>CP125973.1:485050726-487450726 GCA_030063025.1 Avena longiglumis | reverse complement strand
GTCCTCAAGCAATTCAGTTGAAAACTGAGTGCGATAAAAGAACTTTCACGAACACTTTGCTTCATATGATGTAAATATTCCCAGCACAGGAGTAGATGCTTAGACAATTCATAATAAAGAGTATGCAACTAAGTCTACTCAATAGTCATTGCAAGCTATGAAGATAAACCAACTCAATAATAAGTAGCAAGAAACATAAACATAAGCAACATTGCAATGCTCATAATAAGGTATGATAGAGTGGTATCTCGCTTGCCTTTGTTTGAAGAGCACAATATAAATGCCAAGGCACCTCTGAAGTTCAAGTGAATACTAGAGATAAAGATACCAGAGATACAAGCATCAAAGTCATGACATAATTGACCAAGTTTTGGAACAAACACAAGAATGACAACTATGCTCTCAAGATGGTGTTCATAGAATAAGTGGTGACTCAACAAAGTTGTGAAAACGATTTTTGGAGAGTTTGAAGGGCTTTCAAATGCTGAAAGGAAGGTACTCATTAGCTTTAAGCTCTCATTGCCCCTATCATAGGCATATTCATGTGGTTAAGGTGAAAGTGAGGTCCAATCTGAGTTATATGCTTGACAGACCATAGAATGGAAATCCCAAGTCCCCTGAGTACGAGGTCCGCTCCGCATGCTACTCAACTTTGGTTACCTGAAAGTTCTTGTCATTGTAAATACATGCATATCATAGAGAACCGCCAACGGGGTACCCCTTGCACATGATACAGGAGCTATCCCATGATCAAAATGACAAGGCAAGCAGACAATGAGCATCTCAACAATATTTTTATTTACTATGTGTATAACTTTTTATTGAGGATGTTTCATAAATGCTCATTATGGTGATACTGCAAGTTTCCACCATGATTAGGCATGGCTTAGGCTAGCGGCCCAAGCATTTCTCTAACACAATCTATAGAATCCATGAACTCACAAGCTCCCCTTTCATTTCACATCATCGACATCCGCAAACAAAAGAGCAAGGTATCAACTGGATGAGATATCCAAAAAGTGTTGAAAGCGTTCCCCGTGACAACACGGTTCTGCTGACCCCCAGCATATAATTTGCAAGCATATAACTTTCATGGACAAGTCACAATGGTTCAAGATTATAGTGCAAGGAATAAAGTGTGCCATCAAGTTTGTGAGAGATTTACTAACTAACTTTCTCAAAACAAACAAACATTTTATTTTGGAAGAAAACACGACATATAGAATATGCGCTGAAGTAGCAAATGATGCTAATAGGTAGGTTGGTGGACACAGCTGGCAATATTGGTTTTATGGAGTTGGAAGCACAGGTAGATCACATACTCAGTGCGAGTGAAGGCTAGCAATAGAGGGGGAGCGACAAACGAGAGAGCAATAATTGTCATAATCATTCTTGCAACCAAACATGACTAACTATGGCATGAAAATGATACAAGAACTCTGAGGCAAAATAAATCATCGAGGCTTACTGACTATTGATTAGTCATATGCATGCGTGAGCATGTGCCAAGTCGATTCACATGAACAGTTAGAGGAGGATACCACAACATCATACCAAAGCATGAATAAAACAATGAAAGCAAACATTCATATGACATACTACAAACTATTAGCAAGCTGGAGCTAATCGTTGACAAGTAAGAACTACCAAGCATCCATAATGACATACACCTTACACAAACATGCTAAGGATGCTCACAATGATGAGTATATGTACAAAAATGAAACAAATAGAGTTTGTTACCAGCCTCTTACCACTCCTCAAGTTGTCTTAATCTTCATTATTGCCCTTCACTTGTGTGACTTGAATAATAACATGAAACCAAAACCCACTGATGATGGCTGAACCCTGCAAAGAACTCACAAAACCAAAGAAGAACAACAAATATTTTTGGTGTTTTCGATTTTTTTTAAAGAAAGCAAACAAAGAAAAACCAAACAAAGAAAAAGGCAAACCAAACAAGAAGCAAACAAAGCAAAATCTTTTTGGATTTTTTTCTTTTAAGGCAAACCAAAACAAAGAAACAAACCAAGAGAAACAACGAAAATATTTTTGGTATTTTTGTGTTTTTGAGAAAGAAGCAACAAGAACCAAAAAGAAAGCGAAACAATGGATATACAAAGAACCGACCGAACATGATATGTATATGAGTGTGATGTCGGTAAACCTCCCCCCAAGTTTAGGCTTTTGGCCTAAGTGGGGCTCAATAGCGCGGGTAGTAACCCCATGCCGGTGGGTCATCATAAGAATGATCATAGTTAGGCGCCTGCGATGAAGAAGAAGACGCGCCCCAATCAAATGAGGGCTGCTGGTATGAAGACTCTCCCAAGTTGGAGGGCTGAACCGAATTATCTTCGGCATCCTGTTCAACATTATCCTCTTGCTGGGAGAGCTCCGTCACATATGTGTCAACCTCCTCCTCCATAAGCGACCATCCTTGCCAGTTATCAAAATTAAACAAAGCAGGTGCAGGCAAATAAACTATTTTCTTAGTCCTACCATTTCTCCGACCTTGCTGGGCAAAAGATAATTCATATGGTAAACTTCTCACATTAGCCCCCAAGGAAACAAAACCATGTCTAATCATGGATTCAATATCAAGCCTCTCTATGGGGAACTGATAATCTGAATGGTGAGGCTCTAAACCATGGAAAGCTAGCAACCTAGAAGAAATGAGAACTCCACAAATTCCACCCTTCTCGTAGTTGGTGGTGATACAGTGAGCTATCAGAGTACCCAGGCTATAAGATCTATTCCTATTCAGAGCAGCTGCGATAAAAGCTAGGTCAAAAGAAGACAACTTCCTAGCAATTTTTCTAGCAAGAACACGCTTGGTAATGAAATAGGCAAAGTATCTAATGGCTGGGAACTGAATGTTCCGAATTTTACCACTTTCCTTTCAGAAGTCGAAACCTTGGCAAATCTCAGCATATAAATCCATAAGTGACTTGGGCCTCTCCTCGATCTTCTCACAAAATCCCCACCGAGGTACTCTAGTTGTTACACAGAAATCAGCAAAAGGCAGGTCGACAGGTATATTATATATTTTATAATGGACCATGGGATTAGATGTAGACCAAGTGAACCGGAAGTCCTGCACAAAATCCATGGTTAGCTTAACATATTGGAATGATTCACCTTCAACAAAGTGTTCCAACCCTGCATTTGTAACCATAGTTTGGAAATCTTGGAGGATCCCCGCAGCTCTCATAAATTCCTGGCATGGATATATGGAAGGAAAAACTGCCTCCTCACAATGAAACTTCATTGGCTCATGCAACATCAACTCATATTGGTTCGGTGGATAAGCACTCATCTTCCTTGCTGAAATTTTTAGACAACCATCAAACCAAGTGATTTCTAAGTTGATAAATGATGAGCAACTATTATAGGAACTTGCTAGAGGGCTACACATGCATCAAAATAAAGTTTCTAAGCATAGAACAATCATGCAAGTTCAAACAACCTGACACCTATAGCAGAAAAATACTCAAGATACAATATACCAATCACAAATCTAATTGGACAAGTGGAGGAGGCACATACCAAGGAGCAAACCCTCCAAAAATCAGCACTTGAGATGGGTTGAACAAGGACATCGAAAATTGCGAGCAAGAACAGCAAGAACTCGAGCTTGAGCAAGTTTTCCGGTGTTTTTTGGGAGAGATAAAGAAAGTGGCTTTGAGGAGGCAGCCTGGAGGGGCCCAGGTGGGCCAGACTCCCCTAGGCGCCACCCCTGGTAGGTTGGTAGCTGGTGCTTGACGGGGAGGAAAAGGTCGAAGTTGTTCTATATATGTCCCTGGCAACGGCGCCAGAAAACTTGTTGATGGCGCCTTCTTGATGTGGGAGCGCTTCGTTGGAAACCCCAAGAGCAAGGTGTGATGAGCACAACAACAAGTCTTCCCTGAGTAGAGATCGAGGTTATCGAACCAGAAGGAGGAAGGAAACGTCTCAAAGGTGTTGCAAGCAACGTGGAAACCTGCACAACACAAACTCAAGACTTTGGCCCAACGAATCAGTGAGGTTGTCAAGCCCACCGGATTGCTGTAACAAAGGATTAAACGTATGGTGTGGAAGGTAATGGTTTGCAGCAAGTAAACAAGTAACAGTGGAAGATGTATCAATGGTAAAGATTGGACCGAGATCCATAGTTCACTAGAGGTGCTCTCCTTAGATAAACAACATGGCATGAAGGGTAAACAAATTACAGCAGGGCAATTGACAGGAACTGAGCAAGGCATAACAATGAAATTACTAGTTAGAAAGATCATATGAGATACGATTGGGCAATACAACAAGATACATAGACCGCCATCCAATTGCATCTATGACTAGAAGTCCACCTTCAAGTTATCATCTGAACCCCCTCGAGTATTAAGTTGCAAGCAACAGACAACTGCTTTAAGCAAAGTGTGTAAGGTAAATAGTCCACATGTTCCATGAACAAGAGACCGTTATTTTCTCCCTAGTAGCAACAACACATCTACAGCCGAAGAGATTATTGTCACTTACCTTGGAAACTAGAGGCATGAACCAACTATCGAGCATAAATACCCCTTCTTGGAGTCACTAACAACTACTTGGCCAAGATAGCTACTAACAACAGAGAGCATGCAAGATCACAAACAACACAGACATGATAGAATCATAAAGACAAAACCATTAATCAAACCAACATAATAATCTCAATATCCATCGGATCACCGCAAACACAACATGCATGATTACAAATAGATTAGATATTGATCATGAATGGAGCTCACAAGATCTATACATGAAAGCACAAGGAGGAGATACAACCATCTAGCTACTACATGGACCCATAGTCCAAGGTGGAACTACTCACGCATCATACCGGAGATAAGGCCTCCGGGATGATCTCCCCTCCGGCAGGGTGCTGGGAAGAACTCCAGATCCCCCGATCTAGGGACGATGGTGGCGGTTGTAGACGGTTTTGTGGATATTTGATCGGGTGCTTAGGGTTTCTGCATCGGGGGCTTCTTATAGGGGAAGGTGTGGCCGAGGCGGCGGGCAGGGGCCCCACACCCCTCCCATGTGCGGGGCAGGGCCCATCCGTACCTAGGGTGGGTTTGGCCGCCCTGGCTGTCCTCTCCGGCTTCCCTCTGGACTTCTTGTTTCCCACGGAAAGTAATTGACTTGGACGTTTGTCCCATCCAATTCCGAGAATATTTCTTTACTAACTGTGGCATCCCGCAAAACCACTACTAGAAAATCGCGTTGATTCGTGCATTGCATCGTCATCATCATGTGTTGGTTGCATAAAACTATTTTTGCAAAGCCCGATTTATTTTCCAAACGCCCCATCTTAATTCAAATGCAAAACCCCGGGCCTCCGGATTGTTTTTGTTTGACTACTATCGGTTTGCAAACGGTGTATTAAAACAAATAAAAATTATATTATTTTTAGTGGGGGCAGTCGAACGGGCCATATCGACCCGAACGACCACCCCCAGGATGTTAAATCGGTCCACCCCTTATTTTCTAAACCCACCAACTAACCTACCCCAACCTTCCCTCCACATCACCCCGTCCTATCACAGGCTGCCACGTCACCCTGCCTCTCCCCTCTACCAATCCCACCACGCCACGTCACCCTAACACTCACCCTCCCTCTCTCCACCTAGGCTAAACCCACCCCCCCCATCCCCACACACCCCTCCACTCAACCTTACACGCCTCCCAGCGTGCCCACACCTCCCACAGGACCCACGCCTTGCTCGCCTCCCCTTTCTCTTCTTCCTTGACCTCCCGACAACCTCTCTCCTCCGACCCCCATGAGCTCCGTGGTAGCCAAGGCCACCTCGGCCGCGCCCTCCCTCGCCAGCCCGCTCGCCACCACCACGCCCGCTTCCCTCGCCCTGCGCTACCTCCCCGCTCCATGCGTCAACGCCCATGAGCACCTCAGCCTGCCACCGACCTTCCCGCGCTCCCTTTCACCCGCAGCCTCCTCCTCCTCCGCGCCCTCCACCACCGCGACCACCTCCCGCTCGAGCCGTCGCCTCGGCCCGTGCTCGCTGCGACCAGCGCCCGCTCCTGCGCCCGCCCGCCCTCGTCGCCTCTCCGCCCAAGGCCCGTCGATCTCACCTCTCCCGCCCCGCACGCCGCCGTCGATGCCGCCTCGCCTCCTCGTGCGGGCCCGTCGACTGGCCGTCTCGCGCTCCTCGCATGCCTCTCCCTCTGCGGCCGCGGCGCCCGGTGCGCCGATGCCCGCTGGCCGAGCTCGCCACCTCGCCCAGTGCGCCCGCTCCCGGCCGCCGCGCCCGCTCGCGGAGACGCCCATTGCCGGCGACCTCCGAGCTCTGCCCGGCATCCATGGCGAAGCTCGACTTCTTGTCCATGGCATCTGCTCCATGGTGCAGGTCACCGACCTCAAGAACTCGCCACCCATGCTCGGCAAGCACCGCGCAGTCACCCGCCAGGCGCTCGCTCTGCTGCAGGACAACTACCCAGAATTCGACGCCAAGAAGGTGTTCATCAAGGTACCATGGTGGTATCCCACGGCGCGGAACCCGATCCCGACACCGGCAAAACAAGATGGCACCGCAAGACCGTCACGGGACAACATGACCCTCTCCTCGGGCCTCAAGATCTACTTCTCGGGAATCCGAAGACCGATCCCCAAACCGAACCCGAACCGACGGCGAACCCCGAGACCTCCGACACGGAACCCCCGGAAGACCCCGGACGCCAAGACCGTCCGACTCGATGGCGCGGGTCCGACAAGACCCTCGCAACGACAAGAACTCCTTCCCGAACCGATGCCGACGACGTCGCACGCCAAGATCTTCAGAAGCCACAACCATGTCCGACGTCTGCCCAAGCTCGTCCACGAGACCGTTGTCGTCGAGGGCTCGCAACCCTCGGTGGACCCCCAAGATCTACGCCGCGGAACAACAAGGCCTTCGAGTTGGAACCGACGAGATCTGCAATCTTGGACGCGGGAAACACCCTCGGAACTCCAAGATCGCCATGGGACGATAAGCACTTCACCCCGGACACCGAGAACTCGAATGCGACAAGATCTACCCCCGTAATTCGAGAACGACCCGGGAGCCGAGAACGTTCCGTCGAACCCTGGACCCTGAGACCGACCCCGAACCCCGGAACCCCAAGATCTGCCGAACCCTAATGTGTGAACCTCTTATCCGAGAACCCTATTTTATAATATAATAACAACTTGATGCATATTAATTGTCATCTCGCATGCATATCTTTGGTTTGGGGGCCTTATGCCGATTAACCTAATAATTAAATATGGGGCCCATATGCGGGCAAATCTAGCCTTATGTTGGCCTCATTTAAATTTGTGTAGCGAACCGGTGCTATCTTTTGCCATGTTCAAACAACATTTAATTGCGGGGGATCGAAACAACATGAACCTATTAATAAATTGTCGGGACCCCGGTTTCGCTTAATATGACCTAATTGCATCGCACCTTTGCCATGTCATCCATCAGGCATGCATCATGCCGATCTTCTGCCGTGTATTAAATATTGCATCCGGTGCTTCTTCTAGTGTTTTGCTTCTTCGCGGATAAGGCCGTTGAGTTGATGTGAGCTTCGCCCCGATCTCCGGTTGAACCCTTCGACATGTTTTCAGGCGAGCATCTCCCCCTTTCTACCTATCTTACTTTTATAGTCTTTATTCCCTCCTGTTGATCTATTGCTATCTGTGTTGCGATGCTTTAGTTTCCGTACCTGTGATATACCGTGCAGCCCTATATTGCCTTGGACACACCCTATTACCTGTTGTTTGGTAGATAGATGGACTTGCGCGTCGTAGTTGCTTGCTCAAGTGCTGATGTGTGTCGTCGTATGCCACAGTTGCTGATGTATTGCCGCATGTTGATGTTGGAGATGATTCTAGCTTTACTTATCGTCACTTTAATTTCTGTTTAACAACTAAAATTTGAAATAAGCAGAGGCATCGGTGGGTGATAGATAATATTTGGTTTCCGAACGCCCACTTGTGTCCCGTAAGACCCCGAGTACTTGATACTTGTTCCTTGATTTATCGCGCTATCCACATCCGGGAGGTATATGGGACCCCCAGGCGAGCTTGATTCAGTCTTATTTCTTGGGGCCACAAACTAGTTTGAGGTTTTATTTACTATCCTGTACTTATGCCATGCTACTTTCTGTATTTAAATTGTGCGACAGATAGCACACTGTACTGTTTAGGATAGTGGCACGATTCCGCGGTGTCGACAAGCCCAGTTTTGGGTTCCCAGTCGTTCACAGCCGTCCCCACAACCTTGAGCCCGTCTCGGAGTCGGTGGCCCATTGCGGGATCTACTTAAGGTGGCCCCTGAAATATTTCTGAATCTGTGATTGTTCATCGTGAAAGCCTCGTTGGGTTTTGATTTGGTTTTTCGAGGTTGATCGGCGTGTGTTGCTATTGGTGCACCCGGCGGGTAAAACTTTCTAAAAGCCGTGTCGCGGATATGGACGACTTGGAGCACATTATCTCGATCATAGACAAGCATAACTAAAGTTCTTGCTATAAATTTGACTTTATAATGACTAGTAATCAGCTTCACTACAACGGAATGGCTAAATAATACTGCCCACAATTGCTTGATTGGTTTGTCGCTTGCGACAATTGTACCTGACTAGTAAGTATTGCAACTACAACGAAATGGCTGAATAAAAGTACCAACAACTGCTGGGTTTTATGGGATATCTCATGCTATTCATATCTGATTAGTAATTGATGCAACTACAACAGAATGATTAACTAAAAGGGCCCACTGCTTATTTTATCAGGACGATTATCTAAACCTGACTAGTAAAGTGCCGCAACTATAACTGAATAAGTAAAACTGCCAACTGTGTGAGTTCCTCGATTGACTTCCTCGTTTGGTCTCGAGGGGGAAACACCAGGATGGGTTTGTTTGGTGTTAGCTTCAGGTTGGACCCGGATAGGTCTTTCTCACCCCTCTCTGATAACCGCCGGTTGTATCGAGTCTCTATAGGTTGTTTAGTGCATCTTTGCCGCTTGATCCACCATACCTATGTAGGCGAGGACCGCGGAATTCTAGCCTCGCCGTGTACTGGCCTCGGTGCTGACGCTCCTTCTTTTTCCTTTGCCCTTTGTCGGCACCCCTTTTGTTTAAGCGGGTTTTGAAATCGATGCCGTTAGCGGGGTTCCCCTTCCGGCTTGGCACAGGCAGGTTATGGGCCATTGGTTATTCTTCGGGCTCTTAGCCCCATTTGCATTTTGTCCGTAGTCGGACGCCCCATCGCTTTTCAAGGTGATTTGGATCTTTGTATATTATATCTGTATTCTTGACTCCTGAGTCATTATATATATATCTGCTCATGGGTCCCATCGAGGACTGTTGTGTAATGTTATTACCGTTTTCCACCATTGCGAAAGTGCTGGTGAGCACCTTTGAATCGTTTCTATGCGGGTTTGGCGGGTTTCGCTAAAACTTGCATAGGTCCGATCTGAGGGTGTTCTGAGTGGTATCGAGCTCGGCGGTTGCGGTACCCCTAAGTCCAGCCTGTAGGATAACCTAGCTAACGGCCGAAGTCGAGTGTCAAAACTATTTTTCAAAATCGGTTGGATAGTTCTGATTAGGTCTGATTTTACTCCTTACCCCTCTGCTATTCTCCTCTTACCTCTACGTGTTTTGAATCCGCTCTCTTCTCTCTCTTCGAGTCCAGGATATCTCGTGGTTGGGTTTCCGTCGTACCTTTAGGGTTTTCGCTTCCTCCTTCGGTAACGGTGTTCCACCATCCGGTGTTCCAGCTGTCTGGGTAATCCTTCGTCTGTGGTATCATTCTTTGTACCTTGTTTGTGCCTTCCGGTGTTTTCCGACACGACGACATCATCTACGCCAGATCCGATGCAGAGTCTGCATCACCCCTTTGTTCCGAACCTCGCTTGTCGAGATCTTCAGTTTGATTCCGAGAACGGCTGCATGCTTTTCTACTGATTGTGCGGAGTAATAGTTTGGGTGCGTGATGGATTGGCCCCCATGCCGACTACCCCTTCTATTCGCTTTTGTACATTGAAGTGGACGAGAATGCATCGGTTCCCTTTTTCCATCGAAGCTAGAGGTGGCTTTATCTGTTGATACCTCTGCCTTCGACCTTTTTGTTACCGGAGAGTTCTCTCGACGATCACGGACAGCGACCTCTTGTTAGTGGTGTCGCGGGGATCTACGCCAAAACGAGGAGATGCAGATCGCCGACCTTTCCTTCCGGTACCATGAGGCGGATCTCGAGGGCGAGATCCATTGTTAGTGGTGTCGAATTGTGGCATCCCGCAAAACCACTACTAGAAAATCGCGTTGATTCGTGCATTGCATCGTCATCATCATGTGTTGGTTGCATAAAACTATTTTTGCAAAGCCCGATTTATTTTCCAAACGCCCCATCTTAATTCAAATGCAAAACCCCGGGCCTCCGGATTGTTTTTGTTTGACTACTATCGGTTTGCAAACGGTGTATTACAACAAATAAAAATTATATTATTTTTAGTGGGGGCAGACGAACGGGCCAGATCGACCCGAACGACCACCCCCGGGATGTTAAATCGGTCCACCCCTTATTTTCTAAACCCACCAACTAACCTACCCCAACCTTCCCTCCACATCACCCCGTCCTATCACAGGCTGCCACGTCACCCTGCCTCTCCCCTCTACCAATCCCACCACGCCACGTCACCCTAACACTCACCCTCCCTCTCTCCACCTAGGCTAAACCCACCCCACCTGTCCCCACACACCACCCCTCCACTCAACACTGCACGCACGCCCTCCCCGCGTGCCCCACAGCCCCACCTCCCCTGGGACCCACGCCCGCACCGCTCGCCTCCCCCTGTTTCTCTTCTTCCTTCAGCCACTCCCCCGACAACCTCTCTCCTCCGACCCCCCCCCCGCGAGCTCCGTGGTAGCCGCCAAGGCCACCTCCGCCGCGCCCTCCCTCGCCAGCGCCCGCCACCACCACGCCCATTGCCCTCCTCACCCCTCGCGCTACCTCCCGCTCCGCAACCGTCTGACGCCCATGAGCACCTCAGCCGGCCACCGACCTTCCGCTCCCTTTCACCCAGCCTCCTCCTCCTCCGCGCCCTCCTACCACATGACCACCTCCCGCTCGAGCCCGCGTCGCCTCCGCCCGTGCTGCGCCTGCCGCCTCTGCCGCCCTCCGTCGCCTCTCCGCCCCCAAGGCCCGTCGAGCTCACCTCTCGCCCGCCCATGGCCGTCGACGCCAGCTCGCCTCCTCCGTGCGGGCCAGCGTCGACCTGGCCGTCTCCGCCGCTCCTCGCCCATGCCTCTCCCTCGCAGCCCGGCCCGCGGCGGTGCCGCCGATGCCGCTGGCGGAGCTCATGCCTCGCCAGTGAGCCCGCTCCCAAGACTGCCGCCCGCTCGCGGAGACCGCCCAGCCGGCGACCTCAGCTCTGCCCGGCATCCGCGAGCAGCTCGACTTCTTGTCCAGGCATCTGCTCCATGGTGCAGGTCACCGACCTCAAGAACTTCGCCACCCATGCTCGGCAAGCACCGCGCGATCACCCGCCAGCGCCGCTCTGCAGACAACTACCCAGTCGGCGCCAAGAAGGTGTTCATCAAGGTACCATGGTGGTATCCCACGCGGAACCCGATCCGACACCGGCAAAACAAGATGGCACCGCAAGACCGTCACGGACAACATGACCCTCTCCTCGGGCCTCAAGATCTACTTCTCGGGAATCAAGACCGATCCCCAAACCCGAACCGACGGCGAACCCCGAGACCTCCGACACGGAACCCCCGGAAGACCCCGGACGCCAAGACCGTCCGACTCGATGGCGCGGGTCCGACAAGACCCTCGCAACGACAAGAACTCCTTCCCGAACCGATGCCGACGACGTCGCACGCCAAGATCTTCCGAGAAGCCCTGTAACATTGGCCGACGTCTGCCCAAGCTCGTCCACGAGACCGTTGTCGTCGAGGGCTCGCAACCCTCGGTGGACCCCCAAGATCTACGCCGCGGAACAACAAGGCCTTCGAGTTGGAACCGACGAGATCTGCAATCTTGGACGCGGGAAACACCCTCGGAACTCCAAGATCGCCATGGGACGATAAGCACTTCACCCCGGACACCGAGAACCCGAATGCGACAAGATCTACCCCCGTAATTCGAGAACGACCCCGGAGCCGAGAACGTTCCGTCGAACCCTGGACCCTGAGACCGACCCCGAACCCCGGAACCCCAAGATCTGCCGAACCCTAATGTGTGAACCTCTTATCCGAGAACCCTATTTTATAATATAATAACAACTTGATGCATATTAATTGTCATCTCGCATGCATATCTTTGATTTGGGGGCCTTATGCCGATTAACCTAATAATTAAATATGGGGCCCATATGCGGGCAAATCTAGCCTTATGTTGGCCTCATTTAAATTTGTGTAGCGAACCGGTGCTATCTTTTGCCATGTTCAAACAACATTTAATTGCGGGATCAAACAACATGAACCTATTAATAAATTGTCGGGACCCGGTTTGCTTAATATGACCTAATTGCATCGCACTTTGCCATGTCATCCATCGTGCATGCATCATGCCGATCTTCGCCGTGTATTAAATATTGCATCCGGTGCTTCTTCTAGTGTTTTGCTTCTTCGGATAAGGCCGTTGAGTTGATGTGAGCTTCCCGATCTCGGTTGAACCCTTGACATGTTTTCGAGCGAGCATCTCCCCTTTCTACCTATCTTACTTTTATAGTCTTTATTCCCTCCTGTTGATCTATTGCTATACGTATTTGCGATGCTTTAGTTTCCGCACTGTGATATACCGCAGCCCTATATTGCCTTGGACACACCCTATTACCTGTTGTTTGGTAGATAGATGGACTTATGCGTCGTAGTTGCTTGCTCAAGTCGATGTGTCGTCGTATGCCACAGTTGCTGATGTATTGCCGCATGTTGATGTTGGAGATGATTCTAGCTTTACTTATCGTCACTTTAATTTCTGTTTAACAACTAAAATTTGAAATAAGCAGAGGCATCGGTGGGTGATAGATAATATTTGGTTTCCGAACGCCCACTTGTGTCCCGTAAGACCCCGAGTACTTGATACTTGTTCCTTGATTTATCGCGCTATCCACATCCGGGAGGTATATGGGACCCCCCTGAGCCAGAGCTTGATTCAGTCTTATTTCTTGGGGCCACAAACTAGTTTGAGGTTTTATTTACTATCCTGTACTTATGCCATGCTACTTTCTGTATTTAAATTGTGCGACAGATAGCACACTGTACTGTTTAGGATAGTGGCACGATTCCGCGGTGTCGACAAGCCCAGTTTTGGGTTCCCGATGCTCACACCGTCCCACAACCTTGAGCCCGTCTCGAGTCACTGGTTTCATTGCGGGATCTACTTAAGGGTGGCCCCAAATATTTCTGAATCCTGTGATTGTTCAGTCGTGAAAGCCTCGTTGGGTTTTGATTTGGTTTTTCCGAGGTTGATCGAGCGTGTGTTGCTATTGGTGCACCCCGGCCGGGTAAAACTTTCTAAAAGCCGTGTCCGCGGATATGGACGACTTGGAGCACATTATCTCGATCATAGACAAGCATAACTAAAGTTTACTGCTATAAATTTGACTTTATAATGACTAGTAATCAGCTTCACTACAACAGAATGGCTAAATAATACTGCCCACAATTGCTTGATTGGTTTGTCGCTTGCGACAATTGTACCTGACTAGTAAGTATTGCAACTACAACGAAATGGCTGAATAAAAGTACCAACAACTGCTGGGTTTTATGGGATATCTCATGCTATTCATATCTGATTAGTAATTGATGCAACTACAACAGAATGATTAACTAAAAGGGCCCACTGCTTATTTTATCAGGACGATTATCTAAACCTGACTAGTAAAGTGCCGCAACTATAACTGAATAAGTAAACCGCCAACCTGTGAGTTCCTGGTTGACTTCCTCGTTTGGTCTCGAGGGAAACACCAGATGGGTTTGTTTGGTGTTAGCCGAGTTGGACCCGGATAGGTCTTTCTCACCCTCTCGATAACCGCGGTTGTATCGAGTCTCTATAGGTTGTTTAGTGCATCTTTGCTGCCGCTTGATCCACCATACCTATGTAGGCGAGGACCGCCGAATTCTAGCCTCGCCGTGTCTTGGCCTCGATCGACGCTCCTTCTTTTCCTTTGCCCTTTGTCGGCACCCCTTTTGTTTAAGCGGTTTTGAGATCGACGCCGTTAGCGAGGTTACCCTTCCGGCTTGGCACGGCAGGGTTATGGACGCCATTGGTTATTCTTGGGCTCTTAGCCCCATTTGCATTTTGTCCGTAGCCCCATCGCTTTCAAGGTGATTTGGATCTTTGTATATTATATCTGTATTCTTGACTCCACGAGTCGGTTATATATATATATCTGTGGGTCCCATCGAGGACTGTTGTGTAATGTTATTACTTCGTTTTCCACCCGCACGAAAGTGCCTGGTGGGCACCTTTGAATCGTTTCTATGCGGGTTTGGCGGGTTTCGCTAAAACTTGCATAGGTCCGATTCTGAGGGTGTTACACTAACTTTTCTGAAACCAAAAACAGCAGAAAATAGGCATCTGGCACTATTGCAACTTGTTAATAGGTTAGTACCAGAAAACATGTAAAAAGCACATCAAAGTGTAGACAAGTAAAACAAAGTAGATACTAAACAAGTATGGAGCATCAAAAATTATAGATACGTTTCCGACGTATCATTGGCCACGCCTACCATGGGTGTGGTGGCCTGGGGTGGCCCCTGGGTCACTTCAGGTGTCTCTCTACCCCTTTTTTCGAGGAAAAATTTATTTTGAATTTTCTGAGATTTTTTGGGAAACTTTATTTTTGGCCAATTTTCAAGATATGAAAATTGATTTTCTCGCAGAAACAGTTTTTTCAGAAAAAGCAAAAGCAAACCAAAAGCCAAACTACAGGAACTCTAAGAAACTCTAACAAGCAAACAACAAGCAAAACTAAATCTAAAGCAAAGACTAGGAAGGGGAAAAGTAAAAGAAAGCAAGAATAACCACATCGGAAACATTATTTTGTTCATTAAAATCCTTTTGTTAACAAAGTTGATCAAGTCTTGTTACCAAAACAATCTTATATGAAGCAAAACTTTGCATTCCACAAGGTGATTATGTTACCTCATACTTGATAGCAATGGTCCCAATCATAATAGTTTCAAAATTTTCTTGTGGAATGGGACAATATATTTCTCCAACCTTGATGCTCTCAATATTTTTAATGGAATTCAGGCAATAGCTCCTAGCAACCTTCTTGGGGAAATAGACAGTGTGCTCTTTGTCATTAATATTGAATGTTACTTTTCCTTGATTACAATTGATGACAGCACCTGCAGTATTAAGAAAAGGTCTCCCAAGAATAATAGACATATTATCATCTTGAGGCATTTCAAGCACAACAAAATCAGTTAAAACCATGAAATTATGAGCAACTTGAACAGAAACATCCTCACATATACCAACAGGAATAGTAGTTGACTTATCAGCCATTTGCAAAGATATATCAGTTGGTATCAATTTTTCTAGGTGGAGTCTCTTATAGAAAGAAAAAGGCATAACAATAACTCCAGCTCCCAAATCACATAAAGCAGTTCTCACATAATTATTCTTAATGGAGCAAGGAATAGTTGGTATACCTGAATCACCAAGTTTCTTTGGAACCTTACCATTGAAGGAGTAATTAGCAAGCAAAGTAGAAATCTCCTCATTAGGAATCTTCCTTTTATTAGAAACAATATCCTTCATATACTTTGAATAAGGAGGCAACTTAATAGCATCAGTCAAAGGAATTTTCAAGAATAAAGGCTTCACCCACACACAAAAAACTTGTTGTAGTGTTCTTCCTCCTTTGACTTGTGTTTCTTACCTGAAAAAGGCATAGGTTTATGCACCCAAGGATCTCTCTCTTTACCATGTTTATTAGCAATAAAATCTTCCTTTGTGTACCTAGTGTTCTTAGTGTGCTTCTCATGTTCTTCCTCACCTTCCTCCTTATCAGGAGACTTATTTTTCTCAATACCACTCTCAGTTTCAGCATCAGAGACAGATATACTATTAGGATCTACAGTAGGTTCAAGTGGTTCCTCAACTATTTTATGTTTCTTTTTCTTTCTCTTATGAGGACTACCACTATCTTCACCTTGCTGAGAGTCCTGCTCAATTCTTTTAGGGTGTCCTTCAGGATATAAAGGATCTTGAGTAGCTATACCACTCCTAGTTCTAATTCCATAAGCATGTTTATCTCCTTAAGCATTAACTAGCATATCCTTTTGTACCTTAGAAAGTTGATCAAGTTGGGTTTGGACCATTTGAAAGTGTTTACAAAGCATTTTAATATCATTAGAAGTTCTTTCCACAATTTCTTTGAACTCATTGATAGCTCTAGAGTTTTCCAATAAATGATTCTGAACTTGTTTATTAAAATGACCTTGATTAACAATAAAATGTCAAGTTCCTCTAAGCATTGCTTAGGAGGATTACCATAAGGAATATCACCTTCATCAAAGTGTTGTAGAGAGTGTACCTCAATAGTAGATGAGTGGGGAATTGGCTTACATAATTCTTCTATAGGAGGTAGATTCTTCACGTCTTCAGCTCTAATACCTTTCTCCTTTAGAAATTTCTTAGCTTCCTTCGTCACTTCATCATTTAATGCAAGAACTCCCCTCTTCTTTGGTGTTGGTGCTGGAACTGGTTCAAGAGTAATAGGCTCCGGTGCATTCATTTCAGTTGAAGTCCAATCATCATAATTCTTGCTTATTTTAGCCATTAATTCTTCAGCATCTGTAGGAGTTCTTTTCCTGAAAATACAATCAGCAAAGCTATCTAGGTAAATCATCAATTAGTCCATTATAATAAATATCAAGAAGTTCATTTTTAGGTAATGGACATCCAGGATGTGCATGAATCAAGGCACAGAACCTTGTCCATGACTCAGGCAAATTCTCTTCTTCTCCTTGTTTAAAATCAAAAAGTCTCTGCAAAGCAGCATGTCTAGCACTGGGAGGAAAATATTTCTGGAAGAAAGAGCACTCAAACAATCAGGGCTATCAATGGAACCAAGAGGTAATCTATTAAACCAAGCCCTAGCTTCTCCTTTTAGTGAAAAATGGAAGATCTTAGTAACAAAGTACTTGCACATCTTAAAATCATCAGAGAATAAAGCACTCATAGTAGAAAGCTCATTCATATGAGCCACAACACTCTCATTTTCAGTCCCATGGAAAGGTTCTTTCTGAACAGTATCTAAATAAGATAAATAAAGAGAGAAATCATAATCTTTATCTTTAATATCTATGGGAGAAGTGGCAAACTTAGGATCAGAGGACAACTTAGGCATAATAGTACGTCTAGCAAGGAGAATCTTAATAGCACTAGTACCATTTTGTGTTTCGACATTCTTCAACAAAATCATCAGTGAACTCAATGTAACCATCATTAATATCATAACTCTCACTAGACTCAGGTGAGCTGACAGGTGTAACAGTGTCTTCACTAGGAGTTTCGGTATTTCCTAGACTAGCAATAGTAGCATCTAGAAATGGACCTAATGAACCACTCGCATCAAGCACATTACAAGTAACATCATGAGTATCAAAAGCAGTTTCAGATTCAGCAGTAGTAGCAGCGTGTGTAACATGAGTATATGGGGGTAGTGTGACAAGCTTACTTATAACAGACGGTGAATCAAGAGCATCATAGGTGTTTAGGAATGTACCTCTTCTTGTAGTGGATGGTAAAATAGGGAACTTTCCATCACGATACTTCCCCATGACGAAAGGAGTAACAGTGAAAAATAATAGATCCAAGTGAACTTACGACCCACAAGTATAGGGGATCGCAACAGTATTTGTCGGTATTATTACCCAATTTATTGATGCGATACAAGGGGATCCAAATAATACTTGCAAGCCTTAACAACTGAGTTGTCAGTTCAGCTGCACCTGAAAATAGTTCTTGCTCACAGAAGTTTATCAGTAGCAACAGTTTGGTAGTAGCAACATTAAAGCAACAGCAACAGTGAAACAGTAGCAATAGTAACAGTAACAGTAAACAGTGGGATTCGAGTGCGGTAGGCATAGGGATGGATGGACGGGCATTGCATGGACGAGTCTAAACATGTAACTTCAAGACCTAGGGCATTGCAAATAAATGATAACAAGCATCCAAGTACTAAACAATCCTAGGCATGTGTTCTAAATATAGTCATACGTGCTCGCAATGAGAATTTGCATAACATCTTCTATCCAGCCAGCCCATGGCAGCGGGGCCTCTAGGTAACTACTGGCAATTAAGGTGCTCCTTTTAATAGAGAACCGGAGCAAAGCATTAACACTCCGTGAATACATGTGATCCTCACACCACAGTTATCCCCTCCGGTTGTCCCAATTATTGGCACTTTGGGGCCTTTGGATCCGGACAATGATATGTATACACAACTTGCAGATAAGATCACAAACAATACTATCATAATGATTCAATAATAAGTTCAGATCTAAGATCATGGCACTCGGGCCCTAGTGACAAGCATTAAGCACAACAAGTTGCAACAAAGTCAAATATCACTAATAGATATACTAGGCACTATGCCCTAATAATCTTATTCGATTACATGATAGAAATCATCCAATCCCTACCATCCCCAAGCCTATAGTGGGGGATTACTCACTCATGGATGAGGGAAACATTGGTGGTTGATGGAGATGCGTTGGTGATGACGATGGCGATGATACTCTCCAAATTCCCCGTCCCGACACGGTGCCAGAACGGAGTTTCTGGATTCGAATCTTGGTTTCTGATGACGGCGGCAGAGCGGAACTCTTTCTGAAAAATTATCGACCCCCCCCTCGGTTTTTAGGTCGAAAGGCAACTTATAGGCGCAGAGGAGGCGAGGGTGCACAGGGTGCACCCCAGTGCGCGCCACAGGGCCCGCTGCACGGGTGTGGGCCCCCCAGGCTCCTTCTCCGCCTCGTCTTCTGGCTCCGTGGATATTTTGGTGAAATATAATTTTTGGCATATTTTCCGGGATTTTTCCTAATAGTTCATTTTCTGCACAAAAACAAGACACCAAGGTAATTCTGCTGAAAACAGCGTCAGTACGTTTTAGTTGTATCCAAATCACACAAGCTTAGCGGAGAAACAATAGCAAAGTATTCGAGAAAGTAGATACGTTTTGGACGTATCACCTGCTTCGGCCGCGCCAATTGCTCCCGACCGCTTCGCCCTTCCCGATCCTCATGCTATCTCTCTCTCTCGCTCGCTTTTCTCTCCTCGTTAAACAAGCTTGCTGCCACCCATGTTTTCTGGCGCTGCTGGTTCGTTGGGTGGTAGTACCGTCCCATCGCGGTACTACCGTCCCACATCTAGTTTTGGCCCCACCCAACGGGAAGATTCCCCTCTTTTCCTTTATAAGCCTCTTTCTCTCTCTCCTTTTGGTAAGCTTCTTCTCCCTCTTTTCTTCAAGCTTTTTCCCATTGTTTTTACCCTCTTGAGTTTGATTTCTTTCTTCCTCTCCAATAACTCTTGCACATATTTGAGAGGAAGATCGAGGAGATCTAGATCTACAATTTGACCAAACCATATCATCTCCTTGTGAGTGAATCTTTGGAATCTAGATCTTGGAGGATTTGGTGTTCTCCTTGTGTCCCTCTCTTGTTCCCCCAATAGCTTTAATAGCTTTTTTGGAACTTGAGAGTGAAGTATTGGAGCATCTTTGTGGTGTTATTGCTATTTGCATTAGGTGCATCGATTTGAGTTCTCCTCGGAGCATTTGATTGGTGAAATCAAGAAGCTTGTCCCTTTTGGGTTCTTGGAACCCTAGACGGTGTGTGGCCTTTGTGGTATGTTCTTGTTGCCTCCAATAAGTTGTGGAGGTATCCTCAAGTTAGTGGCCTTGGTGGTGTTTATTAGGAGCCTCCAATTAAGTAATGTAGACTGCCCTAATCTTGTACGGGTTTGGTGACCACCCTCAAGTGTTCCATAGTGGATTGGGTGCTTGTCGTGCGGCGGGTGATCGAGAGAATAGGGTGAGGCCTCTTGTGGTTTTGGTGGTCTTAGTACCGCCTACCCCTCTAACGAGACGTACTTCCTTGTAGAATGGAACTCGTTAATATATCGTCGTCCCCGAGTGCCTCGGTTATCTCCATTCCTGAGATCTTTACGTATACACTTTACATTGTGATAGCCTTCGTCCTTGAATTACTATCTTGCTATCACTTTGTTGCTTGTCCTTCTTAGCTTAAGTTGTTTGTGCACATATGTGAACCTTAGTATATATAGGCTTTGTGCTTGACAAAAGAAAACGCTAGTTTTATTCTGCCTTTTGATAAGCTCATCTTGTAGAAGTTTTTTAACCGCCTATTCAAACCCCTCTAGGAGGCATCCATGATATTTCATATGGTATCATAGTAACAAAGGAAATTGCATTCGAAGTTTGCGGTTTAAACGACATTGAAATCTTTGGAAAGCATAGGGGTCATTATGGGCATCCTAGTCCCGCTATTGATCACCGATCCGAGATTGTCTCGATCATGCCTATGATGTTTTTGAACCATAGGGTAACACACTTAAGGAAATTGTTTCGGGTCAAAAAGGTTTTATTGAATATGTATTTTATAGTAATTAATATTATAAAATGTTTAATTAAAAATTAATAGAGTAACTTCACTATTGGGCCAAGTTTTCGGTGGGAACAAAGCCCAAGGGGAAGGGCCGCATGGGAGCAGCCGCCGCCACTTGGTGGGTGGGTGGGTAGGGCCCACATGGGTGTCGCCGCCTTCATGGGCCGCGCGCGGGTGGCCCACCCGGCCCCGCTAGGCCTAGCCGGTCATCGCCGCCTCGTTCCGTGCACGTGCCTCCCCTCCTCTACCTTTAGTCCCACCCCGGGACTTGGTTGGATGGTGGTTCCCTCTTTTCCCCTATATAAGGAGGTCTAGTGTTATATTATGTACTTATGCCATGTTTTAACTTATATGTTTCTTGATGAGTGTTTATTATTCTGCACTATTTAGGAGCAAAACGTTTTTGTGATGTGGATATGTCTAGTCACGCTTTTAGGTCTCTGAGCTTTTATCATCGTTCTCACAAACCTCCGGGTCTGTCTTCAGAGATCAGCCGAATTCATTATAGATAGCTTAGTTGGGTGGCCTCCTAACATAGGTATGCCCAACGGGCAACCACCCTTAGCCTATCTAGTCCGACCTAGCTGGAGGCCCACGTGAAGATCTACCGATATCCCTGAAGGCCATGATGATTCGGGAACCAAGCCCACGAAAGTTGCGACTCCTTGGCGAACAAGAAAGGATTAGATAGGAAACCTTTACGGCTACGTCCCCAACTTGTAACTGACTCGGTCAGCACCCGATACCTAGCCTCCTCGTATAAGGTCTAGGAGGGCTACCATGGAGGACATTTTAGCACACATCGCAAACATGCTAGATCTAATCTACTCACCATAGCCATATCAGCGCATTGTAATCTTTGATTTCTTAATTAATCAAGAGCAGACAATAGCGGGAGTAGGATTTTCCCTCATGTGACCTAAACCTAGGTAAATCTTGTGTCCTCGATGTTTTTCTGTTAGCCGACGAAGTCTCCAGCGCATCGGTCTTTCGAAAAACCAAAGTCCATCAAGTATGGGCATTTACGTGATCACCACACGTCACCCCGTATTAACTTGATTGTTCTTGGAAAGATCGTGTAGTGTTACCCCATTTCCATTTGATTTGCTTCTTCCGAGAGTTGATCGACCGTGTATGGGAACATTGGTGCACTCTTGCAGGGTATTTTTTTTTAAAAGTTATGTCTGTGGTTATGGATTACCAAGAGCATAGTTTCTCAATCGTAAAAAACTTTAATCTAAGTAAGAAGAATTTGACTCGTAAATAGCGCTACTACAACATTAAACTACAAAATTGCTCATATGAGTGCCCTTTGGTTAGAGGGTTATATTTGGTTATGTATGTGTCTGGTGCTTATTGATATCTAGTTGGTGTTTGGAGCTCTCTTACCTTCTTCTGAATAGACGGAAGCTATAGCATGTCTGTATGGAATATTTAGTGATGCCACTTAACTCCTTAATTGCTTTAGTTGCATAAATACTTGCCGAGTATCCTATGTACTCACATCCAATTTTTGAAATTAGATTCATAGGATCACAACGCGGGAGGCTACTATGTCGATGAGGCGGAGGACAATGTCGATGGGCTAGCATAGAGTCTTAGGTCAGGAACCTAGAGATCGCATGGATGAGCTTCGCTTTGTTATTCACATCTTATGCCTATTTGTATTTTGATCCGTACTAGGATTCTATACATTCGCTTCCGCTTGACAATTGATGTAACATTGGGACATATGTCCTCTGAATGATTATGTACTTTCTTGCCTATTGACGCTCTATCTATATTTCCATTATTCGTGTCATAGATAGACTGTTTTGATATGCTCTTGTGTGATCGAAAGTTGTACATACTCACTTGTTTACGATAATGTGCTTGCTCACCGGGCTTGATGTTGAACGTGAGGCTATGATTTCATCGTGGATGCGGAGGTGTGCGGGGCCTGAGTTAATTCTGACCACACCTATCGCTTGGCCATGGCCTACTATGGGACGTCCGAGGTCTCTTGTAATAAATTCACGTTGATGGGTAATCATACCGGCTCGTGAGTTAAATCTCATTCTCGAGGCTCACATCTGCATAGTTTGATTTTGGTGGTTTTTGTATGCTGACTTTGTTACCTATGTGAATCCCAACAAAGTCAGGGGCAAATGCAAGGTGAATTCATACAGTATTTGTAGGCCAAAAATCTTGGCGGTTTGGGAGTCCTAAACACCGAGTTCTTTGATCAAGAGCTCCGGTTGAGATGGTTGTGACTTGAATGGAAGGATCCATAAAAAATTGGGTTGGATTGGGAAACCCATTCAATGATATGGACATGGAGATTTTTTATGCCTCCACTAAATTTTGTTGGGAAATGGAGAGAACACACCCCGTTGGGAGGCTGTACGACTAGATGGTCAAAAGTATAGAAACATTGCTCCTTATCTTCAAGATCTCTACACGAAAGAAATGAAATGTTAAGAAATATCTGAATAAGGAAGGATGGATCTCCAAGATCAACATGACACGGAATAATTTGATGGACCATATCCGCCAATACGTTTCTCTTTTGATTCAACTTCCGTATGTCAATCTCCAAGATGGGGACGGACGATATTACATAGCACCTAACTGAAAGTGAACAATACTTGGCTAAGTATGCATATAAAGACTCAATTCTTTTCGGGAAACCTCATAGGCTAGAAGCTCCTCGGTTTGAAAGATTTGGTTTGCTCCCAAAATTAAGTTCTTCGCTTGGCTAAACATTCAAAATAGGATTTGGACCACCGACCGTCTTGCTATTAGGGGTTGGCCAAATTGGGGTGTTTGTCCACTTTGCAAGAGTGTGCCAGAATCGGTGGACCATCCCTTGTCCATTGTAGATACACGAGAAGACTTTGGGGACTAATCAAGGGTCGGCACGGACTCCGTTTCGTTGATCTTGCCTTTCCATTGTCTCTCCGTGGCATATCATGAAGAGGTGCAAAGGCTTTTCTTCCATCTTGGTGGCCACATCATGACGAAGCGCAAAATCTTGGCTTCCATCACTCAGCTCAAAATCTTGACCATCAAAGAAAAGATTAAGCATGATGCATGTTGAGTTTTAGTGAGCGCGAAGCCACATGATTAATTTGATACCACGAGAATAGAACCTTTTGTATTATGATACTTTTACTTTCTTGCACTCTCTTGCTTAATTAATCGTATAGGGTAAAGATTTTGCCCTCGATTCAATTTAAAGAGTCACACCATGCCAGGCATCATGTTTGCTAATGAACTATGCGGACGTGCTACGGTGTGTTAGTATGTACACCCTTCGTTTTAAAATATAAGATGTTTTAGGTTTGTAAAGAAAATATATCTAGACTTCTTTTAGTTTGTAAGTTCACTGGGGTTTGGAGTGAACCTACGCACTAAAAGAAGTCTAGATACATTCTCTTCACACATCTAAAACATCTTATATTTTAAAACGGAGGGAGTATCTTTATATACTTCGAGTCAGCGGAAGCAACTTTTTTTATCACCTTGTCTTGTACGAACATTACACCTTGTGGCATGATGCAAGCAAGCATGCTGCACGAGTCGTCGAGTCGGGAAGGCTCGGAGATAAGAAAGAATCTAACAAGTGTTGCACACGGCATATGACTTTGAACTTTTTTAGCAAGAAGGGATTGAAATATCAAAACCATAACACATGACACTTAACTCAAACTAAGAACTGAGCATGTAGAAAGCACGGTGGACTAAAATAACTGGAAAAGAAAGCAGTTCGGCAGGGATATTTTCCAAAAACAACAAAAAGTAGAAATGCATACTACTACTCTATTTTGTATATTAATATCAAGAGGATACAAAAAAAGTGTGAATTAAATGGTAGTATGTGTACACTTATTTGCGGACGGAGGAAGTAGACAGATAATTCACATTTGAATTAAATGGTAGTATGTTTGACTTAGAAAAAAGTAGAAATGCATACTACTATTTTACCATTTAATCTGATGTTTCCAGAATGAATACAAACATAGACAGATAATCTATCTTTTTACTAAAACTTATCTAAAAACTGAAATTGTGTATTGACTTAATCGTTTGAATTCGAAGTTAGCACCTATAGTCCTCCGCGCGAAGAAAAGGTAGCATCGGCCGTCGGTGGATGAACTTTCGTATACTCTAGTTTAACTCGATCGTGTCCCTTACATTTTATTCTTTAATCTCTCCCGTGTAACTGTATCATCAGTTCATCACCGGGGGGCTGATCTCCCTTTTCTTTAATCATCTCACGATGCACGAGACGTAATACAGTAATCCAAGAGCGCGTAACACATGCAGGAATAGTCCAGTTAGCATGTGGTCGTGGCTACCTCGCAGTTCAGCTCGGTGCTATAAATACGTACCCTCCTCAGCCATTGTTTCTCACACAGAAGTTCAGAGAAGCTTATTAGCCCATCGAGCCGCACTACTGAACACTACTCTTGACCGTTAGTTCGATCTGTTCTTCCCACGCTCTCGCTATGGCTTTCGAGACCACTCCTTTTGCTGGATCAGTAGAAAACACAGTGCTTAGCTTTCGCAATCTATACTTACACCACATCTATAGAGGAGAAGGTCAAAACCAAGCAGACATAGTAACCAAGGATGCTACTACTGGGTTGGGTCAGACTGCCGTTAACAACTGGTCGATATATGATGGCCCTGGCCCGGATGCAAATCTGGTTGCCCGTGCGCAAGGTCTGCATATCTACGCTGGTAACTGGCACAACTCATTCACCATCGTGTTCGAGGTCGAAAGGTATGTGTAGTTTAGTTAGTTTCTGTACATATCTTCTTTTTTTATTTGAGTTAATTTCATATCCCTTATAAGTAGCTAAGAGAGTTTGATAATTTTGGCTTAGTTTTATGTTATTTTGTGCGGATGGTACTTTATATATTTGCCCTGGTTCCACAGTCCACACTACACTAAGCATAAAAGTATGTATGTAAAGAAACTAAAATATCGGAGCTTCTCGATGAGTTGGTGTTATGCAATTTCAAAAAACATGATCCATATTAATAAGAGCAATTACACAGGTTCAAGGGATCCACACTTCAGGTGATGGGCGCGTCCATCGAAAAAGAAGGTGAGTGGGCAATTGTTGGCGGAACTGGCAGTTTCCAACTGGCACGCGGCGTCGTCACCAGAAATGTGCATGAGGAAATGGAGAATGGGGAGATACTAGTGCTTCGAATCAACGGATATTGCAAGATGCCGGTGCCGGTGAGAGGAGACTATCTAGTTTCGTTCCATGTGTGTTTATTTGAATTTCTGTTCCAGAAGTTGCTAACGTTTCACACATATGTAGGATCAATACCTCGAGAAGTATGGACCATGGGGTGGAATCGCAGGTCCTATCCATGACATCAAGGACAAACCACAACGCCTAGAAAGTGTAACAATTGCTACGAATGGACAGGTCATTACCTCATTCTCGTTTACGTACATCAACTATGCTGGGCAAAGGCGCAACGAAGGTCCTTGGGGTCTTGGCGGTGGAACATCTGAAACCGTGAGTTCATTTTAGATTGTTTGATTGAATTTCCCATAAATTTTCCTATAAAGGTAGTTTATTACTACTCAATAGTTCGCATCCAGGTGATGGTTAATACGTGCATAGCGCCGACAATACATTCTTTTAATTGTTATTCTTTGTTTATTTGCACAGGTAACACTAAAGTCTCCTGAATTTCTATTTGAATTCTGGGGAACATACGACAATGTAGATGGCAACACTGTTGTAACATCACTTAGGCTTGTGACCAGCGGATTCGTGTATCTCTTCGGGACTCAGAAGGGCACTACTTTCCATCCCCCATTGTTCGATGGGCGAAGCATCGTCGGCTTTTCTGGGCATTCAGGCCAGTATCTTGAAGCCATTGGTGTTTACGGGCTCTAAATTCCAAACGTATTTCCACGCAATATGTGTGCCAATTTAGTCATGTTTCTTTCCATGTAAAAAAATGTGTGCCCATGTTTCAGCTTCAATAAGATGTACCTCGTTTTTTCCGGTTCATTGTAGGTACTCCCTCCATTTATAATTATTAGATGTTTTAGATATTTCAATGCTAACTATACAACTAAGAAAATGAGTGAGTCTACCACAACGAATCACCAAGGGGAAACAAAACTTCCACCAACTTTATAGATTCTGGAGAATCATATAATGAAGCGTCTACAAATGTTGACACACATTTGTCCATCTTGATTATAAACAACCTTGACAATGATCCGGATCCAAAGACCATGGCAATGGCAGAGTTTGAAAAACACTCTCGGACTGGACTCAATCAAAGGATGCAATCCTAGAAGAAATAGCCTCGCTCATTAAAAGTAATAGCTACAACAGTTTTTGTTCAAAAATTTAATTGAAACAATAAGGTGGTGAGTTCATAGCAAGGCATATAGCATATGGGTTCACCCAAATACCGAAAGTCTATTCTCTAGACACAAGTGGAACCACTTTCCAATAATTTGTCTCAATGGCAGTATAAATCATCTATTTATGTAGTTGATAGATAACCATATATATGCATGTGTCACTTGATTTACATATATATATATATATGGTTTCCTCATGGGAAACACAATCCTAAATCCAAATGTAAATTAAAGGCTCCTTTTCCTTTACCATTGAACTACTGGTATGTCAGGATGTCGGTGTGTTTTCCCAAGCTCACGGTTGCCAAAAGGTTCAGATTGAGACATATTCTCGGTTTAGAGTCATTTTGTTTAGACTTTTTCTTAGTTCCTAGTTTTTTGAATTGGTTTTAAGTTTAGAAATCATTTCATTAGAGGAATAAAATTCATATGGTGTTATTCTAAAAAATAGAATCCAAATGCAAATTGCAACATGCATGTGTAAACTTAGTAAGTCAATACATGACTTACAATAGTCGTAAGTACAACCGACTTATCGATTATGAAATGATTTCTGGATATAGACAGAATAGTGTATCCCATTTCTGGATATAGACATAATAGTGTACCCCATTTCACACCATTTCATGAGTCAAGGTCCTTGAATTGTAGTTAAAGTAAAATTTGGTTTATACTCATATCTTTCATCTCAACTTTTGTCTTTAGTTGATTAAGTGCTTCATCAATATCTTGATGAACATGTGTGAGGAATCATCAATGTAACCTTTTTATATTGATTATGAACAAGATATATCCATCCAAACTCTATGATTTTTTCGATCATATCATAGAAGATGAAAAAAAATTGGGACCAGATGTTCCATATCTCAGTGTCGTTGGACCTTACACTAGTGGACAAAAACAAGACAATCTTTCGATATCTCCACTGCACTTAATATCTTCACCTATTGTTTCAAGCTCATGGACATATGGACTCCAATATCATCTGATATAGTGATAATGGCTACTTATCTAATCCCTACAATGTCAGATCACACAAAGGCTTCACGTACGTACATGATGGACTTTACATTTCATTATTTTTTCCAAGCACACTCTGATGGCTACTACATCCACAAATCCTTCTGGAATACAAATCTTTATATCAATGTATGCGGCTACACGAAATGATAAATTACATAAAACACTCATCATGTGGTATTGGTTCTATTGAATCGCCAACTATTATCTACAAAGATAATGATACTTTTGTTGATCAAATGCTAACAAGTAATATAAAAGCAATATCTTACACTACACTCTTTTTCCCTTTATGACTTTAATCTCATGGTTCTTATCAAGGTTTTTAATTAGGTAATATCAACACAAAAATATATCTCATACCTCTTATTTTCCACGCCCGGGTTTAACGGATGTATACGAGGCATATAGATTGTCCTCTAAACTTATCAATGGGTCTTATCATTTGGAGGTTTTCTCATACAATTTATCAAAGAGCCAATTACCATTATATGGTGTATTATTTTCTTCTTATTTTTTCCACTTGGTTTTTAAGGAGGTTTAACAACACATGAAATATTATTCTCCTTGCATTTTACCCATAAGGTTTTGGGGTAGAAATCATCAACTTCAAAGATCATATGCCATACTTTTTGTTTTCCCCATCGGGGTATTTGATGGAAGTACACAAGACATATTTATTGTTCTCTAAACTCGTATATGTGTTTTTTTCATTTTTATGTTCTTCTCATATGAGTTACTGAACGGGCATGTATGCCCCCATGTGTGGTTTTGGTAATTAATGTCAAGGTCTATGGATTAATGTGTAAATTGAGTTTCTCTTGTAGGTTTGATCATTGACATCGCTTGGGCCATGTGTTGGTATCAAGGTTGAAAGTTGAAGAAATGTCCAAGGGCTTTGTGCCCATTGGAATCATGAAGAAATAAAAGTGCTTGAAAGTTGATCAAGACAAGTGCAAAGAGTTGCATCAAGATGGATCAACCTCAAGAAGAGATGAAGAAGGGAAAGCTCAAGATGCACCATCCCTAGAAGATCTCATGCTTGAAGCTTGCCATCCTCGTGATCATGGAGTGGTGAAGACAATTTCAAGAAGAGGTTTCCCCATGGAGTATGGGGGAGAAATTTACAAGTCTTCATCAAGCAAGAGCGAGCAAGATCAAACAAGAAAGGTGTTCCCAATTGATAAGAACAAGACGATCTACATCAAGTTCAAGTGGAATGCTCAAGGAAAAGGTATGATCTTGATAGGGCTTCTCTTTTGCCAGTCTCGTGTTGTTAGTTGGGAGACCGGGTTTAGGATAGATAGTCGTACTATCAAGAGGGGCTCTCAAGCGGGCTCGATCGCATAGTTCAGAAAGAGCTCAAACCTTTGCATGCATAGCATCATCTTTCTTGGTTGTTAGTTGGTTTTTGTCCATGATAGGATCTAGAACTTGTGGTTATCATCATAACAAGCTCTAGTTCATTAAATAAGGATTTCCCTTGCATATCTTATTGTGGTTGTTGATCTTGCGAGATTTCCGGCTCCACACCTTATACATCACACACACACACACACATATATATATATATATATATATATATATATATATTCATGGTATTTTCTTCCTTGGTGATACCCAATATTTCGATTCACACCTTTTTGGTGGATTCTATTCATCGTTATCTTTCCAACAAAATTGGTTTCATCTTGTTTGGAGTTCGGAAGCGAAAGTTATTGCAGTTTTGGTTTCTGAAGTTTTGCTGACCGGAAGTTTCGGCTACCCACCGGTAGTACCGCTTGGGCATTTTGCCGCCGGTAGTTTCGGTGGAAGATCTGGTTTTTCTTTCGCTCACGTACTGTATCCTCTCTGTCTGGTTTGTTGTATTTGATGGAATTTGGATCAGAAGTTGCACCGAAAATTCCTCTCGGGCCTAGTTGCCGCAGGAAGTTTCGGTTGAAAATCCGGCCCGCGTTCCGCTCACGTACTGTAACCTCTCTGTTTTATTTCCTCTGTTTGATGGAACTACGGTCAGAATTTCCATCGTTAGTTATGCTCCCACCGAAAGTTCCGGTGAACCGGTGGAAGTTCCGGTCAGTCTCTTTTTTCTGTCTTTCGTATTGCAGTTTTCTGACCGTTGGCTGAGTGCCACCGAAATTTTTGGCCTCCCACCGGAAGTTCCGGTCAGGGTTGTGAATACCATAACGGGCAGACCTGGGAGCCCTTTAAAAGGGTCTCCTCTTTCCCTTCGTGGGTACTAGTTCTTTGGTCTGTTTCTCTCTCTCTTTATTGTTGACCTTGGAGAGCTTTCTCTCTCCCCTATCCCATCCTATGATTCTTGCATCTTTTTTAGGGATTTCAGAGAGGAGATCTAGATCTATAATCTCCCAAGTCAAATCTCTTCTTTGTGAAGGAATCATTGGGATATAGATCTTGGAGAGTTTTGTGTTCTCCTCTTGTGTGCTTCCTCCCTTATCCCCCCAGTAGATTTTATAGCTTTGTTGAAATTTGAGAGTGAAGGACTTGCTCTTGCATTTTTTTCATAGGTTTGAGTTCTCCTCGGAGATTCGGCGACTTCAAGTTTGTGTGCTTGTTTATCTTGGGTTCTTAAAACCCTAGACAATTGGTTGGTTGAGTTGTTGACTTCTTGTGAGCTGTTGTGGTCTTGTAGCCTTTTGTGGCTTTGTTGGCCTTTTTTGGCGTTGTAGCCTTTTGTGGCTTTGTTGTTGGGAGCCTCCAATTGAGTTGTGGATATATCCCCGTACGGATTTTGATGACCGCCCTCAAGTGTCCATTAGTGGATCGTGAGTAGGCATTTTTGGCGAGCTCACGGGAGAATAGGGTGAGCCTTTTGTGGCGTCGGTGAGTTGTGTGCCTTAAGGTGAGACATTTGTGGCATTCGGAGAGCATTGCGTCATCGCATCTCTTCAAAGGAGACGTAGCTTCTTTGAAAGTGAACTTCAAGATAAAAATCTTCGTATCCTCGTCCATCGGTTATCTCTCAACCGAGCCCTTTTCTTATGTACTTACATTGTGATAGTCTTCGTGCTTAAAGTATTATATCTTGCTATCACCTTGTTGCTTGTATTGCTTAGCATAGGTTGTTGGTGCTCTTACGTGAACTTAGTGATTAGGTTTTGTGCTCAATAAATTAAACGTTAGTTTTATTCCGCATTTATTTAAACCTAAACCGTAATAATTTTAAAAGCCTATTCACCCCCTAGGCGACGTCCATTGCACTTTAAGTTACCAAAGAGACAATAAAAATTCTATGTTGCATCATTCTCCTTATTTTTTACTGGGTTTAAAGGAATTTTAACATATCATACACACTACCTTTCTCATATTTTTTCCACGGGGTTTTTAAAAGATTACTCAATATAACATACGCTTGTGATTAAGAAAAATTAAATTAAAATAATCGGCCATATACTTAAAAGGACTATTAGTTCAAGTTCGTACCACCACTTCGTGCGATCGCCAACAAGAATCAAGGCATGAATAAACCTAAAATAATATGGTGTGCGCCATTGACGGTGGCTCCTCCTGCATATTGAAGATATCCTCACACACGTGTCCGTCCTGCTCACCCGTTGCCGATGTCGATGCTGATGCGGCTGTCGATGCCATTGCCGTTGCTGATGTCGTTGTCATTGCCTCTCACACCGCCTTCGCCTCGGTGATTTATTGAAGGATCTTGTTCCCGGTAGTACATGTGTGCCGCCTTCACTTGGGGGTCCATCTTCGAAGTGTCGGCGATCAAGATCATGACGTCCTCCTTCCTTTTCTTCACAAAACACTCTCCTTCTTGGTCTAGACCCTCTCCTTCTTGATCATGATCTTCTCGTGTTGCTTCAACGACAAAGACTTTCACCTTTCATCACTCGTTTCCCCTGGAGGAGCAAGTTCAACGAGACATTAGTGAGGTACTCGTCAATCGATGCATGAACCCTGTCGGATGAGGCCACTTGCGTCACAGCTGCCTTTGCCTTCTTATTTTCCCGTTGGGCACCTCACCGAGGCTGCCAACGACGCGTCTAGATCAATGACACTGTTGGCTACCTTCCCCAAATGGAGGCGAGTTTGCCTGCATTTTCTTACAATATTTTAAGATTGATATAACAATGCATCAAGGCGAACCTTTTCCCTCATTTTTGAATCGGTATTTGTCTAGTGCCTTGTTCAACTAAGCAAGAAAACACAAAGCCATCAATGCATAGAAGATCAAGACGACAATGCACAAAAAGGGACAATGAATGACTTACCATATCGGCGGCGTCCATGCCACTTTCTGGTCAAGTTTTTATGTTTGCATGGTATGTATGAAATAAGTTCACTTCGGCTTGTATTATACCTATCCCACTAGGTTGGTATAGACTTTTGACTCCACTTCATTTGCATAATGGCACTCCCACTTCATATTCAAAACGGCACTCCGAGTTAAGGAATTTGCGCTCATCAAACTCCATAATCCTACCCCAATAAGCGCCACCACTATGATTGGCGTCGGTGATCGGATTTAAGCTCATCGTCTTCCAAGAATCACACAAATATAGATCTTCCAACGACTTCCACCTCAAGCCATGTGTGCCAGCTTCCAGTTTATCCTTGTCGGTCAGTTCTTCCTCGTCGACATCCTTCCCTTCATCTTCCTCTTCCTTCCCTTCCTCCTCCTCATCGGTTCCAAAGACACATTCTCATCTTTCTAGGTGCCCCCTTATTGTCTACCATAATGCTCGTCAACCTTGTCATTCCGCCGAACACGTTATTAACGGCATTGTTGAACTTGAACGGGTATCTTCGAAGCGGCAGAGAATGGCATGCCTACGTATGGATGGTTAAGTTCGATGTCAGGGAGTCGTGCCCCCCGGTAGTTGAACATCGCGGAAAAGATGCCAGGGGCGTTGGGGTCAGATCCGCCATTCGAGACGCTATCGGTGTACTGTGAGGATAGCCTTGGCATCAATAGCAGCATGCGACGGGGCTTTCGTGGAAGAATTGTCACGAAGACGACAATACACTCCCGGATGTGGCCCAACCGGACGTTGGGGTCAGATCCGCCATGCGAGACGCTATTAGTGTACTGCAAGGATAGCCTTGGCATCAATAGCAGCATGTGACGGGGCTTTCGTGGAAAAATTGTCTAGAAGACGACAATGCACTCATGTTCGCGGTCATCGTGAACCAACGAGAGACGATGATTTCCTCCGTTGCTCTTGCAACATCAAATCCAGCTTGAGCTTTGACACTGGCGCCTTGTGCAGCCTGTTGAATGGCACGTTGGTTCTTCTAGCAAGCTCTCGTGCTCTTGCGACATCAATACAGCTCAGGCGACATCAAATCCAACTTGAGATTCGACAGTTTGAAGAACACAACAGGATGCTATTAGAACACAATGGTGCTTCGGTAAGCACCCATCCTATATAAATACCCTGGTTCGGGGAATCAATAGAACAAAAATTTCACTCACCAATCATTCAATTCTTTACACATATGACCCTCCTACGAATTTAGCCATGTTTTCTTTGCGACAACAAATTTTTACCAATGTTTTAATTTCACAAAGATGTCCATTTGTCAGCTCAAACCCTTAAATCACAAGAGACATCACCACATAAATCATAGTAAAATATATGCACTAATGTAGCATTTTTAAGAAAAATGTAGCAAAAACAAATATGCTAATATAGCAAAAGCTGATTTCACCATATGTTTAACTTTGCATTAGACGACGCGCCTCACCTTTGGAGCACCAGTAGCATCGTCAGAAGCCGCTGAAAGAAACACCACCCGCCACTCATAGCATCACGTGTTGCCGACGTAGCATCCATGGGCCACACCTTGCACCTCGTCGTCGCCCATGGAAGTTGGAACCGGACAGCAACCTCCTCTAGCTCTCGCATGGGGTGCACTAGGAGGAGGCCAGCCATGGCTGCAGCCTGCGGGCGATGAGTAGAGGTGGCCCAGAAGTTAGGGCCCCACCTATGCATCTGACCAGAGTTTGCAAGTGAATTTCTTGTATCGCCTGTTAGATTAGTTTATTTTTACAATATTCTTAGGGTTGTTCGAAACCTGAGGCTACTTCATCGAGTACATTTTAATGAAGACTACATTTTCTTTAGGGCAAAACACACTTTATTTATTGATTGATAATGTTTACAGGGATAACATTCTCCAATGGAGTATGAGCCAATGGCGACCAACATCTAGGCCTAAAGCATGTTTTGCGAGGCAATCCGTCTCCATATTTGACGCTCTTCCTTCGAAAATGAAAGAGCAGGAACCAAACTTCTTTGCCGTTGCACCAATCTCCTTTATGATACTTTGTCTCTTCCACCAATGCCTTTCTAGATATCTTCAACAAGTCACTTGCAATCAGAAGAAATGATAACTTTCTGACAATATAAATCAGAGGCTAAAGCTAAAGCTTCTCTGCAAGTCAATGTCTCCAAAATTGTTGGATCGGTGATTCCAGGACAGACCATCGCCGATGATCCCATATAAACCCCAACTTCACTTCTGCAAACAGCACTAAAAGATCTAATGCCTGAATTCATGGGTACCGCCCCATCCACTTTAATTTTCACAAGATCCACAGGAGGTGGAGTCCATGACCGGCTCACACAACCCAGATTCACTGCTTGTTGTTGGCGGTCATCTTTAGGCTTTGAAATATTAAGTTCAGAGATGAATCGTTTCACAAATAAGTGTGTAGACATAGGCGACTGAAACTCCTCATGTATAGCCTTCCGGCGAGCATACCATATAGCCCATAGAGTTACTACAAGGGAAACGAACTCCGAACGAGACATAGAATCAATCATCGTGAATATCCAACTTTTCACATTTGGTTTAGTTGTCATATTCATATGCTCTACCATTTCCTCATCCGCTAATGCTCATACACACATGGCCATATGACAATCTAAAAAGAATGCCTCAATGAATCCTCCATACCACAAATCTTGCACGCACTTGTAGTTGCCTTGTTTCTCTGATGCAACAGATCGGCGAAAGGTAGAGATTGTTGAGCAAGCCTCCACAGGAAAACCTTAACTTTCGACGGGACCTGGCCATATTTTTGTCCAGGTCTTCTTAGTTGCTTCAGTGTTTGATGGTCCGGCGCTCCCTTCAAGTCACGCCTCCCTGCGGTATTTTGTTTGAACAAGCATCCTATAAGCAGATCGTACTAAAAAAACCTTCTTCTCATAATTCCATGACCAAAAGTCATCTACCAGCCGAGTACATATAGGCATGGCACATATCGCTTGAACATCCTTTGGGAGAAAGAATTTTTCTTAGGACGTTTCCATGTAGTTGATGTAGAATCAATGAGCTCACTGACCCAATAAGACGGTACTTCTAGTGGACCTGTACTAGGTAAACAAGCCACCGGTCTCAAATTGTGATCTCTAGGAATCCATTGACAGTTCCAAACCCCATAGCCTTGCCATCGCCAATTCGTTTTATCAAGCCCTGCTTTAATACCTCTCCACCATCAAAGACTGATCTCGTTTAATACCTCTCTACCATCAAGGACTCATCTCGTTTAATACCTCTCTACCATCAAGGACTGATCTCCATATCGCCGAGGGTGAGGCCCCGAGTTTGGCCTCAAGAATCTCAGAATTTGGATAGTAACGAGACTTGAGTAACCTTCCACTCAACAATTTAGGCTCCTTTAGAATGCGCCAGGCCTGCCTTGCCAACAACGGTTAAATAGCTCAATGTCTCTAAAACCAAGACCCCCTATGAACTTGGGCCTTACCACGTCACAAATACAGCACGAACTGAAACAACAATCCAAGCTACATGGATCATCAATGTTTTCTGCAAAATACTTAATATGGACCAGTAGTAGTTTTTTGTTACCAAAACACAAGTTGTATTATGTGAACTTAGCCAAGTTATGTTTAGCCATAAACGAATACCAAACTATTCAAAAAATTAGATCTTCCATATATTGGAAGGTCTTCCATATATTGGAAGGTGTTCTCAAGATTAGTAAGATGTCTGATTTTCTTTGCTAACGTTGTTAGTTTGTTTTTGTGCCAATTGTTTGATTCGAATGGAGGATGGAGACCTGTTGACCCATATAACTGATTGTACTGAACCAGTTTCGGTTGAAACTATGACCAAAAAGAAAGATACAAAGATAGTCATGCCTATGCTTTAAGTGAATCATCCTTGCCTGAAGCTTACGCTCTGATAAGTCTTCACTCAAACTGGCAATTGATACTACGTTGGTGGATTTTTACAACTGTGTATCATCTGCGGATGTATCTTCGAGGGATTGCAGATTGCAGTTACATTTAGGCCAAGAACAGTGTCCAATCTTTTTGTTCTGGGACGATATGCAGTTGGTTTGTACTATTGCCGTTGCAGATCCACTAAGCAATTTTTTCACAACAAATTAAAGCCTACGAAGCTACATTATATTTCTTCACAGATTTAACGTTCGTGCAGCTGCACAGACAAAGATCAATCAGTCTCGTATAAAGTCTCTGTTGAGAAAATCACAAACAAAGAGCAGCACAGACGGGATAAAGTCACGGTTTATTTGTGTGGCGAGTTACTAATGAAGCACCTCCACTGGTAAAGAAGGCGCTATCAGCGAAACTCCCAGACATCGGTGTCGGCCTCCCATGAATCAGAAGAACAGCTAAGCGAGTTAATCCGGGATTATGGAGGCCATTAACGAATAGTATAAAACTAACGAAGAAAAACCACAGATTTGAAGATGTTCAAGAACCAATCCGACACCCAGCAACAGATGTGGAGGGTGAGACACGGTGGAGGCTCTAGATCGGTCTACGCCCGCAACGGAACCGGCACGGCATGATGAATAATCCGCCCAGTTCTCTCGAAGGCGATGATGCATATGACAGCCTTGTAGTACGAAACGAAATCAAAGAGGGGGGAAATCGAAAGCAAAACCAGATCGAACAGAGGAAGCGAGCACATACGCTGGAACTTCAGAGAAGAGGAAAGAGGCGCGATCTAGGTTTATTCGATTGCGGCGGCGAGAGCACGAGATGGGAGGAAAAGTTCCGCGAGGGGCTCTTATAAAGGCGCGAGAAGGCGGGCTGGCAGGCTGTCGTTGCACCGTGTGGGCTGCACCGCTAGGGTTGGCCGAGGAAAGGAGCGCGGTCCAAGCCCAGGCAGCAAGTTGCCAGTTTATTTGTCTAAGCACGGGCTGCCTCGGTCTTGGACTTGGAGGCCGTGAACTCAAATGCAGGACAAGGCGGGACTGATTTGTTGGGCTCAGCACTTCTAACACATACCACAACGAGCGAGTTCCTCTTTTTTTTAGAATAGCAATTTCTAGATCCTCGAATTAATCAAGATGCGTATATCTCTAGATGAGCTCATCGTGGAGCAAGTCTTGGTTGTCGTCCACGAGTGCGTCATGGAATCCTTTTTCAAAGATTCATCGTCATCAAGCGATTCATATTGGGATGATACCATAGATGACGACGACTTTGAAGACATCCCCTTGATGGTTGTCGTGCATAACTTTGAAGACGACGAGAACAATAGAAAAGGATGCCGGGATCCACCTTCAATTGTATGTGCATGCCTCGCAACCGCTATCTCGGCCACAATATGCTCATACAAGACTATTTTGCCGAGGTACGCATACATTTTCCTCACATGTTTCGCAGTCGTTACCGAGTAATAACAGAGCTCTTTACGCGTGTACTAGACGCATGCGAGGCGAATTGTCTTCTCTTCACTCGTTGTAGGAATGTTGCCGACCCCTTGGGTTTAGTTCCTACCAAAAGATCTTTGTTGCAATGAGGGTGATCGCATATGTCGTTCTGAGTTCTGACTGAATACACTGACGAGTATATTCGCATTGGAGAAGACACTACGATCGAATATGTGCGACTGTTTGCAAAGAAAGTGATTCGAGTCTTCAGTGGCACAGAACTCCGAGCTCCAGACGAGGAGGACATAAAGAGGTTGATGGCGATGCATAAGGCAAGAGGTTGGCGAATCATGCCTCGCAGCATAGAGTGCATGTAGTGGAGGTGAGAGAGCCGTCCGAACGTGTGGCACATGCAGTTCATCGGGCATCACCATGATCCACCATCGTTCTTGAAGCCATGGCGTCCGAGGATTTTTGGATATGGCATTGTTTTTTTATGTTCTCTTAATGATGTCAACGTTTTGCAGAAATATCATTTATTTGCTAGGCTTGCAGGTAGAGATGCTATGGCTTGTAACTACACCGTTAATGGGCGTGCTTATAACATGAGTTATTATCTTATGCCCACAACATCTATCCTTATTGGTTAATTTTTAAAGACCATACAAACCCCTACAACGAAAGTCCATTATCATTTTGCCACATGCCAAGAAGCAGCCCGCAAAGACATCGAGTGAGCTTCCTGTGTATTGCAAGATCGATTTGCAATTGTTCAAGGCTCTGGTCATTTTAGAAAAAAGAAAACCCTCAACACTAGCATGACAATATGTTTGATTTTTCAGAACATGATCATCGATGATAAGAAGGATGTGAACCTACCATTTGAGTTTGGCAATGTTGGTTGTCATGTGAAGCCTAGAAGAAACCCAAAACAAATCCAACAACTCATACCGCAAAATTGAATATTTGGTTTTGCTGCATGAGTTTGCGGGGTATGTTTTGCAGCGAGAACTTTTTGCTAGAAAAAAGGTTTGCGGTTTACCGCAAACAACTTTTGTGGTTCCGACTTTTGCGATGCTTGCTAGAGTCTCCTAGGACAAAGATTATGAAAGGCGTGTTTGATAGTCTGTAGATACTTTTTATCTTGAACGGGCAATGCGATGGAGTGTAGGGATAGACGAAAAGAGACTTTGGACCATGTTCTATAGCCTATTTTAATTTGTTTGAGTCGCATCACTAGAGCTGTTTTTGTAGCTCGCTTTGTAACCTACACACAAGCACAAATAACTATGGTGATGCAACTTTGTGTGCTTGGTTGCCTCTGGCCTATGTTTTTGCTCACCTTTCTATCTAGTAGTGACCTTATCCTAGTATCACACTTCGTAGTTTATCCTTATAATCCTAGGTACAACTCAAGCAATTCATCATCATGTCCCTAGCTACTACAAATGGCATTTCATCAGTTCAACCCGATACTACAAATCAACAAGCAGTTCTACATAGTTTTAGGCCGGTGGTTCATGAATCGCGTCTAGGATGGAGCAGAATTCAACCATCTTCATCTTTAGGTTCTTCTTCTTTTGTATCTCTTGTTCAGATTATGGCGGTTGATACGTAGCAAACATATCTATAATTTTTGATGCTACATGCCTGTTTGCACCAACTATCTTATGTTTTATCTATATTTTGTGGCATTTTTATAAATTTTCTGGAACTAACATATTAACAAGTGCCACAGAGCCGGTTTCTTGTTTTCTGTTGTTTTGGGTTTCAGAAAAACTAGTAAAGAAATATAATCAGAATTGGATGAAACAAAAGCCTAAGTTCCTATTTTTTCCGACACGACACGGAGTCTGGAGGACAGGGGAGACGCACCAAGGTGACATGGATTCATTAATGGTTTTGTCTTTATGATTCTATCATGTATGTGTTGTTTGTGATCTTGCATGCTCTCCGTTGTTAGTAGCTATCTTGGCCAAGTAGTTGCTAGTGACTCCAAGAGGGAGTATTTATGCTCGATAGTGTGTTTATGCCTCTAGTTTTCAAGGGGAGTGACAAAAATCTCTTCGGTTGTAGATGTGTTGTTGCCACTAGGGAGAAAACAATGGTCTCTTGTTCATGGAACATGTGGACTGTTTACCTCACACACTTTGCTTAAAGCAGTTGTCTGTTGCTTACAACTTAATACTGGAGGGGGTTCGGATGATAACCTGAAGGTGGACTTCTAGTCATAGATGCGGTTGGATGGCGGTCTATGTATCTTATTGTATTGCACAATCGAATCTCATAGGATCTTTCTGACTAGTATTGCATTGTTATGCCTTGCTCAGTTCCTGTCAATTGCTCTGTTGTAATTTTTTTACCCTTCATGCCATATTGTTTATCTAAGGAGAGCACCTCTAGTGCACTATGGACCCCAGTCCAATCTTTACCATTGATACATCTTCCACTATTACTTGTTTACTTGCTACAAACCATTACCTTCCATACCATACGTTTAATCCTTTGTTACAGCAAACCGGTGAGCTTGACAACCTCACTGATTTATTGGGACAAAGTCTTGAGTTTGTGTTGTGCAGGTCTCCACGTTGTTTGCAACACCTGTGTGATGTTTCCTTTCTCCTACTGGTTCGATAACCTCGGTCTCAACTGAGGAAAAACTTGCTTCTATGCTCTTCATACCCTGTGCTTGGGTTACCAACAAAGTGCCACGTCGAGCACCATCAAGTCTTTATGGCGTCGTTGACAGGGAGGCTAAGGACGTATTCACAAGGGGAGTCCTTCACTTCCTTTCTCTTTGCTTTGTTTTTAGTTTGCTTAGTTTATTTTGCTTGGTTTTGTTTGACTCTTTTCAAAAAACACAAAAAAATAGTTCTTGCTCTAGTTGTTGCTCCTGTTTTTGGCTTGCCCACCTTTGCCAAAATGAACTCTGCTGAGAACACCAAGTTGTGTGACTTCACTAGCACCAACAACGGTGATTTTCTAAGCACTCATATTGCTCCACCTGCTCCTGATGCTACCTTTTATAAATTAAGCCTGCTTTGTTGAATCTTGTGATAAGAGAGCAATTTTCTGGTGCTAGTTTTGATGATCATGCTGCCCATCTTAATAGCTTTGTTGGACTTTGTGAAATGCAAAAGTATAAGGATGTAGATGGAGATATTATTAAGCTCAAGCTTTTTTCCTTTTTCCTTGAGAGGAAAAGCTAAAGAATGGTTGCTTTCTTTGCCTAAAAATAGTATTGATTCTTGGACTAAGTGCAAAGATGCTTTTATTGGAAAGTATTATCCTCCTGCTAAGATTATTTCTATGAGAAGTGACATTATGAAATTTAAACAACTTGATAATGAACATGTTGCTCAAGCTTGGAAAAGAATGAAAACTTTGGTTAAGAATTGTCCCACTCATGGACTCACTACTTGGATGATTGTCCAGACTTTTTATGCAGGTTTGAATTTCTCCTCAAGAAACCTTCTGGATTCAGTTGTTGGAGGTACCTTTATGGGCCTTACTTTGGGTTCTACAACAAAGCTCATTGATAATATGATGATTAACTACTCTGAATGGCACATTGAGAGAGCTCCACATGGTAAGAAGGTAAATTTTGTTGAAGAAATGTAGAGGGAGTGTCCCAACCTTTAATCAATATAAGGTGGAGTCCCCTATGTTTACAATGCTAGTCCCTGGATCAATAGCTAGCATCCACAGTTAAGATGTAATATGAAGAAACAAAGGTCATAATATAACTTTATAACCAGGAATAACATAATTTTATTACATCTTACATAGCTCATTTGGCTATTTCAATACATTGCAGCGGAGTAACTATAATCATGGGGTCCTTCATCTTCAAAGTGCCACAGGCAGATGTTGGTTGTAGACTTTGTAATCCTAATCAATCAATCTTCACTAAAATCAATCAAACCTGCAACATTACAAGTTACAGCCACAAGGGTCAATACATTTGAATTGTATTGGCAAGTTTCACTACTAGATATAATATGAGTGGATCCTATCAATACATGCATATTTGGCTAAGTAGAGTTTTAGGCTCATTTGCATAAAGCAAAATTTATCCTATCTTTTAAAAATGGTTTTGGTCCTTTGTCAAATCTTCTTTTCAAAATCCCTTGAACTCCTTGGTAACCCCAAGTGTTCAAGTCCTTGTCAAAAATCTCTTGAGCTCCTTGGTACCCCCAAGTGCATCAAGTTTTATCAAAATCTCATGAGTTCCTTGGTAACCCCAAGTGTTCATGTTTTCATCTCTTGAGTTCCTTGGTAACCCCAAGTACATCAAGTTTTATCAAAGTCTCTTGAGCACCTTGGTATCCCCAAGTGCCTCAAGTCTTTAAAAGTTTTCTTTTAGAAATCAGAATGTCGAGATCTCCCATAGCTTCAAACTTTAGTTTCTCAGTATTGTCCATAACCAGGGACACGGCTAAGTACTTAGATTTTATTATCTTCTGCAGAAGTTGCACACTTTACCCACATGTCACAATCCCATCTTGTTGCCACCAGTGGCACCGGATTAGTGCTCACCAAGATGGAGTCTTGGCATTAAGAATGTGACGAAGTCTTTCAAAGGGTCCTCCCATACACCATTGATAGCTTGCCTTGACACCCATGTAGGATTCGGTCCCCATGTCCGATTAATCAAGACAGTGCATGGGTCTTCCCAATGTAGTTGACTAAGCCGAGCCATAATAGCATGTGGTTGCACACGAAAGCCACAATTGGAGAAACATGTTCAATCTCTAAGTTTCCTGGGTTGTTTCCTTTGGAGCACAACACAAAGATATTGCCATAGACATGGTTCCTTTTGTTGCCACCTTCTCCAAAACTCAAAGTATCCTTGGCCACCTGTGGTTCATTGAGTCCTTGTTTTATTATATAAAATCACAAGTCCTTTTCTCAACTTCATAAAATCTCAACATGTATCTCTTTTCAAAATATAGCATGGCTAAGCATGTAACAACTACAATGTTTTCACTAAGGTATATAGGGAATCCTATTAGGATTTAGCATAGCATAAGTATAAAATTCTTTTCATGCATGTTTCAAAATCCACTAAGTATAATGAAAGTAGTAGGACTTTAGATGATAGTGTCACTTGCCTTTTTGGTAGGGAATGGTGGTTCACTCCTTGATCTTGCTAGTCTCACACTTTTCTAACTTCACTACAATCAATCAAGCAAACACAATATCAACAAGCATTCCAAACCAATAATCAATCAAACAATTCACACACATAAAATAATGGGATCTAAGTCATGCATGTAAACATGCAAGAGATGGTTCCATTTGCAAAGATGGTCTCCACTAGGCTTCTAAACTTGGTAAGGTCCAAAGTGGTCATTTTCCAAAGTGGCAAAGAATTTGCAAAAGGGTTTTGTCCATAAACCATTTTTAAATCAAATCATCATTTTATGTGGTGGAAAATATTTTTATCAAAGCAACAACTTTTAGTGGTTCACCAAATAAGTTGTTGTTTCTCAAAACTTGGTGTTTAGGGTCAGTAGGTTTGGTCCAAAACACTTTCCCAAAGTTTTTACTCCAAAAACATTTTCATAACAAAACCATTATTTTTATTTGGCTAGAAATGGGCTAAACTAATTAATCCATCCTAACTTTCACCAAATTCATTTTCAAAACCATGGGTTGGTTCCTAGGGTCAGTAAGTTCACCACAAACTAATTTGCAAAGGTTTTTAACCCTAAAAACATTTTTGAACAATTTTTCTAATCTAAACAAGCATACAAAAGTTTCTGCAAAAACCAACAAGCTAACAGATACTATTTACTAAACAAAAGGCATGGTTGGCTAGGGTTTGTTCCACTGATTCCAACGATATAAAGTTTGTAATTTTTGGACGTGTGGATCAAAAGTTATAGGGTTTTCAAATTGCAACTCAAATCTGTTTTAAACAGAACTGGCCACGCGTCGCAACGTTACTGGCTGGTACCGGTTCGGCCGGATCAGCTCTGCGGTGCGTTGGATCTAAATAGATCGCACGGTCCTGATCGCGTACCCCTTCGGTGCTTAAGTGATCTATCGTGTCTCTCCGATCTAAATCGAACGGCTCTCATCTACTAGCCAGGAACTGGCGGCGCTTCGGCAAATGGCGGCAGCGCCGATGGTGGCGGCGCGTGGCGATGCAGGAAGCTAGAAGGGAAGGGAAAGTGCTCACCGTGATCGCAAGGACGTGGTGATGCTCGTCGTGTGGTCGGCGTGGCAAGGGGCGTTCTGGAACAACGACGATTGCTCGCCGGAGTTGGGTCTGGCGTCAGGCGACTCTGGTCGTGATCGGAGGCGACGCTGTCGATTACGAGAAGCCAAACAGAGGGCATGGTCAGATGCAGGAGATCACGGAGATGATGCGAGCATGAATGAGAAGGCTTGGGGCGGTCTGGACTTACCGGAGGAGCTTGACGGAGACGAGACAGACGGCGGCGACGCTCTGTGTCGTGCTTGCCGACGCTAGGGGACGCGCGTGGGCGAGTGGAGCACACGGGCAGGTGCGCCTGGGTTTGGGGAGTGTGTCTGTGTACTTGGGGGCACGGGGTGGAGAGGCTCAGCCGGAATCGAGGAGAGACGGTGGTCGGAGCTGTGGCGTTGCGAGCTCAAATTGAGGCAGCCTCGGGGCAGAGAGGAAGTGGCGTGTGAGGGGAAAGGAGGAGGAGACTAGCGTTTAATAGCGTGCAGTCACGACGAGGTTAAGGCGCGGCATCAATGCGTATTCAACGCTGGCGTAATTGGAAGCAACGGCAGGGCGTCGTTAGCGCGAGGAGGACGAAGATGTGCTGGCTGCGTGGGTCCCTGCTGTCAGCGAGGATCGCGAGGGAGAGGAGGGCCATCAGTCAGTGTCTCCGTGGGTCAGTTGCCAGGTGTGAAACGTTTTCTTCTGAGAGAGGGGAGCTGGGCTGGTACTGGGGCTTGTGGGCTTTGTCGACTGGGCTGGTCCAGATTCTATTTTTTCCTTCCAAATTGTTTTTCCTTTTCTGATCTCATTTTCTGTTTTGAAAACCAAACAACAAATCAAACAAACAAAACAAATCAAACAATCATCAAACTTTTTATTTGAATTTGGTTCTGTTTAACACATAAACCAAAGTCCAAAATGAAATAATATTTTAAATCTTTTTAGGTTCCATTCATTAATTAAATAAAATGGACCATGGTTTATTAATCAAATAGGGTTTGATTTATTTAATAAAATCTCTATTTGAAATCTAAATATTTTCAAAACCAAATCAGTAGGTTTTATTTGAAAATATAAAATACTTGGAAAACTTATTTTAAATAAATAAATAAGTTTTGATGTTTTGGAAATAGTAAAACCTTTATTAATAAAACTTGGATTTTAAATCCTTATTAATTTATTTTATATATACTTTTACTATTTTTATCAAACAAACATTTTATTTCAAAAAACGTTGCCAAGGTTTAATTTGGCTCCTTAAAATAATCTTTATTTATAAATCCACATTTTCCTTTGAAAAGCAAATCCCTTCTATTTAAAAGATTCAAAATAGTAATTCCAAAATATTTTATTTTCCTTTATTAAATGTTTACCTTTTTTTAAATCTCTTTAGGATTTTATTTGATCCAAATTGGTTTGAATATTTCCAATTGGATTCAAAAAGTTTCTTCTTACTCTGAAAATCAAACAAAGTTTTATTTTATTCATTTATTTTTTTCACATTACAAGATTTGGAAAAATCTTGGGATGTGACAGGCTACCACCCTTAAAATAAATCTCGTCCCGAGATTTGGGAAGGCTAGGGTTACAAGTAGGCTCAAAACAACTAGGGTACTACCACCCTTAAAAAGTTTCAAACTAAGATTACATATTGGCCTTCTTGGGGTCCTGGGGAAACTTCTCTAAGCAAACATTTGCATGGTGTCCTTGGTTTCCACACTTGACTCATGGGCCAAGGTTTAGTTTCTCCATAGGCTTGTTCAACTTGTTCTTCATCTTTTCTGGACAGTTGCTTGCATAATGTCCTAGGTTCTTGCAGTTGAAACAGTGGATGTCCTTGAGTTCTTTACGTGGTTCTTGTGGACAAGTTGCTACATAGTGGCCTAGCTCTTTGCAGTTGTTGCACACCACTTGGCCAATCTCTTTATTCTTCTGGTTCTCTGGGCATTCACCGGAATAGTGTCCCATTTCCTTACATTTATGACATTGCACATGGCTCTTGTCCTTCTTTTGCTTCTTGGGTTTCTTTGATCCTTTGAATCGGGTTGTTTTGTTTGGAGGCATAAGTGGACCTTTTCCTTTGTCATCAATCTTCTTGGTAGACTTGGATCCTTGCACTCCACCTTGTTTCCTTTGTTCAACAATGGAATAGATGGGGCATTGGATAGGGACATGGTTGTTTACTTCACATAGGTAGCAGGTAGCTTGAGAGGTGGGACATTGTCCAACAGGATGTTTCTCTTCACAATTGGGGCATTGATCTCCATGCTCCTTGGAAGTATGATCCTTGTCTCCACAAATAATGCAAGCTAGGGCTCCATCTAGAATAATGTTTCTGTCATCCTTATTGTCACAAACTCTTTTGGGATAGCTTTCTTCCATTCTGATCATTTGATCAGTCACCTTAAGCATCAATTAGCCTTGAGTTTCCAAAAATCCTTGCAGGGTTAGATCTTCTCCACTAGTGTTGGCTATGAATTGAGCTGTCACTTGGTTCAATTGGTTCTGGGTTGCTATGAGCTCTTTCATGTTGTCCTCTTGGTTGGTGTTGGTGTCATCAACCTTGAGGTTGGAGTCTCTTGGAGTAGTCATCTGTTTGGGTTGAATGAGGATTAGAATAGGCAAGATATTTCTAAGGAAACAATCCTAATCACACACATCACAATTCACCCAAGCAATGTGCAAACATTCATAAACAACTTTTCACTCAAACAACATAGTTCAAGCACATACTTAGGCAACAAAATATTTTTGTTACACTACATAAGTTGGTGAGTTTGTCTTAACTAAATATGGTGGTCCATCTATATGGTTCACTTGTGATCTTTCCATCCTTCTTGATTGCTTCTTATTAATTGAGATCATGGTTTCCTTGAGATAAACTCTTGGTTGCAATAATTTCTAGTGATGTGGGCTCCTTCTAACTTTTGCATTCCCTCAGTCTCTAAATCTTGAGCAAGATTTCCTTGTTTCACTTGTAGTCCTTAGTGGTATCCAAGTTGGAAGTCCTTGGTGAACATGCTGAAGATGTTGAAGTCATTAGAGTTGAAGAAGTTGAAGTCATTAGAGTTGAAAGTGTTGAAGAAGTCCTTTGCACATGGTGTAGTCTTTGGCCATGGGTAGGTTTTTCCATCAAGTTGAAGTAGAAGAGATGTAGAGTTGAAACCAAAATGGTTGAGGAAAGAGTTTACAAGATTGTCTGTAAATAAGTTTTGAAACAAGTACAACTCCTATTTTCCTAAGGGTTTTTGTCCAATCCTAGGGTTTACAAATCCTACAGGCAACACAATGCTTTGATACCATTTGTAGAGGGAGTGTCCCAACCTTTAATCAATATAAGGTGGAGTCCCCTGTGTTTACAATGCTAGTCCCTGGATCAATAGCTAGCATCCACAGTTAAGATGTAATATCAAGAAACAAAGGTCATAATATAACTTTATAACCAGGAATAACATAATTTTATTACATCTTACATAACTCATTTGGCTATTTCAATACATTGCAGTGGAGTAACTATAATCATGGGGTCCTTCATCTTCAAAGTGCCACAGGCAGATGTTGGTTGTAGACTTTGTAATCCTAATCAATCAATCTTCACTAAAATCAATCAAACCTGCAACATTACAAGTTACATCCACAAGGGTCAATACATTTGAATTGTATTGGCAAGTTTCACTACTAGATATAATATGAGTGGATCCTATCAATACATGCATATTTGGCTAAGTAGAGTTTTAGGCTCATTTGCATAAAGCAAAATTTATCCTATCTTTTAAAAATGGTTTTGGTCCTTTGTCAAATCTTCTTTTAAAAATCCCTTGAACTCCTTGGTAACCCCAAGTGTTCAAGTCCTTGTCAAAAATCTCTTGAGCTCCTTGGTACCCCCAAGTGCATCAAGTTTTATCAAAATCTCATGAGTTCCTTGGTAACCCCAAGTGTTCATGTTTTCATCTCTTGAGTTCCTTGGTAACCCCAAGTACATCAAGTTTTATCAAAGTCTCTTGAGCACCTTGGTATCCCCAAGTGCCTCAAGTCTTTAAAAGTTTTCTTTTAGAAATCAGAATGTCGAGATCTCCCATAGCTTCAAACTTTAGTTTCTCAGTATTGTCCATAACCGGGGACACGGCTAAGTACTTAGATTTTATTATCTTCTGCAGAAGTTGCACACTTTACCCACATGTCACAATCCCATCTTGTTGCCACCAGTGGCCACTGGATTAGTGCTCACCAAGATGGAGTACTGGCAGATTAAGAATGTGACGAAGTCTTTCCAAAGGGTCCTCCCATACACCATTGATAGCTTGCCTTCAGCACCCATGTAGGATTCCAGGTCCCCATGTCCAGTTAACTGAAGACAGTGCATGGGTCTTCCCAATGTAGTTGACTAAGCCAGAGCCATAATAGCATGTGGTTGCACACGAAAGCCACAATTGGAGAAACATGTTCAATCTCTAAGTTTCCTGGGTTGTTTCCTTTGGAGCACAACACAAAGATATTGCCATAGACATGGTTCCTTTTGTTGCCACCTTCTCCAAAACTCAAAGTATCCTTGGCCACCCAGGTGGTTCATTGAGTCCTTGTTTTATTATATAAAATCACAAGTCCTTTTCTCAACTTCATAAAATCTCAACATGTATCTCTTTTCAAAATATAGCATGGCTAAGCATGTAACAACTACAATGTTTTCACTAAGGTATATATAGGGAATCCTATTAGGATTTAGCATAGCATAAGTATAAAATTCTTTTCATGCATGTTTCAAAATCCACTAAGTATAATGAAAGTAGTAGGACTTTAGATGATAGTGTCACTTGCCTTTTTGGTAGGGAATGGTGGTTCACTCCTTGATCTTGCTAGTCTCACACTTTTCTAACTTCACTACAATCAATCAAGCAAACACAATATCAATAAGCATTCCAAACCAATAATCAATCAAACAATTCACACACATAAAATAATGGGATCTAAGTCATGCATGTAAACATGCAAGAGCTGGTTCCATTTGCAAAGATGGTATCCACTAGGCTTCTAAACTTGGTAAGGTCCAAAGTGGTCATTTTCCAAAGTGGCAAAGAATTTGCAAAAGGGTTTTGTCCATAAACCATTTTTAAATCAAATCATCATTTTATGTGGTGGAAAATATTTTTATCAAAGCAACAACTTTTAGTGGTTCACCAAATAAGTTGTTGTTTCTCAAAACTTGGTGTTTAGGGTCAGTAGGTTTGGTCCAAAACACTTTCCCAAAGTTTTTACTCCAAAAACATTTTCATAACAAAACCATTATTTTTATTTGGCTAGAAATGGGCTAAACTAATTAATCCATCCTAACTTTCACCAAATTCATTTTCAAAACCATGGGTTGGTTCCTAGGGTCAGTAAGTTCACCACAAACTAATTTGCAAAGGTTTTTAACCCTAAAAACATTTTTGAACAATTTTTCTAATCTAAACAAGCATACAAAAGTTTCTGCAAAAACCAACAAGCTAACAGATACTATTTACTAAACAAAAGGCATGGTTGGCTAGGGTTTGTTCCACTGATTCCAACGATATAAAGTTTGTAATTTTTGGACGTGTGGATCAAAAGTTATAGGGTTTTCAAATTGCAACTCAAATCTGTTTTAAACAGAACTGGCCACGCGTCGCAACGTTACTGGCTGGTACCGGTTCGGCCGGATCGGCTCTGCGGTGCGTTGGATCTAAATAGATCGCACGGTCCTGATCGCGTACCCCTTCGGTGCTTAAGTGATCTATCGTGTCTCTCCGATCTAAATCGAACGGCTCTCATCTACTAGCCAGGAACTGGCGACGCTCGACAGCTGCGCGCGGCGGCGACGGTCAGATGGTGGCGGCGCCGGCGATGCAGGAAGCTAGAAGGGAAGGGAAAGTGCTCACCGTGATCGCAAGGACGTGGTGATGCTCGTCGTGTGGTCGGCGTGGCAAGGGGCGTTCTGGAACAACGACGATTGCTCGCCGGAGTTGGGTCTGGCGTCAGGCGACTCTGGTCGTGGTCGGAGGCGACGCTGTCGATTACGAGAAGCCAAACAGAGGGCATGGTCAGATGCAGGAGATCATGGAGATGATGCGAGCATGAATGAGAAGGCTTGGGGCGGTCTGGACTTACCGGAGGAGCTTGACGGAGACGAGACAGACGGCGGCGACGCTCTGTGTCGTGCTTGCCGACGCTAGGGGACGCGCGTGGGCGAGTGGAGCACACGGGCAAGTGCGCCTGGGTTTGGGGAGTGTGTCTGTGTACTTGGGGGCACGGGGTGGAGAGGCTCAGCCGGAATCGAGGAGAGACGGTGGTCGGAGCTGTGGCGTTGCGAGCTCAAATTGAGGCAGCCTCGGGGCAGAGAGGAAGTGGCGTGTGAGGGGAAAGGAGGAGGAGACTAGCGTTTAATAGCGTGCAGTCACGACGAGGTTAAGGCGCGGCATCAATGCGTATTCAACGCTGGCGTAATTGGCAGCAACGGCAGGGCGTCGTTAGCGCGAGGAGGACGAAGATGTGCTGGCTGCGTGGGTCCCTGCTGTCAGCGAGGATCGCGAGGGAGAAGAGGGCCATCAGTCAGTGTCTCCGTGGGTCAGTTGCCAGGTGTGAAACGTTTTCTTCTGAGAGAGGGGAGCTGGGCTGGTACTGGGGCTTGTGGGCTTTGTCGACTGGGCTGGTCCAGATTCTATTTTTTCCTTCCAAATTGTTTTTCCTTTTCTGATCTCATTTTCTGTTTTGAAAACCAAACAACAAATCAAACAAACAAAACAAATCAAACAATCATCAAACTTTTTATTTGAATTTGGTTCTGTTTAACACATAAACCAAAGTCCAAAATGAAATAATATTTTAAATCTTTTTAGGTTCCATTCATTAATTAAATAAAATGGACCATGGTTTATTAATCAAATAGGGTTTGATTTATTTAATAAAATCTCTATTTGAAATCTAAATATTTTCAAAACCAAATCAGTAGGTTTTATTTGAAAATATAAAATACTTGGAAAACTTATTTTAAATAAATAAATAAGTTTTGATGTTTTGGAAATAGTAAAACCTTTATTAATAAAACTTGGATTTTAAATCCTTATTAATTTATTTTATATAAACTTTTACTATTTTTATCAAACAAACATTTTATTTCAAAAAACTTTGCCAAGGTTTAATTTGGCTCCTTAAAATAATCTTTATTTATAAATCCACCTTTTCCTTTGAAAACCAAATCCCTTCTATTTAAAAGATTCAAAATAGTAATTCCAAAATATTTTATTTTCCTTTATTAAATGTTTACCTTTTTTTAAATCTCTTTAGGATTTTATTTGATCCAAATTGGTTTGAATATTTCCAATTGGATTCAAAAAGTTTCTTCTTACTCTGAAAATCAAACAAAGTTTTATTTTATTCATTTATTTTTTTCACATTACAAGATTTGGAAAAATCTTGGGATGTGACAGGCTACCACTTAAAATAAATCTCGTCCGAGATTTGGGAAGGCTAGGGTTACAAGTAGGCTCAAAACAACTAGGGTACTACCACCCTTAAAAGTTTCAAACTAAGATTACATATTGGCCTTCTTGGGTTCCTGGGGAAACTTCTCTAAGCAAACATTTGCATGGTGTCCTTGGTTTCCACACTTGACTCATGGGCCAAGGTTTAGTTTCTCCATATGCTTGTTCAACTTGTTCTTCATCTTTTCTGGACAGTTGCTTGCATAATGTCCTGGGTTCTTGCAGTTGAAACAGTGGATGTCCTTGAGTTCTTTACGTGGTTCTTGTGGACAAGTTGCTACATAGTGGCCTAGCTCTTTGCGCTTGTTGCACACCACTTGGCCAATCTCTTTATTCTTCGGTTCTCTGGGCATTCACCTAATAGTGTCCCATTTCCTTACATTTATGACATTGCACATGGCTCTTGTCCTTCTTTTGCTTCTTGGGTTTCTTTGATCCTTTGAATCGGGTTGTTTTGTTTGGAGGCATAAGTGGACCTTTTCCTTTGTCATCAATCTTCTTGGTAGACTTGGATCCTTGCACTCCACCTTGTTTCCTTTGTTCAACAATGGAATAGATGGGGCATTGGATAGGGACATGGTTGTTTACTTCACATAGGTAGCAGGTAGCTTGAGAGGTGGGACATTGTCCAACAGGATGTTTCTCTTCACAATTGGGGCATTGATCTCCATGCTCCTTGGAAGTATGATCCTTGTCTCCACAAATAATGCAAGCTAGGGCTCCATCTAGAATAATGTTTCTGTCATCCTTATTGTCACAAACTCTTTTGGGATAGCTTTCTTCCATTCTGATCATTTGATCAGTCACCTTAAGCATCAATTAGCCTTGAGTTTCCAAAAATCCTTGCAGGGTTGGATCTTCTCCACTAGTGTTGGCTATGAATTGAGCTGTCACTTGGTTCAATTGGTTCTGGGTTGCTATGAGCTCTTTCATGTTGTCCTCTTGGTTGGTGTTGGTGTCATCAACCTTGAGGTTGGAGTCTCTTGGAGTAGTCATCTGTTTGGGTTGAATGAGGATTAGAATAGGCAAGATATTTCTAAGGAAACAATCCTAATCACACACATCACAATTCACCCAAGCAATGTGCAAACATTCATAAACAACTTTTCACTCAAACAACATAGTTCAAGCACATACTTAGGCAACAAAATATTTTTGTTACACTACATAAGTTGGTGAGTTTGTCTTAACTAAATATGGTGGTCCATCTATATGGTTCACTTGTGATCTTTCCATCCTTCTTGATTGCTTCTTCTTAATTGAGATCATGGTTTCCTTGAGATAAACTCTTGGTTGCAATAATTTCTAGTGATGTGGGCTCCTTCTAACTTTTGCATTCCCTCAGTCTCTAAATCTTGAGCAAGATTTCCTTGTTTCACCTGTAGTACTTAGTGGTATCCAAGTTGGAAGTCCTTGGTGAACATGCTGAAGATGTTGAAGTCATTAGAGTTGAAGAAGTTGAAGTCATTAGAGTTGAAAGTGTTGAAGAAGTCCTTTGCACATGGTGTAGTCTTTGGCCATGGGTAGGTTTTTCCATCAAGTTGAAGTAGAAGAGATGTAGAGTTGAAACCAAAATGGTTGAGGAAAGAGTTTACAAGATTGTCTGTAAATAAGTTTTGGAACAAGTACAACTCCTATTTTCCTAAGGGTTTTTGTCCAATCCTAGGGTTTACAAATCCTACAGGCAACACAATGCTTTGATACCATCTGTAGAGGGAGTGTCCCAACCTTTAATCAATATAAGGTGGAGTCCCCTGTGTTTACAATGCTAGTCCCTGGATCAATAGCTAGCATCCACAGTTAAGATGTAATATCAAGAAACAAAGGTCATAATATAACTTTATAACCAGGAATAACATAATTTTATTACATCTTACATAACTCATTTGGCTATTTCAATACATTGCAGCGGAGTAACTATAATCATGGGGTCCTTCATCTTCAAAGTGCCACAGGCAGATGTTGGTTGTAGACTTTGTAATCCTAATCAAGCAATCTTCACTAAAATCAATCAAACCTGCAACATTACAAGTTACAGCCACAAGGGTCAATACATTTGAATTGTATTGGCAAGTTTCACTACTAGATATAATATGAGTGGATCCTATCAATACATGCATATTTGGCTAAGTAGAGTTTTAGGCTCATTTGCATAAAGCAAAATTTATCCTATCTTTTCAAAATGGTTTTGGTCCTTTGTCAAATCTTCTTTTCAAAATCCCTTGAAATCCTTGGTAACCCCAAGTGTTCAAGTCCTTGTCAAAAATCTCTTGAGCTCCTTGGTACCCCCAAGTGCATCAAGTTTTATCAAAATCTCATGAGTTCCTTGGTAACCCCAAGTGTTCATGTTTTCATCTCTTGAGTTCCTTGGTAACCCCAAGTACATCAAGTTTTATCAAAGTCTCTTGAGCACCTTGGTATCCCCAAGTGCCTCAAGTCTTTAAAAGTTTTCTTTTAGAAATCAGAATGTCGAGATCTCCCATAGCTTCAAACTTTAGTTGCTCAGTATTGTCCATAACCGGGGACACGGCTAAGTACTTAGATTTTATTATCTTCTGCAGAAGTTGCACACTTTACCCACATGTCACAATCCCATCTTGTTGCCACCAAAGGCTTTGGATTAGTGCTCACCAAGATGGAGTACTAGCAGATTGAGAATGTGACGAAGTCTTTCCAAAGGGTCCTCCCATACACCATTGATAGATTGCCTTCAGCACCCATGTAGGATTCCAGGTCCCCATGTCCAGTTAACTGAAGACAATGCATGGGTCTTCCCAATGTAGTTGACTAAGCCAGAGCCATAATAGCATGTGTTTGCACACGAAAGCCACAATTGGAGAAACATGTTCAATCTCTAAGTTTCCTGGGTGGTTTCCTTTGGAGCACAACACAAAGAGATTGCCATAGACATGGTTCCTTTTGTTGCCACCTTCTCCAAAACTCAAAGTATCCCTGGCCACCCAGGTGGTTCATTGAGTCCTTGTTTTATTATATAAAATCACAAGTCCTTTTCTCAACTTCATAAAATCTCAACATGTATCTCTTTTCAAAATATAGCATGGCTAAGCATGTAACAACTACAATGTTTTCACTAAGGTATATATAGGGAATCCTATTAGGATTTAGCATAGCATAAGTATAAAATTCTTTTCATGCATGTTTCAAAATCCACTAAGTATAATGAAAGTAGTAGGACTTTAGATGATAGTGTCACTTGCCTTTTTGGTAGGGAATGGTGGTTCACTCCTTGATCTTGCTAGTCTCACACTTTTCTAACTTCACTACAATCAATCAAGCAAACACAATATCAACAAGCATTCCAAACCAATAATCAATCAAACAATTCACACACATAAAATAATGGGATCTAAGTCATGCATGTAAACATGCAAGAGATGGTTCCATTTGCAAAGATGGTCTCCACTAGGCTTCTAAACTTGGTAAGGTCCAAAGTGGTCATTTTACAAAGTGGCAAAGAATTTGCAAAAGGGTTTTGTCCATAAACCATTTTTAAATCAAACCATCATTTTATGTGGTGGAAAATATTTTTATCAAAGCAACAACTTTTAGTGGTTCACCAAATAAGTCGTTGTTTCTCAAAACTTGGTGTTTAGGGTCAGTAGGTTTGGTCCAAAACACTTTCCCAAAGTTTTTACTCCAAAAACATTTTCATAACAAAACCATTATTTTTATTTGGCTAGAAATGGGCTAAACTAATTAATCCATCCTAACTTTCACCAAATTCATTTTCAAAACCATGCGTTGGTTCCTAGGGTCATTAAGTTCACCACAAACTAATTTGCAAAGGTTTTTAACCCTAAAAACATTTTTGAAAAAATTTTCTAATCTAAACAAGCATACAAAAGTTTCTGCAAAAACCAACAAGCTAACAGATACTATTTACTAAACAAAAGGCATGGTTGGCTAGGGTTTGTTCCACTGATTCCAACGATATAAAGTTTGTAATTTTTGGACGTGTGGATCAAAATTTATAGGGTTTTCAAATTGCAACTCAAATCTGTTTTTAAGCATCGCCACGTCATAGCATTCTTGGCTGTACGGTTCGGCCGGATCGGCTCTGCGGCGCGTTGGATCTAAATAGATCGCACGGTCCTGATCGCGTACCCCTTCGGTGCTTAAGTGATCTATCGTGTCTCTCCGATCTAAATCGAACGGCTCTCATATACTAGCCAGGAACCGGCGACGCTCGACAGCTGCGCGCGGCGGCGACGGTCAGATGGTGGCGGTGCCGGTGATGCAGGAAGCTAGAAGGGAAGGGAAAGTGCTCACCGTGATCGCAAGGACGTGGTGATGCTCGTCGTGTGGTCGGCGTGGCAAGGGGCGTTCTGGAACAATGACGATTGCTCGCCGGAGTTGGGTCTGGCGTCAGGCGGCTCTGGTCGTGGTCGGAGGCGACGCTGTCGATTACGAGAAGCCAAACAGAGGGCATGGTCAGATGCAGGAGATCACGGAGATGATGCGAGCGTGAATGAGAAGGCTTGGGGCGGTCTGGACTTACCGGAGGAGCTCGACGGAGACGAGACAGACGGCGGCGACGCTCTGTGTCGTGCTTGCCGACGCTAGGGGACGCGCGTGGGCGAGTGGAGCACACGGGCAGGTGCGCCTGGGTTTGGGGAGTGTGTCTGTGTACTTGGGGGGCACGGGGTGGAGAGGCTCAGCCGGAATCGAGGAGAGACGGTGGTCGGAGCTGTGGCGTTGCGAGCTCAAATTGAGGCAGCCTCGGGGCAGAGAGGAAGTGGCGTGTGAGGGGAAAGGAGGAGGAGACGCTGGCGTTTAATAGCGTGAAGTCACGGCGAGGTTAAGGCGCGGCATCAATGCGTATTCAACGCCGACGTAATTGGCAGCAACGGCAGGGCGTCGTTAGCGCGAGGAGGACGAAGATGTGCTGGCTGCGTGGGTCCCTGCTGTCAGCGAGGATCGTGAGGGAGAAGAGGGCCACCAGTCAGTGTCTCCGTGGGTCAGTTGCCAGGTGTGAAACGTTTTCTTCTGAGAGAGGGGAGCTGGGCTGGTACTGGGGCTTGTGGGCTTTGTCGATTGGACTGGTCCAGATTCTATTTTTTCCTTCCAAATTGTTTTTCCTTTTCTGATCTCATTTTCTGTTTTGAAAACCAAACAACAAATCAAACAAACAAAACAAATCAAACAATCATCAAAATTTTCATTTGAATTTGATTCTGTTTAACACATAAACCAAAGTCCAAAATGAAATAATATTTTAAATCTTTTTAGGTTCCATTCATTAATTAAATAAAATGGACCATGGTTTATTAATCAAATAGGGTTTGATTTATTTAATAAAATCTCTATTTGAAATCTAAATATTTTCAAAACCAAATCAGTAGGTTTTATTTGAAAATATAAAATACTTGGAAAACTTATTTTAAATAAATAAATAAATTTTGATGTTTTGGAAATAGTAAAACCTTTATTAATAAAACTTGGATTTTAAATCCTTATTAATTTATTTTATATAAACTTTTACTATTTTTATCAAACAAACATTTTATTTCAAAAAACTTTGCCAAGGTTTAATTTGGCTCCTTAAAATAATCTTTATTTATAAATCCACCTTTTCCTTTGAAAACCAAATCCCTTTTATTTAAAAGATTCAATTTAGTAATTCCAAAATATTTTATTTTCCTTTATTAAATGTTTACCTTTTTTAAATCTCTTTAGGATTTTATTTGATCCAAATTGGTTTGAATATTTCCAATTGGATTCAAAAAGTTTCTTCTTACTCTGAAAATCAAACAAAGTTTTATTTTATTCATTTATTTTTTTCACATTACAAGATTTGGAAAAATCTTGGGATGTGACAGGCTACCACCCTTAAAATAAATCTCGTCCTGAGATTTGGGAAGGCTAGGGTTACAAGTAGGCTCAAAACAACTAGGGTACTACCACCCTTAAAAAGTTTCAAACTAAGATTACATATTGGCCTTCTTGGGTTCCTGGGGAAACTTCTCTAAGCAAACATTTGCATGGTGTCCTTGGTTTCCACACTTGACTCATGGGCCAAGGTTTAGTTTCTCCATAGGCTTGTTCAACTTGTTCTTCATCTTTTCTGGACAGTTGCTTGCATAATGTCCTGGGTTCTTGCAGTTGAAACAGTGGATGTCCTTGAGTTCTTTACGTGGTTCTTGTGGACAAGTTGCTACATAGTGGCCTAGCTCTTTGCAGTTGTTGCACACCACTTGGCCAATCTCTTTATTCTTCTGGTTCTCTGGGCATTCACCGGAATAGTGTCCCATTTCCTTACATTTATGACATTGCACATGGCTCTTGTCCTTCTTTTGCTTCTTGGGTTTCTTTGATCCTTTGAATCGGGTTGTTTTGTTTGGAGGCATAAGTGGACCTTTTCCTTTGTCATCAATCTTCTTGGTAGACTTGGATACTTGCACTCCACCTTGTTTCCTTTGTTCAACAATGGAATAGATGGGGCATTGGATAGGGACATGGTTGTTTACTTCACATAGGTAGCAGGTAGCTTGAGAGGTGGGACATTGTCCAACAGGATGTTTCTCTTCACAATTGGGGCATTGATCTCCATGCTCCTTGGAAGTATGATCCTTGTCTCCACAAATAATGCAAGCTAGGGCTCCATCTAGAATAATGTTTCTGTCATCCTTATTGTCACAAACTCTTTTGGGATAGCTTTCTTCCATTCTGATCATTTTATCAGTCACCTTAAGCATCAATTAGCCTTGAGTTTCCAAAAATCCTTGCAGGGTTGGATCTTCTCCACTAGTGTTGGCTATGAATTGAGCTGTCACTTGGTTCAATTGGTTCTGGGTTGCTATGAGCTCTTTCATGTTGTCCTCTTGGTTGGTGTTGGTGTCATCAACCTTGAGGTTGGAGTCTCTTGGAGTAGTCATCTGTTTGGGTTGAATGAGGATTAGAATAGGCAAGATATTTCTAAGGAAACAATCCTAATCACACACATCACAATTCACCCAAGCAATGTGCAAACATTCATAAACAACTTTTCACTCAAACAACATAGTTCAAGCACATACTTAGGCAACAAAATATTTTTGTTACACTACATAAGTTGGTGAGTTTGTCTTAACTAAATATGGTGGTCCATCTATATGGTTCACTTGTGATCTTTCCATCCTTATTGATTGCTTCTTCTTAATTGAGATCATGGTTTCCTTGAGATAAACTCTTGGTTGCAATAATTTCTAGTGATGTGGGCTCCTTCTAACTTTTGCATTCCCTCAGTCTCTAAATCTTGAGCAAGATTTCCTTGTTTCACTTGTAGTCCTTAGTGGTATCCAAGTTGGAAGTCCTTGGTGAACATGCTGAAGATGTTGAAGTCATTAGAGTTGAAGAAGTTGAAGTCATTAGAGTTGAAAGTGTTGAAGAAGTCCTTTGCACATGGTGTAGTCTTTGGCCATGGGTAGGTTTTTCCATCAAGTTGAAGTAGAAGAGATGTAGAGTTGAAACCAAAATGGTTGAGGAAAGAGTTTACAAGATTGTCTGTAAATAAGTTTTGGAACAAGTACAACTCCTATTTTCCTAAGGGTTTTTGTCCAATCCTAGGGTTTACAAATCCTACAGGCAACACAATGCTTTGATACCATCTGTAGAGGGAGTGTCCCAACCTTTAATCAATATAAGGTGGAGTCCCCTGTGTTTACAATGCTAGTCCCTGGATCAATAGCTAGCATCCACAGTTAAGATGTAATATCAAGAAACAAAGGTCATAATATAACTTTATAACCAGGAATAACATAATTTTATTACATCTTACATAACTCATTTGGCTATTTCAATACATTGCAGCGGAGTAACTATAATCATGGGGTCCTTCATCTTCAAAGTTCCACAGGCAGATGTTGGTTGTAGACTTTGTAATCCTAATCAATCAATCTTCACTAAAATCAATCAAACCTGCAACATTACAAGTTACAGCCACAAGGGTCAATACATTTGAATTGTATTGGCAAGTTTCACTACTAGATATAATATGAGTGGATCCTATCAATACATGCATATTTGGCTAAGTAGAGTTTTAGGCTCATTTGCATAAAGCAAAATTTATCCTATCTTTTCAAAATGGTTTTGGTCCTTTGTCAAATCTTCTTTTCAAAATCCCTTGAAATCCTTGGTAACCCCAAGTGTTCAAGTCCTTGTCAAAAATCTCTTGAGCTCCTTGGTACCCCCAAGTGCATCAAGTTTTATCAAAATCTCATGAGTTCCTTGGTAACCCCAAGTGTTCATGTTTTCATCTCTTGAGTTCCTTGGTAACCCCAAGTACATAAAGTTTTATGTCTCTTGAGCACCTTGGTATCCCCAAGTGCCTCAAGTCTTTAAAAGTTTTCTTTTAGAAATCAGAATGTCGAGATCTCCCATAGCTTCAAACTTTAGTTGCTCAGTATTGTCCATAACCGGGGACACGGCTAAGTACTTAGATTTTATTATCTTCTGCAGAAGTTGCACACTTTACCCACATGTCACAATCCCATCTTGTTGCCACCAGTGGCCACTCGATTAGTGCTCACCAAGATGGAGTACTGGCAGATTGAGAATGTGACGAAGTCTTTCCAAAGGGTCCTCCCATACACCATTGATAGATTGCCTTCAGCACCCATGTAGGATTCCAGGTCCCCATGTCCAGTTAACTGAAGATAGTGCATGGGTCTTCCCAATGTAGTTGACTAAGCCAGAGCCATAATAGCATGTGTTTGCACACGAAAGCCACAATTGGAGAAACATGTTCAATCTCTAAGTTTCCTGGGTGGTTTCCTTTGGAGCACAACACAAAGAGATTGCCATAGACATGGTTCCTTTTGTTGCCACCTTCTCCAAAACTCAAAGTATCCCTGGACACCCAGGTGGTTCATTGAGTCCTTGTTTTATTATATAAAATCACAAGTCCTTTTCTCAACTTCATAAAATCTCAACATGTATCTCTTTTCAAAATATAGCATGGCTAAGCATGTAACAACTACAATGTTTTCACTAAGGTATATATAGGGAATCCTATTAGGATTTAGCATAGCATAAGTATAAAATTCTTTTCATGCATGTTTCAAAATCCACTAAGTATAATGAAAGTAGTAGGACTTTAGATGATAGTGTCACTTGCCTTTTTGGTAGGGAATGGTGGTTCACTCCTTGATCTTGCTAGTCTCACACTTTTCTAACTTCACTACAATCAATCAAGCAAACACAATATCAACAAGCATTCCAAACCAATAATCAATCAAACAATTCACACACATAAAATAATGGGATCTAAGTCATGCATGTAAACATGCAAGAGATGGTTCCATTTGCAAATATGGTCTCCACTAGGCTTCTAAACTTGGTAAGGTCCAAAGTGGTCATTTTACAAAGTGGCAAAGAATTTGCAAAAGGGTTTTGTCCATAAACCATTTTTAAATCAACCCATCATTTTATGTGGTGGAAAATATTTTTATCAAAGCAACAACTTTTAGTGGTTCACCAAATAAGTTGTTGTTTCTCAAAACTTGGTGTTTAGGGTCAGTAGGTTTGATCCAAAACACTTTCCCAAAGTTTTTACTCCAAAAACATTTTCATAACAAAACCATTATTTTTATTTGGCTAGAAATGGGCTAAACTAATTAATCCATCCTAACTTTCACCAAATTCATTTTCAAAACCATGGGTTGGTTCCTAGGGTAATTAAGTTCAGCACAAACTAATTTGCAAAGGTTTTTAACCCTAAAAACATTTTTGAACAATTTTTCTAATCTAAACAAGCATACAAAAGTTTCTGCAAAAACCAACAAGCTAACAGATACTATTTACTAAACAAAAGGCATGGTTGGCTAGGGTTTGTTCCACTGATTCCAACGATATAAAGTTTGTAATTTTTGGACGTGTGGATCAAAAGTTATAGGGTTTTCAAATTGCAACTCAAATCTGTTTTTCAAATTCTGTTTTAAACAGAACTGGCCACGCGTCGCAACGTTACTGGCTGGTACCGGTTTGGCCGGATCGGCTCTGCGGCGCGTTGGATATAAATAGATCGCACGGTACTGATCGCGTACCCCTTCGGTGCTTAAGTGATCTATCGTGTCTCTCCGATCTAAATCGAACGGCTCTCATCTACTAGCCAGAATCGCGGCGGCTGTTCTTGCGGCGGCGGTCGAGATGGTGGAGAGGCGATCTGAGAAGCTAGAAGGGAAGGGAAAGTGCTTACCGTGATCGCAAGGACGTGGTGATGCTCGTCGTGTGGTCGGCGTGGCAAGGGGCGTTCTGGAACAACGACGATTGCTCGCCGGAGTTGGGTCTGGCGTCAGGCGGCTCTGGTCGTGGTCGGGCATGGGTCTGAGAAGCCAAACAGAGGGCATGGTCAGATGCAGGAGATCACGGAGATGATGCGAGCGTGAATGAGAAGGCTTGGGGCAGTCTGGACTTACCGGAGGAGCTTGACGGAGACGAGACAGACGGCGGCGACACTCTGTGTCGTGCTTGCCGACGCTAGGGGACGCGCGTGGGCGAGTGGAGCACACGGGCAGGTGTGCCTAGGTTTGGGGAGTGTGTCTGTGTACTTGGGGGGCATGGGGTGGAGAGGCTCAGCCGGAATCGAGGAGAGACGGTGGTCGGAGCTGTGGCGTTGCGAGCTCAAATTGAGGCAGCCTCGGGGCAGAGAGGAAGTGGCGTGTGAGGGGAAAGGAGGAGGAGACGCTGGTGTTTAATAGCGTGCAGTCACGGCGAGGTTAAGGCGCGACATCAATGCGTATTCAACGCCGGCGTAATTGGCAGTGGCGAAGCGTCGTTAAGCGAGTCTTTGGTGCGTGGGTCCTGGTCGGCCGAGGATCGCGAGGGAGAAGAGGGCCACCAGTCAGTGTCTCCGTGGATCAGTTGCTAGGTGTGAAACGTTTTCTTCTGAGAGAGGGGAGCTGGGCTGGTACTGGGCCTTGTGGGCTTTGTCGACTGGGCTGGTCCAGATTCTATTTTTTCCTTCCAAATTGTTTTTCCTTTTCTGATCTCATTTTCTGTTTTGAAAACCAAACAACAAATGAAACAAACAAAACAAATCAAACAATCATCAAACTTTTCATTTGAATTTGGTTCTGTTTAACACATAAACCAAAGTCCAAAATGAAATAATATTTTAAATCTTTTTAGGTTCCATTCATTAATTAAATAAAATGGACCATGGTTTATTAATCAAATAGGGTTTGATTTATTTAATAAAATCTCTATTTGAAATCTAAATATTTTCAAAACCAAATCAGTAGGTTTTATTTGAAAATATAAAATACTTGGAAAACTTATTTTAAATAAATAAATAAGTTTTGATGTTTTGGAAATAGTAAAACCTTTATTAATAAAACTTGGATTTTAAATCCTTATTAATTTATTTTATATAAACTTTTACTATTTTTATCAAAGAAACATTTTATTTCAAAAAACTTTGCCAAGGTTTAATTTGGCTCCTTAAAATAATCTTTATTTATAAATCCACCTTTTCCTTTGAAAACCAAATCCCTTTTATTTAAAAGATTCAAAATAGTAATTCCAAAATATTTTATTTTCCTTTATTAAATGTTTACCTTTTTTTAAATCTCTTTAGGATTTTATTTGATCCAAATTGGTTTGAATATTTCCAATTGGATTCAAAAAGATTCTTCTCACTCTGAAAATCAAACAAAGTTTTATTTTATTCATTTATTTTTTTCACATTACAAGATTTGGAAAAATCTTGGGATGTGACAAGAAACCTCCTCTTTGAGTGATAATATTGATGTTATTATGGCTATGCTTGTTAATGGGAAAGCTCCTCTAGATCCTAATCATGTTCCCTTAGCCTCTTTGGTTGCTCAAGAAGAGCAAGTTGATGTGAATTTCATTAGAAAAAACAATTTCAACAACAATGCTTATATGAGTGATTTTGGTGGTAACAACTTTAGACCTTATCCTCCTAATAATGGAAATACCTATGGAAACTCTTAAAACAATGCTAGAAGTGCCCCCTCTGAACTTGAAGTCTTGCTCAAAGACTTTATTAGTAAACAAACCACTTTCAACAAGACTATAGAGGAAAATATTTTAAATGTTGAGAAAATATATCCTCTTTGTCTGAAGCTCGGTCCTCCTTGATTAATAAAATGGCTGCTAAACCTGAAACCATGGAAAGTACCTTTTGTAGGGTTCGCAGCATAGAAAACAAAAATTTTCCTATGATGTGAACTATATACCAAGATCTATCTACTAGATACAAACAACGGGCGGATGTATATCCATAGAGAACATACCCTTGAAGACCGACAAAGCTTAACGAGTTCAACTCGTGGTTGATGTGGACGATCTCTTGCCAATCTCAAGATCGAGAGGAAGTCCTAGCGCCACAAATCAGCAGCGCATCCGTGCTCGCACACATGTTCGAGGCACCGAGCAACCTCCGCCTCCTCGCTCCAGCGATGCAGCGGAAGAACAACTCTTTCTTGCCGAATAGCCACCGGGAACATGTATCTCGCTAGTCCGAGACCATGGGGGATAAATTCTAGAGGGGGAGAGAGATCCTTCACGAGGAGGTGTGAGAGACAAGTGAGGAGGGGGGATCCTTTTATAGGAGGAGGGCACCCAAGGGGTGTCCACTTGCCATGGGGCTGCCCTCCCTCCTTCATTCATGTGGGTGGACACTCCACTCACAAAATGCCCTTTAAAATCCCTCCACTCAAAAGTCCACTCAAATTCCCATTAAATTTCCACCAAATTTAATGCAAACTCTCATTAAATAAAACTCTTTTATTTTATTCAGAATTTTGTCAATTACTTTAATGACAAACATTCACAAATAACCCCTTGCTAGAATTCTATTTCACATGCATAACCACTTTATGCAATTTCACCCGAAAACCTGTTTCGGTATCTAGTGAAATAAATTCTTGCGCTTGTTCATTCTTTCGGCATGAAACATTTGCTCCAATTGGATGTCGGTGTCTCTTAAGTGTGTCACCCTACGGTTCGTGAATAATGCGGACATGATCGAGACCCCTCTCGGATCAATAATCAGAAGCGGGATCTTCAGACCCATACTGACTCCCACACATTCAACGATGACTTTCTTGTGATCGTCGGAACCTTTTACGCTAGTATCTTAATCCCTTTGTTTCACGATATATTACATGTCCGAGATTCGATCATCGGTATCTCCATACCTAGTTTGATCTCGTTACCGACATGCACTCTTTTCTCGTTCCTATGATATAACATTCTAGTGATCAAATCACTTGCTTGCAAGCTAATCAATGTGATATCACCGAGAGGGCCCAGAGTATATCTATCCGTCATCGGGATGAACAAATTCCACTCTCGATCCATGAGCCTCAACATAACACTTTATTAGTTCTGAATCCATCTTTATAATCACCCTGTTACGGTGTGACGTTTGATGTTATCAAGAAACTCTTCCGGTGTTAGTGATTGACATGATCTCATGGTCTAAGGATTAGGATCACTTCGTAAGTTGTTATAGCAATATAAACTCAATGACTTTGATCGTAATGCTATACTTCGGATGAATGTTCATCACACCATTACACTAATGTTGTGATCCCGTTATTAACAACATCCAATGTCCATGATCAGGAAACCTTGATCATCTTGTTAATCAACGAGCTAGTTTATGAGAGAGGCATAACTAGGAACTTTCTGTTTGTTTATTAAACACACATGTATTAACGTTTCCGTATTAGTACAATTATAGCATGCAAAATAAACATCTATCATGTACTTGGAATACACATAATAAACACTTTATTATTGCCTCTCAGGGCATATTCCCTTCACCTTTGTTGCTGCTCATGCCATACAAGTTACTATTGATGAAAATGTTAGACTGTTAGCCCAACTTCATGCTAAGTGGGAAAGGGAAGCTGGAATTGATAGAAACAATAGTGTGTGAACCATCACCACTAAACCACAAGTAGTCCCTATTCCTCCTCCTACTATGCCTAAGCCCATTGAGCCTACAACTAGTGATGCTAAGTACGACTTTGATATTGATGGTTGCAATATTTCTGAAGTGATTATGTTCCTACAAAAACTTGCTAGAAGTCCAGATGCTAGTGATATGCATGTTGCCTTTACCAAACACGTTACATATGCTCTTTTTAAGATTAAGGAAGAGAAGTTAAAACACAAAGCTTCTATTCCTTGGAAAGTAGAAGATAGTTGGGAACCCATTATTAATATGCAAGTGAATGACTTTGATCTCAAAGATTCATGCGATCTTGGTTCTAGTGTCTCTATTATGCCTAGGAAGATTTATGAAATGCTTGATTTGCCACCTTTAGAAGATTGTTATTTGGACATCCCACTTCATGATAATGCTAAGAAGAAACTCATGGGGAGTCTTAATGATGTTCTCATTACGGTTAACAATGCTTATGTCCCTATTGATTTCTATGTTTTGGATGTTGAATACAATGCTTCTTGTCCTATTACCTTGGGAAGACCTTTTCTTAGAACAGTTGGTGTCATCATTGATATGAAAGAAGGCACCATTAAATATCATTTTCCATTCAAGAAAGGTATTGAACACTTCCTTATGAGGAGAGAGAAGTTACTTTTTCCTCCTCCTTTGAAAGCAAGGTTTGATGTTCATGCTTCATCATTTGAAAATACTTGATTCTTCTTGCTTTTTGTGCCTAACTTAAAGGCGTTTAAGAAAAGTACTTGTTGGGAGATAACCCAAGAGTTTCCTTGAGTATTAGAAGTCATTACTTTAGTAATGACCTCTCCTTATCCTTTTTGTTTGCTTTTTGTGCCAAGAATGACCTCTAATGAGAGGGAAGTAAGATTTAGGGAGTTGCTGTCCCGAAACAGATTTCTATCCTTCACCATAAAAATTCGTGAGGAGTCTCTGTAACTCGGATTGAGCTGATAATTTACGAATACATCTCCCAGTATGTTAGATAACTTTCGTTAGTTGAACACTTTTTTATTTGAGCAAGAGAAGATTTTTGAAAAAATCGGTTTCTGCCTGCTGGTCTGTTTTGACATATTTCTGCCATTATTTGCATTTGCTTCTTATTGATTCCATTTTTAGCTCTTTTTTGGGGAATTGAGCTTTTTGAAGGAGTTACTACAGTAGCTTGTATTTTAGTGAAAAGTCTTGCTGTTCCAAAGCTTTGCCAGAGGTCTAATATCTTTTAAATAAACTAATGTTGCTAATGAAGATTGTGTGAAGTTTTGTATGAAGGAAAAAAATCAGGTGTAGAGAGAGAATGATGCACTGAGATGAAGAATGGACAAAAGCTCAAGCTTGGGGATGCCACCATGGTGTCACCCCAAGAAATATCCAAGAGGTACAAGCGTCAAAGCTTGGGGATGCCCAAGGCATCCCCTTCTTCATCAATAAAAAGCTCAGGTCTGTCTAGACACTTCGTTTTTATTGTTTCATGCACAGTTGTGTTGTTCTTGGAGCGTCTTAGTTTTCGTTTGCTTTGCTTGTTTGTTTAGTTTGCTTGAGTAGTTTGGACCCCCGCTTTCGTTGTGTTGTTGCAAATAAGTTTGCTTGGTGTTGGAAAGGAGTAGAAAGTTCTTGCTTGAAAGTGCAAGAGGAGCTTGCATTGACCGTGACTTAGACTTTATCATGTAATGCTAGGTGTTGTTTTAACTTTATGCCTAGTAAGTATTGTTGTAGCATGGCTTGCTCCAAGTCATTGGGATTGCTTAGTGTGCCTTGAAGAAATTATGTGTTGTTTTAGCATGCAAAAGTATATAGTATTGTGGTATTCTCCTTTGAGGTTTGTTTGGGTTGACTTGGCACATGCTCACACCATGTTATGACTCTCACGAGTCACCATAGCCTCTATGATCATTTAGTCCTTGACTTGTAGTACCACTCTATGCTTTGATTAGTAATGTTTTGTCGCTCTACATGATTATGGCCACTATTTCTCTCTTATTTGGTTGCTTCCAGTGTTTTTCTAGCCTCCACTTGTATGAGTAAGCTCTACTCATGCTTCCAACTCCCAAGAAACAAAGTTTTTCCAAAGTGTCCACTATAAACTCCTATGCATGGTGTGTTACACCATTCTAAGTATATTCTTGTTTCAGCTATCTTCCAATTAAAAACTATTTTGTTATGTGAAAACTTAGTGATTAAAGCCCTCACGAACTTGATGGCACACTTTATATTGTTTGCCCCTAATAAACTTGAACCATTGTGACGTCTATGTTGTATATGCTTACACTTATACATTGGAATTAGCAGAACCATGCTGTCATGAGGAACGTTTTCAACATTGCACTTGTACTTTGTACTCAGTTGATATCATGTTTTTTGTCTGTGGATGTCACCGGTGTGAAATAAAGAGGGAGCTTGTAAGTCCATGGAGTATGTATTTTGTGATAGATAAACGCCTGGGCCGCTAGCCTAAGCCATGCCTAATCATGGTGGAAACTTGCAGCATCACCATAGTGAGATATCTATGAAGCATCCTCAAATAAAAGCTATGCATATAGTAAATAAAAAGATTGCTGATATGCTCATTGTCTGCTTGCCTTGTCATTTTGGTTATGGGAAAGCTCCTGTACCATGTGCAAGGGGTACCTCGTTGGCGGTTCTCAATGATATGCAAATACTTACAATGACAAGAACTTACAGGTGACTGAAGTTGAGTAGCATGAGGTGTGGCCCTCATATTCAGGGGACTTGAGATTGCCAACTTATACTTTGTCAATCATATACTCCATAGTTTATTCACTTTAACCTTAATCACTTCAATATGTTTATGATAGGGGCAATGAGGGCTGAAAGCTAACAAGTACCATAATTTTTGGAAGCTCTTTTTGAAACTTAAAATCCCTGCTTCTTTTATAAAAGTCCTTTCTTCCACCACTATTGAGTCTCCACCTTCTACCATTAGACACCATTAAGAGGGCATAGTTGCCATTCTTAGTTTTATGGGAAGTGTCCCAAAGCTTATTAATTGATGCATATTGTGATATTACTTGTTCTTGTGCTACTTGTTTCTAGTCACCCTTGTGAACTTTGAAGGTGTCCTATGCATCTATTTGCTACTCTATGAGGGACAAGCTGATTGCCACTATGATATGTTTTCTGTATGTGAAACAAACAAACAAATGTTTTTCAATGCATATTATCCATGATCTTTATTTGTATCTTGTCATGCTGCAATAATAGTTGCTTTGTCCTACTATTAGAACTCCATCTTTCATGTTCATGTTTAGAGTTCTTTGATCCCAGCTTTCAATGCTTTCAAATGGTTAGAACTTTATTGTGAGGGTGCATGTCACCTAAAAAATTATTCTTTTTATCACTTACCTACTCGAGGACGGGCAGGAGTTAAGCTTGGGGATGCTTGATACGTCGGAAACGTATCTATAATTTTTGAAGTTCCATGCTTGTTTAGTATCTACTTTGCTTTGCTTTGTCTTTCTTTGAGGTGTTTTTATATCTTTTCTGGAAATAACCTATTAACAAGTTGCCACAGTGCCAGTTGCCTGTTTTCTTCAGTTTTTGGTTCTAGAAAGGCAGAAAATCAATATTCTCGGAATTGGACGGGACAAACGTCAAAGTCAATAACTTTCCGTGGGGAACAAGAAGTCCAGAGGGGAGACAGAGAGGCGTGCCAGGGCGGCCACACCCCCTAGGCGCGGCCAGGGGTGGACCCATGCCTAGGTAGGGTATGGGCCCCCTGGCCACCTCCTCGGCCTCCCCCTTCGCCTATAAGAAGCCCTCGATGCCTAAACACTAAGAACTCGATCAAATTTCCACGAAACTGTCAGTATCCGCCGCCACCATCGTCCCTAGATCGAGGGGATCTGAAGTTCTTCCCAGCACCCTGCCGAAGGGGAGATCATCCCGGAGGCCTTCTTCTCTGGTATGATGCGTGAGTAGTTCCACCTTGGACTATATGTCCATGTAGTAGCTAGATGGTTGTATCTCCTCCTTTGTGCTTTCATGTATAGATCTTGTGAGCTCCGTTCATGATCAAGATCTAATCTATTTGTAATCATGCATGTTGTGTTTGTGGGGATCCGATGAATATTGAGATTATTATGTTGGATTGATTAATGGTTTTGTCTTTATGATTCTATCATGTATGTGTTGTTTGTGATCTTGCATGCTTTCCGTTGTTAGTATCTATCTTGGCCAAGTAGTTGCTAGTGACTCCAAGAGGGAGTATTTATGCTCGATAGTGGGTTCATGCCTCTAGTTTCCAAGGGAAGTGACAGAAATCTCTTCGGTTGTAGATGTGTTGTTGCCGCTAGGGAGAAAACAACGGTCTCTTGTTCATGGAACACGTGGACTATTTACCTTACACACTTTGCTTAAAGCAGTTGTTTGTTGCTTGCAACTTAATACTGGAGGGGGTTCGGGTGATAACCTGAAGGTGGACTTCTAGTCATAGATGCAGTTGGATGGCGGTCTATGTATCTTGTTGTATTGCCCAATCGAATCTCATAGGATATTTCTGACTAGTATTGCATTGTTATGACTTGCTCAGTTCCTGTCAATTGCCCTACTGTAATTTGTTTACCCTTCATGCCATGTTGTTTATCTAAGGAGAACACCTATAGTGAACTATGGACCCCGATCCAATCTTTGCCATTAATACATCTTCCACTGTTATTTGTTTACTTGCTGCAAACCATTACCTTCCACACCATACGTTTAATCCTTTATTACAAGCTCACTGATTCGTTGGGACAAAGTCTTGAGTTTGTGTTGTGCAGGTCTCCACGTTGTTTGCAACACATGTGTGAGGTTTCCTTCCTCCTACTAGTTTGATAACCTCGGTCTCAACTGAGGGAAAACTTACTGCTATGCTCTTCATACCCTGCGCTTGGGGTTACCAACTAAGTGCCATGTCGAGCACCATCAGAGCCCGAGACCTGCCTATCTATATAAAGGCCAGGAGGGTATGGCGAAAAGGATCTCTCAACTCATCGCATACACACCTCACGCCAGATTGCATCTGCGCACCCCTGTAACTTTCTGTTCCGCCGTAATCAAGAGCAGACAAGAAGGAGTAGGGTTTTCCCTCCGGGGGCTGAACCTGGGTAAATCTCATGTCCTGCGTTGCTTGTATGTTAACCGTTCCGTGATCTCCAGCATCCCCATCTTCAAAACCCAAGTCCATAATAATGGGCATTGACGAGATCGAACCTCGTCAATTGGCGCCGTCTACGGGAACTTGGGATGTTGATTGTGCGGTCGTGACGATTCCATCCGGAGTGATCTACAACTCATCAGCGACGGAGAGTCTCCTCCTCTTCGGCTCCTTCGACTTCACCGCCCACTCACCGGCCACCCTGAGGGATTTCGAGACTGTCGGCGACGGGCTCGAGATGCTGTTTGGGAGCTTCTGCTTCCAGGTGGGGCAGACCGACACCCTCCATCTCCCAGAGCGGGTGCCGCCACCATCCATCAGGCCCACTTTGTGGGTCCCACCTATCGGCGTGTTACACGTGTTCCACAACGCTGACAGACGAGTCGGATGACAGTAGCAGCTGCAACTTAGATCTATGCGGCCCTCCCTCAAATGAAGGAACCTACGGTTCTGGATCCGAAAGCTGTGGCAGCAGCGATCCAACCCGCGGGCGCTACCTATGCATCGTCGTCATCAACAACGTGACGGACCCGCCTCTAGGTTCGAGAGCGTAGCAAACATCCAACCCTCCTCTCAACCCGCGGGTTGAGAACGGAGGAAACGAGGGAGATCCGCTGCTCAGGCCCAACGAAGGCGACGCTCATGCCTACCAGAAGATCAACCTCAACGAGGAAGGCTGGCACCAAGCACGTGAAGCCATGGCAGGCAACATCATCCTACCCGTGAATGCTTCATGAGATATATACTAATGGCCTACCACCTCCTCCTCATCAAGGAGCATAGCTGGTAGGTGAGGCTGATGGAGGAGCTCGATAAACGTAAGTTGGCAGCTTCGGAGTCTAGCATGCGGCGAGCTGCGCTCTCCGCCGCTGACGGCTCCAGTTCGCACGGCAACCATGCCAATAAGCACCGCTCCCGCATGGAGCACATGGACCTCGTCGCGCGATGCGAGGTCACCAGGGCCCTCAACACATCATTCGTGACGATGGACGCAAATGGCAACGTCATGTTGAAAACACCGCGGGCCGCAATCATGGCGGCTACCACATATCTCGCGTCCCATCCGCCTCCGGCGGGCGACCCGAAGAGTGCCATGCACAAGTCCGCTCTAGCATGCATCGGACTCGTCGGAGCTGCGCTCCACAAAGAAACTCCCGTGGAGCCAACGAATAAAGCTACGGTTGAAGGGATATGGGTAGGCTACACTAGCGCAAATCAAAAATTTCTTCCACGCAAACCAGGATTACTGTTGTCATAGATCACGGGATTACCACTAGATGCGTAGTTGCGGAACTTGATGAAGCGTGTCGAGGCAATGTAGATGTTCTACGTCTTCTACTTTTCCTCGTCCCATGAGCATCTCCCCTTACGCGGCTCGTTCAAGTGCTATAGATACAACACTCTGAGGTATCCACACGTACAGGGTGGAAGCGTCAGACGCTGAACTGCTAGGTCCACGCGTATAACACAGGCGCGAGGAGAGGCAACGGGGTGGAATGGTCTAACCCTGGTCAGCTCGCCCCGCCCTCTCTTATATAGACGTCCCTAGTGGGCTTCTACATTAGCAGCCCATTAGTAGCCTAAGCCTGGTCTAATTCGGATCTAATCCTCATTAGGTTTCTAGACCCTTAAGTGTGTGACCCTATAGGTTCATATACGTATAGACATTACACGAATACACTTATTCTGTCAATAGTTGGTAGCGTCCTCTAGCAAGACGTGCCAACTCCTAAACGCATACAAATATCGTATCGGACGAACCATCACAAGGTTTAGTACATGTATTTCCCTTTGCCTCACGATATTTGGTCTAGCTCCAAGTAGACCTTCCTTTCTCGATATTGTGATTCGGAATCCCTTTACTAGGTTAACTCTTAACCTAATGTAGCACGACCATGCATTTCTGGATCCGATCACTCGAGGGGCCTAGAGATATATCTCTCAAGTAGAGAGGGGAAAATCCCATCTTGATTGACCATGCCTTGCAGCATGCTTCAGGACAAACCCGAAAGCTACCTTTATAACTACCCGATTCTGAGCAGTCTGATAGCCCCAAAGTAGGTCGATCCACATCTCAAGTACATGCGACAATCTCAGGTCTAAGGACAAAACGTACATGATGTGTAGAGAGAGCTGCAAGTCTAATTGCCAGTCTCAAGTTGGGTCAGTCCAACCCCATGTTCATAACATGTGTCCACATCATTGGTTTGACATCTCCATCTCTATGACTTGCAAAACATAGTCATCAACCAATTAATGTGCTAGTCTAATATTCACATGTGTCCTCACATGAACTCTGGCTAGAGACAACTATTAAATATCCATGCAAGTAAACAGTTTCACAAACAATTCACATAATTGCCAATCAATACAAGTTGCCTGATATGGATATTCAAGGAACATTACAATAACTCATGTATACATAAGAAATATAATCATCTCTATGATTGCCTCTAGGGCATATTTCCTTCAACGGTCAGGTTCAACCACAACCCTACTCCCTCATCCGAAGAGGACGAGCATGATTTTCCCCGACGTCGCAAGAGCCCACGACGCCGTAGCAGCGACTATGACGCCCGAAACCCCAACGCAGGATCGACAAGGCACGTGCTAAACACGCGTGCTCAACCGAATCCGACGAGGAAGACGACGGAGAGCTGTGCAGAGCCATATGCTTCAGCAGATCCGTCCGACGAACGCGGATGCCATCGGACATTCTAAAGCTCCCATCAGACATTCTGAAGTTCGACGACATGCAGGACCCGAAGGCCTGGCTCAGCGACCACCTTTCATCCGTCAAGCTGCATAGCGGAAACAGGAACACCGCCCTATAATGCCTTCAGCTATAGCTGACAGGCGCAGCTAGGATCTGGCTCAGCAGCCTGTCTTCCGGCTCCATCCAAAGCTAGGAGGAGCTGGCATATAGCTTCATCTGCAACTTCAAGGGCACCAGCAAGAGTACGGTGAACCATCATACCACTGCATGATGTAGTACACTATAGTCGTTGACATAACACCAATGAAACACCGTTCACTGGTATTACATCCCTCAGAGTGGTACAACAGAAACACAGCAGGTACAAGACATGACTATAGGTTACAACTCAACTCTTTACACAATATCCAGAGAACACTCTAGGTTAAAGAGAGAGAAAGAAACTTCTTACAAAGAAGAATTAGAAATAAACAACTCAAGACTATCATACTATTATGACTAGTATTTTAATTAATGGTCTGGTATTGCTGCTATTGCAATACGCTACAGAAATAGGTTCTATGGCTAGAGATTATATTCTCATCTAATCAATAACTTTGTCTTCACCCGAGTTGATGTATATGTTGACTTTCTTGACTTCATGGAAGAGCTTTCGCTTCTGGTGATGATTCCCGGAGCATAACTTGATGTAAACGTCATTTGTACTGGCTTTAGAATCTAGCAAGGTTAAGAAGATACTTTGAGTACGAGTGTACTCAACAAGTTCACTAGAAAAGGAGTGTTTGATGCACTCTATCTACAACCATAGACCATAGGTCATAGGCAATGCAGGTTTTCGTAAACATTTCTTCAAAGGTTGCTTTTATTCTGAAAAGCTATGTCCGTCAGCCTTCATGGGTTTACCAGAACTTTCATGGAGTCCTTTCCTGCCGCGTTCACAGCTCCTTCCCGGAACAGGGAGTAACAAGTTACACTTCTTACACTATGCAGAGGTGCGTCACTTTACCCATGAGAGACCTTAGGTTTTGTTGCACGGATGGGAGTATGTCCCCGTTCAAACTTCCTTGGTTTGAGGCCCAACCTAAAATCTAAGCCAATCACTGCCTTCTCCGCGACCCCGCATGTCTCCTTGGTCTACACCATGCCCACCTTTTGAATTACGACAATGGTTTGTACAGACCGTTCAGATGCCGGAACTATCGTGGGACGTTGAGGGCTCCCACCCATATGCTGCATATCCTCTACGAATTACCATATAATATGCATGCTACGAGTGATAACAGCCACGACCCGCACATCCAGCTCCATGCGAGAGGGAAAAGACACAGCTGACTTATTCGTCCAATTCCAAATCTCATGGTCAACGTGTAATATACGGCGCAAGAATCACTGGCGACATTGGTTGTTAAGTCCTATATAATATGTTCCTTTACCACCGGAACTCTTATAGTAGGTTATTACCTCATGGTAAATAACCTATAATCACATTATTATGAAAATAGTGTTTTCTGACCTTTTTCAAATGCAGGTGATGACAACACTGGATTTGTAAAATACCTTATAGAAAATATTCAAAGTACATGAGAAAGTGTGAACTTGCATTTTGTGATTGCAAGATTATGCACTCACGGTCTTCAAGACAATATAAAAGATCCAATATCTGAAATCAACATCATTGATCCGGTAAGGACTAATGTTTAAAGAAGCAAGATGCTATTATGCATAAGTAATGTAATGCAATTTCATAAACTCGAATCCCGAGGTAACGTTGTTCTAGGGTTTGGATACTGGAAAGGTTTTCCTTGGAATGTGTTGCCCTTTTATATTAAGTTTCACACATGTGCTTCTTATTAAAGCTTGTTAATGTGTGTGAAACAACATGTAAACATAATGGCATACAACAATAAAATTTATTAATGAGAGGTGCTACTCAAGGACTGCTTATATGTGAATTATCTTATCTTCAAGTTTTACCTTGCAAGTGATGACATTTATAAGGAACTGAAGTGTTAACAAGCCTAGGTATATAAGTAAAGCTTAATGTAACGTGATTATTATTAATTGTCATTTGATGTTTGAAGTGGCAAAAAGAATAACATTTGAAGAAAATCTTACTGAATTAAGCAGAAGCATTTAAGCTTTTAAGTTAATCTTATAAGGTGTTCTTTCTAGTTATAATCTTTAAGTAAGAAAGAATTACTCCATTTGAATGATGACAGCATTAGTATTTGAGATTTATCTATCTTGGTTTTTAACTTGGTTGGTTTGGTATTAAGATGACTTATAACTTAATTATAATAGACCAAAGTTAACTATAAAGCATATAATAAAGTTTTTATCATTATACTTAAAGTCTGGTAGACTAAAGTTAACTTTAAAACATAGATGGACTTTAGGTGTAATGCTTGTTATACTTATATCTTGTTCACCTTATAATGTTTCTTTAAATTTACTTAAGAATGGCATTATTTTTAGTTGGTAATGGTTTCTTTACATTATAAATGTATAAAGGGATTTATCTCCTTATAAGGGTGTGGTTACGGTTTATGAATAAGTAAACAATATTATTCACTACTTATGAACTCACTATAGTGTCTTGATTTGTTTATAAACTTGTGATCAAAATAAAAGAATGGGTTTTATCTCATTACAATTATTCTTAGAGATTTATATTGGATAAGGATCCTTTTATAAAATAATTTACACTTCTGGTTAAAGGACAATTCAATAAAATTGCATTTAAAACGTGTTGAACCATTTTGACTTCATATTATCAATATTGAAGACCAATACTATTTATTAGACTCAGTTGGCTAATTTTAGAATATTAGAAATTTTATTTACTCTTATATGAATTATTAACTAAAGAAATAGGTTTAAATTCAAGTTATTAAAGTTTTTAACTTTTTATTTAACTCAAAAGTGGAATATTATATTTTTAACATATAGGTATTATCTCTGTGATCATTTTGGTATATTATACTTTTTTTGTGATTTAAAAGTAATAAGATATGATTTTTATAATACTTATTATTTTATAAGGACTTAATAAATAACAAATATTTAATCAAGTGAAATAATAATGCATGATTGTAGTTTTAAATTATAATTCTTAATTTTCTAAGATTTTTGGTATTTTATTTATATTTTTAATATTTTCTAATATTAAAATATGATTTATGAAAGTTTTATTACTTATAAAACTTTTATTAGATTATATTTATTTAAATAATCATCGTAATAATATTTGATAATAGTTTTAAGTTGTAGATTTTATTTTTCTGAAAATTTTCATATATTAAACTTATAAAATAAAAGTTATTAATTAAACAAGATTTAATTATATTATTTTTATATATTGGAATTAATATGGTTTTATTTAATTCCTAAACAGAAAAGACATTGTGCACCTAAGCTAAATCTACCCACGGTCACTGGCCCACTGACGCGAGCAGTGGACTAAGTCCAACACATTGACGTGGCTGGGGATGATGCGATGATGATGTCAGAGTGACGCCATCTAAGGATGAACCTCCCAGATCGATTTTCGATCGATGGATTCCGTTTGTGCGCGCGGCTGCGGTTGTGTGTATGGGAAAGAGGATGATTGTCGGGGGGTTAACCTCGGGTAGGTCAGAGACGGGGAAAGACAGTCGCCCGTCAAGTTCTTGAAACTCTGACCTAGGTCGGCGAATCATGGATATGTCGGCCGATGAATGGAGGCAAGAAGCTCATGTACAGTGTCAAGTGGTTACTGGCGAGTTAATGAGAAACTTCGGCGGGTTACCCAAATGATCTTCATGCGGTAAGGCAGGCGAATAACATGAGGTAAGGCAGTTAAGCGAAGCTTGCGGAGAAGGAGAGGCCTGTGGTCAAACCATAGCTGCAGGCTAGAAGGAATCTGAGCAGGGCCAAGCACAAGAGACAAGGGTGCACGCGTCGGAGGAGCGAAGGAGGTCACGGAGGTGGCAGTCCGAGGCAGAGCCTTGAAGGAGACCTGGACCTTTGCCGTCGTTAGAAGGGCGACAGGGAAAGGAGGCCGCCGAACTACCATTTTGGGACAAGCATATTCCACGAATATGCTTGCCTCGTCAGCCCTAAGGGCACCCCAGGCACCCCTTTATAAGGGGAGGTTTGGACCCTGAGGGAAGGGAGGGTCTTTTGAGCAACGTTAGGCTGGGGAGATTCACATTGTACCCCTGTAAAACAGCTCAAGGAGCACTTGTAACCCATCAAGAGGGAAATAAAGTTCTTCACTTTGGCAGCTTGAGTGTAAAAACAGTTGCATCTTCCCTCCCCGGATCCCACTAGCATCCATTGGCCCCATACTTTAGCCTACCCATGGCATCTGCCGTGCCACCACCACGACAGTTGGCGCCCACCATGGGGCCAGCAGCGGTGCTAGCTGGGGTTGTGATCCGGACGGGAAACTTCATCAACACCGGCGAGCGCGTTGTTTCTGGCTTGGTCCAGAGATTTGGTCTCTGTGACTATGTCGGAGACAATGCAGGGAGCTTCAGGGGAAAAACCCCCCCACGCAACGGGATCTTCATCGGCCTGGGTGAGCACAAGGTCTACGTCGGCGTAGACATCACCGACGTTTATCCTCACCAGGTTATTGTTGCAGGGGAACCACCTCGGGCGCGACTGTCCATCGAGAGCATCCGCGACAAAGACGAGGTGATGGTCGCGAGGACACAAGCAGGAGCAGCTTTAGCCGGGTCAAGCAGAGAACTTGCCGCAGCGCATGTGGTCGCAAGCAGATCGCCGCAAACCGCCGAGGTAATTCCGCCGGTGACAAACCTGGCGAGCTGAATGACACCACCCCAAAGGCACCTAGAGTGAGGGACCACCTGGAGACCAGAGAACATTCTTGAGCAACTATAGAGAACTTAACCACACTGTGGCGCCGATACTTGATCCGCAAATGCTCGAGCAGAGTTAGAGGAAACCAGCAAAAAGTGCTGGTAGAGGCCAAAAAGTATCGACCTATGAAATCCTTGACAGACCACGAGAGAATATGCAAAAGCTAATAAGCGATATCGCACCCGGCGGGTGGACGAGCTGAGATTAAGAGGAAAGAACCTCATGAATGACATTAACAAAGAGCATGAAGCTCACAGAGCGAATCGAGCGATTTGGGTTTGCCGGCAAAAAAAACCTAAGATGGCAAATGCCGCAGATTGGAACTAGAGGGTTAACAGGAAGCTCGTGAAGCAACAAGAAAGAGTAAATGAGCTGGTGCGCATCGCGAACCAGCAAAATGAGGAAATGCTCAGAGCTAACCCGGCAGGACCGGGGGCTTCACGGATGGTTCATTCGGCAGGGCACACTTTGCTCTGTGCAAAGATCTTCACCCGAAACAACGCTAGAAAAAAGCGTAACCTCGGGAAGAGGAACAAACAAATTGTTCCATATGACCCAACAATAGTGGAAAGGCAAATGAGAAACGAGGCAATGCGCAGCCGAGGTAATAGTGGGGAGAGAAACCACGGCCGTATGGAAAGGGACGGCCGAGGTAATGGGGAACACGGCAGGAAAGAACCCGCAAGAGACAATCATGAAAACCAAACCCCAGCCGAAGTAAGGAGAGAAGTACCGCTCAACCCGCAACCAAGACCTGAGCCTCGGCAAGAAAGAGAAGTGAGGCCAACTCGCTACAATCAGGTGAATGAAAGGTATAATGATGGATATTCCGAGTTAGAATACGTAAACCAAGGTGGAGACAATCACTATGGGATGCAGGATAGAATCCTGTATAGAGACTTGCCAGCGAGTGATGCAAGAGTAAAATTGGATCGGTTATACCGGTCCGAGCTATTGGAAGAGCAAGGTCCACCAGGTCCGGCATGTTTTGGGCCACGGATCATGGGCGAACCACCAGTGCCAAATTTTCAGTTGGCAAGAGGCACAAAAACTTACAACGGAAGTACCAAGCCACAAGACTGGTTAATTGATTATGCCACCGCAGTAAAGATAGCGGGTGGCAACCTAAGATGGGCGGTACGGTATGTCCCACAGATGTTGGAAGGACCAGCCAGGGTATGGTTGAATAATCAACCAGCAGGCAGTATCAACTGCTGGTTAGATTTCGAAGAGATGTTCGTCAGCAACTTTACCAGCACATACAAGAGACCGAATAGACCACAGCAACTAGCCATGTGCAAGCAAAGGCCGAATGAAACAGATAGAGAGTTTTTAACTCGATGGTGTAACCTGAGAAACTCATGTGAAGGAGTTATTGAATCACAAGCAATCGCTTGGTTCGCGCAAGGCTGCCGTTACGGCAGTGTGCTGTGGCAGCGCCTGCAGAGAGATATGCCAACCACACTGGCAGAAACTATCAGAATAGCGGACTCCTATGCATTGGGTGACCCAAACCGGAGTTAATGTCGGCAGATCATCGTCAGAACAAGACCATTACGAGAGAATTGGCCGGGTCATCTAGGCGGGATTTCAGAGGAAGGAGAAGAGAAGAGAGGCCGGATTATAGGTATAATTCGGCCCAGGTGGCAGCTGTAGCGCAAGATCAGCCGAGTCACGGGGCAACTCAACGACAGAAAAATGGACCTCAACAGTGGACCGCAAGAAATGATGGAAAGAGGCAATGGACTCCTGAGCAAAAGAAGCAATGGCAAGAGGCGAAGTATATGTTTGAATCCATGTTGGATCACCGTGTAAGTTTCACATCAAACCCATCTAGGCCAGCCAATCACACAACTTCGCAATGCGCTGGATGAAAATGCGATGGGGAACGGCAGAGCTCAGCTCCCCATTAGGGGCAACAGCGACATCAGCAGATTAATCGGAGCAAATGCCGAGAATCGATGCTACCGCCCTCCCGAGGTGATAACTCGGATCGGAGGATGCAGTGCATCAAGTAATGAACCAGGCGGGCGGAAGGATAAATCCGGCAAATCTGGACGTAATGATTACGAACATCACCGGTCTTATTGTGTGTTCACGGCGAGCAACAGGACAAGCGAGTGTGTGCAGCCGACATATGGAAGTGAATGCAGTTGTACCAGCAGTGCCAAGATACCAGCCATGGTCAGATCAGGAGATAACTTGGAGCATGAAAGATCACCCCAGAATCATGCCGAATCCAGGATCATACGCACTTGTGTTGGATCCGACATTTGTGGGACCAAGCATCAATGTGAAATTCTCAAAGGTACTCATCGACAATGGGAGCAGTATTAACATCATGTACAAAGATACCATGCATAAGCTCGGTATATCACAGAACATGCCGCATCCACGAGGACAACTTTCCATGGGATAGTGCGGGGCTTTCATGTGAGCCCATCGGTAAAGTCCGAGTGGACGTATTCGGTACAAGAGATAACTGCAGAGCGAAAATTTGGAATTTGAGGTGGTCGATCTGAAAGCTGTTATCATGCTCTACTCGGACTGACCTTGGCCAAATTCATGAGCGGTGTCATATAGGTTATCTAAAGATGAAGTTACCCGGACCACAAGGGGTGATAACGGTCATGGAGATTACAAGAAGTCAATGGAGTGTGCCTCGGCGGGTCAAATTTGGCGAGTCATTGGTTATAGCAAGAGAAAGAAAAGGATTCAAGAGGTAGCAGCCCTCGATCGGCCTGATTAAGCATGCTGCAGGCCAACCCTCATGGCGGTGTTTCTTTTCAACCAACCAAAGAGACGAAGAAATTTCAGATTGATGAGCAATTCCCAGCGCCTTGTTACTATTGGTGCAGGTCTTGGACGCTAAATAGGAAGGCGAGCTCACCAACTTCCTCCGTGAGAATCGGGACATATTTGCATGGTCAACTCAAGACCTGCAAGGTGTCTGCCGAGGAGTTAGTGAGCACTCTTTAAACGTCGGGGAGCACGGCCGGTGAAGCAACCTCTCGCCGCTTCGAAGACAGGAGAAAAGTAATAGGGGATGAGATAGCTCGGCTTCTCGCCGCCGGGTTTATCATGGAGGTGCTTTATCCGGATTGGTTATCAAATCCGGTGCTAGTAGAAAAGAAAAAAGATGATCCTAATGTAGCCATTGTGTGGCGAATGTGTATCGACTACACTAACCTAAACAAGGCGTGTCCGAAAGATCCTTTTCCATTGCCTAGAATAGACCAAGTCATTGACTCGACCGCTGGCTGTGAGTTGTTATCATTTGTAGACGCGTATTCGGTTTCCACGGATAATTAAATCGACCGATCAAATAAAGATGCATTTATTACCCGTGCGGGCTTATTATCGCACAATGCCATTCGCCCGAGAAATCTTGAGAGCAACGTATCAAAGGTGCATGCAAAATGCTTACATGATCGAGATAGGAAAAATGTACAAGTATATGTGGATGACGTAGTCATCAAAACTAAGGAAAGCGAACCTGCTAGAAGATATCTGACAAACTTTCGCGAACACGAGAAGGTTCGAATGAAACAATCGAGAAATGCACGTTTGGCGTGCGGCAGGAAAACTACTCGGGTTCCTTGTGTCGGTAGGGTATAGAGGCTAATCCGACGAAGATAAGAGCAATAGAAAAATGGAATTGCCGAGATGTTTGAATGATGTACAAAAATTCACGGGCTGCCTCGCTTAGTCGATTTGTATGTCGGCTAGGAGAGAAGGCACGCCACTTTATCGACTAATGAGAAAGTCGGACAAATTACTGTACACCCCGACCTTGCGTTTCACGAGTTGAAAAAGATGCTAGTTCTGCACCCATTTTAGCTTCTCCATTATCGAAAGAACCTATGCTACTTTATATAGCGGCTACCAATCGAGTAGTTAATCTTGTGGTTGTAGTGGAAGCGACTTGAAGAGGGTAAGTCGGTTCGAGGCGATATATTATTTAAGTGAAGTATTATCCATTTCAAAGCGAATTATCCGCATTATCGTAAGATGGCCTATGGAGTATATATGTCGGCAAAAAAGCTTAAGCATTACTTTGAAGAGAATCCCATCAGAGTAATATGTGAGGCACCCATAGCCGACATATTGAACAACAAAGATGCGAGTGGCCGAATAGCAAAATGGGCGATCGAGTTATCACCGTATGCTCCACAATTTGATAGAAGAGATGCAATCAAATCTCGGTCGTCGCGATTTTCTTGTAGATTGGGCGAGGTGCAAGATGAGCCACCCTTGCGGATCCAAATTCTTGGACAATGCATTTTGATGGTTCCAAACTAAGGAAGCGGTTTGGGCGAGAATAGTCTTGACCTCGCCTAAAAAGATCAATTGAAATATGTATTGCAAATACATTTTGCGCGTCCAACAATGTAGCGAGTATGAAGCACTAGTCCATGGATTGAAAGTGGCAAAAGAAATTGGAATACGCGAATCCTATGCTACGGTGACTCGGATCTGGTAGTCTGACAAGTGTCGAGCACTTGGGACGCATTAGATGCTAATATGGCTTTATCTGATTCCATGTGCGTAAGATCGGTGGATATTTTGAAGGATGTGAATTCCACCACATACCACGAAAGAAAATGACGCTGGCGACACATTGTCAAAATTAGGATCAACCCGAATCGATTCCAGTATAGCCCGCACCTCAGAAACCGTCAATAAACCCATCACCGAATCCGAATCAATCTTTATCCTGAAAGTTCTGCAGAGAATCATACGCCAATGGAGATAGATCCGCGAAGATTCGGAACCCCTAAAGAGGGGACAGCCGAGGTAATAGCAATCATGGAAAGAGCCGAGGTATGTATGTCGAGAGAACATGGAGATGAGCGGTGAAATCACTGCAGAAAAGAGCAACGATGTGGCGCAACCCATATTTTCGTACCTAAAAGACGCGATCTTGCCGAGTAATGAAGTATTGGCGGACAAACCGTCGGAAGAGCAAAGGCCTATACAATCATAAACAATGAGTTATATAAGAGAAGCGTAACAAACATATTGCGTAAATGCGTGAGTCCCGCAGAAGGTCGGAAATCCTTCTAGATATACACCAAGGAGAATGTGGGCACCATGCCTCATCTCGCGCTTTAGTAGCCAAGGCATTCGGGCATGGATTTTCTTGTGTGGCGTTAAAAGAGGCGTAAGAATTAGTTAAGAAGTGCAATGGGTGTCGAGATATGCAACTGAATACATATCTTGTCGTAGAGTTGAAAACAATACCCATCACATGGCCATTTTACGTATGGGGTTTGGACATGGTAGGACCTTTCGTAGCAAGAGGAGGAATGACCCACATCTTGGTTATGGTAGACAAGTTCACGAAATGGATTGAAGTAAAACCAATCAAAAAGTGTGATGGGCACACAGCAGTGAAATTCCTCAAGGATATCATCTTGAGATACGGATACCCACATAGCATTATTACGGATAATGGCACGAACTTTGCAGAAGGAGCCTTCGCGATTTTGCCAAGAGAAGCACATAAGACTAGATGTTGCCTCGGTGGCACACCCGAGATCCAATGGACAAGTTGAAAGATCTAATGGACTGGTGTTATCAGGAATAAAGCCACGACTTGTTGAACCTTTGCAACGGTTGGCAGGATGTTGGATCGAAGAAATCCCAGCCGTATTATGGAGCCTTCGAACTACTCCGAATAGGTCAACAGGTTACTCCATTCTTTTACGGTATACGGGCGAGGCCGTACTCGGCCGACATAATATATGACTCGCCAAGAGTCGCTCGAGACACAACCTCTGAAACAAATGAAATAGCTCGGCAGATGCCGTAGACCTTGGAAGAAGCGGAGAGTTGACATTATCACGATCGGCCATTTATCAACAGAACTTACGGTATCACAACAGGAAAGTGAATCCAAGGGTATTCAAAGAAGGAGATTTAGTCCTCATTTGGTGCAACGCCGCGGCGGCATGCACAAATTATCACCCCATGGGAAGGACCATTTATCGTAAGCAAAGCATTGCACAACGATGCATATTATCGATTGATGCTCAATCCCACAGAAGGCAAGGCAAACAAAGCTGGTGAAGAAGCAGCGCCCACGGAATGTGGCGTTACTTGACCATTTTACTCATAGGATTGTATCTCAAGGTCAAAAACCAATGATGTATTTGAACCTCGGCACCCGAGGCGTGACTGGGGACAGCCGTGTAGTTATATTTATTTCATATCATGTATTCAAACCTCGGCACCCAGGCGATTACTGGGACTGCCATATGTGATGTTGTTTCATGTTTGATATTTGAACCTCGGCACCCAGAGCAATAGCTCGGGGACTGCCATATGTGATGTTGTTTCATGTTTGATATTTGAACCTCGGCACCCAGAGCAATAGCTCGGGGACTTCCATATGTGATGTTGTTTCATGTTTGATATTTGAAACCCGGCACCCAGAGCAGTTACTTGGGGACTGCCATATATGATGTTATCTCATGTTTGATATTAGAACCTCGGCACCCAGAGCAGTTACTCGGGGACTGACATATGCAATGATTATTTGGTGTTATATGTTCAAACCTCGGCATTCAGAGCAATAGCTCGGGGACTGCCATATGGTATATCTATCTCTTTCGCGTTACATACTTGAACATTGGCGACGGAGCGGTGACTTCGACGCCATATGTTGTGTTTCTTTCATGTTACGAATATGCACCCAGGTACCCAAAGCATTGATTCAGGGATTATCATAGGATATGTCAAATTCGTAGACATCTAAACTTCGGCATTTAAGCCAGCGACTCGGAGACTACCGTATGATACATCAAACCTATGCTAAACGCAGTCATATCCGAAACTTAATTTATAAAAGGAAGTTACTCAGATGGCGACAATCCAGCGATCGTTGCTTACCTCCACAACGGAGTAATTATCTTATGTTGAAAGCAGGTCAACAACTTAGATATTCAGCGACAATGCCTGAATAAGCAACCCGAACTAAAAGGAACAACTTAGATATTCAGCGACAATGCCTGAATAAGGTCATCAGAATAACGGCAAAAATTGAACCCTGAAGGATGAAGAAATTACGAGCCAACGAGGCAAGAATTCGGACAAGCATCCATTTAACCAAGAATCTCAACGACATATTGCAAAAGAGCCTCGAATCATACGAGTTGACAAATTTTTTGTCTACATTGTGCGTCCGGCATACCAGGGATAGCGAATAACCTAGGCGTTGTTCGTTGGAGGGGCAACCACTTGCTCAGGTGCGAGGCACTCCGAAGAAGGAGGGACTTCGACTGAGGTCGCCTCGCCTCCCGACCAGTGTAACTTCGATATCGCGGGGTTGTTCAGAGGCGTCGATGCAGCGGTAGAGTGCCCGGTGCCTTTGGAGGAAGATCGTGCATCGCCGTTGCTATCTGAGCTTGAGCTGGAGCTATCGGATGTGGCCGAATCATCCTCACCTTCCCCGTGCTCGGCGAATCATCACCCAAGCACCTTCACCGCGACCTCGATCCGGACACAGGAGAAAACTCGGCCCTTCATTCCAAGTATGCACGCGTCGGCATACTCGACGAGCCGAAAGCCCGAGCTTGCGAAGAGCAACAAAGGTCGGATCTTCAACCCAGCGGGAGCCGGTCGCAGATTCATCGAATGTCAAGGAGATGTCTTCATACCACGACATGATTACGATGGGGCCATGTCGGCACCAGCACGCGCAGCAGATTCCCTCCAAAGACTCAATCGTCTCTCAGATGCCTTCAGCCGGGTCACCAATAACCCGACCTCGTCGATATCAAGAGACCCTGAGGTATTCGGCCAGAGTGCATGATAAGCTTTGATAGCGGCCTGCACCAAGTCCCGGCCCATGATTTTCATCGGACCAACTGCAGCACCAACGGCAACCAAGAAATCCTCCATCGAATATTCAAAGTCAACAACATCGGGTTCACCTCGTGACGCGAGTAAGAACAGCTCTAGAACTCAGGTTTGGCCTCGGGGAAGTGATCTGCGCAAAACACGAACATATCAAAGGATAGCAGCGAAGACAAAGAAATTTTTTAGCTCGGCCAGGCCAAATAACTTACGATGAATATAGCTCATCATTATCTGAAGGTCTTTGGCCCAAGCAGTTTTACTCTTCTCAAAACGAGCAAGTTCCTCGCTCAAACCACGAGTTTTAAGTTCGGCAGCTTCGAGGAGCTCTTTGCTCTTCTGTAAATCCAGAGTCAGCCGATTCTTCTCCTCGGCAAATTCTTGGTCAACCTTTTCTAGCTCGGATTTCTGAGAGAGCTTGAGTGTATTCACCTCGGATTTCAGACGAGCTATCTCATCATCTTTCTCTTGTAGTTGCGTGAAGTGAACACTTTGTTCTAAAAATGAAGCATCACGTCGGGCATGGGCATGCAATCTTGTTGCGACTGCAAAGTCTTGCAACTCGGCTTTGCCACAGCCCACGCAATAAGGAAAACTTAGTTTAGATACTAAAAGGAGAAGAAAGGAAGTAGAAAGGAAACTAACCTTCCAAGGTCTTGATCTTCTTTTCAAGGCGGATATTGAGGTTATTGATATTACCTATTCAACAAGAGGTGAGCCGGCATTCAGCGACGAGTATATGAGTAAGGAGGAAATGAGGAAAACGAATTATTGACTTACCGGCCTTTTTGGCCACGGGCAGAACTTTCTCGTACTTCTCTTCCAGCTTACGGTGCGAAAAAAGCAACCTCTGGAACTCGGCGGTCCGTCGGTCATGTGCAACCTAAGCAATGAAGCAAAGTTATAAAACAACAATTAAAAGCTAAATTAGATCCGAATCAAGCAAAGCTTAATTCGGCTCTAGGTGGCTGGATATTCAAAGTTAAACTAGATCCGAATCAAGCAAAGCTTAATTCGGCTCTAGGTGGCTGGATATTCAAAGTTAAACTAGATCCGAATCAAGCAAAGCTTAATTCGGCTCTAGGTGGCTGGATATTCAAAGCAATACCAGATCTGAAATAAGCAAAGCTTAATTCAGATCTAGGTGGCTGGATATTCAAAGCTATACCAGATCTGAAATAAGCAAAGCTTAACTCCGATCTAGGTGGCTGGATATTCAAAGCTAAGCTAGATCCAAATCAAGCAAAGCTTAATTCGGCTCTAAGTGGCTGGATATTCGAAACTATACCAAATCCGAATCAAGCAAAACTTAATTCGGCTCTAGGTGGCTGGATATTCAAAGCTATACCAGATCTGAAATAAGCAAAGCTTAACTCCGATCTAGGTGGCTGGATATTCAAAGCTAAGCTAGATCCAAATCAAGCAAAGCTTAATTCGGCTCTAAGTGGCTGGATATTCGAAGCTATACCAAATCCGAATCAAGCAAAACTTGATTCGGCTCTAGGTGGCTGGATATTCAAAGCTATACTAGATCCAAATCAAGCAAAGCTTAACTCCGATCTAGGTGGCTGGATATTCAAAGCTAAACTACATCCGAATCAAGCAAAGTTTGATTCATTTCTGAATATTTGGATATTCAAAGCTATGCCAGATCCGAGTCAAGAAGGACTTAACTCGACTCTAGGGGAACGGATATTCAAAGCTACATCAAGTCCGAATAAACTACGAACTAGACGGCCGGACTAACAAACATTAGAAATAGAAATAAGTCAAACTTCCAAGCATACAACAAGTTATTTCCTTGCAAGTTTCGGGACTAGAGTATGATAACATCGGAAAATAATTTAAGACTCGGAGATAAAACAATTACCGCATTCATCTTGTTCAGTATCAATGATAAACCTGGCAGCATGGTCGGCGGCGTGATGTCGAAATCTGGAAAGGTTGGTTGGTGGATTACCCTCGACCGATCGTGACATTCCGTTGTTGGCAAACTCAACCAACGCTCCAAGGCTGTTCCCGCTAGCTGTCCGAGTTAAAACTTTACCCCGGGCAGGCGGTCCGACCACGGCAGTCGCAGGACTCTTATGAAGAGCAAGCTGGCTGCCAGTGGCGAGGTAATGTGATGACTTTGGCAGATGCAGCTCCTTTGCGTAGCGCCTCTGCAATACTCGGCTGAGAAGTGCCGGCAAGACCTTTTTGAGAAGAAGTCTTGACGGCAACAACACGTTTCTCCTTAGAAGAGGCACCAGAAGGAAGTTGCGCCTCCGAAGTAGGAACGGAGTCCTTAGGATCAGTGGAGGTTAAGCTTGCAGAGGGCGCCGGGGCAACGACCTTCTCGGCAGAGGTCGGGATGACCGTAGGAACAGCAGGAGTAGATGGAGGCTCAATGGTAACGCTGGGACCCATAGAAGGGATAGCTGGCTCGACGAAAACGTCGGAGGGCCGGATCGGATCCAAATCAATGGGAGAAGTCTCAGGGGCATCACGACGAGCAGGCGACGTATTCAGAGCAGGGGGAGAAGCAGGACGAATAGGACTAGGAATTCGACTATCATCGGAGGAGGAGGAGATGGCGGCGAATCGGACGGCTAGTCATACTAGGACCGCCGGGTTTAATGCAGAGGAGCACCGCCAAAATAAGAAAGAGAATTCGTCAATATGGGAAGCGAAGAGAGAAACAAGAAGTATAGGCAAAAGAACTTACCGAAACCGGGCATAGTCTTGCGCTGGGAGGATTCAGGCGGATTTCTTTATTCGCTTCTTAGGAGCCGCCTCAGGCACTAGCAGGAGCCAGCTTCCCGAGGTAACGGGAGGCCGGAAGCAATAGGTTCGGCGTTGTGAACTGACCGGCCGGATTAGCTGGGAAAGTAGCGGAAATGCATAAGAAATAGGCATGGCGGCAACTACCTCAAGAACTTGGACCTCGTCTGAATCACCTTCCTCTTCTTCTTGCTGGAGTTTTGCGCGAGCTCGGGCGGGGCAGGATCCGACTTAGGGACGAACTCCTCGAGTCCGGCTCACCAAGATGTCAAGGGCACTCTGTCTGCGGGCCAAGGGAGCTGCGGAACCTCGGCGTCCTCGTTCTTACGCTCTGCAAACCTCTGCGGGGACGGGAGAAAGAAAATCATGTAAACCAGTCTCTAAGAATTAAGGAGAAATAGAGTAATGAGGATTAGGCATACCTCGGGAGGCGGATTGTCGCGGGTAAATGGTTTTAACCCCGGACCAATCCTCGCATCTCGGTCTTGAAGATAGCTCGGACGCTTATGAATAAGATAGTTGTCCAACTCCACGGTCGAGACTCGGTTCGGATCGAGAGGACCACTCATGTAGCAAAGCTTGTGGGTCCGTCTTTGGAAGAAGCGATCCGACTCTTGATAAAGGTTGCCATCGGTCTTCGCCCGGCCCGGCCGGATCAACTCTTTAGCCGAATCTCAAAAGCCTCGGCCAAGGCATGAGTTTTCTCGGATTATATAGCCAATTCACTTTGGAAGGGGCGATTGAGAGCGGTGGAGCCGAATCTTGTCTTCCGCCTCTGTTCTTGGCGTAGAAGAATGACTTGTGCCATTTCTTGCACGATTCCAATCCGGTGGCAGGGAACACGGATTTCCTCAGGTGTAATAGATGCCGCCCACATTGGGTGAGCAACTTCTCGGAAGGATGCGAGATTTGTCGGGAACAACGTTGGAGCGGATGGAAGAACTTCGACCGGACATGTACTGATGGCCACAGGCCGAAGTAACCCTCCGAAGCTGAGATAAAAGCGGAAAGAGAAGCTATGGCGTTCGCAGGAAGATGATGCGGCTGAAGGCCGAAGTAATCGAGAAATTCTCTAGCGAAATCGCTAAGAGGAAGACCGAAGCCGCGGGCGAAGTGGGACATGAAGACCACATACTCACCCTCTCTGAGAACTGGAGAGGATTCGCTGCCGGGTAAACGACAGGAAACCTCGGCAGGAATCCGCCGAGTTCGGATGAGCCATTCAATCTCGCGGCGCGTGACTGAAGAGCCCTGCCACGATCCACGCTCAGGCCCGGAGCCAGCGTCATCGTCCTCAACTAAAGCACCGCTAAACGAACTAGACATAGTTCCGCCGGAGAGATCGCCGGAGGAAAAACTGGCGGCGGAGGAGGGCTTAGAGCTACAGGGCCCCGTCGGAACTTAGCACGAAAACAATGGCGAAAAGAGGAGAAACCGTCGCCTGAGTACGGAAACTGTGCGGATCGATCTAGAGCAAGGACAGGGCAAGATGGCGAAAGGACTCACCGTGGCGGGGCCACCGTAAGCGCGGCGGAAAAGGCCGAGCAGCCGTGGAATCCTCGCCGGAAGCTCTGGCTGGTGGCGGCGCGAGAGAAACACCAGACGAAGGGAAGAAGGAGAGGCGGACGCGGCGATAAGGAAAAGTGAACCCCAGGCGCTTCCCACTTTATAGGCAAGCAATGAGCAGGGAGTGGGATCGTGGGTGTGGCGATTACCGTGTGGATCGTAAGTAGCACAAACGCACGACGGTGAATGGAGCCACACCAACGGCCACATACAAGGAACAGTTATTCGATCCCAAGAGGAGCGGAACACGAGGCGTCATCGTGGCAGTCTGAGGGTTCATTGTGGCTTGTCGAGAAATCTGACAAAGGACCTAAAAACTAGGAGAGCAATGATGGGGTAACACGTAGGACGTAGCGTATGATGGAAGGAACGAGGAAACTTCGGACGAGGCCATAGCTCGGGAACAAGACTAAAGAAACTGATGAAGCTGATATACCCCGGCCAAAGTAATGGACAGGGCCACACCAGCTTCGGGGACTAATGTCGGGGGGTTAACCTCGGGTAGGTCAGAGACGGGGAAAGACAGAGGTACTGTCCCCGTCAAGTTGCCGAGCTACGGCCTAGGTCGGCCGAATCATGGATATGTCGGCCGATGAATGGAGGCAAGAAGCTCATGTACAGGTATCAAGTGGTTACCTGGCCGAGTTAATGAGAAACTCGGCCGGGTTACCCAAATGATCTTCATGCAGGTAAGGAACGAGCCGAATAACATGAGGTAAGGCCGAGTTAAACGAAGCTTGCAGGAGAAGGAGAGGCCCAGGGTCAAACCATAGCTGCAGGCTAGAAGGAATCTGAACAGGGCCAAGCACAAGAGACAAGGGTGCACGGCGTCAGAGGAGCAGAAGGAGGTCACGGAGGTGACAGTCCTGGAGCCCGAGGCACGCAGAAGGAGACCACTGGACCTTTGCCGTCGTTAGAAGGGCGACAGGGAAAGGAGGCCGCCGAACTACCATTTTGGGACAAGCATATTCCACGAATATGCTTGCCTCGTCAGCCCTAAGGGCACCCCAGGCACCCCTTTATAAGGGGAGCTTTGGACCCTGAGGGAAGGGAGGGTCTTTTGAGCAACGTTAGGCTGGGGAGATTCACATTGTACCCCTGTAAAACAGCTCAAGGAGCACTTGTAACCCATCAAGAGGGAAATAAAGTTCTTCACTTTGGCAGCTTGAGTGTAAAAACAGTTGCATCTTCCCTCCCTGGATCCCACTAGCATCCATTGGCCCCATACTTTAGCCTACCCATGGCATCTGCCGTGCCACCACCACGACAATGATGCGAGGAGCCTAGCTATGGTGGCTCCTCTCAAAAATGGTCATCGGGGACGGCGGTGCAACGTCGGGGGGCGGCGACGGCGTCGGGCTCTCGCGGGGAGGAAGATCCAGAGGGAGAGAGAGGAAGCGGAAAGGTGCTTGCGCACCGGTGGCTCACCAGGAGCATGACGGTGGTGGTGGCGAGGCGAGGCGAGCACGGGAGACGCCAAAATCGAGGGAGGAAGCGGTGCCCAGAGATCGGGAAGGCGGTGTCCTTGTCGATGATTGGGAGCTCCTCGCGTCGGTTCCTCGTGCGAGGCTACTCACCGCGGCGAGGTGAAGCTTCCAGGAGCCACGACGAGGCTCAGGCGGCTGGAGACGGCGGGGCTCGACGGCGTCTATGAGCTCTAGGGTTAGGGTTTGCACGCTGGAGAAGAGAGGAGAGGAAATAATGTGCTAGGGTTCGTCCTTGGCGAGGCAGAGGGTCTTGTAGACAACGGTGGGCGGCGGCACGAATCCTGGCACACGCCGGTGCGGCGGAGCTCGACAGCGTGCAGCTTGCTCGATCCGTCGGCGAGGAAGATGATGGGGAAAGAGACAACAAAGGGGTACAGGACAGTGCCAGGCCGCACTTGGGCCAGATGGGCTGCATTCGAGCTGCTCGCGAGTAGCAGATAGGGAGAAGGGAAAATGGGTTGCAGCCAAAAGTTGTATTCCTCTATTTTTTTCTTTCGGTTTGTTTTCCTTTTCTGTTTTATTTTTCATCTTTTGTATTTTTCATTTGTTTTAGGAATCTTTCTTTATAAATGTTCTTTGTTGAATACAAGTATCAATAATAAGTTATTTTGAACTATTTGTGAACTTTTATTATATAAAGTTATCACTTCTTTATTTTCTTATACATATGTATATATTTTATTATTACTAACATAAGAGTTAAAGTTTGAATTGAAAATACTTACCATAAGTTCTTTGAAGATTTGATATTCTCATATTTCTTTTATTAATGTGAATAAGGGTTAATGACTAAACATATTATATTTATGTTGGTGTTCAAGAATGACTTCATCTTTTATCAAGAAAGTTATTTCCTAGAAGGTCTTATGGAAAATAATTGATAAGGATAACTCCTAAGTACATATAATTATGATAGTTAGGAATGACAAAGATGTACTTATGTGATTTGCTATAGGAAACTATTCCTATAAAGTTGTATGGAGATAAGATGATAGATCAATAATATGAAATGAATATTATGTTTGGTTTAAGATTTAAAGTTGAGTGTTTACCAAGAATTCCTATATTCTACAATTCACAATCCTGGACATCTAATTAAGAAATTCCTTTCCTAGATATACTACTCCTTCATATCCATCATCATATGTTAACATTATGAACTTTACTTCACAAGAATGTACTTATCCATAATTTCTCCTCCTAAATTCATTTGTAATTCTAATGATCTTGACACTAAACCTCTATATGATCTTCTCATAACAATAACTCTCATCACTAGAGTACTTCTTCTAATTCTAATTCCACTTGAATAATCACCTTCTTACTTCTCATATTACTTTGAAATCTCTCTTAAAAATCTCAAAAGCTTGTCACTGAAGCCTTTCCTAATCTTCTCATAGATATACTTGGTTATATCAACTAGTCTACTGTCGATATCCTCCCATCCAACAAGTAGTTACTTATAACTACATCCATACTCTTCCTTAATCATCTATCTTGTCTCTACTTACCTCCCATGTCTTATATTCCAACTTCACATCATATCATGGTGACTTGTCATGGCTTACCCGGAATAACATATCTATACTAGGGTTCAATCATGTTTTATCCACCAATGTCACTTATACATGATATAAGCATTCAATGTTGGTGAATAAGGCATGGTCATTATAATCCTTTATGGTTTAGGTTTCTAGTTGGCTAATCAAGGCTTCATCAATACTACATTACCGTTGTATTGAAATTATCTTCTTAGTATCTCTATTGAATTAAGAGATATAATTCATTGACTATACCTACTTGATCCAATAGGATTACTCCTGGGAACTTGCTTTAGGGTTCATCCTTGTAAACTTTGTTACCATATTGATTTGATTTTATTCAATCACTCCCATCCTAAAGATGATATCTAATACTAGCATTACTATTTACCTCTTCTTACTTATTTCTTTATAGGCCTTAAGTGAATGCTATAATAAGGAAAAGATTTGATAGGTCAAGAATTGATGAATCAATAGTTGATTACTCAACCTTGATGAACAACAGATATTAAGATAGGGTTCATTAGAGATGATAAAGTTTGATATGGAAAGAAAGATATATAGTGAATGATATTGACTTGGTTTCTTTCCTACTTCATCTCACTAAAGAGTTAAGGTTAGGTATTACCATGATCCACATGGTAGAAATAATTAAGGATAAAAAGTCAAGGATTAGTTATTACATTCTTGTTACTTGAATTATATTCATAGCTTGGTATTCAGGAGTTGTTGTAATGAATACTATGATATGATCACCTAAGGATCAAATATAAATCATTAAGTAATGTATTAGGGTTTAATTTTATTATATTTGATCTACCCTTAGATCAAATCATGTTTACCCAAAATAAGGTTTTAACAAAGGTCATATTGAAACTTATCGCAGTCAACTTGATGATCTACTTCAATTCCATCAAGTTGAGAGAAGCTTCAATCACTTTGACAAGTTTTGTTCAAAAGCGCCAAAATTATTCAGATTTTCTATGCATGAATGCAATGCACATATCTGGGTTCCACTTATTTCTAATCTCTAATGCTGGGATGTTACAGACTCTCCCCCTTAAAATAAACTTCGTCCTCGAAGGTCGTATACTCTCACGTTTCAGAGTAAGGAATTGTCTTGCAATGATTACGATATGTGTCAACTCCATGGTAATCTCAATGGGAATAATTGTAATATCCCATATCCAAATCTTTTCCTTGAATCATCATCATGCTCAACTATCTTTAACTTGGTATCTCCAATACTCTAAATTATTTTTACTTTAATCCCTTAGGGATATATCCTTATTACAAAATCCTAAATCTGGGGTCTCTTCTTTAGTTCATTAACCTAATTAGGCATCCTAATTCAACTTCTTTTATTTAATCATCGAACTTTCTTACTTTGTAAGGTCTAGGAAGTATCACTAAAACAGGTTTTAATTTAGTCAATAGTTGAGGCCAATAGACTAATCTTTGATCTATCATTGTATGAGTTGTACTGGTAATCCTTCCGAAGATTGGATTTGAACACATTGAGTCCATATCCATTGTAATTTCTTGTTCTCTACACATGCCCAAATGGATGTGCTCTATTACCTCTTAAGGATCACTTAAGAGTTGTTTCATTTAGAATTGGGCTGTTAGGATTAATCTTTTATCACCTTCAAGGTTTTACCTTATTAAGCTTTGGATAATCATTTGTTATTACCTTAAATACTTTCATAATAATGACTTTCTTTTAACCTTATAAAAATAAGGCTTAATGTTGGCATAGGTTAGTATTTCTTCTCCAACCTTTACTTGGAAAGTCAGATAACAATACTTCCACAAATTGTTTACTCTCCCCCTTAGGGTTTACTAATGGTCTCTAAACTGCCTTATAGAGTATTTATTGAATTAACATTTTAGGAAAGATGATTTGATATTGGTCCCTATCCAGCTTATACTCTGCCTAGTTAGGATTTTATGAAAGATTGTATGGTGTATCCACACAATTCTGGATCTCCGAAGTGAATCTTTCAACATTAATTGTCTTACTCACTATTGGGACACTTTCGCTTTGATAGATCAATTTTCACGAAGAATCTCGAAAGATGATCGCTTAAAATTTTATAATTCTTTAGATCTTACTTAGCTTAGGCCAAGTTTTATGCTCTTTATGCAACCATTAAGATGATCTGGTTAACTATGTCAACCATCGCCGGCTACGGACAAGATACCAACTGTGGATCAAATACCAGCTGCGGATCATCCTAGGTTGTAGGTATTACCCTACGGCTTCCAACATCCTTATGGCATTCTCTCTGAATTGTTAGAGCTTGAATAGCAATTTGGTTCCGAAGCTTCTTCTTTGCACTTACTCATGATACTTCCATGATATTGGTACAACTACTTCATTCACTTCTTAATAGCATTTCCTATTTTTGGTGAGATTAATTTCATCACTTCTTGTTGCTTCATACATCTTCTACACTAATCTTCCTTCTCGTAGCTGGCTAAGAATGATCTGAACTTGATCCATCCTCCAAATTGGATTGGTACTCCTCATATTTGGCTTTACCCTTCATGTAGGTCTTCATCTTGATCTTTGGAACTCGTCACTCCCTTACACGAATTCCCATTCCTATCTAGGTCTATAACATCAAGTAATAACTAGATGTTGCAACATGCATTTGCACACCAGGTCAGACTTCATGTACAGATCTAGTCAATCAAGAAGATCCAAGAAAAACAAATAAATCCAAATGTGGTACATATAGCACACAATTCTCTAAGCCCGGAATATAGTAGTTGAGTATAATATCTCTAGAATTCAGGCTTAGCTGTGTAGTATATGACACCTCCTCATATAGGTTTACGTTGTGATACTTAGCACTTAAGGTCAAATTATACTTTGTCTCAATATTTACCCTAATTGCTCAATTGCAATAGGATAATCTTAAACAAAAGTGGTCTCACTTTTGAAATGATTAATATAACCAACCTATCATTATTTAGTAACTAACCTCACATGTTCACTCCAAAGGGCTAATCAGATTCTATTTGCTAACTTAAACCATAGATTATTAGAAATTTTTAGCACCTATGATTTCTATCATAGCTCTACCACGGTATTCTCATACTTATACTTCAGGATAATTTACTAATTTCTTGTCATATTTACACCCTCATCATGGTTTCGGAGCTAATCTCACCATGATCTCGTCATGTTTTACCTATACACCATGATTTAGGAGTTAATCTCACCATGATGACTTTATTTCTTGTTGTACTGTCATTCAGTATTGACCTAATCTCACTCCATCACGTAGATTTCTCAAGTGAATCCCACGTGATTACTACTCATTATATCAAAATTTATCCTAATGATATTCATCATGTTGTTTTTGGTTATCAACTGTCCCTAAGATTTTACTGTTCTTACTTAAATTCTAGGATTAGGCTACAACATTAAGACTACTTCAATTGATGTCTTACACTTCCCTACAGTATCTTGGTGGCTTATGTCTCCCTCGGAAGACACTAAAGAGCACTATACTTGAGAAAAGATAAAATAATTACTTCCTAAGAAAGAATGACTTAAACATCTGACTTATGTGTGACAAGATTATCCTCAAGTGGATACTCATCACAAGTCATAAGAACATTTGGTTTAGATAAGATGGCTCCTATAGTCACTATCCAACCTACAGATCTTCCTAAAAGGGTTTCAATCCTAAGGTCAAAGCATATGCTCTGATACCAACTGCGGTGACCCAGCATACTACTGCATGATGTAGTACACTATAGTCGTTGACATAACACCAATGAAACACCGTTCACTAGTATTACATCCCTCATAGTGGTACAACAAAAACATAACAGGTACAAGACATGACTATAGGTTATAACTCAAATCTTTACACAAGATCCAGAGAACACTCTAGGATAAAGAGAGAGAAAGAAACTTCTTACAAAGAAGAATTAGAAATAAACAACTCAAGACTATCATACTATTATGGCTAGTATTTTAATTAATGGTCTGGTATTGCTGCTATTGCAATACGCTACAGAAATAGGTTCTATGGCTAGAGATTATATTCTCATCTAATCAATAACTTTGTCTTCACTCGAGTTGATGTATATGTTGACTTTCTTGAATTCATGGAAGAGATTTTGCTTCTGGTGATGATTCCTGGAGCATAACTTGATGTAAACGTCGTCTGTACTGGCTTTAGAATCTAGCAAGGGTTAAGAAGATACTTTGAGTACGAGCATACTCAACAAGTTCACTAGAAAAGGAGTGTTTGATGCACTATATCTACAGCCACAGACCATAGGTCGTAGGCAATGGAGGTTTTCGTAAACATTTCTTCAAAGGTTGCTTTTATTCTGAAAAGCTACGTCCGTCAGCCTTCACGGGTTTACCAGAACTTTCATGGAGTTCCTTTCCCGCCGCGTTCATAGCTCCTTCCCGGAACAGGGAGTAACAAGTTACAGTTCTTACACTCTACAGATGTGCATCACTTTACCCATGAGAGACCTTAGGTTTTGTTGCACGGCCAGGAGTATGTCCACGTTCGAACTTCCTTGGTTTGAGGCCCAACCTAAGATCCAAGCCAATCACTGCCTTCTCCGCGACCCCGCATGTCTCCTTAGTGTACACCATGCCCACCTTTTGAATTACGGCAATGGTTTGTACATACCGTTCAGATGCCGGAACTATCGTGGGACGTTGAGGGCTCCCACCCATATGCTGCATATCCTCTACGAATTACCATATAATATGCACGCTACGAGTGATAACAGCCACGACCCGCACATCCAGCTCCATGCGAGAGGGAAAAGATACAGCTGCCTTCTTCGTCCCATTCCAAATCTCATGGTCAACGCGTAATATACGGCGCAAGAATCACTGGCGACATTGGTTGTTAAGTCCTACATAATATGTCCCTTTACCACCGGAACTCTTATAGTAGGTTATTACCTCATGGTAAATAACCTATAATCACATTATTATGAAAATAGTGTTTTTTTTACCTTTTTCAAATGCAGGTGATGACAACACTGGATTTTTAAAATACTTTACAGAAAATAATCAAAGGAAATGAGCAAGTGTGAACTTGCCTTTTGTGATTGCAAGATTATGCACTCACGGTCTTCAAGAAAATATAAAAGATCTAATATCTGAAATCAGCATCATTAGTCCGGTAAGGACTAATGTTTAAAGAAGCAAGATGCTATTATGCATAAGTAATGTAATGAAATTTCGTAAACTTGAATCCCGATGTAACGTTGTTCTAGGGTTTAGATACTGGAAAGGTTTTCCTTGGAATGTGTTGCCCTTTTAGATTAAGTTTCACACATGTGCTTCTTATTAAGGCTTGTGAATGTGTGTGAAACAACATGTAAACATAATGGCATACAACAATAAAATTTATTAATGGGAGGTGCTAATCAAGGACTGCTTATATGTGAATTATCTTATCTTCAAGTTTTACCTTGCAAGTGATGACATTTATAAGGAACTGAAGTGTTAACAATCCTAGGTATATAAGTAAAGCTTAATGTAACATGATTATTATTAATTGTCATTTGATGTTTGAAGTGGCAAAAGGAATAACATTTGAAGAAAATCTTACTCAACTAAGCAGAAGCATTTAAGCTTTTAAGTTAATCTTACGAGGTGTTCTTTCTAGTTATAGTCTTTAAGTAAGAAAGAATTACTCCATTTGAATGATGACAACATTAGTATTTGAGATTTATCTATCTTGGTTCTTAACTTGGTTGGTTTGGTATTAAGATGCTTTATAACTTAATTATAATAGACCAAAGTTAACTATAAAGCATATAATACAGTTTTTATCATTATACTTAAAGTCTGGTAGACTAAAGTTAACTTTAAAACATAGATGGACTTTAGGTGTAATGCTTGTTATACTTATATCTTATTCACCTTATAATATTTCTTTAAATTTACTTAAGAATGGCATTATTTTTAGTTCGTAATGGTTTCTTTACATTATAAATGTATAAATGGATTTATCTCCTTATAAGGGTGTGGTTACGGTTTATGAATAAGTAAACAATATTATTCACTACTTATGAACTCACTATAGTGTCTTGATTTGTTTATAAACTTGTGATCAAAATAAAAGAATGGGTTTTATCTCATTACAATTATTCTTAGAGATTTTATATTGGATAAGGATCCTTTTATAAAATAATTTACACTTCTGGTTAAAGGATAATTCAATAAAATTGCATTTAAAATGTGTTGAACCATTTTGACTTCATATTATCAATATTGAAGACCAATACTATTTATTAGACTCAATTGGCTAATTTTAGAATATTAAAATATGATTTATCAAAGTTTTATTACTTATAAAACTTTTATTAAATTATATTTATTTAAATAATCATCATAATAATATTTGATAATAGTTTTAAGTTGTAGATTTTATTTTTCTGAAAATTTTCATATATTAAACATATATTTTTGAATTATAAAATAAAAGTTATTAATTAAACAAGATTTAATTATATTATTTTTATATATTGGAATTAATATGGTTTTATTTAATTCCCAAACAGAAAAGACATTGTGTACCTAAGCTAAATCTACCCACGATCACTAACCAGTGGGCCAGTGACCACGTCATATTCCACGCGAGCAGTGGACTAAGTCCAACACGTTGACGTGGCTGGGGATGATCCGATGATGATGTGAGAGTGATGTCAGCCAAGGATGAACCTCCCAGATCGATTGTCGATCGATGGATTCCGTTTGCGCGCGCGACTGCGGTTGTGTGTATCGGAAAGAGGATGATGCGAGGAGCCTAGCTATGGTGGCGCCGCTCAAAAATGGTCATCGGGGACAACGGCGTCGGGCTCTCGCGGGTAGGAAGATCTAGAGGGAGAGAGAGGAAGCGGAAAGGTGCTTGAGCACCGCTGGCTCACCAGGAGCATGACGGTGGTGGCGAGGCGAGCACGGGAGATGCCGGAATCGAGGGAGGAAGCGGTGGCTGGAGCTCGGGAAGGCGGTGTCCTTGTCGACGATTGGGAGCTCCTCACGTCGATTCCTCTTACGAGGCTGCTCACCGCGGCGAGGCAAAGTTTCCGGGAGCCACGGCGAGGCTCGAGGCGGCCGGAGACGGCGGGGCTCGACGACGTCTGTGAGCTCTAGGGTTAGGGCTTGCTTGCTGGAGAAGAGAGGAGAGGAAATGACGTGCTAGGGTTCGTCCTTGGAGAGGCAGAGGGTCTTGTAGACGCTGTCGGGCGGCGGCACGAATCCTGGCGCACGCCGGCACGATGGAGCTCGACAGCGAGCAGCTTGCTCGATCCGTCGGCGAGGAAGACGATGGGAAAGAGACAACGAAGGGGTACAGGCCAGTGCCGGGCCGCACTTGGGACAGATGGGATGCATTCGAGCGGCTCGCGAGTAGCAGATAGGGAGAAGGGAAAATGGGCTGCGGCCAGAAGCTGTATTCCTCTATTTTTCTTTCGGTTTGTTTTCCTTTTCTGTTTTATTTTTCATGTTTTGTATTTTTCATTTGTTTTAGGAATCTTTCTTTATAAAAGTTCTTTGCTAAATACAAGTATCAATAATAAGTTATTTTGAACTATTTATGAACTTTTATTATATAAAGTTATCACTTCTTTATTTTCTTATACATATGTATATATTTTATTATTACTAACATAAGAGTTAAAGTTTGAATTGAAAATACTTACCATAAGTTCTTTGAAGATTTGATATTCTCATATTTATTTTGTTGCTGTGAATAAGGGTTAATGACTAAACATATTATCTTTATGTTGGTGTTCAAGAATGACTAGGTCTTATGGAAAATATTTGATAAGGATAACTCCTAAGTACATATAATTATGATAGTTAGGAATGACAAAGATGTGCTTATGTGATTTGCTATAGGAAACTATTCCTATAAAGTTGTATGGAGATAAGATGATAGATCAATAATATGAAATGAATATTATGTTTGGTTTAAGATTTAAAGTTGAGTGTTTACCAAGAATTCCTATATTCTACAATTCACAATCCTGGACTTCTAATTAAGGAATTCCTTTCCTAGATATACTACTCCTTCATATCCATCATCATATGTTAACATGATGAGCTTTACTTCACAAGAATGTTATTATCCATAATTTATCCTCCTAAATTCATTTGTAATTCTAATGAGCTTGACACTAAACCTCTATATGATCTTCTCATAACAATAACTCTCATCACCTGAGTACTTCTTCTAATTCTAATTACACTTGAATAATCACCTTCTTACTTCTCAGATTACTTTGTAATCTCTCTTAAAAATCTCAGAAGCTTGTCATTGAAGCCTTTCCTAATCTTCTCATAGCTATACTTGGTTATATCAACTACTCTACTGCTGATATCCTCCCATCCAACAAGTAGTTACTTTTAACTACATTCATACTCTTCCTTAATCATATATCTTGTCTCTACTTACCTCCCATGTCTTATATTCAAACTTCACATCATATCATGGTGACTTGTCATGGCTTACCTGGAATAACATATCTATACTAGGGTTCAATCATGTTTTATCCACCAATGTCACTTATACATGATATAAGCATTCAATGTTGGTGAATAAGGCATGGTCATTATAATCCTTTGTGGTTTAGGTTTCTAGTTGGCTAATCAAGGCTTCATCAATACTACATTACTGTTGTATTGAAATTATCTTCTTAGTATCTCTATTGGATTAAGAGATATAATTCATTGACTATACCTACTTGATCCAATAGGATTACTCCTGGGAACTTGCTTCAGGGTTCATCCTTGTAATCTTCTTTGTTACCATATTGATTTGATTTTCTTCAATCACTCCCATCCTAAAGATGATATCTAATACTAGCATTACTATTTACCTCTTCTTACTTCTTTTTTATAGGCCTTAAGTGAATGCTATAATAAGGACAAGAGTTGATATGTCAATAATTGATGAATCAATAGTTGATTACTCAACCTTGATGAACAACAGATATTAAGATAGGGTTCATTAGAGATGATAAAGTTTGATATTGAAAGAAAGATATATATTGAATGATCTTGACTTGGTTTCTTTCCTACTTCATCTCACTAAAGAGTTAAGGTTAGGTATTACCATGATCCACATGGTAGAAATAATTAAGGATAAAATAAGTCAAGGATTAGTTATTACATTCTTGTTACTTGAATTATATTCATAGCTTGGTATTCAGGAGTTGTTGTAATGAATACTATGATATTATCACCTAAGGATCAAATATAAATCATTAAGTAATGTATTAGGGTTTAATTTTATTATATTTGATCTACCCTTAGATCAAATCATGTTTACCCAAAATAAGGTTTTAGCAAAGGTCATATTGAAACTTATCGCAGTCAACTTGATGATCTACTTCAATTCCATCAAGTTGAGAGAAGCTTCAATCACTTTGACAAGTTTTGTTCAAAAGCACGGAAATTATTCGGATTTTCTATGCATGAATGCAATGCACATATCTTGGTTCAACTTATTTCTAAGCTCTAATGATGGGATGTTACAAAGAGTCCAGCCTCGATCGAGGAATTGCGAGCCTGCACCCACTGTACCGGCGAATCCATTCGTTCGTACATACTACGCTGGTCCCATATCAAGAATTCAGCCTCACACATCTCCAAAGAAAGGACAATCGACGCCTTCAAGGATGGTGTCAAGCACCCAGACTTCAAGGAAGAACTTGGACGCGTTAAGCCCAAGACGCTCGACCATCTCATGGACATCGCCAACCGATGGGCAGATGGCGAGGATTCCCTCCATCAAACGCATTCAGATGACGAGGACGACTACGGCCGTAGGCAAGAATGCCACAGGAAACGAATATCGCGCGTCTACGACGATCATGACGGAGTCGACATGGTGACGGCTGGATACGCCGACCGACGCAACGACGGCGACCGCAGCAGCGGATACCGCGGAGGCAACTACTGTGACGGAGGGTGACCCACACAGACATGGCAACGTCGCAGCCGCGACGACGAACCTTCGGCATACGACAAGTTGTCTAGTCCTTGCACCATCCACTTCTACATCGACAAACATGACGGCAAGAAAAAAGTTAGCCACATGCTCAAGGACTGCCGCGAGTTCCAGAAGCTCAGCGAAGGTTTCACCCAAATGCGGCGGCACATCATGAACCCTAGATTTGGGCCCGCACCTATACCAGGCGACATCGCCCACGGAGCTCCTCCACCACCAATCGTTGGACCGTTGAATCCAGCGATCACACCAGCACCAAACAACGGTGCGGGTGGATACCCGCCGCCAAAAGGGTCCCTGATGATCCAGAAGGGGCGCCCAACTAATAGGGTGTAGAAGAAGATCACCTACCAAGTCAGCCTGGCGGTGACCTCCCCACCATCTATCCTTGAGTACCTTAGTGGCTCGGAGTCCTGCATTACGTTCGACCGTTCGATCACCCACGCCAGATCCCTCGCCCAGGTCATGCTGCCCAGGTGCTCGAGGCGCAGATCGGGGGTTTGAGATGAGCCGCGTCTTCATGGACGGCGACAGTGGCATCAATCTGATGTTCGCCAGCACACTCGCGGCAATGCGGATCCTGCTGTGCAGCCTGGAATAATCAGACACATCGTTCCATGGCATAGTCCCAGGAAAGGGCATATACCCCCTGGGAAAGATATGGCTCGACATCTTCGGCCAGCCCGAAAACTTTAGGCGCGGCTAGAGTTGGTGGTGGTGGCCATCCGATACCACGCCATCCTCGGTAGCGTGGCATTCGCGATTCTGGCGATGTCGCACTCTGGCGTACTGCTCGAAAATGCCAGGACCTAGGGCGTCATCACCATCCAGGGAAGCTTCACCCGATTCGACCACTGTGACAGAGACTTCAACAGAATCTCCCAGTCGTTCGGCATGCAGGAGGAGCTCACAAGGCTTCGAGAGGTTACAAACAACAGGGCACCCCCAGTCACCAGGGAAAACGCACCTGACATGTCATTCGACTCCAAGGTCAACACAAAGAAGGTGCAGGTCCACCCGACTGACGCCTCCAAAACGGCATTGATCGCCAATGACCTCAGCCTCGCATAGGAAAGTGTGTTCGTCAAATTCCTCCGTGAGCGCTGGGAAATCTTCGCCTGGTGTCCTGCGGACATGCCAGGAGTTCCCAGGGAATTCACCGAACACGCACTCAACATGTTCCCGGATGCGAAGCCCGTCAAGCAGTCGATCATACGGCTATCCAAACAACAAGCTGAAGTTGTTGGAATCGAAGTCAACAGACTACTCGATGCCAACTTAATCCAAGAAATCAAGGAGAGCGAGTGGCTGGACAACACCGTGTTGGTCCCCAAAAAGGACACGGACATCCTGCGGATGTGCGTGGACTTCACATCGCTCAACAAGTACTATCCCAAGGACCACTTCCCTCTACCGCGGATTGATCAGATCATCGATTCAACAGCAGGATGCAAGAAACTCTCCTTCCTTGACGCCTACTCAGGCTACAACCATATTCGGCTGAAGGTCGAAGATCAGGAGAAAACAGTGTTCATTACGCCGTTCGGAGTATTCTGCTACAACACCATGCCCTTCGGGCTGAAGAATGCAGGCGCCACGTATCATAGGTGCATGCAGGCGTTCCTGAAAAACTAGATCGGTCGCAATATTTAAGTCTATGTCGACGACATAGTAATCAAGACCAGGAAGGCCAGGACGCTGATCGACGATCTCCACGAGACGTTCGATAACCTTGATTACTACAAGATCAAGATGAACCCAGAAAAGTGCGCCTTCATCGTTCCATCTGGTCAACTACTCGGCTACTTCATCTCCCAACGGGGGATCGAGGCGAATCTGATGAAAATCAGGGCCATACTGGCCATGTAGAAGCCGGAGAACCTCAAAGGTGTCCAGCAGCTAGCCGGGCGAATCGCAGCACTTAGCAGATTCTACGGCGTATTCATGACGGATCGTCAGCTGAGCCACTACTTCTAGGAGCATCAGATCATGGTCGTCAACGATGCCCCACTGTCCGACATCTCGAACAACCCCGAAGCCACGGGACGCGTAGCCTTATGGGGCATCGAGTTGTCCCCTCTAGACATAGTCTACAAGCGGCGCAATGCCATCAAATCTCAGGTCCTCCCTGAGTTTCTCGTCCACTGGATGGAACTCCAGCTGCCGGACACGCCGGACATGTCGCAATCATGGACAATTCACTTCGATGGCTCCAAGCGCGAGGCTGGAGCAGGGGCCGGTGTTATACTGACATACCCTCAAGGCGATAAGATGAAATACTTCCTTCGGATGAAATTTCGCGCCTCCAACAACGAGGCCGAATACGAGGCCCTCATCCACGGCATGAAGATGGCCAAGATCTGCGGTGTGATGCGCCTTGTCATCTACGGTGACTCGAATCTTGTCGTCCAGCAGACGATGAAGGAGTGCGACGCTCACAGCGCCAACATAATCGCATACCGTGCACTCTACAACTCACTCGAAGGGGACTTTGATGGCTGGGAGCTTCAGCACGTCGGAAGGGAAAGCAACGAAGAAGCCGATAGACTCGCCAATATCGGCTCCACCTGTGCACGGGTGCCACCAGGTGTGTTCCTCAAACAAATCTGCGTACCCTCTATCAAGAGAAAATTCCCAAAGGGTTCAATCGAAGAAGCAGAGCACTCGGGGGCTACGCCACCCAAAGGATAGGAGGGACCCGAAAAGCTCGACACCGAGGACGAGTTGGTCATCCTGATGCAAGTCATGGCGATTGAAGAGACATGGACGCGACCGTACCTTCGGTACCTGATAAACAATGAACTGATCGACAACCCGACAGATGCCCGGCGCATATCCCGCTAATCAAAAGCCTTCACCATAATCAACGGCGAGCTGTACAAGCACATCATTTCGGGTGTGCTCCAATGGTGCATCGCCATCGGTGACGGCAAAAGCATCCTCCAGAACATCCACAAGGGCATCTGTGGCCTCCACACAGGCAGTCGCGCCCTAGTCTCCAAAGCTCTACGAGCTGGTTTCTACTAGCCAACAACCATGAACGACGCCAAGGACATCGTCCAGAGATGCAACGCCTGCCAGCGGTACACGGACAAGCCGCACGCACCAGGATCCAAACTAAGGCCCATACCGCTGGCCTGGCCCTTCGCCCAATGGGGCCTCGACATGATCGTCAAACTGCCAAAGTCCTCGCCAGGAGGCCACGTCTTCCTCGTGGTCGTAATCAACAAATTCACCAAGTGGATCGAGGTCATGCCCGTCACCAACCAAAGCGGCAAAACTGCCGTCAAATTCTTTGGATTCGTTGTCTACAGATTTGGTGTGCCTCACAACATCATCATGGACAACGGCTCGAACTTCATCTCGAAGGAATTCCAAGCCTTCTGCGGGAACCTCAGCATTAATATATCCTACGCCTCAGTGGCGCACCCGCAGACCAATGGACAGGTCGAGAAAGCCAACGACCTCATAGGGAGCGGCATCAAGAAGCGCCTGCTGCGCCCACTCAAAAGGCTTACGGGAGCCTAGGCAGATGAGCTACCCTCCGTTCTCTAGAGCATGCGTACAACGCCAAACAGCTCAACCGGCTACACGCCCTTCTTCATGGTGCACGGAGCCGAAGCCGTGCTGCCTGCCGAGGTACGCCACAAGGCCCCACGGGTCGTCACCTATAGCAAAGCCATATCATCGGCCGCACTCGAAGACGCCGTCGACACGCTCGACGAGGCACACGACATTGTCGCGGCTTGCTCAGCGGTCTACCAGGAGAGCCTCCACAACTACCACAGCCGCCGGCTGCGCCCAAGTTCCTTCGTCGAAGGAGACCTAGTCCCGCGACTCAAGCAGTAGCGCCCCAAGAAGCTCGAGTCACCCTGGGAAGGATCCTACATCGTCACCGAAGTCATCCCAGGTGGCGCCTATCGCCTCATGGACGTCGCATCAGGAGTCAAATACTCCAATCCCTGGAATGCCACACAACTGCGACGCTTCTACCCCTAGTTACCCTTTACTTCCAATAAGGCTACTCAGCCGAACAATGTATCTCCTCGTTTGATATGAATAAAAGCTAAGTACCTTGGCCGAAATATCTTTTTATTTTACATTATTTCTCGCTAAACACGCTCGGGGGCTACGCCTCACCCGACGACCTCATCGACCGCAAACAATGCATACAACCCGAGTAGCTGATCACAAGCTAACAAAAGGGACATGCAAATTACAAAGCACCTCGTGCGAAATATACATAACACTTTACAAAGGGTAGTACACGCCCACTCGAATAATGCAAATTTTACATTAAGTTTTTCTTTACAAGATCTACCTGTTCTCGAGCATTACATTCGCCTGCTGCTCGAACAGATCCAGGATCTGCTCAGCATGTTGCGCCACAGCCTCATAATGTGGGCACATGTCCCATAGGGTGCCATCCGGACGAAGGGGCGGCCCAGTCGCCACCTCCGCAAGATTGACATCACGGCGATGCAGCCGAACGAGCGACAAGGCAGCCTTTACCCCAGTAATCAATTGATGCCGCACCAACTCTCTGACGTGGCCTACGTCCCGAAATTTCGCTAGAAGGCCCCAAAAGGTGGAAGGCGCAGCATCCAAAGGAAACATGATAGACCATATGGCCGCCAGAGAAGTCCTCGCCTGCCTAAGCACCCGAAGAACCTGGTGCACGCGATCTTGCACCGTCGCAAGGACGATGGACCGATCACGATCCATCCAGAAGAAGCCACCAGCTTCCAGGTTCTGTTGTGTCAGGCAATTCATCCGAATTTCCTCGGAATGAGATTGACATTTGTGACAAAGAACGGAATAATATGGCATACAAATACAGTGCACCCGAAAGAATATCGGATGACATAAGACTTACATTGAAGTTGCTCACCCAACTGCCGCAACTCCCTGAGCAAGAACTCCTCCCTGGCCGTGCCCCGCTCAGCCTTGGACTTCCACACATCCGCGTGGCCTCGGATGCTAAGGATGTCCTTCTCCAAGCTACGGACACGGTCGCGAAGAAAAGCCAACTGCAACGCATCATCCAAATATGGTCGCGGCTCTGGAGCAATCAGAGCGACAACAGGAACCTCACCGGAAGGACCCTAAAGGAAAATAAATCAAGATGAACATCACAAGCATTTTTGGCATCAACTCGAAAGATAAACATATAGACATCAATAAAGCCACCTCGTGGCATAGTTGGGCTTGTTCATCAGCAAAAAATTATAGAAGGAAGCAAAAGAATAAACTAGTTTAGCTACAACACATGGGCCTAAGCACCCGCATATGGAGCAGCCTTGGAGCCCGACTGCCTGCTCTTGGCCTCATGCTACTGCTTCACCGCGTACTTAACTAGAAGGTCGATGAGCTTGGGCCCATAACGCTTGTAGCGAGAAGCAAAGAGGTCGAAAGCTACCTCAGAGCCATCCACCGCCGTCGGCATCCGAGATATGATCTGGTGGAGATCAAGTTCGGTCCGGACGCCATCTCCATCGCCAGCCCCATGGAGGCGCCGATGCTCTTCTGCTTGCGCTTATACTCTGCCGGAGCTTCCTCAGACAGAGCATCCGCAAGGGCGTCGACATATTCAAGGGCAACGCCCTTGGGGACTACCTCCTTGTAGAAGCGCGTGAGCACTTCCTTGGCCTTCGCCAAAGAGCGAACAACAGTGGTGCAACAATCTTCAACCGCCGCGGTAGCATCAGCCAACACATCTCCATGCTCCAGCACACCACGATCAAACGTGATGCCTGAAGCATCTGAAGCAAAACAAGAAAAAGCACTCGAATGAGGAAGGATAAAAGCACACTCGAAAAACAGAAGACCCAAGGGATACAAGCATAACTCACCAGAAATAGCCCTGGCGGCAGCCATGAGATTTTCGGCCATCTCCTTCTCCCGAGCAGCTGCTGTAGACACGACTTTCTCCTCGCGATCGGCAGACTCCTTCTGCAAGCGTTCCTTAGCCTCCGCAGCATCCGTGGCTTTCTTCTCTGCTCAACCAAGGCTCTTTTCGAGAGCATCTAGTCTTCGGAGAGTCGCATTATTTTCCTATGCAACATAAAATAAACACCTCATCAATACAAGCAAATCCTTGGGATAAACAAACTAAAACAAGGTGAAGAGTTACGGACATTGAAGCTGATGCAAGTTAGCCTCCAGCGCCGGATGCTGCTGAATAAGGAGGTTGGCACTGCGCACAAAGGGCTGCAGAAGAAACAAAGACAAAAAATATCAAGAAATCATCCAAAAGGGCTTGGGGGCTCCGCCCTGCAAAAGCAAAAATGACCAACATGCCACCCCAAAAAAAGGCTCGAAGGCTCCCCCAAGGAGTAAAACAGACAAGTACTTACGTGTTTAGGCGTGGACTCTGAAGGTCCGCGTGCTGTCTTCTGAGCTACGACTTCCCGAGCTTCTCACCTGGAGGAGTTCGGGTAGTAGTTCTCAGAGTCGGCCACCACCTGGGGGATAGAAGCCGTCGCCTTTGACTCCGCCACAACCTCCTGGGTGTCCCCGTCAAGGGACTCTTCCGAAGAATGGCTGCAAGTAAAGATCTGATCAACAACAACTCACACTACTCAGACAGACGACAGAAAAAAGACAGAGGTGAAAGTCACTTATGACTCGATGTCTAATAAGTTGAAGATAGGAGCAGCCTTCTCCTCCTTCTTCTTGGACGGCGGCTATGGAGCCATCGCCCGAAGGAGCACAACAGGGAAAGGTGCAGACGATGCACCTTAATCCTCGCCATGCTGCTCGAGGGAGGACGGACCCCTTGGAGTTGGTGGGGTAGACGCATCCGAAGACTCGCTCCAGGAGCGCTTTCGGGTCCGCCCTTCGCTCGGCTCGGGGGCTTCTAGGGTTGGAGATTGTGCTGGAGGAATCTCGGACTCAGAGTCCACCTCCTCATTGTCTGGTGCTTCCGTATATTTCTCAGGTAGAGGGGGCATCATCCTAGCTACCTTGAGGGCCTGCAAACCAAAGAAAGAAGATCATTAAACATTGCAAGTTGAACAGCGAACACTCGAAAAAAGTGCTACGCGCACGAACAAGTATCACCTGAGGAACGACTTTCTTGGTGCTAAAAGGAGTAGTCAAAAACTTCCTCGATAGGTCCTCGCTGGCCTTGGCCTTCAGTAGAGGCCTCAGGGCCCTATCCAGGTCACTCGAAGACAATTCTTCGGATGAAACCCTCATCGGATTGCTGGAGCCAGCGTAGAGGAACATAGGGTGCACCCTCCCTTGGAGTGGCTACACCCGGCGCTTAAGGAAGGTGTGGATGATGTCGACACCATTGACCTCTTTGCCCGTCACAAGCTGGAGAGCCTCCACCCGCTGATAGATCCCCTCTTATCTCTTCGGATTCACAATCCAGGATGTGGTTTTTCCACAATCTCTTTCGGATGATCTGTTGGGTAGAGTCAAAAGGGGAAAGCCCAAAGTGCTGACCGTCCAGCTTAACGTCGCGGATATAGAACCACTTCTGACGCCATTGCTGGACGGAATCATGCATAGGAAAGGAGAAGAATTGGACAGAACAACGGATGGAAATGATATATCTGTTGGAGATATGCCCTAGAGGCAATAATAAATGTAGTTATTATTATATCTTTGTGTTTATGATAAATGTTTACATTCATGCTATAATAGTATTAACAAGGAAACATTAATACTTGTGTGATTTGTAAGCCTAATTTGAAGTCCCTAGTAAAGCCTCTATATAATACTAGCTTGTTGGTTAATAGATGATTGTGGTTTACCTATCATGAACATTGAGATGTTATTAACAACAAGATCGTATCGTTAGGAGAATGATATGATGGACATACTCCTATAGATAAGCGTAGCATAAAGATCAAGTCATTTCAATAGTTCAATTGCTATATGCTTTCTGATACATAGTAACCTAATTCCTTCGACCATGAGATCATGCATATCACCTTTGACGGATGGATGCTTTGAAGACATCAAACACCACACCGTAACTGGGTGGCTATAAAGGTGGCATTGAGTGTTCGGAAAGTATTGGTTGAAACACATGGATCAAGAGTGGGATTTGTCCATCCATATGACGGATAGATATACTCTGGGCCCTCTCGGTGAAATGTCATCCAATTAGCTTGCAAGCATGTGGTATCTCTGAGGGATCACATATCAGGAGCGAGAAAAGAGTACTTATCGGTGAGGTTGAACTAGGTATCAGAGATCTGAGCGATCATAACCTCGGATAAGTAAACTATCGTGAGACAAAGGGAAATTGGTATCGTATGTAAGTGGTTCATTCGATCGCAAAGTAATCGTAGAAATATGTAGAGCCATATGAATTTCTAGATTCCTCTATTGGTTATTGTTCGGATAAGTGTCTCGATCATGTCGCATAATTCACGAACCGTGGAGACACACTTAAGGATTCGACGTTGTTTGAGTAGTTATGGTATGATGAGAAAGAGGCTGAATGTTGTTCGAGTCTCGGATGGGATCCGGGATATCACGAGGTGATCCGGAATGGTCAGGAGAATAAGATTCATATAAGGAAAGTCCGTTTGGAGTTAGGGAATGATTAGGTGTTTTCATCGGAATGTTCTAGAAGGTTCGGAATGTCCGAGCGCCGGAGGAAGGGTACATGAATGTGTTGTATCAAAGTTGATATGATTGCATCATGTACTAAGTGTCATCGCTGTTCCAAATAAAGGATTAATCGAATCCTAGTTTGAAAAGTCAAATAGCTAAATTGAAAAGTCAAGCGGCTAAATTTGGAAAGTGGAAAAGAGGAGGAGGGTGAAACCGAGTTGGGAGGAGTCCTCCTCCCCAGCCAGCACCACCAAGCCGAGTTGGAGGGACTCCCTCCCTCCTTGGCCTTGCCCCTCCACCTATATAAGGAGGCGGGGCTCCTCCTAGAACACACAAGTCCTCACCTCAAACCCTAGAAGCTGCAGCCCACCATAGCCGCCGCCCCTTAGGGTTTTGCCCTAGACGCCGACTTGGGGTCCCGGAACCCTAGCCGTGGCTCTAGCATCCCTCCTTGGTGTTTCTAAACCCTAGAACAGGAGCTCTCTCATACTCCACCATACTCGCTCGGCTTAAGGCGAAGCCTGCGATATCTCCCTCTACTTAGGTACCACGCCGTTGTCTTTGGGAATCGCGAGAGAGTGCTAAAACCTCCTTTTCTTTGGAACAAGGGAGAGGAAGGTCTTCGTCAATCCGAGCGTGTGACCATTGCGGGGCGCTCTTAGGAGCAGCCTTGGAAGGATCGTCTCTACGCGATCTTGAGATCGGGAAGAATGCGACTACATCACCCACGAGAATCCGCTCTCGTTAAACACTTTGGAATCTTGAGGGTAAGTTATTCCTTCGACTCGTTGCTACAATCTAGTAGATAGATCTTGGCTTGTTTGTTTGTATCGATAGAAATTTTTGTTTTCCATGCTCTGAAACCCTACAATTGGTATCGAGCCGGGTTTATATGTAGATCTGTTGCCGTAGAACACAATAGTCATTGGGCGTTGATGCTTTTATTGTCGATTGCTTCTTGTGTACTTTGCATCTTGCGGTATGTTGGGATGAAGCGGCCGGGCTAACCTTACATGACATCGTTCATGAGACTTGCTCCGCTTGACATGCAACTTGTATTGCATAAGTGGCTTTTGCGGTGCTGTTTCTCCTAGCATAGTTAAGATCCAATTTACAACTGGTGATTAACAATACTAGTATCAATGTTGTGGTTCTTGTTCGTAAGTTAGAAAGACACTTATTGAAAGCCACAAAACCAAGTACAATATGCCAAGAAAGTAGAGGCGTCTAACTTTGTTTTGCAGGGGTGTGCTGTGATGTGATATGGCCATGATTGTGATTATATCTGATGTATGCAATGTTCCTTATTGTAAGTTGGGCCGGCGAAGCCATATGGTTGTCTTTAATTTATGTTAAGACCCGCGTGTCTATTCAAAGTAGTTGTAATAGTTGAAGCCGGTGGAAGACAACCATGGAGAAGCGTCATTGAACTTGATGCAATGCCGATGATGATGGAGATCATGTTCGTGCTTGAAGATGGAGATCGGAAGCACAAAGAAGAAAGGCCATATCATATCACATATTATGAATTGCATGTGATGTTAATCCTTTATGCATCTTGTATTGCTTAGTAGACGACGGTAGCATTATAAGATGATCCCTCATGCACATAAATTTCAAGTCATAAAGTGTTCACCCTTAGTTAGCACCGTTGCTAAAGCTTGTTGTTTCGAAGCACCACATGATGATCGGGTGTGTTAGATTCCGCAAGTGTATACAACGTGAGCAAGCCAGATTTTCTCATGCGGAAACTAAGGTTTGATCTTGACGAGCCTAGCATGTACAGACATGGTCTCGGAACACGGATCACCGAAAGGTAAAGCATGAATCATATAGTAGATATGATGAACATGTCGATTGTTCGCCATTGAAACTATATCAACTCTCGTGATGATCGGTGTTGATGTGGTGGATCTGGTTTGTGTGATCACTAAGACAATGTGAGGGATATTGTTTTGAGTGGGAGTTCACCTAGTTTAATTTTATTATTAATTTGAACTCAATTTGTCATAAACTTAGTCTAAACTATTGCAAATATGTTGTAGATCAATGGCAGCCCCTACCATCAATTTTAATGCGTTCCTAGAGAAAGAAAAGTTGAAAAACAATGGAAGCAACTTCGCGGATTGGTTCCGCAATTTGAGGAATGTCCTCACAGATGGTAATTTGACCTATGTCTTTGGATGCACATTTGGGTGACCCACTGCGGTGATCTTGCCGATGAAGTAAAGAATGTTTACCTCGCTCGGAAGAATCGGTACTCCATAGTTCGATGTGCTATCTTGTATGGTTTAGAATCGGAGCTTGAGAAAAGGTTTGAGAATTCAGACCCATATGATATTGTCGAGGATCTCAAATTGATTTTTGAGACTCATGCGGCAATTGAAAGCTATGAGGCTTACGAAAAGTTCTTTAAGCGCAAGATGGAAGAGCAGCTCGTCGGTGAGCATGTGCTTAAGATGTCCAGCACGCAAACAAACTTCAAACCTTGGGTATAGTGATTCCTAATGCTTTGAGGATTTACCGTGTCCTCCAATCACTACCACCAAGTTACAAGAACTTTGTGATGAACTACAACATGCGAACATGAACAAGCGGTTGCTGAACTGTTTGCTATGTTAAAGTCTGCGAAGTGGAGATCAAGAAAGAGCACCAAGTGTTGTTGGTCAATAAGACCACCAAATTCAAGAAAGGCAAGTCTAAGCGAAGGGACACTTCAAGAAGGGTGGTAAGAAAGTTACCACGGCGAAGAAGACCAAGGCTGGACCCAAGACGATCTTGAGTGCTTTTCTTTGCGAGGAGAAGGTCATGGGCGAAATTGCCCAAAGTACTTGGCGGATTTGAAGAACGGCAACATCAAGAAGAAAGGTATATCGATATACATGTTATTGATGTGTATCTCACTAGTACTCGTAGTAGTGCAGGTATTTAATCTTGGTTCGGTTGCTCATATTTGTAAGTCGAAACAGGTGCTGCAGAATAAACGGAAGCTAGCGAAGAATGAGGTGACGATGCGCGTGGGAAACAGATCAAAGGTTGATGTGATCGCGGTCGGCATGCTACCCCTTCATCTACCATCGGGATTATTTTTATACTTAAATAATTGTTATTTGGTGCCTGCGTTGAGCATGAACATTATATCGGGATATTGTTTATTGCGAGACGGTTACTTGTTTAAGTCCGAGAATAATGGTTGTTCGATTTATATGATTAATATGTTTTATGCACATGCACCTTTGATAGATGGTCTATTCTTATTGAATCTCGATAGTGGAAATACACATATTAATAACATTGAGGCTAAATGGTTGAAATCAAGCGATAACTCGACCTATATGTGGCACTATCGTCTTGGTCACGTTGGAGTGAAGCGTATGAAGAAACTCCATTCCGATGGACTTCTTGAATCACTTGATAGATGCGAAGCATGTCTGATGGGTAAAATGACTAAGACTCCATTTTCTGGTATGATGGAGCGAGCTACGGACTTATTGGAAATCATACATATCGATGTATGTGGTCCAATGAGTGTAGCATCATGTGATGTTATCGTTATGTTCTTACCTTCACGGATGACTTGAGTAGATATGGGTATATCTATTTCATGAAACATAAGTCCGAAACTTTCGAGAAGTTTAAGGAATTTCAAAGTGAGGTAGAGAATCAAGGTAACAAGAAGATTAAATTTCTACGTTCTGATCATGGAGGTGAATATCTAAGTTACGAGTTTGGCGAGCATTTGAAGAAATGCGGAATACTTTCGCAGTTGTCACTGCCGGGAACACCACAGCGTAATGGTGTGTCCGAACGTCGTAATCGAACTCTCTTAGATATGGTTCGTTCTATGATGTCACTTACAGATTTACCGCTATCATTTTGGGGTTATGCATTAGAAACAGCCGCATTCACTTTAAATAGGGCACCATCTAAATCCGTTGAAACGACACCGTATGAATTATGGTTTGGGAAGAAACCTAGATTGTCGTTCCTTAAAGTTTGGGGTTGCGAAGCCTATGTAAAGAAGTTACTGAGGACAAGCTTGAACCCAAAGCGGAAAAATCGTCTTCATAGGATACCCAAAGGAAACTATTGGGTATACCTTCTATCATAGATCCGAAGGCAAAATCTTCGTTGCCAAGAATGGATCCTTTCTAGAGAAGAATTTCTCTCGAAAGAAGTGACTGAAGGAAAGTAGAACTCGACGAGGTTGTCGAACCTTCTCTAGAAATTGCGAGTAGCGCGACCGGAAGAAGTTCTGTGGTGCTGCACCAATTAGAGAGGAAGCTAATGATGATGATCATGAAACTTCGGTTGAAGTTGCTACTGAGCCTCGCAGTCAACGAGAGCTCGTACCACTCTAGATTGGTATGATCCTGTTATGAGTGTCATGTTGGTGGACAACACCGATGACCACGAGACATATGAGGAAGCGATGATGAGCCCAGATTCCAATAAATGGCAAGAAGCCATGAAATCCGAGATTGGATCCATGTCGAAAACCAAGTATGGACCTTGGTGGACTTACGGATGGCGAAAAGGCATCGAGAACAAATGGATCTTCAAGAAGAAAAGCAGATCTTGATGGTAATGTTCATCTATAAAGCTCGACTTGTCGCAAAAGTGTTTCGACAAATTCAAGGAGTTGACTATGATGAGACTTTCTCACCAGTAGCGAAGCTAAAGTCTGTGAGGATTATGTTAGCAATCGCTGCATATTATGATTATGAGATATGGCAGATGGATGTCAAAACAACATTCCTCAATGGAGACATTGATGAAGAGTTGTATATGATGCAACCCAAAGGTTTTGTCGATCCTAAAGATGCTAACAAGGTATGCAAACTTCAACGGTCCATCTATGGATTGAAGCAAGCATCCCGAAGTTGGAATCAACGTTTTGATAAGGTGATCAAAAGTTTTGGTTTTATACAAACTTATGGAGAAGCTTGTATTTACAAGAAAGTGAGTGGGAGCTCTGTAGCATTCTTAATACTATATGTGGATGACATATTGTTGATTGGGAATGATGCAGACCTTCTTAATAGTGTCAAGGAATATTTGAATAATAGTTTTTCAATGAAGGATCTTGGCGAAACAGCTTACATATTAGGCATAAAGATTTATAGAGATAGATCGAAACGCCAAATATCATTGTCACAAAGTACATATTTGGACAAAGTTTTAAAGAGGTCTGGAATGGAAGAAAGCAAGAAAGGGTTCTTGCCCATGTTGCCCAATACGACCTTGAGTAAAACTCAAAGTCCGACATCGACAGAAGATAGAGAAAGGATGAGTAAGACTCCTTATGCCTCAGCCATAGGATCTCTAATGTATGCCATGCTATGTACTAGACCCGACATTGCATATGCTGTTAGTTTAACTAGCAGATATCAAAGTGATCCAGGAGTGGATCATTGGACAGCGGTCAAAAACATCCTTAAGTACTTGAGAAGAACTAAGGATATGGTTCTTTCTTATGGAGGTGATGAACAGCTCGTTGTTAATGGTTACACCGATGCTAGTTGGAACACCGATCCGAATGATTCTAAATCACAATCTGGATACGTATTTATTTTGAATGGTGCAGTAGTTAGCTGGAGGAGTGCAAAGCAAAGCGTTGTGGCGAGATCTTCAACTGAATCGGAATACATGGCTGCTTCGGAGGCTTCACAAGAAGCGATATGGATGAAAGAGTTCATTCTGAGCTGGTGTGGTTCCTAGTGCGCTGGACCCAATGTCTATCTCTTTGTGATAACATGGGCGCCATAGCCAATGCGCAAGAACCAAGGTCACACAAGAAGTGAAGCACATCAAGCTACGTTTTCACGCTATTCGAGAACATATCCAAGATGGGGATATAAAGATTTGCAAAGTACACAGATCTGAATGTGGCGGATCCGTTGACTAAACCTCTCCAGGGAAAAACATGACCAACCAAAGCGCCATGGGTGTTCGGTATATTACCATGTAATCTAGATTAGATGACTCTAGTGCAAGTGGGAGACTGTTGGAGATATGCCCTAGAGGCAATAATAAATGTAGTTATTATTATATCTTTGTGTTTATGATAAATGTTTACATTCATGCTATAATAGTATTAACAAGGAAACATTAATATTTGTGTGATTTGTAAGCCTAATTTGAAGTCCCTAGTAAAGCCTCTATATAATACTAGCTTGTTGGTTAATAGATGATTGTGGTTTCCCTATCATGAACATTGAGATGTTATTAACAACAAGATCATATTGTTAGGAGAATGATATGATGGACATACTCCTATAGATAAGCGTAGCATAAAGATCAAGTCATTTCAATAGTTCAATTGCTATATGCTTTCTGATACATAGTAACCTAATTCCTTCGACCATGAGATCATGCATATCACCTTTGCCGGATGGATGCTTTGATGACATCAAACACCACACTGTAACTGGGTGGCTATAAAGGTGGCATTGAGTGTTCAGAAAGTATTGGTTGAAACACATGGATCAAGAGTGGGATTTGTCCATCCATATGACAGATAGATATACTCTGGGCCCTCTCGGTGAAATGTCATCCAATTATCTTGCAAGCATGTGACTGTCTCACAAGGGATCACATATCACGGGAACGAGAAAAGAGTACTTATCGGTAACGAGGTTGAACTAGGTATGCATATATACCGACGATCATAACCTCGGATAAGTAAACTATCGTGAGACAAAGGGAAATTGGTATCGTATGTATGTGGTTCATTCGATCGCAAAGTAATCGTAGAAATATGTGGGAGCCATATGAATTTACAGATTCCTCTATTGGTTATTGTTCGGAGAAGTGTCTCGATCATGTCCGCATAATTCACGAACCGTAGGGAGACACACTTAAGGATTTGACGTTGTTTGAGTAGTTATGGTATGATGAGAAAGAGACCTAATGTTGTTCGGAGTCTCGGATGGGATCCGGGATATCACGAGGTGATCCGGAATGGTCCGGAGAATAAGATTCATATAAGGAAAGTCCCGTTTCGGAGTTGGGGAATGATTCCGGTGTTTTCATCGGGAATGTTCTAGAAGGTTCCGGAATGTCCGGCACTCCGGAGGGGAAGGGTACATGAATGTGTTGTATCAAAGTTGATATGATTGCATCATGTACTAAGTGTCATCGCTGTTCCAAATAAAGGATTAATCGAATCCTAGTTTGAAAAGTCAAATAGCTAAATTGAAAAGTCAAACGGCTAAATTTGGAAAGTGGAAAAGAGGAGGAGGGGGTGAAACCGAGTTGGGGAGGGAGTCCTCCTCCCCAAGCCGGCGCACCACCCAAGCCGAGTTGGGGAGGGACTCCCCTCCCTCCCCTTGGCCGCCGGCCCCTCCACCTATATAAGGAGGGGCAGGGCTCCCTCCTAGAACACACAAGTCCCTCACCTCAAACCCTAGAAGCTGCAGCCCACCATAGCCGCCGCCGCCCCCTTAGGGTTTTGCCCTAGCCGCCGACTTGGGGGTCCCCGGAACCCTAGCCGCCGGCTCTAGCATCCCCTCCTTGGTGTGTCTAAACCCTAGAACACCGAGGAGCTCTCTCATACTCCACCATACTCGCTCCGGCTTAAGGCGAAGCCCTGCGAGATCTCCCCTCTACTTCCGGTACCACGCCGTTGTGCTGCCGGAATCACGAGGAGAGTGCTACAACCTCCATTTTCTTTGGAACAAGGAGAGGAAGGTCTTCGTCGAATCTGAACGTGTGACCGACCATTGCGGAGCTCTTTGGACGCAGTGGGAAGGATCGTATACGCGATCTTGAGATCGGGAAGAGTACGACTACATCACCAACGAGAATCCGCTCTCGTTAAACACTTTGGAATCTCCGAGGGTAAGTTATTCCATCGACTCGTTGCTACAATCTAGTAGATAGATCTTGGCTTGTTTGTTTGTATGCGATAGAATTTTTTTGTTTTCCATGCTACAAAACCCTACAATATCCGTCGAGTGGATAAACACCACCGGTGCCAGATTTCCTCTTCAAGAAGTATAACTTCCGGAAGAGGCCAAAGTGCGGCTCGATACCGATCCAGCACTCGCAAAGAGTGATAAAACAAGCGATGTGAAGAAGAGAATTGGGAGACAGATGATGCAACTGAATCCCATAGCAAAAAAGAAGCCCACGAAGGAATTCGTGAGCAGGAAGGGAAAGACCGCAGATGATGAAGGCTAAAAGCATCACCCGAAACCCTTCGGGTGGGCGAGGAATTACCTCATAACTGGGGAGGATGGCATCATCCTTGTTCTAGGGGATCAACCCAGCATCACGCAGCTTGCGTAGATCAGCATCGCGCATATCCGCGTGCCTCCACCCGCCTTCTGTGATGCAGGCAGCAACAATAACCTTCTTAACGCCGGTGCGCTCGAATTGGCTCCGGCGGTGGTCTTCTTCGGCTTACCCATCACGTGGCAATGAGTGCGGCGGTGCGCGCGGAGAAAAGCAGAGGGAAAGGTGTGAAGAACTTCCAGTACATAGTGGAGGAAAGAAAAGCTCATGAAAATGGAGGCAAGAACGATGAGCAAATGGCAAGGGTAAAAGAAAATTACCGTTTACCCACGGTATTAAAGGAGGAAGACGATGCACACGAGCCATTGATCCAGAAGCCCTAACGCGCACCCCCAATCTAACCCTACACGTGTCAACACAGCAACGAACCATCGCCAGCACGCCGTCCACTACACACAGAAACTGAGGGGACGCCGTAATTTTCGCCACATATGCGCGTGACTAGTCAACTTCAAGTCAGGCGGTGGGACCCATGATTGTATCGTCACATCATCTCTACAGCCGCAGACGGTTGAAGTCACCAATCGTCAGCACTGACTTCATCAAGACCAAGCCAACAACGGCTGTAAATTTTTGGATGATCAATCAAGTACTTACTTGAATCTACGATTCGAGAAACTACTAGGGGCTACTCCTATTAGGAGCGCCTGCCGCGCACCTGAGAAAAGACTAAGGAAATCGCATCTCGCAACTTTCTTCAAGTCCTACGGTGAGTCTGCGACTCCACTACGGACTCGGGGGCTACTCCCATACGGAGGATCGATTGAGCATCCGAAAAAATTGTGTCCTTCGGGCCTAAGCTGTAAAAGACTGAACTAAAGTCTCTGCTCGAGTTTATGACTCGAACAGACACTCGGGGGATACTCCCATAGGGAGCGCTGGCCGCGTACCCAATGAATTCTTCGACTGAGATCCTTCGGATCAAATACGACAAAATCTTTTTGGCAACTTTGCCCAAAACAACGCCAAGTGAGACGCAACCTCCTTGTCCACTCGAAACACCTCTGCGGTGATCAAAATTCGGATGCTGTGTCTACGACGCAAAGATAAGTCCTACAAATATCATATGATGGCCTGGTAACGCACCTGACTACGCTCTGCCAGTAAACTCCCGTGTTAGCAGGCATGATGAAAATCCCGACGGACGTGTTGGGTACATCACTTGAAACCCACTGGGATTCGACACCTATAAGACCTCAACGGCCTGAGTAGAATTACGCCAGCATTCGTTCCGGATTCGAGTCCAGGGACTCGAGTCTGAAGAAGATCGTGTTGTTTTGTACTATGACAGTTAAATGGCCCTGATCCGTTGGGAGAGCCAGGCACATGCATCAACAATCCCTATGAATTTAAAATATTTTCCCTTTAAACAGGATCAAACTGCACCTAAAAGATTGAAGAGTCTTCAGCCGAATCTACGATTCGACTGAACACTCGGGGGCTACTGGCATGGATATACCCCACGGGTACACAACATTGGTATACCTGTTCTAGTCCAAGGAAGGCCCACGTCAAGACACGCGTCCCATGAAGACTTCGGGTGGCCCAAGCCCATGATGTTTTCGTCTCCTTGGAGGACAAGTCAAGACTAGATAGAATTTCAAAGGGAACAAACCCTAATCTGTAACCGACTCGAGCTAAGCCCGAGACCTTCCTATCTATATAAAGGCCAGGAGGGTATGGCGAGAAGGATCTCTCAACTCATCGCATACAAACCTCACGCCAGATTGCATCTATGCACCCCCTATAACTTTCGGTTCCACCGTAATCAAGAGCAGATAAGCAGGAGTAAGTTTTTTCCTCCAGGGGCCTGAACCTGGGTAAATATCGTGTCCCGTGTTGCTTATCTGTTAACCGTTCCGCGATCTCCAGCATCCCCATCTTCTCCAAAACCCAAGTCCATAACAATGGGCATTGACGAGATCGAACCTCGTCACCAAGGCGGCCACACCTGAGCCAGGCGCGGCCAGGGGGCACGCCACCCTAGGGTGTGGGACCCCCGGCGCTCCACCGACCTTGCCTCTTCGCCTATATAATCCCCCCGAGATGAAAACCCTAAAGAGAAGATTAGAATTCCATGAAAAAGATTGTAGCCGCCGCCACTGTCGTCCCTAGATAGGGAGGGATTTGAAGCTCTTCCCGACACCCTGCCGGAGAGGGGAGATCATCCCGGAGGCTTTCTTTATCACCATGCCTGCCTCCGGAGTGATTTGTGAGTAGTTCATCCTTGGACTATGGGTCCATAGCAATAGCTAGATGGTTGTTTCTCCTATTTATACCACCAAGTTTAGATCTTGTGAGCCGCCTATCATGATCAAGATCATCTTATTGTAATGCTACATGTTGTATTTGCGGGGATCCGATGGATATTGAATATTATGTCAGATTGATTATTGTTCTATCATGTCTATGTTATTTGTGATCTTGCATGCTCTTTGTTGCTAGTAGTTACTCTGGCCAAGTATTTGCTTGTGACTTGATACGCCCAATTTGCATCACCATTCTATATCATAATTTACCTCTATGTATTGATATTTGTCTTATTATGAGGTATTATTTATGGCTTTTCATCTGTTTATGCATGTTGGATGATTCTTGGCGGATGGACTGCCAGAGTCTCGATTCTGATGGAAAAGAAGGCGTTTCGGTGCAATTTCACGAAGATCAGAAAAATACCAGAAAAATATGGAAACATATTATTTTACCAGAGGACGAAGGAAGCCAGAAGGAGGAGCGAAGGGGGGCCGCAGGGGGCCCACACCCCTAGGCGCGGGCCCACCTGAGGCCGCGCCTAGGGCAGGTGTGGCCCACCTGCCCGGCCTCCGACTCTGCCCCTTCGCCTATATCTTCCCTTCAAAACCCTAAGGCTCGAGGAGCGACCACAGATAGATTCCTCCGGGGGGCGTAAAACACCGAGAGAGAAAGATCTCTCCGACAGACAGATTTATGTCAGGGGAATTCCTTCCCGGAGAGGGGAGACCGACGCCATCAACACCATCATCAAGCTAGGCTTCATCGGGATCATCATCATCCACACCATCATCTCCACCAACACCATCATCACCACTCCGTCCTGCTGTAGCAATTGTGTTGGATATTGCTTTAGTTCTTAGGGGAAACTTTCCCGGCGTTAATTACTATTGTAGTTGATGCTTGTGAGTGGAACCATTGGATTATTGTTTATGTTCAGATTGTTATCCATTACCATATCATCTTTGATCTTGATCCATATGATGTCTTATGATTAGTTCGTTGTGTTCTTGAGGACATGGGATAAGTCATGTTGTTAGTAGTGAATCTGTGATGAGTTATTATTCAATGGTTTAATATTTAAGTTGTGGTGCTATTCTTCTAGTGGTGTCATGTGAACATCGACTAAATGATACTTCACCATTTATGGGCCTAGGGGAATGCATTGTGTATTTGGCTAATAATCGTGGGGTTGCCGGAGTGACAGAAACCTGAACCCCCGTTAGGACACCTTTGCACAAGGGAGCGTAGGATCTCAGAGTTTAAGGCTGTGGTTAGATTTATATCTTAATTACTTTCCTGTAGTTACGGATGTTTGCAGGGGGGTTAATCACAAGTATGTATTAGTCCTAGGAAGGGCAGTATGTTAGCACAGGTTCACCCACACAACACTTACAAACACCAGAGAACAGTACTCACTTATTTGAAGCGAAAGCACTTGACAGAACTCCCATGTGTCCTCGAGAACGTTTGGTCCTTATAAGTATTTCCACCAGCTTGTCCTTTGCTAAGAAAGGATTGGGCCACTTGCTCCGTTTGTTCGTTACTTCTGTTACTTGCTCTTTGTTTTGTTGCCTTGTCAAAAAACCACTAAATATCTGTTTGCTAAGTATTCACAGGGATTTCCTGCTCCATACCACTGTTCAGCACCTTCTGCTCCTCGTTGGGATCGACACTCCTATTTATCAAAAGTACTACGATACACCCCCTATACTTGTGGGTCATCAAGACTATTTTCTGGCGCCGTTTCTGGGGAGTGAAGCGCTATTGAAGAGTGGAATTGGTAAGGGAAACATTCACTATAAGTATTGCTTTTGTTACTGCTTGTTAATTTTTTTCCAATATGGATAACCCACTTGGTTTTCTGTTTGGGAAAACTACTACCACTGCTAAGGTAGTAGATGACCACCTCCTATTGAGATAGATCCTTTTAATATACCTACAAGTATTGTTAATCGTGTTATGGATAATTATTATTTTGGGGATGGAACTGTCCATCCTGGTGATCACTTGCTTTTTATCCATGAATTATGCGGGTTGTTTAAGTGTGCAGGTATCACAACTGAACAGGTGAAGAAAAAGTTACTCTCCATATCCTTGAAAGGGAGAGCTGAAGAATGGTATAAGCTGCTAAAGAATGGACAATCCATGGAATTGGAGGAGATGTCATCTCTCTTTTACTCTAAATTTTATCCTCCCAGTGAGATTCATAAGGATAGAAATCTTATATATAATTTTTGGCCTCTTGATGGAGAGAGTACAGCTCAAGATTTGGGGATATTGAAGTTACTAATGCTTAAATGTCCTATTCATGAACTCCCTAACAATACTATTCTCAATAACTTTTATGCTAGGCTTTCTCTTCATGATAAAGATTTACTAGATGCTTCTTGTGCTAGATCATTCACATGTATGAAGGAAGAAGCTAAATGCGATTTACTAGACCGTATTCAAGAGAACACTAAAGCTTGGGAGAATGACAAAGGAAGAAAGTCAGGTGTAAACTATGATTATGAATGCATTAAATCTTTTATGGGAACTCATAGCTTCCGTGATATTAGCAATGAGTTTGGTCTTTATCCTAAAGTTCTTGCAAAAAGTTTTGATGCTTTTGCCTCTTATATTGAGATTCCCAAGAAAGAGTGGGAAATTAACATGCTCCTTATAAATACATTGTTACCCCCGTTCCTGCCAGTGTAGAGGTTTATACCGTTGATCCTATTTTGCCTGAACCTTATGTTGAGAAGATCCCTTTTCCCTCCAAGGTAAGGGAACACTCTATTATGGCTAATGTGGTTAGCAAAAGCGCAAAGAAAACTGTAGGGTCCGATGAACTTATTGATATCGAGCATGTGGTAGCTATTGTGAAAGATCTTGTCACTAGAAATATAGAGGATGAGCATATTGTCTTCTGTGAAGATGCTACTAATATTGTTTCTCATCCTAAGAAAGTTAGAAAAGCTAGTGTCCCTGTGCTTTCTGTTAAAATTGGTAGTCATAGCTATTATGGTTTATGTGATATTGGTGCTAGTTCAGGTGCTATTCCTTATGAACTTTATAGGGAAATTATGCATGAGATTGGTCCTTGTGAGCTTGAGGAAATTGATGTGGTCATTCACCTTGCTAATAGAGAGCAAGTTTGCCCCATTGGCATTGTAAGAGATGTGGAGGTCCTTTGTGATAATATTAAATATCCTGCTGATTTTCTAGTACTTGGTAAAGAAGCTAGTAAAACCTATCCTATTATCTTTGGTAGACCCTTTCTAAACACCTGTGGGGCTATCATAGATTGTAGTAAGGAAAAAGTTTTGACTAAGTTTGCTGGAGAGTCTTATGAGTTTAATTTTTCCAAATTTGCCAAAACTCCTTATGAAAATGAACTGCCAGATGAGGATTTCAGGGTTGAACAACTTTCTGCTATTTCTCTTGCTCCTAACAATGACTTGCAGCAGTTCATGGGAGAGCATGAAAGTGATGCCTTCATGAAGGAAAGAAATGAGATTGATGAGGTTTTCCTTCGTCAGCCTGAGTTACTTAAGCATAATTTACCTGTGGAAGATTTGGGTACCACACTACCACCTAAAGGGGACCCTGTTTTCGAATTAAAACCTTTACCTAATGATCTTAAATATGCTTATCTTGATGATAAGAAGATATATCCTGTTATTATTAGTTCTAAACTTTCAGGAAAGGAAGAAGAAAGGTTAATGGAGATATTGAAGAAACACCGAGGAGCTATGGGCTATACTCTTGATGATTTAAAGGGGATTTCTCCTACTATATGTCAGCATGCTATTAGTATAGAGCCTGATGCAAAACCAGTTGTTGAGCACCAACGTCATCTAAATCCTAAGATGAAGGATGTGGTAAGAAATGAGTTATTGAAACTCCTTGATGTTGGTATTATTTATCCTATTGCTGGTAGTAAATGGGTTAGCCTTGTTCATTGTGTTCCCAAGAAAGGGGGAATAACTGTTGTGCCTAATGAGGATAATGAGCTTATACCCCAAAGAGTAGTAGTTGGGTATCGAATGTGCATTGATTTTAGAAAGATTAATAAAGTTACTAAGAAAGATCATTATCATTTGCCCTTTATTGATCAAATGCTTGAGAGGTTGTCTAAAAAGACTCACTTTTGCTTTCTTGATGGTTATTCTGGGTTTCCTCAAATCGCTGTGAAAGCACAGGACCAAGAGAAAACTACTTTCACTTGTCCCTATGGCACTTATGCTTACATGCGTATGCCTTTTGGTTTATATAATGTTCCTGCTACTTTTCAGAGATGTATGTCTGCTATCTTTCATGGTTTTTGTGAAGAAATTGTGGAGGTTTTCATAGACGATATTTCCGTCTATGGAACTTCTTTTGATAACTGTTTGCACAACCTTGATAAAGTTTTGCAGAGATGTGAGGAAACCAACCTTGTTTTAACTGGGAGAAATGTCATTTCATGGTTAATGAAGGAATTGTTCTTGGACACAAGATCTCTGAAAGAGGTATTGAAGTTGGCAGAGCCAAAATTGAAGCAATTGAGAAGATGCCTTGTCCTAGAGATATCAAAGGTATTCGTAGTATCCTTGGTCATGTTGGTTTATATAGAAGGTTTATTAAAGATTTCTCCAAAATTTCAAAGCCCCTTACTAATCTTCTTCAAAAAGATGTACCTTTTGTTTTTGATGATGATTGTAAGGAAGCTTTCTAAACTTTGAAGAAAGCTTTAACAACTGCTCCTATAGTCCAACCACCTGATCGGAGTTTACCTTTTGAAATTATGTGTGATGCTAGTGATTTTTCTGTGGGTGTTGTCTTGGGACAACGCGTTGACAAGAAGCTAAATGTCATTCATTGTGCTAGCAAGACTCTAGATGCTACTCAAAAGAATTATGCTACTACTGAAAAGGAGTTCTTAGCTGTAATCTTCGCTTGTGATAAGTTTATACCTTACATTGTTGATTCCAAGGTTACTATTCATACTGATCATGCGGCTATTAAATACCTTATGACGAAGAAGGACGCTAAGCCTAGGCTTATAAGGTGGGTGTTGCTTTTGCAAGAGTTTGATCTGCATATTGTGGATAGGAAAGGTGCTGATAATCCTGTTGCTGATAATTTATATCGTCTGGAAAACATTTCTTTTGACCCTTTGCATGTTAATGATAGTTTTCCAAATGAGCAGTTAGCTGCAATAAGGGTAAGTCGACATGAGAGTCCTTGGTATGCTGATTATGCTAACTTTATTGTTTCCAAGTATTTGCCTCCAACCTTTACAGCCCAGCAAAGAAGGAAATTATTTTATGATCTAAGGCATTACTTTTGGGATGACCCGCATTTATATAAAGGAGTAGATGGTATTATGCGAAGATGTGTTCTAGAATTTGAACAACAAGAGATATTGAGAAAATGTCATGCCAGTGCTTATGGAGGACATCATGCTGGGGATAGGACTGCACAAAAGGTTTTACAATCTGGATTTTATTGGCCTACGCTTTTTAAAGATGCAAGGATTTTTGTCTTATCATGTGATGAATGCCAACGAGTAGGTAACATCTCTAGACGCAATGAAATACCTATGAATTATTCTCTTTGTTATTGAACCTTTTGATTGTTGGGTATTTGACTTTATGGGGCCTTTTCCTCCTTCAAAAGGGTATACACATATTCTTGTTGCCGTTGACTATGTTACAAAGTGGGTAGAAGCCATACCTACAAACAGTGCTGATGGTAAGACCTCTTTGAAAATGCTCAAAGATGTCATTTTTCCTAGGTTCGGTGTGCCTAGATATCTCATGAATGATGGAGGGTCTCATTTTATTCATGGGGGTTTTAGAAAAACTTTAGCTAAGTATGATGTAAACCACATAATAGCTTCATCTTATCACCCCCAAACTAGTGGGCAAGTAGAGCTTTCCAATAGGGAAATCAAATCTATCTTGTAGAAGACTGTCAATAGATCTAGGAAAAATTGGGCTAAAAAGTTGAATGACGCTTTGTGGGCTTATAGAACTGCTTATAAAAATCTTATGGGGGTGTCTCCTTACAAAATGGTCTATGGGAAAGCTTGTCACTTGCCTTTAGAATTAGAACACAAAGCTTATTGGGCTGTGAAAGAGTTGAATAGAGACTTTAGACTTGCTGGAGAGAAAAGACTGCTTGATAGGAGGATTCTCAAAAGGAAAAAGCTAGACTCTTTAAGGAAAAAGTAAAGAGATGGCATGATAGTAGGATTCTCAAAAGGGAGTTCCATGTTGGTGAGAAAGTTCTTTTGTATAGGTCTCGTCTCAGATTTTTTGCAGGGAAACTACTCTCCAAATGGGAAGGACCTTTTTTTTATCAAGGAAGTGTACCGTTCAGGTGCCATCAAAATTTCTTCTCTAAAAGATGACACAACACAGGTGGTGAATGGTCAAAGACTAAACCATTATATTTCTGGAGATTCTTATAATGAAGAAGTTGATGTTATTCAAATGGAAACTCCAGAAGAATTTATCAGAAGCCAAACACCAAAAACTGCAGAGTTCTTCCTTGAATAGGTAAAAGTGATGAAAACAGAAGGTTTGTGAAACTCCAATCTTTTTATATTTTTGATGTTTTTAATACATAAGGGAAGTTACGAGACGAAACTGAGGAGGAAATGGATCCCGGGGTGGACAACCTCACCCTAGGCGCGGGCCCAGCCTGGCCGCACCTGAGGGGGGTGTTCCATCCCCGAGCTCCGACTCCGCCTCGTTTCCGTTTCAAAACCTTCCTTATGCATTGAAACTTCGTAATATATAACCCCCCGGGTTTCCCAAGGTTCTTGCATCGTGTTCTTGTCGTGTTTTCGTTTCGATCTATTTCTGTCAGGGGAATTCTCAGATTTGGAGCCTCAATGTCTTCCTCTGGATCACCCACGGAGGATTCCTCTGCGAATGTCCTCAACCCGTACATGTATGAGTTGAGGATTCATCCCAAAGAATTGATCCTCAAAGAGGGGAAGGTACAGATGAAAGAAGTTCAAGGCCCTAAAGGAGAAGGCAGTCTGGAAGACAGGATGGAAGCATTGGAACAAGAAGTTTTCACGTACAAGAAGATGGCAGAACGTGAAGTGGATGTTATTCACAAGATAAGTTCAGAACTCATCACCAAGAACGAGAGAGAAGTTGCTGAGCTCCGAGAAGAGATCTTCTCACTCCGTCAGACCACCAATCAATTGCAATCACAACTCTATGACATACAGAATCAAAACTGTGAGTATGAGGCTAGATTTGATCACATAAGCTCTGCTGCTAGTTTCAGGATTGCAGAGACAAGGACATCCTTTTTGGATGGGGAACCATTGCCCTGGAAGTTTTATGATGACAAGAGAACACCACCACCACCAAGGGAGTAATTCGTCATCAGGTTTGGCATCCCCTTGGCTTGTTCCAAGCTTGGGGGAGTGTCGCGGTATCACCACCTTTATCTTTTATATTTTACCTTTTTAGTGGATTCATATCTGTGGTAGAGAGGTTATCTTATAGTTTGGTTTGCATGTGGAAGTATCTCTCCTTTAGTTGTTTATCTATGCATCCCTTGGTGTGAGTGCCTTTATTGGAATATTAATGAGAAGTCCCATCTTTTACCTTTTGCACTTCTTATTTTTAGTTTGCAATCTCTATTATATGATGGATCTTGTTGTTCGGTATTGGCACCACTTTGGGATCATCAAGTGGATCTAAATTGGTTTTGCTAAACCGAGTTCTGGTCAGTGGTATTGGTTTGAAAGAAAAAGAAGGAATGAAAAGGCTTATAGGTATCTGGTATCATTTGTTTTCTTCCTTGTTGGCTCATAAGCTTAGTATTATTTATTTAAGATTCTTTTGCGTCTTCAAGAAAGATTGCATGTTTGGCTTTATTACTTGTATGTTTGCTTGTTTCTTTCAACTCTCTTGCTTGCTACCCAGCCTTGCTAGCCAAAAACCTGTTTTGAGAAGGCATACTTCTCATGTTTCCAAAATCCTTTGAACCCAAAACTTTTGCCACTTGTGTCCACCATATATACCTAGTAGCTTTTGATATTCCAAGCAAATTCTCAAGCTTCATCTACCTTTCAAATTAAAAAGTATTTTGTTATGTGAAAACTAGTTAGTAAAGATCTCACTAACTTGATGGCACACTTTATTTACTTGCCCCTAATAGACTTGAACCATTGTGAACATCTAAGTTGTATATGCTTGCATCTATACGTTGGGATTAGCAGAACCGTGCTGTCACGGGGAACGTTTTCAACATTGCACTTGTACTCTGTACATAGTTGATATCCTGCTCTTTTGTCTATGGATGTCAACAGTGTGAAATAAAGAGGGAACTTGTAAGTCCATGGAGTTTGTATTCTGTGTTAGAGAAACGCCTAGGACGCTAGCCTAAGCCATGCTTAATCATGGTGGAAACTTGCAGCATCACCATAGTGAGTCATCTATGAAGCATCCTCAATAAAAAGCTATGCACATGGTAAATAAAAAGATTGCTGAGATGCGGATTGTCTGCTTGCCTTGTCATTTTGGTTATGGGAAAGCTCTTGTACCATGTGCAAGGGGTACCCGTTGGCGGTTCTCAATGATATGCAAATACTTACAATGACAAGAACTTACATGGGCCCAAAGTTGAGTATGCATGAGGAGTGGCCCTCATATTCAAGGTACACGAGATTGCCAACTTATATTTCGTCAAGCATATACTCCATCTTTGTTCACTTTAACCTTAATCATCTCAAGATGCTTATGATAGGGGCAATGAGGGCTCAAAGCTAGTAAGTACCATAATATTTTGTAAGCTCTTTATGTCTTGTAATCCCTGCTACCCTCTAAGAAGGGACTTTTCTCCTAGTTACCAGTTTGAGTCAGTAAACCTACTTCCTCTCTATCTCCAGCAAGCATTTGAGTTGTTGTGTTTCAAGCATTCATATGGTGATTTATTCAATCTTGTTCTTTATCTTCCTTGTTTGCACAAAACTCTTATCTATTGAGTATTACTTTGAAAGCCTCCACTTGTGAAAAACCTTTTTGAGCAAAGAGTGTTCCTGTTTTGAAACTTCTACAAAAATCTTTTTGTGAAACTGTTTGCCAGGTGTTCTCTGACCAAGAACAAGTTTGCCAATTCCAATTATGATTTATCTTTATGCATCTCTATTGTGACTTCTGTACTTGGTTGCAAGCTAAGTTATATAATGGTGAGTTGCTCTCTTTTATGAGTTGTGCAATGGTAAGTGTGATGCTTTTTGTTCGTATTCTTTTATTGACACTTCACTCCATAAACCTGTGGACATGTTTACTGAGCTCAGTATTCACTTGGGAACAAGCGAGGTATAAGCTTGGGGGAGTTGATACGCCCAATTTGCATCATCATTCTATATCATAATTTACCTCTATTCATTGATATTTGTCTTATTATGAGGTATTATTTATGGATTTTCATCTCTTTATGCATGTTGGATGATTCTTGGAGGATGGACTGCCGGAGTCTGGATTCTGATGGAAAAGAAGGCGTTTTGGTGCAATTTCGCGAAGATCAGAAAAATACTAGAAAAATATGGAAACATATTATTTTACCAGAGGACGAAGGAAGCCAGAAGGAGGAGCGAAGGGGGGCCGCAGGGGGCCCACACCACTAGCGCGGGCCCACCTGAGGCCACGCCTAGGGCAGGTGTGGCCCACCTGTCCGGCCTCCGAATCCGCCCATTCACCTATATCTTCCCTTCGAAACCCTAAGGCTCGAGGAATGACCACATATAGATTTTCGTCGCCTCTGAGGGCGGAAAACACCGAGAGAGAAATATCTCTCCGGCAGACAAATTTCTGGCGAGGGAATTCCTTCCCGGAGAGGGGAGACCGTCTCCATCAACACCATCATCAAGCTAGGCTTCATCGGGATCATCATCATCCACACCATCATCTCCACCAGCACCATCATCACCACTCCGTCCCGCTGTAACAATTGTGTTGGATATTGCTTAGTTCATCAGGGGAAACTTTCCCAGCGTAATTACTATTGTAGTTGATGCTTGTGAGTGGAACCATTGGATTATTGTTTATGTTCAGATTGTTATCTTTGATCTTGATCCATATGATGTCTTGTGAGTAGTTCGCTGTGTTCTTGAGGACATGGGAAAAGTCATGTTGTTAGTAGTGAATCTGTGTTGAGTTATTATTCAATGGTTTAGTATTTAAGTTGTGGTGCTATTCTTCTAGTGGTGTCATGTGAACGTCGACTACATGATACTTCACCATTTATGGGCCTAGGGGAATGCAATGTGTATTTGGCTAGTAATTGTGGGTTTGCCGGAGTGACAGAAACCTGAACCCCCGTTAGGACACCTTTGCACAAGGGAGTGTAGGATCTTAGAGTTTAAGGATGTGGTTAGATTTATATCTTAATTACTTTCCTATAGTTACGGATGTTTGCAGGGGGATAAATCACAAGTATGTATTAGTCCAAGTAAGGTCGGTATGTTAGCATAGGTTCACCCACACAACACTTACAACACCAGAGAAGAGTACTCAGCTATTTGAAGCGAAAGCACTTGACAGAATTCCCATGTGTCCACGAGAATGTTTGGTCCTTATAAGTATTTCCACCGGCTTGTCCTTTGCTAATAAAGGATTGGGACACTTTCTCTGTTTGTTCGTTACTTCTGTTACTTGCTCTTTGTTTTGTTGCCTTGTCAGAAAACCACTAAAATTCTGTTTGCTAAGTATTCATAGGGATTTCCTGCTCCATACCACTGTTCAACACCTTCTGCTCCTCGTTGGGATCGACACTCCTATTTATCGGAAGTACTACGATACACCCCCTATACTTGTGGGTCATCATGACTCCAAGAGGGAGTATTTATGATCGATAGTAGGTTCATGCCTCTAGTAATCTGGGAGAGTGACAGAAACTTCCAAGATTGTAGATGTGTTATTGCTACTAGGGAGAAAACAACAATCCTTTGTCCAAGGGCAATTGTATTGTTTAAATTACACACTTTGCTTAAGGCAATTATCAGTTGCTTGCAACATAATACCCAAGGGTTGTTCGGATGATATCCCAGAGGTGGATTATTAGTCATAGATGCAGTTGGATTATAGTCTATGTGTCATGTTGTAGTGCCCAAGTGAATCTCATAGTGATCATTATGTCATGTACATGCATTGTTATGCATTCTATATTTGTCAATTGCCCCGATGTAATTTGTTCACCCAACATGTTATTTATCTTATGGAGAAAACACCTCTAGTGAACTGTGGACCCTGGTCCATTCCTTCCCATTGATATTACATCTACTGTTTACTGTTTACTTTCTACAATTACCACAATCAATTACTTTCTTAGACACTATCCATTTAATCCTTTGTTTTCAGCAAAACCAGTGAGCTTGACAACCTCACTGATAAGTTGGGGCAAAGTATTTTGGTTGTCTTGTGTGTAGGTTCCACGTTGCTAGCAACACCTTCGAAAGTGGTTTCTTTCTCCTACTGGTTTTATAACCTTGGTTCCATAACTGAGGGAAAACTTGTTGTGCTCATCATTCCTTGCTCTTGGGGTTCCCAATAGGCTCTACATCAACTGAGCCATCACAAGCGTTTCTGGCGCCGTTGCCAGGAAGAAAGAAGATTTCTATAAGGGGAGTCTCTCACTACCAATATCTTTATTTTGTTTTGCTTAGTTTATTTTGCTTTGTTTGGTTTGCTTCTTTTTATCAAAAACACAAAAAATTAGTTCCTACTTTAGTTGTTATTTTTGTTGGCTTGCTTTAACCTTTCGAAGATGACTACTCCTAAAAACTCTAAGTTGTGTGACTTCACTAGCACAAACAACAATGATTTTATTTGCACGCCTATTGCTCCACCTGTTCCTGAAGCTACTTTCTACGAAATTAAACCTGGTTTGCTAAATCTTGCTATGAAAGAGCAATTTTCTAGTGTTAGTACTGATGCTGCTGCTGCTCACCTTAATAATTTTGTTGAACTTTATGAGATGCAAAAATATAAGGATGTAGATGGAGATATTGTTAAGCTTAAATTGTTTCCTTTCTCTTTAAGAGGAAGAGCTAAAGATTGGTTGCTATCTTTGCCTAAAAATAGTATTGAATCTTGGATTAAATGCAAATATGCTTTCATTAGAAAATATTATCCTCCCGCTAAGATTATATCCATGAGAAGTGACATAATGAAATTTAAACAATTTGATAATGAACATGTTTCTCAAGCTTGGGAAAGAATGAAATCTTTAGTGAAGAATTTCCCCACTCATGGACTGACTACTTGGATGATTATCCAAACCTTTTATGTAGGATTGAATTTTTCTTCAAGAATTTTGTTGGATTCAGCTACTGGAGGTACCTTTATGTCCATCACTTTGGGTGCTGCAATAAAGCTCCTAGATAATATGATGATTAATTATTCTGAATCGCACATTGAGAGAGCTCCACAAGGTAAGAAGGTAAATTATGTTGAAGAAACCTACTCCTTGAGTGATAAGATTGATACTATTATGTCTATGCTTGTTAATGTAAAATCTCATACTAATCCAAATAATGTTCCTTTAGCCTCTTTGGTTTCTCAAGAATATAAAGTTGATGTGAACTTCATTAAAGTAATAATTTTAGCAATAATGCTTATGGTAATTATAGGTCATATCCTTCTAATAATTGTAATGCTTATGGAAATTCCTACAACAACAATATAAGTGCACCCTATGAACTTGAATGACATTCAAATTAGAATTGATGAAAATGTTAGGATGTTAGCTCAATTGCATGCTAGGTGGGAAAGAGAAGATGAAATTGCTAGAAATAATAGTATGACTAAATTTTGTACCATTACCACCACTAGTGATGTTGAAGCTAGCAAACCTCCTACTATTAATGGTAAAATAATTGGTGTAGACAAAGTCCTCATTCCTTTTGCAACATTGCCTAAACCCACTGGAACTTTTTCCAATAAAAATGCTGAAATTTTTCGAAATATAGGAGACAAAAGTTCTACTACCTTGAATGATAATTTTGATTTTGATCTTGATGGTTGCAATATTTCTGAAGTAATTATGTTCTTGCAAAAGCTTGCTAGAAGTCCTAATGCTAGTGCTATGAATATGTAAAACATATTGCAAATGCTCTCATGAAAATTAAAGAAGAAAAAAATGAAACATGAAGCTTCTATTCCTAGGAAATTAGAGGATGGTGGGGATCCCAACATTAAAATGAAAGTGAATGATTTTGATTTCAAAGATTTATATGATCTTTGTGCTAGTGTCTCTATTATGCCTAGAAAAATTTATGATATGCTTGATTTACCACCATTGGAAGATTGTTATTTGGATGTCCATCTTGATGAGAATGCTAAAAAGAAGCCTATGGGGAGGATTAATGATGTTCTTATTATGGTTAACATTACCTTTGTCCCCGTTGATTTCTATATTTTGGATGTTGAATGCAATGTTGTAGCACCCCGGATAAAACCACTACCAGAAAATCGTCTGTGTTTACCTCTGTGCATCATCAAGACATCTGTATGCATTTGTTCGCCAAAAACTAATTTCTAAAAGCCTATTTTGTTTACTAAATAACCCCCTCTTTATTTTAAATATAAAACCCTCGGTCCGTCCCAAACCCTTTTATTTGTCTAAACTATTTATCAAAAGACTACTTAAAACAAAACAAATAAATAAAAACATATTTATAAAACCGGGGGAGGCAGTCCAACCGGTCAGGCCCAAGGCCCAACCGGCCAGACCACCTACCACCCCATCTGCCTAAACCCTAACCTAAACACCCCTGACCTAAAACCTAACCCTAGCTCACCCCAACTCTCCCTCACCTGCCTTGATGCCGACAGGCAGCACACGCACACCCTCACACGCGCGCAGCAGCCGACCCACCCAAGACCCCCGCACACACACACACACATACACGACACGGCAACGCACCCCACCAAACCACACATGCTCCCTCGACAACCACCCCTATCGCTACCTCCCCGCAACCACGAGCCGGCCCCACCACTCGCCCTGTTACCCACGTCGGGATCCCCTCCCCCCAATCCCTCCTCTGCCGCTACCCCGCCGCCAGCGCGCCGTCGCGAGCCTCTCCCTACCACCCCCTCTGGCTGCCGCCGCCGTTAGCTTGCCCAGGTGCCGGCTCCACTCTCCGCGCACCTGCGAGCCCGCCGCTTCACAACGCTCCATCGCCGTGAGCCACCCCGAGCCCCGACCGTGCCTTCCTTTCCGCATCGAGATCCTCTGCCCGCCTCCTTCGTCTGCCTCCTACACCTCTACAGCGGGGCGCCGACGCCCTACCTGGCACCACGCGTCGACCTTCTTTTGCCAGAGCCGCGCTGGTTGTCTCCTCCTGGAGCCCATGCGCGCCGTCGACCTCTGCTGCACGCCGGCCTCACCTCGGCATCGGTCCCGCGTGCCCCGACGCGCTGCTCTCCGCCTCCCGCGTTGACCTCGTGGCCATCCTGTGCCCCGACGCGCTGCTCGCCGCCTCCCGCGTTGACCCCAAACTCGCTGGCCTTTTCCTCTCCAACCAAGTGCATGTGCTGAGTGTAGTATTCTATGGCCCGCCTGCTGCTTCTATTCGTCAAGATGATCTTCCAGGATATGTGGTAAGGCTTAGGTGAAGAGGCCAAATGAAGTGTAGGGGCCCTCCACCCGAACCCGAACAACAAGCCGAACTAAGTTCACCATCGACAAAAGAAGTCGAAACCCTAAGTCGATGCCGAAGAGGATATGAACGGCAAGAGCTTCCTCGTGGGCCCGAAGAGGCCAAACTCTCCCTCCCGAAAACCGAAGACCCGCGCCCGGAGTCCGAAGATCGAGACCAAACCCGAACCCCATCGAACCCAAGATCACCGAACCCACATGTGTGACCCCGATCCGACCCTATTTTATAATATATGATATCTACTTGTTGCATTTAATTGTACATGCTTGCACTCATATCATGTGGTTTGGGGGTCTTATGCCGATTCACCTCACAATTAAATATGGAGACCATATACGGACAAATCTATTCTAATATTGGTCTCATTTAAATTTGTGTAGTCAACCAATGATATAATTTTTCCTTGTTAATACAACATTAAATTGCGGGTATCTAAACAACTATAACTATATATGTAACTATCGGGGACCCTGGTTCAGCTTAATATGGCCTAATTGCATCGTGCCTTTGCCATGTCATACATGCATCATGCCCGATCTTCTGCCGTAGTATTAAATAGTGCATTCAGTGTTTCTTCTAGTGCTTTGCTTCTTCACGGATTAGTCCAATAAGTTGATGCGAGAGTCGATCCGATCTTCGGATGAACCTTCAGCAATGTTTTCAGGTGAGCATTCTTCCCCTTTCCACCTATTTTACCTTTATAGTTTTTACTCCCTCCTGTTGATCTATTGCTATCTGTGTTGCGATGCTATAGATTCTTTACCCCTTTATACTTTCCTGCAACCCATATATTGCCATGGACACATCCTATTACCTGTTGTTTGGTAGATATAGTCGGCCTTGCGAGTCGTAGTTGCTTGCGCAGGTGATGCATCGCGTCGTTGATGTTCCATAGTTTTTGGAGTAATGACTCATGTTTAATGTTGGAGATGATCACGGCTTTAATTACCGTTTAACAACTAATATTGAAAGTAGGTAAATAATGCAGAGGCACAAGTGTGCAATAGATGTTATTTGGTTTTTAACTATCCACTTGTGTCTCGTAGGACCCCGTACCTGTTCCTTGACTATTCGCACTATCCGCCTGTGGGACCATGAATCCCCTTAGCATGAGCTTGAGTCATATCTTATTTCTTGGAGCCACAAAGTAGTTTGGGGCTTTATTACTATCATGTACTTATGCCATGATTATGCCATGCTTTACTACTTTATTTACTATTGCGCGTGGAGCGCCTATACTGTTTTGGAACCCCGTGCCACATTTTCGTGGTATTGACAAGCCTAGTTATAATTTTGGGTTCCCAGTCGTTTACAGTCGTCTTCACAAACCTCTAGGTCCGTCTCGGAGCCGGCCAACTTCGTCGCGGGTAGCTTAGTGGGGTGCCCCCTGAAATATTATATGAATCTTGCGATTTCTTTGTCGTGATGCCTCGTTGAATTTTCATTTGTTTTTTCTGAGATTGATCGTGCGTGTGTTGCTATTTGTGCCCCTGCAGGGTAAAAATTTCTGAAAGTCGTGTCCGGGTTATGGATGACTTGTAGCATAGTATCTTGATCATAGACAACTATAACTAAAGTAGTGCTTTAAATTTGACTTTGAAATGACTAGTAATCAGCTTCACTATAATGGAATGGCTAAATAAAAGTGCCAACAACTGCTGGATTTGGGTTGTCACATGTTACAATTGTATCTGACTAGTAAGTATTGCAACTACAACGGAATGGTTAACTAAAATTAACCACTATTTATAATATCAGGATGACTCATGCTATCTATATCTGACTAGTAATTGCTGCAACTATAATGGAATGAATAAAACTGCCAACTATGTGAGTTCATCGAACTGACTTCTCATTTGGTCTCGAGGGGGAAACGCCAGGATGGGTATGTCTGGTGTTAGTATCAGGCTGGGTCCGAATAGGTCTTTCTTATCCCTCTCTGATAGCTGACAGTTGTATCGAGTCTCTATAGGTTGTTTAGTGCTTGCTTCGTGGCCGCTTAAGTCCACCATACCTATGTAGGCGAGGATCGCCGAATTCTAAGACTCGTCGTGTACCGGCCTCAGTAATGACCGCTCCCTTTTTCTTTTGCCCTTTGTCGGCACCCCTTTTGTTGAAGCAGGTTTTGAGATCGACGTCGTTAGCAGGGTTACCCTTCTGGCTTGGCCTAGGCAGGGTTATGGACGCCATTGGCTATTCTTCAGGGCTCTTAGATCAATTTGCATCTTGTCCGTACTCGAACGTTGTATCGTTTTCAAGGTGATTTGGATCTTTGTATTGTATATCTGTATTCTTGACTCTTGGAGTCATTGTTGTATATATTTGTTCTGTGGGTTCCATAGTGGACTAATGTGTAATGGTATTACTTCATTTTTCATACGCATGAAAGTGCCTAGTGGGCGCCTTTGAATCATTTCTATGCGGGTTTGGCGGGAATCACTAAAACTTGCATATGACCGATCTGAGGGTGTTACAAATGCTTCTTGTCCTATTATTTTGGGAAGACCTTTTTTAGAATTGTTGGTGCCATTATTGATATGAAGGAAGGCACCATTAAATATCAATTACCACTCAAGAAAGGTATTGAACACTTCCCTCAAAAAAGAAAGAAGCTATCTTTTGATTCTCTTATTAGAAGAAATTTTGATATTGATGCTTCTTCATTCGAAAATACTTAATTTTTTGCTTTCTGTGCGTAGCTGAAAGGCGTTAAAGAAAAAGCACTCTTAGAAGATAACCAAATTTTTATTTTAGTAAGTTTTTTATTGATTTTTGGAAGTTATTTCCTCTGTAATAACCTCTTCTTATCCTTTTGTTTGGTTTTTGTGCCAATAATAGCCTCTAATGAGAGGGAAGTAAGATTTGGGAAAGTTAATGTCCCGAACAGATTTCTATGCTTCGCTGTAAAAAATCGTGAAAAATCCTAGAACGCTGTATTGATCTACAAATTTTTGTGCGCATGACCCTGGTATTTACCAAACTTTTGTTAGTTTTGCACTTTTCGATTTGAGCAACAGAAGATTTTCGGAAAAATCGGTCTTTACCTGTAGGTCTGTTTTCATATATATTTCTGCCATTATTTGCATTTGCCTCTTAAATCGATTTCTTTTGAGTTCTTTTGATCACTTGATCTTTTAAAAGGAGTTGCTACAATATCTTATGTTTTAATGGATGATTTACTTGAGTTGAAACTGAAACCAAAGGTTTATTATCTTGCATACACTAATGTTGCTAATGAAGATTGTGTGAAATTCTGTATGAAGAAAGTTTTCAAGTGTAGGGAGAGAATGATGTGATGAGATGAAGTATGGACAAAAGATCAAGCTTTGGGGATACCACCCGTGTCACCCCAAGAAATATTCAAGAGGTACAAGCGTCAAAGATTGGGGATGCCCAAGGCATCCCCTTCTTCATCAACAAAAATCTCAGGTCTTCTTTCAAGATACTATATTTTTTGCTTCATGCACTATGTGTTGTTCTTGGAGCGTCTTTGTTTTTGTCTTTAGTTTTATTTTGCTTTGTTTGCTGCAATAAGTTGGTTGGATCCAAGCACACTTCTTTTGGAGAAGTCACACCCCGTTCTTTATTGCCTAGAACACTCTAATTTTCACTCTTATTGTTCTGCGAGTGTTCTCTTTTGCTAGCACCGCGTTTAGCTTTAGTTTTCTTCTTCTTTTTGCTTAGAACTTTTTAGTTCTTCTTTTTAGTTAGGTGAGACATGCTCTCTGGTCTTTATTGATTATTATCTTTGTGAGTTGTTTCAAATAAGTCGATTGGTGTTGGAAGAGAGTAGAATGTTTCATGCTTATGGTGGTACAAAAAGAAGATTGTTTTGACTGTGACTTAGACTTTATCATGTCATGTTAGATGTTGCTTGGACCATATGCTTAGTGATTATTGTTGTAGCATGACTCGTTTCAAACAATTGATATTGCTTAATGTGCCATGAAAGAATCATGCGTTGTTTTAGCATACAAAAGCATAATATTGTGGTATTCTCCTTTGATGCTTTATTTGGGTTGACTTGGCACATGTTTGCACCATGTTATGACTATGAACCAGTCACCTTAGCCTTTATGATCATTTAGTTTTTAACTTGTGATATCACTTTATGCTTTGATTAATAATGTTTTGTCGCTCTACGTGATTATGGCCATTATTGCTCTCTTAGTTGGTCGCTCCCAGTCTTTTGCTAGCCTCCACCTATACTAAGTATGAGCTCTACTCGTGCATCCAACTCCCAAGAAACCAAGTTATTCCAAAGAGTCCACTATAAATTCCTATGCATGGTGTGTTACACCATTCCAAGTATATTCATGTTTTTATATATCTTCCAAATTAAATTTTTGTTATGTGAAAATTAGTGATTAAAGCTCTCACGAACTTGAAGGCACATTTTATTTCTTGCACTTAATAAACCTGAACCATTGTGACTATCTTATGATGCTTATATGCTTGCAAATTGTAAGTTGGGAATTAGCAAAACATGCTTTCATGGGGCACACTTTCAACATTGCACTTATTTATTCCATTGATATCATGTTTTTTGTTTATGGATGTCGTCGGTGTGAAATAAGATGGGATCTTGCAGGTCCATGGAGTTTGTATGTGTTGGATAAACGCCTGGGCGGCTAGCCTAAGCCATGCCTAATCATGGTGGAAACTTGCAGCAAAACCATAGTGGCATTCTATGAAGCATCCTCAATAAAAAACTATGCAAATAGCAAATAAAAAGATTGCTGAGATGCTCAGTGTCTGTTGCCTTGTCATTTTGATATGGGATAGCTCCCGTGTCATGGGGCAAGGGGTACCCCGTTGGCGGTTCTCTATGATACACATATACTTACAATGATAAGAACTTGCCTGGGACCAAAGTTGAGTAGCATGAGGTCTCGGTACTCGTACTCAAGGCGCATGATATTTTCAATTTGTGATTTGTCAAGCATATAACTCATATTTACCCTCACTCTAACATTAATCACTTCAAGATGCTTATGATAGGGGCAATGAGAGCTCAAAGCTAATAAGTACCATAATTTTTTGAAGCTTTATAAAACCATTTAATCCCTACTTCCCTCTGCGAAGGGCCTTTATTTTTTACTTTTTGTTGAGTCTCCATCTTTTATCTTTATGCATCCGCTAAGAGAGCATAGTTGTCATTCTGAGTTCAATGTGCATTGTCCTAAAACTTGTTGATTGATTCATAATTCTGGTATTACTTGTTCTTAAATAATTTGTATCTAGTCACCCTTATGAACTTTGAAGGTGTCATATGCATTTATGTTTTGCTATTCCATGAAGGACAAGATGAATACCACACTTGCTATGTTTTCTATATGTGAAACAAACAAATGTCTTTCATAGCATTATTCATGATCTTTTGTTTGTGTTGCCTTTCATGTTGCAACATAGTTTCTATGTCTTATTATTAGAAATATATCTTTCATGATTATGTTTAGAATACTTTGATTCTAGCCATCAATGCTTTGCAATACATTGACCAAGATTGTGATGGTGCATGTCACCTCAAAAATTATTCTTTGTATCACTTACCTACTCGAGGACGAGCAAGAGTTAAGCTTGGGGATGCTGATACATTGCAAACGTATCTATAATTTTTGATGCTCCATGATTGTTTTGCACCAAATATCTTATGTTTTGTTTAAACTTTGTGGAATTTTTATGAATTTTCCGGAACTAACATATTAACAAGTGCCACAAAGCCATTTTCATGTTTTCTGCTGTTTTTGGTTTCAGGAAAACTAGTAAAGATTTTTTTTTGGAATTGGACGAAACAAAATCCGAAGTTCCTATTTTTTCCGACATGACACAAAGTCCGGAGGACAGGGGGAGACACACCCTAGGGCGGCCACACCTGGGCCAGGCGCGGTCGGGGGGCGCACCGCCCTAGGGTGTGGGCCCCCTGGCGCTCCACCGACCTTGCCTCTTCGCCTATATAATCCCCCCGAGACGAAAACCCTAAAGAGAAGACCAGAATTCCATGGAAAAGTCTATAGCCGCCACAACCATCGTCCCTAAATCGGGAGGGATCTGAAGCTCTTCCCAACACCCTACCGAAGAGGGGAGATCATCCCGGAGGCTTTCTTCATCACCATGCCTGCCTCCGGAGTGATGTGTGAGTAGTTCATCCTTGGACTATGGGTCCATAACAGTTGCTAGATGGTTGTTTCTCCTATTTATTCCACCATGTTTAGATATTGTGAGCTTCCTATCATGATCAAGATCATCTTATTGTAATGCTACATGTTGTGTTTATGGGGATCCGATGGATATTTAGTATTATGTCAGATTGATTATTGTTCTATCATGTATATGTTATTTGTGATCTTGCATGCTCTCCGTTGCTAGTAGTTACTCTGGCCAAGTATTTGCTTGTAACTCCAAGAGGGAGTATTTATGCTCGATAGTAGGTTCATGCCTCTAGTAGTAATCTGGGAGAGTGATAGAAACTTCCAAGATTGTAGATGTGCTATTGCTACTAGGGAGAAAACAACAATCCTTTGTCCAAGGGCAATTGTATTGTTTAAATTACACACTTTTCTTAATGCAATTATCAGTTGCTTGCAACATAATACCCACGGGTTGTTCGGATGATATTCCGGAGGTGGATTATTAGTCATAGATGTAGTTGAATTATGGTCTATGTATCATGTTGCAATGCCCAAGTGAATCTCATAGTGATCATCATGTCATGTACATGCATTGTTATGCATTCTCTATTTGTCAATTGCCCCGTTATAATTTGTTCACCCAGCATATTATTTATCTTATGGAGAAAACACCTCTACTAAACGGTGGACCCTGGTCCATTCCTTCCCATTGATATTACATCTACTGTTTACTGTTTACTTTCTGCAATTACCACAAGCAATTACTTTCTTCCACACTATACGTTTAATCCTTTGTTTTCAGCAAAACCAGTGAGCTTGACAACCTCACTGATAAGTTGGGGCAAAGTATTTTGGTTGTGTTGTGTGCAGGTTCCACGTTGCTAGCAACACCTTCGGAAGTGGTTTCTTTCTCCTAGTGGTTCGATAACCTTGGTTACATAACTGGGGGAAAACTTGCTGCTGTGCTTATCATACCTTGCTCTTGGGGTTCCTAATAGGCTCTACATCAACTGAGCCATCAGCGGTACCTCCGTATTCTCACACTGTTGCTTCTCACTCAACCCTCTTGTTCTTCTAAGCTTCATTGTTAGTTTGCTCAACACCATGTCTAGTGGGATTGTCATCGGATGTAAATAGTTGCCTCATCCAACATAAGTTCATCAAGACCAAACCACAAAATCTAGTTGTGGAGAATGCAACATGCAAGAACTAGCTTTACCTGGACGGTGAAAGAGTGGAACAATTTCTGATCAAGCATTTTGAATCTGTTATTCACAACATGGAATATCCTATGAAAGAGTGGTGACCCTTAGGCTAGAGTGTCTGAGATTGAATAGTTCATTGGCATTCCAGGGCATGTTCGTTGCACTGAACTCATTCAGATAATACCTGGTTGACCTAAAGGAAGGAAAAATCCTAAGACAATAACCATATCTAGCATCTCCAAGGTAGAACTTCATGTAAGGGATATTTATTCCATTAGGTCTAGACATTCTAGGCAAGTTATTCCAGGGTTATGGAGGCCATGTATGAATATCAAACAACGAATAACCAAAAAACAAACACATATTCCAAATCATCAGGAACTAATTCGACACCCAACAATAGATGTGGAGGGTGAGACACTATGGAGGATCTAGATCGTTCTACGCCGGCAATGGAACTGACACGGCTCAAGATTGAATCCGCCAAGTTCTCTCCAAGGCGATGATACTTTACGAAACAAATCAAGAGCGAGATAAAAAAGCAACAAAAAAATTAAAGTGAAGAAGTAAGTGGCGTACTAATTTTCGAGAACAAAGGAGCCGCTTTAAGATAGCAGCCAGAACGAGGGGCAATGGGAGAGGTGGTACCATGAGTTGCTCTTATAAATACGTGAGAGGGCTAGAAGGCGGGCCAGCGGGTGTGCCTTGCACCGTGGGGATGCAACACGGGCTTACACGGTCATGGGATGGTGTTCAAACCTCCGCTAGCCTAGGTAGACGGTATGAGCATGGGACACAATTCCTAATGCCCGCTCAACGCGGGACACAATGTGTCTCGCTCATGTCCGTTTGCCTTTGAGAGTTCGCCCATTAGTCGTTGCAGGTTCTAGTTCATGACGGGTTTCTTTGTTTTTTCTATTTTTTCCTGGTGTTTTTGTGTGGTTTTTTCCTTTTATTTTTTCCTTTTCTTTTTGTTCTTCTTTTCCTTTTCTGTTTCTTCTTTTTTTTCTTTAAATTAGAACAATTTTTAAATTTGTATTTTTAAACATGAACAAATTTCAAATATGAACTTTTCTGAAACTAATTTCTTAAAATATGAACATTTCCCAAGTATGAACATTTTTTTAAAATGAATATTGTTTAAATTTGAACATATTTTAAACATATACATTGTTCATATTCAAACATGTTTTCAAAGCCTATATTTTTAATAAACCTATTTTTTTTAATATGAACACTATCAAGACCTGAGCATTTCCTCAACTCTAATTTTTTTCAAATATAAAAACATTTTAAAACATTAATAAAAGAAAAATCCGTAAAAAAAATCCGAAACAATATATGTTTACTGGGCCGCATTGAGGAGCGGCCCACCAATGGATCATTGCGTTTGGAGCTTATCCGTGACCATAGGTGCTCCATCACGGGCTGCCATGAGGATGAAGCGCCACTTTTTCTCGCCGGTATTGTTATAAGGCTCCAAAACGCAGGAGGTAGAGGGCTGGCTTATGCCTTGTTTAGGACCACGAGACACAGGCCACACTACTTCCCTATGCTGTCTCACACTGATATTTACACCCAAACATTCGGACCTCAGGTCAACGATGTTAGGTCACCGACAGTCAAACGCAACCCGATCTTCTGTACTACTCCACCAAGGATTTGGAGAATTCTGCACCGATCTTTGTCCCTGTTGTATCTGAACGTGTAGACTTCCTCGACAGGTGCAATCTGTTTGCACGCCAGCCACCCATTCTGTTACAGAAACACCACACATCTGTACAATATCTGTACGTATGGACGACCGGAACAAAGGTCTGAACATCGCCATTATTTTCTCCATCCAACACCAACCTGTTCCGATCAACAGATGTCAGTGTGGGATTGAAACGTGACGACCTGAGCTGCTGTTCCTGGCAGCTGGAACGTCGCGTTCCGAGAGAACACACGAATAGATCGAGGTGCTGAGGTTGTACCATATCAACGGTGAAGCGACATCGATTAATTTTTGATGCGGACCGGATGCTCATCCTCGTCCTCACATCATATAGTGCTCAGACTCAGAGTAAATGTAAGCACGGCTTCAGCTGCTGCTGTTTATCCAATCTAGATTTCCAGTGTTTCGATCGGGCTATGATAAAAAGGACGATGTGATGAATACACTAAAAGGGCCCAAGAAGAAGCATCTGAAAGTGAATATGCTTATCTCTTTCTTGGCTACCCAACGGATTGGATTCTTCTCCATAACAACACAGAAAAGGAGAGAAACAAAATGGAGTTCAGGAGTACAGGTACTGCTCACACTTCTCTTTTGGAGAAAAAAACAGGCAGTACTACCTGAAGCCGGAGGACCAAAAAGATGCAGGGTTATGTTGTTGGATACCTCTAGGCGCTGTACTAGCTTTTGGTTCCTTCGCAATTAATTTAGCGTGAACTGCAATATCTCACAACCCATCCGCTTCGGATTTGGATGCTCCTCCTACCTTTGTTCACTCACCACATGGGCAGACTAACTGAAGATAGATGGCGACTAAAGCTGTCCACCTTCCTTAAGTTTTTTTAAAAATGATGGAATGTAGGACGGACTAGGTTAAGAAAAAATTAAAACAGAAAAACAATACAAAGAAAAAACATCAAAAACTTGACAAACTCACGAATAATTTAGAAACATTGACGAAAAATCGCGGTGAATGCTCCTAAATTATGTGTGTGTTCTCACAGAGAACTCCCGGATTCTTCTACGATCTTTCACTTTTATAATCTTTATTTTCTGTACGCTTCTTTTTCGGAGAAATACATGTACTAACCGAAGTAGCGGAACAAAAAAGGTGCAGGATTGTGTTGATGGATACCTGTCTGTGCTGTCCTAGCTTTTGGTTCCTTTGCGACTAATTTATCCTGAACAAAATCTCACGCCCCATCCTCTTCGGATTTAGATACTCCTACTAACTTTGTCAGGGCAGATTAACTGAAGATAGAGAACTTCGGTGTGTCCTGTCCATTAACTTTATTGCTCCGAGAATATCTATGTTCTCCTTCTGTGGGATGATTGATTGTCAAGAGGTCATGTCACTAAAGTTGCTCCTGTTTCAATAAAAACGTAAATGATGGGATGTCCCTTAGGATGAACTAGGTACCCATTGAAAAAGTAAAATGGTAGGACAAAAATATAACCGACATACGATAAAAACATCAGAGGGGGGCAAACCCTACCCCGCCGCCACCTCCTCCCCCTCCATCCCTCTCCCTCCTCGTCGTCCCCGGAGGGCAGACGGCCTAAGTGCACGACGCCGGTGATGGGGGCGGCGGAGATCTGGCCTCCCGGCCCCAGTGCGGCGGTAGGGAGGAGATCGTCGGCGTTGGACGGCCCCCCCTCACCATTGACGTCCCCGCGGCTCCGGCCGACGGTGGCTTCGTGGGAGCTTGGATCTGGAGGCGGCGGCCTCTACCGGAGTAGGGCGAGTGGCGATCTGGTGGAGGAGGTGCCGGCGATGGGATTCTATTGGAAGACCTAGATCGGCTCTCTATTCCTAATTGTCTGCTCGGTCCGTTCTCCAGAAACCGGCCGACGGTGTGGGGATCGCTGTGTCGGATCTAATAAAGGAGGTGGTCCTTTGGTTTCTTTCGCACGAAGATGAAGGTCTTCTTGATGTCTGCCCTCGTTGATCTGGTCTGGAGATGCGGGTTCCGGAAGGCTCCGCCGGCAAACTCCCATGGGCGTATCATGCCTGAAGATTGCTAGATCGGAAGGTATTCGGTCGTGCGCACCTTGTTTTTCTGGCCGTTTGGTTTCAGCGGGAGCGTTGCGAAGCTCTGTTATTTGTTCCCACCAAGTGCCATTCTTAGAGCCATGGTGAAGTCAGATGCAGAGAATGTCAGGAAAGTAGAAATATGAGGGTAACGATGGTGATTTTTGTTCTTATGGCGACGGAGAACTAGCTGCGTGATCTGGGACTCGTTACATCGAATGTTGGTGCGGGAAGACAACACACGGGAAGACAACACAGGGGGAGTTCCCAGTCTTATCTTGCAGATCCAAGGTCTGGCCTTAACTGGTTGTGCCTGACAATGATCTTGTTAAAGACATTGTTTTGTGAGCAAGGACTTTCTCTAGGGTGAAAACCTATGATCTTTGATCGGGCAACGACGACGTTTGGGCACTGTTTCCTTCTTGAAGGCGTTGTTATTGGAGTGGAGGACTACTGGTGTTGTTCTGATGATGTCAGTGTCGTTGCTTTGAGGATTAATTCTCTGTAACGAGACTTTTTTTGTAATTCTTTTTTTTTCTGAGCTATGTGCATCCGTAGAGCCGCTAGGGCAACGCGTTGTCGCAGAGGCTGGGTGTAATTGATATCCATGTGATATTAATATATACTCTTTTCCAAAAAAAAAAGATAAAAGCATCAGCCTCCAGCAAATGTTCCTAAAATAATTTGGGAGTTCTCTCGAGTTCCCTACTTTCATATAATATTAACCCTTTTTCTCACGCTTTCCCTATATACTCCATAATAGAAAAGGTTTATCCTAAAACCCTGAACTATGGTGCCAACTCTAATTTGAAACATGCAGTATGACCAATATTAATTAAGCCGTAAACTTAAAACCCCGCAACCTCAACCCTAGCCTAATTTTAGATAATGGTTTTGCATTTCAGTGAAAGACGAAATACCATGTATGCAGGTAATGATAGAAATTTATAACGTGCAAAATTTCATCCAAAACCATGACTATTTGTGCTATGTCACAAATATCAAGAGACAAATATATTTCTCTTGCACTTTTTGAATGGAAGATAAATTGTCATATTTTTGTTGAATTTCTATAGGATCCTTGTATGTACCATCTCGACTCACTCACATTTTTTCAATTAGTTAAACTTCAAATTTTTTTGCAAAACCACCCCGAATAATTGGAGGGTGGTCTCGTGTTCCAAAGCTAAAAAAACTGAGATAATGCATGGGGTGTATAAAGCTATAAAGGGAAAAGGGAAAAAAATCAACAACCATTATTATCATCTATGTTCCATGCTAAAACACAAAATATTATATTGACGGATAATGCTGGCTATCATTTCGTGGTATTCTAAGCGGACATCCCTTTTTTCACAAATTTTTTAGAGGACTGAATATGAACTATGTTTCAAATCCAGTCTAGGATTCATTTTCTATGGTTTAAAGACAATATGAGTTTAATTTAGATGGTTTCAGAGTTGGGGGCTAAGTCAAACGGAACACACTAGTTTTTTCATAAAGGGGGAATGCCCGGCCTCTGCATCGAAGGGATGCATACAACCATAATTTATTGCATTTATTTAACAAAGACTAGCAAAAAGACTTACAACGATCATACAAACTGAAGCCGCCAAACAATGTGAGACGCACCACCAACTAGCAGAGCAATATAGGACAAACGGAACACAATAGTTCAGTGTTCATGATGAACTTTTCTCTATATATTGTGGATAATACCTTCAGACTAAACTTTGTAATATATTGTGGTGTTGTGTCATTGTGTGCATCTTCGGTTGCAGAGTCCGGGGAACCTTTTCTTCCAGTATCTAACAAAACTATTAATACAGGTGCACCAATTGAGTCTAAAGAGCACTTCATCTAGTAAGAATGGAGAATGATGTTGCACAGAAAAAGTTCTTTTCAATACAGTTGATCCTCAACATCCAACATGTGGCATCCCGCAAAACCACTACTAGAAAATCGCGTTGAATTTGTGCATTGCATCGTCATCATCATGCATTGTTTGCATAAAACTATGTTTGCAAAGCTCGTGTTGTTTCCGAAACGCCCCCTCTTTATTCAAACATCAAAACCGGGTCCCCGGAATATTTTGTTTTGGCTGTTATTGGTTTGCACACGGCCAGTTTAAAACGAATAAAAATTATATTTATTTTTGTGGGGCAGTCGAACGGGCCGAGTAGACCCGAACGACCACCCCTGTTTTTAAATCGGTCCACCTCCTAAATTCCTAAAGCTACCCACTATTCTACCCACCCTCTGTGGCCACATCACCCTGGCCACTCCCCTCATGCCACCTCAGCGCTCCTCTCTCCCTTACCCACTCCCTGCCTGCCACATCAGCCCCCAACCCTCCACCTGTGCTAAAACCACCCCAACACTCACACACACCAACCCCCACCTGCCCCACACGCTAGCACACACACAACACACGTCGCCAAGAAGCAGCGCCTGCCTCCCACTGGAACCCACTGCGTGGACCCCACGCCTGGCCACCGCCACCTCCCTGCACCTCCCCAACCGCCTCCCTGCACGCACGCACGCACGCGCCCTGCTCCTGCGTTCTTCCTCCCCCGCCTCCTCACGCTTCCACTTCTCTCACTCCGCCCCGCAACGCCAGGCCGCCTGCTCCCCGACGCCCCTTCCTCGCGGACCCCACTCGTCCCCAACCGCCGCTCCTCCACGCCCTCCTCGAGCCGCCACCTCAGCCGGCCGCCGCCGCCTCCCGAGGCCGAGCCCGGCCGCTCCGGCCTCCACTCCGCGCCTCCGCGCTCTTCCATGATGCTCTGCAGCGCGCCTCACAACCTCGCCGACCGCTGCTTAACGCTCCCGCCGCCTCTCCGTCGCCGGCGCCACACCAACCGCCTCGGGCGGCCTCGTCCCTCAAGCCCTCCTCCGCGCCGGCTCAAGCGCCGCCTACCTCTCTCGTCTGCGCCACCGCGCCACCGCCCGCCGCGAGCCCCACTCGGCGCGCGCCGCCCTCCTCCGGCCTCGCCGCTCGCCGCCGCCACGCCTGCGTCCTCCTCGCCGCCGCGCTTTCTCCGCCTCGCCACCTCCGACCAGCCATCGTCGCTGGCGAAGTTCGCTTCGCTGCCTCCATGTCGCCGCCGCCGAGCCCACCTTCTCGACCCCACCGGCAGCCCGAGCCCCGCCGCCAGAAGCCGCCGAACCCTTCTCGCCGACCCGCGTTTCCATGTCCGTCGCCAAGACGTGCCTGTGCTCGCTCACGCAAGAATCAGAGGGGCGCCACGGAGGCCGCCTCACGGCACGAAGTTGTCCCTGTCAAGGGACTGCTCCTGTTGTTTGGATTTGTGCAGGTCGACAAGGGAACCACGACACACCAAGTCCACCACACGGAAATCGGAGACCGATCTAGAACGTCGGGACTTTCGCCTGGAATCGCCAAGGACCACCGGCGCCATAAACCAAGACCGACAGCGTCACCCGGGAACTCCGACAAGGACGCCAAGGTCGTTAAACGGAACGCCAAGTTCACCGAGACCCTGTCCCCGTGGGCCTTCGTCACGGAGTACCAAGGTCGCCCACATGGATGTCAAGTTCCCCTTCACGACCTCGAACCCGTGGAACCCCGAAACCTCCCCAAGATCTTCGTTGGAGAACAACAAGGCCGTTGGAGTGGAATCGACAATGTCTACCGCCTAACGCCAAACTCGCCTCCATGGGACGCCAAAACAACCGTCGAACCCCAAGGACCGGACGCGACGAGGTCTACCTCACGGAACACCGAGAGCTTCCCCCCTGAACGCCAAGGCCGCCGACGCAGAACGACAAGTGCTTCATTCCGAACAACAAGAACGACCCCAGTAATCCAAGAACGCTTCCGTCGAGACCGCTCCGTCGAACCCTGGACCCTGTCGAACCCCGAACCCCGGAACCCAAGATCGTCGAGACCCCTAATGTGTGAACCCCTTCCCGAAAACCCTATTTTTATAACATAATAACAACTTGTTGCATATGGAATTGTCATCTCGCATGCATAATCATGTGGTTTGGGGGCCTTATGCCGATTCACCTAATAATTAATAAGGGGCCCATATGCGGACTAATCTAGCCTTATATTGGACTCATTTAAATTGATATAGCGAACCGGTGTTATATTTTGGCCATGTTAAAACAACATATAAATTGCGGGGTAGTTAAATAACTTGAACCATATATTAATTGTCGGGACCCCGGTTCCGCTTAATATGACCTAATTGCATCGCCCTTCTGTCATGTCATACATCATGCATGCATCATGCCGATCTTCTGCCTTAGTATTAAATAGTGTATCCGGTGTTTCTTCTAGTGTTTTGCTTCTTCGCGGATAAGGCCGTTGAGTTGATGTGAGCTTCGCCCCGATCTTCGGTTGAACCTTCGTCGATGTTTTCAGGCGAGCATCTCCCTCTTTCTACCTATCTTACTTTTATAGTATTTACTTCCCTCCTGTTGATCTATTGCTATCTGTGTTGCGATGCTTTAGTTTCCGTACCCGTGATCAACTGTGCAGCCCTATATTGCCTTGGACACATCCTATTGCCTGTTGTTTGGTAGATAGTTGGACTTGCGCGTCGTAGTTGCTTGCTCAAGTGCTGATGTGTGTCGTCATATGCCACAGTTGCTGATGTATTGCCGCATGTTGATGTTGGAGATGATTCTAGTTTTACTTATCGTCACTTTAATTTCTGTTTAACAACTAAAATTGAAATAAGCAGAGGCATCGGTGGGTGATAGAAAATATTTGGTTTCGACGCCCACTTGTGTCCCGTAAGACCCCGAGTACTTGATACATTTCCTTGATTTATCGCGCTATCCATATCCGGAGGTATATGGGACCCGAGCGAGCTTGATTCATCTTATTTCTTGGGGCCACAACTAGTTTGAGGTTTTATTTACGATCCTGTACTTATGCCATGCTACTTTCGTATTTAAATTGTGCGACGATAGCACATGTCTTTATTTAGGAAGCGGAGTGATTACGCTGTATCGACACCCGAGTTTTCGGGTTCCGCCGCCATACCATTGACGCAAACCTTGAGTCCGTCTCGAGCTTGCTTACTCCGTTGGGATCTACTCAATGGGGTGGCCCCTGAAATATTTCGAATCCTGATTGTTCGATGTGAAAGCCTCGTTGGGTTTTGATTTGGTTTTTCCGAGGTTGATCGAGCGTGTGTTGCTATTGGTGCACCCCGGCCGGGTAAAACTTTCTGAAAGCCGTGTCCGCGGATATGGACGACTTGGAGCACAGTATCTCGATCATAGACAAGCATAACTAAAGTTTATTGCTATAAATTTGACTTATAATGACTAGTAATCAGCTTCACTATAATGGAATGACTAAATAATACTGCCCACAATTGCTTGTTTGAGTTGTCGCTTGCGACCATTGTACCTGAGTAGTAATACTACAACTACAACGGAATGGCTGAATAAAAGTACCAACAACTGCTGGGTTTTGGGTGTATCTCATCTTTGTCGATTCGATTAGTAATTGTTGCAACTTCAACGGAATGGTTAACTAAAAGTACCATCGTTACTTTATCGGGATGCTTATCTAACCTCGACTAGTAATTCTGCAACGATAATCGAATAAATAAAGCGCCAACGGTGTGAGTTCCTCGGTTGACTTCTCGTTTGGTCTCGAGGGGAGACACCAGATGGGTTTGATTGGTGCTAGCTTCAGTTGGATCCGGATAGGTCATTCTCACCTCTCTCGATAACCGCCATTGTCTTGAGTCTCTATAGGTTGTTTAGTGCATCTTGCCGCCGCTTCACCATACCTATGTAGGCGAGGACCGCCAATTCTAGCCTCGCCGTGTCGGCCTCGATCGACGCTCCTCTTTTCCTTTGCCCTTTGTCGGCACCCCTTTTTGTTTAAGGTTTTGAGATCGACGTCGTTAGCGGGTTACCCTTCCTATTGGCGCTGGCAGGGTTATGGACGCCATTGGTTATTCTTCAGGGCTCTTAGCCCCATTTGCATCTTGTCCGTAGTCGGACGCTCTATCATTTTCAAGGTGATTTAGATCTTTGTATATTATATCTGTATTCTTGACTCTTTGAGTCGCTGTTGTATATATCTGTTCTGTGGGTCCTATCGAGGACTGTTGTGTAATGTTATTACTTCGTTTTCCACCCGCACGAAAGTGCCTGGTGGGCACCTTTGAATCGTTTCTATGCGGGTTTGGCGAATTTTGCTCAAACTTGCATAGGTCCGATTCTGAGGGTGTTACACAACACCTCTGAGAAGTTATTTCGGAGTAGTATTGCTTGTACTTCATTTAATCATCGAAATGATCGTCATCGCTGATCGTTGCAAGACTTCCGCCGAATTTCCTCCTGAAAATGCACTGTCGAGAGCCATCATGTGCCGGAAACGCCTCCGAGGTCTCGAAGAGGAGAGCCCCTAGAAACGGTTCTCCATCTTATTTTTTATCTCAACAGAAGTGCCGATGCAATGACATTTTTTTTTTATCTTTCTGGGTTCCCTGAGGGTGGATGTGGATGACACTGTATGTAGGACACCTTTTCTATATATGATGTGTATTCCCTTCAGGTGCACTCTGCAGTACATTGCAGTGTTGTGTGCATCTTTGGGTGCATAGTCCGGGGAAGCTTTTCATCCACTGTCTACAAAAAATTATTACGGGTGAAACAATTGAGTCATAAGTATCATCTCATCCAGTGTGAACGAAAAACGAAGTTGCAAAGGAAGTGCTGTTTTCAGTACAGTTGATTGTCTAACACCCAACACCTCTGATAAGTTATTTTGGACACATAATGCATCTGCTTCTTTTAATGACCCAACAAATGATCGTTTTCAGTAGGGTATTGTAGCAACGTTTTCTCATATACTGAAAAGAAAAGTCTCCCGGACGCTAAGCAGGCCGTTTTCAGTAAAACCAAATTGACAGGTACTCCCTCTGTATGGCACATAGGAAGTACTAGTATTTAGATCTGGTATAATCCTTTTGCACGTACACACTTTCAGACAATGTAAATCCAAGCGATTTGTTAATCCGAATGAGTCACTTTCCTTCTGCAACCTTCTTTAGCTCGCTTTGGTTTGGTATGGATTAGGTTAGCAATAATTTATCTTGTCTATTTTCAGTTTTTGTAGAGACTAAAGAGTGACCAGTTGTTGGTTCCTTGGGTCTACCAATGGATGGAAAGAAATATGGAGATCCATGGAAGGAAAGCATAGAAAAATGCCACCACCAAAAGTTCAGAGCACACACACACATGTCATAACGGAGGAGGGGGAGTAGAAGTAGAACAGACAGCCGTTCTGACATTTTCTATCTTGGAACTAGCAGATATTTTGTAATACTTGTGCAAGGTAGTACAAAAATACTATAGCATATCCGCCTTTCTGTGGTTGTTATGTGACGACCTTTTTGTCCAATCTTGGATCCGGATCTCGGCACCTAACCTTGATAAGTATGCTTGCTTGCACAGGAAGGCCTCTCTTCAGTTTTCTCCCCTGTCACTCCTGTAACCAGCCAATGTCCTTTGATCCTCTGAAACAAGAGGAGCTAAAGAACTGCAGCACAGCTCTTCAGAGACACCAACTACCTTGTATCATCCATATCTTTTATCGCACCCTATCCCATTGAATCTCTTCTTTAGTTTTGTTATAGTCGCACAGGAATATAAGATTCCAAACAAGTCATTCAACATGACAGAGCAAAACAGTATCTTTCTTGCTCCTTGTTTACTGCAACTTGGAAATGAATCTTGGTTTCCCTTCTTTTCTTTTGGTGAAATGTCTTCCCCTCCTGGTGATCCATTGATTGATTTATATGAGCCGGAGAAATGGACTTTCGAATACCAAACGGTCCCATCATGTCTCTGCAGATCTTTTTTTTGGCTCAGAATATAAGAGAAGAAAGTACGTTTTCCTAACGAAGGCTAACACGAGACTTTTCCAATCAGTTAACCCTGTCGGACTAATATATACACAGGGGCAGAGGTATAATGTTCCTGATATGAGCCATACAGGAACAACATATACAGGCATGACGGCGACATCTCGTAGCATTATTGGCATCCAAAGACCCCGCAGATTCCACCGGATTCCAGGTGCAGTGGTTAAATAGGCCAGCATTTCCATGGATTGAATTGTCAAATACCATAAAGGGAGAAGATGCCAATGCGTCGCCTTCGTCGCCACAGGTGTGCGCTCCCCAGCAAATCACTAGTCCCCTGCCACATCTTTCTCCCCCCTATTAAGCCCCAGATGCTACGTCTCCACAGTCCACACCATCGTCTTATCTCGGGGTCAGGGCCAGAGAATTATTTCTTTCTTTCTTGTTCCTGCTTCCAGCTACCTGGTTGGGCTGCCTGTGCCGTCGATCGGCATGGCTAGGAAATGCTCCAGCTGCGGGCACAATGGGCACAACTCGAGGACCTGCAGTGGCAACAACGGCGCCGGCGGTGGCGGTAGCGGTGGTGGACTGAGGCTGTTTGGTGTGCAGCTGCACGTAGGCGCAGCGCCTCTGAAGAAGAGCTTCAGCATGGAGTGCCTGTCGTCGTCGGCGTCGGCGTACTACGCGGCGGCTGCCGTGGTGGCCGCGTCCAACTCGTCTTCGTCCGTGTCGTCGTCCTCGTCGCTGGTCTCGGTGGAGGAGGGCGCCGAGAAGATGGGCCACGGCTACCTCTCCGATGGCCTCATGGGCAGGGCTCAGGAGAGGAAGAAGGGTGAGTTCGATTTCTTCAACAGTGCTTTCGTTTGTCCGGTAAACCTCGCTGACACGCTTGGTTTGCTATGCCTTGGATTTTACTAAATATACGTGACAGCGATCCAGTCATCATGATGTCTAGGGCCTGATTAAGAAAAAACAAATCTGAAGATTTTTTTCTTGACAGTAGAAATCTGTAGATTCTTGTTCATGCATGGGTGGTTGCTTGTGCTACTTGCTTGGATCCAATATATGTTGGCACGCCAATCTATGCCTCTGCCATCTTGGAGCTTCCATTCCGCTACTTGATCATTAGTAGTTTGAGAGCACTAAACTTTAATTATCATCTGTTTTAGTTTTGTACTGGAATTAATAGTAGTCCTGAAGATGTGAAACTGCGTTCTAGTATGAATTTTAATCGTAGTATGTCAACACACGCCATCAGGGGTTCCATGGACGGAGGATGAGCACCGGCGGTTCCTGGCCGGGCTGGAGAAGCTGGGCAAAGGCGACTGGCGAGGCATCTCCCGTCACTTCGTGGCGACGCGCACCCCGACGCAGGTGGCGAGCCACGCCCAGAAGTACTTCCTCCGGCAGGCCGGCCTCGCGCAGAAGAAGCGGAGGTCCAGCCTCTTCGACGTGGTACGTACGCTCGCTCACACGCCATCAAAGCCACCTACCTAGCTACCTCGTGATCTCCGAACTCTCTTCTTTTCTCCAGGCCGAGAAGACCGGCAACAAGCAGGCGGCGAACGAGCGTCGGCCGCCGGGGCTGAAACACGAGGCTAGCACCTCTGTGGCTGTGGACGGGATGGCAATGGGATTATTCCCTGCTCTGTCCCTTGGCGCCGGCAGCGGCAGGGCGTCGAGGCCAGGGCACGCCGCGCTGCCGCCGTGCCTGACACTGATGCCGAGCTGCTCGTCGTCGATGGCGAGCCGCGCGCCGAAGCTCCCTCCTTCGCTCGCCGCAAACGCAAATCTTCCTCCTCCTCGGCAGGCGCAGGCGCCTGACCTGGAGCTGAAGATCTCGGCGACTACAACCGCTGCCCGGAAGACGACCGACCAGGCCGGTGCACCGAGGCCGCCCTTCTTCGGAACCATCTGCAGGGTCACCTGATGGAAATTCGTAGAGGACGACGACGAAGCAGAAGAGCTTTTGCTAGTGGCGTACACTAAGTACGTCAGTATGCGTGCGTGCGTGTGTTGCTGGCGTTAACAACGCCACCGTCGATGATCCACCCATCCATCCATCCTGTATTATGATCACAACTTCACAAAGACCAAGCTTTACCGGCCTAATTTAGCCATGCAAATAAACAAGGAACTGGGCTATACTACATCACCTCCTGCTCGGCATCTTTATGTTGACACAAAGGCGCTAGCTGCTGGGTCGATCCATCGACATGGTGAGCTCACAATATATTCACCTGCTCGATCGGTTCGCAGTGGATTACCGACAAGGACGTGCGGTAGTGTTAGTGTAGCCCAATCACTGGCGGCTATCATCGCCGAGATATTTCCGCGACAAGAATGGTTTAAGTTGCCTTGACAGAGTAAACTCTGCACAAAACCACCGGTCATGTCCGCGTCGCCGGAGATCTGGCTATGATCCTCATGATAGTATAATACTCCTGTATCCGATAACTGGCGAACAGAGCGAGCAGGTGGCGGCAGGGAGTTCGTCGCTTAAGTTGGCACGACGACAACAACGGTGGTTGGACGGAGGAGCTGCCTCGCGACATGCGTCGCTCTCCCCCTCCCGAAATATGGATGCATCGCTCACGCCACACACACGCCAAATTCTTTTCTATTCTATCTATTCCAAAGTTCATTTCTAATCTATCATAGCAGTCTTGTCATCGGGTAGTGTAATGGTAAGTAATTCGTTGCTTTGCTAATGATGATCACGCCATTTACCTAACAAAAGATCTCGGTGCCATTAGTAGGAGGATTAGGCAGGGAGATAAAAGGCGGCTGGAGATTTAGATTATTATTAGTTGGGTGGAAGAGTAAAGATAAAGGGTGAGATCATAAGATACGCACCGGGGATTGCAATTGCTGTTGTTGATGCACGTATGTAGGCCCCTGCACATGCTGCGGAAGTGTTGTTAATTGACGTGCGGAGGAAATGGTTGGCGAGCTAGCCAGATAAAGCGATGATGAGAAAAATGTCAAGATAAAGCTGGTGTGTGTGCTGTGCTGCCATCTTATCTTTGATCGTTTGATCCGTAGAGGATAAGCTTCTTTTTTCTGACTCTTTTGTCTTTCTTTCATGGTAGAGTCCACAGCTAACCTTAACGCGGGTGCAGATCGTAGGGCAACTCTAGCAATATCATCTACAACATCCTATTGGCTAGAAAATTTATCACCCAAGTTTGAGTTTGCTTTGTGTCCATGTTAGAGGTCCTGTTGAATATTCTTGGATGGAATGTGAGGGGCATGAATGATCACGGCTGCAAGAACACTGTCCATGAAACCGTGGCAGGCTGCCAGCCTCTACCTGTTATTAGAGATGTAATATCTGATATGTATACTTATGGTGTAATACACCAACGTGTACGTATCCAACTATGTAATATGCCATGTAAGTGTACGTATATACTATGTAAGGGGCTCTTTTTGATATATAACACGCAATCGATGACCCAATGGGTATGATCGTTCACCCTAAAATTTTACATGGTATCAGAGCCAAAAGGTTTTGAGTTTAAAACCCTGCTCACGCAATATTAAAAAAACACGCGGACACCTAAACCCACGTCCTAGGCCCGTGAAGAAGAAAAAAATCCCACCGGTCTAGATGTGAGGAGTGTTTTTTTTTTTTGAGAAACACAGTACAAACGCAGACGCTCATAATGCGTACATACACTGGCCACCTATAAACACACGCATACCCTACCCTTGTGAGCACCTCCGAGAGACTAAGCCGGCGGGTCTTGAGATTGACGAGTGTTGAGAATATAAATATGTTGTCTATCGTCTTTCCATCGATACAAACTTATGCGGAAGACTCAAGGTGGTTGTTTACACCAACCCTGTAATGCCAAATCTTACTATTTAGAGATACACGCTCTGATACCAGGCTATCGTACGTGTACTGGGGCGGCACGCGATGCACAAGTGGTGGAAGGTCTAGGAAGAAAAATGGTGATACCATGCTTATCATAGAGAAATAGAGATGTGTCGGCGGAGGGAATAAAACCAAACTCATGCAACTTTGTACTCAACAAGAGTACCAGGCTCGGGGGGCTTGTTTCAAACCATAGAGAGCTTTGTCAAGCTTACAGATATACCGGGGAGCATCGGGATGTTCAAAACCAGGTGATTGCTTCATATACACCTCCTCTTTCAGAATACCATGAAAAAACACGTTCTTGACATGTAGCTGCCGTATGCTCCAACCACGGGAGACACAGATAGATAGAACAATTCTGATAGTAGCAATTTTAACAACAGGACTGAAAGTGTCTTCATAATTACCATACCATTGCTTGAAACCTTTTGCTACTAACCGTGCTTTGTAACAATCAATAGTTCCATCAACACGTTTCTTGACACGAAAAACCCACTTGGAGTCAATAAGGTTCTTAGTGGGACTAGGAGGAACAAGAGTCCAAGTCTTATTTAACATAAGTGCATCATACTCATCTTTCATAGCATAACGCTAATTAGGGTCATTTAGAGTAGCAGGAAAATTTCGAGGTTCACCTGTAGATGAAAACATAGCATATCTCACAGTACCATCAGTATACCTTTTGGGATTACTGATACCTTTTTGCAGCCGTGTACAAGGACAGAGTGGTGGTGTAGCAGCACATACGTGGCCACAGAAGATCTGTGAGGCGACGACACAGGCGAGGAGGTAGCATGGCTGGCCGCAGAGAATCCCAGCGTGCCGGCACGAGCCGCGTTGCTGTCGGAGCGAGCAGCGAGCGGGGACTCGATGCGTGGCAAGCTCGGGCTAGAGGCAGGCGATGAAGGGGCGGCCTCTGGCGCTGTGTCGCGACGAGGCGAGCGCGCAGTGGAGCCATGAGCGGGCGTCGAGGTAGATGGGCGTGCGGACCCAGATACAGGAGAATCTCCCACGAGATCGGTGTCATCGGCATCCGAGGTGGCAGGGGAATGTTCCCGGGAAACAACATCGCGCTCAGTGTCACTTGCATCGTTTTGCACTGAATTTTGAGCAGAGGATTGTGAGTGCGGTGGTGCACCATTTGGAGTAATATTTTCATCTGGAGCTTTAGTTTCCTGTGGAGCATAAGTAGGAATAGTGATAGGAACAATAGTAGTCAATTGATCATCAATATTATGTGCACCCTCATAATAATTAGATGATGGAAGAAGCAAGATTGCTTGTTTAAGGAGGGCACCAACATTTGGATGTAGAGCTCGGAAAGGAAAGACATTTTCATCAAAAAAACATCATGAGATATGTAAACATGGCTTGTAGAGACATCAAGACACTTAACACCTTTATGAAGTGGGCTATACCCAAGGCAAACACACTGTTTGGACCAAAAAGCAAGCTTACGATTGTTATAAGGGCGAAGATTTGGCCAACAAGCACAACCAAAAGTACGAAGAGCATCATAATTTGGTGTGATATGAAGAAGACGCTCAGAAGGAGAATCATGATTGATAACTTTACAAGGAAGTAAACTGATGAGAAACATGGCTGTGAGAAAGCTTCATCCCAATACTTGAGAGGCATGGATGCATTAGCAAGGAGTGCAAGACCAACCTCAATGATATGACGGTGTTTTCTTTCAGCGGAGCCATTTTGCTGGTGTGCGTGGGGGCAGGATACATGATGTGTAATTCCAACTTTTTGGAAAAAAGCATTGAGTTTCTCATACTCACCCCAATCAGTTTGCATAGTAATAATTTTCCTATCAAACTTACGATTAACATATTATTGCCAATTAAGAAAAGCTTGATAAACATCAGAATGTTTCTTAAGCAGATAAATCCTAACCAACTTGCTATAGTCATTAATAAAACTTACATAATATGCATGTTTTCCAACAGAGAGATGAGCAGGACCCCATACATCACAAAAAACTTGCTCAAAAGGAACAGTGGATCTACTGGTGGAGATGGGGTATGGCGTGACTCTTTGCTAATTGACAAGAATCACACACATATGGGGTACTCTCTGGAGTGTAAGCTATATTATTTTCCTAAGAACTTGTTGAACTACAAAAGAGGATGGATGACCTAAACGACGATGCCATGTAGATGATGATAGCTTTATTGCAGAGAAGACATGCTTGGAGGACTCAGTGAAGGTGGACATCAAGGGATAGAGACCTCCATGACAAGTGACTTTAAACAGAGTTTGTCGGGTTGCTTGGTCCTTGATCAAAAAGAAGAAAGGATGAAATCCAATAAAGACATGGTTTTCAAGGGTACACCGATGAACAGACAAGATTTTTTTTGAAGCACTAGGAACATGTAATATGGAATTTAGACTGAAAGAACTATGAGGAGTGCGCAAAATTGACTGACCAATGTGTGTAATATGCATACCCGTGCCTTCAGCTGTGTGAACACGATCCTGTCCACGATAAGCATCATGGGTGGAGAGTTTTCTCATCTCACCAGTAACATGATGAGTAGCTCCAGTGTCATAATACTAATTTGTGTCAACTTCAGCAAAGTGGCGTCCTTGTTGGCGTTGTCCTTTCCATCACCACGATCATCTCCATAACGCCACCAATAATCATGAGCAGGGTGACCATAAATAAAGCAGATATGGCATGTGGTGTCAACATATTTGGTGGGTTCTCGACACTCGAATCCACGTCCTAGGCCCATGAAGAAAAAAAAGACCATCGACTTAGACGTGAGGGGGAGTGTTGAATATAAATATATTGCCTAGTCTCTTTCCATTAGATCGGTATTTTGGGATAATTGGATAGTGCATAAATCATTTATGGTATTAGATCCAAGAGGTCTTGAGTTCAAGACTGTAACACCCCCGGTCACTCTAAACCGACGGCTGTCACTTCTGGCAGCTCAATAGGATCTCTAGACTAACCCCACAGACCAACACTAGTCTTTTTTGTGCACTTTGTCCTCACTCGTGCGCACTCGGTACCCACTTTCTGGTTGGTCACCCATCCTAGAATTGCTCTAGGACAAGCACGCTTAACCTTAGAGTTCTTTTCGAATGAGCTTCCGAAAAAGAGGTTGCAACTTGTTGGTATGAGTATCCTATCAGTCCTATTAAGCCATGTGCTGGATCTCACATACACCCACCCTTTAGAAGATCGATGCCCTCATCGATCAAGCACACCCCAGAAACGTTCCCTCTTGGCACACGTATGTGTGTCCAGTGCCAGTACATGTGCCATGTCGTGTCCACTCTAGGCCACACGCGCCATGCTCCACATGTCCTGCCACTGACCCGCACACGCCCGTCACGCGTATGTCCGTGTAGTGCCAACACATGTGCCATGTCGTGTCCACTCTAGGCCACACGCGTCATGCTCCACATGTCCCACCACTGACCCACACACACCCGTTTAACCGTGGGGATCGTCTCTGATACCACTTGTAACACCCTCGGTCACTCCGGACTGACGGCTGTCACCTCTGGCAGCTCAATACGATCTATAGACTAACCCCACAGACCAACACTAGTCTTTTCTGCGCACTTTGTCATCACTCATGTGCACCCGATACCCACTTCCTGGTCGGTCACATATCCTAAAATTACTCTAGGCCAAGCACGCTTAACCTTAGAGTTCTTTTCGAATGAGCTTTCGGAAAAGAGGTTGCAACTTGTTGGTATGAGTATCCTATCAATCCTATTAAGGCATGTGCTGGATCTTACAAAGACCCTGCTCACACAGTATTAAAAAAAAGATTCTATGGTCTACTCCTATCCCATGATAAGGACTAAAATAGCCTAGACATGAGGGGGAGTGTTGAATATAAATATATTGACTAGTATTTTTTATCAGGTCTGTATTTTGGCATAATTGGTAGTGCATAAATCCTTTATGTTAACATATGTAATGTCTTGTACGTGTACGGAGTAGTACTTCGACCGTCCACGTACAAACCTTGTATGCCACATAGGGGGCATTTTCCTACCAATATAAACACATAACTGATACCTCAGAGAGGGTACGCATCGTTCCACCAAACATCAACATGGTACCAGAGCCTTCCTCTTTCCTGCTCTAGCCTCCGTCCAAAACCCTAAAAAAACATCCGCCGCCACGGCCTGCCACCGCTCCTTGCCGCTGCTGCACCCTGTCATCGTCGCCCTTCAAACAAACACACACCCCAAGCCAAACTACATGACCCCAGATCTCCTGGTGTTGCCGCAGCCACGATCTCAAAAATCAAGATCAAAACAAAACCTACGTCCAAAACCTTTTCTACCACCGCGCATCCTTTTCGCTGCCACATCGATACTACACGATCTTCACTCAAGGCACCTACGTCACCATATAAGATCTTCTACCACCGCCGCATTCACGATCTACATCAACATGTCATCATCATCCACGTACGGTACTGTCCTTGTCGCCGTGCTCGAATCCCCTCCGTCGCAGCTGCTCATGCGCGAGAACACGCTGATCTGCTTTATTCATGGTCACCTGCTCGTGATTGCTGGTGGCGTTATGGAGATGATCGTGGTGATGGCAAGGACGCGCCAACAAGGATGCCAACTTTGCTAGAGTTGACACAAATTGGTATTATGACACTAGAGCTACTCATCATATTACTGTTGAGATGAGCAAACCCTCCACCCATGATGGTTATCATGGACAGGATCGTGTTCACACAGATGAAGGCATATGTATGCATATTAGTCACATTGGTCAGTCAATTTTGCGCACTCCTCATAGTTCTTTCAGTCAAAATTCCATATTACATGTTCCTAGTGCTTCAAAAAATCTCTTGTATATTCATCGTTTTACCCTTGACAACCATGTCTTTATTGAATTTCATATTTTTTATTTTTGATCAAGGACCAAGAAACCCGAGAAATCTGTTTAAAGGCCCTTGTCATGGAGGTCTCTATCCCTTGATGCCCACCTTCACAGAGTCCTCCAAGCATGTCTTCTCCGCAATAAAGCCATCATCATCTACATGGCATCGCCGTTTAGGACATCCATTCTCTTTTTTCGTTCAACAAGTTCTTAGGAAAAATAAGATAGATTACACTCCAGAGAGTACCCCATATGTGTGTGATTCTTGTCAATTAGCAAAGAGTCACCAACTTCCATACCCCATCTCCACCAGTAGATCCACTATTCCTTTTGAGCATGTTTTTTGTGATGTATGGGGTCCTGCTCCTCTCTCTGTTGGAAAACATGCATATTATGTAAGTTTTATTGGTGATTACGGCAAGTTTGTTTGGATTTATCTGATTAATAAGTGTTCTGATGTTTATCAAGTTTTTCTTAATTGGCAACAATATGTTGAGCTCAAGTTTGATAGGAAAATTGTTACTATGCAAACTGATTGGGGGTGAGTATGAGAAACTCAATGCTTTTTCCAAAAATTTGGAATTACACATCGTGTATACTGCCCCCATGCACACCAGCAAAATGGCTCCGCTGACAGAAAACACTATCATATCATTGAGGTTGGTCTTGCACTCCTTGCTAATGCATCCATGCCTCTCAAGTATTGGGATGAAGCTTTTCTCACAACCACGTTTCTCATCAATTTACTTCCTAGTAAAGTTATAAATCATGAGTCTCCTTATCAGCGTCTTCTCTGTATCACACCAAATTATGATGCTCTTCGTACGTTTGGATGTGCTTGTTGGCCAAATCTGCTACCTTATAACAATCGTAAGCTTGCTTTTCGGTCCAAACGGTGTGTTTTCCTTGGGTATAGCCCACTTCATAAAGGTGTTAAGTGTCTTGATGTCTCTACATGCCGTGTTTACATATCTCGTGATGTTGTTTTTAATGAAAATGTCTTTCCTTTCGAAGCTCTACATCCAAATGTTGATGCCCTCCTTAAACAAGCAATCTTGATTCTTCCATCATCTAATTCTTATGAGGGTGCACATAATATTGATGATCAATTGACTACTATTGTGCCTACCACTGTTCCTACTTATGTTCCATAGGAAACTGAAGCTCTAGGTGAAAATCTTACTCCTAATGGTGCATTGATACGTCGTAAACGTATCTATAATTTTTGATGTTTCATGTTTATTTAGTATCAACTTTGCTATGTTTTGTCTACACTTTGAGGTATTTTTAAACATTTTCTGGGACTAACCTATTAACAAGATGCCGAAGTTCCAGTTGCCTGTTTTCTACTGTTTTTGGTTTCAGAAAAGCTAGTAAGGAAATATTCTCGGAATGGGACGGGACAAAATCTAAAGTCAATATTTTACCAGAGAGAACACAGAGTCCGAAGGGAAACCTATGGTGTGGTCCCCTCGGATGCCCACCGACTTTGCCCTTTCGCCTATAAAAGCACCCCTGATGCAGAAACCCTAAATACCCGATCAAATCTCCACAAAACAGTCTGTAGCCGCCGCCACCGTCGTCCCTAGATCAGCACCCTGCCGGAGGGAAGAGATCATCCCGGAGGCCTTCTTCATCACCATGCCAGCCTCCAGAGTGATGTGTGAATAGTTCACCCTTGGACTATGGGTCCATACAGTAGCTAGATGGTTGTTTCTCCTCCTTTGTGTTGTCATGTTTAGGTCTTGTGAGCTCTGTTCATGTTCAAGATCATCTATTTGTAATCATACATGTTGTGTTTGCGGGGATCCAATGGATATTGAGATACTATGTCAGATTGATTATTGATTCTATCATGTCTGTGTTATTTGTGATCTTGCATGCTCTCCGTTGTTAGTAGTTATCTTGGCCAAGTAGATGCTTGCAACTCCAAGAGGGAGTATTTATGCTCGATAGTAGGTCCATGCCTCTAGTAATCTGGGGAAGTGACAGAAATCTCTAAGGTTGTAGATGTGCTGTTGCTACTAGGGAGAAAACAACAATCCTTTGTTCATGGAACAATTGTATTGTTTACTTTACACACATTGCTTAATGCAATTATCTCTTGCTTGCAACTTCATACTGGAAGGGGTTCGGATGATAACCTGAAGGTGGATTATTAGTCATAGATGCAGTTGGATCATAGTCTAAGTATTATGTTGTAATGCCCAATCAAATCTCATAGGAGTCAAGATGTCTAGTATATGCATTGTTATGCTTTCTCAATCTGTCAACTGCCCCGCTGTAATTTGTTCACTCAGCATGTTATCTATCTTAAGGAGAACACCTCTAGTGAACTATGGACCCCGGTCCATTCCTTTATCATTGATACATCATCTACTGTTACCGTTTACTTTCTACAAGCAATTACTATCTTCCACACTATATGTTTAATCCTTTGTTTTCAGCAAACCGGTGAGATTGACAACCTCACTATAAGTTGGGGCAACGTTTTCGATGTGTGTTGTGCAGATTCCAAGTTGTTAGCAACACCTTGGAGTTGTTTCCTTAATCCTACTGGTTCGATAACCTTGGTTTCATAACTGAGGGAAAACTTGCTACTGTGCTCATCACACCTTCCTCTTGGGGTTTCTCAACAAGGCTCTATAGTCGACTGAGCCGCATCACATGGCTCAAGAAAATAGGTGCCTCGCGACTGGCAAGCTTGATTTTATGGATTGTTTGGAAAGGTAAGTCATTGCGTCGGCGGTTGTGGAACATGCTAGAAAAAACAAAGTGCTCTCATTTCCAACATTAAAGAGGGCAATGCAATTACAAAATTCTTTCACATGATACAAAATTCATGGAGAAGGAAAAAACCACATTGAAAGCAAGGATGGTCACCGATCATGTAGCCAAAGAGGAGATTATCCATGCAATTTTAGTTTGATAATCATCCGTGGGGACGCGAGAAAGCAAGTTTCAATTGGAATGAGCTACATTTTGAAAAAAACGGAATTGCACGAGCATGGGGAGTCGTGAGGTAAAAATACAGTCAACAATATGTCATGTGAAAAGGTGAGATCTCGATGGGTTCGCGTGGGTTTTTTTCAAGAAATGTTGGGGCATCATCAAGGAGGACATCATGAAAGTTGTCAATCTATTTGGGAATCTCCACATCAAAACAAATAGTTGTCTAAACTTTGCCAACATCGATTGGCGTACCCGAGGCATGATATTGGAAAACTCATCTTCGATGCGTTGCCAATAGCGCTTCCCGGTTTGATCCATGCCAGACACCACATCCATCCCCACTTGCGCCCAAGCACGACACAACGTTGCATCTTGTATCTCGGTGTAGTTGACAACTCTCATATTCTTCACTTGAGATGCACTGATCTCGACCACCTCATCGTCAACCTTCGTCACCTCATCATCATCACTGTCAAGCTCATCGTCCTCACCGTCCATGCCGAACGGAGCGAGTGGTGGATCGGCAATGTGAACCTCCGTCTCTTTTAAGAGATCCAAGAATGAAGCATGGCCAGATTTTCCAAATCGGAGATAAAGTCTTTGTGCACACATTCATCCGACTCCAAGATAGAATTTTCTTACCTTATAGAACCATCGTCGAACACGTGGAAGGCACCGTTGGTGTTGTCGACATTGGAAGATGGAGCGGTAGTGACCAATGGCGAGAGGCCGCTTCGGTGGACTGTCTTCTTTGTCCTGGACCCCTTCGGCCCCGCCGACTACAATTTGGAGTGGGACACCTTCTTTGGATTCAGCGCTAGTGCCACAATAGCCATCCCGGTAGGATTCACCACCGAGACAGCACTGGTGCCCGTATCACCGACTTGCGGGACGATGTGTACCACCACACTTTCGCTTCTTGATGCTCGTTGCGACGACCATGTTGGCAACATCGACGGAGGTCGGGAGACCTCTTTGAAGGGAATATGCCCGAGAGGCAATAATAAAGTGGTTATTATCTTATTCCATGTTTATAACAAATGTTTATTTATCATACTATAATTGTGTTAATAAACAAATAAGAGTTCTTAGTTATGCCTCTCATATAAACCAACTCATTGATTAACAAGATGATCAAAGGTTTCCTTATCATGGACATTGGATGTTGTTAATAACGGGATCACAACATTGGTGGAATGATGTGATAAACATTCATCCTAAGTATAGTAATACGATCAAAGTCATTATGTTTAAATTACTATAACATCATGCGGAGTACCTTTAGTCCTTAGACCATGAAATCATGTCAATCACTAATACCGGAAGCGTAACTTAATAACATCAAACGTCTCACCGTAATAGGGTGACAATAAAGGCGGGTTCAGATACTCCAAAAGTGTTATATAGAGTCTCATGGATCAAGAGTGAGATTTATCCATCCCGATGACAGAGAGATATACTCTGGACCCTCTCGGTGATATCACATTGACATAACTTGCAAGCAAGTGATAAGATCACTAGACTATTATATCACGGGAATGAGAAAAGAGTACATGTCGATAACGATATCAAACTATATATGGGGATACCGATGATCGAATCTCGGACATGTAATATATCGCGAGACAGAAGGATTTAATTATGATGTTAAAAGGTTCACGCGATTACAAGAGTCATCGTTGAATATGTGAGAGGGGTCTCAATCATGTCTACATTATTCATGAACCGTAGGGTGATACACTTAAAGGATACCAACACCATTTGGAGCAAATGAAACGCCAGAGAAAGAATATGAAAGCGCTGGAATTATTTCAATGGACACCGGAATCATTTCATGTGAAATTTCTGAAACTGGTTCTACATGTGATATTGAAATGTTGCAAGGGGTTTTATGTGAATGTTTGCTAATTAACGTAATTAACAAAATTGTGAATAAAATAAATAAAATGGTATTATTAATTGAGACATGCATTAATTTTGGTGGAAAATTAATACATGTGAGTGGGATTTCGAGTGGAGGTGGTTTTTATGTGAGTGGATGCTCCACCCACATGAATGAGGGAGAGGTGGGAGAACCCACCTTGGCCGTCGGCCATCGCAAGGGTCTTCCCCTCCCCGATAAAAGGCACCCGATCTCTCTTTCCCTCTAGAATATTCCCCATGGTCTCGGCTTAGTGAGATACATATTCCCGGTGGCTTTTTCTAGAGCAAGGATTTGCTACTTTGCTGGAGCGAGGATGATACATCATAAACATATCTAATTTTTGATGCTCCATGCTTGTTTTGTACCAACTATCCTATGTTTTGTCTACACTTTGAGGCATTTTTATACATTTTCAGAACCTAACCTATTAACAAGATGTTGCAGTGCTAGTTTCCTTTTTTCTTCTGTTTTTGGTTTCAAAAAAGCTAGTAAATAAATATTCTCGGAATTGGACGGAACAAAAGTGGAAGACAATATTTTACCGTGATGAAGACGGAGTCCAGAGGGGGGACGAAGAGGCGCCACAGGGCAGCCACACCACCCCATGGCGCGGGTCCACCCTAGGCCGTGCCAGGGCATGGTGTGGGCCCCCTGTCCCTCAATCGACCTTGCCCTCTCGCCTATATAAACCCCCCGAGGCAGAAACCCTAAGGACCCAATCATAAATCCACGAAAAAGTCCATAGCCGTCGCCACCATCATCCCTAGATCAGGAGGGATCTGAAGCTCTTCCCGGCACCCTGCCGGAGAGGGGAGATCATCCTGGAGGCCTTCTTCATCACCATGCCAGCCTTCGGAGTGATGCATGAGTAGTTCATACTTGGGCTATGGGTCCATAGCAGTATCTAGATGGTCATTTCTCCTGTTTTGTGCTATCATGTTTAGACCTTGTGAGCTGCTTATCATGATCAAGATCATCTATTTGTAATCCTACATGTTGTGTTTGTTGGGATACGATGGATCTTGAGTACTACGTCAAGATTTATTATTGATTCTATCATGTCTATGTTATTTGTGATCGTGCATGCTCTCCGTTGCTAGTGGTTACTCTAGCCAAGTAGTTGCTTGTAACTCCAAGAGGGAGTATTTATGCTCGATAGTAGGTTCATGCCTCTAGTAATCTGGGGAAGTGACAGGAACCTCTAAGGTTATAGATGTATTGTTGCTACTAGGGAGAAAACAACAATCCTTTGTCCAAGGGCAATTGTATTGTTTACTTTACACACTTTGGTTAATGTAATTATCTGTTGCTTGCAACTTAATACTGGAAGGGGTTCAGATGATAACCTGAAGGTGGATTATTAGTCATGGATGCAGTTGGATTATGGTCTATGTATTATGTTGTAATGCCTAAACGAATCTCATAGAAATCATCATGACATGTACATGCATTGTTACGCATTCTCAATCTGTCAATTTCCCAACTGTAATTTGTTCACCCAACATGCTATTTATCTTATGGAGAAACACCTCTAGTGAACTGTGGACCCCGGTCGATTCTTCCCACTGATATTCAATCTACTTTCTGCAATTCCTATAAGCAACTACTTTCTTCCATACTATACGTTTAATCCTTTGTTTCTAGCAAACCAGTGAGATTGACAACCTCACAGTAAGTTAGGGCAAAGTATTATGGTTCTGTTATGCAGGTTCAACATTGCTAGCAAGACCTTGGGGGCTGGTTTCTTTCTCCTACTGGTTCAATAACCTTGGTTTTATAACTGAGGGAAACTTGCTGTTGTGCTTATCATACCTTCCACTTGGGGTTCCCAACGAGCTCTACATCATTTGAGCCATCAGAGGACTCAGAAGTGGTCAGGTACCAAACGTGTGTGCGATCACGGATGCACCACTTCTTGCAGTGCTAGGACTTCATCACGATCTTGAGATCGACAAGTGAACAACTACATCACCAACGAGATCAAATCTCGTAACACTTTGTCGCTCTTTGAGGGTAAATTCTCTATGGATATACATCCACCTGTTGATTGTATCTAGGTAGATAGATCTTGATGCTTAGTTGTTCACATTATATGAAATTTTTTGTTTTCTGTGCTGCGAACCCAACAATCCGCCCTCCCGGGAGACACAGTAACCATGGGAGGGGGTGGTTGAAGCTGTGTGGTGCCTCCATCCGTCGGCTGGGTTGAGGTGAGGCTCATGGAGCCGAGATCTAGCATCGTCATTGCAGGAGATGGTGGGAGCCCGTAGATCGGCGCCACCACTGACATGTGGGCGAGAATGGGGAACAAATGAAAGGTCTGTCATGCGCAAACAATCGGTGGAGTGCAAGTCGCGTACAGTTCGGCCTCCCTACCCTTGAATGTATAGGTCGACCCGGCCCTTAAATTTATTTTACAAGCTGCCTCGTTTATGGTGTCGTCTGATCTGCGCCGATTTTTGGCCAGAACCCGTTGGCATTTAATTTGCGGGTTTGCCACTTCTACATGTTCTATTAGAAATGCTCTAATAAGGCGTTCTTTTGGGATGCGTCGTGGTCGGATGGTATAAGCCAAAATCCTTGTCACCTTTAATCTACGAAATTTCGAAGAATAATATTATAATCATTTGAAACGCAATGCTAAATGACGCTTGGATGACTCACCTTGACATCTCCAATGGCCTCACCCTCCAACAACTCCAAGAATTCTCCAAGATTTGGAGGCTATCTTTGCAACTACTTTTGGATGACGACACCCCTGACTCAACTCAATGGAAGCTCATCGATTTCGGTGAATATTCTTGCTCCTTCGCATACATCGTGCAATTTGCTAGGGCTATCCTGAAGGGTTTCGCGGCATAGTAAATCAAAATTTTCTACGGATGCGAACAGAGGGAAAGCCAAGATCTAATCTAGGAGATGCAATCAACGAGAGAGATTGGATTAGATCTTCATACCCTTGAAGATTGACATCGAACGCTCGGAACGCGTGGGTGATGTAGTCGTACTCGCTTCTCCTCGCGATCCGATCCGATCTAGCACCACAAGTGGCGGTGCCTCCGTGAGATGCACACGCAAAGACCTCGACGTCTCCTCCTTCCTCGGACCAGCAAGTATGGTGGAGAGATAGATTGGATCTACAACACGACGGCGTGGTGTATATGGTGGAGAATTTCTGCTGCAGGGCTTCGCCTACAAACAGTCGGGAGGGGGAGAGGAAGGTAGCAAGGCTGCTAGGGCTTGGAGGAAGGTGTGTGGGGGGGGAGGGGGCGCACCACCCCTCTATATATAGAGGGGGGGCGGCCATCCCTTGCCCTTCCTCCAAGCCTATCTCTAGTTTAAACGATTTAAACTCTCCCTTATCTAGAAATCCTATCTCTAGTTTAAATGATTTAAACTCTCCCTTATCTAGAAATCCTATCTCTAGTTTAAACGAGTTTAAACTTATCTAGGATCGGCTCGGTCCTATGGGGCCTTGTGCCCCTGGCCCAATGCGGCCAGGACACTCCCTCATAGTCCCATGCCCCCTCCCGGAAGGTGGGGCCACGTTGGTCCCCTTCCGGAAGGTTCTAGAAGCTTCCGGTACAATACCGATTAACCCGGAACAATTCCGAACTCCAAAAACTGCACTGCCTTATATGAATCTTATTCTCCGGACCATTCCAGAACCTCTCGTGATATCCCGGATCCCATCTGAGACTCCGAACAAAAATTCATAAACCAATTATCCAATCTATCCTAGCGTCGAGATACGTTAAGTGTGTGACCCTGCGGGTTCGAGAATATGCGTACATGATCTTCTATCAATAATCAACAGCAGGGTCTGGGCACCCATATTGACTCCCACACATTCATCGATGATCATATCGGATGAACCATGATGCCAAGATTCAAACAATCCCATATTTATATTCCCTTTGTCTCGCGATATTTTACTTGCCCGAGATTCGATCGCTTGCATGGCATCATACCTAGTTCAATCTCGTTCACAGCAAGTACTTTACTGCTCGTAATCCGATATAACTTTGTGATTAACTCCTTAACCACATGCTTGCAAGCGGTGTTGATATCGACACGAGTGGGCCCGAAGTATATCTCTCCGACTTGGGAGGGACAAATTCCATCTCGATACATATAACCCAACAGATACTTTCCGATCACCTGAGAGACACCTTTATGATCACCCTCTCATAGGATGACGTTTGATGACCCCAAAGCTTTCTTCCGATACCAGGGAGTTGCATTATCTCATGGTCTAAGGAATACAATATTTGACATAGGAAAAGCTTCGCAAAGACGAACACGGTGACACGATCTAATTGCTCTGCTTTGTTTGGGTCTATCCACCATATCATTCTCCCAATGATATGATCTCATTATCAATTGACAACTCATGTATATGGTTAGGAAACCTTAACCATCATTGATCAATGAGCTAGTCCATAGAGGCGTACTAGGGACACGGTGTTGTTTACAAACCACACAAGTATTAAAGTTTCTGCTTAATACAATTCTAGCATGGAATATAAACTTTATCATGAACAAGAATTATAATAATAACATCTTTATTATTGCCTCTAGGGCATAATTCCAGTCTCCCACTTGCACTAGAGTCAATAATCTAGTTTACATCCGGCAACAATCTCACACCCATGGCAATCGAGGTGTTGATCATGTTTTACACGTGGAAGAGGTTTAGTCAATGGATCTGCGACATTCGGATCCGCATGTACTTTGCTAATCTTCGATCTCCATCCGCTATATAATCTCGGATTATATGAAACTTGCGGTTGATATGCTTGGTCTTTGGATGATATCTTGGTTCCTTAGCGAGTGTTATGGCGCCGGTGTTGTCACACAATATCTCCGAAGGGTCGAATGCACTTGGAACCACGCCAAGCTCGATGATGAAGTTTCGATCCAAACTCCTTCACTTGACGCTCAAGCAGCCATGTATTCCGCTTCCTTTGTAGATCCCGCGATCATGCTTTGCTTGCGACTTCTCCAACTCATAGCTCCTCCATTCAAAATATACACGTATCCGTCTGAGATTTAGAATCATCCTTGTCGGTGTCGAAACTAGCCGACGTAACCTTTTACGACAAGTCGTTCATCACCCCATAGACTAAGAACATTTCTTTAGTTCTATTTAGGTACTTTAGGATGTTCTTCACGGCTGTCCGATGTTCCACTCTGGATCACTTTGATATCTTTCGTCAAACTAAGAGCATTGGACACATCCGTCTAGTACACAAGATGGCATACATGATGGAACCTATGGCCGAGGCATAAGGCACTTTGCTCATAGCTTCCTATATCATCAGAGTGGACACCGAGCCTTGCTCAATATCTTACCCGATAACATAGGCACCGAACCTTTCTTTGCCTTATCCATTCGAACCTTTTCGTAACTTTGTCTAGGTATGTACTCGGCTTAAAGCTATCAGCGTCTTTGTCTATCTCTATAGATCTTGATGCCCAATATATAAGCAGCTTCACCTAGGTCTTTCATTGAAAACACTTGTTCAAATAACTCTTCACATCGTTAAGCATGTTGATGTCATTTCCGATAATCAATATGTCATCCACATACAAGCGTAAACGCCACCGAGCTCCCACTCACTTTCTTGTAGATACAAGCTTCGTAGCAATTTGGAACACATCCAAAGCTCTTGATCACTTGATCAAAACGAAGGTTCCAACTCCGAGATGCTTGCTTCAGTCCATAAATGGAACGCTGAAGTTTGCATACTTTATCAGCATCCTTAGGATCGACAAAACCTTCGGGTTGCATCATATACAACTCTTCATCAATGTTGCCATTGAGGAACGCAGTCTTGACATCCATCTGCCATATTTCATAATCATGAAACACAGCAATTGCTAACAAAATCCGAATGGACTTAAACATCGCTACGGGAGAGAAAGTCTCATCGTAGTCAACACCTTGAACTTGTCGAAAACCTTTTGCGACAAGCCGTGCTTTATAGATGGTAACATTACCATCCGCGTCCGTTTTCTTCTTGAAGATCCATTTGCACTCAACGGCCTTTCGGTCGCTAGGAGGGTCCACCAAAGTCCATACTTGGTTTTCGCTCATGGATCCCAATTCAGATTTCATGGCTTCCAGCCATTTCTCAGAGTCCGGCTCATCATCGCTTCCTCATAGTTCGTAGGTTCACCGTCTTCTACCAACAAGACAGTCAAGACAGGGTTGCCGCATACCACTCGGGAGGGCACGCGACCTTGTCGACCGCGACGTTCAAGAGTGATCATCATCAAGCTTCATGATCCTTGTCATTAGCTTCCTCTATTGTTGGTGCAGCGGCATCGAACAATTTCAGTGTGCGCTACTCTCCAATTCAAGAGAAGGTTCAATAACCTCGTCAAGCTCTAGTTTCCTCCCACTCACTTCTTTCGAGAGAAACTCCTTCTCAAGAAAGGAACCGTTCTTTCGACAAACACTTTGCCTTCGGTTACGTGATAGAAGGTATACCCAATAGTTTCCTAGGGTATCCTATGAAGACGCATTTCTCCGCTTTGGGTTCGAGCTTGTCCGCATCAATTTCTTGACGAAGCTTCGCATCCCCAAACTTTAAGAAACGACAACTTAGGTTTAGCACCAAACCACAGTTCATACGGTGTCGTCTCAACGGATTTAGATGGAGCCCTATTTAAAGTGAATGCAGCGGTTTCTAATGCATAACCCCAAAATGATAACGGCAAATCAAGAAGAGACATCATTGACGGACCATATCTAATAGGGTTCGATTCGTGCTCGAGACACACCATTGCTGTGGTGTTCCGTATGAGTTGTGAAATGATTCCACTTGCTTTAAGATGCGTGAGAAAATCATAACTCAAATATTCACCTCCACGATCGGATCGTAGAAACTTAATCTTTACATTACGATGGTTCTCCACTTCATTCTGAAATTCTTTGAACTTTTCAAATGTTTCAGATTTATGTTTCATTAAATAGATATACCCATATCTACTTAAGTCATCGGTAAAAGTGAGAAAATAGCGATATCCACCGTCGAAACACTCATCGGTCCGCATACATCGGTATGTATGATTTCCAACAAGTCCGTTGCTCGCTCCATCATACCGAGAACGGGTTTTGATCATCTTGCCCATGAGGCATGGTTCATGTGTCAAATGATTCAAAATCAAGAGACTCCAAAAGTCCATCGAATGGAGTTTCTTCATGCTTTACACCAATATGACCTAGACGACAGTGCCACAAATAAGTAGTATTATCACTATCTACTTTGCATCTCTTAGCCTCAATGTTATGGATGTGTGTTTCGTCCCTTTCGAGATTTAGAAGAAATAAACCATTTACAAGAGGTGCATGACCATAAAAGATGTTACTCATATAAATAGAACAACCATTATTCTCCGATTTAAATGAATAACCGTCTTGCAATAAACACGATCCAGAAATAATGTTCATGCTCAACGCAGTACATAATAACACTTATTAAGGTTTAAAACTAATCCGAAGGTAAAACTAAGGAGAGCGTCCGCGTCCATCACATCAACTCTTGATTCGTTGCCAACGCCAAGATCGTCACCTCATCCCTCGCAAGCCGCTCATTCCGTAGCTCTGCTTTGAGTTACAAATATTAGCAACCGAACCAGATCAAATACCTGCACTACAACGAGGGATAGTAAGGAAAACATCAATAACATGTATATCAAATATACCTTTGATGGTGCCAGCCTTCTTGTCCGCTAAGTACTTCGGACAGTTGCGCTTCCAGTGACCCTTGTCCTTGCAATAGAAGCACTCAGTGTCCGGCTTGGGACCAGACCTGAGCTTCTTCTCAGCAGGGGCATTGCGCTTGCCGCCCTTCTTGAAGGGCTTCTTTGCTCCCTTACCTTTCTTAAAGGAGGGCTTGTTGACCATCAACACATGATTATCCTTCTTGATGTCCACTTCCGCAGCCTTCAGCTTTGCGAAGAGCTCGGTGATCGTATCAGTGGAACCAATCTGATTATGAGTCACTACAAAACTTTTGTAGCTGGGAGGGAGTGATTGCAGAACCCTGTCAATCTTGAGCTCCTCCGAATCGTGCATTCCGGTTGCTCAAGCGTGAGTGTAGCCCAACATCTTTATGGCGTGCTCACTAACGGAACTCCCTTCCTCCATCTTGCAGTTAAAGAACTTCTCGGAGATCTCATATCTCTCAGAACGGGCCTGAGTCTGAAACATGGTTTTCAGCTCCTCGAGAATCTCGAAGGGCCCGGGATACTCTTCAAAACGATTTTGAAGCTCCGGTTCCATAGCAAACAACATGGTGCTCTTAATCACACCATAATCATCTTTGCGATCGACAGACTTTCTCATTAGCCGTAGCGATTTGCAGTAGGGGTCACCTAACGCTTTCCCAAGGACATAGTCCTTTTGTCCGCCATGACGAATGATTCTTAGATCGGAACCAATTGGTAAAGTTAGACCCATTGTTTCTAAGCTTTTCCTTCTCAAGAAAAACGTTGAAGTTGAAGTTGGACTTGGCCATGTGATCTACTGATTGGCAAGTACAATTTAGACTATGTTCATGATAAATAGTTCAACTTAATCAAATTACTAGATGAACTCCCACTAAATTCAACATCCCTCAAGTTGTTTAGTGAACACGATCCAAATTCACCACACCTAATCCGATCATCACGAGAAGAGATGTGGTTTCAATGGTGGACAACGAAGTGTCGATCATATCATTCATATGACTCATGCTTAACCTTTCGGTTCTTGTGTTCCGAGGCCATGTCTGCATACATGCTAGGCTCGTCAAGTTAGACCCAAGTATTTCCGCAGTGCAAAATCGGCTTGCACCCGTTGTATGAGCGTAGAGTCTATAGCACCCGATCATCACGTGATGCTTGGAAACATTTAACTTTCGCAACGGTGCATACTTGGGGAGAACACGCTTTATCTTGATCTTTAAGTGAGGAATCATCTTATAATGCTACCGTCGCGATCTAAGCATAATAAGATACATAAAGGGATAAACATCACATGCATATAACTTTATGTGACATGGTATAGCCAATCCTCGCAATGATCTCCATCTTGTGCGTTCGGCATGATCTCCATCACTCCACCATGATTGCCTCCACCACGAATAGCAACTACAACTATTGCTAACTACTTAGCGATAAAGTAAAGCTATTACATGGCGTATAAGAAGTTGACTCATGGGTCATACACAATTATAAAGACAACCATATGGCTCTGCGGTTGTGTACTCATCGACATGCAAGTCGTGAAACATTACAAAACATGATCATCGCATACAATATACACATCACATCTTGGGCCATACCATATCACGAAAACACTCCCCAAAAACAAGTTAGACGCCTCTACTTTGTTGTTGCATGTTTTACGTGGCTTATGGGAGTAGATGCTAAGAACGATTCTTACCTACGGAAAGCCACAACGGTGATATTATGGTTGCCAAACTCGGTGTTAATCCCATGACAACTATAGTGAGAGAAACCGACATCCACCACCGCATGTGGAACAAGCCACACGTCAAGTGCGGAGCCGGTCTCGAACGACGTCGCGTAAGGTTGGCCTAGACCGCTTCAATCTCACTATCCCGCCATAAGAAGAAAACAAACAAGAGGCTTGCAACAAAAACATCAACGCCGCAACAACCATGTTGTGTTCTACTCGTGAAACACATCTACGCATAGATTTAGCTCGATACCATCAAGGGTTTCGGCATAGTAAATCAAAATTTTCTACGGATGCGAGCAGAGGAAAGCCAAGATCTAATATAGGAGATGCAATCAACGAGAGAGATTGGATTAGATCTTCATACCCTTGAAGATTCGCAGTGAACGCTCGTTAACGTGGGTGATGTAGTCGTACTCGCTTCTCCTCCTCGCGATCCGATCCGATCTAGCACCACAAGTGGCGGTGCCTCCGTGAGATGCACACGCAGCACCTCGGCGTCTCCTCCTTCCTCGGACCAGCAAGTATGGTGGAGAGATAGATTGGATCTACAACACGACGGCGTGGTGTATATGGTGGAGAATTTCTGCAGGCTTCACTACAAGCGATGGGAGGGAGAGGAAGGTAGCAAGGCGCTAGGGCTTGGAGGAAGGTGTGTGGGGAGGCGCACCACCCTCTATATATAGAGGGGGCCAGCCTGCCCTTCCTCCAAGCCTATCTCTAGTTTAAACGATTTAAACTCCCTTATCTAGAAATCATATCTCTAGTTTAAACGATTTAAACTCTCCTTATCTAGAAATCCTATCTCTAGTTTAAACGAGTTTAAACTTATCTAGGATCGGCTGGGCCCTATGGGGCCTTGTGCCTGGCGCAATGCGGCCAGGACACTCCCTCATAGTCCCATGCCCCTCCCGGAAGGTGGGGCCACGTTGGTCCCCTTCCGGAAGGTTCTAGAAGCTTCCTGACAATACCGATTAACCCTAACAATTCAACTCCAAAACTGCACCGCCTTATATGAATCTTATTCTCCGGACCATTCGAACCTCTCGTGATATCCCGGATCCCATACGAGACCAACAAAAATTCATAAACCAATTATCCAATCTATCCTAGCGTCGAGATACGTTAAGTGTGTGACCTGCGGTTCGAGAATATGCGTACATGATCTTCTATCAATAATCAGCGGGTCCAGGCACCCATATTGACTCACACATTCATCGATGATCATATCGGATGAACCACGATGCCAGGATTCAAACAATCCCATATTTATATTCCCTTTGTCTCGCGATATTTTACTTGCCCGAGATTCGATCGTCTTGCACCGTCATACCTAGTTCAATCTCGTTCACGAAGTACTTTACTCGTTCCGTAATTCGATATCACTTTGTGATTAACTCCTTAACCACATGCTTGCAAGAGGTGTTGATATCGATTACCGAGTGGGCCCGAAGTATATCTCTCCGACTTGGGAGGGACAAATTCCATCTCGATACATACAAACCAACAGATACTTTCCGATCACCTGAGAGACACCTTTATGATCACCCTCTCATAGGATGACGTTTGATGACCTCAAAGCTTTCTTCCGATACCAGGGAGTTGCATTATCTCATGGTCTAAGGAATACAATATTTGACATAGGAAAAGCTTCGCAAAGACGAACACGATGACACGATCTAATTGCTCTGCTTTGTTTGGGTCTATCCACCATATCATTCTCCCAATGATATGATCTCATTATCAATTGACAACTCATGTCTATGGTTAGGAAACCTTAACCATCATTGATCAATGAGCTAGTCCATAGAGGCGTACTAGGGACACGGTGTTGTTTACAAACCACACAAGTATTAAAGTTTCCGCTTAATACAATTCTAGCATGGAATATAAACTTTATCATGAACAAGAATTATAATAATAACATCTTTATTATTGCCTCTAGGGCATAATTCCAACATATCCTATCTCCAACGCACTCTATTGTTTAAAAGAATTGGGCTCCCTCAAAATATAAACCTTTTGCATAGCTAATTATTTAAAATCGTGTTTGGATGGCGGACCGGCTTCAAGGGGGTGGCCGAATGGGAGAATTTGTCCCTTTTGCCGCCGGGAGAATGAGACTGCTTGCACCTTTTTTTTCCAGTGCTGCTACTCAGTGAGGATTTGGAACATGGCGAAAGATTGGTGCGGTCTTCCAAACCTTGAACCCTCAGTTTGGGGTCATTTTAATGATGCTCTCTCTTGGTTGAGCAATGTGGTCCTCTACACCGGCTCAAGGCGGAAAGCTTCGGTGTTCTCGTCATGCTTATTTTTTTTAGAGCAACCGGCAGGAGCACTGCCTATTCCATTAGAAGAAGAGAATTGGCCGGTTTGGAAGGGAAACCGCCAAACCCGACATACTAACCACACCAGTTTATAAAGAAAATGGCGAAAACCATACAACCTAACACCACGCCCCGAGGCTGCGCACAACACGAGTCGACGACAATTCTGCCCAAGCAAGAAGGGGCGCCACTCCGAGCAGGGAGATCCGGAGCCGCCGCTCCGACATCCACACCGGTCCCGAGACCGCGCACACTGGCAAGAACCGAAACTCTCCAAACACAACACACCGGCCCCGAGGTCGCGCACCACACTAAGTCGTCGACACTTCCGCCCAAGCGAGAAGGGAGACACTCAAAAGGAGAGAGCTCCGGAGCCGCCGCTCCGACGTCCACACCGGTCCCGAGACCGCACACCCACCTGGCCGACGAAGCAGCTGCCAAGCAAAGCAAGACATTGCCCAGCGGATTACTAGACCTCCAAGGCATCGCCCCCAAGGAGGAGACGACGATGACGTCGCCGATGCCCGCCTTGACAAAATCCAAAGCTCAGGTTTTCACCTGGAGAGACTGAGACTCCAAACAACAAGGGAGGTGAAGGAGCTCCTCGACAATGCCTCCAACGAGGGAAGCAATGTCCGAGGACGCCGACATCGCCGGCTTCGGCCTAGGTCGAAGCAGTGCTTTCGCACGGAGCTCACCAAACCCATGTCGCTGAAGCCAATCCACCAAGGAGAAGAATCCAAGCCCGCCTTGCAGCTCGACGCCGCCGCCATCAGAAAACCAGCGTGGCACCACACGCCATGCTGCTCCTCGACACGCCCTCCAACTCGGAGCCGCTGCCCCGACAACTCAAACCCACCACCGGACTACCAGAACAGGAGGAGGGTAGCCCGACGACCCGAACCGCAAGCACCGCACCGGCGGAGACCACGATCTCAGGGACGAGAGCCCCGTCCAGCACCATGCTGGCAGGAGCACCATCCAACAAAGGGCAGTAGCATCACCACCTCCACAATCGGTCGTCGCGACTGCAGCCCACACCGCCGCCACCTGCAGCTTTCCACGCTCCCACGCCACGCCGCCGAGGCCACACCATAGCCTGTACACCACTTGACCGGCGCAGCCCACCCGTCCTCGCCTCCGCACGCCCCGGACGGCCGCCGCCGGAGGCCGAGGAGACGAGACGACGGATCTCGAAGCCCCAGACCGAAGCCCCCGCCCACACGCCGCAGACGCCGCCCACCTCCACTGGCGTCAGCCGACGCAGACCATCACGCCTCCGCCGCCCAAGATTCACGCCGGCGAGGGCCGACGACGTCGATCGTCTCGCCGCCGCCACAAATCGACAGAAGAACCCCGCCACCTTTGGCGAGGGTTCGCCGCCATCATGCGGCAGCGGCGGCGAGGGGGAGGCCGGTGGGGGAGGTTAGGGCCGGCGACGGGGAGCCCCCGGTGTCGCGTGGGTGCTGACACGGGAGGGAGCGTCTTAACTGGCTTATTGCTTGAGAAGTTTGAAAGGAGAAGAATGTGAGGACTTTTAACAACAAAAGCACCATGCCAACCTTTGTCTTCCCTATAATTAAGTTAGAAGCTAAGTCGTGGTTGCTTGCGGGCGCTGAGCATTTTGGTAGACGACCATGGTCAAACTGTGACACATATGGTAGTACGATGATTGATCGCTTCTTTCCTTACGCAATCTCTCGTGGAACGAAGGAGCTACCCACGAATTTAGCTCGACTACTCGAGTTACAACTGATAATAACCCGATTCACACGATTTGGCCGCTACATAGTCACGGACGGTTGGGACGACGGCGACTCGCGCGCACGGGGCGGCCGGGCCAAACACGTTCGCACGGCGTCAAATCAAGCCACCGAGGAACCATGTCAATACGCCGGAACACCGGTACCCTCCCCATTGGTCGGTCCTCTCGGTCCCGGTCACTGGCCTCGACCGGGAGCAACCAGCCAACGTATGAATCGGACAGCAGGCGTCGGCGTCGTACGAGCCCTGGCTAGCTATTCTGGTACACACAGGTCGCGCGTCCTGGTCTTTTTCACAATTCACATCTCCATAAAAACTGCAGCAGAAACAATGGAGAGGCACAGCGGACGCTCTGTGTGGACTGCAGTTCTGCAAAGACTTCTTGTTACTTTGTGGTGCATGTGTGATCTCCAGCTTTGGATGTGTCAAGGAACCTAATCTTTTTCCTGCTTCTCATGCGAGCGTGCCACACGGCAAGGGAAGACAGTTAGATAGACGAATTATTGGTCAAACTGTGACACATATGGTAGTAGTACGATGATTGCTTGCTTCTTTCCTTAAGCTATCTTTTCATGGGAGGAAACAAAGATGCCTACCACTACACGCTCGTGCCTGACGACTTTTCTTGCGTCCTCTTTCTTTAGGTGGTGCATCGACAGTTTACTCGGAGAAGCATGTGTATGTTGCGTCTAGATTGGGAGGACGGGAAGATTCTTGCAGACAGGAGGAACACGAAGGCGACGGTTGACCGAAGACGGTCATGGTGTAGCACCTAAAAAAAAAAAGGTCGTGTCTATTCGTCAGTACATGGTCAGTCCCAAAACACTCGGATTCAGAGTAGTACTGTAGTACTACCTCTGTTTGGGATTATAAGTCCCGTACGGATAACTAGATTGCCAATTTAAGCAAGATAATATAAATATTATAGCATTAAAAATTATATCATTAGATACTTTAAAGGTTATATTTTTTAATGGTATAATTTTTGTGAAGTATAAGTTATATTTTATTAGTCAAATTAATAATCTAGGTATACGCGTAGGACCTATAATCCCGAACAGAGGGAGTACAATACATTTCGATGCCAGACGGAGAAGCTGACACGGCAAAACGAACCGGTGTTTGTCTTGGGTGCACGAAACAAACACGGCTGCTTTCCGAGGATCGGGACGCCCGAACAGCTTTTCATTTTCTGGGCCGTTGCTGATTTTTAAGTGGCAACAGGAAGATGTGTGTGTGTGTGGGTGAGCAGAGCAGTACGAAGGATCAGCAGCTGATTAGCCTGCTGAAAAATGCTCTGGCAGTGTGTGCAGAATGACAAGGCTGAAAACTTGAACTGACGGGCCGCTGCCTAGTAAAGAAGAATGGCCCAGCCCAACGGATTACAAAGCTCAGAACGGGCCGAACATACAAAGAAAGGCCCAGCGTAACCCACCATACGGCCGGGCCTCACCCGGCCCCGCTTCTTCTCCCAATCTTCCTTCATTCTTTTCCTTTTCCACCGAAGGAAAAACAGATCCACTCCTTCGTCTGTTTTACTAGCAGGCTATATACACGCACGAATCGTACCCATGGGAGCGCTAGTAAATTTGCTGCTAGCACCACCGCCTAGGGTGGATCCCAGCGCTGGTAGTCGCCGCTAGTCGTCACAGCTGGCCTGCGTTGGCAGATATCACTTCACACGGCCGGGTGGGTACCTGCTTGCCGATCGGCTGGATGCACTGCATGCATGTGTCTCCATCCGGGGAGCAGGTCGCCCACGCCCCTTCGCCAGAGCCGTGACACCGCGACAGGATAGGATAATGCAACCTATCCACCACCTACGGACCATAGCCCCATGGCCCATGGGGTAAGGTCGTAGGGAGGCCTCCCGTCGTCGGTCGATCCAAAGAAAGCACGCCTTCACAGTGACCAGCGACAGCGTCCCACACGAACCCCGACCCAAGAAGCAACAGCACCAGCAATTATTCTAGCCGATGAAACGCGACGTGTCCGGGCACCGTGGCCGTGGTACGTCTCCACCCACTTTCTTCACGTGCCCACGGCGCCTTTCCCTCCCGTGCACGTCCGACCCCCGCACACGTAGTCCCGCGGCATCGCGTCGTCCAGAACCACGGCGACGTGTGCCGCCTCGCCGAGCCCGCACATGCACGGGCATGTGCCGCGATCCCATGGTCCGCGGCACGTCGGTACGGCCCCGTCGCTTTATCCTCTCGCTAAACCTGATGAGCGATGACTCACGGCCCCCGGCGCCATTACGTGGTAACCCCTCCTCGAATCTTGGGCTCCCACTGCGCGCCCCCAACTAATTAAACCGTAGTCCTTAACTGACCCCCGGCCCGTACCGTCCGGTTAACGCAGTATTCTATCCTCGTGGTGAGAGCGACGTGTACGTGGTTCAACACAAAGCTATGGAGTTGGCCCATAAAATAGTGGCCACAACAGCAAGCTGGGAGGAAAAAAGGGAGCATCGACATTCCATCTGCAGCTAGTGCTTTCTTATCCATCCATCCATCTGTAGCTCTGCTTTGGCTAACCAGATTAAAATCGTCGCACGCAGTAACCTTTTTTCCCTTTTCGGTCGACTAGACCAGGTGGACTGGTGGGCGGGTCGGTCTCGTGACGTTGAGACTTGGTCGAGCGCGCCGGTCCGGCGGGCAGCTTTGCTTGGATTACAATCCATAATGCGCTCGTAATGATGCGCTTTATGGCGAATCAATAGTAGTACCGGTACGAACAGATTAGGCTAATGGGTTGCCTCGCCATGGATCATCTTATCCGCCGGAGCGCACCACCAGGGGCTAGCTCCACGTCGGCGGGGACGATGTTCTTACCCATCTGCTTCTGCTTGGTAGGTAGGATTCGCTTGTCACGTGGGAATACAAACCTGAACGGCGTCCCTTTCCATTCGCGAGCTGAAGCCGGCGCACAAGTTTTCCAAGGATAGATCGGAGACGGTGTGTCACTGTGTCAGCAAGATGGCCACAAACCAACTACCCTTGTACAGTAGCCGTTACCATCTCAGTCTTGGAATCTTACGCTACACGCAGCAGAGAACATCTATCTATACGTTTTTATGGTCGGGACAAATGGAATTTGGCGAGGTGTGCACTTTATACGGAGTGGCAACGATAACACGCTAGCCTAACCGACAAATTAGTGCTAGTTGTGCATGGCCTATTGACCTTGACGTTGCCTGTGGAAGCACACAAGTGTTACGAGTCTTGCCTACAAATAAGTCAAACTGCATAGCTACTCCAGTGTAGTAGATTGAAAGAGTGGTAGAACGCGAGCGACCGACGACACTGGTATATGAGTTATCTTGGTATCACTGTCTGCATACCAGTTCTTGTCGTTTCGTCCCGGGCAGCATGGTTGACGTTCTGCCTGTCCGTTTTCAACGTAGTAGCAACGCGCGACTGAGAATCAGATCATGCCAAAGCGTCCCCACTCCCCAGGGAACGACCACCTTCTTTCTTATCCGCTAATGCAACTTGGCTGGACTAATCGTGGCCAGACCGCGCGCGATGCGGCCGCGTCAGCACGTCGCTGTTACTTGATCAGCAAATTAAGCCTCAACCCGGCTGGCTAGGCTTCCAGCCATATCATCATCATCATCGTCGTCTCTTCCCGTGCTCCATATAATTGGGCCCATGCACGAATGTCAGCAGCCATTGGGCACGGACTTGGACTTGGCATTGCTCGGATTTGATCATCTTGACAGCACTACGGATTATTTAACCATACGTGACAGTCTCCGATTACTTCTACGACATGTTTTTCTCTCCGCGCGCAAATCGGGGTGTCTGTTCTTGGCTTGTCTGCTGCCTTTCTCAGCAGACAACACGCACATTGGCGCTCGATCTAGACTTGCGTGAAAAAGCTGATAGTTACGGCTCTCCGCTGAATATGTATTCGTACCTTTTGCAATTTGCAAGTGGTAGTGGCAGTAGCGAGCGAGCCTATTGGTACCGCGAAAAGGGCTTTGTGCGCTCCCTTGCCATAGTAATAATGAGATGGCTTTCAACTTGGGCACCCTATCGTCCAAGAATCGTAAAGAACACCTAGCTAAAAAACACAGGACGAGCACACTTGTGTGTTTATTTTAGGAGTTTGCATGGGTGGACCCTTAAGATATTGAGAGTAGTTAGGCCACATCTTGAACGAGGAGGATAAGGCAGAATCTGGTCATCACTGTACTTCATTTGGGATTGCATGCAAGCAAAAACCCGTGCACACGTGCTGCGGCCTCAGGATCCCATTGCAGAACCAAACCACCCGACGGTTGAGCCGGGCTAGAGCACCGCTGCACCGGTGTCTATCCCAAGTAGCCACTAAACAAGGGATTCTTTTGTCTTACACGTACACATCGCCGTGCCAAGTTGGGTATGATGGCCATGTGATGGGCAACGAACCCAAGGCCAAGGGCATAAAGCCGATCACACCGTGGTGATCTTTATCGGCTGCGGAGAAGAAAGGAACCGGTCAAACCTTGGGCGCTAAGCACCTGGCCGAATCTTCACACTGACGACTCGCCCCACACACCTCCTCTTGGTCTCTAGCTTTCTTTCCTCTCCCTTTTGGATTAGGACGTAGGAGAGGGGGTGCTTAGAGAGAGAGAGTGCATTGTTGGTCTAATTCTCGAGGGCTGATCCGTGAAAGGCACGACAGAGTCACAGCAAGACTAAACCGTAGTGGCCAAGATTGCATTTGGGACGGAAACATGTCAGTATATATTAACACGAGCTAGTAGATTAGCCCCCTAGAATCGTAGTGCCGCTATAATTAAGGAGATTAGGGTCATAGGGCGAGGACAGGCATGTGCTTGGATGTGCATTGCCTTTTTCTTGCCGTTTAGTGTATGCACAGACATTGATAATGTACTTGGCTTGATTTTTTTACGGCCAAGACTTGAATTACTTCCCGGTTTATATAATGGCCTCGATTTCATCTATATTCGTATGTATCTAATTTGAGTAGATACTCCCTCCGTCCCGGTTTAAAGGACACAATTTGCAAATCATGCAATCCTAAAATACTTAGACACAAAAGCATTTAATCTCTGTAATTACTCCTGTGTGAAAGCAATAAAATGCTTGCATGCACATGTGTGAGCAAATGTGAACACTTTTCTAACTCTTTTTCTCCTTATGCATGTTCTACTCCATACTATTAAATGGACCAATTAGATGATACCTAGGGCCCAGAGAATTGCAATATGTTGGTATCTGGATAATCAGACGAAGTAATTAAATATCATTGGTTTGCGACTTGTAGGTTCTACTCCTCTTACTCCGAGGCTGGTCATAATGCAGGTAACTTTCCTAATAATTGAGAGTTCATGTAACTAAATTTGTCTATGTCACAGTGAGTTCATGAGGAAAGAGAAATTTAAAGTAACTTATATAGTTATCGTAACATTAACATGATTTTTTTATTTGGAGACGATCCCTGCACCTTTGACCCCATCTTCTTGTCCTCCCCGAGCGCCCCCAAATCCATCCACCGCTCACGTCTACTGACTCCTTCTTCATCGCCCACAAACCATCTTGTCGGCCGGTGGCAGCTCTGCCGTAGTGGCCAAGATTGCATTTGGGACAGAAACATGTCGGTATATGTTAACGAGAGCGAAAAAATATACTGATGTAGCAAAAACTCAATTTCGTCGAAGACTTCGTCAGAGCCCTCATAGCATAAAACATACACTATTATAGCAAAAACAAAGTATTGATGTAACAAAAAAAATTATGCAATCGCCGTCGGGAGCAAACGAGGCCGAGCGCGATCGCCGTCGACGGCAACACAGCAACACCGCCACTTGCTCGTAGCCTCCGGTGGCATTCTCACATCGTTCCTGCGGCCATCGAGAAGGGAGCACCATGCAGAGGATGTTGTGGTCAGTAGAGAGGAGGGATCGAGACCGACAACGGCATCCTCCATCTCCGGCGACCGGCTGCAAGGGAGGAGAGACGGCGATGCCATGACAGCATAAGAAGGAGAGGTGGTGTGGTGACTCGGAGGAGAGCCATGCCGTCGCCCCGTCGGAGCACCCATGCACGAGGAAGCGGGCATGGCGGAGAGCACGACCGGTGGCGGAGGTGGCGCTGGGAAGAGCGAGGCTGTGGGAAAGGGGAGCTCGAGGAGGCGGAGGAAGTCAGAAATAATTGTTTGCCGTGGTTAGCCCCAACCGGCTGGCATTGATTTATATTAGTGGATCAACTTGTACAAGAAGGAATTACAAACTGGTTATAAACTGATACATACATACACGTACGCATATACATCTCTTCCTCGGTACTAGAGCGAGAAACCGTCGGTTGCTTGCGAGAACTCCAAGATACAAGATTGGGACCAAGAAAAACTGCAAAACCGTCAGCGGAACGACGATCATCAGAACAACCAGCCCAATCCGCATTATCAACCCGATAGACGAGGAGCGCCGAAAACGCAAGCCAGTAGACACGGAGCCTCGAATATACCTCAGGATGCGCATGACCGCATCATAATGAGCGGTACTAGGCTGCGACAAGTACTGACACACATTGTTGACAGCAAACGACAAGTTAGGACGGATGAGGATAAGATATTGTAGACCCCAACAAGACTCTTGTACTTGAAAGCATCCTCAGAACTGAGCGGTTCACCTTGATATCGAGACAACTTATCAGAAGTAGACATAGGTGTGGTAACCGGCTGACATTTCTCCATGTTGGCCTGGTGCAAGATATCAAGAGCATACTTGTGTTGTGTCAACACCATACCCTCACGAGTGTAAGCAGCCTCAATCTCGAGAAAATACTCCAAACGCCCAAGGTCCTTGATAGGAAAAGAGTTAGAAAATACTACAGAGCCTCGGAGGTCAACGAGAACTCGTACTACTCCAGATTGGTATGATCCCGTTATGAGTGTCATGTTGGTAGACAACATCGATGACCCCGAGACATATGAGGAAGCGATGATGAGCCCAGATTCCAATAAATGGCAAGAAGCCATGAAATCCGAGATTGGATCCATGTACGAAAACCAAGTATGGACTTTGGTGGACTTACCGGATGACCGAAGGTCATCGAGAACAAATGGATTTTCAAGAAGAAAATAGATGTGATGGTAATGTTATCGTCTATAAAGCTCGACTTGTCGCAAAAGGGTTTCGACAAATTCAAGGAGTTGACTACGATGAGACTTTCTCACCAAAGCAAAGCTAAAGTCTGGAGGATTATGTTAGCAATCGCTGCATATTATGATTATGAGATATGGCGATGGATGTCAAAACAAGATTCCTCAATGGAGATATTGATGAAGAGTTGTATATGATGCAACCCAAAGGTTTTGTCGATCCTAAAGATGCTAACAAGGTATGCAAACTTCAACGGTCCATCTATGGATTGAAGCAAGCATCCCGAAGTTGGAATCAACGTTTTGATAAGGTAATCAAAAGTTTTGGTTTTATACAAACTTATGGAGAAGCTTGTATTTACAAGAAAGTGAGTGGGAGCTCTGTAGCATTCTTAATACTATATGTGGATGACATATTGTTGATTGGGAATGATGTAGACCTTTTTAATAGTGTCAAAGAATATTTGAATAATAGTTTTTCAATGAAGGATCTTGGCGAAGCAGCTTACATATTAGGCATAAAGATTTATAGAGATAGATCAAAACGCCAAATATCATTGTCACAGAGTACATATTTGGACAAAGTTCTAAAGAGGTTTGGAATGGAAGAAAGCAAGAAAGGGTTCTTGCCCATGTTGCCCAATACGACCTCGAGTAAAACTCAAAGTCCGACATCGGCAGAAGATAGAGAAAGGATGAGTAAGACTCCCTATGCCTCAACCATAGGATCTCTAATATATGCCATGCTATGTACTAGACCCGACATTCCATATGCTGTTAGTTTAACTAGCAGATATCAAAGTGATCCAGGAGTGGATCATTGGACAGCGGTCAAAAACATCCTTAAGTACTTGAGAAGAACTAAGGATATGGTTCTTTCTTATGGAGGTGATGAACAGCTCGTTGTTAATGGTTACACCGATGCTAGTTGGAACACCGATCCGGATGATTCTAAATCACAATCTGGATACGTATTTATTTTGAATGGTGCAGTAGTTAGCTGGAGGAGTGCAAAGCAAAGCGTTGTGGCGAGATCTTCAATGAATCGAATACATGGTCGCTCGGAGGCTTCACAAGAAGCGATATGGATGAAAGAGTTCATTACAGAGCCGGTGTGGTTCCTAGTACTGGACCCAATGTCTATCTCTTGTGATAACATGGGCGCCATAGCCAATGCGCAAGAACCAAGGTCACACAAGAAGTCAAGCATATCAAGCTGCGTTTTCACGCTATTCGAGAACATATCCAGATGGGGATATAAAGATTTGCAAAGTACACACAGATCCGAATGTGGATCCGTTGACTAAACCTCTCCCGAGGGCAAAACATGACCAACACCAAACTGCCATGGGTGTTCGGTATATTACCATGTAATCTAGATTAGATGACTCTAGTGCAAGTGGGAGACTGTTGGAGATATGCCCTAGAGGCAATAATAAATATAGTTATTATTATATCTTTGTGTTTATGATAAATGTTTACATTCATGCTATAATAGTATTAACAAGGAAACATTAATACTTGTGTGATTTGTAAACTTAATTTGAAGTCCCTAGTATAGCCTCTATACTTCACTAGCTTGTTGGTTGATTAATGATTGTGGTTTCCCTATCATGAACATTGAGATGTTATCAACAACAAGATCATATCGTTAGGAGAATGATATGGTGGACATACTCCTATAGATAAGCATAGCATAAAGATCAAGTCATTTCAATAGTTCAATTGCTATATGCTTTCTGATACATAGTAACCTAATTCCTTCGACCATGAGATCATGCATATCACCTTTACCGGATGGATGCTTTGATGACATCAAACACCACACCGTAACTGGGTGGCTATAAAGATGGCATTGAGTGTTCGGAAAGTATTGGTTGAAACACATGGATCAAGAGTGGGATTTGTCCATCCATATGACGGATAGATATACTCTGGACCCTCTCGGTGGAATGTCATCCAATTAGCTTGCAAGCATGTGACTGGGTCACAAGGGATCACATATCACGCGAACGAGAAAAGAGTACTTATCGGTAACGAGGTTGAACTAGGTATGCAGAGATACCGACGATCATAACCTCGGATAAGTAAACTATCCACGAGGTTAATCCTTTATGCATCTTGTATTGCTTGGTAGACGACGGTAGCATTATAAGATGATCCCTCATGCACATCAATTTCAAGTCATAAAGTGTTCACCCTTAGTTAGCACCGTTGCTAAAGCTTGTTGTTTCGAAGCACCACGTGATGATCGGGTGTGTTAGATTCTGCAAGTGTATACAACGTGAGCAAGCCAGATTTGCTCATGCAGAAACTAAGGTTTGATCTTGACGAGCCTAGCATGTACATACATGGTCTCGGAACACGGATCACCGAAAGGTAAAGCATGAATCGTATAGTAGATATGATGAACATGACGATTGTTCGCCATTGAAACTATATCAACTCTCGTGATGATCGGTGTTGATGTAGTGGATTTGGTTCGTGTGATCACTAAAACAATGTGAGGGATGTTGTTTTGAGTGGGAGTTCACCTAGTTTAATTTTATTATTAATTTGAACTCAATTTATCATAAACTTAGTCTAAACTATTGCAAATATGTTGTACATCAATGGCAGCCCCTACCATCAATTTTAATGCGTTCCTAGAGAAAGAAAAGTTGAAAAACAATGGAAGCAACTTCGTGGATTGGTTCCGCAATTTGAGGATTGTCCTCACAGCTGGTAATTTGACCTATGTGCTGGATGCACATTGGGTGACCCACCTGCGGTGATGCTACCGATGAAGTAAAGAATGTTTACCTCGCTCTAAGAATCAAGACTCCATAGTTCAGGTACTATCTTGTATGGTTTAGAATCGAGCTTGTAAAAGGTTTGAGAATTCAGACCCATATGATATTGTCGAGGATCTCAAATTGATTTTTGAGACTCATGCGACAATTGAAAGCTATGAGGCTTCGAAAAGTTCTTTAACCGCAAGATGGAAGAGGGCAGCTCACAAGGAGCATGTGCTTAAGATGTCTGGGCACGCAAACAAACTTCAAAGCTTGGGTATAGTGATTCCTAATGCTTTGGGATTTACCGTGTCCTCCATCCAACGCCACCAAGTTACAGGAACTTTGTGATGAACTACAACATGCAGAACATGAACAAAGAGTTGCCAGAACTGTTTGCTATGTTAAAGTCTGCAGAAGTGGAGATCAAGAAAGAGCACCAAGTGTTGTTGGTCAATAAGACCACCAAACTCAAGAAAGGCAAGTCTAAACAAAAGGGACACTTCAAGAAGGGTGGTAAGAAAGTTACCACTTATGCGAAGAAGACCAAGGCTGGACCCAAGCCCAACCGAAAGTGCTTTTACTGCAAGGGAGAAGGTCACTAGAAGCGGAATTGCCCAAAGTACTTGGCAGATCTGAAGAATGGCAACATCAAGAAGAAAGGTATATCTGATATACATGTTATTGATGTGTATCTCACTAGTACTCGTAGTAGTGCACAGGTATTTGAATCTTGGTTCGGTTGCTCATATTTGTAACTCGAAACAGTCTTTGCGAAATAAACGGAAGCTAGCGAAGAACGAGGTGACGATGCGCGTGGGAAACGGATCAAAGGTTGATGTGATCGCGGTCGGCACGCTACCCCTTCATCTACCATCGGGATTAGTTTTATACTTAAATAATTGTTATTTAGTGCCTGTGTTGAGCATGAACATTATATCGGGATCTTGTTTATTGCGAGACGGTTACTTGTTTAAATCAGAGAATAATGGTTGTTCGATTTATATGAGTAATATGTTTTAGCACCTTTGATAGATGGTCTATTATTATTGAATCTCGATAGTGGAAATACAAATATCAACAACATTGAGGCTAAACGTTTGAAATCAAGCGATAATTCGACCTATATGTGGCACTGTCGTCTTGGTCACATTGGAGTGAAGCGTATGAAGAAACTCCATTCCGATGGACTTCTTGAATCACTTGATTTTGAATCACTTGAAAGATGCGAAGCATGTCTGATGGGAAAAATGACTAAGACTCCATTTTCTGGTATGATGGAGCGAGCTACGGACTTATTGGAAATCATACATACCGATGTGTGTGGTCCAATGAGTGTAGCATCATGTGATGGTTAACGTTATGTTCTTACCTTCACCGATGACTTGAGTAGATATGGGTATATCTATTTCATGAAACATAAGTCCCAAACTTTCGAGAAGTTTAAGGAGTTTCAAAGTGAGGTAGAGAATCAACGTAACAAGAAGATTAAATTTCTACGTTCTGATCGTGGAGGTGAATATCTAAGTTACGAGTTTGGCGAGCATTTGAAGAAATGCGGAATACTTTCACGATTGACACCGGGAACACCACAGCGTAATGGTGTGTCCGAATGTCGTAATCGAACTCTTTTAGATATGGTTCGTTCTATGATGTCACTTACAGATTTACCGCTATCATTTTGGGGTTATGCATTAGAAACAGCCGCATTCACTTTAAATAGGGCACCGTCTAAATCCGTTGAAACGACACCGTATGAATTATGGTTTGGGAAGAAACCTAAATTGTCGTTCCTTAAAGTTTGGGGATGCGAAGCCTATGTAAAGAAGTTACAGCCAGACAAGCTTGAACCCAAAGCGGAAAAATGCGTCTTCATAGGATACCCGAAGGAAACTATTGGGTATACCTTCTATCATAGATCCGAAGGCAAAATATTCGTTGCCAAGAATGGATCCTTTCTAGAGAAGGAATTTGTCTCGAAAGAAGTGACTAGAAGGAAAGTAGAACTCGACGAGGTTGTCGAACCTTCTCTCGAAATTGCGAGTAGCGCAGCACCGGAAGAAGTTCATGTGGTGCCTGCACCAATTAGAGAGGAAGCTAATGATGGTGATCATGAAACTTCGGTTGAAGTAGCTACAGAGCCTCGGAGGTCAACGAGAACTCGTACCACTCCAGATTGGTATGATCCCGTTATGAGTGTCATGTTGGTAGACAACATCGATGACCCCGAGACATATGAGGAAGCGATGATGAGCCCAGATTCCAACAAATGGCAAGAAGCCATGAAATCCGAGATTGGATCCATGTACGAAAACCAAGTATGGACTTTGGTGGACTTACCGGATGGCCGGAAGGCTGTCGAGAACAAATGGATTTTCAAGAAGAAAACAGATGCTGATGGTAATGTTACTGTCTATAAAGCTCGACTTGTCGCAAAAGGGTTTCGACAAATTCAAGGAGTTGACTACGATGAGACTTTCTCACCGAGCTGCTAAAGTCTGTGAGGATTATGTTAGCAATCGCTGCATATTATGATTATGAGATATGGCAGATGGATGTCAAAACAGCATTTCTCAATGGAGATATTGATGAAGAGTTGTATATGATGCAACCCAAAGGTTTTGTCGATCCTAAATATGCTAACAAGGTATGCAAACTTCAACGGTCCATCTATGGATTGAAGCAAGCATACCGAAGTTGGAATCAACGTTTTGATAAGGTAATCAAAAGTTTTGGTTTTATACAAACTTATGGAGAAGCTTGTATTTACAAGAAAGTGAGTGGGAGCTCTGTAGCATTCTTAATACTATATGTGGATGACATATTGTTGATTGGGAATGATGTAGACCTTCTTAATAGTGTCAAAGAATATTTGAATAATAGTTTTTCAATGAAGGATCTTGGCGAAGCAGCTTACATATTAGGCATAAAGATTTATAGAGATAGATCAAAACGCCAAATATCATTGTCACAGAGTACATATTTGGACAAAGTTCTAAAGAGGTTTGGAATGGAAGAAAGCAAGAAAGGGTTCTTGCCCATGTTGCCCAATACGACCTTTAGTAAAACTCAAAGTCCGACATCGGCAGAAGATAGAGAAAGGATGAGTAAGACTCCCTATGCCTGAACCATAGGATCTCTAATGTATGCCATGCTATGTACTAGACCCGACATTGCATATGTTGTTAGTTTAACTAGCAGATATCAAAGTGATCCAGGAGTGGATCATTGGACAGCGGTCAAAAACATCCTTAAGTACTTGAGAAGAACTAAGGATATGGTTCTTTCTTATGGAGGTGATGAACAGCTCGTTGTTAATGGTTACACCGATGCTAGTTGGAACACTAATCCGGATGATTCTAAATCACAATCTAGATACGTATTTATTTTGAATGGTGCAGTTAGCTGGAGGAGTGCAAAGCAAAGCGTTGTGGCGAGATCTTCAACCGAATCGGAATACATGGCTGCTTCGAGGCTTGAGAATAGCGATATGGATGAAAGAGTTCATTACAGATCCGGTGTGGTTCCTAGTCCTGGACCCAATGTCTATCTCTGTGATAACATGGGCGCCATAGCCAATGCGCAAGAACCAAGGTCACACAAGAAGTGAAGCATATCAAGCTGCGTTTTCACGCTATTCGAGAACATATCCAGGATGGGGATATAAAGATTTGCAAAGTACACACAGATCTGAATGTGGCGGATCCGTTGACTAAACCTCTCCCGAGGGCAAAACATGACCAACACCAAACTGCCATGGGTGTTCGGTATATTACCATGTAATCTAGATTAGATGACTCTAGTGCAAGTGGGAGACTGTTGGAGATATGCCCTAGAGGCAATAATAAATATAGTTATTATTATATCTTTGTGTTTATGATAAATGTTTACATTCATGCTATAATAGTATTAACAAGGAAACATTAATACATGTGTTATTTGTAAACTTAATTTGAAGTCCCTAGTATAGCCTCTATACTTCACTAGCTTGTTGGTTGATTAATGATTGTGGTTTCCCTATCATGAACATTGAGATGTTATCAACAACAAGATCATATCGTTAGGAGAATGATATGGTGGACATACTCCTATAGATAAGCATAGCATAAAGATCAAGTCATTTCAATAGTTCAATTGCTATATGCTTTCTGATACATAGTAACCTAATTCCTTCGACCATGAGATCATGCATATCACCTTTACCGGATGGATGCTTTGATGACATCAAACACCACACCGAATCGGGTGGCTATAAAGATGGCATTGAGTGTTCAAAAGTATTGGTTGAAACACATGGATCAAGAGTGGGATTTGTCCATCCATATGACGGATAGATATACTGGGCCCTCTCGGTGGAATGTCATCCAATTAGCTTGCAAGCATGTGACCGGGTCACAAGGATCACATATCACGGGTACGAGAAAAGAGTACTTATCGGTAACAAGGTTGAAATAGGTATGCACAGCTACCGACGATCATAACCTCGGATAAGTAAACTATCGTGAGACAAAGGGAAATTGGTATCGTATGTAAGTGGTTCATTCGATCGCAAAGTAATCGTAGAAATATGTGGGAGCCATATGAATTTCCAGATTCCTCTATTGGTTATTGTTCGGAGAAGTGTCTCGATCATGTCCGCATAATTCACGAACCGTAGGGAGACACACTTAAGGATTCGACGTTGTTTGAGTAGTTATGGTATTATGAGAAAGAGAACGAATGTTGTTTGGAGTCTCGGATGGGATCCGGGATATCACGAGGTGATCCGGAATGGTCCGGAGAATAATATTCATATAAGGAAAGTCCCGTTTCGGAGTTCGGGAATGATTCCGGTGTTTTCATCGGGAATGTTCTAGAAGGTTCCGGATTGTCCGGCACTCCGGGGGGGAAGGGTACATGAATGTGTCATTGAATGATTGCATCATGTACTAAGTGTTCTTGCTGTTCCAAAACTGAAAAGTCAAACTGCCAGTTTGAAAGTCAAACGGCTAAAACAGGAAACTGTGGGAAACAAGCAAGAGGAGGTTGAAACCAACTTGGAGGAGGAGTCCCTCCTCTCCAAGCCGGCGGCCCACCTAGGCCGAGTTGGGGAGGGACTCCCCTCCCTCCCCTGGCGCGCCGGCCCCTCCACCTATAAAAGGAGGGGCAGGGCCTCCTCCTCTAGACACACAAGTTCCTATCCTCTAATCTCCGGTTTAGAGCCGTTTTGGTTTAGAGCTTCTAATTGCTTTAGCCTGCGGTTTAGAGCCTTCTAATTGGTGTGTCTAATCCCTGTACCACTAATAGATCTCTCTCATACTCCACCATACTCTCTCCGGCTTAAGGCGAAGCCCTGCGGGATTTCCCCTCTACTTCCGGTACGCCAGTCAGCCGGAATCACGAGGAGAGTGCTACAACCTCCATTTTCTTTGGAACAAGGAGAGGAAGGTCTTCGTCGAAAATCGAACGTGTGACCGATCAAGGAGCGCCGCTTAACGCAGCCGGAAGGATCGTCTACACGATCTTGAGATCGGAAAGAGTACGACTACATCACCCACGAGAATCCGCTCTCGTTAAACACTTTGGAATCTTCGAGGGTAAGTTATTCTATCGACTCGTTGCTACAATCTAGTAGATAGATCTTGGCTTGTTTGTTTGTATGCGATAGAAATTTTTTGTTTTCCATGCTACGAACCCCTACAGAGGCATGCAGAGGCAGTGACGCTGCGGGCGCCTGGACGTCGATCGGTGAAGGGGACGCCGCTGGAACCTGCACAGGAGAACTAAGAACAAAACTAGGTGCATTAGCCGTTAACAGGGTAATGTCATAACTACACATGAAGATACTCTGAGTAACTGGTTCATTAGATGGAAACGACATCGAAAGAAGTTTGGAGACATCAACAGTAACACCGGGAGTAGCATAGGGAAACACCGTCTTGTCGAAAATAACTTCACGAGAGATGTAAATACGACCAGTGGAGCGATCAAGACACTTGTATCCTTTATGTATCTGACTATACCCAAGAAACACACACATCCGAGAGTGAAACTCGAGCTTACGTGAATTATACTTACGTAAACTAGACCAACACGCACAACCAAATGTGCGAAGAAACGAGTACTCGGGATTCATATTGAGGAGTTGGAACACGGGTGTGGCGTGGTTGATGACCCGTGTGAGCATAATGTTAATAAGATATCAAGCTGTAAGAAACGCCACATCCCAAAACAAAGGGGCAGTGAGGAGTGTGTTAGGAGAGCTAGACCCGTCTCGACGAGATGACGGTGCTTGCGTTCCGCTATGCCATTTTGTTGACACGTATGTGGACAACACACACGATGAGCGATGCCGGTACGCTGAAAATAAGCATGGAGGCGATGATACTCACCACCCCAGTCCGACTAAACAGAACGAATCTTAGCATTTAACTGACGCTCAACATGGTTTTAAAAAGTGTAAAAGATACTCTCAACATCAGACTTATTTTTTATCAAATAAATCCAGCAATAACGATTATAGTCATCAATAAAACTGACATAATACTTAAAAACCCCACAAGAGGGCAAAGCAGGACCCCAAACATCAGAGTGGATAAACTCAAGTGGTGATGTAGAAACACGAGTAGAATAATTATATGGTAATTGGTGACTCTTAGCACGCAGACAAGAATCACACACGGAAGACTCAATGTTTGAAGAACATGGCAAATTATTAGAACTAAAAATATTTTGAACTATCTTATTTGACGGATTACCAAGATGTCGATGCTACTGCCACTGCTCGGAAGTTAGCCGAACGCCGGACGACACACCATGCCCAGAAGCAATGGCGCGGCTGAACGGGGAGGGTAAAGACCGCCATGACTCCTACCACAAAGAAGAACCTTCTTCGTGACCTTGTCCTTGACATAGAAAAAGTATTTATGAAATTTAACAAAGACTTTATTGTAACAAGGCGATAGACGGAGAGCAAACTATTGCTAAGTTCAAGGACAAGCAGAATATTTTTAAGCTCAATGGGAGAGGATAAACCGGGTAAACGAGAGCGACCAACATGTGTAATAGACAAACCTGCACCGTTGGCGACTTACACTTGATCCGTGCCGTTGTAGCAATCCTGGATGTTCATCTTATCCATGTCGTTGGTGAGGTGGTCGGTGGCGCCGGTGTCGAAGAGCCACGCCTGGTTAGGGCCTGGCTGGTAGGCGGCGGAATTACCGGCACGGGGATTCTCGTACTGGAACGCTTGGTTGAAGCATTTTTTGCACTGGAGGGCCTCATGCCCCCCAATACTTGCAGACTTGACAGCGGGGGCGATCGTGTTAGCGGTTGTAGCTCTCACCACAGCCGTTGCCCTGGCCGCCTCTGCCATTACCACCACCATCGCCCCCTGGTTGGAGCGGTTGCCACGGGGGGCATGCTGCTGGCCGCCGTGGTACTGGCCGCCGCCTTGCTTGCCAGTACGGCGACCCCCGAAGTGACCACCATTGTTGTTGGTGTTGGCGAAGGGGCGTCCTCCTTCACGGCCATCCCCTTGTCGCGCCCCGGCGTTGGAGGAGGTGGAGAATTTGGGGGCGAGGGTGTTTTGCTCCTTGAGGGACTCGCAGGAGAGGAGCATGGAGTAGAAGTTCGACAGGCTGAGGGTGTCGGCGCTTGCGGTGGCCAACACCGTGAGAGAGTTCTGGAGGGACTCGAATTGAGTCCCAAGACCGACAACGATGTAGTCGATCAACTCGTCATCGGAGATAGGCGACCCCACCTGGGCCATGGCATCCACGAAGCCCGTCATCTTGTGAAAGTAGGTGGAGGCGGTGAGATCGTTCTTCTGCAGCGTCTTGAGATGACACCGCATCTGGCGCCCGCCCGCCCACCCTGTTCTGCACCGAAAACATGGACAGGAGGCACGCCCACACGGACGACGTGATGGTGCGGCCAACGAGGTGGCCGAGGATCTCCTATGTCATGGAGCCGACAAGGATGATGAGGACGCACTGATCCGAGTAGAACCACAGGGTGTAGTCCGGGTTAGCCTTGGTCATAGTATTCGCACCTTCTTCTTCGATGACCGTGGTCGGAGGCGCTTTGCAGGATCCGTCGAGGAAGCCGTACCATCCCTGGAACAGTGATGTTGGGGACGACCTGCATCTTCCAAATAAGAAAATTAGTGCGATCTAGGCGCACCGTTATGGTGTTGGTGTTGTGGATGGTGGGGGTGATACGTTAAATTTGCATCACCATTCTATATCATAATTTGCCTCTATTCATCGATATATGTCTTATTATGAGGTATTACTTATGTCTTTTCATCTGTTTATGCATGTTGGATGATTCTTGGAGGATGAACTGTCGGAGTCTGGATTCTGATGGAAAAGGAGGTGTTTTGAGGCTATTTCACGAAGATCAGAAAAATACCAGAAAAATATGGGGAAAATACGGAGGAAGCCAAACGGAGGGGCGAAGAAGGGCCGCAGGGGGCCCACCCCTAGGCGCAGGTCCCCCCTGGGCCGCGCCTAGGGCAGGTGTGCTCACCTGCCCGGCTCCCGGCTCCGCCCTCTCGCCTATATCTTCCCTACGGAACCCTAACATCAGGGGGGCGATCACACATAGATTTCCGCGGCCTGTGCAGGGCAGAAAACACCGAGAGAGAAATATCTCTCCAGCAGACAGATTCCTTCCCGGAGAGGGGAGATCGTCGCCATCAACACCGTCATCAAGCTAGGATTCATCGGGATCATCATCCACACCATCATATCCACCAGCACCATCACCATTGCTCCATCCTGCTGTAACAATTGTGTTGGATATTGCTTTAGTTCATTGGGGGAACCTTCCCGGTGTTGATTACTATTGTAGTAACCATTGGATTATTGTTTATGTTCAGATTGTTATCCATTACCATATCATCTTTGATCTTGATTTATATGATGTCTCGTGAGTAGTTCGTTTAGTTCTTAAGGACATGGGAGAAGTCATGTTGATAGTAGTGGATTTGTGTTGAGTTATTATTCAATGGTTTAGTATTTAAGTTGTGGTGCTATTCTTCTAGTGCTGTCATGTGAATGTAGACTACATGATACTTCACCATTTATGGGCCTAGGGGAATGCATTGTGTATTTGGCTACTAATTGTGGGGTTGCCGGAGTGACAGAAACCTGAACCCCCGTTAGGACTCCTTTGCACAAGGGAGTGTAGGTACGGTGACCCAGCATACCACTGCATAATGTAGTATACTATAGTCGTTGACATAACACCAATGGAACATTGTTCACTAGTATTACATCCCTCAGAATGGCACAACAGAAACATAGCGGGTCCAATACATGGCTAAAGGTTACAACTCACTCTTTACACAAGATCCAGAGAACACTCTAAGTTAAAGAGAGAGAAAGAACTTCTTACAAAGAAGAATCAAAGATAAATAATACAAGAACTAGTATACTATTAAGTCTAGTATTTTAACTAAGGGATTGGCATTGCTACTATTGCAATACACTACAGAATTAGGTTCTTTGGATAGAGATTATATTCCTATCTAATCAGTAACTTCGTCTTCACTTGAGTTGATGTATATGTTGACTTCATTGAAGAGATTTGGCTTTGGATGACGAGTCCTGGAGCATAACTTGATGTGGATGTTGTCTATTCCGGCTTCAGAATCTACCAGGGTTAAGAAGATACTTTGAGTACGAGCGTACTCAGCAAATTCACTAGAAAAGGAGTGTTTGATGCACTATAACTACAGCCACAGACCGTAGGTCGTAGGCAATGCAAGTTTTTGTAAACATTTCTTCAAAGGTTGCTTTTATTCTGAAAAGCTATGTCCGTCAGCCTTCACGGGTTTACCAAAACTTTCATGGAGTTCCTTTCCCGCCGCATTCGCAGCTCCTTCCCGGAATAGGGAGTAACAAGTTATAGTTCTTACACTCTGCAGAGGTGCGTCACTTTACCCATGAGATATCAACTCTTTGTTGCACAAACGGGCAGCTTATTCCCGTCCACAGTTCCATGATGTGGGGCCCAGAAGTTGGTCCAAGCCAATCACTTCCCCCTTCACGACCTCGCATGCCTCCTTGGTGTACACCATGCCCACATAATGAATTACGGCAATGGTTTGTATAAACCGTTAGATGCCAGAACTATCGTGGGACGTTGAGGGTTCCCACCCATATGCTGCATATCCTCTATGAATTACCAATTAATATGCATGCTTCAATGATAACAGCTACGACCTGCACATCCGGCTTCATGCGAGAGGAAGAAGATACATCTGACTTCTCTATCCCATTCCAAATCTCATGGTTAACGCGTAATATACGGCGCAAGAATCACTGGCGACATTGGTTGTTAAGTCCTAGGTGATATAGTTCTGAACAATGGTATTCCAACTGTCATATTTACTAGATTAGCTGATCACCCTGGATCAGTAACCAATAGCTCACATTATTATCGAAGATAGTGTTTTCTGACCTTTTTCAAATGCAGGTGATGACAACACTGAATTTGTAAAATACTTTACAGAAAATAAATAAAGGACATGAGCAAGTGTGAACTTGCCTTTTGTGATTGCAAGATTATGCACTCACGGTCTTCAAGGTAATATAAGATCCAAAATCTGAAATCATCATCATTGGTCCGGTAAGGAATAATGTTTAAAGAAGCAATATGCTCTTATGCATAAGTAATGTGATGCACGTTCTAAACGCGAATCCCGGGGATAACGTTGTTCTAGGGTTTGGATACTAGAAATAATGTCTTTGAAATGTGTTGTACTTTTAGATAAGTTGTACATTTGTGCTTCTTATTAAGGCTCGTGAGTGTGTGTGAAACAATCCTATAACTATAATATCATAAAATAGTAGGATACACACAAATGTGAGATATTATTCAAGATGGCTTATATAAGAGTTCTTGTTTGAAGTGGCAAATAGAATAACATTTGAAGAAAAGATTTCTTTTCTAAGGTTTTAAACAATTTTTGTGGTTAGTTAGTGGTGGTCGATGTGATTTGTGTTTGCTTGAATAGTTTTGGCTTGAGATGCTTTATAACTTAACTGGTTCAGACCAAAGTTAACTATAAAACATATAATAACGCTTATAGTGTTATACTTAGATTCTTGTATACTAAAGTTAACTTTAAAACAAAGATAGTTTGAAAGTGTAATGTTTATAACCTTTTTACCTGGTGTACTTGTTAATGTTGCTTTAAGGTTACTTAATAATGGTTATTCTTTTACTTGGTATAGTGGTTTCTTGATTTTGTACTGAAGTAGTATCATTTACCTTTTATAGATGAGTGGTTATAGTTTACAAATCAAGATATGACATTACTTGACTATTTATGTACTTACAATAGTGTTGTGGTAGTTTTTGTAATCTGGTGGTTAAATTAGATAGAAAGGATCTGATTTATTCACAAGTTGTTCTTTAAGGTTTTTATCATGAATTGGAATCTTTTGAGAATATAATCTTCACTTAAGGTTGAAGATAATTTACTAAAAAGGTGTTTATAGTGTTTTAAACCATTATGGCTTCATATTGTTAACATTTAAAACTAATACTATTTATTAGACTTAATGGACTCATTTTAGGAATATCAACAATTTTATTTATTCTTATGTGAATTACCAATTAAGTAAATAAGTTTAAATTTAAGTTATTAAAGTGTTTAAATTTTTTATTTAGCTCAAAAGTGGAATATTAGATTTTTAACATGTAGATATTATTTTTGTGATCATTTTGGTATATTACATTTATTTTTTGTGATTTATAAATAATAAGATATGATTTTTAAAAGATTTATTACTTTATAAATACTTAATAAGTTGAATTATAATGTATGATTATAATTTTAAATTATAATTATTTTTTATAATATTTTTGGTATTTTATTTATGTTTTTAATATTTACCATTATTAAAATTTGAATTATCAAATTTGGATTATTATTAAGACCTTTATTAAGTAATATTTATTTAAATAATCATTATGTTAATATTGTACAATAAGTTTAAGTTGTAGATTTTATTTTTCTACAAATTTTCATATATTATACACATTTTTATGAATTATAAACCAAAGGTTATTAATTAAACAAGATTTAACCATTTATTTAATTTCTGGAATATTAATAATTGAGCTTATAACATTTTCTTTATTTCTTAAATAGGAATTAACTTTTTATACCGCACCCGCATCTAGCCTGAGTCACTGACCAGTGGGCCTATGTCCACCTCAGCTCTCAGGTTAGAGAAAATGCATTTGTTACCGATTGATTTGCTACCCCCACACAATGACATATGGGCCCTAGGCCATATCACATGCCACACGAGACAAAGACTGGTCAAACTAGCTGACGTGGCTCGAACCTGACGCATGCATGACGTCACTCGAGTTGATCCTCACTGGTTGAGGATCGATCGATTTGGTGCGCGCGGGGAGCTGTGGCTAGGTGCGTTGGATAGAGGAGATCAAGGAGAATCTACTAGTGGTGCCGCCGCTACCTAACGGTCACCGGAAATACCTCGGCGATGAGCTTTTGCGGCGGACAACGGCGATGCTCGACGAAACTAGGCCTACGGTGAGAATTAGCAAGCGAGAATGGTGTCCAGAGATGCGTAAGCTTACCCTGATGACGATAGAGCGGTCGAGGAGGTGTGACGACGGCGAATCGACGGTAATGGCCACGGCGGCCGAGGAAAAGGAATGCTCGATTTCACATGATTCTCGGCGAGCGGGCTTTCGTGCTTGGTCCTAGATGAGTCAGTCCACGACAGCGCATCCAACGGTGGCTACCACGAGACGAGGGATGGTCGGAGTTGACCGGAACAATGAACTCCGGCGAACTAGGGTTTTGGGTGAGGAACGAAAGTGGTTCTAGAGAGCGAGATTGAGGATGAGATGGGTATGAGAATATAGAGGAGGACGCGGCGATCTTATCTACTCCTACCAGGGATGGCGGCACGCATCGTAGCGCGGTGGTGGATCGACGGCGGAGCTCCGGCTAGCGAGCTGCTTCTAGTAGGCGAGGTAGGCGAAGAAGTAGTTTTTGCAGATAACCCCCTGGCATTTCTTTCTTCTCAACCCGCAATCCTTCCCTGGCCCCACCTGCCAGTCATAGATGAAACCGAGATGTGCTGGTTGTTGGGCTATTGTGGGCTGCACATGAGTGTGAGATAAGTAATTAGGAGTTTGGCCACGGGCAGGTAATGTTTTTTTATTTTTTTCTATTTTTTATTTTTTTGTTTTCCTTTTCAGATTTGTATAAAATCTTTAATTTGAAATTTTCTTTGTAGAATTTATTTGATGGATAATTATAGTAATACTAAAATATATTTAGTATCATTTGTGAATTTTTATTATATAATATTTTTATATTTCTTTTATTTTCTCAATATGAACTCCTTTTAATATTTGGTAGAAGCTTTTCTTATTATTTTTCTTTCCACTTTTAACCATGGATTTATTGAATGATATATTCTTATTTGTTTATACAACTTAACTCTAGTTGGCTCATAGTTTGAATGGAATTTATTATATGTGTAAGGATTCTATATCAATATTTGATGTATGAAATGTAAAAAAACATTGAGATGGTTATTACTATTTCCATTGACTTGGAAAATGGCAATGTATATATTCCATTATGATAAACAAAGAAGTTTAGGGTCCTTAACTTACTTATATTTCTTTGTTGATGTTAGAAGAGATTTAATAACTAAGCAGATTGTTTTCTGTTTGGGATATTTAATGACATCACCTTTAGGACTAGAAAGTTATATTTAGAATGTGTTATTGAAAGAAATGGATAAAGATACTCCAAAGCACATATAATTATGATGGTTGGAATTGGCAGAGATGTGCTTATGTGATTTGTTGTAGGAAAATATTCCTATAAAGTGATATGGACATAAGATGATGGTTCAATAGCATGAAATGGATATTATGTTTGGTTTGAGATTTAGAGTTGGTTGTTTACCAAAATTGTCTATTTTCCATAATTCACAATCCTGGATTTCTAATTAAGGAATTCCTTTCCTATACTATTTCTTCCTATCTATCATCATGATTAACATGATGAGCTTTCCTTTACAAAAATATTCTTATTCACATATCATTCTTCTAAACTCATTGATAAATCTAATGAGCTTGACATTGAAGCTTTTATAGTTTCCTCATACCCATACTTGGTTATATCCACTACTCTACTGTTGATAACCTTCCATCCAACAAGTAGTTCCTTCAAACTCCACTCATAATCTTCCTTAGTCATCCATCACTAATATTCCTCCATCAGATGCATGTATCCAACTACCTTTCTCTAAGGATTATTCTTCTTCAATGTAAATACACTAATTCATAACTCTAGGCTATATTGGCTTTAAATGAATCATATTGTCTTATATTTACTCTAGTAACTCATACACCAACCTTACATTATATTATTGTGACTTATAATGGTTAACCTAGGATAATATATCTAGACTAGGGTTCAATAATGTTCTATCCTCCAATGTCACTTATACAAGATATAAGCATTCAATCTTGGTGAATAAGGCATGATTATTATAATCTTTTGATCCTTTATGGTTTAGGTTTCCAATTGGCTAATCAAGGCTTCATCAATACAACATTACAGTTGTATTATAATTATCTTCTGTTTAGCTCACTTGAATTAAGAGTTATAATTCATTGACTATACCTACTTGATCCAATAGGACTACTCCTGGTAATTTTCTTCAGACTTCATCCTAGTAACCTTCTTTACTACCATATGATTGGGTAATAACAATAATTCTTATATTTTTCTAGGAGGGATTTAACTCCATCAATTATCCTATTGATTGGATTCTTTTCAATCATTCCTATCCAATAGATGACATCTGAAACTAGCATCACTATTTACCTCTTCTTACTTCTTTCTTTATAAGCCTTAAATGAATGTTGTAATAAGAACAAGAGTTAATAGGTCAAGAACTGATAGGTTAAGAGTTGGTGAATCAATAGTTGATTACTCAATATTGATGAACAACAAGTATAGGGATAGGGTTCAATAGAGATGATAAGGATTGATATGGAAAGAAAGATATATGGTGAATGATCTTGACTTAGTCTCTTTCCAGCTCAGACTCATTAAAGATTTAAAGTTAGATAGTACTATGATACTCATAGGAAGAATAGATAAGAGTAAGATAGGTCAGGGTTAGACATTTCATTTATATTGCTTCAGTTTGTAACCTTAACTTGGCACTTATGAATTGTTGTGTTGAATGTGATAATAGAATCCCTTAAGGATCATATATTAAGTATTTAAGCAATGCATTATGAGTAGCATTTTATTATATTTGATCTACCCTTAGATCAAATTATATTTACCCAAATAAAGTTTTAGCAAAGGTCATATTGAAACTTATCACAGTCAACTGGATGATCTACTTCAATTCCATCAAGTTGAGAGAAGCTTCAATCACTTTGACAAGTTTTGTTCAAAAGCGCGAAAAGTATTCAGATTTTATATGCATGAATGCAATGCACACATCTGGGTTCACCTTATTTTTAAGCTCTAATGCTGGGATGTTACAGTAGGATCTCAGAGTTTAAAGCTGTGGTTAGATTTATATCTTAATTACTTTCTTGTAGTTGCGGATGCTTGTAGGGGGTTTAATCACAAGTATATATTAGTCCAAGTAAGGTCGGTATGTTAGAACACGTTCACCCACACAACACTTATAACACCAAAGAAGAGTACTCAGCTATTTGAAGCGAAAGCACTTGACAGAATTCCCATGTGTCCTCGAGAACGTTTTATCCTTATAAGTATTTCCACCGGCTTGTCCTTTGCTAAGAAAGGATTGGGCCACTTGTTGCGTTTGTTCGTTGTCTTTATTACTTGCTCTTTGTTTTGTTGCTTTATCAGAAAACCACTAAAAATCTGTTTGCTAAGTATTTACAGAGAGTTCCTACTCCATACCACTGTTTAGCACCTTCATCTCCTCGTTGGGATCGACACTCCTATTTATGGAAAGTACTGCGATACACCCCCTATACTTGTGGATCATCAAGACTATTTTCTGGCGCCGTTGCCGAGGAGTGAAGCGCTATTGAAGAGTGGAACTGGTAAGGGAAACTTCTACTGTGAGTATTGCTTTTTTTCTTCTGTTTGTTGCTTTGTTTCCAATATGGATAACCCACTTGGTTTTCTGTTTGGGAAAACTACTACCACTGCTAGGGTAGTAGATGAACCACCATCTGTTGAGATAGATCCTTTTAAGATACCTACAAGTATTGTTGATCGTGTTATGGATAATTATTATTTAGGGGATGGAACTGTCCATCCCGGTGATCATTTACTTTTTATCCATGAATTATGCGGGTCGTTTAAGTGTGCAGGTATCACAACTGAATGGGTGAAGAAGTTACTCTCCATATACTTGAAAAAGAGAGCTGAAGAATGGTATAAGTTGCTGAAGAATGGACAATCCATGGAATGGGAGGAAATGGCATCTCTCTTTTATTTTATCCTCCCGGTGAAATTCATAAGGATAGAAATCTTATATATAACTTTTGGCCTCGTGATGGAAAGAGTACAGCTCAAGCTTGGGGGAGATTGAAGTTACTAATGCTTAAATGTCCTATTCATGAACTCCCTAAAAATATTATTATCAATAACTTTTATGCTAGGCTTTCTCTTCATGATAAAGATTTACTAGATGCTTCTTGTGCTAGATCATTCACACGTATGAAGTAAGAAGCTAAATGGTATCTCCTAGACCATATTCAAGAGAACACTAAAGCTTGGGAGAATGACAAAGGAAGAAAGTCAGGTATAAACTATGATTATAAATGCATTAAATCTTTTATGGGAACTGATGACTTCCGTGATACTAGTAATCAGTTTGGTCTTGATTCCCAAAGTATTGCCAATTGTTTTAAGGCCTTTGCCTCTTATATTGAAATTCCCAAGAAGAAGTGGAATAAGTACCATGCTCCTTATAAATATGTTGTTAGTCATGTTCCTGTTAGAAGTGCTGAAGTTTGTACTACTAATCATATTGTGCCTGAACCTCATGTTGAAAAAGCCCTTTTCCAGCTAAGGTAAAGGAGTATTCTATGATTATTAGTGCAAATAACAAAGGTACTAACAAAAATGTGGAGCCTGATGTGCAACTCAATAATGAACCAGTGGTAGCTATTGTGAAAGACACTGTCACTAGAAATATAGAGGATGAGCACATTGTCTTCTGTGAAGACGCTTCTAATATTATATCTCATCCTAGTAAAGCTATAAAAGCTAGTGTTCCTGTGATTTCTGTTAAAATTGGTGATCATTGCTACTATGGTTTATGTGATATTGGTGCTAGTTCTAGTTCTATTCCTTATGAGCTTTACAGGGAAATTATGCATGAGATTGGTCCTTGTGAGCTTGAGGACATTGATGTGGTTATTCATCTTTATAATAAGGAAACCATTTGCCCCATTGGTATTGTAAGAGATGTGGAAGTTCTCTGCGGTAAGATTAAATATCCAGCTGATTTTCTAGTGCTTAATCCAACAACTAGCAAAACTTGTCCTATCATTTTTGGTAGACCTTTCTTGAACACTTGTGGAGCTATTATAGATTTTAAGAAGGATAAAGTTTTAACTAAGTTTGATGGAGATTCTTATGAGTTTAATTTTTCCAAATTTTCTAAAGCTCCTTGTGAAAATATCTTGCCTAATAAAGATTTCAGGATGGAACAACTTGCTTCTATTGATCCAGTTTATGACCTTGGGCCTCTTTTTGGTGACTGTAAGTATGCTCATTCTGATGATAAAGTTGTTGCCAATGACAGTTATATTGTCAATTTTATTCAAAGTGCTACTGAAATTTATTATGAGAAAGGTAAACATGGTTTTATGCATCTCAATAATGTTAAGTCTCCCCGTTTTATGTTGAAAGCTTTGAAGTTGCATTTGTTTTGTCTTCCTATGCTTATGGCTTTTTGTTTCAACAACTCATTTTATCATGCTACTCCCATGCATAAGAAGTGGGTTAGACTCAAATGTGTTCGTTATTTGCTTCTTGATGCTCTCTTTTACTTCAAATATTTATCTCCTATGTGAGCATCATTGAAAGTTTCAAGCCTAACTTAAAGGCATTAAAGAAAAGTACTTGTTGGGAGATAACCGAAGAGTTTTATCGAGTCTTGGAAGTTATTACCATAGTAATAACCGCTCTATATCCTTGTTGTTTTGGTTTTTGTGTCAAGTTCAACTACTTTTGTGAAGTAGAGGAGTTGTGAAAAGTGGCTGTCCTGGGATATATTTTTGTGATGGATTGTAAAAATTCGTGATAAATCTCAGTATGTTGGATGGAGCTGCATTTTTCTGATCTTGTTCTCCAAGTTGTTACCCAACTTTCATTAGTTCTGCACTTTTTGATTTGAGCAACAGAATTTTTTAGAAAAAATCAATCTTTACCTGCTGGTCTGTTTTGACAGATTTATGCCACCATTTGCATTTGTCTCTTCCAGAGCCTTTGTTTTGATGGGTTTTAAGTTGAAGTGTGCACCCAAAGTTTTTTTGTTTTTGCTTACACTAGTGTTGCCATTGAAGTTTGTGTATTGGCTTGTGAAGAAAGGAATTTCCAGAGGAAAGAGAAAAGGAGTCTGCAGAGTTCGTCTTTAAATAGGTAAAAGTGGTGAAAACAGAAGGTTCGTGAAAGCCTAATCTTTTTATATTTTTGATGTTTTCAATACATAAGGGAAGTTACGAGACTAAACAGAGGAGGAAATGGAGTCCGGGGTGGACAAACCCACCCTGGCGCTGGTTCACTGTCACACGGAGGGGCGTACACCCCGAGCTCCGTCTCCGCCTCGTTTTTGTACCAATACCTTCCTTATGCATTGAAACTTCGTAATATATATCCCCCGGATCGCCCGAGGTTCGTGCATCGTGTTCTCGTCGTGTTTTTGTTTTGATCTGTTTCTGCCAGGAAATCTTATCAAGTTCAGAGCATCATGGTATCCGCCAACGACAAAGGTAAGAAGCCCGAGGAAGATGATCCTCAAAACCCCAAGGAGGAGGAGATTTTGGTAGGGTATGAAGGAGACATGGAGGAGGACAAGCATCTGGACACCCGCGCTACCGTCGCAAGCATTAGAGTGGTGGCAAACCCTATCAAGCTTAGGAGGACAACACTGATGTCTACAGAAGGGAAACCTTCACGTCATATCCTCGCTCCACGGACACTTCCTCCTAGTACCACTCGTTCTAACCATCCAAGGACGAAACACTCTAAGAAGGAAGAGTGGAGAAAGAATAACAAGGACTAGGATCCTTGGTCCGAATTGATCATGAACTGCATTGAGCATAATTCGGAGTTGATTCGTACTCTGACCTTCGATATGGAGGATTTGAAGAAACTTATTGAAGATCTTATCAAGAGAACACCACCACCACCGAAGGAGTAATTCATCATCAGGTTTGGCATTCTCTTGGCTTGTTCCAAGCTTGGGGGAGTGCCGCAGTATCATCATCATTATCTTTTATCTTTTACCTTTTTAGTGGATTCATATCTTTGGTAGAGAGGTTATCTTATAGATTGGTTTGCATGTGGAAGTATCTCTCCTTTAGTTGATTATCTATGTATCCCTTTGTGTGAGTGACTTTATTGAATATTAATGACAAGTCTCATCTTTTACTTTTTGCACTTCTTATTTTAGTTTGCAATCTCTATTATATGATGGATCTTATTTATCAATATTGGCATCACTTTGGGAGCATCAAGTAGATCTAAATTGGTTTTGGCAAACCGAGCTCTGGTCAGTAACAACACTTTTTGAGGTTTGAAAGAAAAAGAGAAAAAAAAGCTTACAGGTATTTATATCATCTATTTTCTTTCTTGTTGGATCTTAAGCTTAGTATTCTTCATTTAAGATCTTTTGTGTCTTCAAGGTAGATTGCATGTTTGGCTTTATTACTTGTATGTTTGCTTGTTTCTTTCAACTCTCTTGCTTGCTACCCAGCCTTGCTAGCCAAAAACCTGTTTTGAGAAGGCATACTTCTCATGTTTCCAATCCCTTTGAACCAAACCTATGCCATTTGTGCCACCATACCTACCTAGTAAAATTATTGCTATTTCAAACAAATTTTCAAGCTTCATCTATCTTTCGAATTAAAAAGTATTTTGTTATGTGAAAACTAGTTAGTAAAGCTCTCATGAACTTGATGGCACACCTTATTTCTTTGCCCCTAATAGACTTGAACCATTATGTCATCGAAGTTGTATATGCTTGGACCTATATGTTGGAATTAGCAGAACCATGTTGTCATGGGGAACGTTTTCAACATTGCACTTGTACTCTGTACACAGTAGATATCGTGCTCTTTTGTCTGTGGATGTCACCGGTGTGAAATAAAGAGGGAACTTGTAAGTCCATGGAGTTTGTATTTTGTGTTAGAGAAACGCCTGGACCGCTAGCCTAAGCCATGCCTAATCATGGTGAAACTTGCAGCATCACCATAGTGAGCTATCTATGAAGTATCCTCAATAAAAATCTATGCATATAGTAAATAAAAAGATCGCTGAGATGCTCACTGTCTGCTTGCCTTGTCATTTTGGTTATGGGAAAGCTCCTGTACCATGTGCAAGGGGTACCCCGTTGGCGGTTTTTTATGATACGCATGTACTTAAAATGACAAGAACTTACCAGTAACTGAAGTTGAGTAGCATGAGGTGTGGCCCTCATATTCAAGGGACATGAGATTGCCAACTTATATTTCGTCAAGCATATACTCCATCCTTGTTCACTTTAACCTTAATCATCTCAAGATGCCTATGATAGGGGCAATGAGGGCTCAAAGCTAGTAAGTACCATAATCTTTTGGAAGATCTTTATGACTTGAAATCCTTGCTCCCCTCTATAAAGGGACCTTTCTCCTACTTCCAAGTTCAGTTAGTAAACCTATTTCCTCTCTATCTCCAGCAAGCATTTGAGTTGTTGTGTTTCAAGCATTGATATGGTGATTTATTCAATCATGTTCTTTATCTTCCTTGTTTGCACAAAACTCTTATCTATTGAGTATTACTTTGAAAGCCTTCATTTGTGAAAAACCTTTTTGAGCAAAGAGTGCTCCTGTTTTGAAACTTCTATAAAAAGCTTTTTGTGAAACTGTTCGCCAGGTGTTCTCTGACCAAGAACAAAGTTTGAAAATTCCAATTATTATTTATCTTTATGCATCTCTATTGTGACTCATGTACTTGTTGCAAGCTAAGTTATATAATGGTGAGTTGTTTTCTTCTATGAGCTGTGCAATGGTAAGTGTGATGCTTCTTGTTCGTATTCTTTTATCGACACTTCACTCCATTAACCTGTGGACATGTTTACTGAGCTCAGTTTTCGCATGGGACAAGCGAAGTTCTAATCTTGGGGGGAGTTGATACGTCCAATTTGCATCACCATTCTATATCATAATTTGTCTCTATTCATTGATATATGTCTTATTATGAGGTATTACTTATGTCTTTTCATCTGTTTATGCATGTTGGATGATTCTGATGGAAAAGGAGGTGTCTTGGGGCTATTTCGCGAATATCAGAAAAATACCAGAAAAATATGGGAAAAAGACGGAGGAAGCCAGGAGGAGGGGCGAAGAAGGGCCGTAGGGGGGGCACACCCCCCTAGGCGCGGGTCCCCCCTGGGTCGCGCTTAGGGAAGGTGAGCCCACCTGCCCGGCTCCCGGCTCCGCCCTCTCGCCTATATCTTCCCGATGGAACCCTAACATCAGGGGGCGACCACAGATAGATTTCTGTCGCCTCTGCGGGGCGAAAAACACCAAGAGAAAGATCTCTCCGGCAGACAAATTTCTGCCAGGGGAATTCCTTCCCGGAGAGGGGAGATCGTCGGCATCAACACCGTCATCAAGCTAGGCTTCATCGGGATCATCATCATCCACACTGACGAGGTTTAATCTCGTCAATGCCCATTGTTATGGACTTGGGTTTTGGAAAAGATGGGGATGATGGAGATCGTGGCAAGGTTAACAGACAAGCAACCAGGGGACACGAGATTTACCCAGGTTCAGGCCCCCGGAGGGAAAACCCTACTCCTGCTTGTCTGCTCTTTGATTACGGCGGAACCAAGGTTCTGTATGCGCAGATTCGATCTGGCGTGGATGCGTGTCTTAAAGTATGAGTCGAGTTGCCCTAGGACGTGCCTCCCGGCCTTTATATAGACTTAGGCAGGTCCGGGCATAGTCCTAGTCGGTTACAAGTTCTAGGGTTTTACCCTTTGAATTTCCTATCTCCTCTAGTCTTGCTCTCCAAGGATCCAAGACGTCATGGGCCTTGGCCACCCGAAAATCTGCATGGGCCAGGTATACCGCTGTGGGCCTTCCTTGGCTGGACTAGGTATCTTTGGTTACGTGCCGTGAGGGTATAACCATGTCAAGAGCCCTCGGTGATCAGTCGAATCGTAGATTCGGCTGAGGACTCTTCCATCCTTCGGGAGCAGCTATATGTTAATAGTATATGTGTGTAGGGATTGTTGATGCGTGTGCCTGACTCACCCGACGGATCAGGGTCAGTTAACTGTCTTAGGACGAAACAACACGATCTTCTTCAGGTTCGGGTCCCTTAACCCGGGCCTGGAACATATGCTGGCGTAATTCAACTCAGGCCATGGAGGACTTATAGGAGTGGAATTCCAGTGATTTTAATTGGTGTACCCAACGCGTTCGTTGGGATTTTTCATCGTACCTGCTGGTACGGATTCATACTAGCAGAGCGCAGTCAGGTGCGTTGCCAGGCCATCAGATGATATCTGTAGGTCTTATCTTTGCGTCGCAGACGCAACATCCGAACATTTATCACCTCGGAGGTGTTTCGGGTGGCCAAGGAGATTGTTGCTCACTTAGCGTTTTGTTGGGGCAGAGTTGCCAAAAAAGTTTTTGCATGCGGATCCGGAAGATCGCAGTCAAAGATTTCATAGGGTGCGTCCAGCGCTCTCTATGGGAGTAGCCCCCAAGTGTCTGTTCGAGTCGTAGACTCAAACGGAGACTTTTAGTTCAAGCATTGTTTCAATCATTAGGTCCGCAGGACTCGAAAATTTTCGGATGCTTAAATCCATCCTCCCTATGGGAGTATCCCCCGAGTCCGTAGTGGAGTCGTAAACTCGAAGTAGGACTCAGAGAAATAATTTTGTCCTCATTTGTCTATCGGGTGCACGGCCAGCGCTCCTAATAGGAGTAACCCCCAAGTATTTACTCGAATCGTAGATTCGAGTGAGTAATTTTAGCTGTGGAGCCGAAGTGGTGCTAGTATAGCTTTTGATGACGTCAGTGCTTACGATCGATGACCTCAAGCGTCTGCTATGCTAGAGATGACTTGACTGGACGAAGCATGGGTCCCACTTGCTGACTTTGAATTGACCGGTCACGCGCGGCGTGGAGATGATTACGGCGTCTCCTCGATTTCCGCACGTAGTGGACGGCGTGGTAACGACGGTTCGTTTTGGTGCTGACACATGTACGGCCAGATCTACCGTTGGCGTTAGGTCTTCTCGATGGACGGCCAGCGTGCGTCGTCTTCGCCCCCTGGTGAAATCGTGGTTTGTTTTTCACCACAGCAGTTCATCTATTCACTGCCCCCTCATTCTTAAGCTATTCTTTGCTGCGCGCTGAGAGTTTCCTCCACATTTCCTTTGTCTTTCTTCGTTGGCAACGCCACCACCGCCGTAGCGCCATGGGGAAAACAAAGAAGTCCTCATCTGCAGTTGGGACCAGCGCCGCCGGAGGCAAGAAAGGCACCGCCATCGCCGCCACCGACGGTGGCGGCGATCGAACGGGAGAGCGATCTCCGAACCGCTGCGAAGCGAGCTCGATCCCGCAAGACACGGCGGCCGTGAGACTCCCCGGCAATGAGGTAATCCTCCGTCCCTCATCTGGGTATCGGGTTATGTTTGTTGCCTTCATGATTCGCGGGTTTTCTTTTCGGTCCATGACTTCCTTCGTGGACTGCTCTTTTTCTATGGGGTTCAACTCCATCATCTGTCTTCCAAATCCCTTCTCCACATTGCGTGTTTTATCACGCTTTGCGAGTGTTTGGCTTGGCATTGAGCCGCACTTTGGCCTCTTCCGGAAGCTTTATTCCGTGAAAAGGCAGTCTGGTTCGGATGGTGTGTATCCCATTGGGGGTTTCATCATCTCCTCATCCCAATGTGCAATTCTTTTCCTTTTCCATGTTCGAATCATCGATCTTGGCGGAGGAAATGGTTTTACATCCGTGACTCCGTACTGCCTGGGCAAGATTTTGGTCTCGTTCCTTTTGACCCCTCCCAATTGATTGAGAAGAAAAGATCCTGGAAAAACCAAATCTTAGACGGTGAGGTGGCGGAGATAGAGGCCCTGTACCGTCGGGTGGAGGATCTCCAATTGATTCCTGAGAAGGAGGTGAACGGTGTCGACATCATCCGGACGTTTCTTGAGCGTCGGGTGCAGCCTCTCCAAGCCAGGGCGCATCCGATGTTTCTTTACTCTGGGCGCCGTGATCCGACGAGGGTTTCGAGTGAGAAAATCTCCGAGGTGGAACTTGACAAGGCTCTTCGCGCGCTGTTGAAGTTCAAGGCCGACGAAGAAATCCCGGGGAAGTCGCTGACTTCTCCCTTTTCTTCGACGTTGGTCGTACCGAAGGTGTAGATTTGCGCACGTAGTGCTCCCCTTTTGTTTTTGTCAGCTGTGTACTTTTTCCTTTGTTTGCTAACAAAGTTCCTTTTCCTTTTGCAGAGCTTCAAAGTGCCGGGCATGGCACCACCGTTGCCCGAAAGGTATCCGAATGCCCCGGATAATGAAGTGGTGGATTCCGTCCGAAGCTACCGTGCGATCCCACGGAGGATGCCGACGAATCGAGTGAGGACCATTCGCCAAGCGATCACGGAGCTCTAGCGAGTCGCCGATGCCTCGACTCCCGTAAATCCTCCGGGCCTTGAGCGTCATGATGATGTTCATGGGGTTCTTCCTCTCCTTCCTGCCATTCCCTGTGCTGTTGCTCCGCACCAAAGAAAGCGGAAGAAGGAAGAAAAGAAGGAGGAGAAGAAGGAAGAAAAGAAGGAGGAGAAGAGGGCCCGAAGGACTTCTCCTATCTTCGACCTAAGCGCATTGGGCTCATAAGTTTTCTTGTTGCCACTGTTGTCCTTTGATCCCTTGTTATTTTTGCACCTGTGTTGATTGGTTCGTATGCAGGCAATCCTCCGACGGCTCTAGTGATGGTGCGCGCGAGATGATGGGGGAGTCGAACATTGCGTCGCCTCCTCCTGAGACGGTGGCGACTTCTGGTGACGCTGCGCCAGTTCCTCCTGTGCAGGAGAGGCTGGTGGTTGCGCCTCAGAATTTCGCAGCGGTCAGTGGTTCGCCTTCGGAGCACGTAAGTTTTTCTGCTTGATGTTACGGGGGGAGCCCCCGAGTGTCTTCGTATGCTGATGTTGTTTATGCTTCTTTGTGTTGGGCGTAGCCCCCAAGTCCTGCTCTTACTACTATTGTTCTTGTCGCAGCCTTTTGTCCAAGAGGCCAAGTGGTCAGTGGAGGAGCGACGCCTTGGAGGCGGAAACTGCAGCTTCAAGGTATTCGCCCTTGTAGTAGTTCTCTTGCTTATCCTGGTCCTGTTCTTTGACACTTGCTTGTTGTAAATGCAGAGGAGCATAACGACTCTCTCCGTGAGGTCGATGCTCTGAAGAAGAGTCTTGGCCAATCGGAGAAGGTCAAGATGTCGGGTGCGAGAGAGCCTTGAGCCGGAGCCGACGAAGGCAGTTAAAGAGCGTCTGCAGCAGGAGGCCGCAGATCGTGAGGAGCAGCTGGCAACCGTTGCGGCTGCTCGTGAAAAAGGGGTGGCGGAGAAGCTCATGGCTGCTGCCAAGGCTATTTCGGGTGAGCGTTAGATTTTGTACTTGCCTCTTTTTCTACGGATCTTCTTCTATGTTGCCTTTCTTCATGTTTTCTTATTTTTTGTCTCAGATGCCGCAGTATCGAGTTCGACCATGTGCTCGGAGCACGGAGTGCTCTAGATGATGCCACCATGGCGGTCAAAGACCGCCGCAGACCGTCGTCAACTCCCTTGCCAAGGCGAAGAGGTCCTTGGTCGCTTCTACCAGGAGCTCTTCCCGAAGGGCGCATCCCTTGAAGATGTGGATGCCCTGGCAGAGGCTCTGTCAGCCGAAGTGCCTGTAGCGTATAAGCGCAAGCAGAAGGGCATTGCGCGTCCGTCGGGCTGGCGATGGCCATGGCTGGGGCGGAGCTGACCTGCCCCACATTTCTCGGATGCCTACGGTGCGGATGGATCCGAGGTAGCCTTCGCTACTACCTCGCTGCAGATGATATGGGCCCAAGCTCATTGACTTGTCTTCGAGTATGCATTGCGGCAGCGGCGAGGCCAAAGCTAGGCGATCCGTTCTCGAGGCGACTCGGTGTCCTCGCCTTAGGCATAGTAGACGTGGGGTATTTTGTAGTCTACTTTTGTTGTAAATATATGTTGTAGTACCATCCTTGTGCCAATGAGTACCTTATATATTTTAATGAATTCCTCCGAGTTGTGCTCTATCCTTGGTGAATGTCATGTGCCTTATTTTTTTACCGCTATAGGTTCCTTCGGGTGCTGACCCAGTTGACGCTTCATCCGAAAGGCCCTCGCGACCATCATTGGATGATTCCTCGCAGCTTGCTTTTCTTCGGGATCGCGTGCGCAACTTGGAGAGAGATTTGCTTGGGTTACGCGGTCGCGCCGACGTTTGGAAATCCAAAGCGACTGGTGCACAGAGAGGAGTATTTGATGGCGGAGTCTGGGTCGTCCAACAAATGCAATGTAAGTTGATCCTTTTTCGGTTGTAGCTCGCTTCTTGGGTGAGCCTGCTGCCTTACTCTTGTTTTGTGCGGTTGTCGCAGTGCCAATCTTGCTCGAGGGAAGAAAAGGCGAGTATATTCGCTCGAGTCAATTGCTTGACTCAACAGGACATGGAGGCCAGCGGCTTCTTCTGGATGGATCGTGATCGCGCCATAGTTCTGGCGACGGTGCAGGATCGTGTCTACTAGGTTTCGCGGGTGCTCCGCCAGGTGCAGACATCACTTTCCTCAGTGTTGCACGTCATGTTTCCGTTGGATGCCGTGCCAACGACCCTTGCAGGTCTTCTGACGAAGTTTCGGAGTGCTAGCAATGTCAAGGAGCTGGTGCGGCAGCAGCTCGTCGCAGGGGTGAAGGCTACCTTGTCTCTTGTGAGGGTGCACCGCCCTGACGTAGATTTGGCTGCTGTGGCGACTGGGCCACCTCCTCGACCAGATGGTGGCGAGTGGAATATGCGTCCGCATTACGCGGCTGTAAGGCAGTATGCCGAACAGATTGTAGATTTGTTCGAGCAGCAAGCTCAGGTTATTCTTCAGAATAGGTAGGACCTGAAAATAAAGAGATAGATGTAAAATTTGTATATTACGGTTGGGCGTGTATGTGCCCTTTGTTGTAAAGGTTTGCTTGTTTGCGAGCACGCAGTGCTTTGATTTAGTACGTTCCCTTTTCGTTTGCCTGACGTGGTCAGCTACACAGGTGTACACGTTTTGTCCTCAGTCGATGAAATCGTGAGGTGGGGGAGCCCCCGAGTGCGTATGTAGCATGTAGTAAAGTTGCAGAAAATAGTCAACCGAGGGTTGGGGGCGAGGTACTTAGCTTTATTTATATCGTAATGGAGGAGGTACATGGTTCGGCTGAGTAGCCTTGGCTGAAAGCATTATTTAAAGTAAAAAGGCGGGTGGGTTGCTACGGGTAGAATCGTCGCAGGTGCGAGATGTTCCATGGGTTGGAGTATGCGACTCCAGACTCCACGTGCTTGAGGCGATAGGCGCCACCTGGGATGACTTCGGTGATGACATAGGGTCCTTCCCATGGTGAATCGAGTTTGTTCGGTCGCTTTTGCTTGAGTCGCAAGACGAGGTCTCCTTCGACGAAGGACCTTGGGCGCAGCTGGCGGCTGTGATAGTTGCGGATACTCTGCTGGTTCACCGTTGATCGAGCTGCTGCTATATCCCGTGCTTCGTCGAGTGTGTCGACGGCGTCTTCGAGTGCAGCCGTGAACTCGGCTTCGCTGTAAGCGACGACTCGTGGAGCCTGGTGGCATACTTCGGCTGGTAGCACGGCCTCAGCTCCGTGCACCATGAAGAACGGTGTGTAGCCGGTGGAGCTGTTTGGCGTAGTACGTAAGCTCCACAGGACAGACGGTAGCTCTTTCGTCCAGTTTCCAGCTTTGTGCTCGAGTGAGCTCATGAGGCTCTTCTTGATGCCGGCGCCGATTAGGCCGTTGGCCTTTTCCACTTGCCCGTTTGTTTGCGGGTGTTCCACTAAGGCATACGTGATATTGATCCCGAGGCCTTCGCAGAAGTCCTGGAATTCTTCGGAGATGAAGTTTGATCCGTTGTCGGGGATGATGCTGTGCGGTACGCCAAACCTGTAGACAATGGATTCGAAGAACTTGACGGCGGTTTTGCCCTTCTGGTTGGTGACTGGCATGGCTTCGATCCACTTGGTGAATTTGTCGACTGCGAACAGGAGGAAGACGTGTCCTCCCTTCGAGGATTTTGGCAGTTTGCTGATCATGTCGAGGCCCCATTGGGCAAAAGGCCAGGCTATGGGTATGGGTAGAAGTTCGGACCCAGGTGCGTGCGGTTTGTCGGCGAACCGTTGGCACCCGTTGCATCTTCGGACGATGTCCTTCGCGTCGCTCATGGCCGTTGGCCAGTAGAATCCTGCTCGCAGAGCTTTGGCGACGAGGGAGCGACTGCCTGCATGGTGGCCGCAGATGCCTTCATGGATATCTTGGAGTATGGCCTTGCCGTCGTTGATGGTGACGCACTGTTGCAATACACCCGTAATGCTACGTTTGTACAGCTCGCCGTTGATGATGGTGAAGGCTTTCGATCGACGAGATATGCGCCGGGCATCTGTCGGGTTGTCAGACAATTCTCCGTTTATCAGGAACTGGAGGTATGGACGTGTCCAAGTTTCTTCGACTGCCATGACCTGCATCAGGTTGACCATGGCAACTTCGGTATCCAACTTTTCGGGTCCTTCATGACCTTCGGGTAGCGTAGCCCCCGAGTGTTCTGCTTCTTCGGGTGATCCTTTGGGGAATTTCCGCTTGATGGATGGCACGCAGATCTGTTCGAGGAACACACCTGGTGGCACCTTTGCACAAGTGGAGCCAATGTTGGCGAGTCTATCGGCCTCCTCGTTGCTCTCTCTTCCAACGCGTCAAGTTCGCAGTCGAATTCTCCTTCGAAAGTGCGTTGTAGCGCGATGCACGCGATCATGTTTTCGGCGTGTGCGTCGCACTCATTCATCATCTGCTGTACGACAAGGTTGGAGTCACCGTAGATGACCAGGCGCGTTGCGCCACATATTTTTGCCATGTTCATGCCATGGATGAGGGCTTCGTATTCGGCCTCGTTGTTGGAGGCTCTGAATTTCATCCGAAGGACGTACTTCATATTATCACCTTGCGGGGAGGTCAGTATGACTCCTGCTCGCCCCGCTTCGCTTTGGAGCCGTCAAAATGCATTGTCTAGGACTGCGACATGTCTAGGGTGTCAGGCAGCTGCAGCTCCATCCAGTGCACCAGGAAGTCCGGAAGGACTTGAGATTTGATTGCGTGTCCCTTATCGTAGATGATGTCCAGGGGTGATAGTTCAATGCCCCACGCACGCCCTGTGGCCTCTAGGTTATTCAGGATGCTGTTCAGGGGTGCCTCGTTGACGACCATCACCTGATGCTCCTGGAAGTAGTGGCTCAGTCGTCGAGCCGTCATGAACACGCCGTAGGACAGCTTCTGGTAGTGCGGGTACCGCTGTTTTGTTGGAGTGAGAACCTCGCTGAGGTAGAAAATTGGGCGTTGTACCCCGTGGGTCTTGCCTTCTTCTGTTCGTTCGACCACGAGTACTGTGCTGACCACCTGGTGTGTGGCTTCTATGTACAGCAGCAGGGGCTCGCGCTCTTTTGGCGTGACCAAAACGGGCGAGGTGGAGAGGAGCCGCTTGAGGCTTTCAATCGTCGTTGGCTTCGTGTCCACTCGAACTTATGCGCCTTGCCATGCTTGGTAAAATGGTAGGGCCTTCTCGCCCATGCGGCCGATGAACCCTTAGTGCCGCTTATCGCCTGTGATATGCCGAACGCCCTTGAGGTTTTTCGCTTCTCCATTGTCATGATAGCTTTGATTTTCTTCGGTTCGCCGATCCTCGTTGAGAGATGAAGTACCCAGCAATGACCCGAGGGGACGCAAGGCGCACTTTTCTGGATTGAGCTTGATCCTGTGGCGATCAAGGTTGTCGAACGCCTCGCGGAGATCGTCGATAAGTTTTCTTGCCTCCTTGGTTTTTATGACTATGTCGCCGATAGACTTGGACGCTATGACCGATCTGGTCCTTGAGGCAGCTGCATGCATCGCTGCGTGGCACCGCGTTCTTTAGCCCAAGGGCATTGTGTTGTAGCAGAATACTCGAGCGGTGTGATGAACGCCGTTTTCTTGATCTTCGACCTTGAGTCGAATCTGGTTATAGCCCGAGTAGGCGTCGAAGAAGGAGATCTTCTCACAACTGCAATCGAATCGATGATCCGGTCGATCCGAGGTAGAGGAAGTGGTCCTTGGGCGGTTTATTTAGTGACGTGAAGTCCACGCACATCCGCAGGATGTCCGTGTCCTTCGGGACCATCACCGTATTTGCCCACTCGCTTTCCTTGATTTCCGGATGAAGTCTGCTGCGAGTAACTGTTGATATCCTTGTCGATAGCTTCGCTCGTGGCTCGGGTCTTGGATAGACTGCTGATCGTCTTGGTGTCTGGGAAGACATTGAGTGCGTGCTCGGCGAATTCCCTGGGAACTCCTGGCATGTCCGCAGGACACCAGGCGAATATTTTCCAGCGCTCACGGAGGAATTCGACGAGCGCGCCTTCCTATGCGGTGCTGAGGTCGTTGGCGATCAGCGCCGTCTGGGAGGCGTCTGTCGGATGGGCCTGCACTTTCTTGGTGTTGACGGTGGAGTCTAAGGACATGTCGGGTGCATTCTGCCTTGTGACTGGGGGTAGCCCATTGTCCGTCACCTCGCGGAGCCTTACGATCTCGTCTTGCATGTGAAAGACTGGGAGATTTTGTTGAAATCCCTGTCGCATTGGTCCGATCGGGTGAAGCTCCCGTGGACTGTGATGACGCCCCTTGGTCCCGCATCTTGAGTAGTAGGTATGGTATGCGTGGTGGGACGGCCAGAACCTTGCGAATGCTACAGTCCCGTGATGGCGTGGTATTGCGACGGCCATCCACCACTTCAATTCTAGGCGCTCTGCCGAAAGTTGTCAGCTTCAAGATGACGTCGAGCCCTATTTTGCCGGGAAGATGCCCTTCCTCAGGACAATGTCGTGGAACGTTGTGTCCGATTGTTCCAGTGCATTGCGGGATCCGCATAGCTGCTAGAGTGCTTGCGAACATTAGGTTGATGCTGCCGCCGTCCATGAAGACGCGACTCATCTCGAAGCCTCCGATCTGCGCCTCGGACCGTGGCAGCATGACTGGGCGAGGGATCCGCAAGGGTGATCCGCGAGTGAATGTGATGCGGACTCGATCCGATGAGGTACTCGGTGGATTGCAGTGAGTTGCCACGCCAAGTTGATTTGTCGGGTGATTTTCTTCGCACCCTATTGGTGGGGCGTCCCTTCCGATCATATTGAGTGCTCCTTTTGGTGGGGGGGCGACCCGGCGTTGTTTGATACTGCGATCTGGTTGAGTTGGGCCTCAATAGGCGGTGGAGGAGCTCGTGTGCTATTTCACCGGCGCAGTGTGTTTCCGAACGCAGGGATTAGAGCTTGTTGCCTCATCTCGCATCATGCCTTCGCCGAGTTCGGAACTCGCGGCATCCTTGAGCATGTGGCTAGCTTTCTTTTGCCATCTTGTTTGTCGATGTAGAAGTGGATGGTGCATGGACCCGAAAGTTTGTCGAATGCCGAGGGTCCGTTCGCGGTCGCGCGCTGCACGATGCGTTGGTCGTCCGTTGTCGCGAAGTTTCCGTGCGGTATCCTCCGTTGTTGCGGCGTTGTCATTACGGCGGTCGGCGTAGCCGCTGCGACCATGTCGGGTCCGCGGTCCTCGTGACGCGATCTCCTCTTGCTACGGCGTTCGGCCTTCGTGTAGTCGTCCTCTTCATCTGATTGCGCCATTGGATGCAATCTTCGCCGCCGCCAATCACTGTTGGCGATTTCCATGAGGTGGTCGAGTGTCTTGGGCTTTACACGCCCAAGTTCCTCCTTGAAGTCGGGCGCTGACGCCCCCCGAAGGCGTCGGCCCGCTCTTCGGAGATGTATGCTGCGGAGTTCTTGGTTGTAGACCAGCGTAGTATGTACGAGCGAATAGATTCACCCGTTCTATGAGTGCAGGCTCGCAACTCTTCGATTGAGGCGGGCCTCTTGCTGGTGCCTTTGAAATTTTGGATGAAGTGGCGAGCTCCTCCCGGCCGGATGGATCCCGATGATAGGTCGCTAAGTTGCACTGCGCTCGTTAGCTGCAATGAAGGCATTGCATGGCGGTTTCTTTGTTGCCTCCGTGAAGCTTGGATGATGAGATGGTCACCGAGCCAGACTTTGGATCTTGCGTGCCGTTGAACTTAGGAGTATCCGGGAATCTTGAAGTTGCGTGGCATCCGTGTTCATTGCCGGATCTGATCTGAAGCATCGAGCCCTTGCAGTTCTCCTTCGTCTTCATCCATCTCAGATTCAGACGAGCATGCGCGTTTAGCGCGTGCTTTATCGATCTTGCGCTGTGTAAGCTTGTATCTGGCGTCGTAGTCGCCTTTATGGCGGTGCGAGCTATTCTTCCTTCGAGGAAGATCGTGCTCCTCTTCCTCTTCGGATGAGGGGGTGGGACTCCGGTTGCGCCTGGCCGCAGCTTTTTTCTTCGGTTCCGCAGGAGCGTCTTCGTGGAGCGCAGCTCCAATTAGTCCTAGTCCGGTGAGTGCGGACCTATGCATGGACCTTTTCAGGTCCCCCTCCGGAGGTGCGTGAGCCGCGAGATATGCAGTGGCTGCCATGATCGCAGCTTGTGGCGTCTTCGGGATGATGTTGCCGTCAGCGTCCATATCCATGAACGATGTATGGAGAGTTCGGGTCACGTCACGCCGCTCCTTGGGTTCCATGTTTTCCACCTGAGGGCGGTGCTTGCTTCCCTGATTTCCGTTTGTGCTAGAGCCGGGTCCCATGGCAGAGAGCGCGGTTCGTCAAGACCGGACTCGTAGAGGTCGCTTACTTGCGCTTGCGAGCCGTCTCGCATCTTGACTTGCTTCTTGTGCTCCTCGATGAGGAGGTAGTGGTATTCCCTCGAGATCACGTGGGGAGTCCAGAGGTAGGACTATTTCGCCTGTGACGGCGGCGTGCTCGACCCATCCTTCTTTGCTAAGTTGGATGAGGTGGCCCTGTCCCCGCTTTCGCCGCTTTCCACCGCTTTCGCCGTTCATCATGCGGGTTGGGGTTGGGCGGCGGGTTAAGCGTTCCTCGTCGGTTTGGATGATCGCGCGCATGATAGCGCTGCAGATTGCTATTGCCGCAGCTTTAGGATCCGGAATCGTAGGTCCTTCATCCGAAGGTGGATCGCAGATCGGTGTTGTAGCCGCTGCTGTTGAGAACTCATCTGCTGATGATGACGTGTGTAGCACGGGGTGGAGCCCATGAGGCGGCCTACGATTGGCACGGACACCCGCAGTGGAGGCGGAGGGTGCCGGTTGTCCCACCGGAAGCGAAGCTCCTGAACAAGATTTCGAGTCCGCCGCCACGGGCTCGAAATCCTTCATGGTATCCGCAGTGGGTGGTGAAGTCGAAGCGCCAAGAGGAGGTGATTCTCCGCCGCGAGTTGTAGATCGATCGGGTCGGAACCGTCACGACCGCACAATCAGCAGCCCCAATTCCCACAGACGGCGCTAATTGACGAGGTTTAATCTCGTCAATGCCCATTGTTATGGACTTGGGTTTTGGAGAGGATGGGGATGCTGGAGATCGTGGCACGGTTAACAGACAAGCAACCAGGGGACACGAGATTTACCTAGGTTCAGGCCCCAGGAGGGAAAACCCTACTCCTGCTTGTCTGCTCTTTGATTACGGCGGAACCGAAGGTTACATGGCGCGCAGATTCGATCTGGCGTGGATGCGTGTGCGAAAGTATGATTCGAGTTGCCCTAGGACGTGCCCTCCTGGCCTTTATATAGACTTAGGCAGGTCCCGGGCATAGTCCTAGTCGGTTACAAGTTTTAGGGTTTTACCCCTTTGAATTTCCTATCTCCTCTAGTCTTGCTCTCCAAGGATCCGAAGACGTCATGGGCCTTGGCCACCCGGAAATCTTCATGGGCCAGCGTATGTCTGCCGTGGGCCTTCCTTGGGCTGGACTAGGTATGCTGAAGTTACGTACCCGTAGGGTATAACCATGTCACACACCATCATATCCACCAGCACCATCACCATTACTCCATCCCGTTATAACTATTGTGTTGGATATTGCTTTAGTTCATTAGGGGAAACCTTCCCGGTGTTTATTACTATTGTAGTTGATGCTTATGAGTGAAACCATCGGATTATTGTTTATGTTCAGATTGTTATCCATTACCATATGATCTTTGATCTTGATCCATATGATGTCTCGTGAGTAGTTCGTTTAGTTCTTGAGGACATGGGAGAAGTCATGTTGTTAGTAGTGGATTTGTGTTGAGTTATTATTCAATGGTTTAGTATTTAAGTTATGGTGCCATTCTTCTAGTGGTGTCATGTGAACGCCGACTACATGATACTTCACCATTTATGGGCATAGGGGAATGCATTGTGTATTTGGCTACTAATTGTGGGGTTGCTGGAGTGACAGAAACCTGAACCCCCGTTAGAACACCTTTGCATAAGGGAGTGTAGGATCTCAGAGTTTAAGGCTGTGGTTAGATTTATATCTTAATTACTTTCCTGTAGTTGCGGATGCTTGCAGGGGGTTTAATCACAAGTATGTATTAGTCCAAGTAAGGTCGGTATGTAAGCACAGGTTCATCCACACAACACTTACAACACCAAAGAAGAGTACTCAGCTATTTGAAGCGAAATCACTTGTCAGAATTCCCATGTGTCCTCGAGAACGTTTGGTCCTTATAAGTATTTTCACCGGCTTGTCCTTTGCTAAGAAAGGTTTGTTTGTTGTATTTATTACTTGCTCTTTGTTTTGTTGCTTTATCAGAAAACCACTAAAAAATAAAAATCTGTTTGCTAAGTATTTACAAAGAGTTCCTGCTCCATACCACTGTTCAGCACCTTCTGCTCCTCGTTGGGATCGACACTCCTATTTATTGAAAGTACTGCGATACACTCCCTATACTTGTGGGTTATCAGGTGGCGGAGATGATGGCGCCGACGGGGATGGATGGGGCGGATGAAGAGGCCAATGCGCCGGCGGTGGAGAGCGTCAACGCAGAGGAGGACATCACAAAGAGTGGTCGCGGCGGCAGCACGCGCGGGCGCGTGCGGCGGCGACGGAAGCGCGGGGTGCGGGCGGAAACCCTATGTCGGGTCGACTCGCTCTGATACCAAGTCAGAAAGAATTGTTTGCCGTGGTTAGCCCCAACCGGTTGGCACTGATTTATATTAGTGGATCAACTTGTACAACAAGAAATTACAAACCGGTTACAAACCCATACATACACGCGCGAATAAACAACTCTAACATAGGAGACGAGTAGCGGTGCCATGGAGGCGGCGCCTCGCCCTAACCCTGAAAACGGGAAGATGCTAGGGATGGAGGTGGGGAATCAATCTCGATACGATTGTGCGTGGACCTGGGCATAGCGAGCGAGCGACCCGGGGATGAAATTGTTCCATCCCGAGAAAATTGTATCGTTTTTCATTCTGGATCGTGACTCTTTATTCTTTAATCTTGAAAGTTTCCCCACAATTATTAGAACTTGGGCTAATCGCATTACAACCAAGTGAGGTAGAAGTAATTTTTACATGAGTGCTTGATGCAGGGCATCCATGCATGTCCATCACCTCTTTTTCTATGTCGGGTCTATCACAGTTTACTTAAACACTAGGGCCCCTGTTTGATTCGAAGGAATTTTATAGGATTTCAATTCATAGAATTTTTTCTATTAATGTATATTTGTTTCAAAGAAATGAATCTAACAAAAATTCTATGCATTGTTTTTCTACACTACAATCTTATAGAATTTCTAACAAGAGGTGAGACCTCTTGTTAGAATTTCTACGAGTCTGACAACTATAACATAATTTATACTAAAGCCTGTAAAATTTCCTGTGTTTTCCAATCAAACAGTTTATCTTACTGATTCTTGTATGCTTATAAAAATCTAACTGACATACTATTCTATTCCTACACTTTTCCTATTTCTATATTTTACAAATCAAACGAGTCCTAGTTATTTGCACTAATTATATGGCTGTCCGTCTTGTCTGGACATGACGGACTGCATTCCTAATTCTAGCTTAGTATGTTTGGCGGCGACGAAAGTTTTGATGGCTGTCCTAAATCAGCATACTTGTAGTATATCTAATATTTGAAGGCCGACCTAGCTCAGTGGTAGAGCGCGTGGCTTTTAACCACGTGGCCGTGGGTTCGATCCCCACGTCGGCGTTATATTTCTCCGGCCTATCTTTGTTCTTTGATTTTAAGAAGATCGAATTATGCGTCGGTTAATCTCTAAACAGGTATCATCAATGTACGCATCGACGTTAAGTTTTACATACACAATGAGGGGATTAATCTCCTGTATCGATGTTAAGCTTTACATACTCCTCTTCACCTGCCGTCTTAATTTTTGGCCTCCCTTTGTGCTCTGATTTTGAGAAACAAGTGTTGATAAGGCTAACCAGTGCGCAGTTAGCTCATCCGGATTCGAGTCATCATGGGAACTAAAATAAATTTACAATCTGCTATTAAAAGGTCTTATTTATCTAACATGTATAGCCCGCGGGAGATCATTCTCCTAGGGTCAATGTTTAATTTGTAGTATCTCTAAGCAGGTCTTATCAATACTCCTACTGCAGTATGCTTCGGTCGTCGTCTTATTTTTTGGCCTCCCTTTGTGCTATGATTTTGAGAACCAAGTGTTAGCTTGGTGGCAAGGTTAGCAAGTGCGCAACCAGTTCATTCGGATTCAAGTTCTCATGAAAACCGAATTAAATTTACAATCTGCTACTAGAAAGGTCTCATTTATCTAACACGTATAGCCCGCGAGGGATCATTCTTCTAGAGTCAATGTTTGATTCATAGTATCTCTGAGCAGGTCTTATCAAAGTACGCATCGGCGTTAAGCTTTACATACTCCTACCGCAGTATGTTTCGGTCATCGTCTTAATTTTTTGTCTCTCCTTATGCTATGATTTTGAGAACCAACTGTTGGCTTGGCGCGAGGCTAATAAGTGTGCAGCCATTTCATTGAATTCGAGTCTCCATGGGATTGAATTAAATGGAGTTTTATCTAAATACGTATAATTTGTTGCTGAAAATATCTCGTCTATCTAACTAACAACGTAGAGTCTTTGAGGAATCAACATTTTTTTTAAGTATCTCTAAGCAGATCTCATCGAAGTACGCACCAGCATTAAGCTTTACATACTCCTAACGCGGTGTGCTTAAGCTGCCGTCTTAATTTTATTCATGGTCCCGATGATTTGCTCACTTCGTTTTATACACAAGGCCACAAGCGCATACTCCCTCCACAAATGCATATATAGTTTTTTTTAAGTCAAACAGTTTATAGTTTGGCCAATTGCATACTTCCTCTGTTTCGGTCTACAAGTCCTGCACGTAGTTCTATGTCGTCAAATTGAGCAACTTAGTATGATATATATATTACAAAAAATATATTACTGAAAACTTTAGACTTTGTATTTTCCAGTGATATACTTTTTATATTATATAATTTAAATTATATAGGTCAAATTGATAACCCAGATATACGCGTAGGACTTATAAATCGAAACGGGGGGAGTAGAAAAAATTGTGAACATTTATAACCTCAAATCAATATTGTTAGAACCATTATGAAATATATTTCCATATTGTGTACTACTTGGTATTGTACATACTAATATTATTTTGGGGAGTAAGAACTTTGATTCCCATCCTTCCGACCTCCCCAAAGTATGGGGATTGGAGGGGTAAATTTTGAAGAATTGTATGAAACACCTATCTTCACGTCGTACTTCAGGCATTACTCTCAGATCCGTATAACCCCTGCAAAGCTTTTCTTAGAATCTTGTGGACAGTTGTCGAGATCGAACGACCGAGCAACTACAGGCGCATCTGGTAGTACATTGATTCGGACTCTTACACGGATACGTTTTCTACAGTCTACTTCGTCCAAAATCTGCATGGATCACAGAAAGCATCTCGGTAGTCGACGAACTAGAAAAGAAATCCAACCATGGGCGTTGGCGTCCTTACGACGACGCAGCTGGCAGCACCTAACCATGATGAGATGAGCATATCTGGGCAAGCATTCTTTCTTCCCAGGAGGTCGACGTGCAACGGCTAAGCTAAGCATAAAGAGAACCCCGTCCGTTGCTCCGTGAAAAAGGGAACTCCGTTGCTTCTTCTGGATAAAGCCAGAGCGGAAGAAGGAACACTGTACCTGGCTCGGTTTCCTCGTTTGGTGCCCGGTCCACGTCCACCGCACCACACCGCTCCCACCTCCCATGTAGTACTAGTACTACGCGAAGCACGGGGTCGCGCTTATCCAGACGAGACGAGCGACCTTGGCTGGCCGACCGACCGACCGAGCCGTCGTGCTCGTGAACGGTTGGTTGGGCCAACCGTGCCAGCATCTGAGGGGCAAACGTACGCACGCGCTGGTATCGTGCAACCGTACGTACTACCGTACCACCGTCGTCCTGTACGACGGCAAAAAGGAACTTACACGACGCGACGAGATCTACCGATCGCTCGGACGTAGTACACGTTCCTGAAGCACACGAGAGAACGGAAATACCACGATGTGTTTTGCTGAAACGGCCGGGTAAGCGAAGATCCGGGGGAACTCGGCCCGGAGCAAGCAACCATGAACCACCTGCCTGCGTGCACTTGTGCGTCACAGTACAGTTCCTGTACCGTTCGTCACCACCACCCTCCTTGTGTCTCAAGCCGCGGATGGATGGACGGATGATCGGTGATGTGGCTGTGGGTGCAGGGATAAAGACCGGAAAAAGAGTGCGAGAGATGATGCAAAAGAGCAGACGGTTCGGAATGATGGGGACTGGCTAGGGTTTAGCTAGGGAAAGAGGGGGCAGGCTAGGGAGGGAGCAGAGCCAGCGCCCAGCCAGGAGCCAGCCAAGCAACCAAAGGTGGTGCCTTGCTTGCTGTTGCTGGATACGACGCGCCTAATTAAGCTCACGTACTACCTGCTTGATCGAGCCTATTGTAGGGCAAGTTCAGTAGCTAGGTAGACTAGCTAGCTTGGGTGTTCTGGGCACTCCGGATGCCATCCATCTCGGATATGTTCAAACCCAACCCATCCCTAGCCTACTAGTAGTACGTGTGGTCGGCGGTGTTGTAATGGCAAAGCAAGGCGATCAACCTTCGTTTTGAGGCTCGTTAGTGTCATACAATTCGGTTTAGTAGGCTGCATTTTATTTTTTTATGTGCATTTCTTCTTTCTTTCTTTCTTCGGAAAGAGAGAGAGAGGGGGACGGAGAGCACGATGGAGTGCACCGACGGAGTAGTCTCTGTCAGGATCTACTATGTGACACGCGGTGGTAAAGAAAAAAAACAAAGCTGAGAGATCGGCCCCCTGTCTTGATGTTGGCGCTGCTGCTGCCCAGCTATCCACAGTTATCTCGCCTTGTCCGATTTATGGCGGCACGGCGCGTCTGTGCCAAAACTCTGACGGAACCACACAGTGCGGCACTGTTCTTGGTAGCTCGCGAACTGGAGTGGTATTTATCCCTTTCTGGGCTAGTATTTTTTTTTATTTATGTACCGAACCAAAGGCATGGAACTCGTGCGTGCCTCGGAGAAAACTGCCCATCCGTTGAAATCGGGAAACACCGACTACAGGTGACAGCAACCTGGAATGGAAGACATTTTTAGTTTAGTGTACTGTACGAGATCTTGTAAACGAGTGGCTGGCATGCGACGGAGCGGAGGTTTACGAGGCCAGATCAGAATCAGACGACCCTGAACAGCAGAGGCCAAAAATAAAGAAAGGACGCAGGCCATCAGTGCAGCACTAGGCGCAACAGTGGCGAGCGCAGTGGGTGGCTCCGGGAGGAGAGAACACGTCACGAACGTGTCGGGTCTCGGGGGAGTGGTTCGAGAGGACGGAGGAGGGGCCCGGCCGTACGCAGCGCGCGCCACATCTCGTGACCAGCCCCCGCCGCGTGGAGCAACGTCGTACGCCCTGCCTCCCGCTCGATCCGTCCCTGTCTTTCCGCCCCTCTCTCTCCTTCATCCTATCTGCTAGCACGAGGAGAGAGCAGATTAGATCTCATCAATCGTAGATAGCTGCAGAACATCTGCAGATCTGCCCGCTGTTACCCCGGCACTGTAAGTGAGGATAAGAAGATAGCGTGCCATCCTGCTCCTGCGGTCCTGCCGCTGCCGCTGTGGTCCGTCCGGCCGCACGCGTGATGCACGTTCATGCATCTTCGACCGCCGCTGGGCAGGGCGCCGGGTCGGCAGGAACTGTGATTAACCGAACACCGCTTCGTGTTTACGTTACAGTTAGGGCTTGTTCGGTTTCGTTAGAATTCAGTGGAATTGGCAGGGACTGAGGGGAATTAAATCCCATCTAAGTCGAAATCCCCTCTAATTACTTCTAAACCATCCCAATCTACCAGGGGAGTGGATGAACGGAACAAAGCTTAGGGTGTGTTTGGTAGCCTGGGGCAGCCCAGAAATTCCCATCCCAACCAAGATTTTTAGCAATTTAGATGTTTGGTAGCCCGTGTTTCCCATCTCAGCACTGCCCGTCTCATACGAAAAAGCCCTCGCAGCCCTGCCTGACAGAGCGAAATCGAGCTTCACACTCAGGTGAGCTCGCCAAAAACAAGACTGGACCGAAAAAATAGGGGTCAAGCGTCCCACCCTCATTCCCCTCCCCAACCGGCTCTCTCCTATCTCTCTCACGCATGCTCTATCCATCTCTCCTCGATGCCAAGCTCCTCGACGCCGGGACTCGCGCTAGATCGCCCAGATCGCCTCGCTGCCTCACGGACTCACTGGCCCGCCCAGATCTGCTCTGCCTCACGGACTCCTGGCCGCCCGCTAGCCACGAGCACCGTCAATCTCCGCCTCTACGAGCATGCACCTCCTCACGCCTCCACGGCCGCCAGCCAGGGCTTCCGCCGCCCTCCTCCATGGCACCAAGGCACGTCGACCTCCTCACGTATCCACGACGTCAAGCTCCGCTGCCAAGCGCCTGCACACGCCGCCTCCAGCACGATGCGGTGGTCGGGATCTTGAGGACCCGATTGCTTTTTTGGACCTCCTTGTAATTTTATTTTTTGGACATTTGCCTCAGCATCTTTGGACAGAAAATAACCCACCAAACAACATCTTACCTCAACAGGTATCAACACACAAGTGCTACCAAACACATGCAAGAATCCTAGTTTAACTAGGCTAGACTCACAATGTATGTGGAAAGATAGAGATTCTGGATAGACCCAGGCTACCAAACACACCCTTACTGTTTTCTTTGGCGTCTCGCAGCTCCAGAGGTTTCCTACCGGCTACCGTGCGTGCGATTGCCCTTGTTTCTGTCGCGTTGCGAGTATCTGTCTCGGTATGGGGTATGTGTGGCGTTCGATCCGGACCTTGTCGTCGCGCGACGTACACCTTCCGCCCTTGCTTCGGTCACCCGCATCAATGCAGCCCGCCACTGTTTGTTGCGTCCGTTTCGGCTCGGAATGCGTCGCGTCCGGCCGGCCAGCGCCGAGAACTGTACGCTGCACGCCTCCGCGATCGGTTGGCGGGCGGCGGTTTTGGTTCCCTTCCCCCGGACGTACGTGTCCAAAGCAAAACCAATACTACTACACCACTTTACTGACTGCCTCCGTCCATAAAGCGTAGAAGTAGAGTAACGTGTAGTGGACTACTCTCCCTCCCTCCCTAAATAAATAAACTGTGACGTCCTTGTCGATACGAGGATGCAAACCATGTACCATTACGGAAAATCGGGGAGATATATGGTTAACCACAAATGGACGATCGTGCTCGATCTATTCTTTCCGTGGACGACACTTTCATTAGAGTCTCTCGGCAGTTTTTGTCTGCTCCGATGATTTCAGTCGCTGCGTGGCGGCGACTCGGCGACTCGGACGCCGGGGTGTGGCAGCTGTGTGGCGCATGCCTTTCCGGCCGAATGTTTGGCGCTTGCGGGCGCAGTTCGGATAGGGACATCGGGCTGTACCGCAACCTGCACTTTATTGGAACTCGATCGCCAGTAAATTTTCTGCTCACGTCACGTTTTTGGATGTACGCTAGGAACAAATTTGCGAAAAAATACAAGCTCAGAGAAAAAACTTAGGCACGTAGAGGATAGCTAGACCTCGTGCTTTTGCAGGAAAAAAAAATCTTAAGAGGCAAAGAGAAGATAGAAAAGACAAGGCACATTCCCGAAGACATGGATGGGCACGACTGCAAGATTTGTTAGATGTAATAGCCCTACACCGTCCCGTATAGGGCTTCTTTGTATGCCATGGTGAGAGCTTTTTTCACCCTTTATATAACATATAACACGAGGCTTCAAAGGGTAATCTGTTTCGTCCATGCTGATATGGTATCAGAGCCTTGCCTCTTTCACCTCTAGCTGTTGCGGTTTCGTCCATGCTAATATGGTATCAGAGCCTTGCCTCTTCCACCTCTAGCTGCTGCCGAAACCGATCTAGAAAACAAAACCCTAAAAAAAAATCCTACAACCCCCATTGTCGCCGCCATGGCCACGTCGTCCTCTTCGGCGGCGCTCTTTGCCTCGGCGATTGGATCCCCTCCCTCCACAAAACTCACCAGGGCCTACAGGCTGCTTGTCGACACCGAGATCGCACCGGCGAAAACCATGGAGGTCACACACATCAACGACAAGAAAACCATAGTCCCCAACCCTGCCTACGTCGCATGGGTCTCGAGGGATCATACGGTGCTCGGGTTCCTTGTCAACTCGCTCTCGTCGAAAATCCTCACCCACGTGGTTGGGCTACAAACCGCCATCGAGGTGTGGACGGTCATCACCAACATTTTTTTCACTCCCTCTCGGACTTGGATCAACCATCTGAGAGGCAAGCTGGACTCTACCAAGAAAAATGACATGACTGTCGCACAGTTTTTCGCCAAGATGAAAGGGTTCTCCTCGAAACTCGCTACTACGGGAAAAACCGTTGAAAAGGATGATATGATCAGCTACATCCTCAATGGCCTTGATGCTACCTACGACCTCGTCTCTTCGGTCAATGCAAATCCTGATACTACTCTTGATGATTTATTCAGTCAGATCTATGCTCACGATTTGCGTCAAGATATGCTTGCTGAATTAGGACAGGACAATGTATTCACTCCTCCGCCAATGCCGCCACTCGTCGCGGAAACGTTAGTGGTCGTGATTACTGTCCGCGTGGCGATCATGAGCGCTCTGCGGAACGGGAAGAAGATCGTGAGATCACGACCACGGGTATCACGGTGACCGTGACCGCGACTATGACCGTGATCGCGGCTATGACCGAGACTGCGACTATGATCGTCTTGACGGTGGGAAGCGTCGTGATGACAGCGACCGCCCCCGCCCCCTTGATGATTGTGGCCGTCGTGATAATGGAGATCGCGCAGAGATGATAGGGGCAGCGTTGTCGCCGCCATGGCCATGCCCCTACCCCCTTCGTCGATGTGACCTGCCAAATATCCAAGATACATGGCCACCCGCATCGAACTTCTGGTGGCGCAATCAAAACAACTCAGATAGTGATGATGAGAGAGAGGAGAAGGGTGCCCATGTCTCCTATGGCGTGGACACGAACTGGTACCCGGACTAGGGCGCCACCAACCACCTCACCGGGGAGCTGAGCAAGCTCTCCACTCATGACAAGTACAAGGGTCGTGAACGTATTCACACGGCTGATGGTAATGGTATGCACATTATACATATTGTTCATTCACTTATTCGCACCCCAAATGATTCCTTACACCTTAAAAATGTCTAGCATGTTCCTAGTTCCTCATATCTGTTCACAAACTTACTCTTGAGAATGATGTGTTTATTGAATTTCACCTGTTTTCTTTCTTATGAAGGACCGAGTCACAAGCAGAACTAAATTTAAAGGTCCCTCCCATGGTGGTCTCTACCCATTAGTCCCTATGTCTACTAGGGCTTTCAAGCATGCTTTTGTTACAATAAAGTCATCATCATCTACATGGCATCGTCGTTTAGGACATGCTTCATATTTTGTGGTGCAACAAGTTCTTAGAAAGAACAATATTTCTTTTACTTTTGAAACAAATTCTTATGTATGTGACTCTTGTCAACTAGATAAGAGCCATCAATTGCCATATCCTGTCTTCACGAGAGTTTCCACTGTTTTTTTGGAGCAAATATTTTCTGATTTGTGGTGACCAGCTCCTGTTTCAGCTGGAAAGCATTCATACTATGTAAGATTCATGGATGATTTTAGTAATTTTACTTGGATATATTTGCTTAAAAAGCATTTTGATGTTTATTAAGTCTTTCTTGATTTGCAACAACTAGTGGAACGTAAATTTGATGGAAAGATCATTACAATGAAAACTGATTGGGAAGATGAACAAGAAAAACTCCATAGTTTCTTTTAGAAAATTGGCATCAGACATCATGTTTCTTGTCCTCATGCTCACCAACAAAATGGTTCAGCTGAGTGCAAACATCGTCATATTGTTGAAGTTGGATTAGCCTTGCTTGATCACGCTTCTATGCCTCTTACATTTTGGGATGGAGCCTTTCTTACACCTACTTTTTTATCAACAAGCTGCCTAGAAAAGTTATCAGTAAAACCCCTGTCAAGAGCCTTCTTCATACTATAACAAACTATGACTCCCTGATACGTCGTAAACGTATCTATAATTTTTGATGTTCCATGCTTATTTAGTATCCACTTTGCTATGCTTTGTCTACACTTTGAGGTATTTTTATACATTTTCTAGGACTAACCTATTAACAAGATGCCGCACTGCCAGTTGCCTGTTTTTTGCTATTTTTGGTTTCAGAAAAGCTAGTAAGGAAATATTCTCGGAATTAGATGGGACAAAAGCCAAAGTCAATATTTCATCGGAACGAACATAGAGAACGAAGGGCGGCCGAAGGAGGGCCACGAGGCCGCCACACCCTAGGGTGGAACGGGCCCCGTAGGGCGCACCGCCACCTAGTGTGGGCGCCTCGGGTGCCCCCCGCCTCGCCTCCTCACCTATAAAAGCCCCCGATGCCAAAACCCTAAGGACCCGATCAGATCTCCATAAAATAGTATGTAGCCGCCGCCACCATCGTCCCTAGTTCGGGGGGATTTGAAGCTCTTCTCGGCACCCTGCTAGAGGGGAGAGATCATCCCGGAGGCCTTCTTCATCACCATGCCAGCCTCTGGTATGATGCATGAGTAGTTCACTCTTGGACTATGGGTCCATACAGTAGATAGATGGTTGTTTCTCCTCCTTTCTGCTACCATGTTTAGATCTTGTGAGCTCTGTTCATAATTGAGATCATCTATTTGTAATCTTACATGTTGTGTTTGCGGGGATCCGATGGATATTGAGATTGCTATGTCAGATTGATTATTCATTCTATCATGTCTTATTGATTATTGATTCTATCATGTCTATGTTGTTTGTGATCTTGCATGCTCTCCGTTGCTAGTAGCTATCTTGTCCAAGTAGATGCTGAAGGGATACATGTAGGCTACACTAGCGCAAATCAAAATTTTCTACCACATAAACCAGGAATACTGTTGTCATAGATCACGAGATTATCACTAGACGCGCAGTTGTGGAACTTGATGAAGCACGTTGAGGCAGTGTAGATGTTCTATGTCTCCTCCTTGTCCTCGTCCCACGAGCAGCTCCCCTTGCACGGCTCGCCCAAGTGCTTCTGCTGCAGCACCTCCGAGGTATCCACACGTTCATGGTGGAAGCGTCAGACGCCGGACTGCTAGGTCCACGCGTGCAACACAGGCGTGAGGAGTGACGGCTGGGTGGAATGGTCTAACCCAGGTGAGCTCGCCCCACCCTCTCTTATATAGGCGTCCCTAGTGGGCTTCTACATTAGCAACCCATTAGTAGCCTAAGCCTGGTCTAATTTGCATCTAATCCTCATTAGGCTTCCAGACCCTTAAGTGTGTGACCCTATAGGTTCATATACATATAGACATGGCACGAATACACTTATTCTGTCGATAGTTGGTGGCGGCCTCTAGCAAGACGTGTCAACTCCTAAACGCATACAAAGATCATATCAGACGAACCATCACAAGGTTTAGTACATGTCTTTCCCTTTGCCTCATGATATTAGGTCTAGCTCCAAGATGACCTCCCTTTCTCGATACTGTGATTCAGAATCCCTTTACTAGGTTAACTCTTAACCATATGTAGCATGACCATGCATTTCTGGATCCGATCACTCGAGGGGCCCAGAGATATCTCTCTCATGTAGAGTAGGGGCAAATCCCATCTTGATTGACCATGCCTTGCAGCATGCTTCAGGACAAACCCGAAAGCTACCTTTATAACTACCCAGTTACAGAGTAGCGTCTGATAGCTCCAAAGTAGGTCGATCCACATCTCAAGTACATGCGACAATCTCAGGTCTAAGAACAAAACGTACACGATGTGTAGAGAGAACTGCAACTAATTGCTAGTCTCAACTTGGGTTAGTCCAACCCCATGTTCATAACATCTATCCGCATCATTGGTTTGACATCTCCATGTCTATTACTTGCGAAACATAGTCATCAACCAATCGATGTGGTAGTCTAATATTCACGAGTGTCCTCACATGAACTCCGACTAGGGACAACTATTAGATAACCAAACAAGTATAGAATTTCACAACTAATTTACATAATTGTCAATCAATACAAGTTGTCTGATATGGATATTCAAGGAACATTACAATAACTCATGGATACATAAGAAATATAATCATCTCTATGATTGCCTCTAGGGCATATTTCCTTCAGTCTCTCACTTGCACTAGAGTCAATTTAGATTGTATCTAATACCTATTGCTCTTGCGTGCGCCTCATGCGCAGGCTGCGGGAGTGGCTTTGTAAAGGGATCAACAACATTTGAGTCTGTATGTATTTTGCATATCATGACACTACCATCCTCAACGAACTCACGAATCTGATGGTAACGCATGCGAATATGTTTGTTCTTCTTGTGCTGTCTAGGCTCCTTGGCTTGTGCAATAGCACCATTGTTGTCACAATAAACGTCCATGGGATTGGATGCTCCCTGAACCATACCAAGAGCGATCAGGAAATTCCTAATCCAAACAACTTCCTTTGAAGCCTCAAAGGCGGCAATATATTCAACTTCTATTGAAGAGGAGGCCACTATATCTTGCTTGGAACTTTTCCAACTCGCAGCACCACCATTCATGACAAACACATAACTAGATTGCGATCTGGAGTCATCTGAGTCGTTAAGATAACTCGCATCTATGTAACCCCTTACACTAAGTTCATCCTCACCTCCATAAACTAAGAACACGCCCTTAGTCCTTTTCAAGTACTTAAGGATGTTCTTTACCGTCGATGACCTTCACCGATCACCGTATCCGCCAGTAACACTTAGAGCATAGGAAACATCTGGGCGAGTATATATCATTGCATACATGATGGATCCAATAGCCAAAGCATATGGAACCCTGCTCATGCGCTCACGCTCATCAGTAGTCGAAGGACACTGAGTCTTGCTGAGTTTAATGCCGTGAGACATGGGCAAGAACCCCTTCTTAGCCTCTTCCATTCTGAACCATTTCAACACTTTGTCAATGTATGTACTCTGGCTTAATCCAACTAGCCTCCTTGATATATCTCTATAGATCCTTGATGCCCAGAATATATGCCGCTTCTCCTAAGTCCTTCATCGAAAAACTATTTTTCAACGAGGTCTTAACAGACTCGAGCATAGGAATATCATTTCCAATCAGCAATATGTCATCTACATATAAGATTAGAAATACAAGTGCTCTCCCACTTTCCATCTTATAAACACAAGGTTCTTATTTGTTTTTGATGAATCCAAACTCCTTTACAACTTCATAAAATCGAATGTTCCAACTCCGAGATGCTTGCTTCAGCCTATAAATAGACTTTAGAAGTTTGCATACCTTTCCAGCATTGTTTGGATCGACAAAACCTTCGGGCTGCATCATATACACGTCCTCAGTTAGGATTCCATTTAGGAAAGCCGTCTTGACATCCATCTACCCTATTTCATAGTAGAAATGTGAAGCAATGGCTAGTATGATCCGTATAGATTTAAGCATCGCTACAGGCAAGAAAGTCTCATCATAGTCAACTCCTTGAACTTGTCGAAAACCTTTTCCCACAAGTCGAGCTTTATGGATGTGAACATTTTCATCCATATCAATCTTCTTCTTATAGATCCATTTGCACTCGATGGCTGATGACCACAAGTGTAGGGGATCGCAACAGTCTTCGTGGGTAGTATTATCCAATTTATTGATTCGACACAAGGGGAGCCAAAGAATACTTGCAAGCCTTAACAACTGAGTTGACAGTTCAGCTGCACCTAAAAATAGTTCTTGCTCACAGAAGTTTATCAGTAGTAATAGTTTGTAGTAGCAACAGCAAAGCATCGGCAGCAACAACAGTAGTAACAGTAACGGTAATAGTAGGAAGTGTGGTAGGCATAGGGATGGATGATGGGCGTTGCATGGACAAGTCTAAACATGTAACTTCAAGAACTAGGGCATTGCAGATAAATAATAACAAGCATCCAAGTACTAAACAATCCTAGGCATGTGCTCCAAATATAGTCATATGTGCTCGTAATGAGAACTTGCACAACATCTTCTGTCCAGCCAGCCTGTGGCAGCGGGGCCTCTAGGGAACTACTGACAATTAAGGTGCTCCTTTTAATAGAGCACCGGAGCAAAGCATTAATACTCTGTGAACACATGTGATCCTTACACCATATCCATCCCCTCCGGTTGTCCCAATTATTGTCACTTTGGGGCCTTTGGATCCGGACAATGATATGTATACACAACTTGCAGATAAGATCATAAACAATACTATCATAATGATTCAATAATAAGTTCAAATCTGAGATCATGACACTCGGGCCCTAGTGACAAGTATTAAGCACAACAAGTTGCAACAAAATCAAATATCACTAATAGCGATACTAGGCACTATGCCCCTAACAGATCTTATTCGATTACATGATAGAACTTATCCAATCCCTACCATCCCCAAGCCTACAGTGGGGGATTACTCACTCATGGATGAGGGAAACATCGGTGGTTGATGGAGATGCGTTGGTGATGACGATGGCGATGATCCTCTCCAAATTCCCCTTCCCGGCAGGGTCCCAGAACGGAGTTTATGGATCCGAATCTTGGTTTCTGGTGGCGGCGGAAGAGTGGAACTCTTTCTAGAAAACTATCAAACCCCCTGTTTTTAGGTCACAAGGCAATTTATAGGCGCGGAGGGAGGCCGAGGAGCTGCCTGGGGTGGACAAACCTCCCCCAGGAGCGGGGTCAGTGGGCCCGTGCCTGGGGTGGGTCTGGGCCCCCCAGGCCTCCTCTCTGTCTTCCCTTCTGGCTCCGTGGATCTTCTGGTGAGAAATAGTGTTTGGCATATTTTCCGGGATTTTTCCTGATAGTTCATTTTCTGCACAAAAACAAGACACCAAGGTAATTCTGTTGAAAACAGCGTTATTCCGTGTTAGTTGTATCCAAATCACACAAGTTTAGAGGAAAAACAATAGCAAAGTGTTCGAGAAAGTAGATACGTTTTGGATGTATCAATGGCTGACCAAGTTCCAAACTTGATTATCTCCCATGGACTCTATCGCGTATCTCATGGCGATCAGCCATTTCTTAGAGTCAGGGTCCACCATCGCTTCTGCATATGTCGTAGGCTCATCATTGTCTAACAATAATAATTTCCGTGTTTCGCGGAGCCTCGCCGACCTTCGTGGTTGTGGTGCTTCTATTGCCATGGTTCCTCAACTTGTTCTGCTACAATAGCATCACTCGTAGAAGCATTCCCGACTGGCTCATCATGAACTTCTTCGAGTTGCACCGACCTTCCACTCATTCCCTTTGTGAGAAACTCGTTTTCTAGGAAAACACCGCTATGAGCGACAAACACTTTTCCCTCTTCTCGGTTGTAAAAGTAATACCCTAAGGTTTCCCTAGGATATCCCATGAAAATGCACTTATCCGATTTGGGTGTTAGCTTGTCTGACTGAAGTCGCTTGACAAATGCATCACAACCCCAAATCTTTAGAAAAGACAAACTGGAATTCTTTCCAGTCCACATCTCATATGGTGTCTTAACTACGGATTTAGATGGTACCCTGTTAAGTGTGAAAGTTGCCGTTTCTAGAGCGTAACCCTAGAATGATAATGGTAAATCCGATTGGCTCATCATCGATTGAACCATGTCCAACAAAGTTTGATTGCGCTGTTCGACGACCCCGTTTCTTTGAGGCGCTCCAGGCAACGTGAGCTGTGGAACAATTCTGCAACTCTTAAGATGATTGCTAAATTCGTGACTCAAATATTCACCTCCACGATCAGATCGCAAGGCCTTTATTTTCTTGCCACATTGATTCTCTACCTCACTCTAAAATTCCTTGAACCTTTCAAAAGTTCCAGACTTATGCTTCATTAAGTTGACATAACCATATCTACTGAAATCATCAGTGAAAGTAATGAAGTTGTGTTATCCTCCTCTAGCTGTCGTGATCATTGGTCCACATACATCAGTATGTATGAGTTCCAACAAGTCTGTCGCTCTCTCGGTTAAACCTGAAAAAGGCGACTTGGTCATCTTTCCAAGTAAACAAGCTTGGCATGTCTCGTATGATTCAAAATCAAACGAGGTTAGAAGACCATCACCATGGAGCTTCTTCATGCGCTTTTCACTTATATGCCCCAAACAAAAATGCCATAAATAGGTAGGACTCAAATCATTAGGCCGAAGCCTTTTAGCACTAACATTGTAGATAGATGCATCATCAAGATTTAAAACAAATAACCCATTCACAATGGAAGCATTAGCCATAAACATATCATTCTTAGAGATTACACAACCATTGTTCATACTCGCAAATGAATATCCATCCCTCATGAAACATGAAGGTGATAAAATGTTTTGACCCATACTTGGAATGTAATAAAAATTATTCAACTCCATAACAAATCCTGACGAAAGGTGAAGTTGCATGATGCTGACGAACAATGCATGTCGTGGTGGTATCACGGCATATGCCATGGGTAGGCTAAAGTTGGGGCTGATGGACGTGGAGGAATCCGGGGAGGGATGATGCAGTGAAGACCGCACTCGTATGAACAAAGAGAAATACAATGTATATGGGATTGAAGCTCTCAAATGGAGATAACACCTCATTCTATACATCTAATCTCTTATAATCTTGTCATACTTGTGACTACAATCATGCTCCTTGAGATGTATCTCCTGTGCTTCTATCTAGATCTCTCTGTGAAAGTGGAGGAAGAGGAAGAAGGAGAGCTCCTAGTAAGCAGAGAGGGGAGGAGCCCTTCGGGGGCCTATTCTTCTAACAATCCCCCTGGTGCTCCTTATAAAGGGGAGCCCAGGGGACAAGACTTGTTATACACGTTTGGCATCTAGATGGCATATTCTGGGTATCTTCTAGAGATGCTCAGCATATGCCTTGGCATCTTTGGAGATGCCAGGCATATTCCCTAGCATCTTGTTAGACGCCATTGGCATATTCCTTACATCATGTGCCAGTCTGAGCAGGTGGGCTCCCAAGACTGGCACAATACTTGTTGGTCTTGTCTTGATCGGATGGTGTATTCTTGTGGAGACCGTGGGGCGCTTGGAGGCGAATAAGAGGTCATACGGGGTGAATTAACTCGGCCCGGGTTCCCCAGGCGTAGCAGTGATTCGGCCTACTCCTTAGTCGATTCGGCCTGGTCGTAATTGCAAAAGAATAAGGCCCAGCCGAGTTACTGGATGGCCCAGCCAGGTTACTTGTTATTAGGCCCGGAGGAGGTTCTGGCCTAAGCCTGCATGTGGCCCAGCCAGGATGATGGCAGCCCGGCCAGGCTTTCCTACTCTCGGCCCACCCGGGTGGCTCGGTGGGTTGTTGCTGCCCGCCTGTGCCGAACTGCTAGCAAAGAGGGTCCTGTGGTGGGCCGCGCTGATCCTGGTGGCCCACCCGAGGGGAGCTTGCTGCAGTTCGAGAGCGTCGGCCGTGCTGGGCGGCTATGAAGGACGCCAGCCCACGTGGGGTTCCTCGTCGAGGGGAGGTTGGCGGGAGCTGATGACGAGGCGACGAGACAGGAGGAGTTTGGTGTAGAGGTGGGCCGGCAGGGAGTAGCTCGGCCCAGCCGAGATGTGGAGTAACTCGGCCAGGAAGCGACAAGGTGAGCGACGTGGTTTGGTAGGCGGGCCGGCTGGGGATAATTCGGCCCAGCTAGATCGTTTTCCTTTCCTCATCATTAATTCGGCTGTGGAGAGTGTGGTCTGGGCCAAGATTCCCCTTACTCGGCCCAGTTGTTCTTTCTTGTCTTTTTCCTTTCCTCATCATTAATTCGGCTGTGGAGAGTGTGGTCTGGCCAAGATTCCCCTTACTCGGCCCAGTTGTTCTTTCTTGTCTTTTTCCTTTTCTATTTGATATTCTCTTATGAAATATACTTTCGTTTATTCTTGTCTCTTATTTATAGACCAACTCTGGGGTACCTGGGGTTATATCCCCGACATTAGTCCCCGAGTCTATGTGGGACTCGCAGAGTCGCGCATAGACTTTAATCGTAAATATTCTCAGAGTTGTTTTTCAACTTTTTGTGCCTTGGTTGTATACTTCTATGTCTTATAATCCTTTTGGGTGATTTTCTTGACCCCTAGCCTTCTTGGGCTCTGCTTATAACCCCTTTGGGCAAGTTTTTGACTTTAAGCCTTCTCAGGCACTTGTCATAACCCCTTTGGGTAAGTTTTTGGACTTCTGGCCTTCTTGGGCACTGGTCATAACCCCTTTGGGTGATTTTCTGGACTTCTGGCCTTCTTGGGCACTGGTCATAACCCCTTTGGGTGATTTTCTGGACTTCTGGCCTTCTTGGGCACTGGTCATAACCCCTTTGGGTAAGTTATGAGTTCTGGCCTTCTTGGGCACTGCTCTTTTAACCTCTTTGGGTAAGATATGAGTTCTGGCCTTCTTGGGCACTGCTCTTTTAACCTCTTTGGGTAATATATGAGTTCTGGCCTTCTTGGGCACTGCTCTTTTAACTTCTTTGGGTAAGATATGAGTTCTGGCCTTCTTGGGCACTGCTCTTTTAACCTCTTTGGGTAAGATATGAGTTCTGGCCTTCTTGGGCACTGCTCTTTTAACCTCTTTGGGTAAGATATGAGTTCTGGCCTTCTTGGGCACTGTTCTTTTAACCTATTTGGGTAAGATATGAGTTATGGCCTTCTTGGGCACTGCTCTTTTAACCACTTTGGGTAAGATATGAGTTCTGGCCTTCTTGGGCACTGCTCTTTTAACCTCTTTGGGTAAGATATGAGTTCTGGCCTTCTTGGGCACTGCTCTTTTAACCTCTTTGGGTAAGTTATGAGTTCTGGCCTTCTTGGGCACTACTCTTTTAACCTATTTGGGTAAGTTATAATCCGAGTCATCTGTTTCCAAATCCGAGTTATTTTACTCAGAATTGACTTATGTCTTAAGTCTGAGTCCTCTGACTCAAATTCGAGGTATATGACTCAAATCCAAGTTATCTCATTCCAAATCCGAGTTACTTTACTCAATTTTGACTTACATCCCAAATCTGAGTCATCTGACTCAAATCCGAGGTATCTCAGTCCAAATCCGAGTTACTTTACTCGGTTTTGACTTACATCCCAAATCTGAGTCATCTGACTCAAATCCGAGGTATATAACTCAAATCCGAATCATCTCTTTGCCACGATATAACTTGATTTGGCGTGATGATGTTAATTTGCCTTTGATATGGATCCGAGATATAGATCCGAGATTAAGTTTTGGGATATGATAATAGGGCTAACCGCTGAGAGATCTGATTCGAGATGTAGATATGAGATATAGATTCGAGATATGATAAGCTGGCCAATAGTCATCCGATATATGGGATAACCTGGCAAGATGGTGAAATATCAATCCGAGTCATAACATAACCTGGCAATCTGGCGAACTGAATAAAGCTTCAGCCCGAATCAGAGATATGATTAGTATGCCGAGTCTGAATACAAATCTGAATTATAATATACCCTGGCAAGCTGAATCAAATGTTAGTCCGAATCAGAGACAATCAACTGAGCTGAGTTAAAGGTTAATCTGAAGCATAAATAAATTGACTCAAATTATATCCGAATCATCAATAAGCTGGCCGGTAAGCTGAGTTAAAGGATAATCCAAAGCATAAATAAACTGACTCAAATTCTGTCTAAATCATAAATAAGCTGACTCAAATTCTATCTGAATTATAAATAGGCTGACTCAAATCTTATCTGAATCATAAATATGCTGACTCAAATTCTGTTCGAATCAGCAATAAGCTGGCTAGTGGGCTGAGTTAAAGGTCGGTCCAAAGCGTAAATAAACTAACTCAAATTCTATCTGAATCATCCATAAGCTGTCTGACGAGCTGAGTTAAAGGTTAATCCAAAGCATACATAAACTGACTCAAAATCTATCTGAATCATAAATAAGCTGATTCAACTTCTATTCGAGTTATAAATAAGCTGGCTGGTGAGCTGAGTTAAAGGTCGAGCCAAAGCATAAATAAACTGACTCAAAATCTATCTGAATCATAAATAAGTTGATTCAACTTCTATCCGAGTTATCAATAAGCTGACTCAAATACAGATCTAAATCAACATAATGTTCTCTTAATCCAAAGGTGACTCTACGGATAAGTTGACTAGTCCCCGGGTTAAGTTATTTTCTCCCCGGGGTGAAGGATTGAGTGTAGGTTGCTGGGTTATTTGGCACTTACAGTATACTTGGAAAAATGTTTGAGTGAGTCTTGCTAGGTCATACCTGCCCTGCTGAGTTACCTGGTACTTACAGTAAGCTTGGAGTATTGCTTGTCCCTTCTTGCTGAGTCTTACCTGCTTTGATGAGTTAGACTTGGAGAGCCTCTGCGCTTACCTCTTTGTTCTCTATTAGCTTGGTGGAGCTGAATGAGCCCTATGAGGAAGAAGTTGATGAAGATGTTCCCGTCCGGATGGAAACCCAACCAACGCCACTAGAAGGCCCCACGGTGGGCGCAAAATGCCGTGGTGGTATCACGGCATATGCCATGGGTAGGCTAAAGTTGGGGCCGATGGACGTGGAGGAATCCGGGGAGGGATGATGCAGTGAAGACCGCACTCGTATGAACAAAGAGAAATACAATGTATATGGGATTGAATCTCTCAAGTGGAAGGTGCAGTGGCATTGGGTGCTACATCAAGCTTCTTGGGGCACTCATTAGAGTAGTAACCCGTGATTCCACATTCAAAGCAGGTTATCATTGACTTGTCCTTCCCGGCGATAGGCATAGCATTGCTTCTAGTCCTTAGGGCGGTATTGTTGTTATTGTTGTTGGACCTTGGTTGTGCTCGATTGAATTTATTGGGGTTTCCGGTGTTATAGTTGTTGTTGCCTCCGGGCCTCGGGTTTCCTCCGCCACGATTGGGGAAGTTCGGACGGGTCATAGGTGGCCTATTGTTCCTTGGTGCAAATCCTGCAAACGATCTGGGGCGGTACTTCGTGGTATGGTGTGGTCCAGGCTGGCGTATCATACGACGCTTGCGGTTGTTAGTGGCTTGATTGATCTTTCCTTCCATCTGGATATCAGAATCCACTAGAGCTTCTAGATCGGCAAAAGGAATATTGACTAACACTGTCTGCATCTCATCATGCAAACCATTCAGGAATCCTTCCTTCTTCTTTGCTTCAGTGCCAATCTCATCGGGGGCATACCTAGATAGAGATAGAAATATGTCACAGTATTCCACCACAGTCATCCTTCCCTGCTTCAATTCCTTGAATTCATCCCTCATCCTTAGAATCAAACCTGGAGGCACATGAGTCCTGCTGAACTTGAGTTTGAATTCCTCCCAAGTCACCATTTGTACTCCGTTCATGGTACGAGTGCTATTCCACCAAGTTCTTGCATAACCTGCCAGATAGTGGGTGGCAAACGGTACTTTCTCCACAGCATCTACTCCCGCAACTTCTAAGTTGTTCACCATGGTTTGCAGCATGTCATCAACATCTAAGGGCTCTTCAGATTTGCTAAACACAGGAGGATTGGTGTTTTGGAAGTTCTTGAGCTTAGATCCATGGTGATCCTGGTTTCCATGGCCTTGATTATCATGCGCCATTTGGGCGATCTGCTAAACAGTGGCAAGATTGGCTTGACGATCGATTCTACTGACTTCTCGATCTGCTACTAGCATTTGCAGAATCTAAACCATCGGGTCCTGGGATGAGTTGCTTCCACCGCGAGTCATCTGAAGATTGAGGTAGATAATAAGACAAGAGGGGAATTTCTAGGGCTTACGGGTATGGTTTAAAGCTTTAAACTTTGAGTAAGGATAAGGTTTGAAAGCCAGCAACTCTTTTTCATTCATTCCAAACACACATACAAACCACACATTGCAAACAACACATCACAACTACTACATAGATGGTTTTAAGAACCATTCTGTCAAGCTACGATACAGTGGGACCAGGTACAAACTCACACATACGATAGTGATTTAGTGATACTACTCATCATCAGAACCGGTGGCCTCTTCGTCATCGATAAAATCGCGGTCCTCATCGTTAGTGTGGAACTCCATGTTGATGTCTTCAAAATAATCATAATCATCACTTAGGTACGACCTGATATCCCCACGAATATCTTCACCTTTGTTTTCCCTCTCCTCGAGCTGAATGTCCCGATCATGGATGGTTTCTTCCAGGGTTGACACCTTCTGACGGAGGCGAGCAATGATGCAGTCCTTCTTGTCACGCCGGCGGCACATTGACTTGCGCTCTTTAGCAAGGATGGTGAGGGTCTGGTCCTTCTTAGTTGCAACAAGGTGCTTCTGGTTAGCGTAGGCACGGGTGTTGTCCAACTCCTTCTAGGTGTCGTGCAACATGAAGGCGAGGTGATCCACACGATGCTTCAGATCCGGATGTCCTGGCATGGCCAAGGGCTGTCCATTGGAGTCACGTCTTGCATAGTGATCTAAGTAGGTGCCAATGATCTGGTTGATGTTCTGCCCACATAGACGGGCAAGGGCCTCCTGCATGGCTCTAGCTAGTCCATCCGGCCAGTTGTTCTCCCTCAAGCTGAACAGTATCTTCTCCGAGGTGGGTGGCTCCATCTTGCCTCTCAGATCGGCAATGATCAACCACTGCAGTTCTCCTCCTGATTGGTCATTGAGCTGCACTCCAAAGAACTCCAGGTGCGGGCGTCCAAGAAACTCCGCGACCTGTCCCAAGTCCCTCTCGAAGATGAGTTCCCCTCCGTTGCCAAGCTGGTAGAACTTGTTGTAATTGACTTCCATCTATAAGAAATTAAGATGAGTAAGTTAGTGAGGTGATCAAGTGTGTCAATTTTATGTAGGATTGCAAAAACTTTGAGGAACGTATGACTCCCATTTGGAAAGAATCTCAAGGATAAGAGTGAGAATATGTTTTCATAAATACTCACTTTTTTTGTTCTGAAATTTAGTTTTTCAGACGTCCATTCTAACTAGGGTCTCCTATGGTCAGGATGGCTCTGATACCAACTTGTAAACACCTGGATTTTTAAGTCCTGATGCCTGTTATGCCATACATCGCAATCCTAGGATTACCATTTTTGCGAGACATAACTGAATTGATAACACAGTACATCATCCATTACAAACCATAATAGTCTTACAAATAGTTGATCACGTGATCAAGTCTTAATACATATCAAAGCAGCGGAAAATAAACATAGTAGTGGCTCCATCTTCATTGTCACAGGCAATGCTGACGATGGGAAATAATCCTAGTTATCGTAGGCGTCCTGTTGTCCGTCCTCCTCGTACTTATCTTCATAGTCTGTACATGGGAATAGCCAAGGACAAAGCCATGAGTACTTTTAAAGTACTCGTAAACTATCACTAAAGCAATAATACCATTCTAGTAGGAATCCTAAGCTCTAGGTTTGTTTGCAATAAGACAACTTTATTTCAAGGGTACTTAGTAGTATAGACCTATTTTAGTTATCTGGATTTCTCAAGAGGGAACCTAATTTCATGTCCACAACCTTGTGTGGTCGAGTCCAAGTCATATTTCAAGTCACGAGTCATTTTGAAAACATCTCACAACGGAACAGTATGACCATCCAACTGTCCATGACCGTGGACGTGGCTATTTGAATAGTTTGACACTCTGTTGAGGTGGTACACTTTCACCACAACATTCGATACATCCGTCAGTGATAACCCTGAATCATCATACTTGGTATGCGGATAATCAATCCTAACATTTCAATTACACACCATAGTATAGGCACCTCCCCTATGAGTTTGGCCTCCCAGCCATGGCCATCCGCCATCCTGGGCACTGCATAGGCGGACATTCATATTCATGAGATAGCCTCAGCTCAACCTCTTTCCGTGAGGGAATCCATACTACGACACATAAACTTCCACTTAAGCCCTACCCAACCCAAGTATTGTGGTTGTACGGTAAAATTGGAATGGTATCGCATCCGAACCCAACCATCAGTTTTTATCAAAGTCGGAGCACATGCTTCATTAAGTATCATCTTCAACTCTTTGTGTTCCATACATGTCAAAACATTTCAATATAATGACTCATCATTCCAAGTATTTTATAATCATTTTCTCCAAGTGTTCCTATCTATAGTGATCAAGATTAGTTTAGTACTAGCATCTATCTATGAGGGTGTCATTATTTGAGGGGTACTAATCAAGTGTAACTACCTACACCTAGTTCTATCCTCTTGATAGCATGTTTTCCCATTTTCAATCACAAATTAATTAACTATTTGAGCAACTTTGATAAAAGGAAGAAAAGATACATCTTGCAAGTAAAACTTGGGATTGGTATAATCAAGGTGATATCACAATAGCATGCATAGTTCTAGCTTGCACAGCATAGCTTGTCTTGGTTGGTACAGTGGTCGAAGTTATCCTCTTCTTCTTCATAGAATTCTTCTTTCTCGTAGTCCGGGTTGATACTAGCGTCTATAAATAAATACGAGGTACACAATCACCAAACAATACTTAACTACTTCTATCTAGCATACGAAGATCCACACTAGATGATATAGCATCATCTCAATCACTACAAGAAAACGTGACAAGATTTTATTTATCTTATTTTAGAAAAGCAATTTCTACTTATTGAAAAACTACTTAAGATTTAATATTCTTTAATTAAAATATGGGATCATATTGACACATGTCATCACCACATATTCCAATACTTGGGAATGTGATTTAAAGTGGATGGCATATATTACAAAGTTTAATATTGCTATTTAATAATATTTATGTGCCTAGAAATGACTATCAAGTCATTCTTTAATTTTGGTCCAGGACTACTGTATGTATAATTATATATTTTACATATTCAGATAGATCATGGAAAATGTGATTTTTGACAGTTGGATTAAGTTAAAAGCATTTATGGTTGATTTTAGAAAAATGTTTGAAGTTGTCAAAGTCTCTGTCTTGTTATTTTTACTAGGGATGATATATAATTTCAAACTGTTTGAATCCAACGGGAGTGTTTAGAGATTTTCAATTCCTTTCTAAAAAAATTGGAACCATGTAATTTGGTTCAGTGAATCTTCCTGAATTGAATTTCAAAGTCACCTACAATATAGGGTTTTGAAATAAAAGTAAAAACTACATTTGAATTCTTCAAGGGCGTGGAATGTTATCGGGCCGACTCAACTACGCGCATGCAAGATGCAATGGCCTTGGGGTTGGTCCCATGCATCAACGGCTGAGTTAAACTGAAGGGGTATCCTCTAATCTGGACTGCACGATTAGAGCAGGATCGACAGTTCCGTGTAGTCATCTTCGTCGCACGGCGCGTGCGAGATTCTAACCCTAGCTCTACGGCGGGGGTCGTCAGGGGCTTACCAGGGCTCTAGATAGGTACGGTGAGGTGGGCGAACGGGCTTGTCGACAACGGCGGTTCGAACGGTGGTGTGGTACTCGCCTAGCGATGGCTCCCTTCCATCACTACAGCGGCGGGCTCTAGTGAAATTACGACGTGTGGTACTCGCCTTGCTTCGGGGACGGGTTAGAGAGGTTTCTGGGAGAGAGGTGAGTCGAGGGGTGTGCGATTTGAGGCAGTCGGAGGGGTCTATTTATACCCCCGCGAGAGGAACAGGGCGGCATGGCTCGGGCTCATCGGCGACATCGTTACAGGAAGCTATCGGCATGGCGGAGGGTGTAGGTCGACGCAAGGCTTCATGGCGATCGTCGTGCGCACAGTGGCACGACGAGGCGCGGTCTCCAATGGTCGGGGGCGTCCATGCTCTGTGCGGGTACCGCGGGCGTTCGTCACGGTGTACGGTGGTCACAGAGAGCACGGGATCAAACGGGCATGTCTGGGAGGTTGCCTGCGTCGCAGCGAACGCATTGACGCAAGGAGAGAGCGAGGCGCGACGTGGTTACACGGGGAGGCTTGGCACTCTGGCGCGGCGAGCGGCATGGTCGAGATATAAATGGGCGAGGCTGCGCTAGTGTCTTGATGGGCTGGCGTTGGTCGAGGCGTACACTAGCAGTGGCGGTGAGGACACGGCTACCTCCTAGACATCATGGGCGAGGGCGATGCGGCATGTATCATCGTGTCCACATCGGGGTGGTATGGGTGAGCCCGGGTACTGCCGACACTAGTCAAAATGTCGAGTGAGAGGGGCTCATCTACACGGGCTGGTACGGGGGTGAGTAAGGGCGAGTAGTGGAGGCTTGGTCGAGTAAAAATATGATCATAAGATTGATCACAACAATGTATAGTTGGTATAGCTATACTGTGCTAACTAAGTGTTTGATTAAATGGCCGCAAGAACTAAACATTTAAATTTTCAAATTCTTTTTGGTGTGTGTGTTGGTAATAAGCTTGGTAGTCTCTGGGTGCAAGGGTTTGCCAAGTGGTGAAGGTTTTGAGGGTTTTCCAAAAATGGCTATCTTGATGCCTATGATGGATTCAATTTTGAAAAGTCTCTCAAATGAATTTGAATTTGTTTCTACAAGTTTTGAAAGCTCACTTGTGTTCATTGTTACTTGGTCTAGCAAGGTGAGAAAATAAAGGGAATTGTTTCTGTTTGAAATCATTTGCTAGAGATGCTCAAAGTGAGCTAAGTGTTAACTTTGGCAAAAATGACCATTAGGTCATATGCTTTATATATTGGTTTTCTTTTGTTTTGATTTGGTTTGGATTTGGCCTAGATGATATGGTTTTGATCTTTAAACCAAACCTCATCATTTACAACAAACAAACATGGCATTGCAAGCATTCACCATCATTCATAAACACACAAGCATTTATATAATGTTTAAAATTAAAAGCTTTTGTTAACCCTTATTTTAGTTGATTTGGAAAATTCATATATTCATTAATATTTGTGATATCTTATAGGATGTAGGGACATCTTTAGGGTGGGATACATCAGCTCCCCCGTTGGTAAAGAGTCGTCCTTGACTCTCCATCGTCCTGGTGTTCATCAACTCCATGGAAGGGTGAGAGGTCCACCATATTGAACGTATTGCTCACGAGGTACTTGGAAGTGGGGATGTCGATCATGTAGGCATCATCATTTATATTCTTTAGGACTTTCAAGGGACCATCTCCTCTTGGCTTGAGCTTGGAGTCATGCTCATGTGGAAAGCGCTTTTCATAAGTGGATCCACACGAGGTCACCTTCCTTGAAGATCATCTCCTTCTTATTCTTGTTAAGGCGGGAAGCTTGACGAAGAACTTGTCGCTTGATAGTAACTCTTTTCTCTTCATGTAGCTTCTTCATGGCTTGGGCACACTTGTCGATGTCCATGTTTGTGCATTCATGAAGGGGTAGGGAGAGCATGTCAAGCGCGGTCATGGGCTCGAATCCGTAGACGACCATGAAAGGGATCTTGTTTGTCATAGATTGCTTGGCGCGGTTGTAGGCGAACTCGGTGTGCGATATGCACTCCTCCCAATCTTTCAGGTTCTTCTGGATCCATACTCGGAGAAGAGCGCCAAGGCTTCGGTTGACGACCTCGGTTTCTCCACCGGTTTAAGGGTTGCATCTGTTGATGCTAAAAATATGCAATGCTGGCCATGTTCCCGACAGACGTGACATTGGTCGTGCACCCGACAGAAGCAACGACGTTGACTTCATCCGGAACGTCTAGTCCTTCCGACTAAACATCGCATGACTCCACTATGTTGACTCTTCGCTTCTTATGCGTGAGACACTGACTCGATGCACTTCCAGGTCAGTGGTTCTCCTTGCAGGAGTCTCCACTCGAGTCTGCAACTCGACTATATACTCGGGGGCTATTCCTATCAGGAGCGCTGATCCCGCACCCGATGTACTTCCGGGTTAGCGGTACGCCCACGAGATTGTCGACTACAACTACATGATTCAAGACTATAAGTCTCTGCCCGAGTCTACGACTCGGCCAGACACTCAGGGGCTACTCCAAACTAGAGCGCTGGTCGCGCACATACAAGATCTTCGAGTGGTACACTCCGATTCCTCACTCGAATCGATGATTCTACTGAAGACTCGGGGACTACTCCCATAGGGAGCGCTGGTTGCGTACTCGAAAAGGCGCCAATATTGATGGTATTTGCAAGATCATCTGAAGCACTTCCGAATCGATGTGTCTACACAGCCGACAACTATAAGACTCTGGTCGAGTCTACGACTCGAATAGACACTCAGAGACTACTCCCATAGGGAACGGTGGTCGCGCACCCTATGAATCAATTGGTTGTGATCCTTCGGATCCTTTATAGCTACGATAAATATAACCTACAAAAACAATCGGCAACTTCGCCCAAAATAACGCTAAGAGAGATAACATATCCTTAGTCACCTGAAACGCCTCCGCGGCGATAAATTTTTGGATGTTGTGTCTGTGACACAAAGATAAGACCTACAGATACAATCTAATGACCTGACAACGCACCCAACTGCGATCTGCTAGCAATATTCCGTGTCAGTACGCACGATGAAAGATCCCGACGAACGCGTTGGGTACATAACTTAAAACACTGGAATTCGACTCTTGTAAGACCTCCGTGGTCTGAGTCGAATTACACCAACAATTTTCTGGATTCGAGTCTGGGGACTCGAGTCTGAGTAAATAGCGTTGTTTTTCCCAAATGAAGTTAACTGACCCCGATCCGCCAGGAGAGTCAGGCGCGTGTATCAACAATCCCTATGAACAAACATTCTGCCCCGAAAACATATTCGAATGAAAGAACTCGAAGACTTGAGAGTCTCCAGTCGAATCTATGGTCCGTCTTAACAATCGGGGGCTACTGACATGGGTATGCCCTACGGGTGCCTAATGTTAGCCTATCTGGTGCGGCCCGACAGAAGACTCACTCAACGACTTGCCAAGGTCTATGACGCCTATGACGTTCGGCTGGTACGAAGCCTACAAAGACACCGACGCCCAGCGCACAAGACAAGGAAAGCTAAGAATAGAGTTTGAATACAACTTATAACCTACTCGTATCGGTAACTAAGACCTAGCCTCCCCATATATAAAGGCTAGGAGGGTCCAATAAGGAGGAGACACTACAACCTCTCCCACAATAGATCTACAGATCTAGCTCTCTCACCTCTTACCCTAGAACACACCTCATGTCAGATTGCATCTGCGCACCCTTGTAATCATCGGCATCGCCATCAATCAAGAACAGACAAGCAGGAGTAGGGTTTTCCCTCCGGTGGCCTGAACCTGGGTAAACCTCGTGTCCCTCGTGTCCCTGTCTATGGTTGTAAATAGTGCATCAAACACTCCTTTTTAGTGAACTTGCTGAGTACGCTCGTACTCAGCCGTATCTTCTTAACCCTTGCTAGATTCCGAAGCCAATAAAGAAGACGTCAACACCAACTTATGCTCAAGGAATCATCATCAAAAGCTCAAGGTCTTCAGTGACGTCAATGGAGCCAGCATATACATCAACTGACATGAAAACAAAGTTGTTGATTAGACAGGAGTATAATATCCAGCCATAGAACCAAATCTGGCCAACGGGCCTGGGCCGTGCCCGACACGTCTTAAACGGGTCTGGCCCGGCACGGCCCGTCGTGGACCGTCTAGCTCACGTGCCATGCCGGGCCGGCACGGGGCCTGGCCTCGTGGCCCGGGCACGGCACCGACGTCTAGCGGGCCGGCCCGTGGCACGTTTAGCCCATGAAGAACGCGGGCCTACTAGACATTTTCTGATGGCCCGCCCAATTTAACCTATAAGAAGGGCCGAATACGAAATAAAACACTAACATTTGCTTGGTCCGTTGGTTAAGTGCTCTCTAGCGGAGCCACAGGTCCTGAGTTCAGCCTTAAAGGCTCTTATTTTGCAAATATATGTTAATTTTCGACCGTTGCTAGGCTTGGCGGGCCGGGGCCTACCGCTGCGTGCGAGGTCTGCAGACGCACGGCCCCGATGTTTCACGGACCGGCACGGCCGACGCATGAAGGCCGGCTTGCGCCAGTTAGTTTCGCGGGCTCATGCTGGCCCAAAAGACGGCACGTTGGCCAGGTTTACATAGAACCTACTTCTATAAAGCAATGCAATAGCAGCATTTTCAAGCCAAATAGTTTAGATACTAGTCTTATTAATATGATAGTTTTGAGTTGTTATTTCTGATTTTCTTTGTAAGAAGTTTCTTTCTCTCTATAACCTAGAGTGTTATATGGATCTTTTGTTAAGAGTCGAGTTGTAACCTATAGTTATGTCTTGGACCTGCTATGTTCTTATTGTACCATTATGAGAGATGTAATACTAGTGGAATAGTGTTTTGTTGATGTTATGCCAACGACTATAATGTAGTACATCATGCAGTGGTATGCTGGGTCACTGCAGTATAGCACCTTGTCCTAGATGAGACCCATAAAGCCCAGATGAGGCCTACACCAACTCCTTGTGCTCCAACGTTGCCGCCATTAGGAGGGCCTCACTCCAGGCTCTGAACACGGAGATGGTCAGCCTCTGCTCACCAAGGGCTCCTCCATGGCAGAGACTCTCCATGTCGCCGTATCCATGAGCAAGGCTCGCATGAGCTCTCTGGGGCTCTGTCGCGCTGCACCGTCCTACTGCTGCTACCTGCCTTGCCGAGCTCCGTCGGTCTTCCATCCCCCGCCAAGTACCAGCGAGTCCCTCCATGTATCCCCGGATTGGATCGACCTCGAACCACTGCCGTAGCCATGAGCGGCGCCCTTCTCCGTCGCCTCCACCTCCAAGAGGTCATCCCTGGCCCATCTCGCCGGTCACCGCCACGCCGGGCCATGTCGACCTCAACCTATTTGCACCGCCGCGATGGAAGTCGCCTCACCGCAAGAGCTCCATCCGTTGGGAGAAAAGATATCCTGTCGCTACCGGCACCGTGCTGGTTTTGCCCGACGATCAGGAGGGACGGGAGAAGGGGAGGGAAGTGGAGGTAAGATTAGGGTTTCACCTGGTCGCGTGAGAACGACCACACGACCAGAGAAGAACCATGGGGAGTTTATACGCATTTTAAGGGCCACCGAATAAGTAATATGTTAGAGTTGCTCTAACAACCAAGCAGGGACTTCACCGTAATGGCTTGTTGAGTTGTACCCTCAAAGAATGTGAGGCGGTCTTCCGCTGACAATGCATGGGATATATGCATAGGGCACGCCTGTAGAGTTTTAGTTCATCATGTAGATCCCCTTGATCAACGTCCCGTTTGATCAAACTTGATGGACCATTCGCACAAAACGAAAACGGTACGATGACAAGGATCATCTTGGCAAAGTCTATAGGATCAATATTATTTTTTGTTTAAAAGGGTACTACTACTACCTATTTTTAACTAATTTATAGTGTGACTTCATCTCACACACTATTTTTAGTAACTCACACAAATATCTCGTTCTCCTTTTATGCAAGCCGGAAACCACGATAATTCTAAAACGGGGACGCGGCCAAACGAGACACAAGCACATGACGGGAATACATACCGCGCGCTTGGGAAAAGCAAACCCAAAGTGATGGATGCATTCCACCACGAACCCAGCCTGCCTGCATGTGTCCAAGCCAAGCAGCGGCACCAGTCCCAGTCCCTACCCAAGGTTTCCAGAACCTACACGAACGAATATCTTCTCTTCGGTTCCACCCGACGACGGCCGGACGCCAAACTACCCAAACCCCTAATCTATACACGTAGGGCCCCCTCCCGAAATAAATCCTAGGGCTCCCCACGACGTGTCCCGAACCCCGCGCGCCCTCGAGACACCTCGCCCTCCGCATGCCTGACACCGTGCCTCTGCTCCCGCCGCGTGTAATGCTCCGTACCTACCTTTTATCCCTACCTCCCGTTGGCCCGTCTCACTGACGACAGGCTGGGACATCGGGCGGGACGTGATGTCAGTGACGCTTGTCGCGTAGCACCCGGCCACCGCCGTGCGGAGACCCAACGGCGTCAGTTAATTGCTGCGTCCTTGGTACGACCGCGCCGTCTGCGTGACCGCGGTTACCCCAACCATGGTTAGATACGAACCCCAGGGTTAGCGGAGCTGTTTATAAGCCCGCGCCGGCTCGGTGTTCTTCTCCACACAATCCGTCCGAAACCCAGCAGACCTCCCCGGCCCAGTCCGTCCGTCCACAAGATTTGCCGTAGTAGACCACCACTAGAGCAGAGCAGAGCAGACAGAGGAGTGCTAGAGGCAGCCTCCATCCACCAGCCATGATGATGATGAGCGAGGGAGTGAGCGTGCCGCCGTGGGGGAGCCTCCCGGTTAGCGGCGTCGACGTCGGCGGCGGCGGTGCCGGCGACGAGATGACCCCGTACCTGCTCGCCGCGCTGCGCCAGTACCTGCCCTGCAACGACGTCAACCTCGGGGAGGAAGACGACGAGGCGGCGGCGATGGCGGCTGCCGCCGACGCCTACGCCTGCGACGAGTTCCGCATGTACGACTTCAAGGTGCGCCGCTGCGCGCGCGGCCGGAGCCACGACTGGACCGAGTGCCCCTTCGCGCACCCGGGGGAGAAGGCGCGCCGCCGCGACCCGCGCAAGTACCACTACTCCGGCACCGCATGCCCTGACTTCCGCAAGGGAGGCTGCAAGCGCGGGGACGCCTGCGAGTACGCGCACGGCGTCTTCGAGTGCTGGCTCCACCCGGCGCGCTACCGCACGCAGCCCTGCAAGGACGGCACCGCCTGCCGCCGCCGCGTCTGCTTCTTCGCCCACACCCAGGAACAGCTCCGCTCCATGCCGGCGCCGCAGCACTCCAGCCCCAGGAGCACGCCCCTCTCGCCACTCGCCGAGTCCTACGACGGCTCCCCGCTCAGGCGCCAGGCGTTCGAGAGCTACCTCAACAAGAGCATCATGTCCTCGTCGCCCACCAGCACCCTGCTCTCATCGCCGCCCAAGTCGCCCCCGTCCGAGTCGCCGCCATTGTCTCCTGACGGGGCCGCTGCCTTCCGACGCGGCTCCTGGCCCGGCGTCGGGTCGCCCGTCAATGACGTCATGGCCTCGCTCCGCCAGCTGCGCCTCGCCAAGGTGCAGTCGTCTCCGTCCGGTGGCTGGAACAACTACCACGCCTCTGCTGCCGCGTACGGGTCGCCCAAATCTGCCGGGCTGTACAGCCTCCCCACCACCCCGCTGGCTACTCCGACAAGTTCCTCCGGCTTCATGGCCAATCTGGAGCCGCTGAACCTCCGCTTCATGGACGATGACGAGCCAGTGCAGAGGGTGGAGTCCGGGAGGGCCCTCCGCGAGAAGGTGTTCGAGCGTCTGAGCAGAGATGGTGCCGGATCGGGCAGCTGCTATGCAGGTGCCGGGGGAGGAGGCCCCGACGTTGGTTGGGTCTCCGACCTCATCAACTGAAAGACGGCGGCAAGGTACTAGCTGCAAGATGACAAGGAAGGTGGCGGTAAGAAGATAACACGATGGCCCCCCACAAAAAAAAAATCCTCAGATTTATTTTGCTATTTCCAGTGTCTGCAAATCCTTGTACATAGATCTATCTCCCTTGTGAATATTCTTGGTTGGTGGAAGGGAGGCAAGATGGGTGATGGAAGGAGGGGTGGATTTGTTTTGGGGTTCTTGAGGAGTAGTAGGAAATTTACCCAAAAAAAAATTATTACCAAAAAAGGGAGGGCGGAGATGGATTGGAAGTTGGTGGTAGTGTCCCCTCGATCTCGTGCAAGAAGACTGAACGGTGGTGGACTTGAGCCTGAAGCATGGAAGAATGGTGGTGAGGCTGGTGGACTTGATTCCTGTGATTACTGAAGCTGATGATGTTTGTGTATCTTCCTCGTTATTAGCTGAAGATCGATTTCGACCTCTCCCCTTTGTTGATTTTCACATTTTGTTAATTAATGTAATCCTTCCACAGCATCATATTTTGTACTACTACTACCTTGGCTGCCTAGCAGCAGCTTTTAATCCCTGTTTCATCCAATGGCGATGAACTCCCCAATGTATTTGTGTAATCCTTTGCTCCCAAGTAAATGATGTTTATCAGTAAAAATCTGTGTTCCATTTACATGTCTGTGTATGAAATCTCTGACCGCGACTGCTGGTGGCGCCTTGCCTTGCGGTGGTGACGTGGTAGTGATGGATGCTCGTGCGTCTGCCGTAGTGGATAGTTGGAACAGTATGGGCGACGTGGAACATGGATGGTTGGAGCAGTATGGGCGACGCGGGCGGGGAACCTCCCCGTGAGTGAGACCGGCGAGCGCGACGGCGCCACCGGAGTCGACGGCCGGTCGTTTTCCTCTTTGGTGGAGGATGAAGATTGGCACGGCCCGCGCGCGCATCGTGCCTGTCGCCGTCCCACATGGGCGAGATCTTTCTTTTCTTGGGCGCGATCGAGGGTTCGTACGTACGTGGCGGGGACTTTATTTTGGTACTGGTATGTACTACCCCGCTCCGAGTAGTACCACGCGTTGGTACATTTTTGTCTCGTCTTATTTGGTAGGAGTAGATCTTGTGGATGTCATGTGTGCGGCCTAGACTCGGTCGGGCACTGTTCTGTTTCGAGGGTGAGGCGCGGCCGCGGCGGTGTGAGTCGTTGAAAGATCTTTGCCGTTCTCGTGTTCGTCTCCGGCGACGACTGATCGCGTGATTTGAGCTGGACGGGAGGGGAATAATGGGCGTGCTCGCGTGGTGCTCGTTCCGGGGCTGGAGAGCGACTCGCGCGCGCCGATGTGATGCCGTGTTCTTTGGCCCGCTCTGGTCCGCGCCGCGCGGCACTCGATCGGATCGGATCGGATCGGCTCGGCTCGCTTTGGCCAAGCGGGTACTAGCGGCGGTATGGCTGTGTGGGGTCTTGAATTCCCGCGGCGTGGTGCGGCGTCCTTTTGTCACTTTCGGGGGGTATTGCGTGGTGGAGGAAACTATGAGGGCATGTCCGGTTCTACGAGACAGCGGGCGGGAGGAGAGTCTGTGTCCTCTTTTCCTTCCCACTCCCCTCTTCTCTTCGGCTGTTCCTTCTGGAACTTTACTTCCAACTCCAGTTTAGTTTTTTTTTTCTCATTCTCTTTTCCCTGTCTCGACCGCTCGTTCCTTCGCGTAGAACGGATCAACGACCGGCCGTGGTCTCTCGGGCTGCACACATCGTATCTATTCTGGCAATCAACTTCGTCTTAGCAGAGGTCTAATCCATGTCCTTGTCTAACACTGCCCACCATATCCCAGAAAGGGAACATACGGAATACAGAAACTGCGATCTGGGACTTGCACTCCTGTGAACAGATCAAGGCCACGAGAAAACCTTGGGCGTATTGAACACGACCCCTTCTTTAATTTCCTGACAAGATGGCGCAGAGGCCATCAACAAAAACGCGCAGAGGCCATGGAAGGGGGCCTAGGAATAGTGCCACTGCCAGCTGATCATAATTACCTGCTACCGATGAAAGCAAAGGTAAAGTAACAGTGATGGAGGAGCAGAGAGCAAGGGAGAAAGAAAAGGATAGTCGATGGTGGCGCCTGCTGCTGCTGCTGCCTTGCTCGAGTGTACTGAGCGCAGCATTTTCCGCTTTCAGCAGAGGATTTGGTTCCTGCATTGATAATTGAGATGGTCTTTGCCCCGTTTTTTCGCTGCTGCGCAGGTCCAGCTCACCTACTACTTCCTGCCAAAAATATTGAGTTCACCTGCGACTTGCTACCGGTACCCCTGCTGAGTTTTATTTCCAGATAACAGTCCCATCTGACTACTCGACGTCGAGGCACAGAGAAACGAAAATTTGAGCCTTTTCGGGTCGCATGAATGAGTATAAAATACAAGGGGACCTTCAAATACCTATGAAATTTGAGCTATAGCAATCCAATACATAGTAAATATAGTGGCACTATTCCTTTCATCCAAAGAAAATACATATGAGAAATTCCAAGGGTTGAAACCTACAAAATCCTATTAAATTCCTATAGTCCAAATGGCCTCTATTGAAATACAAATTAACTAGGAATGGCAAAACGCTGAAATTGATTTTTTTTTCTCGTAAAAGGGACATGGCCCTAGTCTCCGTGTACGATTGATACATGCAAGGCCTCTTATTACTTTATATTTAAAAGTTGCTGTTACAAAGAGGATTACATCATGGTTCACACTGAGGTTGAGACATGTTTTAACCATTTGAAAGACGATGGGAGGAAGAAGAATCATAGTATTTCAGTTCTAGTGAATAATGGAGAGGAAAATCTAGTCATGTCCATGATTTCTATAAGAATTTGTTTGGCCATGCCAATGTGACAGGTTTTAGGATAAATGACATCCGCCGCCATCTTGATGAGGAAGATAGAGCATTCATGACAAAGCCTTTTGATCCGGAGGAAATTAAGGAAGGTGTCTTTAGCGTGAAACACAACAAGGTAGCTGATCTTGATGGATTCTTGCTGAATTCTACCAGGAATTTTGGGAGGACATAAAATCGGACCTCAAGGAAATGATTGATGCTCTCCGTAGAGGATATTTGGAAATTAAGAGACTCAACCATGGCGTGATTTCTCCATCGATGTCAATTGTCCGAGTCACGGGCTCACAGCGGAGATATGGGCTTCTAATTACTAGAGGCGTGTACACATCATGCCATGCCGCTGCACACGTCAAAATCAGTGGCACGACTAGTAGCAACACGTTGATACATATTTACTTGGCCGAGCCCACCAACGACCGCGTCATTAATATGGACCGCTAGTCAAACACGTGGGACTCACAACTCTTGGTGAATAATGAAGAGGAAAATCTGCGAATGAAGATCTAATTAGTCATGTCCCTCATTTCTATAAGAATTTGTTTGGCTTCTCCAGTGTGACAAATCTTAGGATATATGACATATGCATCCATCTCTTTTTTTGCAGGTAAAACCAGACCTTTATTAATCAGAAGAGATTACATTCGGATCAGCAGCAAGGTCCTGAAGCACAAAATCAGGATCTGATCCAATCCATATCATAGTTCTATTCTCTGTCCTAGCCCATCCATCTTGATGACGAAGATAGAGCTCTCATGACCAAGCCTTTTGATCTCGAGGAAATTAAGGAGGTTGTCTTTAGCCTGAAACACAACAAGATAGCTGGAAGTTGTCTTTAGCCTGAAACGCAACCAGGTAGTTGGCCGTGATGGATTTCGTGTAGAATTCTACTAGGAATTCTAGGAGGATATAAAGTGGGATCTTAAGGAAATGCTTGATGCATTCCATAGAGGATATTAGGAAATTGAGAGACTCAACCATGGCATGCTTTTTCACATTCCAAAGGGACCGGATGCTATGATAATTCAGAAGCTTAGACCAATTTGCCTGTTGAATGTCAGTTATAAAATACTAAAATAGATTGGTTTGGTCATTCAGAAAGTAATCTCACACACAAACTATATTTATCAAGGATAGGTTCACTATGGAGGGAATTATCCTTCTACATGAAACTATACATGAGACACACTTTAAAAAGATACATGGAGTCTAGTCCTTGTACCAAATAATGCAAGCAAAGGTTCTAGTGACTTGTTATGTTATTGAATAATGAAGAATATTACAGGAGGACGAGTGGCAACTAAAGTCAATTACCAGATAGGGTCATGACTTTGCTGGCCCTAGGATTCTCATTTTTGGCAAAGCCTGAAGAGGGTTAATCATACCTTCCAACAATTTGCTAACAGACAGAAAAGCAATGGAGAAAAAACACTCTTATGGGCGAATGATTTACCATAAGCAATCTAGTTTCCTACACCGTACAATCTTGCCTTCATAGAGATGTCTGACTATGAAAAAAAGATAAAATGGAAGGCTGGGGCTTCATCAGTTTTGGGAGAATACTAATGGATGAAACTTTATTGTTGTGGGAGCAATTGAGGGAGACTTTTGATGATCTTCAGCTCATAAATTCAAAGTCAAAGATATGTACACTGAAGTGAAATCAAATGGATCCTTTCCCCATAAATTTATTTGGAAAATCAGAATCCCTTTAAAAGTGAGAATATTTGTCTGCTTGATGCTTAAGAATATCATAATAACCAAAGACAATCTTGTCATCAGAGAGGTGGCCTGGGAATGCTCAATGTCATTTTTACAGCTAGAATGGAACCATTGACCATTTGTTGTTCGACCGTGTGCTTGCCAGATTCATTTGGCAAATGATCATGTATGCTTTTGGATTGTTAGGCTTTTAGAGAGTACTCCGACCTTGTGGAAAACAAGAAATGAAGCATCTTCAATAAAGATTTCCTGACGATACTTCTAGCATTGTTTAAGGACTTTGCAACCTGATTAACCTTTGGACGATTCTGCAGAGAAGTCAAGAAAGAAGAAGACTTGAAGAATGGGTGAAGATCCTGAAGATGGTGATCAAAGAGGCGTATGCTCGATCTCATTGATGGGCATCCACAAACTTTAGGTTTGTAGCTTACTGATCGTTTCACTTTGGTTTTCTATCACTTACGTTGTATAAGATACTTACAGTTTATATTTTGGTGGGTTGTGTTTAGTATGTTTCCTAATTCAGGGACCTTTTTTTTGCACGAAAACGGCCCGAAGGGCCAATAAGTTGCATATATAAAAAGGACCTTGTGAGTCTCGTTTTGTTTTATTGTTCCTTTTCCTTTTCAGTTTGGTATAAGCTAGGTGGTTTCTTTATACTCCCTCCTTTTCTTAAAATAAGACGTATAAATTTAGTCAAAAGTCATATATTATAAAGTTTGATCAAACTTTTAGAAAAAACTATAAACCTCTATAGGGTCAAATCTATCTTATTAGATACATTATAAAATATATTTTCGTAATGTAGCTATCTATTATCATAATTATTGATAGTTTTTTTATAAACTTGGTCAAACTTTACAATATTTGACTTTTAACTAAATTTATAGATCTTATTCTAAGAAACGGAGGTAGTATGAAATTTGACAGTGGGAGTCCGTTTGGACGCAATAAAAAAGTCAAACAAACATTTTATATTTTAGAATAGAGTAAGTAGCTCTGAAACACGTAGAACAAAAATTGCAAAAAGGCACGTCGGCGAGAGCTTCAAATTCAGTTATTTCGAGGAAGAATGGTTTTTTTTTCCATCGGAACTACGGAATGGACATTGACCATAGCTGTCTACTCATCAAATTGCATGGATAAAATACTCCGTGCTGAAATTCGCGCTGTACATTAGTCCGGTTACCTCCATCCTGTTTTATCTGTTGTATCTACTTCCATGATTATAGACCGACTGGCTTGGAGAAAAAACGCGGTGCTTTTTCCGATCTGATTTGCGATAGTAATTAAATCCCATAAACTTGAACTTGTACGGAGCCCAGCTCATTGTTGATACTAGCAGAGTAACTCGAGTGCAGGACAGACGGGATCCTATAAAATCCCATAAATTCCGGAGCGAGAAGAACGTGAAGCAAGTCGGCACCGACGGACAGTACACAAAGCTTGTGGCCACGCATTGGTTGCCGCTCGATGCGCGACAAACTATACGGAGCCTAGCGAGGGGCAGGCCTGAGTGTAGGGGCTGCAAGAAAAGATCTCGGCCGGGGCACAGCCACGCAAGCAATCCTTTCTCTCAAGCCGAGGTTATCCACATCTTGCCGCGGAGAGAGAGAGGGAGAGAGAGAGAGAGAGAGAGAGAGAGAGAGAGAGAGGGGGTCGCCGTCACGTGAGAGCAACGACGACGGCGCTTTTCCACCCCGGCGTACGGTACGGCCGGGAAAGCAAAATCTTTCCTCTGATCTTGCAAGTTGCAACAACCTGATACATGGAGAAATTTGGAGTCCGCCTGATGTGACGGTAATAATAATGTATGCCTGCTTAGCAATAATCGACCTCGTGAGTGGTATCTGCTGGCAATAATCTTTTACTCCAGAGAATGGTTATCTGCTGGCTTCAGCGGCTCAACCGGGATGCATGCTGCCGTGGCAAATATCTTGCTTCACGTATGCGCATCGCATCGCTCACGTGGGGGGAGGATGGTGGTTCAGACGGTGGTACCTTAACTACACACCCCGCCGGTTTCAGCAAAGCGACAAGAAACCACGTACAATTTGACCAAACTTATACAGGGTCGCAGATCTATCGCGGAGGCGGGTAGGGCGCCTACTCTTCGATTAGCCCTGCCAAAAATATCCTGAAAATCTTCGGACTCAAGGATGGAACTGTGGTACACCTTTACGTACCACTACCAGCAGCAGCCGTGGCGCTTTGCTCCCGTTGTCGCCTTGCGTAGACGCATGCAGCGCGCGTCCGTACGTGCACGCGCCAAAGCACCAGCGACAGCGGGGCAGAACGGAGGAAAATAACCTATTTTTAAAAGAATTTCACAAACTAAACTTTTGGCAAAACAATTTCATAAAATTAACCCTTTTAGTAGCGCCTAAAAGACGCTACACTTTTTGTCAGCGTGGCACGCGGTTCTCATGGTACGTTTGACTGGGACGCCCAGTCAGTATAGCTAGCATGGCGCCTATACGTAAGACGCCACACTAGCCTACATATATAATGTCTGTATTTAGTTAATAGAAAAATATGGTGGCTGAGTTGGTTGAAGTCTTTGTTGCTAACTAGTAGGTTGTGACATTGGTTTAAAGGTTGTGACATTGGTTAAAATCTCACTTTTTATTTTTATTTTTTAAAGGTTGTGACATTGGTTTATATTATTGTTCATATGAAATACGATAATTCTAGCATCTTTATTTATTTTAAAAAATAGAAACCGAGTATGAAATTTTATAATCTCTGTTAAAATTAAAAAATGCTAAAAATTTAGAAGCATGAAATCGAGTATCTTTTGAAATTTTACTAGCTTTAACAAACTCAATAGTAAATTATGGATTTAATGAATTATCTTTTAAAACAATAGTGATTTACGGTAGGGGAGCAGGACAACCAATTTTGTTTTTAACTGAGTTATTAATGTTTCTACAAGCAGACGAAACAATGATTTACGCTGTCGGTATATGGCAGATTAATATGGCACGAGTATGTTTTCTTTTCATCTTTTGGGGAACGTGTATACCACCTAATCGATTGTTTGTTCGTTACTCTTTAATGCTTCGCTGACTAATTATAAATTTCGTTAATTTAAACAAAATAGGTTTCGCTTTTCTAGTTTATTTTGACTCTACCGTGTTGTCTGAATCACAAAATAAAAGGAATTAGTACTTATTTTTAACTAGTTGAGATGTAGCTTATATCATAGTCAACCTTCTAAACCGATATAACTCTTCCAAGGTTTCTATTACGCGCATGACTTGGCCAGAGGCACCATATAAGTACAATCATTCAGCCTAGCACACCACATAGTTTTTTTTCTCTTGCTAGCGTTCCTGCGTGATGGCATGGCTTGTCTAGTCATTTTTGGCTCTTTTTTTCTTTGTCGCGTAGACTTTTGTTTTTATAATCTTTTGACAATATTTTTTGAGTTTTCTTTTATTCAATATGTTTTATAGTCTTTTATAGACTTTTGTTAAATGTGTTTTCATAGGATTTTATAGACTATAATAAAACTAGTACAGTTCCAAAACATAATCGGTTTCATGCTTCTGAAAAATAATTTTAACAGAGATGATAAAATTTCATACTTGGTTTTCATTTTTTCATAGGCTTTTATAGACTATAATAAAACTAGTATAGTTCCAAAACATAATCGGTTTCATGCTTCTAAAAAATAATTTCGACAGAGATTATAAAATTTCATACTTGGTTTTCATTTTTTTTAAAATAAATAAGGATGCTAGAATTAACATATTTCCACATGTACAACAATATAAACCAATGTGGTAGCCTTTAAAAAATAAAAATAAAAAGTGGGATTTTGGAGAGTTGAACTCACAACCTACCAGTTAGCAACAAAGATTTCAACCAACTCAACCACCATACTTCTCGTTCAACTAAATACAGACATTATATATGTAGGCTAGTGTAGCGTCTTACACATAGGCGCTATGTTATGTATAGTTACGTCTCAGTCAAACGTACCATGGGACCCGCGTGCCACGCTGGAAAAGAGTGTAGCGCCTTTCGGAAAGGTGCTACACCGTTGAGCATAGCGTCTTTGCGTTAGGCGCTACTAAAAGGGTTAGTTTTGTGAAATTATTTTGCCAGAAGTTTAGTTTGTGAAATTCTTTTAAAAATGGGTTATTTTTGTCCATTCTGCCCACCAACGGCGGATAAGAACATCCCGCTCGTTGGGATCCGGGCTCGAAATCCGGACTAATTTTGGCGGATAAAACTCGTTTTTGGCCTATAAACGTTGAATTTTTCACTCGTGTTCCCACATCGAGTTCCCGCATTCGGCTAAATTCAGTTAAACACGCGAAATTTTGACGAATATAGGCGGATTTCATTAATTAGGACGAGGACACATATATTACATCGAATTTAAACTAGGAAAAATAAAAAGGCCGCTGCCGTGCCGATGCCGATGCCGGACGCTGCTTCTACTTGTCGAGGCGCGGGTGGTTGCCGGCCTCGATATGCTCCAGCACGACGGCGAGCGTTCGTCCGAGAGCGCTCCACCAGCGGCGGCGCGACGCCGTATTTTTATGCTTAGGCAGCGACCGACGAGCCCGGTGGTCCCTCGTGGAGGGCGAGCTCCTAGAGCCGCCTGTCGGTGAAGAACTGCTCCCAGAAGACCAGGTTGCCTGGATCCTCGGCGAGATCCGGGTCTTCCATGGCGGCGATAGCCGCCTGGATCTCATTGGCGATGTCCTCGTCGGTCGGCACAGGCGGAATCGGGATCTCGCCGGCGCTGAGATTCCAGCCGGGGGAGACGAAAGTTCGGCGGCACAATATAGCCCGCGTTGTGGAGCATCTGGGCCTCCCACGGCTGCAGCATGTGGGGGCCGAAGCCGTTCGCCGCCGCGTTGTCGCCGGGGAATCTCTTGGCCATGGCTTTTCGCCGGAGTTGTGGAGGTGGAAAGGTGCGAGCGTTTGGAGTTCGCCGGAGTTGGGAGCATTGTGAGAGAGTGTGAAGGGAGACAGCGAGGGGTACGGCTTTTATACGCCGATGCCGGTGGTGAGGGCGGGAAAGGGCAAACGGCGAGAAGGATGGCGACGACTCGGCTTCTGTCGCTGACTGGGCTGATCCACTCGCCGTCTGTTTTTCTTTTCGCCGAATTCACTTCGTCCGGCGTTCCCAGGGTGTTCCCGGGATATTGGGTATGGCATGGGAAGTCAGGACCAAAGTTGGCCCAATTCGGACGAAATCGGGGTCCTAGGAACGCGACTGGGCCAATTTTTGGCGTCCGAACCTAAAATTCGCCCTGGGAACGACATTCTGGGTACGCGAGTAAGGGCATCTCCACCGGGTTTACGTGACCCGTTCGAACGTGTCCAAACGTCTGTGAGCGGATGGTGGGGCATCTCCATCTCAATCCAATCGTTGTCCAGAGAAGAGACCTCGTGACCGTCGAAACTGCTAGAGTTACCGGACGTGTTGCCATCTCCGATTGTGGGATGGCCACAGATATTCAGTTTATACAACAATAGACGGCCACGAAACACTCACTTAGAACACAACATGACCACCAGCGAGCCTTTTACGTGGGAGGTAATGGACCGCGTATTTCCGCTGGAGCACCCGCGGCGTCAAGCGCTCACGGACATGCGCGATGGGTTCCTGGCAGCGGTGCGGGCCAATCCCGACGACGCTCACCTATGTGCCTGTAACATCCTAAAAATATTAAACTTGGATCACCAAACTCTAATCATCAAAATTAGGGTTAACAAAAACTTTTCCAATTAAAAATATAAAGGCATTCATATGTGTGTGTATTCAAAATTTGGATTCTTTGGAATTAACATGATTCCGTGTTTCCTTGCTTGTAAAATGATTCTTAGGTGAAATAAACATCATCTAAACAATCCCCAAACTTTTCCCAAAGACAAACAAGTCAAAACAAATAAACTAAGTGAATGGTCACTTTGGCCAAATTAACTCCCATGCCTACTTTGGCTATCCCTAACTTTCAGAACTTAACAGAAACTTGTATGGATCTTTGCACCCCTTGATAGTACTCATAATAAGGTACCAATACCCACTTTGTGATCATCCAAAAACATTTAAATGCTTAGTTTAAATGATAGTTTAAAATTGAATCTATTTCATATGGGAAGATCCCACTTTTTCAAAAACCACTCAAACAAGCTCAATTTTCAAAACCCAAGCATCCACTGAACCATCAACACATGCCTACCACACCCACCAAAAATCTTTTTAAAATTCAAAACTCAAGTTCATGCGGCCATTTCATCAAACAGGTTGCAGATCCAAATCAACAAGATCAAAAATACTATGTTGAGCAGTATTTTCGGCCAACCTTGTTCCCTCTCTGGATGCAACTATCCTTAATAGATCATCTAGCACCCTTGACTAACCTCTAGCACCACTGTGACCTTGCCATTGTCATCAATGGTGAGCAGGCCGAGCCTCACCATGTCACCCTAGTGTGGACAACAAGCTAGGAGAAGAACCAGCCGTGCCAACCTTGTCTAGGAGGTAGCCCATGCCTCACTGCCCCCTCTCGACCAGCCCTAGATCAAGAACAGCGACCAGAACCGCCAGGAACGCCGCGCCCGCGCCGCTGTCGACCATGCCGACGCGCACCCCAGTGCACGCTCCGTTCCCACTCAACCCGACCACCTCGAGCCCTTGCCGCCCGCCAGCATGCACCCCACCGTCCCAGGAGACCACCAGACATGTTCATTTGACCGCACGTACCCCGTAGCCGCCGCTCGCCGCGGAGTTCGCCGCCTCTGCCTCGCAGAGCACCGCACGTTCCCGACCGATTGCCACCGCCCCTACACGCGATTTAAGCTCTAGAGCATCGCCAGGAGGCCGCCCGTCGATCGCCAACCCCAGCCATGCCGCTAGCAGCCCGTAGCCGTGTCGCCTGCCCATCCCTCTCGGTCTCGCCGTCGAGCCTATAAAAGGAGGCCACCCCCGCTCGATTTCTTCACACCATCTCACTCCCCACCTCTCATTGTGACTTCCCACTTATTCCCGGTGCAAGGCGAGCAACGCATCACCGGAATTTGGCCGGAGCCCGCCGCTGCTGGAGAAGAAGGGGGCCATCGATTGGAGCCGCCCCAGGAGGAGCTGCCGGTACCAGGAGGATCACCGTCGTCGACTCGTTCGTTTGCTCGCATCGCCGACCCTAGCCTGAGCCCCGGTGAGCCTCCCATGACCCCCCCACTGAGCCGCTAGGGTTCGAGCTCGTCGGTGACCTGTTCATCGTCGACGATGACCCTCAGCCGTTGATCTCACTTCTAATCCAATGCACCACTGGCCTGCATCACAGTGTTATGAGCCACCGACGGTGGAACCCGCCACCGAGCCTGCCAGCAGAGTGACACTGGGCCGGCCCATTAACCCTTCCCGCGCAGCCCAACCATTTGAATTTAGATTTTTCTATTTAATTTAAACTCAGTTCTATACCTAGTTTCAAAAATCAACCCAGTTCAATTCAGTGAACCAAATTGCATGAAACCAATTTTGTTAGAAAGGTACAGAAATGCTTAATCCAAGCCCGTTGGATTCAAATCATTTGGATCTGTAGATCAACCTTGGTAAAAATAACAAGTCAGAAGCTTTTCTGCATTCAAACATTTTTCAAATTCCAACCATAATAGCTTTTGAGTTGATTCCAACTCTCAAAAATAACATTTGATCATACCTTTCAGATTATATAAAAACATATGGGTTTACTTACAGAAATAATGTTCAAGTAATAAAAGGGTGCCATATAGGCATTTCTAGTCACTTTATTTATTTAAAATAAAAAGGTTAAATCTTATTAAATTGTGACAGCACTTTAAATCACATTCCCATGTACTAAAATATGTGGTGATTACATGTGTCAACATGATCCCATGTTTGAGTTGGAGAATATTAAATCTTAAGTAGTTTTTCAATGAGTAGAAATTACTTTTCTAAAAATAAATAAATAATGCAAATGCTTTATTCTTGTAAGGTTAGTGATGATGCTAGATCATCTATAGAACACCTTTGTGTGAGGATTGAAAATAGTAGTATTGTTTGGTGATTGTGTACCTCGTATTTATTCATAGACGCTAGTACCGACCAAGGATACGAGGAGGAAGGAGGATACTACGAAGAAGAAGTCGAGGAGAACTTCAACCACTGCTCTGCCCAAGGCAAGCCTAATGCTACTAGTTGATTAAGAAAGCTAACACTTTCAAGATACCTTACTTATGCAAGCTAATACCTGCTTGTTACTATGCCAACTATATGCCTTAAGCATATGTGATCATACCCACTTGATAACCCAATCCTAGTTTTACTTGCAAGCTTCCTACTTTATTTCTTTATCAAAGCTATTTCTTAGAGTTTACTTAAGTGACTTGTAGATTCTAGGAGGATAATTGAAGGTTGCATAAAGAGCATTAAATTTGGCCTAATCTAGATAATCTTGATGTCATCCCAAGGCATGAGATTGAACTTAGTTAAACTCCACTTGTTTACCACCCTTCATTAGTACTTACCCCCACTTGTAGATGCTAGTGCTAAGCATAAAACTTGATCAACTTTAGATGGGAATACTTGGTGGAAAATGGTTATGAAAACCTTAGAATGATGAGTCATTCTACTGAGATGTTTTGACATGTGTTTTCGAACACGAGATGATTTTGGTGATGAAATTGTTGAGGCATGAGCCTTAGCCCTTTTTAAAACTGATGGTTGTCTGGATGCGATACCATTCCAATTTTACCGTATAACCACAATACCCAAAATTTGGGTAGGGCTTGACTGGAAACTTATATACCTTAGTATGGGTTCCCTCACGACCAAGGTTTGAGCTAAGGCTACCTTGTGAAGATTGTCCACCTGTGCAGTACCCAAGATGACAGTTGGTCGTGGTTGGGAGGACAAACTCACAGGAGAGGTGCTTATACTAGGGCGTGTAATTGAAAGGTTAGGATTGATTATCCGCATACTGAGTATGGTGAATTTAGCATTTGTTCCTGACGGATGTATCGAATGTTGTGGTGAAAGTGTACAATCTCTGTAGAGTGTCAAACTATTCGAATAGCCGCGTCCGCGGTTATGGACAGTTGGAGTGGCTATACTGTTCCCCCGTCAGATGTTTTCAAAATGACTTGTGAAATGAATTTAAACTTTGACTTGACCACAACAGGGTTGTGATATGAAATTCAAGTTCCCACTTAGGTGTTATAAACTTCAACTAGCTTTCTTTGCTTCTGAACTTAGTAGAGGCAAATCTGCCATTTGCAAAACAAACCTAGAGCTTAGTGTCCTACTACAAAACCCCCCTTAACTTGTTAGTATTAGTTTGTGAGTACTTAAAGAGTACTCATGGCTTTGTCCCTGGCTATTCCTGTGGCTAGACTATGAGGAGGAGTACCAGGATGATGGACCGCAGGAAGGTTACGACAACTAGGATCGTCTCTCATCGTCAGCATTGCCTGTGACCCCGAAGATGGAGCTTCGCCTACGCTACCTTTATTATTACGTATTCCGCTGCCTAAGTTGTATTAAGAACTGGATCATGAGATCCTTATTTGTGTAAGACCTTATGTATGGTTTGTAATGGATGATGTAATGTGGTATGCAAATCTGTTATGTCTCGCAAAAATGGTAATCCTGGGATTGCGATGTATGGCATAACAGGCATCTGGGATTAAAAATCCGGGTGTTGACAAGTTGGTATGAGAGCCATCCTGACCATAGGAGACCCTAGTTAGACTGGACGTTTGAATCAAAAATTTAGTTTCAAAACCCAATAAAGTGAGTATTTACAAAAACTTATTCCCATTCTTATCACTTTGATTCTTTCATAAAAATTCATGTTCCTCCAAAAACTCTTGCAAAAAACATAAAAATTTGACACACTTGATCACTCTACTAACTTACTCATCCTATATTCTTAATAGATGGACGTGAAGTGCAGCAAGTTTTATCAGTTGGGGAATGGAGGAGACCTCATCTTTGAGCGGGATTTGGACCAGCTTTCGGAACTTCTGGAGCGTTCGCACCCCGAGTTCTTCGGAGCTCAGCTCAATGATCAGGGAGGAGAAGATCGACAATGGCTAGTTGTTGCAAGTCTCCGAGGAAAGATTGAACCTCCCACTGCCGAGGGAATTCAGTTCACATTAAGAGAGAATAACTGGATCGATGGACTTGCCAGAGCCATGCAGGAAGCTCTTGCCCGTCTGTGTGGGCAGAGTATCAACCAGATCAAGGGTACCCTCTTTGAATTTTGTCCAACGCGTGATGCTATGGGACAGCCACTGGAAGCCCCATACTGTTGGAGATATGCCCTAGAGGCAATAATAAATGTAGTTATTATTATATCTTTGTGTTTATGATAAATGTTTACATTCATGCTATAACAGTATTGAACAAGAAACATTAATACTTGTGTGATTTGTAAACTAAATAAGAGTCCCTAGTAATGCCTCTTCATAATACTAGCTTATTGGTTAATATATGATTGTGGTTTCCCTATCATGAACATCGAGATGTTATTAAAAACAAGATCATATCATTAGGAGAATGGTATGATGGACATACTCCTATAGATAAGCGTAGCATAAAGATCAAGTCATTTTAATAGTTCAATTGCTATAAGCTTTCTGATACGTAGTAACCTAATTCCTTCGACCATGAGATCATGCTTATCACCATCACCGGAAGGATGCTTTGATGACATTAAACACCACACCATAACTGGGTGTCTATAAAGGTGGAATTGAGTGTTCGGAAAGTATGGGTTGAGACACATGGATCAAGAGTGGGATTTGTCCATCCATATGACGGATAGATATACTCTAGGCCCTCTCGGTGGAATGTCATCCAATTATCTTGCAAGCATGTGACTGGCTCACAAGGGATCACATACCACGGGAACGATAAAAGAGTACTTATCGGTAACGAGGTTGAACTAGGTATGCAGAGATACCGACGATCAAAACCTCGGATAAGTAAACTATCGTGAGACAAAGGGAAATTGGTATCGTATGTAAGTGGTTCATTCGATCGCAAAGTAATCGTAGAAATATGTGGGAGCCATATGAATTTCCAGATTCCTCTATTGGTTATTGATCGGAGAAGTGTCTCGATCATGTCCGCATAATTTATGAACCGTAGGGAGACACACTTAAGGATTCGATGTTGTTGAGTAGTTATGGAATGATGAGTAAGAGACCGAATGTTGTTCGGAGTCTCGTATGGGATCCGGTATATCAGGAGGAGATCCGAAATGGTCTGGAGAATAAGATTCATATAAGGAAAGTCATGTTTCGGAGTTGGGGAATGATTCTGGTGTTTTCACCGGGAATGTTCTAGAAGGGTCCGGAAGGTCCGGCACTCCGGAGGGGAAGGGTACATGAATGTGTCATAACAATATGGAATGGTTGCATCATGTGCTAGGTCACTTGGCTGGGCTAAATAAAGGGAGAAATCAAATCCTAGTTTGAAAGTCAAACGCCAATTTGAAAAAGTCAAACGACAAGTTTGCTTGGTGGAGGGAGAGCAAGAAACCTACTTGGGGAGGAGTTCCTCTCCCTGCACCCGCCGGCCAAGGAGGCCGACTTGGGGGAGGACTCCCTCCTACCTAGCCGCGCCCTCCCACCTATATAAGGAGGGGCAGGGTCGCCCCCCTTCCCTACACCCAACACACTCAAAACCCTATCCCTAGCCGCCGGCCTCCTCCAAGTCGCCGCCGCCTCCTAGGGTTTCTCCTAGCCGCCGACTTGGGGCTTCCCCAAGCCCTAGCCTTCGGCCAACCTCCCCCCTTTGTGCCCTCTAAACCCTAGATCACCAAGGCCTCTCTCATAGTCCACCATACTCGCTCCGGCTTAAGGCGAAGCCCTGCAAGATCTCCCCTCTACTTCCGGTACCACGTCGTCGTGCTGCCAGAATCGCGAGGAGAGTGCTACAACCTCCGCTGCCTGCTAGAACAAGGGAGAGGAAGGTCTTCGTCGAGTACCGAACGTGTGGCCGACTGCGGAAGCGCTGCCGGAACGCAGCGCCGGAAGGATCGTCTACGCGATCTTGAGATCGGGAAGAGTATGACTACATCACCCACGAGAATCCGCTCTCGTTAACCGCTTTGGAATCTTCGAGGGTGAGTTATTCTATCGACTCGTTGCTACAATCTAGTAGATAGATCTTGGCTTGTTTGTTTGTATGCGGTAGATTTTTTTGTTTTCCATGCTACGAACCCCTACAGTGGTATCAGAGCCGTGTCTATATGTAGATCTGTTGCACGAGTAGAACACAATGGTCACTGTGGGCGGTGATGCTTTTATTATCAATTGCTTCTTGTGTACTTTGCATCTTGCGGTATGATGGGATGAAGCGGCCCAGGCTAACCTTACATGACATCGTTCATGAGACTTGCTCCACGCTAAACATGCAACTTGTATTGCATAAGTGGCTTTGCGGGTGTCTGTCTCTCCCATTATAGTATAGATCCAATTTACAACGGGCACTTGATAGTTCAAGCATCAACGTTGTGGTTCTTGTTCGTAAGTTAGATCGACACTTATTGAAAGCCCCAAACCACGTAAAATATGCAAAGAAATTAGAGGCGTCTAACTTTGTTTTGCAGGGGTGTGCTGTGATGTGATATGGCCATGATTGTGATTATATTTGATGTATGCAATGTTCCTTATTGTAAGTTGGCAACCGGCTGGAGCCATATGGTTGTCTTTAATTTCTGTTAAGACCCACGTGTCTATTCAAAGTAGTTGTAATAGTTGAAGTTGGTGGACGACAACCATGGAGCAGCGTCATTGACCTTGATGCAATGTCGGTGATGATGGAGATCATGTTCGTGCTTGAAGATGGAGATCGGAAGCACAAAGAAGAAAGGCCATATCATATCACATATTATGAATTGCATGTGATGTTAATCCTTTATGCATCTTGTATTGCTTAGTTAACGACGGTAGCATTATAAGATGATCCCTGATGCACATGAATTTCAAGTTCTTAAGTGTTCATACTTAGTAAGCACCGTTGCTAAAGCTTGTTGTTTCGAAGCACCACGTGATGATCGGGTGTGTTAGATTCCGTAAGTGTATACAACGTGAGCAAGCCAGATTTGCTCATGCGGAAGCTAAGGTTTGATCTTGACGAGCCTAGCATGTACAGACATGGTCTCGGAACACGGATCACCGAAAGGTAAAGCATGAACCATATAGTAGATATGATGAACATGTCGATTGTTCGCCATTGAAGCTACATCAACTCTCGTGATGATCGATTTTGATGTGGTGGATTTGGTTCATGTGATCACAAAACAATGTGAGGGATATTGTTTTGAGTGGGAGTTCACCTAGATTAATTTAACTATTAATTAGAACTCAATTTGTCATAAACTTAGTCTAAACTATTGCAAATATGTTGTAGATCAATGGCGGCCCCTACCATCATTTTAATGCATTCTTAGAGAAAGAAAAGTTGAAAAACAATGGAAGCAACTTCGCGGATTGGTTCCGCAATTTGAGGATTGTCGTCAATGCTGGTAATTTGACCTATGTTCTGGATGCACATTTGGTGACCGCTGCGGTGATGCTACCGATGAAGTAATGAACGTTTACCTCGCACGGAAGAATCAGTACTCCACAGTTCAGTGTGCTATCTTGTATGGTTTAGAATCGGAGCTTCAGAAAATGTTTGAGAATTCAGACCCACATGATATTTTCTGTGAACTCAATTTGATATTTGAGACTCACGCGGCAGTTGAGAGCTATGAGGCTTCTGAAAAGTTCTTTAACTGCAAGATGGAAGAGGGCAGCTCCGTCAGTGAGCATGTGCTTAAGATGTCTGGGCACGTAAACAAACTTCAAAGCTTGGGTATAGTGATTCCTAATACATTGGGGATTTACCGTGTCCTCCAATCACTACCACCAAGTTACAAGAACTTTGTGATGAACTACAATATGCAAAGCATGAACAAGCAGTTGCCAGAACTCTTCTGCATGTTAAAATCTGCATAAGTGGAGATCAAGAAAGAGCACCAAGTGTTGATGGTCAATAAGACCACCAAATTCAAGAAAGGCAAGTCTAAGCAAAAGGGAAACTTCAAGAAGGGTGGTAAGAAAGTTACCGCACCGACGAAGAAGACCAAGGCTGGACCTAAGCACGATCTTGAGTGCTTTTTCTTGCAAGCAAGAGGGTCCTTTGAAGCGGAATTGCCCAAAGTACTTGGCGGATTTGAAGAACGGCAACATCAAGAAGAAAGGTATATCCGATATACATGTTATTGATGTGTATCTCACTAGTACTCGTAGTAGTGCTCAGGTAATTGATATCTTGGTTCGGTTGCTCATATTTGTAACTCGAAACAGGTTCTTCAGAATAAACGGAAGCTAGCGAAGAACGAGGTGACGATGTGCGTGGGAAACGGATCAAAGGTTGATGTGATCGCGGTCGGCACGCTACCTCTTCATCTACCATCAGGATTAGTTTTATACTTAAATAATTGCTATTTGGTGCCTGCGTTAAGCATGCACATTATATCGGGATCTTGTTTATTGCGAGACGGTTACTTGTTTAAGTCCGAGAATAATGGTTGTTCGATTTATATGAGTAATATGTTTTATGCACATGCAGCTTTGATAGATGGTCTATTCTTATTGAATCTCGATAGTGGAAATACACATATTAATAACATTGAAGCTAAACGTTTGAAATCGAGCGATAACTCGACTTATATGTGGCACTATCGTCTTGGTCACATTGGAGTGAAGCGTATGAAGAAACTCCATTCCGATGGACTTCTTGAATCACTTGATTTTGAATCACTTGAAAGATGCGAAGCATGTCTGATGGGTAAAATGACCAAGACTCCATTTTATGGTATGATGGAGCGAGCTACGGACTTATTGGAAATCATACATACCGATGTGTGTGGTCCAATGAGTGTAACATCGCGCGGTGGTTATCGTTATGTTCTTACCTTCACGGATGACTTGAGTAGATATGGGTATATCTATTTCATGAAACATAATTCCGAAACTTTCGAGAAGTTTCAGGAATTTTAAAGTGAGGTTGAGAATCAACGTAACAAGAAGATTAAATTTCTATGTTCTGATCGTGGAGGTGAATATCTAAGTTATGAGTTTGGCGAGCATTTGAAGAAATGCAGAATACTTTCACAATTGACACCGCCGGTAACACCACAGCGTAATGGTGTGTCCGAACGTCGTAATCGAACTCTCTTAGATATGGTTCGTTCTATGATGTCACTTACAGATTTACCGCTATTATTTTGGGGTTATGCATTAGAAACAGCCACATTCACTTTAAATAGGGCACCATCTAAATCCGTTGAAACGACACCGTATGACTTATGGTTTGGGAAGAAACCTAAATTGTCGTTCCTTAAAGTTTGGGGTTGCGAAGCCTATGTAAAGAAGTTACAGCCGGACAAGCTTGAACCCAAAGCGGAAAAATGCGTCTTCATTGGATATCCAAAGGAAACTATTGGGTATACCTTCTATCATATATCCGAAGGCAAAATCTTCGTTGCCAAGAATGGATCCTTTCTAGAGAAGGAATTTCTCTCGAAAGAAGTGACTAGAAGGAAAGTAGAACTCGACGAGGTTGTCGAACCTTCTCTCGAAATTGCAAGTAGCGCAACACCGGAAGAAGTTCCTGGGGTGCCTGCACCAATAAGATAGGAAGCTAATGATGATGATCATGAAACTTCGGTTGAAGTTGCTACAGAGCCTCGCAGGTCAACAAGAACTCGTACCACTCCAGATTGGTATGATCCCGTTATGAGTGTCATGTTGGTGGACAACTCCGATGACCCTACGACATATGAGGAAGCGATGATGAGCCCAGATTCCAATAAATGGCAAGAAGCCATGAAATCCGAGATTGGATCCATGTACGAAAACCAAGTATGGACTTTGGTGGACTTGCCGGATGGCCGTAAGGCTGTCGAGAACAAATGGATCTTCAAGAAGAAAACATATGCTGATGGTAATGTTATTGTCTATAAAGCTCGACTTGTCGCAAAAGGGTTTCGAAAAATTCAAGGAGTTGACTACGATGAGACTTTCTCACCTGTAGCGAAGCTAAAGTCTGTGAGGATTATGTTAGCAATCGCTGCATATTACGATTATGAGATATGGCAGATGGATGGCAAAACAGCGTTCCTCAATGGATACATTAATGAAGAGTTGTATATGATGCAACCCAAAGGTTTTGTCGATCCTAAAGATGCTAACAAGGTATGCAAACTTCAACGGTCCATATATGGATTGAAGCAAGCATCCCGAAGTTGGAATCAACGTTTTGATAAGGTAATCAAAAGTTTTGGTTTTATACAAACTTATGGAGAATCTTGTATTTACAAGAAAGTGAGTGGGAGCTCTATAGCATTCTTAATACTATATGTAGATGACATATTGTTGATTGGGAATGATGTATACCTTCTTAATAGTGTCAAGGAATATTTGAATAATAGTTTTTCAATGAAAGATCTTGGCGAAGCAGCTTACATATTAGGCATAAAGATTTATAGAGATAGATCGAAACGCCTAATATCATTGTCTCAAAGTACATATTGGACAAAGTTCTAAAGAGGTTTGGAATGGAAGACAGCAAGAAAGGGTTCATGCCCATGTTGCCCAATACGACCTTGAGTAAAACTCAAAGTCCGACAACGGCAGAAGATAGAGAAGGATGAGTAAGACTCCCTATGCCTCAGCCATAGGATCTCTAATGTATGCCATGCTATGTACTAGACCCGACATTGCATATGTTGTTAGTTTGACTAGCAGATATCAAAGTGATCCAGGAGTGGATCATTGGACAGCGGTCAAAAACATCCTTAAGTACTTGAGACCGATGCTAGTTGGAACACCGATCTGGATGATTCTAAATCACAATCTGGATACGTATTTATTTTGAATGGTGCAGCAGTTAGCTGGAGGAGTGCAAAGCAAAGCGTTGTGGCGAGATCTTCAACTGAATCGGAATACATGGCTGCTTTGGAGGCTTCGCAAGAAGCGATATGGATGAAAGAGTTCATTATAGAGATCGGTGTGGTTCCAAGTGCGCTGGACCCAATGACTATCTACTGTGATAACATGGGCGCCATAGCCAATGCGCAAGAACCAAGGTCACACAAGAAGCTGAAGCATATCAAGCTACGTTTTCATGCTATTCGAGAACATGTCCAAGATGGTGACATAAAGATTTGCAAAGTACACACAGATCTGAATGTGGCGGATCCGTTGACTAAACCTCTCCCGAGGGCAAAACATGACCAACACCAAACTGCCATGGGTGTTCGGTATATTACCATGTAATCTAGATTAGTTGACTCTAGTGCAAGTGGGAGACTGTTGGAGATATGCCCTAGAGGCAATAATATATGTAGTTATTATTATATCTTTGTGTTTATGATAAATGTTTACATTCATGCTATAACAGTATTGAAAAGGAAACATTAATACTTGTGTGATTTGTAAACTAAATAAGAGTCCCTAGTAATGCCTCTTCATAATACTAGATTGTTGGTTAATATATGATTATGGTTTTCCTATCATGAACATTGAGATGTTATTAACAACAAGATCATATCATTAGGAGAATGGTATGAAGGACATACTCCTATAGATAAGCGTAGCATAAAGATCAAGTCATTTTAATAGTTCAATTGTTATAAGCTTTCTGATACATAGTAACGTAATTCCTTTGACCATGAGATCATGCTTATCACCATCACCGGAAGGATGCTTTGATGACATCAAACACCACACCATAACTGGGTGGCTATAAAGGTGGCATTGAGTGTTCGGAAAGTATGGGTTGAGACACATGGATCAAGAGTGGGATTTGTCCATCCATATTACAGATAGATATACTCTGGGCCCTCTCGGTGGAATGCCATCCAATTAGCTTGCAAGCATGCGACTGGCTCACAAGGGATCACATACCATGGGAGCGGGAAAATAGTACTTATCGGTAACGAGGTTGAACTAGGTATGCAGAGATACCGACGATCAAAACCTCATATAAGTAAACTATCGTGAGGCAAAGGGAAATTGGTATCATATGTAAGTGGTTCATTCAATCGCAAAGTAATCATAGAAATATGTGGGAGCCATATGAATTTCTAGATTCCTCTATTGGTTATTGATCGGAGGAGTGTCTCGATCATGTCCGCATAATTCACGAACCGTAGGGAGACACACTTAAGGATTCGATGTTGTTGAGTAGTTATGGAATGATGAGTAAGAGACCGAATGTTGTTCGGAGTCTCGGATGGGATCCGGGATATCACGAGGAGATCCGGAATAGTCCGGAGAATAAGATTCATATAAGAAAAGTCCTATTTCGGATTTGGGGAATGATTCCGGTGTTTTCACCGGGAATGCTCTAGAACGGTCCGGAAGGTCCGGCACTCCGGAGGGGAAGGGTACATGAATGTGTCATAACAATATGGAATGGTTGCATCATGTGCTAGGTCACTTGGCTGGGAAAAATAAAGGGAGAAATCAAATCCTAGTTTGAAAGTCAAACGCCAATTTGAAAAAGTCAAACGACAAGTTTGCTTGGTGGAGCGAGAGTACGAAACCTACTTGGGGAGGAGTTCCTCTCCCTCCACCCGCCGGCCAAGGAGGCCGACTTGGGGGAGGACTCCGTCCTCCCAAACCACACCCTCCCACCTATATAAGGAGGGGCAGGGCTGCCCCTCTCCCCTACACCCAACACACCCAAAACCCTAGCCGCCGGCCTCCTCCAAGTCGCCGCCTCCTCCTAGGGTTTCTCCTAGCCACCGACTTGGGGCTTCCCCAAGCCCTAGCCGTCGGCCAAGCTCCCCCTTGGTGCCCTCTAAACCCTAGATTACCAAGGTCTCTCTCATAGTCCACCATACTCGCTCCGGCTTAAGGCGAAGCCCTGCGAGATCTCTCCTCTACTTCCGGTACCACGCTGTCGTGCTGCCGGAATCGCGATGAGAGTTCTAAAACCTCCTCTGCCTGCTGGAACAAGGGAGAGGAAGGTCTTCATCGAGTATCGAACGTGTGACCGACTGTGGAAGCGCTGCCGGAACGCAATGCCGGAAGGATCGTCTACACGATCTTGAGATCGGCAAGAGTACGACTACATCACCCACGAGAATCTGCTCTCGTTAACCGCTTTGGAATCTTTGAGGGTGAGTTCCTCTATCAACTCATTGCTACAATCTAGTAGATAGATCTTGGCTTGTTTGTTTGTATGCGATAGAATTTTTTTGTTTTCCATGCTATGAACCCCTACACATACCACCACGAGCTGAAGACTTAGTTGGACCACCTTAGATTCATGATGTATGATCGTCAGCAGGAATTGGATAATTGCCGTGACTACTCCAACCACAAGTCTGCCATCATCAGGACGAAGGATCAGACCATCGCCATGCTAGCGAAGGATCGCAAGTCTCATCGCAGTCAGCTTGACAAGAAGGAGCGCATCATTGCCCGTATTCGCCACCGTATCTCGGATTTGGAGGAGACCATCCACGAGAGAGACATGCAGTTAGAGGAAAGGGAGAATACCAGAGAAGATCTTCGTGGAGACCCCTACTCCTATCTCAGCGATGATGATGATTTTCTGGAGGATCAGGCCATGGACTTCTTCACCGATGAGGAGGATTTCGCCTACATCGATGACGCTGAGGATGATGAGGATGACGACTACACCGATTCCGAGGAGTAGTAGCACCTGAGCACTAGCGTAGTGAGTTGTATTCGGTCCCACTGTATCGTAGTTTCCAGAATGGTTCTTAAAACCATCTGTTTACCCTTGTTGTGGTGTGTGTTGAATCATGTGCTATGACTGAATGAATGAAAAGCAAGTTGCTAGAAAATCCGAGTCAAACTTTAAAAACTTTTCAAAGTCCCTGAACCTTAGAAATTACCCTCTTTTCTCATGATCTATCTCAATCTTTAGATGCCTCGCGGAGGAAGTGGTTCATCCCCGGACCCGATGTTGCAGATCCTGCAAATGTTGGTTTCCGATCGCAAAGCTGAAAGAGCAGAATGTCAAGCCAACCTAGCCACCCTTCAGCAAATAGCTCAGCTGGCCCACAACAATCAAGGCCAAGGAAATCAGGACAACCATGGATCTAAGCTCAAGAATTTCCAGAATACCAACCCACCTGTTTTCACTAAGTCGGAAGAGCCCCTAGATGCAGATGATTGGCTGCAGACCATGGAAAACAACCTGGAAGTCGCCGGAGTGGAAGCTAACGAGAAAGTTCTGTTCGCCACCCACTATCTAGCCGGAGATGCAAGAGCTTGGTGGAACAGTGTCCGTGCAATGACCGGAGGACAGATGATGACCTGGGAGGAATTCGAGGTCAATTTCAGCAGAACCCATGTGCCACCGGGTTTGATCAAGAGAATGAGAGATGAGTTCCGAGAACTGAAGCAAGGAAGGATGGCCGTAGTGGAATACCGTGACAAATTCTTGTCATTAGCTAGGTATGCCCCGGATGAGACCGACACTGAAGCCAAGAAGAAAGAGAGATTCCTGAATGGTTGCATGATGAGATGCAAACGGTGCTGGTCAATATCCCCTTTGCTGATATTGAAGCCCTTGTAGACTCTGCCATCCAGATGGAAGGAAAGATCAACCAAGCCAATGAGAACCGCGAGCATCGCATGATGCATCAGCCAGGAACCCATCATACCCCAAAGTACCGCCCTAACCCATCTCCCGGATTTGCCCCGAGAACCAACAGACCCACGATGAACCGTCCGACCTATCCCAACCGTGGAAACCCAAGGCCCGGAGGAAATAAAAACAACCCCGGCAACTCTAACCATTTCAACCGTGCACCACCCAAGTTCAATGAAGAATAATGTTGCCACAAGACCAACACCGCCCGAGGACTGGAAGCAATGTTGTGCCTGTTGCAGCAAAAGACAAGTCGCAAGTGACTTGTTATGACTGTGGAAATAAGGGTCACTAATCCAACGAGTGCCCCAAGAAGAATGTCGCAGCCCCAATACAAATGCCCCAGCTCAGCAGCAGCGTCGTGTTCAGCCCGGAAGAAGGTTTGCCCCAGGGAACTCGCTCAACCGCAACGACCGTCTTTTTCTCATGCATGCTGAAGAAGCCCAGGAAGCGCCAGACGTCGTGCTGGGTATGTTTTCCATTAATTCAGTACTTGCTAGAGTGTTGTTTGATTCTGGTGCATCACACTCATTTGTCACCAAAGAATTTGCATGCACCAGTAAGATTCAACCAACCAAACTAAAGCATGTTATGATTGTTCAAATCCCCGGTTCAACCATCAAAGCTAGGCAAATTTGCAAAGCCCTGTCCCTATGTGAATCCATGGTATAGACTTTTATGCTAATCTGATAGTACTCGGAACTAAAGGTTTGGAATTAGTACTAGGAATGGATTGAATGTCCAAACATAAAGGGTTGATTGACTGTGCCAAGAAAGCCATAACCATGACCAGTACAGCCGGAATATCAGTCGAGCATATATCCGAAACCTTACCTCGTCAATTCAAGTGCAACAAGAGTATAGCCCAACCTACCATTGACTAAGTCCGGATAGTCTATGAATACCCCGATGTATTCCCAGATTTTTTGCCCGGTATGCCCCCAGATCGGGATATCGAGTTTATCATTGAACTAATCCCCGGAACAGGACCCATAGCCCAGAGACCATATAGTATGAACCCGTATGAACTAGCAGAACTGAAGAAGAAACTGGATGCCATGTTGGAAATTGGATTGATTCAACCAAGTGCGTCACCATGGAGATCACCTGTTTTGTTCGTGGACAAGAAAGATGGAGGTAACCGTTTGTGTACGGATTATCGGAAGTTGAATGATGTCACTATCAAGAACAAGTACCCATTGCCCAAGATAGAAGATTTGTTTGATCAGTTGACCGGTGCCAAAGTGTTTTCTAAGATTGATCTTAGAACTGGCTATCATCAACTCAAGATTCTGTTGGGCCACGCGGAGATAAAACAAAAAAATTCCTCTAACGTGGTGATCCCAAGAACTAGTTGAGGTAGAAGGCCACGAGGTTTACCACTAGACGCGCGGTTGCGGATTACTGATGAAGCGCGTCAGTTGATGCAGTACAGTCCTCACAATCCGATCGTCCTGGTGCTGATCGCACAACACCTCTGCTGGTATCCACACGTACAAGGAGGAGCACCGGCGGCGAACTGCTAGGTTCGTTTCGGTGGCTGACTGCTGTGGAGCTAGGGTTTCCAACACATGAAATGACCTAACCGAACAACGATTAACCTTTCTGGGTTAAGGTGCTCCACTATATATAGGAATGAACGTGGGCTCGCTGCGACCCATTCACTAAAGCCCATATAACACTAGTCACCGTGAGTCCAACTCACTAACTCGTCCTAATCCGGTTTAGGTCCAACCCAACAGATTACATGTTCGGATCCAATCCGAACTTGCTCCGCTCTTAAGTGTGTGACCCAAGGCTCATGGCTACTTGGACACGATTGAGTCCAACTCTCAATCGATCGATCGAAGCGGCTCCTAGCGTAACGTCGACTCCCAAGTACCAAAGAGTCATGATGACTTGCCTTTCCAATGCGACTTACATCCGAGTCCCTTTTGCCTCACGATATACCTTGTCAGACTATAGGCGAATATATGTCATCCCTTAAATAGTCCGACTCTCTTCTCGATCCGAGATAAGTGATCCACCCGACTAACTCTTAGTCGATCGCGTGCATGGCCATGCTTTCCGAATCATATCTCACGAGAGGGCCCAGAGAATATCTCTCCGAGTGGAGGGGCAAAATCCCATCTTGGTTATTCACATCACGCAGCTTGATTCTCAGTCGACCCGAACCCTGCCTTTATAAGTGCCCAGTTACGGATCAACGTTTGATAGAACCTAAGTTGGTGATCCTCAACTCGGACTATGCAACAACCTCAGGTCTAAGGATTACATTGATTGAGATATACAAATGACAACTTGTTCGTTGTACCTCAATATGGGTCAATCCGACTCGCTAAACTCTTTAGCCTAGTCTGTGTAAGTTGGAATAGCATCTCCATGTCCATGACAAGTGGAACCGAGTCATCAAGCCAAATTTCACATTGGTCTAAGTTGTGTGTCCAACACGACCTCAATGACCAAGGATATTTAGTACAAACAACATGAATGCATAGTTCCACAACCGAATCACATATTCAATGATACACATCAGATGTTTATACAAGGACTACTTAATATATTTATGAATACAATGGGAAATCTCATCATACATGATTGCCTCTAGGGCATATTCCCAATAGTCTCCCACTTGCACTAGAGTCAATCTTTCGACATCACATGTCTAAGCATCTAATGCCCATCGCTCCCAGGTGCGCCTCATGCTTTGGCTGGGGTAACGGCTTTGTCAACGGATCCGCAATATTTGCATCCGTGTGTACCTTGCATAACTTGATATCACCCTGATCCACGAACTGGCGAATCAGGTGGTACCGCATGAGTATGTGCTTGTTCTTCTGGTGTTGTCTAGGTTCCTTGGATTGTGCAATAGCACCATTGTTGTCACAATACACGTCCAACAGATTGGACGAGCCCTGAACCACACCAAGATCCATGAGGAAATTCCTCATCCAAACAGCTTCCTTTGTTGCCTCCGAGGCGGCAATATACTCAGCATCTGTTGTAGACGCAGAGACAGTCTCTTTCTTGGAACTCTTCTAGCTCACAACACCTCCGTTTATAATAAACACGTATCCGGATTGCAAACGAGAATCATCAGAGTCGGTAAGATAACTCGCATCCGTGTAACCCTTTACACTGAGTTCATCTTCACCACCATAAAGCAAGAACATATCCTTAGTACTTCTCAAGTACTTTAGGATATTTTTAGCTGATGTCCAGTGGATCACTCCGAGATCAGCCTGGTATCTGCTCACAACACTTATAGCATAGGAAACATCCGTCCTAGTACAAATCATGGCGTACATGATGGATCCGACTGTAGAAGCATATGGAATCGCACTCATCCGACTTCGCTCATCAGTTGTCGAAGGACACTGAGTCTTGCTAAGTTTTACACCATGGGACATCGGTAAGAACCCCTTCTTAGACGATTACATGTTGAACTTCTTCAACACTTTGTCCAAATAAGTACTCTGACTCAATCCAATGAGCCTCCTTGATCTATCTCTATAGATCCGGATTCCGAGGATGTATGTTGCCTCACCCAAGTCTTTCATTGAGAAACTCCTTTACAATGATTCCTTGGTTTCTTGCAACATCTGGACATCATTTCCAATCAGTAATATGTCATCCACATATAAGATTATAAAATTTACTTTGTTCCCACTAAACTTCTTGTACAAACAAGAATCATGATCACTCTTGATGAAGCCAAACGATTTGACTACCTCATCAAAGCGAATATTCCAACTCCGAGATGCTTGCTTCAACCCATAAATGGATTTCTGAAGTTTGCACACTTTGTCAGCATTAGCTGGATCAACAAAACCCTCGGGCTATATCATATACACGTCCTCGGTTAAATTTCCGTTAAGGAAAGCCGTTTTGACATCCATCTGCCATATCTCGTAGTCGAAATAGGCCGCTATAGCTACATGATCTGAACTGATTTAAGCATCGCTACGGGCGAGAAAGTCTCGTCTTAATCAACTCCTTGAACTTGTCGGAACCCCTTCGCGACAAGGCGTGCTTTATAGACGGAAACATTTCCATCCATATCAGTTTTCTTCTTAAAGACCCATTTGCACTCGACGGGTCTTGCACCGTCTGGCAGATCAACCAAGTTCCAAACTTGATTTTCATCCATGGACTTTAACTCGGATCTCATGGCTCTAAGCCATGACTCGGAATCAGATCCCACCATCGCTTTCGAATATTTTCCGGCTCATCACTGTCTAACAGTAACACATCACGAACATTTCATAATCTTGCCGATCTTCGTAGTACAGGTGCTGCTGCCGGCTCAGCTGCCACGACCGGCTCAACCTCCAAGGTTTTTCTCGACTCGCTACTAGTCGGTTCCTCTCGAATTTCTTCGAGTTGCACCGTGCTCCCACTTACTCCCCGACTGAGAAACTCTTTCTCAAGGAAGACACCGTTCCGAGCGACAAACACTTTGCCCTCTTCTCGGTTGTAGAAGTAGTAACCCAAGGTTTCCCTCGGATACCCCACGAAAATACATTTATCCGACTTGGTCAGAAGCTTGTCCGATCAAGTCGCTTGACAAATGCTTCACAACCCCAAATCTTAAGAAAAGACAAACTGCTTTTGCTGTCCACATCTCATGCGGTGTCTTCTCTACCGATTTTGATGGTACTCTGTTTAGCGTGAACGCCGCTGTTTCTAGACAATAACCCCAAAATGATAAAGGCAGATATGTCCGACTCATCATTGATCGTACCATGTCCAACAAGGTTCGATTCCGCCTTTCCGAAACACCATTCCTTTGTGGCGTTCCTGGCGGAGTAAGTTGAGGAACTATTCCACAACTTTTCAGATGGTCATCAAACTCATGGCTCATGTACTCGCCTCCTCGGTCCGACCGAAGAAGCTTTATTTTCTTGCCGAGTTGATTTTGTGCTTCATTCTGGAATTGTTTGAACTTTTCAAAGGCTTCCGACTTATGTTTCATCAAGTAGATATATCCATACCTACTCAAATCATCAGTGAAGGTAATGAAGTACTCATAACCACCCCTGGTTGTCGTGCTCATTGGTCCACATATATCACTATGTACTAGTCCCAACAAGTCGGATGCCCTTTCACAACTCTTTTCAAAAGGTGTCTTGGTCATTTTGCCGAGTAGGCAAGATTCGCATGTCTCGAACGACTCCAAGTCGAACGAAGTTAGGAGTCCATCATGGGGCTTTTTCATGCGTTTCCAACTTATATGACCAAGCCGACAGTGCCAAAAGTAAGTCATATTCAGATCATTTGGTTTCAACCTTTTAACATTTATGTTATAAACCGACTCACCATCAAGATTCAAAATAAATACCCCGTCCTGGACGGGTGCAAAGCCGTGAAACATATCATTCAAATACAAAGAACAACCATTATTCTTGATATTCAACTCATAGCCTTGCCTCATCAAACATGAAGCAGAAATAATGTTTCGACTGAGCACTGGAACATAATAACAATTATTCAGTTCCATAATGAATCCGGAAGGTAAATGAAGTTGCATCGTGCCGACTTCCAACACGACAACTCTTGCTTTGTTGCCGACTCGAATATCAACCTCGCCTCTTGCTATGCTCCTAGTTCTTACCAGTCCCTGCAACGAGTTGCGGATGTGAATAACTGATCCGGTATCATATACCCAAGAACTATTAGGTGCATCAGCAAGATATATGTCTATAACATTGCAAACAAGTGTACCTGAGTTGGAAGTCATACCTCCACTCTTGGCTTTATCGGCCAAGTACTTGCTGCAGTTCCTCTTCCAGTGGCCATCCGCCTTGCAGTAGAAGCAAGTGGATCCGGCTGAAGGAGATGGCTTAGTCCCTGAGGAAGCGCTTGGGACCGGGTCCGGAGCCTGCTTTCCTCCTGACTAAGCCTTCTTCTTAGTCCAATAACTCTTCTTGAACTTAGCCTTATTCTGCACCATCAACACTTGACTGGTGCCCTTCTTGAGATCCGCCTCTGCCTGCTTGAGCATCCCATGCAATTCAGTGAGATTCTTATCCATACCATGCATGTGGTAGTTCGAAATGAACTGCCCATATGCACTAGGAAGAGATTTCAGAATTATATCCGTAGCGAACTCTTCGCTAATGGGGTAGCCAAGCCTCTCCAAAGACTGCACGTAACCAACCATTTTGATCACATGTGGAATCAGTGGATCAACATCCTTAAGCTTGCAACTCAGCAAAGCTTGAGAGACTTGATACCTCTCAGTCTTCGCCTGAGCCTGGAACATACTTTTGAGGCTTTCGATCATATCGTTGGACTCAACATGCTCGAACTGCTTTTGCAAGTCCGGTTCCATGTGAGCAAGCATAAGACAGCTAATATCCATGGATTCATACTTAGCCCGACGGTAGGCATTGGTGGCTGCGACAGTCGCATTCTCATTCGGCTCATCTGGAAGTGGGTTGTCTAGGACATGGTCCTTCTTTTCTTGTTTGAGAACAATTCTCAGATTTCGATACGAGTTGGTAAAATTAGTGTCGTTCAGTTTATCTTTCTCAAGGATAGTTCTCAACGCAAAACCGGATATCTGAGAGTGATTGCTACTTGGTGCCATGATCTACAACAGAAAATATGAAAAACACTTAAGACATGTATTCATAAAAGAGCAAGCATATTAAAAATTTTAATATTTTATGCTCCCACTAGAACCAACACCCCTCCGATGGTTGCTTAGTGATTCAGGATCCTAAATAAGCAAGTCGGCTAGTGAGCTTTAGCATCACCGCTAGCCGCCAAGTGATCTAGGTAGATAACTCCTTATCAATCGCATCTCATGCGACTCCTGTTGGACGGGTGGCATCACATGCCCCGGCTCCCATCCGACTTTTCCCCGAGTCCCACAACCGTTGTGATAGACCCGTCTAGCTTACCGAGTGTTTCTGTAGTAAGAGTCCGACTCGAACCCACCTAGTCGGAAAGAATTGGCAACACCTCAATTTTATGAGCCCACTACCAAAAATGTCCGACTTGTGATGGTGCAAACACTGGCGGGAAAACCGACTAGGCCTTCTTTGAGGGATTAAATTTTACCGACTATCTAATAGAGGTAAAACTAAGACATAACAATAACACAAAATAGAGCAATTATAATGTGAAATGGTATGGCTCTCTTCATGGCGATCTCCATCTCCATAAAGCCTGTAATCCGACCCGTGCCAACTCTTGTCACTTGTCGTCTTACTCCATGTCGCCGACATGTACAACGCCTTGCATGTCTTACGGGTTCTCCAAACAGCTACACTAGCTTAGTAAAGTAAATTACATAGAGAATCCGACACGCAGGTCGTTATACAATAAAATGACAGCACCTAGGCTCCAGCCGGCTGACAAAAACCGTGATCCGCAGATCACGTATGGATTACACACATACATCACATGCACATGAACCACACTATTCACAACTTCTTGCAAAAACAAGTTATGCATAGATACAATATCTACCGGCGTTGTGAAACTTGCAATGACATCTAAGGCGCTACGACAGGGCGAAGCTTACGGTCCCGCTAGCCGGATAGAGGGTGGGGATCGAAGGGGTAGCGCCCTCATGGTGCGGGCAATACCGATTTTTCCGAACGTAGATCTCATCTACGATCCGACATGGATTCCACCATCGTTCGATTCGATCAAACTCTTTGATCTTCGATCACCGCTTTTGGATTTACGTGTCACGATCTACCCGATGGCGGAAGCCGACCGGTAGGGTATGTCGTTCCACGACCTTAGCAGTATGATCACGGAAATCAGATCTACCATTCCCCGAGTACAGTTGATCCAATCAACTTCGTACAAAACCGATCTATCTCATAGATCGACCACCAAACAACATATAGATATCATCTACATCCTACCGCATATCACATATGCGAGATCTCGAGCCTAAAACTAGAAGCTATCGCTCTGATACCACTTTTGGGTCACGCGGAGATAAAACAAAAAATTTCCTCTAACGTGGTGATCCCAAGAACTAGCTGAGGTAGAAGGCCACGAGGTTTACCACTAGACGCGCGGTTGCGGATTACTGATGAAGCGTCGATTGATGCGAAGGATCCTCACGATCCGATCGTCCCCGGTCGATCGCACAACACCTCTGCTGGTATCCACACGTACAAGGAGGAGCACCGGCGGGGAACTACTAGGTTCGTTACGGCGGCAGGACTGCTATGGAGCTAGGGATTCCAACACATGGAATGACCTAACCGAACAACGATTAACCCTTCTGGGTTACGGTGCTCCACTATATATAGGAAGTGAACGTAGGCTCTGCTCGCGCGACCCATTCACTAAATCCCATATAACACTAGTCACCGTGAGTCCAACTCACTAACTCAGTCCTAATCTGGTTTAGGTCCAACCTAACTGATTACTGTTCGAATCCAATCCGAACTTGCTCCCGCTCTTAAGTGTGTGACCCCGCAGGCTCATGGCTACTTGGACACGATTGGAGTCCGACTCTCAATCGATCAGTCGGTAGCGGCTCCTAGCAGAACGTGCTAACTCCCAAGTACCAAAGAGTCATGATGACTTGCTTTTCCAATGCGACTTACGTCCGAGTCCCTTTTGCCTCACGATATACCTTGTCAGACTATAGGCGAATATATGTCATCCCTTAAATAGTCCGACTCTCTTCTCGATCCGAGATAAGTGATTCACCCGACTAACTCTTAGTCGATCGCCTCGGTTAACACTTAACCGAGTTGTGCATGGCCATGCTTTCCGAATCATATCTCACGAGAGGGACCAGAGAATATCTCTCCGAGTGGAGGGGCAAAATCCCATCTTGGTTATTCACATCACGCAGCTTGATTCTCAGTCGACCCGAACCCTGCCTTTATAAGTGCCCAGTTACAAATCAGCATTTGACAGAACCTAAGTCGGTGATACTCAACTCGGACTATGCAACAACCTCAGGTCTAAGAATTACATTGATTGAGATATACAAATGACAACTTGTTCGTTGTACCTCAATATGGGTCAATCCGACTCGCTAAACTCTTTAGCCTAGTCTGTGTAAGTTGGGATAGCATCTCCATGCCCATGACAAGTGGAACCGAGTCATCAAGCCAACTTTCACATTGGTCTAAGTTGTGTGTCCAACACGACCTCAATGACCAAGGATATTTAGTACAAACAACATGAATGCATAGTTCCACAACCGAATCACATATTCAATGATACACATCAGATGTTTATACAAGGACTACTTAATATCTTTATGAATACAATGGGAAATATCATCATACATGATTGCCTCTAGGGCATATTCCCAACAGATTCGCGCAGAGGATATTCCAAATACTGCCTTTACCACTAGATATGGATTATACGAGTATACTGTCATGTCTTTTGGATTAACCAATGCCCCCGCTTATTTCATGAATCTCATGAATAAGATTTTTATGGACTTCCTGGATAAGTTTGTCGTTGTTTTCATCGATGACATACTGATTTATTCCAAATCGGAAGAAGAACATGAGCTGCACCTAAGGACCATTCTTGGAACCCTTATAGAGCATTAGTTGTATGCCAAGTTTAGCAAATGTGAATTCTGGTTACAGGAGGTAGGATTCCTCGGCCACATTGCATCAGCCGGAGGGATTGCCGTTGACCCTGCAAAGGTGAAAGATGTCGAATAGTGGCAAGCCCCAACCAATCAAACCCAAGTTCGTGCATTTCTCGGATTGGCATGATACTACCGCAAGTTCGTAGAAGGATTCTCAAGTATCACCAGACCCATGACCCAATTGCTGAAGAAGGACAAGAAGTTTGAATGGACGGACAAATGTGAAGCGAGTTTTCAAGAATTCAAGAGAAGATTGATTTCAGCCCTAATCCTAATCATGTCGGATATCACGAAGCCCTTTGACGTGTATTGTGATGCATCCAAGATTGGTATCGGATGTCTGCTAATGCAAGAAGACAAAGTTATATCTTATCTATCTCGACAACTGAAACAACATGAGCAAAATTACCCAACCCATGACCTCGAACTCGCAGCCGTAGTTCTAGCCCTAAAGACATGGAGGCATTACCTGATGGGAAACCGTTGTGAGATTTATTCGGATCACAAGAGCCTGAAGTATATATTCACTCAGAAGGAGCTGAATATGAGACAGAGAAGATGGATTGAGCTAATCAAGGAATACAATCTGGACATTCACTATCACCCCGGTAAAGCCAATGTGGTAGCCGATACCCTCAGCAGATTGTCGTGCCGCTTGAACTCCATGATCTTGAAGGAGCAACCAAGTCTGCACAAAGTGATGGAAGATTTTCAAATGGAATTAGTGAGTGAAGGATTTTTGGCTAGCATAGAACTTCAACCCACTTTGATCAGCCAGATCAAGGAGGCACAGAAAGGAAATTCTAGTATCGACGGAATCAAACGTCGTATCGGTACAGGCAAAGTACCCGGATTCACGGAAGACGAAGGAGTTCTATGGTACAAAGGACGCCTTTGTGTACCAGCAAATTCTGAGTTGAAAGAAGTTATTCTGACGGAATCTCATGATACTCTTTATTCTATCCACCCCGAAGGAACGAAGATGTATCAGGATTTGAAAGAACAATTTTGGTGGCATAAGATGAAGAGAGAAATCGGAAGCTATATCGCCAAGTGTGATATATGTCAGAGAGTCAAGGCGGGACATCAAAGACCCGCTGGATTGTTGCAACCCTTGCAGATTCCGGAATGGAAATGGGATTCCGTTGGAATGGACTTTATCACCTGATTGCCTACTTCTAGTAGGGGAAATGACTCCATCTGGGTCATAGTGGACAGATTGTCCAAAGTCGCCCATTTCTTACTAGTCAAGACCACATATCAGAGTTCGAAGCTAGCAGAGTTATACACCGCTAGAATCGTTAGTTTGCATAGAGTCCCCAAGAACATCGTATCGGATCGAGGAACACAGTTTACCTCAAGATTCTGGAAGAAAGTCCAAGAAGGTTTAGGAACCCGCCTAGATTTCAGCACCGCTTATCACCCCCAGACCGACGGACCAACAGAGCGAGTAAATCAAATACTCGAAGACATGTTGAGAGCATGTGTGTTGGAGTATGGATCTAAATGGGAAGACTGTCTGCTGTTTGCAGAATTTTCATACAAAAATATTTATCAAGCTAGTTTGCAAATGGCCCCATTTGAATTCATGTATGGAAGGAAGTGTCGCACCCCTTTGAACTGGTCGGAAGTAGGAGAGAGTCAGATTTTCGGACCCGACATTCTACGAGAAGCAGAAGAGAAGGTTCACAAGATTCGTGAGCACCTCAAGACCGCTCAGTCAAGACAGAAGAGTTACGCCGACAAGAGACAACGAGACCTCGCTTTCAACATCGGAGATTTTGTGTATCTGGAAGTGTCGCCATTGAAAGGAATGCAGCGTTTCCAACTGAAAGGAAAGCTAGCCCCCAGATATATCGGCCCCTTCAAGATTCTGAACCGTCGAGGAGAAGTGTCGTATCAATTGGAACTACCCGAAGAGATGTCAGCCGTGCACAATGTGTTCCATATCTCATTACTTCGCAAGTACCTCGAAGTTCCGGAGAAGACTGAAGTGTTCAAGAACATTGATCATCAGACCATAGAGATCAACGATGACCTGACCTATCCCGAAGTGCCCATCCGTATTTTGGAAGAAGCTTTAACTACGTAACCAAGCATCAAGTTTCTCAAGATTCAGTGGAGCAACTACACAGAAGAGGAAGCTACCTGGGAGCGCGAAGATCACATCAGGACGGAGTTTCCCGATCTCTTCAAATCCTAGGTAATCTTTTTCGTCCTTTTTCAAATCTCGGGACGAGATTTTATTTAAGGGGGGAAGGTTTGTAATATCCCAAAAATATTAAACTTGGATCATCAAACTCTAACCATCAAAATTAGGGTTAACAAAAACTTTTCCAATTAAAAATATAAAGGCATTCATATGTGTGTATTCAAAATTTGGATTCTTTGGAATTGCCATGATTCTGTGTTTCCTTGCTTGTAAACTGATTCTTAGGTGAAATAAACATCATCTAAACAATCCCCAAACTTTTCCCAAAGACAAACAAGTCAAAACAAATAAACTAAGTGAATGGTCACTTTGGCCAAATTAACTCCCATGCCTACTTTGGCTATCCCTAACTTTCAGAACTTAAAAGAAACTTGTATGGATCTTTGCACCTGTAGAGGTTGCAACCTAATAAGGTAGATTCCTCCTGTGTTTTACAATGCTAGTCCCTGGATCAATAGCTAGCATCCACAGTTAAGATGTAATATCAAGAAACAAAGGTCATAATATAACTTTATAACCAGGAATAACATAATTTTATTACACCTTACATAGCTCATTTGGCTATTACATTACATTGCAGCGGAATAATTATAGTCATGGGTCCTTCATCTTCAAAGTGCCACAGACAGATGTTGGTTGTAGACTTTGTAATCCTAAACAATCAATCTTCACTAAAATCAATCAAACCTGCAACATACAAGTTACAGCCACAAGGGTCAATACATTTGAATTGTATTGGCAAGTGATACTATGGTAGTATAGTGGAGTCTATCATATATATGCATTTGGCTAAGTGGAGTTGAGGCTTGCATTGCTGAAAATAGATTTTTCCTTAACATTTTGAAAATACTAAGTTTTTGCTTGACAAACTCATTTTTCTCAATCAAAGATTGAAGATCCTTTCCAAGGCATCTAACAATCAAAGATTTAATATTTCAAACAACCCTTGTTCAATCCACAAGATTTTAACTTAGAAATTGGAATGATGAGATTCTTGATTGCTTCCATGTCTTGATGCTCAAATTGTCCTTTACCAGGGACATGGCTAAGTACTTAGATTTTACACTCCGCAGAGGTGGTGCACTTTCCCCACAAGACTTGGTTTCCCAAGACAAGATCTTTCAGAAGCTTTCCCTTAGACCAAAATGGACGCGCTCCAACCTATCAAACACTACCACCCACTGTCCATATGGCTAAGTTCTTGCAACCTATATGATCATGGCAGAGCCCATATTGCCAAGTGGTTGCACTTGAAGCTTCTCAACATTTGACATCTCAAATCTCTTTGTTCCTGGGTGGCCATCCACAAGTGAGATACACAACCCAAGTCCATGGCCTTGTGTAACCACTCAACATATCCCAATCCTTCCATTCCACCCAGGAGGTTCATTAACTTAGTTGTTTTATTAAACAAAACCTAAGTCCTCAGACTTAGAATATTTTTCCATAGTGTGAATATATATTCCACCCATGTTTTCTATTAGCTAGGCTAAGCTTGATAGTAGTAGGAATCTTTAACTTAGGAAAATCCTACTAAGGATTCATCTACTAGGTTTTCTTATAGCAAGGTCTATACTTAGCAAAATCCCATGCAAGTTTTACTTAGCAAATTCACTAATGCATAGTGAAAGTATTGGGATAGAAAGTATGAAGCATCACTTGCCTTTTTGGTAGAGGGTATAGGTTCACTCCTTGTCCTTGCAACAATCACACTCTTCAAGTCACTACAATTCAATCAAGCAAGGCACAAACTCAATCTACCAAACAAGCAAAACAACACATAAAATAACAAGGTCAAAGTAATGCATGCAAGTATGCAAAAGATGGTTATAATTGCAAAGGTGGTTTCCACTAGGCTTATAAACTTTGTAAGTTCCAAATTGGTCATTTACCAAAATGGCAAAGTCATTTGCAAATTGGTTTTATCCATAAACCATTTTTAAATCTATTCATCATTTCATGTGGTGAAAAATGTTTTTATCAAGGCAAAACTATTAAGTTGTTCACCAAATGAGTTGCTAATGTGCAAAACTTGGTGTTTTGGGTCAGTGGGTTTGATCAAACCATTTTCTTAAAGTTTTCTTTCCATAAATATTTTTATAACAAAAACCATTCTTTTTATTTGGCTAGAAAATGGCTAAGTCAAGTAATCCAACCTAAATCTTTCCAAAATCATTTTTAACACCAAGGGTTGGTTCCTAGGGTCAGTAAGGTCACGACAAACCATTTTGCAAAAGTTTTAACCCTAAATTCAATTTTAAACAATTTTTATACTCTAAACAAGCTCACAAAAGAATCTGCAAAATCAAGCAAACTAACAGATACTATTGGTTAAACTAATTCCACAGTTGGCTAGGGCTTGTTCTCCTGAATCCATTGATACAAAATTTGTAATTTTTGGACGTGTGGTTTGAAAGTTATAAGGATTTCAAAATGGCTTTTAAATCTGGTTTCTAATTCTGTTTTAATCAGAACAGGGACACGCGTTGAGCCGTGATTGGCCAGTACCGCTTCGTGCGGATCGCATAGCTGCAAACCGTTGGATTAAAAGGGATCTGTGCGCATCTGATCAACGCATACCTCTTCGACCTAATCTAATCTCAGCCACTGGATGACAATCCAACGACACCACCGCTTGACCAAAGAATCGCGAGGCTGCGGGCGATCAAGCGCGGCTCGCTCGCGATGGTTCCAGTGATACAGGAGCTAGGGAGGAGGGTGGCTCACCGTGCTCGTGAGACGCTGGGAAGCTCAACGTGTCAAGATCTCGCCGAGGGCGACGGAGCGAGGTGGATTGCTCGCCGGAGTTCCTGCTGGCGTCGGTTGCGCGTGACCGTGGTCGAGGGCGTGGCTGTAGTGCGTGCCGAAGCAAGGTAGAGGGTGCGTTAGACGCGCAAAGTCATTGCGGTGATGCGAGCATGAAAGAGAAGAGAAGGAGCGGTTTGGTTTACCGGGGAAATGACGTCGGAGAAGAACCGCATTTACGGCGGTGTCAAGTTTGTCGTTGTCGAGGTTGTAGGGTTCCATGATGAATGAATGGCATGCAAGATGCGCCAGATGCGTGAGCGTGCTCGTGTGCTCGGGAGGCAGGAGGTGGTGTCGAGTCGCCGAATCGGCTCGACCTCGCCGGAACAGAGGGTGTTCGGGAGAAATTGAGGCGGCTGGAGGCGGTTCGAGGAGGGGTGTCTGGGGAACGGAAGAGGACGTCTGGCGTTTAAGGTGCTTGATCACCGCGAGGAATAAACGCGCGTTAAGTCGAATTAAGCTGGAGAATCAACGGCAACGAGGAGGAACGGTCGCCATGGGAGGACGAACAAGAGAGGGTGGGTTCCTCTGGTCAGTGGGAAAGGAAGTGTGAGGGAGGTCCACCAGTCAGCTGCTTAGCGGGTGCGAGACTGAGTGAGAAAAATGTTTCGCGAAATAAGAGGAGGTGGGCTGCGAGTGGGCCAGATCCATTTCATATATTTTTTTCTTCTGAATTCTTTTTCCTTTTCTATTTTTCTGTTTTGAATTTGAATCAATTATTCATTCACTCAAACTATTCAAACAATTCAAACTTATAATGAGTTTTTGGTTCTGTTTTTCAACATAAACCAAATCCCAAAAATAAAATAATATTTTATTCATTTTTTAGGATCTATTTAATAATTAAATAAAATAGCCCTTTAGTTATTTAATCAAATAGGGTTTGATTTATTTAATAAAATCTCCATTTAAAATTCAAACATTTTCAAAATCAAATCAGTAGGTTCAATAAAGAATACTTGGAAACTTGTTTTAAAACAAAATAACATTTTATTTTAGAGTCCATTATTAATTAAATATAATAGACTTTCATTATTAAATCAAATAGGATTTGTTTTATTGAGATATTTATTTTGAAACCTAAAATAAAGCCAAAACACTTTAGTAGGTTTTATTTGTGAATATCAAACATTTGGAAAACTTATTTTAAATAATTTAATAAGTTTTGATGTTTCAATTAAAATGGTAAAACCTTTTATTTAAATAAAATTTGAATATTAATTCCTTATTATTTTATTTAAATAAAACATTTGCTATTTTTATTCAAAACAAAACATTTATTTCAAAATATTGGCAAGGTTTAATTTGGCTATATAAAATAATCTTTATTTATAAATCCACTTTTTCTTTTGGAAGCCAAATCCTCTTATTTAAAAGATCTAAAATAGTATTTCCAAAATATTTTGTTTTCCTTTATTTAAAATGTTTATCTTTTTAAATCCTTTTAGGATTTTTATTTAATTCAAATGGGTTTGAAGCTCCAATTGAATTCAAAAAGTTTCTTCTGGCTCTGAAAATCAAACAAAATTTTATTTTATTCATTTATTTTCACATAACAAGATTTGGAAAATCTTGGGATGTGACAGGCTACCACCCTTAAAATAAATCTCGTCCCGAGATTTGGGAAGGCTGGGGTTACAAGCAAGTTCAAAACAACTAGGGTACTACCACCCTTAAAAATTTTCAAACAAAAATTACACCTTGTCCTTCTTGGGATCATGAGAATTACTTCCTCTGAGCCAACTTTGCATTTATGTCCTTTATTTCCATGCTTGACTCATGGGCCAAGGTTGAGATCCTTCATAGACTTGTTTAACTTGTTATCCATCCTTTCTGGACAATTGTTTGCATAGTGGCCTAGTTCCCTGCATTTGAAACATGTGACAAGGCTGAGATCCCTCATAGGCTGGTTTATCTTATGCTTCACCTTTTCTGGACAGTTGTTTGCATAATGTCCTAACTCTTTGCAATGTTTGCACATCACTTGGCTAATATCTTTCTTTTTCTTTGGTATTACTGTCTCTTGTTTGTTTCCTTGGTTCTTCTTCTTTTCTGGGCACTCATTGGCATAGTGTCCCATCTCTTTGCAATTGTAACATTGCAACTGGCTTATGTCTTTCTTCTTCTTTTTGGGTCTCTCCAAAGCTAGGAGTTCTTCTAGTTCATGTTCTTCATAGGTGGGAGATCTTTCTCTCTTCTTGGGGCATTGATCTTCATGTTCCTTGGATGCAAGATCCTTGTCCCTACAAACATCTTTGTCATCCTTGTTGTCATTGCCTCTTTGGGAAAAGTTTTCTCCCATGTTGATCATTTGAGTAACCAATCCTTGCAACAATTGGGATTGAAGTTACAAAATCCTTTGTATGGCTGGGTCTAATCCATTGTTGTTGGCTAAAAGCTGAGTTGTCTCTTGGCTCAACTGGTTTTGGGTTGCTATAAGTTCTCTCATGTTGTCTTCTTGGTTGGTGTTGGTGTCTCTTGGAGTAGTCATCTGTTTGGGTTGGATTGGGATTAGAATAGGCAAAATATTTCTAAGGAATTTTTTTCTAATCACACACATCACAATTCACACAAACAATGTGCATGCAATCACAAGCAAACACTCCACTCAAACAACAAGTTTCAAGCACATTTTTAGGCAACAAAATATTTTTGTTACACCACATAAGTTGGTGTATTTGACTTAACTAAAATATGGTGGTCCATCTATATGGTTCACTTGTGATCCTTCCATCCTTCTTGGTTGATCCTTCTTGCATGAGATCATGGTTTCCTTGGAAAAACTTTTGGTCACAATACTTCAAATGATGTAGGATACTTCTAATTTTTTTGCATTCCCTCAGTCTCTAAATCTTGAGCAAGATTTCCTTGTCTTACTTGTAGTCCTTAGTGGTATCCAAGTTGGAAGTCCTTGGTGAATATGCTGAAGATGTTGAAGTCATTAGAGCTGAAGATGTTGAAGAAGTCTTTTGCACATAGTGTAGTCCTTGGTCATGGGTAGGTTTTCCATCAAGTTGAGTAGAAGAGAAGTAGAGTTGAAACCAAAATGGTTGAGGAAAGAGCTTACAAGTTTTTGTAAATAAGTTTTTGGAACAAAACAACTCCTATTTTTCTAAGGGTTTTTGTCCAATCCTAGGTTTACAAATCCTACAGGCAACACAATGCTCTGATACCATCTGTAGAGGTTGCAACCTAATAAGGTAGATTCCTCCTGTGTTTTACAATGCTAGTCCCTGGATCAATATCTAGCATCCATAGTTAAGATGTAATATCAAGAAACAAAGGTCATAATATAACTTTATAACCAGGAATAACATAATTTTATTACACCTTACATAGCTCATTTGGCTATTACATTACATTGCAGCGGAATAATTATAGTCATGGGTCCTTCATCTTCAAAGTGCCACAGGCAGATGTTGGTTGTAGACTTTGTAATCCTAAACAATCAATCTTCACTAAAATCAATCAAACCTGCAACATACAAGTTATAGCCACAAGGGTCATTACATTTGAATTGTATTGGCAAGTGATACTATGGTAGTATAGTGGAGTCTATCATCTATATGCATTTGGCTAAGTGGAGTTGAGGCTTGCATTGCTCAAAATAGATTTTTCCTTAACATTTTGAAAATACTAAGTTTTTGCTTGACAAACTCATTTTTCTCAATCAAAGATTGAAGATCCTTTCCAAGGCATCTAACAATCAAAGATTTAAGATTTCAAACAACCCTTGTTCAATCCACAAGATTTTAACTTAGAAATTGGAATGATGAGATTCTTGATTGCTTCCATGTCTTGATGCTCAAATTGTCCTTTACCAGGGACATGGCTAAGTACTTAGATTTTACACTCTGCAGAGATGGTGCACTTTCCCCACAAGACTTGGTTTCCCAAGACAAGATCTTTCAGAAGCTTTCCCTTAGACAAAAATGGACGCTCTCCAACCTATAAAACACTACCACCCACTGTCCATATGGCTAAGTTCTTGCAACCTATATGATCATGGCAGAGCCCATATTGCCAAGTGGTTGCACTTGAAGCTTCTCAACATTTGACATCTCAAATCTCTTTGTTTCCTGGGTGGCCATCCACAAGTGAGATACACAACCCAAGTCCATGGCCTTGTGTAACCACTCAACATATCCCAACCCTTCCATTCCACCCAGGAGGTTCATTAACTTAGTTGTTTTATTAAACAAAACCTAAGTCCTCAGACTTAGAATATTTTTCCATAGTGTGAATATATATTCCACCCATGTTTTCTATTAGCTAGGCTAAGCTTGATAGTAGTAGGAATCTTTAACTTAGGAAAATCCTACTAAGGATTCATCTACTAGGTTTTCTTATAGCAAGGTCTATACTTAGCAAAGTCCCATGCAAGTTTTACTTAGCAAATTCACTAATGCATAGTGAAAGTATTGGGATAGAAAGTATGAAGCATCACTTGCCTTTTTGGTATAGGGTATAGGTTCACTCCTTGTCCTTGCAACAATCACACTCTTCAAGTCACTACAATTCAATCAAGCAAGGCACAAACTCAATCTACCAAACAAGCAAAACACCACATAAAATAACAAGGTCAAAGTAATGCATGCAAGTATGCAAAAGATGGTTATAATTGCAAAGGTGGTTTCCACTAGGCTTCTGAACTTTGTAAGTTCCAAATTGGTCATTTACCAAAATGGCAAAGTCATTTGCAATGGGTTTTATCCATAAACCATTTTTAAATCTATTCATCATTTCATGTGGTGAAAAATGTTTTTATCAAGGAAAAACTATTAAGTTGTTCACCAAATGAGTTGCTAATTTGCAAAACTTGGTGTTTTGGGCCAGTGGGTTTGATCAAACCAGTTTCTTAAAGTTTTCTTTCCATAAAAATTTTTGTAACAAAAACCATTCTTTTTATTTGGCTAGAAAATGGCTAAGTCAAGTAATCCAACCTAAATCTTTCCAAAATCATTTTTAACACCAAGGGTTGGTTCCTAGGGTCAGTAAGGTCACAACAAACCATTTTGCAAAAGTTTTAACCCTAAATTCAATTTTAAACAATTTTTATACTCTAAACAAGCTCACAAAAGAATCTGCAAAATCAAGCAAACTAACAGATACTATTGGTTAAACTAATTCCACAGTTGGCTAGGGCTTGTTCTCCTAAATCCATTGATACTAAATTTGTAATTTTTGGACGTGTGGTTTGAAAGTTATAAGGGTTTCAAAATGGCTTTTAAATCTGGTTTCTAATTCTGTTTTAATCAGAACAGGGACACACGTCGAGCCGTGATTGGCCGGTACCGCTTCGTGCGGATCGCATAGCTGCAAACCGTTGGATTAAAAGGGATCTGTGCGGCTCTGATCAACGCATACCTCTTCGACCTAATCTAATCTCAGCCACTGGATGACAATCCAACGACACCGCCGACCAAGAATCGCGAGCTGGCGGCGGCGACTGGCGGCGCGACTCTGATCGCGATGGTTCCGGTGATACAGGGAGCTAGGCGAGGAGTGGGGTGACTCACCGTGCTCGTAGACGCCTGGGGAAGCTCAACGTGTCAGTATCTCGTCGAGGGGCGCACGGGAGCGAGGTGGATTGCTCGCCGGAGTTCTGGCCGTCGCTTGCTGCGTGACCGTGGTCGAGGGCGAGGCTGCATCGCGGCCAAGCAAGGTAGAGGGTGCGTTAGACGCAAAGTCATTGCGTGATGCGAGCGTGAAAGAGAAGAAGGAGCGGTTTGGTTTACCAGGAAACGACGTCGAAGAAGAACCGCACGGCGGCGGTCAAGTTTGTCGTTGTCGAGGTTGTAGGGTTCCCGGATGAATGAATGGCACAGCAAGATGCGCCAGATGCGTGAGCGTGCTCGTGTGCTCGGGAGGCAGGAGGTGGTGTCGAGTCGCCGAATCGGCTGACCTCGCCGGAACAGGGTGTTCGGGAGAAATTGAGGCGGCCTGGAGGCGTGTCGAGGAGGGTGTCTAGGGAAACGGAAGAGGACGTCTGGCGTTTAAGGTGCTTGATCACCGCGAGGAATAAACGCGTTAAGTCATTAAGCCGGAGAATCAACGGCGAACGAGGAGGAACGGGTCGCGGGAGGACGACGAGAGAGGTGGGGTCCTCCGTCGGGAAAGGAAGTGTGAGGGAGGTCCACTGTCACCATGGTGTAGACCGAGTGAGAAAACGGTTCGGGAAATAAGAGGAGGTGGGGTCAGTGAGTTGCTCAAGCAGTTGGGCCAGATCCATTTCATATATTTTTTTTCTTCTCAATTATTTTTCCTTTTCTATTTTTCTGTTTTGAATTTGAATCAATTATTCATTCACTCAAACTATTCAAACAATTCAAACTTATAATGAGTTTTTGGTTCTGTTTTTCAACATAAACCAAATCCCAAAAATAAAATAATATTTTATTCATTTTTAGGATCTATTTAATAATTAAATAAAATAGCCCTTTAGTTATTTAATCAAATAGGGTTTGATTTATTTAATAAAATCTCCATTTAAAATTCAAACATTTTCAAAATCAAATCAGTAGGTTTAATAAAGAATACTTGGAAACTTGTTTTAAAACAAAATAACATTTTATTTTAGAGTCCATTATTAATTAAATATAATAGACTTTCATTATTAAATCAAATAGGATTTGTTTTATTGAGATATTTATTTTGAAACCTAAAATAAAGCCAAAACACTTTAGTAGGTTTTATTTGTGAATATCAAACATTTGGAAAACTTATTTTAAATAATTTAATAAGTTTTGATGTTTCAATTAAAATGGTAAAACCTTTTATTTAAATAAAATTTGAATATTAATTCCTTATTATTTTATTTAAATAAAACCTTTGCTATTTTTATTCAAAACAAAACATTTATTTCAAAATATTGGTCAAGGTTTAATTTGGCTATATAAAATATCTTTATTTATAAATCCACTTTTTCTTTTGAAAGACAAATCCTCTTATTTAAAAGATCTAAAATAGTATTTCCAAAATATTTTATTTTCCTTTATTTAAAATGTTTATCTTTTTAAATCCTTTTAGGATTTTTATTTAATTCAAATGGGTTTGAAGCTCCAATTGAATTCAAAAAGTTTCTTCTGGCTCTGAAAATCAAACAAAATTTTATTTTATTCATTTATTTTCACATAACAAGATTTGGAAAATCTTGGGATGTGACAACACCCCTTGATAGTACTCATAATAAGGTACCAAGGCCCACTTTGTGATCATCCAAAAACATTTAAATGCTTAGTTTAAATGACAGTTTAAAATTGAATCTATTTCATATGGGAAGATCCCACTTTTTCAAAAACCACTCAAACAAGCTCAATTTTCAAAACCCAAGCATCCACAGAACCATCAACACATGCCTAGCACACCCACCAAAAATCTTTTCAAAATTCATAACTCAAGTTCATGCGGCCATTTCATCAAACAGGTTTGCAGATCCAAATCAACAAAATCAAAAACACTATGTTGAGCTCAAGAACAGCGACCAGAACCGCCAGGAACGTCGTGCCCGCACCGCTGTCGACCAAGCCAACGCGCACCACAGTGCACGCGCCGTTCCCACTCAACCCGACCACCTCGAGCCCTCGCCGCCTGCCAGCATGCACCCCACCGTCCCAGGAGACCACCAGACATGTTCGTTTCACCGCCTACTCGTAGCCCGCTGTCATGAGTTCGCCGCAGAGCACCGCACGTTCCCGACTGATTGCCACCGCCCCTACACGCGCATTTAATCTCTAGAGCATCGCCAGGAGACCGCCCGTCGATCACCAACCCCATCCATGCCGCTAGCCGCCCGTAGCCGTGTCGCCACCATCGCCTGCCCATCCCTCTCGGTCTCGCCGTCGAGCCTATAAAAGGAGGCCACCCCCGCTTTATTTCTTCACACCATCTCACTCCCCACCTCTCACTGAGACTTTCCACTTCTTCCCAGAGAAAGCAAGATCGCCGAATTTGGCCGAAGCTGCTTTGGAGAAGAAGGGGCCATCGATTGAGCCTCTGTGAGGAGCCGCCAAGACAGGATGATCACCGTCGTCGACTCATTCGTTTGCCCGCATCGCCGACCCTCGCCTGAGCCCCGATGAGCCACCCACGACCCTCCCACCCCCCACTGAGCCGCTAGCGTTCGAGCTCGCCGGTGACCTGTTCATCGTCGACGATGACCCTAAGCCGTTGATCTCACTTCCCAACGCACCACATCGCTGCATCGCCACAGTGTTATGAGCCACGACGGGTGGAAACCCATCGTCACCGAGCTGGCATGGAGTGACACTGGGCCGGCCCATTAACCCTTCCCGCGCAGCCCAACCGTTTGAATTTAGATTTTTCTATTTAATTCAAACTCAGTTTTGTATCTAGTTTCAAAAATCAACCCAGCTCGATTCAGTAAACCAAGTTGCATGAAACCAATTTTGTTAGAAAGGTACAAAAATTCTTAATCCAAGCCTGTTGGATTCAAATCATTTGGATCTGTAGATCAACCTTGGTAAAAATAACAAGTCACAAGCTTATATGCATTCAAACATTTTTCAAATTTCAACCATAATAGCTTTTGAGTTGATTCCAACTCTCAAAAATCACATTTGATCATACCTTTCAGATTATATAAAAAAATATGGGTTTACTTACAGAAATAATGTTTAAGTAATAAAAGAATACCATATAGGCATTTCTAGTCACTTTATTTATTTAAAATAAAAAGGTTAAATCTTATTAAATTGTGACACCACTTTAAATCACATTCACATGTACTAAAATATGTGGTGATTACATGTGTCAACATGATCCCATGTTTGAGTTGGAGAATATTAAATCTTAAGTAGTTTTTCAATGAGTAGAAATTACTTTTCTAAAAATAAATAAATAATGCAAATGCTTTATTCTTGCAAGGTTAGTGATGATGCTAGATCATCTATAGAACACCTTTGTGTGATGATTGAAAATAGTTAAGTATTGTTTGGTGATTGTGTACCTCGTATTTATTCATAGACGCTAGTACCGACCAAGGATACGAGGAGGAAGGAGGATACTACGAAGAAGAAGCCGAGGAGAACTTCAACCACTGCTCTGCACAAGGCAAGCCTAATGCTACTAGTTGATTGAGCAAGCTAACACTTGCAAGATACCTTACTTATGCAAGCTAATACCTGCTTATTACTATGCCAACTATATGCCTTAAGCATATGTGATCATACCCACTTGATAACCCAATCCTAGTTTTACTTGCAAGCTTCCTACTTTATTTCTTTATCAAAGCTATTTCTTAGAGTTTACTTAAGTGACTTGTAGATTCTAGGAGGATAATTGAAGGTTGCATAAAGAGCATTAAATTTGGCCTAAGCTAGATAATCTTGATGTCATCCCAAGGCATGAGATTGAACTTAGTTAAACTCCACTTGTTTACCACCCTTCATTAGTACTTACCCCCACTTGTAGATGCTAGTGCTAAGCATAAAACTTGATCGACTCTAGATGGGAATAGTTGGTAGAAAATGGTTATGAAAACCTTAGAATGATGAGTCATTCTACTGAGATGTTTTGACATGTGTTTCCGAACACCAGATGATTTTGGTGATGAAATTGTTGAGGCATGAGCCTTAGCCCTTTTTAAAACTGATGGTTGTCTGGATGCGATACCATTCCAATTTTATCGTAGAACCACAATACCCGAAATTTTGGTAGGGCTTGACTGGAAACTTATATACCTTAGTATGGGTTCCCTCACGGCAAGGTTTGAGCTGAGGCTACCTTGTGAAGATTGTCCACCTGTGCAGTACCCAAGATGACAGTTGTTCATGGTTGGGAGGCCAAACTCATAGGAGAGGTGCTTATACTAGGGCGTGTAATTGAAAGGTTAGGATTTATTATCCGCATACTGAGTATGGTGAATTCAGGATTTGTTCCTGACGGATGTTTCGAATGTTGTGGTGAAAGTGTACAATCTCTGCAGAGTGTCAAACTATTCGAATAGCCGTGTCCGCGGTTATGGACAGTTGGAGTGGCCATACTGTTCCCCCGTCAGATGTTTTCAAAATGACTTGTGAAATAAATTGAAACTTTGACTTGACCACAACAGGGTTGTGATATGAAATTCAAGTTCCCACTTAGGTGTTATAAACTTCAACTAGCTTTCTTTGCTTCTGAACTTAGTAGAGGTAAATCTGACTTCTGCAAAACAAACCTAGAGCTTAGTGTCCTACTACAAAAACCCCCTTAACTTGTTAGTATTAGTTTGCGAGTACTTAAAGAGTACTCATGGCTTTGTCCCTGGCTATTCCCGTGGCCAGACTATGAGGAGGAGTATCAGGATGATGGACCGCAGGAAGGTTACGACAACTAGGATCATCTCCCATCGTCAGCATTGCCTGTGACCCCGAAGATGGAGTTTCGCCTACGCTACCTTTATTATTACGTATTCTGCTGCCTGAGTTGTATTAAGAACTGGATCATGAGATCCTTATTTGTGTAAGACCTTATGTATGTTTTGTAATGGATGATGTACTGTGGTATTCAAATCTGTTATGTCTCGCAAAAATGATAATCCTGGGATTGCGATGTATGGCATAACAGGCATCTGGGATTAAAAATCCGGGTGTTCGCCTTTCCCAAGTTGAAGAGGAGTTGCAGACGCAGGTTGCGTTGGTCACGACGAACTCGAAGTCGGCGAGGGCGATGTCGATGGGCCCGAGCTCGGGCGACGACGGTGGTGGTGATGTCGGTGGTAAGGGAGATCATGGCGGCATGTTGCTTTGGCCGCGTCCCTAGGCCTTCCTCGACGCCCACGGCTAGGCCCCGATGGCGTGGGAGACCGTGGGAGGGACCTGCTCTGGCCACGCCCTCCGTGCTTACCTCGACGACCACATCGTGGTGGTCTTCCTAGATGCCCTCCACTCGATTTAATGCCTCCGGCCATGGCTTGCTACTGGTAGTGAAGGATGAGATGGAGAAGAGTGCGGTATAGAAGAAGATTGTCATGGCAGCCTGTTAAAAATGCACGACATTAGATGCTAGCACGAAGGCCGAAGTGACGACATTGGTGTGTGGCGGCAGGAGCGCACACGTCAGGGCGCCGCCGCCAACGTAGGAGGGGAAGCGTCAGCGGCGTGGCCAGCCTTTCAAGCAGTCTACCTCTCTCCAGTGATGGCTAGTGGAAAAAGGTCGTTCGATCGCTACCATGCGGGCACTCGGCCCCCGCAGGAGGACACGGGAGGACACCCCGCTCTCCATCTCAATCCAATTGTTGTCCAGATTTGATGCACGGATGGATTGGGTTAGACTAGTCGGTCTAGATGGATCGTACCGTGAAGAGCGTTCACGTACGCTGTTGCGAACGCTAATGCCGCTACGCCGATGGCCAAGCATGGTGGTTTGTGGAAGAATTTCTAATTATATCTACTTTGGTTGGCCTCCTTTTTTTATGGCCGCGGCGTCGGCTAGACGCGATGAAGACACCCGGAACAGGTGGAAAACAGTGGGAAAGAAAAACGAAAAGCGACGGGACAACGAAAACACCCTGAAAATACACCGGCGCCGGTGACCAAAATAATGGCCTATTTGACACAAGCCCACAAATAGATGGCGTCGCTAAGTACGGTTGATTTCGATATGCCAGACCACTACCCAAATTTCTTCATAGGCTAGCCCATCCAGATAGAAATAGACGTTTTGAACCGTATATTTGAGTCGTTCCGGTGGAGGATGAGGTCGAGACGGTGAACATGGACATGACGATGCAGAGTGGGTCGATGGATGGGTACCCGAACCGTACTCCTGTAGATGGATAGGTGGGGCGATGCTCACTCACGCACAAGTTTTCTTTTCCGTCGCTACGAGCCGAAAGCGTCCGGTGCTCGATCTTGTACGTGATGTGCGGAGCTGCGGAAACAATGGCGAGAGCAGGACAAGAAGTGTGTACGGGCCGCTCAGCCTAGCCCATGCTGCTATGGGGATAAGATCGAGCTGGGGTTTGACTTCAAACCTTCTGTTCCGACTCCTGCCAAGAGACAAAAGTTGATGCGTGCCAGAATTCAGATTTCTTGGGAGCTCCGCCACCGTCTCGATCCACTGGTTCAGCTTGCCGCTTGCCCACATGGTCTGAAACACAGGATTTGGCCGACCTAGTATGACCAATGACTAGCCTGTACTGTACTACTTGCTGCAGCTGCAAACTTAATCTGCGTCTGCCTATAATTTCATCCTAATTTTCGCCTTGGCCTACGGCGATCATGAATTAATCTACTATTTTTGAGCAAATGAATTAATTTATATAAACCTACGGACCTAATATAAAACGCGGAACATTTAGTTTTATTTCATCTGATCCATAGTATGTGTCGCTCACTCGCTCATTTTATACTAAGCTATTTTTACTAAACAAGTGACACTTATTACAAATGAGAATGAGAGTGGATAGTAGATTTGTTTTTTTTTTCAAAATAGGGAACGGAGCCCCGGCCTCTGCATCAACGACTCCCGAAGAATCCACCAACCACCTAGGCGACGCTTCCAATGAGGGGACGTCACAGCCGCACCGCTGTCGCCCGATCCTAAGCGCGGATAAAGGTTTTCCCTGGTGTTCGAGGTGTGGAAGTCTGGACAGAGCCATGACGACGCCTCCAAGAAGGTGTACATGGTGCCCCGGATCCATGCATGAATTATAACTACTAGTGCTGCTTCCTGATGGATCAGACCGATCTAACCGGCCAATTTAATTAGATCTTACATGAGTACTTGCTAAACCTACCGTATAGGCTGTCAAGAAACTACGTGGGTAGAAAGTAGGGAACGACGTGATGGTTTACCTTCGCCATTGCAAACAAGGGAGACTTGCCAGGGTCGTAGAAGAAGGGGACCTTGTAGCGTCGCTGGTGACTCACATGCGGAGCTCTGCACAGGAGCCAAAGGACCTTAGCTTCTGCGACGTGCCTCCGAGCTCGCGGGTGAGGTGGATCTGTGGAACCGCTAACGTTGTCGGTGTCGATAGGGGAAAAGAGGGTCGTATTTTGCTGGGAGGTGACCAAATAGAGGAGGCGACTCTACATTTTGCTGTGAAACGCAACCTTTGATTTTTGATTTCCCGCCATCTCGCTTTAGCCTCCCGCGCGCATGTAGGGTTCGCAGCATAGAATTTTTTTTTCCTACGATAGGAACAACTATGTACCAAGATCTATCTATTAGATACAAGCAACGGGCGGATATACATCCGTAGAGAACATACCCTTGGAAGACCGACAAAGCTTAACGAGGTTGAACTCGTGGTTGATGTAGACGATCTCTTGCCGATCTCAAGATCGAGAGGAAGTCCTAGCACCGCAAATCAGTGGCGCATCCGTTCTCGAACACACGTCCGAGGAACCGAGCAACCTCCGCCTCCTCGCTCCAGCGATACAGCGTAAGTACAACTCTTTCTTGCCGAATAGCCATCAGGAACATGTATCTCGCTAGTCCGAGAACATGGGGATAAATACTAGAGGAGGAGAGAGATCCTTCACCAGGAGGTGTGAGTGAGAGAGAGGGAGGGGGATCCTTTTATAGGAGGAGGGGGGCACCCCAAGGGGGTGGCCGGCGCATGGGGCTGCCCCTTGCCCTCCCTCCATTTATGTGGGTGGACACTCCACTCACAAAAATGCCTTTCAATTTTCTCCACTCAAAAACCCACTCAAATTGCCATTAAATTTCCACCAAATTTAATACACACTCTCATTAAATAAAACTCCTTTTATTTTTTAAGAATTTTGTAAATTACTTTAATGACAAACATTCACATATAACCCCTTGCTAGTATTTCATTTCACATGCAAAAACACTTTCTGCAATTTCACCCGAAAACCCATTTCGGTATCTAGTGAAATAAATTCCTGCGCTTGTTATTCTTTCCGGCATGAAACTTTTGCTCCAAATGGATGTTGGTGTCTCTTAAGTGTGTCACCCTACGGTTCACGAATAATGTGGACATGATCGAGACCCCTCTCAGATCAATAATCAGAAGCGGAACCTGGAGATCCATACTGACTCCCACACATTCAGCGATGACTTTCTTGTGATCGCGAGAACCTTTTACGCTAGTATCTTAATCCTTTTGTTTCGTGATATATTACATGTCCGAGATTCGATCATCGGTATCTCCATACCTAGTTTGATCTCGTTACTGACATTTACTCTTTTCTCGTTCTCGTGATATAACATTCTAGTGATTAAATCACTTGCTTGCAAGCTAATCAATGTGATATCACCAAGAGGGCCCAGAGCATATCTATCTGTCATCGGGATGAACAAATTGCACTCTCGATCCATGGACCTCAACATAACATTTTATTAGTACTGAACCCATCTTTATAATCACCCTGTTACGATGTGACGTTTGATGTTATCAAGATACTCTTCCGGTGTTAGTGTTTGACATGATCTCATGGTCTAAGGATTAGGATCACTTCGTATGTTGTTATAGCAATATAAACTCAATGAATTTGATCGTAATGCTATACTTAGGATGAATGTTCATCACACCATTACAATAATGTTGTGACCTCGTTATTAACAACATCCAATGTCCATGATCAGGAAACCTTGATCATCTTGTTAATCAACGAGCTAGTTTATGAGAGAGGCATAACTAGGAACTTTTTGTTTGTTTATTAAACACACATGTATTAATGTTTTGGTATTAATACAATTATAGCATGCAAAATAAACATCTATCATATACTTGGAATATACACAATAAACACTTTATTATTGCCTCTTAGGGCATATTCCCTTCAGTCTCCCACTTGCACTAGAGACAATAATCTAGTTACATAGTGATAAATCTAACACCCATGGAGTTCTGGTGTTGATCGTGTTTTGCTCTAGGGAGAGTTTTAGTCAACAGATCTGCTACATTGAGATCCATGTGTACTTTACAAATCTTTATATCTCCATCCTTGACATGCTCGTGGATGGAGTGAAACCGACGCTTAATATGCTTGGAATTCTTGTGAGACCTTGGTTCTTTGGAATTGGCTATGGCACAATTGTTGTCACAATAGATCACCATTGGGTCCAACACGCTCGCAACCACACCTAGTTCGGATATGAACACCTTCATCCAAATCGCTTCATGAGTCGCTTCCGAAGTAGCAACATATTCGGCCTCCGTTGTTGATCCCGCCACCACGGGTTGTTTGGAACTCCTCCAACTAATCGCTCTGCCATTCATGAGAAATACGTATCCGGATTGAGACTTAGAGTCATCCGGATCGGTGTCAAAGCTTGCGTCGACATAACACTTAGCGACGAGCTCTTCTTCACCTTCGTACACAAGAAACATATCCTTAGTTCTTCGCAAGTACTTAAGGATTTTCTTGACCACTATCCAGTGTTTCGAACCTGGATCCGATCGGTACCTACTAGTCAAACTAATAGCATGTGCCACATCCGGTCTTGTACATAGCATGACATACATTATAAAGCCTATGGCTGAAGCATAGGGGACTTTGTCCATTATCTCTCTTTCTTCCGCCATAGCCGGACTTTGAGTCTTACTCAATGTCTTGCCTTGCAACATAGGTAAGAACCCCTTCTTACTTCCGTCCATTTTAAACTTCTTTAAAATCTTATCAAGGTATGTACTTTGCGATAGCTGTATTAGGCGCCTAGATCTATCTCTATAGATCTTTATGCCTAATATATATGACGCTTCACCTAGGTCCTTTATTGAAAATTTGCTGTTTAGATAACTTTTAACACTATTTAAAAGATTTATATCATTTCCGATCAATAATATGTCATCCACATATAATATCAGAAATGCCACATTGCTCCCACTCACTTTCTTGTAAATACAAGCCTCTCCATAAGTTTGGACAAATCCAAACTCTTTGATAACCTCATCAAAGCGGAGATTTCAACTCCGAGATGCTTGCTTCAGTCCATAGATGGATCGCTGAAGTTTGCATACCTTGTCAGCATTCTTAGGATCGACAAAACCCTTTGGTTGTATCATATACAACTCTTCTTCAATATTGCCATTGAGGAACGTAGTTTTGACATCCATCTGCCATATCTCATAGTCGAAATATGCAACAATTGCTAACATAATCCTAACTAACTTTAGCATCGCTACGGGAGAGAATGTCTCATAGTAGTCAACTCCTTGAATTTGTCGAAACCCCTTTGCAACAAGTCGAGCTTTATAGACGGTCACATTACCATCACCTTTTGAAAATCCATTTTTTCTCCACGGCCTTTCGGTCGTGAGGTAAGTCCACCAAGTTCCAAACTTGGTTTTTGTACATGGATTCCATCTCGGATTTCATGGCTTCTAACCATTTGTTGGAATCCAGGCTCATCATCGCTTCTTCATACGTCGCGGGGTCATCAATTTCATCAACCATGAAATTCATAACAGGATTTCCGTACAGCTTGGGAGATGCACGCGTCCTGCTAGACCTGCGAGGTTCGGTAGTACTCTCTTTTGGAGTTTCATGATCATTATCATTAGTTCCCTCTTCAGTTGGTGAAGCCAACTTCGGAACGACTTCCAGCACTATGCTACTCGCCATACTATGAAGAGAAGGTTCAACAACCTTCGAGTTCTTCCTTCCGACTACTCACACCTTTCGTGAGAAACTCTTTCTCTAGAAAGGATCCATTCTTGGCAACAAAAACCTTGCCCTCGGATCTGTGATAGAAGGAATACCCAGTAGTTTCCTTAGAGTATCCTATGAAGATGCATTTTTCTGCTTTGGGTTCGAGTTTATCCGGTTGAAGTTTCTTCACATAAACATCACATCCCCAAACTTTAAGAAATGACAGCTTAGGTTTGTTTCCAAACCACAATTCATACGGTGTCTTTTCAACGGATTTAGATGGTGCCCGATTTAAAGTGAATGCAGCAGTTTCTAGTGCATAACCCCAAAATGACAGTGGCAAGTCCGTCAGAGACATCATAGATCAAACCATATCCAATAAAGTACGATTACGATGTTCCGACACACCATTTCACTATGGTGTTCCGACAAGTGTGAGTTGTGAAACAATTCCACACTCTTTCATATGAGTGATAAACTCATAACTTAGATACTCACCTCCACGGTCGGACTGTAGAAATTTGATATTTCTATTATGATGATTTTCCACTTCACTCTGAAATTCCTTGAACTTTTCAAAGGTTTCAGACTTTTGTTTCATCAAGTAGATATAACCGTATCTACTCAAATCATTCGTGAAAGTAACAAAATAACGATATCCACCTCGCGCCGACACACTCATTGGACCACACACATCAGAATGTATGATTTCCAATAAATTTGCCGCCCGTTCCATTGAACCGGAAAACGACGTTCTAGTCATCTTGGCCATAAGACATGGCTCACATGTATTAAATGATTCAAAATCAAGCGATTCCAAAAGTCCATACGAATGGAGATTCTTCATGCGCTTAACGCTAATATGACCTAGACGGCAGTGCCACCTATATGCGGATAAATCATCATTAAGTTCAATCCTTTTAGCATCAACATTATGAATATGTGTAACATTATTATCGAGATCCAACAGAAATAAACCATTCATCATCGATGCATGACCATAAAAGATTTCATTCATATAAATAGAACAACCATTGTTCTCGGATTTAAATGAATAACCACTTCGCATCAAACATGATCTAGATACAATGTTCATGCTTAGTGCTGGCACCAGATAACAATTATTCAAGTTTATAACCAATCCCGACGGTAAGTGGACAGGTATCGTTCCGACGGCTATCACATGAACACTTGATCCATTACCGACATGCATCTTGACCTCACCCCATGCTAGCGGTCGCTTGTTCCGCAGCCCCTGATTCGAGTTACAAATATTAGCAAATGAACCGGTATCAAATACCCAGGTGCTACTGCGAGTACTAGTCAATTACACATCAACAACATGTATATCATATATACCTTTATTTGCCTTGCCGACCTTCTTGTCTGCCAAATACTTGGGGTAGTTAAGCTTCGATGGCGATCCTTACAATAATAGCTTTTCGATCAGACTTAGGGCCAACTCGGGGTTTCTTTTCAGGCACGGCAACTGTCTTGCCGCCCTTACTTCCCTTCCGTTTTCCCTTATTGTCTTTCTTGAAACCAGTGGTCTTATTGATCATAAACACTTGATGTTCTTTCTTGATCTCCACTTCTGCAGTTTTAAGAATTGACAGAAGCTCGGGGAGAGACTTCTTCATGCGTTGCATATTATAGTTCATCATGAAGCTCTTATAGCTAGGTGGCAGAGACTGCATAACACGATGGGTGCCTAAGTCAATGGGAATCGTTATTCCCAAGGACACAAGCTTATCGGCGTAACCCGACATCTTGAGTACATGCTCACTTACGGAGTTGTTCTCTTCCATCATGCAGCTAAAGAACTTTTCTGAAGCATTGTAGCTCTCTACAGCAGCATGTGTGTCGAAAATCATTTTCAACTCACCCATTGTATCAAATGCATTATCGTTTTCGAAACGCTTTCGAAGTTCTGGATATAGCCCAAACAATATGTCGGAATGAACTAAGTTGTGGTCCTCCTGACGAGTCTAATAGACATTCTTCTCCTCGTCAGGGGCATCATCAAACAGTGGGGCTTATAGCACATATTGCTTTTGTGCAGCAGAGAGGAGAATCCTCAGATTCATGGCCCATTTGGTAAAGTTGCTACCGTTCGTTACAAGTTTCTCTTTCTCCATGAGCACATTGAAATTAAAAGAGGTGGTGCCATCTACAACATAATTTGTAAAGTTTAGACTAAGTTTATGATAGATTCATTTCAACTAATCCAAATTAAGAATGAACTCCCACTCAAAAACGACATCCCTCGTGCCTTTTTTGGTGATAACATGAACCAAATCCACTACACCAAGTCCGATCATCACGTGAGTCTGTGTAGCTTTGATGACCCACAAGTGTAGGGCATCGCAACAGTCTTCGCGGGTAGTATTACCCAATTTATTGATTCGACACAAGGGGAGCCAAAGAATACTTGCAATCCTTAACAACTGAGTTGTCAATTCAGCTGCACCTGGAAATAGTTCTTGCTCACAGAAGTTTATCAGTAGCAACAGTTTGGTAGTAGCAACAGCAAATCAACAACAATAGCGAAACATGAGCAATAGTAACAATAAAGGTAACAGTGGGATTCGAGTGCGGTAGGCATAGGGATGGATGGACGGGCGTTGCATGGACGAGTCTAAACATGTAACTTCAAGATCTAGGGCATTGCAGATAAATAATAACAAGCATCCAAGTACTAAACAATCCTAAGCATGTGCTCCAAATATAGTCATACGTGCTCGCAATGAGAACTTGCACAACATCTTCATCGTCGGCAGCCCGTGGCAATGGCCTCTAGGGAACTACTAGCAATTAAGGTGCTCCTTTTAATAGAGCACCAGAGCAAAGCATTAACACTCCGTGAACACATGTGATCCTCACACCACAGCCATCCCCTCCGGTTGTCCCAATTATTGTCACTTTGGGGCATTTGGATCCGGACAATGATATGTGTACACAACTTGCATATAAGATCACAAACAATACTGTCAAAATGATTCAATAATAAGTTCAGATCTGAGATCATGGAACTCGGGCCCTAGTGACAAGCATTAAGCACAACAAGTTGCAACAAAGTCAAATAGCACTAATAGAGATACTAGGCACTATGCCCTAACAGATCTTATTCGATTACATGATAGAACTCGTCCAATCCCTACCATCCCCAAGCCTACAACAGGGGAGTACTCACTCATGGATGAGGGAAACATCGGTGGATGATGGAGATGCGTTGGTGATGATGATGGTGATGATCCTCTCCAAATCCCCCATTCCGGTAGGGTGCCGGAATGGAGTTTCTGGATCCGAATCTTGGTTTCTGGTGGCGGCGGCGGAGCGGAACTCTTTCTAGAAAACTATCGACCCCCACCGCTTTTTAGGTCGAAAGGAAACTTATAGGCGCATAGGGAGGCCGAGGGGGGGTGCCTGCACCCCCCGCCCTAGGCGCGGGGCTGGGCCCACCCGCGCCTGGCAGGGGTGTGAGCCCCCAGGCCCCTTCTCTGTCTCGTCTTCTGGTTTCGTGGGTCTTCTGGTGAAATATAATTTTTGCCATATTTTCTGGGATTTTTCCTGATAGTTGATTTTCTGCACAAAAACAAGACACCAAGGTAATTCTGCTGAAAACAACGCCAGTCCGTGTTAGTTATATCCAAATCACACAAGTTTAGAGGAGAAACAATAACAAAAGTGTTCGTGAAAGTAGATATGTTTTGGACGTATCAACTCCCCCAAGCTTAGCTTATTGCTTGTCCTCAAGCAATTCAGTTGAAAACTGAGTGCGATAGAAGAACTTTCACGAACACATTTGCTTCATATGATGTATATATATTCTCAGCACAGGAGTAGATGCTTAAACCATTCATAATAGGAAGTATGCAACTGAGTCTACTCAATAGTTATTGCAAGATATGAAGAGAAACCAACTCAATAATAATAAGTAGCATGAAATATAAACATAAGCAACATTGCAATGCTCATAGTAAGGTATGATAGAGTAGTATCTTGCTTGCCTTTGTTTGTAGAGCACAATATGAATGCCAAGGCACCTCTGAAGTTCAAGTGAAGACTAGAGGTAAAGATATCAGAGATACAAGCATCAAAGTCATGACATAATTAACAAAGTTTTGGAACAAACATAAGAATGATAACTATGCTCTCAACAAGGTTGTGAAAACAGTTTTGAAAAGTTTGAAAGTCTTCCTAATGCTGAAAGGAAGGTACTCATTAGCTTTGAGCTCTCATTGACCCTATCATAGGCATCTTCATATGGTTAAGGTAAAAGTTAGGTCCACTCTGAATCATATGCTTGACAGACCATAGACTGGAAATCCCATGTCCCTTGAGTACGAGGGTTGCTCCGCATGCTACTCAACTTTGGTTACCTGTAAGTTCTTGTCATTGTAAATGCATGCATATCATAGAGAACTGCCAACGTGGTACCCCTTGCACATGGTACAGGATCTTTCCCATAACCAAAATGACAAGGCAAGCAGACAATGAGCATCTCAGCAATCTTTTTATTTACCATACGCATAGCTTTTTATTGAGGATGCTTCATAGATGCGCATTATGGTGATGCTGCAAGTTTCCACCATGATTAGGAATGGCTTAGGCTAGCGGCCAGGCGTTTCTCTAACACAATGTATAAACTCCATGAACTCACAAGCTCCCCTTTTATTTCACATCGTTGACATCCGTAAACAAAAGAGCAAAGTATCAACTGGATAGGATATCCAAAAGGTGTTGAAAGCGTTTCCCGTGACAGCACAGTTTTGCTGACTCCCAGCATATAATTAGCAAGCATATGACTTTCATAGAAAAGTCACAATGGTTCGGGATTATTAAGTGCAAGGAATAAAGTATGTCATCAAGTTCGTGAGAGCTTTACTAACTAACTTTCTCAAAACAGACAAACATTTTATTTGGAAAAAACAAGGCATATTGAAATAGCAAACGATGCTAATAGGTAGGTATGGTGGACACAACTGGCAATATTGGTTTTGGGGAGTTGGAAGCATAGGTAGAGCTCATACTTAGTGCAAGTGAAGGCTAGCAAATAGAGGGAGCGACAAACGAGAGAGCAATAATTTTCATAATCATGCTTGCAACAAAACATGACTAATTATGGCATGAAAGTGATACAAGAACTCAGAGGCAAAATAAATCATCGAGGCGTACTGACTATTGATTAGTCATATGCATGCATGAGCATGTGCCAAGTCGATTCATATGAACAATTAGAGGAGGATACCACAATATCATACCAAAATATGAATAAAACAATGCAAGCAAACATTCATATGACATGCTACAAACTATTAGCAAGCTGGAGCTAATCATAGATAAGCAAGAACTACTAAGCATGCTCACAATGATGAGTATATGTACAAAAATTAAACAAATAGAGTTCGTTACCAGCCTCTTACCACTCCTCAAGTTGTCTTAATCTTCATTCTTGCCCTTCACTTGTGTGACTTGAATAATAACATGAAACCAAAATCCCCTGAGGACGGCTGAACCCTGCAAAGAACTCACAAAACCAAAGAAGAAGAACAAATATTTTTGGTGTTTTTGATTTTTTAAAGAAAGCAAACAAAGCAAAAACAAACAAATAAAAAGCAAACCAAACAAAGCAAAATATTTTTGGATTTTTCTTTTAAGGCAAAACAAAGAAAAGAAACAAATAAAGAGAAACAACGAAAATATTTTTGGTATTTTTGGGTTTTAAGAAAGAAGCAAGAATCAAAAAGAAAGAGAAATAATGGATATACAAAGAACCGACCGAACATGATATTTATATGAGTGTGACGTCGGTATACCTCCCCCCAAGCTTAGGCTTTTGGCCTAAGTGGGGCTCAATAGCGCGGGTAGTAACCCCATGCTGGTGGGTCATCACAGGAATGATCATGGTCAGGCGTCTGCGATGAAGAATAAGACGCGCCCCAATCAAATGAGGGCTGCAGGTATGAAGACTCTCCCAAGTTGGAGGGCTGAACCGAATTGTCTTCGGCATCCTCTTCAGCATTCTCCTCTTGCTGGGAGAGCTCCGCCACATATGTGTCAACCTCCTCCTCCGTAAGCGACCATCCTTGCCTGTTATCAAAGTTAAACAAAGCAGGTGCAGGCAAATAAACTATTTTCTCAGTCCTACCCTTTTTCCGACCTTGCTGGGAAAAAGATAATTCATATGGTAAACTTGTCACATTGCCCCCCAAGGAAACAAAACCATGCTGAATCATGGATTCAATATCAAGCCTCTCTATGGGGAACTGATAATCTGAATAGTGAGGCTCTAAACCATGGAAAGCTAGCAACCTAGAAGCAATGAGACCTCCACAAATTCCACCCTTCTCGCGGTTGGTGGTGAGACGGTGAGCTATCAAAGAACCCAGGCTATAAGATCTATTCCTATTCAGAGCAGCTGTGATAAAAGCTAGATCAAAAGAATACAACTTTCTAGCAATCTTTCTAGAAAGAACACACTTGGTAATGAAATAGGCAAAGTATCTAATGGCTGGGAACTGAATGTTACGAATTTTACCACTTTCCTTTGAGAAGTCAAAACCTTGGCAAATATCAGCATATAAATCCATGAGTGACTTGGGCCTTTCCTTGATCTTCTCACAAGATGCCCACTGAGGAACTCTAATTGTTGCACAGAAATCAACAAAAGGCAGGTTGATAGGTATATTATATATTTTGTAATGGACCATGGGATTAGATGTAGACAAAGCAAACCGGAAGTCCTGCACAAAAGCCATGGTTAGCTTAACAAATTGAAATGGTTCACCTTCAACAAAGTGTTTCAATCCTGCATTGGCAATCAAGGTTTGGAAATCCCGGAGATTCCCGCGGTTCTCATAAATTCATGGCATGGGTATACGGAAGGAAAAACTGCCTCCTCACAATGAACCTTCATTGGCTCAGACACCATCAAGTCATATTGATTCAGTGGATAGGTACTCATCTTCCTTGCTGAAATTTTTAGACAAACATCAAACCAAGTGATTTCCAAGTTGATAAATGATGAGTAACTACTACAGGAGCTTGCTAGAGGACTACACATGTATCAAAATGAAATTTCCAAGCATAGAACAAGCATGCAAGCTCAAACAACCCGTCACCTATAGCAGCAAAATACTCAAGATACAATCTACCAATCACAAATCTAATTGGACAAGTGGAGGAGGCACATACCAAGGAACAATCTCTCCAAAATCAGCAGCAAAGAGGGGTTGAGCAAGGAGATCGAAAATCACAAGCAAGAGTAGCAAGAACTTGAGCTTGAGCAAGTTTTCCGGTGTTCTTCGGGAGAGAGAAAGAAGATGGCTTTGAGGAGGCAGCCTGGAGGGCCCCAGGTGGACTAGACCCCCCAGGCGCCGCCCACTGGTAGGTCGCGCCTACCATGGGTGTGGTGGACTGGGGTGGACCCTGGGTCACTTCAGATGTCTCTCTGCCCCTTTTTTTGAGGAAAAAATTATTTTGAATTTTCTGGGATTTTTTGGGAAACTTTATTTTTGGCCAATTTCCAGGGTATGAAAATTTATTTTCTCGTAGAAACAGTTTTTTTCAGAAGAAGCAAAAGCAAACTAAAAGCCAAACTACAGGATCTCTAAGACAAACTAACAATCAAACAACTAGCAAAACCAAAGCTAGCAAAAGACAAGCAAGGACTAGGAAGGCGAAAAGTAAAAGAAAGCAAGTATAACCACAGTGAAAACATTATTTTCTTCATTAAAATCCTTTTGTTAACAAGGCTGATCAAGTCTTGTTACCAAAACAATCTTATATGAAACAAAACTTTACAATCAACAAGGTGATTATGTTACCTCATACTTGATAGCAATGGTCCCAATCATAATAGTTTCAAAATTTTCATGTGGAATGGGACAATATATTTATCCAACTTTGATGCTCTCAATATTTTCAATGAAATTCAGGAAATAGATTCTAACAACCTTCTTGGGGAAATAAACAGTATGCTCTTTGTCATCAATATTGAATGTTACTTTTCCTTGATTACAATTAATGACAACACCTGCAGTATTAAGAAAAGGTCTCCCAAGAATAATAGACATATTATCATCTTCAGGCATTTCAAGCACAACAAAATCAGTCAAAACCAAGCAATTATCAGCCACTTGAATAGGAACATCCTCACATATACCAACAGGAATAGTAGTGGACTTATCAGCCATTTACAAAGATATATCAGTTGATATCAACTTTTCTAGCTGGAGTCTCTTGTAGAGAGAAAAAGGCATAACACTAACTCCAGCTCCCAAATCACATAAAGCAGTTGTAACATAATTATTCTTAATAGAGCAAGGAATAGTTGGTATACCTAGGTCACCAAGTTTCTTTGGAACCTTACCATTGAAGGAGTAATTAGCAAGCACAATAGAAATCTCCTTATTAGGAATCTTCCTTTTATTAGAGACAATATTCTTCATATACTTTGAATAAGGATGCAATTTAATAGCATCAGTCAAAGGAATTTGCAAAAATAAAGGTTTCATCCACTCACAAAACTTGTTGTAGTGTTCTTCCTCCTTTGACTTGTGTTTCTTTCCTGGAAAAGGCATAGGTTTCTGCACCCAAGGTTCTCTCTCTTTACCATGTTTATTAGCAATAAAATCTTCCTTTGTGTACCTAGTATTCTTAGTGTGCTTCTCAGGTTATTCCTCAACTTCCTCCTTATCAGGAGCATCATTTTTATCATTACCACTCTCAGTTTCAGCATCAGAGACAGATATACTATTAGGATCTATAGCAGGTTCAAGTGGTTCCTCAACTATTTTTTGTTTATTTTTCTTTCTCTTACGAGGACTACCACTATTCTCACCTTGTTGGGAATCCTGCTCAATTCTTTTAGGGTGTCTTTCAGGGTATAAAGGATCTTGAGTAGCTATACCACTCCTAGTTCTAATTCCATAAGCATGTTTATTTCCTGAGGCCTTAACTAGCATATCCTTTTGTACCTTAGCAAGTTGATCAAGTTGGGTTTGAACCATTTGAAAGTGTTTACAAAGCATTTTAATACCATTAGAAGTTCTTTCCACAATATCTTTCAACTCATGGATAGCTCTAGAGTTTTCCAATAAATGATTTTGAACTTGTTTATTAAAATTACCTTGTTTAACAATAAATGTGTCAAGTTCCTCTAAGCATTGATCAGGAGGCTTACCATAGGGAATATCCACTTCATTAAAGTGGAGAGAGTGTACCTCAATAGTAGATGAGTGAGGAATTGGCTTGCATAATTCTTCTATAGGAGGTAGATTCTTCACATCTTTAGCTCTAATACCTTTCTCCTTTAGACACTCCTTAGCTTTCTTCATCACTTCATCATTTAATGCAATAACTCCCCTCTTCTTTGTTGTTGGTGCTGGAATTGGTTCAGGAACAACTGGTTCAGAAATAATAGGCTCGGGTGTATTTAGCTCAGTTGAAGTCCAATCATCATAATTCTTGCTTATCTTAGCCATTAATTTTTCAGCATGCGTAGGAGTTCTTTTCCTGAAAACACAGTCAGCAAAGCTATCTAGGTAGGTCCTAGAATCATCAGTTAGTCCATTATAATAAATATCAAGAAGCTCATTCTTAGGTAAAGGACATCCAGGATGTGCATGAATCAAGGCACAAAACCTTGTCCATGACTCAGGCAATTTCTCTTCTTCTCCCTGTTTAAATTCAAAAAGTCTCTGCAAAGCAGCATGTCTAGCACTGGAAGGAAAATATTTCTGGAAGAAAGAAGCAATCAAGCAATTAGGGCTATCAATGGAACCAGGAGGTAGTCTATTAAACCAAGCCCTCGCTTCTCCTTTTAGTGAAAAGGGAAGATCTTAGTAACAAAGTACTTACGCATCTTAAAATCATCAGATAACAAAGCACTCATAGTAGAAAGCTCATTCATATGAGCCACAACACTCTCATTTTCAGTCCCACGGAAAGGTTCTTTCTCAACAATATCTAAATAGGACAAATCAAGAGAGAAATCATAGTCTTCACTTTAATATCTATGGGAGAGGTGGCAAACTTAGGATCAGAGGACAATTTAGGCATAATAGTACGTCTAGCTAGGAGACTCTTAATAGCACTAGTACCATGTGTGTTTCGGCACTCTTCAAAAAATTCATCAGTGAACTCAATATAACCATAATTAATATCATAACTCTCACTAGACTCAGGTGAGCTAACAGGTGTAACAGTGTCTTCACTAGGAGTTTCGGTATTTCCTAGACTATCCATAGTAGCATCTAGAAAAGGACCTAATGAACCACTCGCATCAAGCACAGTAGAAGTAGCATCATGAGCATCAAAAGCAGTTTCAGACTCAACAGTAGTAGCAGTGGTTCATAGCATGAGTATGTGGTGGTGGTGCAACAATCTTACTTATAACAGATGGTGAATCAAGAGCAATAGAGGTGTTTAGGAATGTACCTCTTCTTGTAGTGGATGGTAAAATAGGAAACTTTCCATCACGAGACTTACCCATGATGAAAGGAGTACTAGTGAACAATAATAAATCCAAATGAACTTACAAATAAAGCTATGCTCCTTGGCAACGGCGCCAGAAAATAGTCTTGATGACCCACAAGTGTAGGGGATCGCAACAGTCTTCGCGGGTAGTATTACCCAATTTATTGATTCGACACAAGGGGAGCCAAAGAATACTTGCAAGCCTTAACAACTGAGTTGTTAATTTAGCTGCACCTGGAAATAGTTCTTGCTCACAGAAGTTTATCAGTAGCAACAGTTTGGTAGTAGCAACAGCAAAGCAACAACAACAGTGAAACAGGAGCAATAGTAACAGTAACGGTAACAGTAGGATTCGAGTGCGGTAGGCATAGGGATGGATGGACGGGCGTTGCATGGACGAGTCTAAACATGTAACTTCAAGATCTAGGGCATTGCAGATAAATAATAACAAGCATCCAAGTACTAAACAATCCTAGGCATGTGCTCCAAATATAGTCATACGTGCTCGCAATGAGAACTTGCACAACATCTTCTGTCCAGCCAGCCCGTGGCAGCGGGGCCTCTAGGAAACTACTGGAAATTAAGGTGTTCCTTTTAATAGAGCACCGGAGCAAAGCATTAACACTCCATGAACACATGTGATCCTCACACCACAGCCATCCCCTCTGGTTGTCCCAATTATTGTCACTTCGGTGCCTTTGAATCCGGACAATGATATGTGTACACAACTTGCAGATAAGATCACAAACAATACTATCATAATGATTCAATAATAAGTTCAGATCTGAGATCATGGAACTTGGGCCCTAGTGACAAGCATTAAGCACAACAAGTTGCAACAAATTCAAATAGCACTAATATAGATACTAGGCACTATGCTCTAACAGATCTTATTCGATTACATGATAGAACTCATCCAATCCCTACCATCCCCAAGACTAGAACGGGGGATTACTCACTCATGGATGAGGGAAACATCGGTGATTGATGGAGATGCGTTGGTGATGACGATGGCGATGATCCTCTCCAAATCCCCCGTCCCGGCAGGGTGCCAGAACAGAGTTTCTGGATCCGAATCTTGGTTTCTGGTGGCGTCAGCGGAGCGGAACTCTTTCTGGAGAACTATCAAACCCCCCTCAATTTTTAGGATGAAAGGCAACTTATAGGCGCAGAGGGAGGCCGAGGGGGTGCCTACACCCCCTAGGCGCGGGGCAGGGCCCACCCGCGCCTGGCAGGGGTGTGGGCCCCCAGGCCCCTTCTCCGTCTCGTCTCCTGGCTCCGTGGGTCTTCTGGTGAAATATATTTTTTGGCATATTTTTTCCAGGATTTTTCCTGATAGTTGATTTTCTGCACAAAAACAAGACACCAAGGTAATTCTGCTGAAAACAGCGTTAGTCCATGTTAGTTGTATCCAAATCACACAAGTTTAGAGGAGAAACAATAACAACAGTGTTCGGGAAAGTAGATACGTTTTGGACATATCAAGCTTCACAGGCGAGCATCAAATGGGCATCATATCTTCCATATGACTCATGCTTAACCTTTCGGCCCTTGTTCCGAGGCCACGTCTGTACATGCAAGGATCGCCAAGTAAGAACCTTAGTATTCGCGTGTGTAACTGTCTTACACCCGAAATATGATCGTGGATCCAAGAACACCTGATCATCACGTGATGTCTTGGAGCGACGAAACATAATCGGTGCATACTTAAGGAAGAACACATTCTTATATTGATATCTAAATGAGGGATCATCTTATTATGCTAATAAAATGCAAAACAAGCAATATAAGATGCAATCAAACATCACATGTTTATAAGTGGAATGATATGGTTCTTGCACTCGATCTCCATCATGTGCATCGTGGTATGATCACTATCATACCTCTATGTGTAAGGCCAAGGTCTATGGAACTTACACGTTATGTGTGTTGTAAGAGTATCAACTTATACTTCTACTTACAACATCACCATATCATGACACTAGCCCAACAACAATCTAAACTAGACGCCTCTAATTTATTCATTGCAAGTTTTACGCGTCTTAGGGCTTTCAAAGATAGAACCGTTCTTACCTACGAACATGAACCACAACGAGGATAAACAAATTGTTGACAACTCGTTGCAAATTAAATATTGACTATAGTAGGAGAGAAAGACATCCGCTAGCCACTTATGCAAAACTAGTTGCATGTCAAGCGTGGAACATGTCTCATGTGCGAGGATATATAAAGTTTGTCCGGGCTGCTTCATCCAACTATGCCACCAATATCCAAAGTATAACTAAGAACCAATAACACGATCATCATCGCACACATACTCATATGTGTACTATCCGTGCAAAGCATCTACGCATAGATCCCGCGATGATACCACTGTAGGGTTTGCCGCATAGAAAACAAAAAATTCCTACGATGGGAACAACTATGTACCAAGATCTATCTACTAGATAAAAGCAACGGACGGATATACATCCATAGAGAACATGCCCTTGAAGACCGACAAAGCTTAACAAGGTTGAACTCGTGGTTTATGTAGATGATCTCTTGCCGATCTCAAGATCGAGTGGAAGTCCTAGCACCGCAAATCAGCGGCGCATCCGTTCTCGCACACATGTCCGAGGAACCGAGCAACCTCCGCCTCCTCGCTCCAGCGATGCAGCAGAAGCACAACTCTTTCTTACCGAATATCCACCGGGAAAATGTATCTCGCTAGTCCGAGACCATGGGGATAAATACTAGAGGGGAGAGAGATCCTTCACGAGGAGGTGTGAGTGAGAGAGAGGGAGGGGGATCCTTTTATAGGAGGAGGGGGGCACCCCAAGGGGGTGGCCGGCGCATGGGGCTTCCCCCTTGCCCTCCCTACATTGATGTGGTTGGACACTCCACTCACAAAAATGCCTTTCAATTTCCTCCACTCAAAAACCCACTCAAATTCTCATTAAATTTCCACCAAATTTGATGCAAACTCTCATTAAATAAAACTCCTTTTATGTATTCAGAATTTTTTCAATTACTTTAATGACAAACATTCACATATAACCCCTTGCTAGTATTTCATTTCACATGCAAAAACACTTTCTGCAATTTCACCCGAAAACCCGTTTAGGTATCTAGTGAAATAAATTCCTGCGCTTGTTATTCTTTCCGGCATGAAACTTTTGCTCCAAATGGATGTCGGTGTCTCTTAAGTGTGTCACCCTACGGTTCGCGAATAATGCGGACATGATCGAGACCCATCTCAGATCAATAATCAGAAGCGGAACCTGGAGATCCATACTGACTCCCACACATTCAGCGATGACTTTCCTGTGATCGCGAGAACCTTTTACGCTAGTATCTTAATCCTTTTGTTTCAAGATATATTACATGTTCGAGATTCGATCATCGGTATCTCCATACCTAGTTTTATCTCGTTACTGACATTTACTCTTTTCTCGTTCTCGTAATATAACATTCTAGTGATTAAATCACTTGCTTGCAAGCTAATCAATGTGATATCACCAAGAGGGCCCAGAGCATATCTATCTGTCATCGGGATGAACAAATTGCACTCTCGATCCATGGGCCTCAACATAACATTTTATTAGTACTGAACCCATCTTTATAATCACCCTGTTACGATGTGACGTTTGATGTTATCAAGATACTCTTCCGGTGTTAGTGTTTGACATGATCTCATGGTCTAAGGATTAGGATCACTTCGTATGTTGTTATAGCAATATAAACTCAATGACTTTGATCGTAATGCTATACTTCGGATGAATGTTCATCACACCATTACACTAATGTTGTGACCTCGTTATTAACAACATCCAATGTCCATGATCAGGAAACCTTGATCATCTTGTTAATCAACGAGCTATTTTATGAGAGAGGCATAACTAGGAACTTTCTGTTTGTTTATTAAACATACATGTATTAATGTTTCTGTATTAATATAATTATAGCATGCAAAATAAACATATATCATATACTTGGAATATACATAATAACCACTTTATTATTGCCTCTCAGGGTATATTCCCTTCAGCGAAAGCCGTCTCCTTTTTTTGCACCGCTGGGGCCTAATTCCACGAAAACGACCGAACCGAGTGTTCTCCTCAGACCTGGCCCAACACTGTTTTTACTACCATGCTGGCCACAACATAGACCTAGCGTGAGACACCAATCGCTTGGTTTTTGCATCCACGAGATCTGTTTGGAGAGCATGCGGGCTATCGATCACGCCTATAGTACTATGTCGTGTCCGAAGCGAGCACGTTCACAAAAATGAAAAGAAAACATGAGGTGGTTTTCCAGTCGTTTCGTCCCGACCCCGAGTCACTCCCACGGGAGGGCGAGAAACCCTAGCCGTAGGGGGCCTCCTCGATCGAGCCCCTCGCCGCCGCAGGCTGGCCGACGCGGTGGTGGCGGGTGCCCCGCTGCCAAAGGTTGTGGGGGGAGCGGCCGTGGAGGCTTGGAGCTTGCCCGAGGCGGCGTGCAGCGGCGCTACCGTCGCTGGCGCGCGGCGCGGAGTATCGACGGAGGTGTCTTTGGAGCGGCTCCTCTCTGCGTTGTCGCCTTGGGAGCGCACCGTGCAGGCCCAATCTGGGCCCGTCTGGGCCTGGGAGGGCCCTGCCCTGGGCGTGGTGGCTGGTGGCGGTTGCTGCAGGGGCTGGCTCCTGCTGGTTTTGGTGATGGAGGCAGGGGTGGCTTGGGAGGTGGTGTCGCTGGACCTTCCGTGGCTCGGTAGCGGCAAGGAGTCAAGGAGGTGGTGCGCTCTCGACTGATGTGACCGTCGATGGGTCTTCCGTCGGGCGGCAGTGGAGGTTTGGTGGCTGCTGCAGTTGGCCGCTTCGGATCGCAGGTGTTGGAGATTCCCGAGATAAATCCTTGTTCCGCCGTTGGCCGGAACCGGCGACACCCGTGGGTGCCGTGACTTTCCTGGAAGCGTCGCTGTGGGCTCCCTCCCTCGTCTGTGGTCTTCCGGAGGGAAACCTCAGATCCTCGGGATCAGACGATGAAGGCGCTGCACGTCTTTCTCCTTCTTGGGGGCATCGTTTTTGGGGTCGACTGAAGCTTGGAGACTCGTGGATGGCGGCTGGGCCGTCATGTGGGTGCCGAGGCGGCTCCTCAAGGGCGCTGATGTGCAGTTTGGCAACGATGATGCGTCGAGCTGAGCTTGGGTCGCGGTTCGGGCTTCGGTAGTCGGTCTATCCGGCGTGTCCGATGGGTTCTTTGTGCTCGTTGTGTTGTTGTGGAGTCGGAGCTGCGGCGGAACATCCATGCGGTGACGATGACCGGCAGCCTGTGGTATTTGCAGAGGGCTCGGTCGGCGCAAGCCCAACATATTTCTCTCGCGAGGCTCGTCGTCAAAGTCGGAGCTGTCTGCCGTTGGTATGTGTGGCCGACTGTTGGCATGTGCCGACATGGGTTCTAGCGTTGCTTGTTGCGAGGCTTTGTTTGGGTCGTCGAAGGTGAAGTCGGAGTCGCTGCTTCGCGGAGTAGTGATGACGATGACGCTAGGTGGCAACCCTGACGGTGTCCTTTCTTCTTTGTGGTGTGGTGTGCTCCGTGTGGGTGGCTAGGTCGGCCGATGGTGGTTGTGCCCAATGTGATCGTGTTCCATAACGACATTGGTGTATTTGTATCGGTTTTCGGCCGATTCCCCGTAATGAACTGATCAATTCTCTCCTACGTTTTTAAATAAGGCAAATTGCCCGTTTTGTTCAAGAAAAGAAAACGTGAGTCGCCGCTAACCTTGTACACTTGTTCCAACCGCGGATTGCTCTGGTCACAATCGCCGTTGTTAATTTGACGGAAAAAAATCCAAGCACTATAATCGATTCGACGAGTACCAAGGGAGGGCGGAAAACGACCAGCAGTACTAGTTGGTGGCCAGCTGCTATCACGGCGCGGTGTAATGATGTCAAGAAGATGTCGGACGACAAACATTATGTATGGTATGGAGCAAGATTACGTTTGTACTACCAGACTCAGCTTGGCGTTACTCGCAGAGTCTCGCAGGATTCCAAGAGAAGAGACAATCCGATATATGGATGGACCGGCAATGCATCGCACTGATTTATACAATCACAATTATTCGTACGGGTTAACTGAAGAAGGTCGACACAATCACAATTCCAGTGCCGTACATTTTTGGCGCGGCGCTGCATCGTTGGTTTCTATTGCTGGTCGGACATCAGTGGTCGGCACCCCCGTCGGCGGCGTCGTTTTGTTCCCACGAGGGCCATCGCCGTGGGCACGTCAAAGGCGTCAATGATGGAGCGGAAGGCTAGGCCTAGGCCCCCACTGTTTGCCTCCCGGTGCCGTGGCATCCGTCGGCTTGTGGGTGTGGCCGGGCCGAAGCTACACGACGCATGGATGCGATGAACCCAAATGGCTAGACAGCGAGTACGTGCGTGGGAGCTGCCATTTGCGTGCAATAATTCATGTCTACTATTGGACGTTTGAGCGTGAACAAGGCCAGCAGTTTCGGTCAGCCCGCGACTAGTGGGAGCACTAGGGCTAGAAACGGCCGTAATCACTAGTCTCGGGCCGGACCATGTCATACGGAACGGGACTAATGATCTCGAGCAGGCCGGCTGGTCTTTTCGTGAACTATTAGTTCCGGGTCGTATCACGTCCCGGAACTAGTTGTCCACCACTATATATTATGCTTCCTGTCCTGCTGCCCTAAAGTATATGATGGCCATTTTTCTCAAAAGAGCAAGAGAGTTCGTGTCATTTTTTTCTCAAGATTTAGTTTGCAACACCTAAATCCAAAGCTTTAAAAGGTTAGAACTTCATTCTTTCATCTCTTATTGCTACTTTAGCTCTATAATGCTCTAGAAGTATAGAGATATGGATCAATGCATGCATGCTCTAGAAGTAGCTAGAAGGATTTTGATATATATGTGTAACAAATTTTGATTAGGCACATAGTTACTGAAAATTGAAATGTGTAATTTTAGAGTTTGAGAGCTTAGAATGGAATGAGGTTTTCACTGATAGAACAATAATAAAAAACTCCATATTTATCATGTTGATTGTTTTCTCCAATTCACAAATTGGTGCGTGTAAATTTTTCAAAATTCAAAATTAATGCTCTAGAAGCTCTCAATATAACTTGTAATAATTTTATCATGTTGTGTAATGGTTTTTGATATAATTTTACTATAATGCAGATGGTCCGGGAATGGATGTACGGTACTGACCGACGCTCTGGCGAGTTCATTAATGGCGTGCATGAATTCATCTGTGTTGCTGATGCAAAAAGCGCAATGGTTTTGTATTCGTCCGTGTAATGGATGTAGGAATCGGAAGGATTACTCGATCAAAACCCTTCACACCACTGTTGAAGTCCGGCTTCATGCCCGCTTATAATTGTTGGACCAAGAACGGAGAGAGAGGGTTATAATGGAAGACAATGAAGAAGAGGAGGAGGATGACAACTATCATGGTTTTCCCGAGTACGGAGATACTTCCATGGGGATGTCAAGGGAGGATGAAGAAGAGACACATGATGAACCATTGATGATCTTGGTGGGACCATTGCCGATGCACGAAGAGATTGTGAAACCGAAAAGGATAGGAAGAAGTTCAATCACATGTTAGAGGATCATAAAAGTTGTTGTACCCAAATTGCGAAAATGGTCTAAAAAGTCAAGCAAGACATCGAATTCTGCGATGGAAGGTGAGTGCTATACCGACTCCTCATTTGAAAAGTTGCTGAAAATGATGAAGAATATGCTTCCAAAAGATAACGTATTGCCCGCCAAAGACATACGAAGCAAAGAAGGTTATGCGCCTCTAGGTTTAGAGGTTCGTAAGATACATGCGTGCCCTAATGATGCATCCTCTACCGCGGTGAGGAGTATGAGAATTTGGATGCATGCCGGTATGCACTTCACTTGGTATAAGATTAGAAGAGATGACCGGTGACGTTGAGGGCGAGCCCCTAAGAGGGTTCCTGCCAAGGTGATGTGGTATGCTCCTATAATACCACGGTTGAAACGCTTATTCAGAAACAAAGAGCACGCCAAGTTGTTGCGATGGCATAAAGAGGAATGTAAGTCAGACGGGATGTTGAGACACCCCGCTGATGTGTCGCAATGGAGAAATATCGATAGAAAGTATCCGGACTTTGCAGATGATGCAAGGAGTTTAAGGTTTCGTCTAAGTATAGATGGCATGAATCCCTTTGGGGAGAAGAGCTCGATCCACAAAGACTGCCCGTGACTCTATGCATCTATAACCTTCCTCCTTGGTTGTGCATGAAGCGGAAGTTCATTATGATGCCAGTGTTGATCCAAGGTCCGAAGCAACCCGACAACGACATTGATGTGTACCTAAGGCCATTAGTGGAAGAACTTTTACAGTTGTGGCACGAACCCGTGATACGCGTGTGGGATGAGCATAAGCAGGAATAATTTAACCTCCTAGCATTTCTTTTCGTAACAATCAATGATTGGCCTGCTCTTAGTAACCTTTCAGGACAGTCAAACAAGGGATACAATGCATGCACACACTGTTTAGATGAGACTGAAAGTATATATTTGGAACATTGTAAGAAGAATGTATACAATGAGCATCGTCGATTTCTTTTGTCCAAGCATCCCTTAAGAAAAAAAGGAAAGCATTTCAACGGTCTGGCATGTCACCAGACGAAGCCTAAGGAGCGTATTGGTGCTGATATATTTGATATGTTCAAAGATTTGGATCAAATGGTAATCTTTGGAAAGGGTCCTGGCGAAAAATCTGTTCCAAAGGACGCTGAAGGACACGCACCCATGTGGAAGAAGAAATCTATATTTTGCGAGCTACCATATTGGAAATTCTTAGAGGTCCGCTCTGCAATCGATGTGATGCATGTGACGAAGAATCTTTGCGTGAACCTGCTAGGCTTCTTGGGCGTGTATGGGAAGACAAAAGATACACCGGAAGCACGAAAGGACCATCAACGTATGAAAGACCCAGATGGCCTACATCCATAATGGTTTCAAGGTCATGCCATCTATGCTCTTACCAAACAAGAGAAGGAAATATTTTTTGATTGCCTAAGCAGTATTAAGGTCCCGTCTAGCTTCTCGTCGAATATAAATGGAATAATAAATATGGCAGAAAAAAGTTCCAAAATCTAAAGTCTCATGACTGCCACGTGATTATGACGCAAATGCTTCCGATTGCATTGAGGGGGCTTCTACCAGATAATGTTCGAGTACCCATTGTGAAGCTATGTGCATTTCTCAATGCAATCTCTCAGAAGATAATCAATCCTGAAGATCCACCACGGTTACAGAATGATGTGGTCCAATGTCTTGTCAGTTTTGAGTTGGTGTTCCCACCATCCTTCTTCAATATTATGACGCACCTGCTGGTTCACCTAGTCGAAGAGATTTCCATTCTCTGTCCTGTATTTCTACACAATATGTTTCCCTTTGAGAGGTTCATGGGAATCTTAAAGAAATATGTTCGTAACCGTGCTAGGCCAGAAGGAAGCATCTCCAAGGGCTATGGAACAGAGGAGGTCATTGAATTTTGTGTTGACTTCGTTCCTGACCTTAGGCCGATTGGTCTTCCTCAATCGCGGTATGATAGGAGACTGAGTGGAAAGGGTACTCTAGGAAGGAAATCAATAATATGTAGGGACGGACATTCTTACACCGAAGCACATTATACCGTTCTACGAAATTCTATCTTGGCAGCCCCATATATCGAGGAACAAAATAAAATCTTACATTCCAACAACCCTGGAAAGCATGACTCTTGGATTAGAGATGAACACATGAAGAGTTTTGGCGGTTGGTTGTAACATCTCATCAAAAACAACACTCTTGGAGATCAGCTATACTTGTTGTCTAGGTCACCATCTTCGACTGTATCGAATTTCCAAGGGTATGAGATAAATGGGTATACATTTTACATGATAGACCAAGATAAAAAGAGCACCAACCAAAACAGTGGTGTCCGCTTTGATGCAACAGACAACAATGGGTCAAAGACCATATATTATGGTTACATAGCGGAGATATGGGAACTTGACTATGGACCTACTTTTAAGGTCCCCTTGTTTCCGTGCAAATGGGTCAAGCTGACAGGAGGAGGAGTTGAGGTAGACAAGAAATACGGAATGACACCGTTGGATCTCAACAATCTTGGGTACTTAGACGAACCATTCGTCCTAGCCAATGATGTGGCTCAGGTTTTCTATGTGAAGGACATGTCTACCAAACCTAGAAAAACAAAAAAATAAGAAAAAGAATACATCAGACGATGAGCCAAAGCGCCACATAGTTCTTTCAGAAAAAAGAAACATCGTGGGAGTGGAGGACAAGACAGACATGTCAGAAGATTGTGATAAGTTTCATGAAATTCCGCCCTTCGCGGTGAAGGATGACCCAAGCATCATGTTAATGAATGAAGATGCTCCATGGATATGGCGGGATCAGAAAGGAACACACGCGAAGAAATGATATGTAATAATTGTAACATTTTATGAGTGAAGATGCTCCATGTGTCCATTTTTATAGTGTTGTCTGCAAACAATCTTGAGTGTGTTAGTCCCGTTTTGTGGCTAGAACAGGACTAAAGGAGGGCCTTTAGTACCGATTCATACTTAACATTAAGATCTGATCTCTAAACGCGTGAGGTCCCATATTAGGGAGTGCCTCTATGACCAGTTTCTTGGAGATGCCGGAGGACTGGGCTCCGCAAGATCCCTAAAGGCCGTAGTGGTGTCCCTGCTCTCGAAAACCATCTTGCAGCTTGTAAATTCTCTAACTAGATCAATACGCCTGGGAGCTAACTAATTTCACATATTAGGGAGTGCCTCTATGACCAGTTTCTTGGAGATGCCGGAGGACTGGGCTCCGGCGGCATCTCCCTGAAACTAGCCGTAGTGGTGTCCCTGCTCTCAAAAACCATCTTGGAGATGCCTCAAACTGGCTGGAGGACTGGACTCACAAGGATGCCTATTTATAGTACAAGCAGCTCGGCATAATGTCGACACTCACCCCTATTATTAGGGTTGACTCATGTTTTTTCCCGGTTGGTGTCTCCAACCGGGACTAAAGGTTCGTCTTTAGTCCTGGTTGGTGACACCATCCGGGACAAGGTACAAGCCGCACGACATAATGTCGACACTCACCCCTATTATTAGTGTTGCCTGGCCCAGTCTACCGCAATCCCTTCAGTTGCGGTTGGTTTCTCCAACCGGGACTAAAGATGAACACTCTCTTTATAGACATTTCCCTCTATTTATAGGCTGCTCGATCCAGCCTGCTCTGTTTATAGGCCTTTTCCTCTAAATACAACATCTTCATATTTAGGTAACACTCAAGACATTTATTAATATTAAAAACCGGGACAAACCGGGACTAGCTAACACTCTGTACTAAAGCCGCCCCCTTTAGTCATAATCATGCCTGTCGTGGTATTACACGGCAGATGCTACTGGGGGTAGCTTACGTAGAGGGAGCAAGGCGATGTAGGAGAATCCGGGAGCGAGATTGGCACACGATGTACCCAGGTTCACGTCCCCTCGGTGGAGGATCGCTACGTCCTGCTATCAATCCAGTATAAGATCATAGATTGGTTTACATGGAGCGCCAGAAGTGAGGAGATACTAGATCTAATCTAATATGAGAGAGGATACCCCGTGGGGGTGCCCCTGGTGGCTTTATATATGCAGTCACCTAGGGTTTAGAAGTGCACTACTGGGCTTTGTATTGGAGTCGCCGTCTTGGGCCTCAGTCGGTGCCACTCGTCTGGTCCAAAGATGCGCCGAAGTTAGGCGAGTCGACCCGCCAGTATTAGGCTTCTGTCGGCTCGATCCAGCTAGCGAATCCGCTTCGTGGGTATACCCCGATTGGTATTCCCCCATCAGTAGTCCCCGAGCGCGTTGTTGATTCGACGCGGGCTTGAGGCAGCGCGCGGAGAGTCTTGACGATGGGTCGTGGAGAATCTGCGACGAGCTCCTGAACAGAGAAAAGAACCGTGAAGCGGGAGCGGGATGCGTGAGCCAGTCGGTGATGGCCAATTGGCGAAAGACCCAGGGTTTCGGAGAATTCGCCAGTTGCGGCGAGTCCCCGAACGTGGAGCGTGCCGAGTCCGCGAGGGTGGCGAGTGGCGAGGTCGAGCGACCGGCGAGTGCCGAGCCCCCCAGCGCGCCGAGTGGCAAGGTTGGGCGTCCGGCGAGTGCCGAGTCACCGAGCGCGACGAGTCCCCGAGCGCATTGAGTACACGAGGGCGAGTCCGCGGTGGTGAGTCCCCGAGCGTGTTGAGTACGTGAGGGCGAGTCCGCGGTGGAGAGTCCCCGAGCGTGTTGAGTACGCGAGGGCGAGTCCGCAGGGGCAAGTCCCCGAGAGCGTTGAGTACGCGAGGGCGATTCCTTGGTGGCGATTCCCCGAGCGTGTTGAGTACACGAGGGCGAGTCCGCGGGGGCGAGTCCCCGAGCGTGTCGAATACGCGAGGGCGAGTCCGCGGTGGAGACCGGCGAGGGGCAGTATCTATAGCGCGCCGAGTCCCCGAGCATATGGCGAGTGACGAGGTCGGGCAACCGGCGAGTGGCGTTGTCTAAAGCACCGAGTGCCCGAGGGCGTTGAGTTGCGAGGTCCAGCGAGCGGCGACTGGGGCTGTATGTGGCGCGCCGAGTCTCGAAGCGCGTTGAGTACGCGATGGAGAGTGTCCGCAGCGGCGAGTCCCCGAGCGTGGAGAGTACACAAGTGGAGAGTCCACGGTGGCGAGTCGATGAGGGCGAACCGCGGTCGCGGAACCACGCGTACACACAACATGCCTAGGAGTAGTCCCCGAGGCTCGAGTTGGCTTGTAGAGGCGACTTGAGGCTCATATTTTGAAAATAGTAGTGGTTGTTGCCGAGCGTGGCGAGTGGCGAGGTCGAGCGAGTCTACGAGGGGAGAGTCCCCGAGCACGGCGAGTGGCGAGGTCGAGCGACCGGCGGGCGCCGAGTCCCGAAGCGCGGGCGAGTGGCGAAGGTCGAGCGACGAGTCCCCGAGCGCGGCGAGTGGCGAGGTCGAGCGACCGGCGGGCGCCGAGTCCCCGAGCGCGGCGAGTGGCGAGGTCGAGCGACCGGCGGGCGCCGAGTCCCCGAGCGCGGCGAGTGGCGAGGTCGATCGACCGGCGAGCGCCTAGTCCTCGAGCGCGGCGAGTGGCAAGGTCAAGCGACCGGCGGGCGACGAGTCCCCTAGCGCGGCAAGTTCGCGATGATTGCGAGTCCGCGAGGGGAGAGTCCCCGAGCGCGGCGAGTCGGCGATGATTGCGAGTCCGCGAGGGGAGAGTCCCCGAGCGCGGCGAGTCCGCGATGATTGCGAGTCCGCGAGGGGAGAGTCCCCGAGCACGGCGAGTCCGCGATGATTGCGAGTCCGCGAGGGGAGAGTCCCCGAGCGCGGCGAGTCCGCGATGATTGTGAGTCCGCGAGGGGAAAGTCCCCGAGCACGGCGAGTCCGCTGGCGATTGCGAGTCCGCGAGGGAGAGTCCCGAGCGGGCGAAGTCTGCGGCGATTGTGAGTCCGCGAGGGTGAGTCCCCGAGTGTGGCGAAGTCTGGCGATGATGCGAGTCCGCGAGGAGAGTCTCGAGTGTCGCGAGTCGCTGGCGATTGCGAGTCCGCTGGCGATGTTGATTGCGCTGTTTTGTTAGCGAAGTCTCGCCTTGACTCGGGGCCGCATGGCGACTCCAAAGATGGCTCTCGACTTGGCGTTTTTCCGGACGATCCGAGGCTCGGTTCGCGAAGTCCTCGCCCGCATGATTTGGTCGTGCGAGTCGCACCGTTCGAGGTTGAGGAGGACAGGTGTTGTTTGTGTAGCACTACCATTTGTCTTGGCCCGGAGGCTACCGAGCAAGGCGACTCCAATGATGGCTCTCGGTTAGCGTTGCGTGGACGATCCGAGGCTCGGTTTGAGAGTCCTCGTCGCACTACTTGGCCATTGCGAGTCGCTCTTTCAAAGGTTGACAAAGGAGAATAGATTTTTCCGGGAAGAGACACCCGATGGTGAGTCCATGCAGCGTGGCATGCGACCCTCTCTGGCGACTTGACGATGAAGGTCCTTAGTAAGCGCGGCGACGCATTCGACGTAGTCGGAAGGAGTCGACGCGCGGACACGGGTCGACGCGCGGACGGAGGTCGCTATGGCGATGGCGTCGACGGACACGGAGTCGACGCGGCGACGGAGGTCGCGCTATGGCGGCGTCGACGCGGCGACACGGGTCGACGCGGCGACGGAGGTCGCGCTATGGCGTCGACGCTGGCGACACGGGTCGACGCGCGACGGAGGTCACGCTATGGCGATGTCGACACGGCGGACACGGGTCGACGCGGCGGACGGAGGTCGCGCTATGGCGGCGTCGACACGGATCGGATCGACGCGGCGTACGGAGGTCGCGCTATGGCGATGTCGACGCGGCGGACACGGGGTCGACGCGGCGTACGGAGTTCGCGCTATGGCGAAGTCGTAGATGGCGGGGCCGCGAGGGCGAGGTCGCTACGGCGACCCCGTGGCAGGCGAGTCCGTGCTGGGCGAGTTCGCGATACGCGATTACGCGAGGACGACCTCGCGATGGCGAGTCCCGAAGCGTTGAGAGATCCACGATGGCGAGTTCGCGGCGGCGAGTCCACGGAAGCGGGAGGAGTCCGTGGCAGCCGAGCGACTCGGTTGGTTTCTTTGCGGCTCCATTGTTTCAGACGTGATGTCATGCATACACAAATAAACAACACGTACGTTGATGATTAGATCAAATAATAATTATTGGAGAGAATAACGAGTAAGAGAGAAGTGTACGTGCATGTCTCTTCAACTACAATTGATTAGATAGCTTTCATAGCAATACGATACATGCAAGGGATCAAATCTATATTGAATAATCAAAATAATAATTAAGAAGATATGAGATTGAACGAAAAACTCATCGGGAATTCATCTGTTGTAGATTATATACAGATGTCGTGGTTGCAATTGAGGCGCCGGTACAGTCGCAGCCATCGAGTTCCATGGCTATAGCGCAAAGCGGCCAGCCGATCGTGAGAGTAGGTGCATCCGAAGGATCTTTCTTTTGGTGAGACGCGTCTGTGTGTTTGCGGCAGTTCATGGACCACCTGATCGATCGAAGCTCTACGGCCAATATTTATCTCCATGGGTGACTAGTACGTCTGCCGTACGGAACCGGATCCAGACTCCGGGTCCCCGAACAATAATCCATGCCCGATCGCACGGAGAGCAAGCCCCGAGGTCCACTTATGCTTATGGTGGAGATGAAGCTGATCGCGACGGCGTACCCGAATCTGCCGGATGCGATCTGGCCGTGATGATGAAAAGTCGGGCCCGCCCGATCAGACCTCCATAGGGCAGAGTCGCGGCGGCCGAATAAGATGGGACTGCTTCAGCGGTACGTGCTCGTGTGGCGGCTCAAGTCGCCAAGGCTCAATTCCTGACTGCCTCATGCCGACGTGCAGCAATCGATTCGGCACTCCAATTGCTCAAACAGTGAATCAATTGATCATGCATCAGATGTATATTGCTATTAGTATCCATGATTAATTAAACAGTCTAATCAATAAAAACAGACATACCGGTAGTCTTTCTCACTTGCAATCGATATGGACCATGGAGTGACTTAAATAATGGGCAAAATAGCACTTTACCGATCTCGATCAGCTGAATCAAGGACTGCTTGCAATCATCTTCTGTATAAAATCTTTCCATTGCGCCTGATGCTTGTGGAATGCGTGCGGATCATGGTTCCGTTTTGCACTTACCGTCCTCCTTGAATTTGAAGGCGGCGGATGAATTAGTTGATGGAGATCTTGCCGATGTTGATGAAGTATCTCGCCGGATTATCACCCTCCAAGCACCGCTTGCTACCTGGGCGCCAATCGTCGCGGATCTCGCCATCATCATCGCCATCGCCACCGCCACTCCGGGATCCTCACCAGCCATGGCATATACCAGGCCATTCCAGCCCGGATTCACGGCAGCGGAGGGTCTCCGGAAGATGATGTCGCCATCACGGGCGGTGGGGCCTTTTGTGGCTGTGGCGGGTGGACTTGTGGGCACCGCAGCGAGGATGGTCGCCCCTCATGATGTAGCGCATCACTCCGATGATAATACGGTTTCGCCCGCCCCACCACAGACGATGGCCGGCTTCGTTGTGGTTCACCGGGGGCGAGCCATCACCCTCATACCTGGCGAGCTCCCTTTCCCGCCTATTAGCGAAGAAGGCATTCCAGGTGTCGTAGTTGTCGGGATCCCACTAGGGATTCATCCGCTGCTCCGGCGTGAGCTCGTGGTAGAAGTGGTTCGTGATGGCCGCCTGGCGTGCGGAAACTTGAGGGACAGGAAGGACAGGAACCCCTCCAGCGCTTAGCATCCAGCCGGCGGGCGGCCGGTAGCCCGGCGGACAAGGGTAGTTGGAGGCACACAGCGCCTTGGTCTCCTCGAGGGTCACAATGGCCCAGTAGGCGTTGTCCATTGTTCTAAGAGAGGAAGGTGTGGATGTGTGGATAGCCATGGCGCGATCGCCCTAGATATAGAGGGAAAGGGCGGGAAAAAATGGCGTGAAGCTTTGGGAAATGGCGGAAAATATCTTTAGTCCCGGTTAGTGACTACAACCGGGACTAAAAGCTCTCGTAGAAAGGAAAGGGCGGGAAGCGGTGGGAAATATCTTTAGTCCTGGTTTGTGACTACAACCGGGACTAAATGGATATTATATTAAGATTATTTATATTTTTCTGATAATAATAGACATATTATTTGTTTTATTTGGATTTTTACAATAAAAGATACGATTTTCCAAAGTTTTATATTTGATTTGAATTTAAAAAAATAAATTTACAAATGAAATAATTTATAAATGATGCAAATAGATAAATGGATATTATATTAAGATTCTTTATATTTTTATGATAATAATAGACATATTATTTGTTTTATTTGGATTTTTACAATAAAAGATATGATTTTCCAAAGTTTTATATTTGATTAGAATTAAAAAAGAAATTTACAAATGAAATAATTTATAAATGATGCAAATAGATAAATGGATATTATATTAAGATTCTTTATATTTTTCTGATAATAATATACATATTATTTGTTTTATTTGGATTTTCACAATAAAAGATATGATTTTCCAAAGTTTTATATTTGATTTGAATTAAAAAAGAAATTTACAAATGAAATAATTTAGGAATGATGCAAACAGGTAAATGGATATTGTATGAAGATTCTTTATATTTTTCTAATAATAATAGACATATAATCTGTTTTATTTGGATTTTTTCAATAAAAGATATGATTTTCGAAAGTTTTATATTTTGATTTGAATTAAAAAAGAAATTTATAAATGAAATAATTTAGAAATGATGCAAACAGATAAATGGTATTATATTAAGATTATTTATATTTTCTAATAATAATAGACATATTATTTGTTTTATTTGGATTTTTACAATAAAAGATATGATTTTCCAAAGTTTTATATTTGATTTGAATTAAAAAATAAATTTACAAATGAAATAATTTATAAATGATGCAAACAGATAAATTTATATTATATTAAGATTCTTTATATTTTTCTGATAATAATAGACATATTATTTGTTTTATTTGGATTTTTACAATAAAAGATACGATTTTCCAAAGTTTTATATTTGATTTGAATTAAAAAAAAAGAAATTTACAAATGAAATAATTTATAAATGATGCAAATAGATAAATGGATATTATATTAAGATTCTTTATATTTTCTGATAATAATAGACATATTATTTGTTTTATTTGGATTTTTACAATAAAAGATATGATTTTCCAAAGTTTTATATTTGATTTGAATTAAAAAAAGAAATTTACAAATGAAATAATTTATAAATGATGCAAACAGATAAATGGATATTATATTAAGATTCTTTATATTTTTCTGATAATAATAGACATATTATTTGTTTTATTTGGATTTTTACAATAAAAGATATGATTTTCCAAATTTTTATATTTGATTTGAATTAAAAAAGAAATTTACAAATGAAATAATTTAGAAATGATGCACAGATAAATGGATATTATATTAAGATTATTTATATTTTTCTGATAATAATAGACATATTATTTGTTTTATTTGGATTTTTACAATAAAAGATATGATTTTCCAAAGTTTTATATTTGATTTGAATTAAAAAAGAAATTTACAAATGAAATAATTTATAAATGATGCAAACAGATAAATGGATATTATATTAAGATTCTTTATATTTTTCTGATAAGACATATTATTTGTTTTATTTGGATTTTTACAGTAAAAGATATGATTTTCCAAAGTTTTATATTTGATTTGAATTAAAAAAAAGAAAATTTACAAATGAAATAATTTATAAATGACGCAAACAGATAAATGGATATTATATAAAGATTCTTTGTATTTTTCTAATAATAATAGACATATTATTTGTTTTATTTGTATTTTTACTTTAAAGATATGATTTTCCAAAGTTTTATATTTGATTTGAATTAAAAAAGAAATTTACAAATGAAATAATTTAGATATGATGCAAACACATAAATGGATGTTATATTAAGATTATTTATATTTTTCTAATAATAATAGACATATTATTTGTTTTATTAGGATTATTACAATAAAAGATATGATTTTCCAAAGTTTTATATTTGATTTGAATTAAAAAAAGAAAATTTACAAAAAAATAATTAGTCGCGGGTCGTGGCTAGACTCGGGACTAAGGGTGCCTGCGCGCGCGAAAATAAAACAGACGAAAAAACCCTTTAGTCCCGGGTCGTGGCTTAACCCGCGACTAAAGGGGGGTCTTTAGTCGCGGGTTAAGCCACGGCCTGAGACTAAAGACCCTTTAGTCCCGTCCCGTGGCTTAGCCCGGGACTAAAGGGTGTGTCCCTATATATTATGCGCGCGAGGAGGTGCTGCCCAGCACTTGGCATTCCTCGACGAAGACAAAGCACGCGCGCACAGACGAAGACGAACACGCGGGAGAGGTGTTGTCCGCCGCCGCCATGCGTGCTCCGGCGTACCACCACGCGCCGCCTCGCCGCTAGCCTTCTCTCGTCTTGCAGCCAGGCGCGCCTCGTCAGCCTCACATCGGCCGCCATTGCGTGCCACCACACACTTGTTGTCACTGTGTCGGTGCTCGAGGAGAGCAGTGGCGAGTGTTTTTTTGTAATTAATAGTTTTTGTTAGGGTTAGGATTATAGTTTTTGTTATTTAGAATTATAGTTTTTGTTATTACGATTAGGATTATATTGTTAGCTAGGGTTAGGATTAATTATAATTATTTTGTTATAGTTTTTTCTAGCTAGAGTTAGGATTAATTATAATTATTTTAATTATAATTAGCTAGAGTGTTAGGATTAAATATAATTATTTTGTTATAGTTTTTCTATAGTTTTTTATAGTTAGGATTATTATAAATAGGATTATAATTAGGATTATTAGAGTTTTTTGTTATAGTTTTTTATATTTTTTTATAGTTAGGATTATTATAAATAGGATTATTATAATTAGGATTATTAGGGTTTTTTGCTATAGTTTTTTCTATAGTTTTTTTATAGTTAGGACTATAATTAGGATTTTTTTGTTATAGTTTTTTTATATTAGGGTTTTTTGTTTTAGTTATTAAGATTATTGTTTTACCGCAAATAATATTAGGGTTATTGTTTTAGTTATTAGGGTTATTGTTTTTTCTAACCTGTTTAACTCTCCTTTTGTTATAGATAATTAAGTCATGGATCCATCCGAAGATCCTGGTCGCATCGGTGAAGGTTTTCTTCAGGGCATGATAAGATGTGAAATTCCTCTTAATATTACTACCGGCAAAGATATTTTGCTCGAGGAAGAGATATCCTCATATCTCAATCCATCTGGTGATGGACTAGAGGAAAACCTAATGTACCAAGGGGAAGACCAAATGGACGAAGGGCAAACAAATAACAACAATAACGATGGCCCCTCGACAGGATCCGGCGAGGTACATATATATATATATAAAGTCTCGTGTTACCTCTATTCATTAACTGGTCTAGATATATATTAATCACTCTCTCTTCTTCTTTTATCCCACTGATCGAAGCAATCGACGGCTCGAACGAAACGAGGGCCGAACAAAAAGTTGGATGGTAATCAGAGGTTCACCATCAAAGAAATAGATGATGATGGTGAACCGATTGCTCCAGAGAAGCACCGGAGGATGTTTATAAATCAATGCAGGGTGCTTGTTAGGGACAACCTGCCGATCACCATCCAAGAATGGAATCATTCAAAGAAATCCGGTGAAGAATCTAGCTATGTCACCGATGATGCCAAAGATGACCTTTGGAAGAAGCTCATAGCGCATTTCATACTACCTCCAGAGTATGAAGAATTTGAGGTAGATGGTATTACCCCAAGGCCAGCTGGGCTTGAAAATAGAGCGAAAGTGAAGGAGTGGGCTCTGAGCAAGATGGCTGAACTATACCGGAACCACAAGAAAAGTTTATACATGAAATATGTCGCGAAAAAGAAAACTTCAGACTTCAAAGGAGTAAACGAGAAGTTGAGAGAACAGTGGCCCGATTTTGTACAGTACAAGCAATCTGATAAAGCAAAGGCAAAGTCGGCAAAGAATGTGTTAAATGCTGCCAACAAGAAATACCATCATAAAATGGGGGCAGGTGGCTACAAGAGTGCCGTCCCTAAGTGGGAAACTATGGAGAAGAACATGAGGGCTAGAGGCGTCACTCCTGGTACAGATGGATGGCCCGAGAGGTCAAAGCACTGGTGGTACGGGCACGGGGGATCCTTGGACCCAGAAACAGGGAAGACATTATTTCATGATAAAATTCTAAAACCCTCCCAAGACCTTATTCAAGCAATGAACGATGCTCAATTGGGATTGTTCCGTCCCGAGAGAGAGAACGACGAGCTGACACGCGCCCTAGGGAATCCTGAAAAGGGAGGACGAACACGAGGCAAAGGCGCCGGTGTCTCGTGGAAGAAAGGGTTTCCTCAGTACGATGCCAGTTACAGAAGCCGTCGGAGAAAGAAGGACCGAGAGGCGACGGATCTCCGTGGTAGAGCAGGCCTAGCCGATCTAAAGAACCTCATGCATGAAATTAGCCAAAGGTCATTGTCGTTAACTCACCCGCGGCCGATGATCCTGCATTGGATCTTAGCCAGCGGAGAAGCAGCGTGGCTTCCACGGAGGTCCGGGCTGATGATCAAGCACTGCTGGATGATGCACCGGCTCCTCACTACCTCGTGGATGATGTCAGAGAGATGGCACAATGTGAGCTACATTAGCCAATGAACAGCCTGTCCTTCAAGGTGGCGATCGGCACTGCTTTACCTTGTCTACCTGGAGCACTCCACCATTCACTTCCGATTCCACCAGGCTATGCTCGTGTCACGGTGGATGACATAGTGGAGGATTTTGTGGACCTAGAGATTAAAATCGCTACGCCTGAAGGCCTGACGAAACTAGGAGATGTCAAGCGCAACATCATTCTATGGAATAATAAGTACATCAAGTTTTTAGGCTCGGCGCCAAGGCCACCGAGTCCGAGGAATCCAAGTCCACCCCGCATCGAATATCGTCAACCTCCAAGTCCACCCCAACCCGATTATCGCCAACCTCCAAGTCCACCCCACCCCGCTGACGATCGCCACAGCAGGAGTACATCAACTCGATCTCCGCCTCCGTGCAATACTCGATCTCCGCCTTCGCCTCCGTGCAATACTACTACCTCATCGAAGAAATGGAAGTTCAACGGTCTCCCGCGCCCCACATCGAAGAAAGGTCAAACGGCGAAGATAGTCGACATCCCGCCGGCTCTTCCAAAGAGACCTTATGACAAGACCGACGAGGAAACTAACGTGGATGTGGCTGCCCCAAGTTAAGGCGCATTTTGCACCCAAAATCCTGAGCCAAAGCCGGTATATAATGAAAAACCCAAAAAGTGGGCTAAGTCCTTTCTTGAGCAACCATCCCATATATCGATGAATCTGGAATCAGACTATGACCGGGAGATTATTAAGCAAGCACAGAAGAAAAAAATCACAAGTGCAAAAAGAGGGAAGAAAGTTGTCCAGCTTGGAGCACAGAAGAATCAATCGTTCGCCCCGCTCAAAGTCATTTCACACCTCGACAAGGCCTTCAGAGCTGAAATGGATATGGACATGCAAATAATGGACCCCGGAGCCCGTAATAATGCTGCACTTATGGGAATCACTGTATCGCAGGACAAAGCACTTGCTAACGAAAAAAATATGTCTCTTGGTCAATATTTAGGCTATGAAGATACGCTGGGTCGATAATGCAAGATGTCCAAGGGGAGCCTCTAGTCAGTAATAAGGAGCTCGCGCGTCTATCCACACATATGCGAAATATGCACGAATGGTACATGTCGCAAGCAGAAAAAAGCATCAGAAAGATTGGTCTCCGGTGGACGTTAGAAATGAGCATCACTTCAAACCATACTCGATACAGGTTCAAATGACCGAACTGTTTCAGTTATACAAGCGCGCCCTCGACAAATCTATCATTGGTTGCTACTGTCTGTAAGTGATTTATTTGTATAATTAAGTTTATAGCCCAGCTCGTTCATTGCATTTAATATATTATCCTAACTATATATTCTTTTGTATGATGATATTATATTCTGCAGAATGAAGATACTTGAATGCAAAAGAGCTAGAAGATACAACGTTGGGTTCATTGACCCATATATTGTTAATGAATATACGTTAAAGAATCACCTCAAGGACGTGGAGGAAGACCTATGCATGTTCTTAATCGAGAATAATTTTGTTAAGGAAATACTATTTCCTTACAACTTCAAGTGAGTGTTTATATCTTGTATACATTTTATTTTTGCTTACTGGATGAGCTATGCATGTATGTTATGTAAACGTCCGCAGATTCCACTGGATCTTGCTAAACATTCAAGTTGACAACTCCCTAGTTAAAGTCCACGACTCATTAAGTTGGGACCAAGAGCAGTGGAGCGACATGAAAGCAATGCTCTATAAGTAATTTCAATTATTATCGCATTATATCGTTCTCTTTCATTCATTTCCTGATATCAAGTAACTAATAACTCCTTTGTTCATTTTCTTTGCCGAGCAGGTGTTGGACACGGTTCAGACAGAAAATACCATATCCATTCAAAGAGGAGTTAACTTATAAAATGGTGAAGAGTTTACAGCAGCCATCGGGAACTCATTTATGTGGATACTACGTCTGCGTGTACTTCCGCGAGTTGACCAGTGAGCGGAAAGTTGAATCACATTATATTTATGATTTGCGGGAGAAACTAGAGCCAGACCAGCGTATAAGAGCAATTCAAGAGGAGCTGGCGGGATTTATGATGAAGGAAGTCCTTAATGTACATGGAGAGCATTATGCGGATGACGTGAACTCGATTTGCCTTAGTCATCTCCATGTAGCTGATATGATACATATATTCATCAATGACCATGTAATTTTAAAACATTTCTTCCTTTTGATATGATTGATTATATGTATGTTTGCAAGGAATCGATTAATTATATAAAATACATCGACGTGTAGTGTGTATGTAGTAGCGTATAATATATATACTAAAATATATGTTTAAATTATAGTGAAACACAAAACAAAAAAAGAACAAAATGGAAAAAAAGAAAAAATACACAATCTCTGCCGCAACAGGAAACCTTGTAGTCCCGGGTGATGTTACGGCCCGGGACTAGAGGGTTTCATGCTGAAACAATGCCACGTTATCGTCATGCCGTAGCGCCTCTAGTCCTGTTGCAGTCCCATTCAAACCGGACTAAAACCAAGCGACCGGGACTGTAGACCCTTTTTCCACCAGTGGTCCTTTCTCGTTACCTCGTTACCGAGGTTCAGTGAGCCTGCAAATTCTAGGCCCTTTTTGACATGAAACAGCGCTTAATTGCAAGCGGATGGCATCGACGACAATGCCAACAGGTGATCTGCCCATCTCTAGGGAATTTAGCCTGTGACTCAACTCGAAAGACAGTCCACGGAGGAAATTTCTTTGTCCACACCCTCGTCTGGGCACCCATCATGATTTATGGGCACGATTCGTGTTAAAAAATGAAACCGAGGCTGGTTCTGGATTCTAGCAATTGATATGTGCCTGTACTTGTGTTCCGCGAGGGAAGAAGAATCTGACTGTAATGCTTCGTCTTTTCTTAACACGCCGTCTGCTTCGCTCAGTCAGAAAAACAAGTCAGTTTACTCCCGGTTGGGTGCCCATGCTACGGCCTTATTATTTACCATTGCCCCCAGATACCACATGGAGGCCCTACAAAAATTGCTGCGCACCAGGAAGCTTGACTCCGCGTGGGCGAGCCCAACATTTTAGGACAATTTGAGGAGTGGATTGCGCGGCCTCCGTGAACGTGGTCCGCCCATCGCTAATTTTCGTATCAGGCCAGCCCACTAGGGATTCCTGGGTTCGTTTTTTCTGGTTTCGGAAATATTCAATAACATTCAGATTTGGTTTTTTCTAGTCCTTTGTTTTTTTTGTTTTACTACTCCATTCGATCCATATTATTGTTGATGAAATAGTTGTATCGTACATTAAAATATATCTAGATACATCTATTTTAGTGACAAGTAATATGGATCGGAGGAATTATGTCTTTTCATATTTTAGAATCATGACTTTATATATTTGAACAATTTTCTGACCGAATATTTTTACAAAAATGATTTTTTAATTTGAATATTTCTAAATCTGAATATTATTTGATTTGAACACCTTTTTATTTGAACAATTCTTAAATATGAATATTTTCCAAATTAAAAAATCAGAACATTTTCAAATCTAGATATTTTTTGAATTTGAGAGTTTTTCAAGTAATAATATTTTTGAAAATCTAAGCATTTTTTGGTATATAAACATATTTTATTTTCATCAAATATCGTAATTTCTTAAAAACAAACATAACCGATTTGTTTTAAAATGGCACAGAAAAAAAGAAAAAAAAAGCGGCAAGCAAGTTATTGGGTGGCCTACACGAGATCCCGCTTCAGGCATCCTGGCCATAACAAAGCTAACCAATGTTGAATGCCGGCCACATGTGAATTGATTTGAACTTCTCCTTCGTTAGACAGAGATAATGTGTGAACTTTCCCCTAACACATGATTCAAACCGCTTGGTTGAAAAGATCATCTCAGATGAGAACCAGGCGATTCCAAATTAATAGAGGTGCTTGTATCGTTTGCATATCAATGTTTAAGTCTCATGTTTGTTTATTCTGTAAGCAAAAATTTATTGTGACGGGGATCGTTTAGCTTGTTGTGTTCGTGCATAGCAAGATGTGTGTTAGGGGTGGAATCAAGCCGAGCCGAGCCGGCTCGTGGCTCGGCTCGGCCAGGCTTGCAAAATTCGAGCCGAGCCAAGGCTCGGCTTGGTACTACGAAAATGGTAAATAGGAGGCTCGTGGCTCGCTCGAGTGGCTCGTCGAGCCGGCCGACCTAACCACGCGTACCGCTTCCTTCTTCGATCGATCCCCACCCCCGAGCTGCACGCCAGATCGATAGTCGACACGACTCAGAACTCGCTCTCGGCGATCGGCAAGACGACGACGCCGCAGACTCGCCTCCTCCAGCCACCGCCGCTCCCCCCACCCCGCCACCGCCTACTGACGTCGGGTCTGATCCTCCATGGCGCCCTCCGACACCTCCCGGACTGAACCACGTCGCCTCACCCATCTAGGGTTAGCGGGAGACCACCGCTCGCCGGCCCTCCGCCGCCGCCGACCATCAGCCGCCCTCCACCTTGTCCTCTCCACCAGACCTCCACCGACAACCCTCCTGCAAGCTGCACATCTAGATCAAGGTCAGTGCATCCCCATTGATCTATTTCTTCGGAGAAAAGTGTGAAATAGATAGGATAGAACAGGAATTCGGAGAGGACTATTATTGCTCACTGTAACAATACAATGGATGCTCACTGTAACAATACAATGAATTAATCATTAATAAGTAGTTTCACTATAGCCTACTTGCTGTTGCTCACTGCAACAATACAATGGATGCTCAATGTAACAACCAACCTGGTGCTATTATTCTCTATAATTCCTATAAACTGATTGTATATATGTCACTGTATGACTTTGAGCATCAAGAGAAGTCATAATAAACTAGTAGACATGTACATCAACGTGTATGACTTTAAATATTTTTCTGGACGTTTTGATTAGCCCCTAGTAGCCTACTTGTTGAACGTTTTGGTACCAATCTATTATATAAGTATGGGGTCATGCTTGCTGGTTGTTTTTTACAATGTGATAATTTCTATTTATGTAATGGAAAACATATTACTTGCTAGTCCTTTATATAATGTGAAGATTTATTTTTGTTCTTGTGATGTGCAGATTCAACATAGGTTTTTATGAGTGGCAAGAGATGGCAGCGATGCACCAAGGATAGAGGGAGATGAAATGATGGACCGATGATTCTTTTGTGATTAACGTTTATGTTTGATTTGTCTTTCCATGGACCGATTGTCGTGTTATATTTGTTGAACTATGTTGTTGTGTTGGACTATGTTCCTATGCTAGATTTGTCATATATGCCCCTGTCTATAGGACTAAGTGGTCTATTTGTCTTGTGAAAACACTGAAACTTGTGTCAGAATGCTACTGGTATGATTGTTGCTACTTTATGAAACTTGCTAGACTATTTTTTTGATGTATTAATGATCAACTATTGTTCATAAACTGTGACTTATTGCAATTTTAGGCAAAGTTATGGCAATTTTATTTCTATAAGTCCACCCCTATTGTGTGTGAGAAGTTTCTTAGTTTTCAAACTTTTGATACGTTCATATCCAAATTAAGTTGTTCCCATTGTTTCTTGTAAAACATAAACAAATCAAATACATTGGTTCAACTTTATTTTTGGTCCAATTCCCATAATACACCGGTAATGGGTAGTTATTGGTGCATTTATACTCTCGGCATACTAAGATTTAATGATATATGTCTTTTATGCAAGGGGATCTAAGTCGGTCTTTTTGAATAGAGTTTAAGTTCACGTTGATGGCAACACAGTTGTGGTGACACCATCAAATTTGAAGGTCCACGGTGTCCACAAACACCACGAAATCGTATGGGATGCGTCAGCGCGAGCAACCTTCTATGGCGTGCGTCTCTGTGGCCGCGCCTCCCACCGGCGCCTTCATATAGGCTTTTCAATAACTTTTTCCAATTTGAAATCAAAACACAAGTAGTTTTGGCTAGTATTGATAATCCGCATCACTAAAACAACACCAAATCCGGTTAAATATTACACACATAGTTTTAGCACGTAAAAATAAAATAGTTCTACAATAGTTCAAAATAGAAATGAAAGGAAGTTCAACTAAATCAAGCCCAGATCTCATCTTCCTTTCTCTTTAAGCCTCCACAAATAATGCTTTATGAGATTGTTTTGCATTTTTCTGTGAACAACCTCATCACGAATCTCCGTACATGAGCCTCCACAAATAATGCTTTATGAGATCATTTTGCCAAAGCTTCAGCGAAATCAGGAGATGCCATCCCTCTGAGTTGGTACAGGCAAGCCGCTACAAACACACATCGTGATTCATGAGCACGATTCGTGTAAAAAATGAAACCGAGACTGGTTTTGGATTCTAGCAATTGATATGTGCATGTATTTGTGTTCCGCCAGGGGAAGAATCTGATTGTAATGCTTCGCCTTTTTCTCAACATGCCATCTTTTTTTTTAACGACCTGCCAAGCCTTTTATTGATCAATAGTAATGTTTACAGGGACTGTTACATCATAAGAGGTGGTAAGCCATAGATGACGACCAACTCCTATATTCAGAACACGCTTAGTCAGGTTGTGAGCTTCAAAATTTGAAGACCTTCCCTCGAAAACAAACTTGCAGTAGTGGAAGCTCTGGGATGTGATATTAATCTCTGCGATAATAGCTCCATTCTTGCCCATAGAAACATCAGCTATGTCTTGTACAACCGTCTTGCAGTCAGAGGTCACCTGGATCCTCTCGCCCTGAATATCAGCAGCTAACGCTAGTGCCTCGCGGCAAGCTAGCGTCTTCAGAATAGCCGGATCAGATACCTTCATAGACCATGGTCGAAGCCCCCATATAAATGCCTTGCCAATCGCGACACACTGCCGACACCGATCCTCTGTTGCCTAGTTTAGATACTCCAGCATCAAGATTAATCTTTAAGACTCCAGACGGTGAAGGAAGCCAGTTGCTGTTATTATTGCATGAAGACCTGCTGGCCGAGCTTGACGGTGGCTTGGCAATTTTTTTGAGTTCCTGCACATATGACTGGATAAATAGATGAGTTGACACAGGACTCTGAAAGATATCCTCATGGATGGCCTTCCTTCGTGCAGCCCAAATATCCCAGAGAGTGATGGACATGCGAGTAAATTCATCATGCGATAATGACTCCATCATCTCAAATAGCCACTGTTTTTCTCTTGGTTCCCCATTTGCCGCAATATGTTCAGAAATTGATCTATCCTCTAAGGCTCAAACGCTGCTCGCCATATTGCATTCCATTAAAGAGTGCCTCCATGAGTCACTCCCTCCACAGAGAGAGCATCTGATGGTGTTTGACATGTGCACGTGCTCAAGAACGTCATAGGTTGGAAGGGACTGTCGAGCGAGTCTCCAAAGGAAGACCCTGATTTTCGAGGGCACAGTAATTTTCCAGAGCATCGACCATCCCTTCTCCTTAGTCCTTCCATTAGAGGTCCCCGCATTACCCTCAAAATAATTCTCTCTACTGATCTTCGTGTTGATGATCATGCGATAGGCAGATCTCCCGGTGAAAATTCCCTTGTTCTCTTGGCTCCAGGACCAGAATTCTTGCTGACTGCTCATACATAAAGGTATACTCAGGATTGCTGAAACATCCATCGGGAGAAAATATTCGTTCACAAGGTCCACCTTCCAAGAAGCTGATAAGTGATCAATAAGCTCAGAAACCATCTGAGGCGGATTATCCTTGATAGCTACAATCGGCCTCAACATGCAATCGCGGGGCAACCAGTTATCCGACCACACTCCCGTCGTCCTCCCATCACCAATACGATGGATCAGCCCCTATCGCAAAATCTCTCTTCCATCAAGAATAGACCGCCATATCTGAGATGGGTGGGTACCTAGCTCTGCTTCCAGGATAGATGAATTAGGGTAATATACCGCCTTAAGGATCTTCGCACTCAAAGTGTTGGGGTTTTGCAAAAGCCTCCAAGACTGTTTGGCAAGCAAGCAGAGGTTGAACAACTCCAAATCCCTGAAGCCAAGCCCTCCTAGGTGTTTAGGCCGGGTCATAACATCCCAGGACACCCAACACGGTCTCCTTTTTCCATTCTTTGATCCCCACCAAAACTGTCTTATTAATGAATTTATATGCTCACGGAGGCCTAGAGAAAGTTTGAAACAGACCATTGAGTAAACCGGTATAGCTTGCGCCACACTCTTTATCAACACCTCTTTCCCTCCCGAGGATAAAATATTTTCCAGCCATCCCTTCACCTTGCTCCAGACACAATGTTTTAGATATTTGAATATACCATTCCTCAAGTTACCCACATCAGTTGGCATGCCCAAGTACCTATCCCAAAGCGCCTCGGTGGATACATACAATATCCCCTTGACTGCCTCTCGAACAGATTGGGGACTGCCTCTCAACACGCCATCTGCTTCGCTCAGTCAGAAAAACAGGAGTCAGTTTACTCCCCGGTTGGGTGCCCATGCTACGGCCTTGTTATTCACCATTGCCCACAGATACCACATCGTATGTTCAAAAAAAAGATACCACATCGAGGCCCTACAAAAATTGCTGCGCACCAGGAAGCCTGACTCCGCGTGGGCGAGCCCAACATTTTAGGACAATTTGAGGAGTGGATTTCGTGGCCTCCATGCACGTGGTCCGCCCATCGCTAATTTTCGTAGCAGGCCAGCCCACTAAGGATTCCGGGGTTCGGATTTTTCTGGTGTTGGGAAGATTCCAGAACATCCAATTCCGTTTTTTCTGGTCCTTTGTTTTTTTCCGTTTTACTATGTCATTTCATTTTTCTTTTCGGATTTTTATTTTGTCTCATATTTTACAATCTGGAATTTTTAGATTTGAACAATTTTCAAGCCCAATATTTTTGCAAATGTATATTTTTTAAATCTGAACAATTTTTTATTTGACCAATTTTCAGATTTGAATATTTTCCAAAAAATTTAAAACCAGAACATTTGTTGAATTTGAAAGTTTTTCAAATCAGAAAGTTTTAAATTATAAACATTTTTTAGTATACAAACATATTTTATTTTCACCAAATATCTCAATTTTTTTAAAAAGAAACATAACCAATCTGTTTTAGCACGGCGGGAAAAAAAATGAAAAAAGACGGCAAACAAGTTATTGGGTGGCCTACCCGAGATCATGCTTCAGACATCCTGGCCATAACTGATATTGCGAGCGTTATATACTCCCTCTGTATGAGATTATAGGTCTTATGTGTATAACTAGATCACTAATTTGACTAATAAAATATAAGTTATATATCACAAAAACTATACCATTAAAAAATACAGCATCTAAAATTTCTAATGATACAATTTTTGTGTTATTCTATTTATATTTTATTGATCAAATTGATAACCTAGTTAACCATGTGTGACCTATAATCTTAAACAGAGGGAGTAGGAACTAACCTGTGCATTCCCTGTTTTCGATGGTATCTACGGGTCTTAAACCAGGCCGTTCCCACAGGTTTAATTGGTCTGTTCCAGTGCAAACTGTTGAAATAACATGTGACATAATAGTCCTGTGCGGGTTGGTTACCCGGTTTCACTGATTTGGCACCGGTTAAAAAGAATCAGCACGCACGCATGCTTGCGGTATTTAAAGCACATGCACAAGTGGTTTTTACATCAAGACACCATTCCACCACGGCGACCGCGTGGCATGCCCCGGCGACCCCAAGCTCCCGTGAAACAAGATGCCGCGGAGGACGCACATAGGGTGATGCTGCTGACAGTTGTTTTGTCCTCATCATGAACAAGATGTTCAGCAAGGGCGGCGTCAACGTCGACGAGGACACTAGCAGCACGGTGTGGGCGGCGTCGGCGAGAACACTGGCAGCACGGTGTGGACGGCGTCGGCGAGGACACTAGCAGCGTGTTGCGGGAGGCGTCGGCAATGGCGGGGACACGTGCAGCGCGGTGTGGTCGGCGTCGGCGTCGGTGAGGACGCTGGCAGGGCCCTGCAGGAGGCGTCGACGTCGGTGAGGACACTGGCAGCACGGTGTGGGCGGCGTCCGCGAGGACACTAGCAGCGTGTTGCGGGAGGCGTCGGCAATGGCGAGGACACGTGCAGCGCGGTGTGGCCGGCGTCAGCGTCAGCGAGGACGCTGGCAGCGCGCCGCGGGAGGCGTCGGCAATAGCAAGGACACGTGCATCACGGTGTGGCCGGCGTCGGCGAGGACACTAGCAGCACGGTGCGGCATCGTCGTCGGTGAGGGCACTGGCAGCGCGGTGCGGACGACGTCGTTGTCAGCGAGGACACTGGCAAGGCGGTGCGGGCGTCGTCGTCGGCGGCGAGGACACTGGTACCGCGGTGCAGGCGGCGACGACGGTGGGTGATTCGAGATGCGAAAGCCACCTTTTGAGATGTCGTTCTCGAGCCGGCCGGCGAAGCCCCAGCGGTGATGAGTGATGACCATCTCGTGCTTCCACATGCACGAACACAATACACCGACACTTCACAACATGCTGCCATTCGAGATGCATTTTCACTACACCGTGAATGGACAGGAGACCCGGTATAAACCGCTGGGGGCTTCGCCAGCTGCGTGTGACGGTTTGGTTGGTTTACCTAGGTCTAGCCCGTCTCAATTCCTAACACGGTTTTGACATGGAAACCAGATAACCCGGTATAAACCGTCAATTCAAAGCGGTGCGGGCTGGACTGATGATTTTGCCAGTTTCAAACCAATTTGTGTCCGGGATTAATAGGAACCCCTCCCGAAGGGCTACGTCGAAACTTGATTTGGAGCAATAGTTCGGCCACAGGCCCATACATTTCCGGTCAAACAATTCTCAATGTTGAATGCACGAGCACATGTTAATTGATTTGAACCTCTCCTTCGCTAGACAAAGGTAATGTGTGAACTTTTTCCTAATTCTTCATGACTCCAGAAATAACTTACTTTGTTTAAATATAAATATACTTATACACTAAAACGTGTCTAGATATATTCAAATTTAGACTAAGTAGTTATTTTTGGACGGAGGGAGTATATGATTCAAACCGCTTGGTTGAAAAGATCATCCCAGGTAAGAACCAAGCTATTCAGCAGTTACTAGGTGCTTGTATATATCGTTTGCATATCAAGGTTAAAGTCTCATGTTTGTTTCTTATGTTATTGGGATGGGGATCGTTTAGCCAGTTGTGTTCTTGCATAGCAAGATGGATGTGAGGACATTCTTAGTTTTCATACTTTGGGTACCTTCATCTCCAAATTAAGTTGTTCCCATTGTTTCTTGTAAAAATATACAAATCAACTACACATTGGTTAGCTTTATTTTTGGTTCAATTCCCCTAAGAATTCAGAATAAACTATTAGTTGGGTAGTTATTGATGCATTTGTACTCACGGAATACTAAGATTTAACATTATCTATCTTTTATGTAAGGGTATTTAAATCGGCCATTTTTTCCAACGGAGTTTAAATTCACGTTTATAACAACACGGTTGTGGTGACAACGTCAAATTTGAAGGTCCACGATCTTGGTCTTAGCAGAGCATCTCATACCAAACGATGTCCGGCAACACCGCCAAATCGCTTGTATTGGGTGCGCCGGTGCAATCAACATTCTATGGTGTGCGTCTCTCTATGATATAGAAAAGGTGTCCGATATTTCGATGAGACATGATAATTCAATCTGTTGGAGTTTGACCTTGACGATCCAACTACAACGTGTATCAATGTTGCATTAATGCAATCGCTAAACCAATCTCTTAGAGGTTGCTGATTTTGTAGATGCACGATCAACCTGACCACGAAGGTCTTTAATTCCTACAAGCAATCAAAAACAAGTAAGAACTAAATGTGCAATCAAGATATTGCGAGTAAAATATGAAAACTTTATTGATAATGGTGGAACTTGGAATAGGCGATCTTGGTCGAGTCGTTGGACAAAACAGAAGTACACGAGACTTGTAGTGATAGAAAACTTTTAATCTAAACAAAATCCAAGTTTTAATGACAGATGGCATGGGGTTTATATGGATCAAGAAAAGGGATTTTCGTTCAACCCTACTGGACCAATCAAAAACACCTTTAGATGGGTCTTCCTCCACACAAACAACCTCTATAAACTCCTATATGATCTAGCTTGAAAATAAATAGGTCTTGGTCCATAGAATAAGGTGACACATCACCAAATAAAGCCTTGGGCAAAAAATATGAGTTGGTATTTTATAAAATTCATCCAAGCAACCTTGCAAGGTTGTTTCAAAGTCCTGAAATCTCCAGTTGTAGCGTTATTGTCAATACTCACATTTTTTGTTCAAGGTGGCTTCCAAGTCTCGAAATATCTACTTGTGGCCACCTCCATGACGATCATGCTTCAATGTTGGTCCCTCTCATCCTCGCAAGGTCCATCATCCGTAGGTAATGTAAATATGTCTGATTTAGGAAGAACCATATTCTAATTTATATTAGGAAGAGTTCCTAGAAACAAAAATACTTAACAATTAAGTTGTCATGCACAAATCTTGTGATATGTTCTTGTAATGTTGTTGTAGGTGCAATGGGTGTATTAGTAGTATGAATGTCCTCATCATCCTCTCTTTCTTAAAAATGAAGCCGTCCTCTATGATGTTTATTATGTAAACATGCTACTAAAAGAGAAAATGTGTGTGCGTGGTATATGTATATGTCATATGTTTTGACTATCTCACATGCCTCACATTTAGTGTGTCACAATAAAAAATCTCATAGTTAGTTAGCAGATTATTTTCCCTATTCCAAAAGAAAGTGTTACAACCCAATTTGCAATATAAGTGAAGCACATAGTAGCATCTGGTAATTTACAATGCTCATCACCAAACCATCCCAATATTGGTAAACCAAAATGCACAATCTCAAAATTTCTAGCCACATCATATTGAAATAAATAATTTTGCAGCAAGTTGTTCAGTCTAGGATTAATATCAAAATTAAAAGTCATATCAAAAGGCTTGTGCATATGCACAAATTTATCTTCTCGCAAACAAGCTAGTTAATCACACCTGATGCAAATCCTATGCACCATAAAAATATCGTCTATGTTATAATCTTCAACCAAATAAAACTTATAATCACGAACATAAATACTTTTCAAACATGTGATTTCAGCGATTTTATTTCTAGCATGTGACAAGGATATATGAGCATATATTGTAAGAGACCACAAAGAAGTAGCAGCATAAATTGTATCTAACACTTCATCACGCTAAACAACAGTATACTATTCAAAGCAGATTTATATATAATATTTTATGAGGGGCATATCGGGGTAGCTAGTCTACGCGCCCAAACATGCGTCCGGCAAAATGCCAGCACCATCGACATAGCAAAAAAGCTATGGCTCGATGCCATAGCTTGGGAGCGGCTAGAGATGTTCTAATACATGTAGGACGTGTTTGGTTGTGGAGGCCATATTTCTCGCTTTTCACTACTGGGCTTGTTGGGTGTTGTATGAGGGAAGATTTGGCTTGGGTCAAGTTTGGCACTTTGTTTGGTAATCCATATCCAGTTTTTCTGCTATTTTAGCAAGTTGTTTGTTGCCAACAAAACCGATTTTGTCTCGTTTGGTGCAAAAATCTGCATGTTTGGTTGCAAATGCTATAGTGTTGTGCTCACCACTTCTCACAGCTGGTGATGTTATGACGCAGTAGAAAATATGCAGCAAATTGAACTACCAGTTACAAAGAAGTAACAAATTAAACTAGAAGGATCAAATTAGAACCCTACCAACTAGCAAATATGAGTTCACCACAGTTCACCATATCATTATCTAGTTACTATGAATGAACGTTTTACACCCACATCAGGGGTTGTAGATAGAACACAAGGGCAACACTTCATCAGACCATCTTCTTCACTTCTTATTTAGATCTCGTAGTTTCCTCTCATCGTGCACATGTCAAGCGTCCACCTTGTCTCCCGTTCTTACAATAAACACAATCGTTATGGGAAACACCATGACCACTGCTAGTGTCGTTGTCGTCAGGAACTACATCTTCCTCGACGGAGAAGTATTCTTTGGTGCCAAATTGCAAGATCCAGTTGTGCAAACTACATCATGCAAGAACAAGCTTAACTTGGGTGGAAAAAGAATGGAAAGGCTTCTGACCAAGGATCTTAAATTTGTTCTTTAGAGCAGCGAAAACCCTCACAACCATTACTCTAAGTCTAGAGTGCATGAGATTGAATAGTTCTTACGGGGTCCTTGGATATTTCTTAGAAGAGAACTCATTGATATTGTACCTTGTTGGCTTGAAGGGTGGATGAATTCCAGGCCGATAAGCATACCCGACGTCTGCTAGGCAGAACTTGCCTTCAGGAAGGTTGAGCCCATCAGGTCTGCCAAGGCTGTCATTCAGAATTATGGCATCATGGGAAGATCCTTCCCAGCCAGCAAGCACATATGTGAATTTCATGTCGAAATCAACAACTGTAAGCACATTCTGGCTGGGGTAGTGCTTCCTCCTTGGTATGCATCCTGTTCTGCTTTCGGCACTCTAGCCATCACATGAGTACTATCAATTGCTCCAATACAATCTTGGCATTACAAGAATGTTAGGCGGTAGTCTAATACAACCATCTCATGAAAAACATGGTAGATTTTCTCACCTTGAAAAAGGGAAACCACTGACAGTTGCCTTGTATTTTCGCAGGGGTTTGACCAGATGGTGGCTTGATCACCTTTCCTCTGAGTTCTCCAACAGAAAACAACACCTGATGTAAATATCGGGAAATCATCTCGGTTAATCTCCTCCATGTGCTGTGAATCACTCGAAATCTCTGGTTATGGCCTAGAACATGAAGAAACAAAGCCATTTGTTCTTCGATACAGCAGTTCATGTTGTCCTTGAGTAAACCCCTAGACCTAAATGTATGCACAAGATGGGTAAATGGGGCTCTTCTCATCTTGAGCATGGCGATAGCCTCTACATCGTTGTAGTTGTAGATGTAGTTCAGATTTTCCATCCTCTCTTTGTCGCGCTACATCAGGGGACCATATTTCACTGCATCCCTCTTAGTCCTATCCCAATGTCCTAAACAAAGCGACATTGCATAAGCGTTGTAGGTACTGATACGTCGGAAATGTATCTATAATTTTTGATGTTCCATGCTTGTTTAGTATCTACTTTGCTTTGCTTTGTCTACACTTTGAGGTGTTTTTATGTGTTTTCTGGTACTAACATATTAACAGGATGCCACAGTGCCAGTTGCCTGTTTTCTTCTGTTATTGGTTCCATAAAGGCAGAAAAATCAATATTCTCGGAATTGGACGGGACAAAAGCCAAAGTCAATATTTTACCGTGGGGAACACGGAGCCATAAGGCGAGACGGAGGAGGGCCTCGACGGGGCCACACCCCCTGGCCGCGCGGGTGGGCCCACCCGGCGCCTGGGAGGGTCCAGCCGCCTCGTGCACCCCCTCGGCTTCCCTCTTCGCCTATAAGAAGCCCCTGATTCCTAAAGCCTAAGGACCTGATAAATATTCCACGAAACCGTCTATAGCCACCGTCACCATCGTCCCTAGATCGAGGGGATCTGAAGCTCTTCCCGGCACTCTGCCGGAGGGGAGATCATCCCGGAGGCCTTCTTCTTCATCATGCCAGCCTCCGATATGAAGAGTTAGTAGTTCCACCTTGGACTATGAGTCCATGTAGTAGCTAGATGGTTGTATCTCCTCCTTTGTGCTTTCATGTCTAGATCTTGTGAGCTCCGTTCATGATCAAGATCTCATCTATTTGTAACCATGCATGTTGTGTTTGCGGGGATCCGATGGATATTGAGATTACTATGTCATATTGATTAATGGTTTTGTCTTATTGTTTCTATAATGTCTGTGTTGTTTGTGATCTTGCATGGTCTCTATGTTAGTAGCTATCTTGGCCAAGTAGTTGCTAATGACTCTAAGTGGGGGTATTTATGCTCGATAGTGGGTTCATGCCTCTATTTAATCTAAAGGAAGTGACAGAAATCTATAAGGTTGTAGATGTGCCGTTGCCACTAGGGAGAAAATGATGGCGCCTAACACTTGTCGTGGAAAGCTTCGTTGGAAACCACAAGAGCAAGGTGTGAAGCAGCACAGCAGCAAGTTTCCCTCAGTAATAAATGGAGGTTATCGAACCAGTAGGAGGAAGGAAACATCACACAGGTGTTGCAAGCAACGCGGAGACCTGCACAACACAAACTCAAGACTTTGCCCCAACAAAACAGTGAGGTTATCAAGCTCACCAGTTTGCTATAACAAAGGATTAAACGTATGGTGTGGAAGGTAATGGTTTGCAGCAAGTAAACAAGTAACAACGGAAGATGTATCAATGGTAAATATTGGACCGGGGTCCATAGTTCACTAGAGGTGCTCTCCTTAGATAAACAACATGGCATGAAGGGTAAACAAATTACAGCAGGACAATTGACAGGAACTGAGCAAGGCATAACAATGCAATTACTAGTCAGAAAGATCCTATGAGATTCGATTGAGCAATACAATAAGATACATAGACCGCCATCCAACTGCATCAATGACTCAAAGTCTACCTTCAGGTTATCATCCGAACCCCCTCTAGTATTAAGTTGCAAGCAACAGACAACTGCTTTAAGCAAAGTGTGGAAGGTAAACAGTCCACATGTTCCATGAACAAGAGACCGTTGTTTTCTCCCTAGTAGCAACAACACATCTACAACCGAAGAGATTATTGTAACTTCCCTTGAAAACTAGAGGCATGAACCCACTATCGAGCATAAATACTCCCTCTTGGAGTCACTAGCAACTACTTGGCCAAGATAGCTACTAACAACGGAGAGCATGCAAGATCACAAACAACATAGACATGATATAATCATAAAGACAAAACCATTAATCAAACCAACATAATAATCTCAATATGCATCGGATCCCCACAAACACAACATGCATGATTACAAATAGATTAGATCTTGATCATGAACGGAGCTCACAAGATCTATACATGAAAGCACAAAGGAGGAGATACAACCATCTAGCTACTACATGGACCCATAGTCCAAGGTGGAACTACTCACGCATCATATCGGAGAGAAGGCCTCCGGGATGATCTCCCGTCCGGAAGGGTGCCAGGAAGAACTTTAGATCCCCCCGATCTAGAGACGATGGAGGCGGTTGTAGGGGTTCGTACCATGGAAAACAAAAAATTCTACCGCATGCACACAAACAAGCCAAGATCTATCTACTAGATTGAAGCAACGAGTCGATTAGAGTACCCACTCTCGAAGATTCCAAAGCGGTTAACGAGAGCATATTCTCGTGGGTGATGTAGTTGTACACTTGCCGATCTCAAGATCGCGTAGACGATCCTTCCGGCGCTGCTTCCGGCAGCGCTTCCGCAGTCGGTCACACGTTCGGTACTCGATGAAGACCTTCCTCTCCCTTGTTCCAGCAGGCAGCGGAGGTTGTAGTTCTCCCTTGCGATTCCGGAAGCACGACGGCATGGTGTTGGAAGTAGAGGGAAGATCCCGCAGGGCTTCGCCTAAGCCGGTGCGAGTTAAGGTGGATCTAGGGTTTTCCGGTGATCTAGGTTTAGAAGGCCAGAGAGGAGGAGGTGGTGTCGGCGGTGGCTAGGGCGACGGTGACGAGCCGGCGGCGGCGACAGCCCTGGGCGGCGGCGGCGGCTTGGTGGCGGCGGCGTGACACAGGTGGAGGGCTGGTTGTGTTGGCTTTGGGGCAGCCCTCCCCCTCTATTTATGATAGGGAGTGAGGCTTGGGAGAGGGGAGTTTGAATACATATCCAAACCCAAGTTGGATAGAAGGAAGGACTCTTTCCTTCTTCCACTAGGAAATCATTGTTCTAGTTTGACTTTCAATTTAGAGCTTTATTTCTCTATCGCAAATGCCCAACCAAAGTGACTTAGGACATGATCCAATCATTCCACTTACCCATGACACATTCATGGACCATTCCCCTTCCGGTCCGGTGAACCTTCTAGAACCTTCTAGTATCTCTCCGATGAAAACATCGAAATCATTCCTGAACTCCGGAATCGGACTTTCCTTATATGATATTATTCTCCGGACCATTCCGGATCTCCTCGTGATATCTCGGATCCCATCCGAGACTCCGAACAACATTCGGTCTCCCTACTTACCATCCATATGTACTAAACAACATCGAATCCTTAAGTGTGTCTCCCTACGGTTCGTGAATTATGCGGACATGACCGAGACACTTCTCCGATCAATAACCAATAGAGGAATCTGGAAATTCATATGGCTCCCATATATTTCAATGATTACTTTGCAATCGAATGGACCACTTACATATGATACCAATTTCCCTTTGTCTCGCGATAGTTTACTTATCCGAGGTTTGATCGTCGGTATCTCTGCATACCTAGTTCAACCTCATTTACGATAAGTACTTTCGTTCCCATGATATGCGATCCCTTGTGAGCCAGTCACATGCTTGCCAGCTAATTGGATGACATTCCACCGAGAGGGTCCAGAGTATATCTATCCATCATATGGATGGACAAATCCCACTCTTGATCCATGTGCCTCAACACATACTTTCTGAACACTCAATGCCACCTTTATAGCCACCCAGTTACGGTGTGGTGTTTGATTTCATCAAAGCATCCTTCCGGTGATGGTGATTAGCATGATCTCATGGTCGAAGGAATTAGGTTACTATGTATCAAAAAGCTTATAGCAAACGAACTATTGAAATGACTTGATCTTTATGCTACGCTTATCTATAGGAGTATGTCCATCATACCATTCTCCTAATGATATGACCTTGTTGTTAATAACATATCAATGTTCATGATCGAGAAATCACGATCATCTATTAACCAACAAGCTAGTATTATAAAGAGGCTTTACCAGAGACTCTAATTTGGTTTACAAATCACACAAGTATTAATGTTTCCGGTTAATACTATTATAGCATGAAAGTAAACATTTATCATAAACACAAAGATATAATAATAACTACTTTTATTATTGCCTCTAGGGCATATCTCCAATAGTCTCCCACTTGCACTAGAGTCAACTAATCTAGATTACATGGTAATATACCGAACACCCAGCGCGGTTTGGTGCTGGTCATGTTTTGCCCTCGGGAGAGGTTTAGTCAACGGATCCGCCACATTCAGATTTGTGTGTACTTGGCAAATATTTATGTCACCATCTTGGACATGCTCTCGAATAGCATGAAAACATAGCTTGATGTGTTTCAGCTTCTTGTGTGACCATGTTTCTTGCGCATTGGCTATGGCGCCCATGTTATCACAATAGATATACATTGGGTCCAGCGCACTTGGAACCACACCGAGCACTGTAATGAACTCCTTCATCCATATCGCCTCTTGTGAAGCCTCTGAAGTAGCTATGTATTCCGATTCAGTTGAAGATCTCGCCACAATGCTTTGCTTTGCACTCCTCCAGCTAACTGCTGCACCATTCAAAGTAAATACATATCCATATTGAGATTTAGAATCATCCGAATCGGTGTTCCAACTAGCATCGGTGTAACCATTAACAACGAGATGTTCATCACTGTGGCATCCCGCAAAACCACTACTAGAAAATCGCGTTGTTTTTGTGCATTGCATCATCATGACCGCATGCTCATGTCATCATGCCACATTGCATTTGAGCATCGTCTTCATCTTGCATTTGCTTGTATAAAACTAGTTGCAGAAAAACCCAGTTTTGTTTTCTAAACGCCCCGTCTGAATTCAAACGCAAAACCCCGGGTCGCCGCCGGGATATTTTGTTTGTCCGATATCGGCTTGCAAACGGCGCACTCAAAATTAAATAAAAATATTAAATTATTTTTAGTGGGGCAGTCGAACGGGCCGAATCGACCCGAACGACCACCCCAGCAAAAATACAAACGCCCACCCATTAATCCTACAGCTACCAACTAACCTACCCAGCCTCCCTCCACATCACCCCAACCAACCCCTCTCGCCACCTCACCTCTCCCAAATCCCCACCACTAGGAACTGCCACCTAAGCCTACCTCTCTCTCTCTCTCTCCCTGTGGCCCACCTAACCTCACCACCCACCACAAGACGCACGCCTTGCAAAGACACACCGACCCCCACTCCTCTGCCCCGCTGGCCCCACCGGTCCCACCCCTGTCCCCGCTTGCTCCCTCCTTTCTTCCTCCTCCCGCAACCCCCCCTCTCGCCAAGTCAGCCCCACCCCTTGAGCCTTGCCGAGCTCCTCTCCACCACCGCTCTCCTTCCCCGTGTGCCCGTCGGTGTCCTCGCGTGCCCGACCCGTGGACCCGCAGCCCTTCCCTCCCCTCCACGCGCTCTCTCCCTAGTCCGACCTCCCCACCACGCAACCTCCCGCCGCCTCTCTGCTCGGGCCGCCCTTCCAGCCGCCTTCCTCTCCTTCGCCCGCCCACCAAGCCGCCCTGTCGCCGCTTGTCCATGCCAGCCGCCTCGCGCCGGCCCCGTCGCCCGTCGCCACCTCTGGCCCTGGTCCGCCTCGCCGACCTCGTCGCCCTGGCGCGGCCGCCCGTGCACCTCGTCCTCGCCGGCCGCCTCCTCCCAAGACGCTCGCGACCACCTAGCAGGACCACATCGTCAAGTTCGCAGTTAGGGGCCGCTCGCACCCGAGGGTCTCGACAAGACCGTCCTCTCGTCAAGACGGGGAACCATGTGATGGATCGAAAAGTTCCCCGAAGGCCGCGAATACGACAAGTACCCCCTCTCGGATCCGAGGACCGAAGATGCCCGGAACGCCATGATCTCCCTCACGGAAGCCGAAGACCGTACCGATTCCTCAAACCCCCTCCGAGCCGCCAAGATCGCCATGGAACGACAAGTACCCGCCCGTATTTGAGACCCCAACATCGAAACGACAAGATCGTCGTCATAACACCGAAGACCACCGGTCGACAAGTATCGCTTCCGGACGCCAAGACGACCAATACGCCCGACAAGACCTTCGACGACAAGATCGGCCCGACACAGGTGGAGAAGATCGCCAAGTACTTCTTCGGACGCAAGATCTACCCTCACCGAGAGAGAACGATCCCGCCGAGACCGAACCCGTCGAACCCTGGACCCTGTCGAACCCCGAACCCCGGAAACCAAGATCTGCCGAACCCTAAATGTGTGACCCCTTTTCCGAGCCCTATTTTATAATATAATAACAACTGGTTGCATATTAAATTGTCATCCTTGCATGCATACTTGTCTGTGGGTTGGGGGCCTTTTGCCGATTCACCTAATAATTAAATATGGGGCCCATATGCGGGCAAATCTAGTCTCATATTGGCCTCATTTAAATTTGTGTAGCGAACCGGTGCTAACTTTTGCCATGTTAAAACAACATTTAAATTGCGGGTTAGCTAAACAACATGAACCACCTAAATATTGTCGGAACCCCGGTTCCGCTTAATATGACCTAATTGCATCGCACCTTGCCATGTCATGCATCATACATGCATCATGCCGATCTTCTGCCGTTGTATTAAATATTGCATCCGGTGTTTCTTCTAGTGTTTTGCTTCTTCGCGGATAAGGCCGTTGAGTTGATGTGAGCTTCGCCCCGATCTTCGGATGAACCCTTCAACAATGTTTTCAGGCGAGCATCTCCCCCTTTCTACCTATCTTACTTTGCTAGTATTTATTCCCTCCTGTTGATCTTTGCTATCTGTGTTGCGATGCTCTAGTTTTCGTACCCGTGATAACCCTTGCAGCCATATATAGCCTTGGACACATCCTATTACCTGTTGTTTGGTAGATAGTTGGACCCGCGTGTCGTAGTCGCTTGCTCAAGTGTTTTGCTTGTCGTCAAGTACCACAATTGTTGGAGGATTGCCGCATGTTGACGTTGGAGATGATCATGGTTTACTTATTGTTCACTTTAATTCCTGTTTAACAACTAAAATTGAATTAAGCAGAGGCATCGGTGGGTGATTGGTAATATTTGGTTTCCGACCGCCCACTTGTGTCCGTGGGACCGAGTTCTTGACACTGTTCGAGATCGAAAGCGCTAACCACGGTGGGGAGATATGGGCCCCATTGATTATTACGATTTCAAAGTATTGTCTTGGGACCACAAACTAGTTTGAGGTTTTATTTACTATCCTGTACTTATGCCATGCTACTGCTTTATTTACGATTGTGCGAGGAGCACACTGTACTGTTTAGGATCGGGACACGTTTTCGCGGTGTCGACAGTCCCCGTTTGGGGATTTGCTGTCGTTCACAGCCGTCCACCCAAACCCTAAGTCCGTCTCGGAGACCGGCCGACTTCGTTGCGGGTGTACTTAGTGGGGTGGCCCCGTGCTTGCTTTGGTGCAGGGCGTCGTGACTTAGGCCCGCCGACATACCGATGGGTGTATGTTAACCGATCGGCAAAAGGGTCAAGTTCCTGTGGATACTTTGGTGCACCCTGGGTTAAATATTTTCGGAAGCCGTGTCGCGGTTATGGACGACTTGGAGCACGATGCTTGATCATAGACAACTATAACTAAAGTTCTTGTTATAAATTGACTTGTATTCGATTTGACTAGTAATCAGCTTCACTACAACGGAATGGCTAAATAAAAGTACCAACAAGCTCTTTGGGTTTTGGGGTTGTCACATGCTAATTGTATCTGATTAGTAAGTGTTGTAACTATAACGGAATGGTTAACTAAAAGTGCCCACTGCTTACTTTATCAGGATGATTATCTAAACCTGACTAGTAAAGTGCCGCAACTATAACTGAATAAGTAAAACTGCCAACTGTGTGAGTTCCTTGGTTGACTTCCTCGATGGTCTCGAGGGGGAAACGCCAGGATGGGTTTGTTTGATGATAGTATCCGGTTGGATCCGAATAGGTCTTCCTTACCCCTCTCTGATAGCCGCCAGTTGTATCGAGTCTCTATAGGTTGTTTAGTGCATCTTTGCCGCTCGATCCACCATACCTATGTAGGCGAGGACCCCAATTCTAGTCTCGTGTTCGCCTCGATCGACGCTCCTTCTTTTCCTTTGCCCTTTGTCGGCACCCTTTTGTTTAAGCAGGTTTTGAGATCGACGCCGTTAGCGTGGTTACCCTTCCGCTTGGCACGGGGTTATGGGCGCCATTGGTTATTCTTCGGGGCTCTTAGCCCCATTTGCATCTTGTCCGTAGCTGGGACGCACTATCGCTTTCAAGGTGATTTGGATCTTTGTATATTATATTTGTGTTCTTGACTCATGGAGTCGTGTTGTATCTATATCTTACGTGGGTCCCGTCAGTCTTGTTGTGTAATGTTATTACTTTGTTTTCCACCCATCGAAAGTGCTGGTGGCACCTTCAATCGTTTCTATGCGGGTTTGGCGGGTTTCGCTAAAACTTGCATAGGGCGATCGAGGGTGTTACTGAGTGGTATCGAGCTCAGTGTTGCGATACCCCACAAGTCCAAATCAGGATAACCTAGCTAACGGTCAAGTAGTGTCAAGACTATTTTTCAAATCGGTTGGATAGTTCGATTAGGTCTGATTTTACTCCTTACCCTCTATTCTCCTCTTACCTCTCGTGTTTTGAATCGCTCTCTTCTCTCTCTTGAGTCCGGGATATCTCGTGGTTGGGTTCCGTCGTACCTTGTGGTTTCGCTTCCTTCTTTGATAACGGTGTTGCTACATCCGTGTTCAAGCTGCACGATGAATCCGTCTCTGGTGTCACCATTCTTTATTCCTTGTTTGTGCCTTCGGTGTTTTCCGGCGACGACATCCTCTCACGCGGATCGGATCTGATGCATCACTCCTTTGTTCGAACCTCGCTTGTCGAGATCTTGATCTGAATCCGAGGGTTGGTTGCATAATCGTCTATTCGTACGAGTAATGCTTTGAGTGCGGATGGAGTCGCGACCATACCACTACTCTTATCATTTTATCGGTATATTGAATAGTGGATCGATGCAATTTTACTCCTTCCATGGAAGTTAGAGGTTGCCTTACCTTTAACTTCGTCCGTTGTTTATCCGGAGTGTTCTCTTGACGAGCAGGAACAACGACCTCTTGTTAGTGGTGTCGCGAGGATCTACACGAAGCGAGAAGACGCAGATCGCCGACCTTCCTTCCGGTACCATGAGGCGGATCTCGAGGGCGAGATCCCTTGTTAGTGGTGTCGAATTGTGGCATCCCGCAAAACCACTACTAGAAAATCGCGTTGTTTTTGTGCATTGCATCATCATGACCGCATGCTCATGTCATCATGCCACATTGCATTTGAGAATCGTCTTCATCTTGCATTTGCTTGTATAAAACTAGTTGCAGAAAAACCCAGTTTTGTTTTCTAACGCCTGTCGAATTCAACGCATAAAACCCGTCACGGGATATTTTGTTTGTCCGATATCGGCTTGCAAACGGCGCATTCAAAATTAAATAAAAATATTAAATTATTTTTAGTGGGGCAGTCGAACGGGCCGAATCGACCCGAACGACCACCCCAGAAAAATACAAACGGCCCACCCCATTAATCCTACAGCTACCAACTAACCTACCCAGCCCTCCACATCACCCCAACCAACCCCCTCTCGCCACCTCACCTCTCCCCAAATCCCCACCACTAGGGAACTGCCACCTAAGCCTCTCTCTCTCTCCTCTCTCCCCTGTGGCCCACCTAACCTCACCCACCCACCACAAGACGCCTTGTAGCAAAGACACACCGACCCCACTCCTGCCTCACTGCCCCACCGGTCCCACCCTGACCCGCTTGCTCCCTCCTTTTCTTCCTCCTCCCGCAACCCCCTCTCGCCCGTGCGCGCAGCCCCACCCCTTGAGCCTCGCGAGCCTCTCTCCACCCCCCGCTCTCCTTCCCCGTGCCCGTCAGTGTCCTTCGCGTGCCCGTGGACCCCGCAGCCCCTTCCTCGCTCCCCTCCCCACGCGCTCTATTCCCCAGTCCAACCTCCCCCACCACGCAACCTCCCAGCGTGCCCGCCCTTCTCTGCTCGTGGCGCTCGCTCGCCCTCAGCCGCCTTCCTCCTCTCCCCTTCGGCCCAAGCCCGCCCTGTCCGCCGCTTGTCAGCCGCCAGCCTCGTGCGGCCGTCGCCCGTCGCCACCTCTAGCCCTGGTCCGCCTCGCCGACCTCGTCGCCCTGGCGCGGCCGCCCGTGCACCTCGTCCTCGCCGGCCGCCTCCTCCCAAGACGCTCGCGACCACCTAGCAGGACCACATCGTCAAGTTCGCAGTTAGGGGCCGCACCGAGGGTCTCGACAAGACCGTCCTCTCGTCAAGACGGGGAACCATGTGATGGATTGAAAAGTTCCCCGAAGGCCGCGAATACGACAAGTACCCCCTCTGGATCCGAGGACCGAAGATGCCCGGAACGCCATGATCTCCCTCACGGAAGCCAAGACCGTGCGATTCCTCAAACCCTCCGAGCCGCCAAGATCGCCATGGGAACAAGTACCGCCCGTATTTGAGACCCCAACATCGAAACGACAAGATCGTCGTCATAACACCCGAAGACCACCGGTGCGACAAGTATCGCTTACCGGACGCCAAGACCGACCCAATACGCCGCCCCGACAAGACCTTCGCGACGACAAGATCGGCCCCGACCTGGGTGGAGCCGAAGATCGCAAGTACTTCTTCGGACGCAAGATCTACCGTCACCGAGAACGAGAAACGATCCGCGAGACCGAACCGTCAACCCTGGACCTGTCGAACCCGAACCCGAAACCAAGATCTGCCGAACCCTAAATGTGACCCTTTTCGAGCCCTATTTTATAATATAATAACAACTGGTTGCATACTAAATTGTCATCCTTGCATGCATACTTGTCTGTGGGTTGGGGGCCTTTTGCCGATTCACCTAATAATTAAATATGGGGCCCATATGCGGGCAAATCTAGTCTCATATTGGCCTCATTTAAATTTGTGTAGCGAACCGGTGCTAACTTTTGCCATGTTAAAACAACATTTAAATTGCGGGTTAGCTAAACAACATGAACCACCTAAATATTGTCGGAACCCCGGTTCCGCTTAATATGACCTAATTGCATCGCACCTTGCCATGTCATGCATCATACATGCATCATGCCGATCTTCTGCCGTTGTATTAAATATTGCATCCGGTGTTTCTTCTAGTGTTTTGCTTCTTCGCGGATAAGGCCGTTGAGTTGATGTGAGCTTCGCCCCGATCTTCGGATGAACCCTTCAACAATGTTTTCAGGCGAGCATCTCCCCCTTTCTACCTATTCTTACTTTGCTAGTATTTATTCCCTCCTGATCTTTGCTACGTGTTGCGATGCTCTAGTTTTCGTACCCGTGATAACCCTTGCAGCCATATATAGCCTTGGACACATCCTATTACCTGTTGTTTGGTAGATAGTTGGACCCGCGTGTCGTAGTCGCTTGCTCAAGTGTTTTGCTTGTCGTCAAGTACCACAATTGTTGGAGGATTGCCGCATGTTGACGTTGGAGATGATCATGGTTTACTTATTGTTCACTTTAATAACAACTAAAATTGAATTAAGCAGAGGCATCGGTGGGTGATAGGTAATATTTGGTTTCCGACCGCCCACTTGTGTCCCGTAGGACCCGAGTTCTTGACACCTGTTCCGAGATCGAGCGCGCTAACCACAGGTGGGGAGATATGGGCCCCCATTGATTATTACCTAATTTCAAAGTATTGTACTGGGGGCCACAAACTAGTTTGAGGTTTTATTTACTATCCTGTACTTATGCCATGCTACTGCTTTATTTACGATTGTGCGAGGAGCACACTGTACTGTTTAGGATCGGGACACGTTTTCGCGGTGTCGGTCCCGTTGGGGATTTCTTTGTCGTTCACGGCCCACCCAAACCCTAAGTCCGTCTCGAGACCGGCCGCCGACTTCGCTATGGTGTACTTAGTGGGTGGCCCCGTGCTTGCTTTGTGCAGGAACGTGTGACTTAGGCCCGCCGACATCTGGATGGGTGTATGTTAACCGATCGGCAAAAGGGTCAAGTGCTGTGGATACTTTGGTGCACCCTAGGTTAAATATTTTCGGAAGCCGTGTCGCGGTTATGGACGACTTGGAGCACAGGCTTGATCATAGACAACTATAACTAAAGTTTCTTGTTATAAATTGACTTGTATTCGATTTGACTAGTAATCAGCTTCACTACAACGGAATGGCTAAATAAAAGTACCAACAACCCTGGGTTTTGGGGTTGTCACATGCTAATTGTATCGATTAGTAAGTGTTGTAACTATAACGGAATGGTTAACTAAAAGTGCCCGCTTACTTTATCGGGATGATTATCTAAACCGACTAGTAAAGTGCCGCAACTATAACGAATAAGTAAAAGCGCCAACCCGTGTGAGTTCCTCGGTTGACTTCCTCGATGGTCTCGGGGAAAGCGCCAGAGGTTTGTTTGATGATAGTATCGTTGGATCCGAATAGGTCTTCCTTACCCCTCTCGATAGCCGCCATTGTATCGAGTCTCTATAGGTTGTTTAGTGCATCTTTGCCTGCGCCATCCACCATACCTATGTAGGCGAGGCCTTGATCTAGTCTCGCGTGTCTTGGCCTCGATCGACGGCGCCCTTCTTTTTCCTTTGCCCTTTGTCGGCACCCCTTTTGTTTAAGCAGGTTTTGAGATCGACGCCGTTAGCAGGGTTACCCTTTCGGCTTGGCCTGGGCAGGGTTATGGACGCCATTGGTTATTCTTCAGGGCTCTTAGCCCCATTTGCATCTTGTCCGTAGCTGGACGCACTATCGTTTTCAAGGTGATTTGGATCTTTGTATATTATATTTGTGTTCTTGACTCATGGAGTCGTGTTGTATCTATATCTGTTCTGTGGGTCCCGTCGAGGACTGTTGTGTAATGTTATTACTTTGTTTTCCACCCGCACGAAAGTGCCTGGTGGGCACCTTCGAATCGTTTCTATGCGGGTTTGGCGGGTTTCGCTAAAACTTGCATAGGGCCGATTCTGAGGGTGTTACTCCATAAGAAAGAACCATATCCTTAGTTCTTCTCAAGTACTTAAGGATGTTTTTGACCGCTGTCCAATGATCCACTCCTGGTTCACTTTGATATCTGCTAGTCAAACTAACAACATATGCAATGTCGGGTCTAGTACATAGCATGGCATACATAAGAGATCCTATGGCTAAGGCATAGGGAGTCTTACTCATCCTTTGTCTATCTTCTGTCGTTGCAAGACTTTGAGTTTTACTCAAAAGGTCATATTGGGCAACATGGACAAGAACCCTTTCTTGCTATCTTCCATTCCAAATCTCTTTAGAACTTTGTCCAAATATGTACACTGTGACAATGATATTAGGCATCTTGATCTATCTCTATAAATCTTTATGCCTAATATGTAAGCTGCTCGCCAAGATCTTTCATTGAAAAACTATTATTCAAATAATCCTTGACACTATTAAGAAGGTCTACATCATTCCCAATCAACAATATTTCATCCACATACAGTATTAAGAATGCTACAGAGCTCCCACCCACTTTCTTGTAAATACAAGCTTCTCCATAAGTTTGTATAAAACCAAAACTTTTGAATACCTTATCAAAATGTTGATTCCAACTCCAGGGTGCTTGCTTCAATCCATAAATGGACCGTTGAAGTTTGCATACCTTGTTAGCATCTTTAGGATCGACAAAACCTTTGGGTTGTACCATATACAACTCTTCATCAATGTCTCCATTGAGGAATGTCGTTTTGACATCCATCTGCCATATCTCATAATCATAATATGCAGCGATTGCTAACAAAATCCTCACAGACTTTAGCTTCGCTACCGGTGAGAAAGTCTCATCGTATTCAACTCCTTGAATTTGTTGAAACCCTTTTGCAACAAGTCAAGCTTTATAGACAGTAACATTACCATCAGCATCTGTTTTCTTCTTGAAAATCCATTTGTTCTCGAAAGCCTTCCGGCCATCTGGTAAGTCCACCAAAGTCCAAACTTGGTTTTCGTACATGGATCCAATCTCATATTTCATGGCTTCTTGCCATTTATTGGAATCTGGGCTCATCATCACTTCCTCATATGTCGCAGGGTCATCGGTGTTTTCCATCAATCAGGAGTGGTACGAGTTCTCATAATGGGATCATACCAATCAGGAGTGGTACGAGTTCTCGTTGACCTGCGAGGTTCCGTAGTAACTTCAACCGAAGTTTCATGATCAACATCATTAGCTTCCTCTCTTATTGGTGTAGGCGCCACAAGAACTACTTCTGGTGATGCGCTACTCTCAAGTTCAAGAGAAGGTTCAACAACCTCGTCGAGTTCTAGTTTCCTTCCAGTCACTTCTTTCGAGAGAAACTCGTTCTCTAGAAAGGATCCATTCTTGGCAACGCAGATTTTACCTTCGGGTCTATGATACAAGGTATACCCAATAGTTTCCTTCGGGTATCCTATGAAGATGCATTTTTCCGCTTTGGGTTCAAGCTTGTCGGGCTGTAACTTCTTTACATAAGCTTCGCAAACCCAAACTTTAAGGAACGAAAATTTAGGTTTCTTCCCAAACCATAATTCATACGGTGTCGTTTCAACGGATTTAGATGGTGCCCTATTTAAAGTGAATGCGGTTGTTTCTAATGCATAACCCCAAAATGATAGCGGTAAATCTGAAGTGACATCATAGAACGAACCATATCTAAGAGAGTTCAATTACGATGTTCGGACACACCATTACGTTGTGGTGTTCCCGGCGGTGTCAATTTTGAAAGTATTCCGCATTTCTTCAAATGCTCGCCAAACTCGTAACTTAGATATTCACCTCCACGATCAGATCATAGAAATTTAATCTTCTTGTTACGTTGATTCTCTACTTCACTTTGAAATTCCTTAAACTTCTCGAAAGTTCCGGACTTATGTTTCATGAAATATATATACCCATATCTACTCAAGTCATCCGTGAAGGTAAGAACATAACGATAACCACCGCGCGATGCTATACTCATTGGACCACATACATTGGTATGTATGATTTCCAATAAGACCGTAGCTCGCTGTTGGAATTATGCCCTAGAGGCAATAATAAAGATGTTATTATTATAATTCTTGCTCATGATAAATTTTATATTCCATGCTAGAATTGTATTAAGCGGAAACATTAATACTTGTGTGGTTTGTGAACAACACCGTGTCCCTGGTACGCCTCTAAGGACTAGCTCATTGATCAATGATGGTTAAGGTTTCCTAACCATAGACATGAGTTGTCAATTGATAATGAGATCATTTCATTGGAGAATGATATGATGGACAGACCCAAACTAAGCGAAGCAATTAGATCGTTTCATCGTGTTCATCTTTGCGAAGCTTTTCCTATGTCAAATATTGTATTCCTTAGTCCATGAGATAATGCAACTCCACAGTACCGAAGAAAGCTTTGAGGTCATAAAACGTCATCCTATGAGAGGGTGATCATAAAGGTGTCTCTCAGGTGATCGGAAAGTATCTGTTGGGTTGTATGTATCGAGATGGAATTTGTCCCTCCCAAGTCGGAGAGATATACTTCGGGCCCACTCGGTAATCGATATCAACACCGCTTGCAAGCATGTGGTTAAGGAGTTAATCACAAAGTGATATCGGATTACGAACGAGTAAAGTACTTGCGTGAACGAGATTGAACTAGGTATGACTGCAAGCGATCGAATCTCGGGCAAGTAAAATATCGCGAGACGAAGGGAATATATATATGGGATTGATTGAATCCTGGCATCATGGTTCATCCGATATGATCATCGATGAATGTGTGGGAGTCAATATGGGTGCCTGCACCCGCTGTTGATTATTGATAGAAGATCATGTCTCGCATATTCTCGAACGCAGGTCACACACTTAACGTATCTCGGCTAGGATAGATTGGGTAATTGGTTTATGAATTTTTGTTCGAGTCTCGGATGGGATCCGGGATATCAAGAGAGGTTCGGAATGGTCCGGAGAATAAGATTCATATAAGGCAGTGCAATTTTTGGAGTTGAATTGTTCCAAGTTAATCGGTATTGTACGGAAGCTTCTAGAACCTTCGGAAGGGACCAACGTGGCCCCACCTTCCGGGAGGGGCATGGGCCTATGAGGGAGTGTCCTGGCCATTGGTCCAGGGGCACAAGGCCCCATAGGGCCCAGCCGATCCTAGAGAGTTTAAATCGTTTAAACTAGAGATAGGGTTTCTAGAAGAGGGAGAATCCATGCCCCCACTCCTTATCCTTTGGGCTTGGGGAGGGGCTGGGGCTGCCCCTCTATATAAAGAGGGGTGCGCACCAACCCACACCTCTCCTCCAAACCCTAGCCTTGCTAGCTTTCTCTCTCCTCTCGACCGTTTGTGGCGAAGCCTGCAGAAATTCTCCACCATATACACCACGCCGTGTTGTAGATCCAATCTATCTCTCCACCATACTTGCTGGTCCGAGGAAGGAGGAGGCGTCGAGGTGCTGCGTGTGCATCTCACGGAGGCACCACCACTTGTGGTGCTAGATCGGATCGGATCGCGAGGAGGAGAAGCGACTACATCACCCACGCTCCTTTAACGAGCGTTCATTGTCTGAATCTTCAAGGGTATGAAGATCTAATCCAATCTCTCTCGTTTATTGTATCTCCTAGATTAGATCTTGGCTTTCCCTCTGTTCGCATCCGTAGAAAATTTTGATTTACTATTCCGCGAATCCCTTCAGTGGTATCAGAGCTAGATCTATGCGTAGATGTGTTTCACGAGTAGAACGCAACATGGTTGTTGCGGCGTTGATGTTTTCTGTTGCAAACCTCTTGTTTGTGTTCTTCTTATGACCGGGATAGTGAGATTGAAGCGGTCCAGGCCAACCTTACGCGACGTCGTTTCGAGACCGGCTCAAGACTTGACGTGTGGCTTGTTCCACACATGCGGTGGTGGATGTCGTTCTCTCACTATAGTTGTCATGGGATTAACACCGGAGTTTGGCAACCATAATATCACCGTTGTGGCTTTCCGTAGGTAAGAATCATTCTTAGCATCTACTCCCATAAGCCACGTAAAACATGCAACAACAAAGTAGAGGCGTCTAACTTGTTTTTGCAGGGAGTGTTTTCTGTGATATGGTATGGCCCAAGATGTGATGTGTATATTGTATGCGATGATCATGTTTTGTAATGTTTCACGACTTGCATGTCGATGAGTACACAACCGGCAGGAGCCATATGGTTGTCTTTATAATTGTGTATGACCTGCGAGTCAACTTCTTATACGCCATGTAATAGCTTTACTTTGTCGCTAAGTAGTTAGCAATAGTTGTAGTTGCTGTTCATGGTGGAGGCAATCATGGTGGAGTGATGGAGATCATGCCGGAACGCACAAGATGGATATCATTGCGCAAAGATTGGCTATACCATGTCACATAAAGTTATATGCATGTGATGTTTATCCTTTTATGTATCTTATTATGCTTAGATCACGACGGTAGCATTATAAGATGATTCCTCACTTAAAGATCAAGATAAAAAAATGTGTTCTCCCCAAGTATGCACCGTTGCGAAAGTTCGTCGTGTCCAAGCATCACGCGATGATCGGGTGCTATAGACTCTACGCTCACATACAACGGGTGCAAGGCAGTTTTGCACACGCGGAAATACTTGGGTCTAACTTGACGAGCCTAGCATGTACAGACATGGCCTCGGAACACAAGAACCGAAAGGTTAAGCATGAGTCATATGAATGATATGATCGACACTTTGTTGTCCACCATTGAAACCACATCTCTTCTCGTGATGATCGGATTAGGTGTGGTGAATTTGGATCGTGTTCACTAAACAACTTGAGGGATGTTGAATTTAGTGGGAGTTCATCTAGTAATTTGATTAAGTTGAACTATTTATCATGAACATAGTCTAAATTGTACTTGCCAATACTATAGATCACATGGCCAAGTCCAACTTCAACTTCAATGTTTTTGCTGAGATAGAAAAGCTTAGAAACAATGGGTCTAACTTCACCAAATGGTTCTGCATTCTGAGAATCATTCTCGCTGGCGGACAAAAGGACTATGTCCTTGAGAAAGCGCTAGGTGACGCCCCTGCTGTTGATGCGCCGGCTGATGAAAAAGCTGTTTATCAGTCGCGCAAGGATGATTATGATTTGATTAAGATCGCCATGTTGTATGCTATGGAATCGGATCTTCAAAATCGTTTTGAGGAGTTCGCCGGGCCCTTTGAGATTCTCGAGGAGCTGAAAAACATATTTCAGACTCAAGCACATTAAGAGATATGAGATCTCTAAGAAATTCTTTAACTACAAGATGGAGGAAGGAGTTCCGTTAGTGAGCACGCCATTAAGATCTTGGGCTACACTCAACGCCTTGAGCAACTGGATGCAAGATTCGGAGGAGCTCAAGATTGACACTCCTAGTCGCAAAAGTTTTGTAGTTGATCACAATCAGATTGGTTCCACCGATATGATCACGAGCTCTTTGCTAAGATGAAAGTAGCGGAGGTGAACATCAAAATAATAATCATGTGTTGATGGTCAACAAGCCCCCACCTTTAAGAAAGGTAAGGGTGCAAGGAAGCCCTTCAAGAAAGGCGGCGGCAGCGTTGCCCTGCCGAGAGGAAGCTCAGTCCGGTCCTAAGCGGACAATCGAGTGCTTCTATTGCAAGGACAAGGGTCCTTTGGAAGCGCAACTGTCCGAAGTACTTAGCGGACAAGAAGGCTGGCACCATCAAAGGTATATTTGATATACATGTTATTGATGTTTTCCTTACTAGCCCTCGTTGTAGTGCATGGGTATTTGATACCGGTTCAGTTGCTAATATTTGTAACTCGAAACAGGAGCTACGGAATAGACGGCGGCTTGCGAGGGATGAGGTGACGATGCGCGTTGGCAACGGATCAAGAGTTGATGTGATGGCCGTCGGCACGCTCTCCTTAGTTTTACCTTCGGATTAGTTTTAAACCTTAATAAATGTTATTATGTGCCTGCGTTGAGCATGAACATCATTTCCGGATCGTGTTTATTGCAAGACGGTTATTCATTTAAATCGGATAATAATGGTTGTTCTATTTATATGAGTAACATATTTTATGGTCATGCACCTGCTATGAATGGTTTATTTCTTCTGAATCTCGAAAGGGATGAAACACACATCCATAACATTGAGGCTAAGAGATGCAAAGTAGATAGTAATAATACTACTTATTTGTGGCACTGTCGTCTAGGTCATATTGGTGTAAAGCGCATGAAGAAACTCCATTCTGATGGACTTTTGGAGTCTCTTGATTTTGAATCATTTGACACATGAGAACCATGCCTCATGGGCAAGATGAACACAAAACCGTTCTCCGGTATGATGGAGCGAGCAACGGACTTGTTGGAAATCATACATACCGATGTATGCGGACCGATGAGTGTTTCGACGCGCGGTGGATATCGCTATTTCCTCACTTTTACCGATGACTTAAGTAGATATGGGTATATCTATTTAATGAAACATAAATCTGAAACATTTGAAAAGTTCAAGGAATTTCAGAATGAAGTGGAGAACCATCGTAATGTAAAGATTAAGTTTATACGATCCGATCGTGGAGGTGAATATTTGAGTTATGATTTTCTCATGCATCTTAAAGCAAGTGGAATCGTTTCACAACTCACGCCACGGAACACCACAACAAGCAATGGTGTGTCTGAACGCCGGAATCGAACCCTATTAGATATGGTCCGATCAATGATGTCTCTTACTGATTTGCCATTATCATTTTGGGGTTATGCATTAGAAACCGCTGCATTCACTTTAAATAGGGCTCCATCTAAATCCGTTGAGACGACACCGTATGAACTGTGGTTTGGTGCTAAACCTAAGTTGTCGTTTCTTAAAGTTTGGGGATGCGAAGCTTACGTCAAGAAGTTGATGCCGGACAAGCTCGAACCCAAAGCGGAGAAATGTGTCTTCATAGGATACCCTAAGGAAACTATTGGGTATACCTTCTATCACAGAACCGAAGGCAAAGTGTTTGTTGCAAAGAACGATTCCTTTCTTGAGAAGGAGTTTCTCTCGAAAGAAGTGAGTGGGAGGAAAGTAGAGCTAGACGAGGTTATTGAACCTTCTCTTGAATTGGAGAGTAGCGCAGCACCTTAAATTGTTCCAGTGCCGCCTGGACCAACAATAGAGGAAGCTAATGACAAGGATCATGAAGCTTCGGACGATGTTTTCTTGAGCGTCGCAGTCGACAAGGTCGCGTGCCCTCCCGAGTGGTAATGGCAACCTGTCTTGGCCTTGTTGGTAGAAGATAGTGAACCTACGAACTATGAGGAAGCGATGATGAGCCCAGACTCTGAGAAATGGCTAGAAGCCATGAAATCCGAATTGGGATCCATGAGCGAAAACCAAGTATGGAATTTGGTAGACCCTCCTAGCGACCGAAAGGCCGTTGAGTGCAAATGGATCTTCAAGAAGAAAATGGACGCGGATGGTAATGTTACCGTCTATAAAGCACGGCTTGTCGCAAAAGGTTTTCGACAAGTTCAAGGTGTTGACTACGATGAGACTTTCTCTCCCGTAGCGATGTTTAAGTCCATTCGGATTTTATTAGCAATTGCTGCGTTACATGATTATGAAATATGGCAGATGGATGTCAAGACTGCTTTCCTCAATGGGAACATTGATGAAGAGTTGTATATGATGCAACCCGAAGGTTTTGTCGATCCTAAGGATGCTAGTAAAGTATGCAAACTTCAGCGTTCCATTTATGGACTGAATCAAGCATCTCGGAGTTGGAACCTTCGTTTGGATCAAGTGATCAAGAGCTTTGGATTTGTTCCAAATTGCTATGAAGCTTGTATCTACAAGAAAGTGAGTGGGAGCTCGGTGACGTTTCTGGTACTGTATGTGGATGACATATTGATTATCGGAAATGACATCAACATGCTTAACGATGTGAAGAGTTATTTGAACAAGTGTTTTTCAATGAAAGACCTAGGTGAAGCTGCTTATATATTGGGCATCAAAATCTATAGAGATAGACAAAAGGCGCTGATAGCTTTAAGCGGTACATACCTAGACAAAGTTCGAAAAGGTTCGAATGGATAAGGCAAAGAAAGGTTCGTGCCTATGTTTCGTGTAAGATATTGAGCAAGGCTCGGTGTCCATTCGGTAAATGATAGGGAAGCTATGAGCAAAGTGCCTTATGCCTCGGCCATAGGTTCCATCATGTATGCCATCTGTGTACTAGACCGGATGTGTCCAATGCTCTTAGTTTGACGACGAGATATCAAAGTGATCCGAGTGGAACATCGACAGCCGTGAAGAACATCCTAAAGTACCTAAATAGAACTAAAGAAATGTTCTTAGTCTATGGGGTGATGAACAACTTGTCGTAAAAGGTTACGTCGATGCTAGTTTTACACCGACAAGGATGATTCCAAATCTCGGACGTGATACGTTTATATTTTGAATGGAGGAGTGAGTGGAGAAGGCAAGCAAAGCGTGATCGCGGGATCTACAAAGGAAGCGGAATACATGGCTGCTTGAGAAGCGTCAAGTGAAGGAGTTTGGATCGAAACTTCATCATCGAGCTTGGCGTGGTTCCAAGTGCATTGGACCCATGGAGATATTGTGTGACAACACCGCGCCATAGCACTCGCTAAGGAACCAAGATATCATCCAAAGACCAAGCATATCAACCGCAAGTTTCATATAATCCGAGATTATATAGCAGATGGAGATCTGAAGATTAGCAAAGTACATACGGATCTGAATGTCGCAGATCCATTGACTAAACCTCTTCCACGTGTAAAACATGATCAACACCTCAGTGCCATGGGTGTGAGATTGTTGCCAGATGTAAACTAGATTATTGACTCTAGTGCAAGTGGGAGACTGTTGGAATTATGACCTAGAGGCAATAATAAAGATGTTATTATTATAATTCTTGTTCATGATAAAGTTTATATTCCATTCTAGAATTGTATTAAGCGGAAAAATTAATACTTGTGTGGTTTGTGAACAACACCGTGTCCCTGGTACGCCTCTAAGGACTAGCTCATTGATCAATGATGGTTAAGGTTTCCTAACCATAGACATGAGTTGTCAATTGATAATGAGATCATTTCATTGGAGAATGATATGATGGACAGACCCAAACTAAGCGAAGCAATTAGATCGTTTCATCGTGTTCATCTTTGCGAAGCTTTTCCTATGTCAAATATTGTATTCCTTAGACCATGAGATAATGAAACTCCCTGCACCGGAAGAAAGCTTTGAGGTCATCAAACGTCATCCTATGAGAGGGTGATCATAAAGGTGTCTCTCGGTGATCGAAAGTATCTGTTGGGTTGTATGTATCGAGATGGAATTTGTCCCTCCCAAGTCGGAGAGATATACTTGGGCCCACTCGTGTCGATATCAACACCGCTTGCAAGCACGTGGTTAAGGAGTTAATCACAAAATGATATCGGATTACGGAACGAGTAAAGTACTTGTTGTGAACGAGATTGAACTAGGTATGCCGGTACCGACGATCGAATCTCGGGCAAGTAAAATATCGCAGGACGAAGGGAATATATATATGGGATTGATTGAATCTTGGCATCGTGGTTCATCCGATATGATCATAGATGAATGTGTGGGAGTCAATATGGGTGCCTGCACCCATTGTTGATTATTGATAGAAGATCATGTCCGCATATTCTCGAACCGCAGGTCACACACTTAACGATTCTCGGCTAGGATAGATTGGATAATTGGTTTATGAATTTTGTTCGAGTATCGTATGGGATCCGGATATCACGAGAGGTTCGGAATGGTCGGAGAATAAGATTCATATAAGGCGAGGCAGTTTTTGGAGTTCGAATTGTTCCGGTTGATCGGTCTTGTCTCGAAGCTTCTAGAACCTTCCGGAAGGGACCAACGTGGCCCCACCTTCCGGGAGGGGCATGGGCCTATGAGGGAGTGTCCTGTCATTGGGCCAGGGGCACAAGGCCCCATAGGGCCCAGCCGATCCTAGAGAGTTTAAATCGTTTAAACTAGAGATAGGGTTTCTAGAAGAGGGAGAGTCCATGCCCCTCCTTATACTTTGGGCTTGGGGAAGGGCTAGGCTGCCCTCTATATAAAGAGGGGTGGGCGCACCCCCACACCTCTCCTCCAAACCCTAGCCTTGCTAGCTTTCCTCTCCCTCCCGACTGCTTGTAGGCGAAGCCTGCAGAAATTCTCCACCATATACACCACGCCGTCGTGTTGTAGATCCAATCTATCTCTCCACCATACTTGCTGGTCCGAGGAAGGAGGAGACGTCGATGTGCTGCACGTGTGCATCTCACGGAGGCACCGCCACTTGTGGTGCTAGATCGGATCGGATCGCGAGGAGGAGAAGCGAGTACGACTACATCACCCACGTTCCGACGAACGTTCCGCTGTGCGAATCTTCAAGGGTATGAAGATCTAATCCAATCTCTCTCGTTGATTGCATCTCCTAGATTAGATCTTGTCTTTCCCTCTGTTCGCATCCGTAGAAAATTTTGATTTACTATGCCGCGAAACCCTTCACTCGCTCCATCATACCAGAAAATGGAGTCTTAGTCATTTTACCCATCAGACATAATAAACAAAGCAAACTAAAAACAAAATAAAGAGAAAGGAAGTGAAAGACTCCCCTTGTGAAGACGTCCTTAGCCTCCCCGGCAACGGCGCCAGAAAATAGCTTTCTGTCTTGCTGTTGCCGTGGGGTAACGTGTGTGAGTGCCTTTTACCTTTCCTCCCCGGCAACGGCCCAGAAAATAGCTTGATGGCGCCCAGCACTTGTCGTGGAACGCTTCGTTGGGAACCCCAAGAGCAAGGTGTGAAGCAGCACAGCAGCAAGTTTCCCTCAGTAAGAAACCGAGGTTATCGAACTAGTAGGAGGAAGGAAATGTCACACAGGTGTTGCAAGCAACGCGGAGACCTGCACAACACAAACTCAAGACTTTGCCCCAACAAAACAATGAGGTTGTCAAGCTCACCGGTTTGCTGTAACAAAGGATTAAACGTATGGTGTGGAAGGTAATGGTTTGCAGAAGTAAACAAGTAACATGTATCAATGGTAAAGATTGGACCGGGGTCCATAGTTCACTAGAGGTGCTCTCCTTAGATAAACAACATGACATGAAGGGTAAACAAATTACAGCAGGACAATTGACAGGAACTGAGCAAGGCATAACAATGCAATTACTAGTCAGAAAGATCCTATGAGATTCGATTGGGCAATACAATAAGATACATAGACCGCCATCCAACTGCATCAATGACTCAAAGTCCACCTTCAGGTTATCATCCGAACCCCCTCTAGTATTAAGTTGCAAGCAACAGACAACTGCTTTAAGCAAAGTGTGTAAGGTAAACAATCCACATGTTCCATGAACAAGAGACCGTTGTTTTCTTCCTAGTAGCAACAACACATCTACAACCGAAGAGATTATTGTAACTTCCCTTGAAAACTAGAGGCATGAACCCACTATCGAGCATAAATACTCCCTCTTGGAGTCACTAGCAACTACTTGGCCAAGATAGCTACTAACAACGGAGAGCATGCAAGATCACAAACAACACAGACATGATAGAATCATAAAGAAAAAACCATTAATCAAACCAACATAATAATCTCAAATCCATCGGATCCCCACAACACAACATGCATGATTACAAATAGATTAGATCATGATCATGAACGGAGCTCACAAGATCTATACATGAAAGCACAAAGGAGGATATATAACCATCTAGCTACTACATGGACCCATAGTCCAAGGTGGAACTACTCACGCATCATACCAGAGAGAAGGCCTCCGGGATGATCTACCTTCCGGCAGGGTGCCAGGAAGAACTTCAGATCCCCCCCCCCCCCGATCTAGGGATGATGGTGGCGGCATCTACAGACGATTTCATGGAGATTTGGTCGGGTGCTTAGGGTTTCTGCATCGGGGGCTTCTTATAGGCGAATGGGGGAGGCCAAGGAGGCGGCCAGAGGGTCCACACCCCTCCCAGGCGTGGGGCAGGGCCCACCCGCGCCTAGGGGGGTCTGGCTGCCCTGGCCCGCTTCTCCGTCTCCCCTCTGGACTTCTTGTTCCCCACGGAAAGTAATTGACTTTGACGTTTGTCCCGTCCAATTTCGAGAATATTTCTTTACTAACTTTTCTGGAACCAAAAACATCAAAAAATAGGCAACTGGCATTGTGGCAACTTGTTAATAGGTTAGTACCAGAAAACATGTAAAAATCACCTCAAAGTGTAGAAAAAGAAAAACAAAGTAGATACTAAACAAGCATGGAGCATCAAAAATTATAGATACGTTTCCAACGTATCAGAAAACAACGGACTCTTGTTCATGGAACAAGTGGATTGTTTACCTTAACACACTTTGCTTAAAGTAGTTGTCTGTTGCTTGCAACTTAATACTAGAGGGGGTTCGGATGATAACCCAAAGGTGGACTTCTAGTCATAGATGCAGTTGGATGGCGGTCTATGTATCTTGTTGTATTGCCCAATCGAAACTCATAGGATCATGATGTCTAGTATTGCATTGTTATGTTTTGCTCAGTCCTGTCAATTGTCCTGCTACAATTTGTTAACCCAGCATGCCATGTTTGTTTATCTAAGGATAACACCTCTAGTGAACTATGGACCCCGGTCCAATCTTTACCATTGATACATATTCCACTGTTTACCATTTACTTGTTGCAAACCACCATTACCTTCCACACCATACAGTTAATCCTTTGTTACAGCAAATCGGTGAGATTGACAACCTCACTGTTCGCTGGGGCAAAGTCTTGAGTTTGTGTTGTGCAGGTCTCCAAGTTGCTAGCAACACCTTTGAGTCATTTCCTTCCTCCTACTGGTTCGATAACCTTGGTTTCTTACTGAGGGAAAACTTGTTGTTGTGCTCATCATACCTTCCTCTTGGGGTCTCCCAACGAAGTGTTCACACACTCATCAAGTCTTTTTCTGGCGTTGTTACCGGGGAGCTAAGGACGTCTTCACAAGGGGAGTCCTCCTAAACCTTTCTCTTTACTTTGTTTTTGTATTGCTTAGTTTATTTTGTTTGCCTCTTTTTATCAAAAACTCCAAAAAAATTAGTTTAGTTTGGTTTGCTTTCTCTTATCGAAAACACAAAAAATAGTTCCTGCTCTAGTTGTTGTTGCTGTTGGCTTGCTCCACTTTTGCCAAAATGAACTCTGCTGAGAACACCAAGTTGTGTGACTTCACTAGCACAAACAACAATGATTTCCTAAGCACTCCTATTGCTCCACCTTCTCATGATGCTACCTTTTATGAAATTATGCCTGCTTTGTTGAAACTTGTGATGAGAGAGCAATTTTCTGGTGCTAGTTCTGATGATGCTGCTGCCCATCTCAATAACTTTGTTGAACTTTGTAAGATGCAAAAGTATAAGGATGTAGATGGAGATATTATTAAGCTCAAGTTGTTTCCTTTCTCCTTTAGAGGAAAATCTAAAGAATGGTTGCTATACTTGCCTAGAAATAGTATTGGTTCTTGGATTAAGTGCAAGGATTCTTTTATTGGAAAGTACTACCCTCCTGCTAAGATTATATCTATGAGAAGTGATATTATGAAATTTAAACAACTTGATAATGAACATGTTGCTCCAGCTTGGGAAAGAATGAAATTTTTGGTTAAGAATTCTCCCACTCATGGACTTACTGCTTGGATGATTATCTAGACTTTTTATGCAGGTTTGAACTTCTCTTCAAGAAACCAGTTGGATTAAGCTGCTGGAGATACCTTTATGACCATCACTTTGGGTGCTAAAACAAAAATCCTTGATAATATGATGGTTAACTATTCTGAATGGCACACTGAGAGATCTCCACATGGTAAGAAGTTAAATTCTGTTGAAGAAACCTCCTCTTTGAGTGATAAGATTGATGTTATTATGGCTATGCTTGTTAATGGGAAAGCTCCTTTAGATCCTAATAATGTGCCCTTAGCCTCCTTGGTTGCTCAAGAAAAGCAATTTGATGTGAACTTCATTAGAAACAACAATTTCAACAACAATGCCTATATGAATAATTTTGGTAGTAATAATAATTATAGGCCTTATCCTCCCAATAATGGCAATACTTATCATAGTAGATCTAGAATGCCTAGTGAAGATAGGATTCTAGAAGTTGAAAGATCCACTAAAAAATTTATGCAAATGTAATATGAGCAAAACAAGATATTCACTAAAACTATGGAAGAACAATATGTTATCTTGAAAAATATTAGTCATCAGCTTGAGAATCTGAATAGAGAAATTCCTAGTTTACAGTCAAAAATTTTGAGTGCTGAGAAAAATATTTCCTCTTTGTCTGAAGCACAGTCCTATTTGATTAATAAAATGGCTGCTAAACCTGAAACCATGGAAAGTACCTTTGCTGCCACTCATGCCATACAAGTTACCATTGATGAAAATGTTAGACTGTTAGCCCAACTTCATGCTAAGTGGGAAAGAGAAGCTGAAATTGCTAAAAACAATAGTGTGTGCACCATCACCACCACCAATATGTATGCCACTAAACCACAAGAAGTCCCTATTCCTCCCACTACAATGCCTCAGCCCAATGAGTCTACTACTAGTGATGCTAAGTTTGATTTTGATCTTGATGGTTGCAATATTTCTGACGTGATTATGTTCCTACAAAAGCTTGCTAGAAGTCCTGATGCTAGTGATATGCATGTATCTTTCACCAAACATACTATAGAGGCTCTTATTAGAATTAAGGAAGAGAAGTTGAAACACAAAGCTTCTATTCCTAGGAAAGTAGAAGATAGTTGGGAACCCATTATTAATATTCAAGTGAATGACTTTGATCTCAAAGCTTCATGTGATCTTGGTTCTAGTGTCTCTATTATGACTAGGAAGATTTATGAAATGCTTGATTTGCCACCTTTGGAAGATTGTTATTTGGATGTCCCACTTAATGATAATGCTAAGAAGAAACTCATGGGGAGTGTTAATGATGTGCTTATTATGGTTAACAATGCTTATGTCCCTGTTGATTTATATGTTTTGGATGTTGAATACAATGCTTCTTGTCCTATTACTTTGGGAAGACCTTTTCTTAGAACTGTTGGTGCCATCATTGATATGAAAGAAGGCACCATTAAATATCAATTTATATTCAAGAAAGGTATTGAACACTTCCCTATGAGGAGAGAGAAGTTGCTTTTTTGCTCCTCATTTGAAGTCAAGGTTTGATGTTAATGCTTCTTCATTTGAAAACACTTGATTCTTGCTTCTTGTGCCTAACTTAAAGGCGTTAAAAAAGTACTTGTTGGGAGAAAACCCAAGAATTTTATTGAGTCTTGCAAGTTATTATTTCAGTAATGAACTCTCATTATCTTTTTTGTTTGCTTTTTGTGCCAAGAATGACCTCTAATGAGAGGAAAGTAAGATTTGGGGAGTTGCTGTCCTGAAACAGTTTTTTGCGCTCCACCGTAAAAATTCGTGAGGAATCTCTATATGTCTTATTGAGCTGATATATTAATAATACATCCCCACTTTCATTAGTTCAAAACTTTTTTATTTGAGCAACCGAAGGTCTTCGAAAAAATCGGTTTCTACCTGCTGGTCTGTTTTGACAGATTTCTGCCATTATTTGCATTTGCTTCTTATTGATTCCTTTTTGGGTTCTTTTTGGGAAATTGAGTTTTTTTAGGGAATTTCTACAGTAGATTGTGTTTTTAGTGAAAGTTTTGCTATTCTAAAGCTAAACCCAAGGGTCTATTATCTTTTGAATGCACTAATGTTGCTAATGAAGATTGTGTGAAGTTTTGTATGAAGGAAAAAATTCAGGTGTAGAGACAGAATGATGTAATGAGATGAAGAATGGACAAAAGCTCAAGATTGGGGATGCCACCACGTGTCACCCCAATAAATATTCAACAGGTACAAACGTCAAAGCTTGGGGATGCCCAAGGCATCCCCTTTTTCATCAATAAAAAGCTCGGGTCTTTCTAGACACTTCGTTTTTATTGTTTCATGCACTATTGTGTTATTCTTGGAGCGTCTTAGTTTTTGTTTGCTTTGCTTAGTTTGCTTGGATAAAGTAGTTTGGACCCCCGTTATCGCTGTGTTGTTTCAAATAAGTTGATTGGTGTTGGAAAGGAGTAGAAAATTCTTGCTTGAAATAGTGCAAGAGGAGCTTGCTTTAACTGTGACTTAGACTTTAACATGTCATGCTAGGTGTTGTTTTAACCTTATGTTTAGTGATTATTGTTGTAGCATAACTTGTTACAAACAATTGGGATTGCTTAGTGTGCCTTGAAAGAATCATGCGTTGTTTTAGCATACAAAAGCATAGTATTGTGGTATTCTCCTTTGATGCTTTGTTTGGGTTGACTTGGCACATGCGCACACCATGTTATGACTATGAACAAGTCACCATAGCATCTATGATCATTTAGTCCTTGACTTGTAGTACCACTTTATGTTTTGATTAGTAATGTTTTGTCGCTCTGCATGATTATGGCCATTATTGCTCTCTTAGTTGGTCGCTCCAAGTCTTTTGCTAGACTCCACTTGTATGATTAAGCTCTAATCATGCTTCCAACTCCCAAGAAACCAAGTTCTTCCAAAATGTGCACTATAAAATCCTATGCATGGTGTGTTACACCATTCCAAGTATATTCTTGTTTTCATCTATCTTCCAATTAAAAACTATTTTGTTATGTGAAAAATTAGTGATTAAAGCCCTCACAAACTTGATGACACACTTTATATTTGTTTGCCCCTAATAAACTTGAACCATTGTGTCATCTATGTTGTATATGCTTGCACTTATACGTTGGAATTAGCAGAATCGTGTTGTCACGGGGAACGCTTTCAACATTGCACTTGTACATTGTACACAGTTGATATCATGCTCTTTTGTCTATGGATGTCGTCGGTGTGAAATAAAAGGGGAACTTGTAAGTCCATGGAGTTATGTATGTGTGTCAGAGAAATGCCTGGGCCGCTAGCCTAAGCCATGCCTAATCATGGTGGAAACTTGCAACATCACCATAATGACATCTATGAAACTTTCTTCTTATAAAAAAGATAGACACATTGAAAAGAGGAAAGAGAGAAAAAAGCACCATATTCCCATGGTAAATGAGAAAATTGCTGAGATGCTCTGCTTGCCTTGTCATTTTGATTATGGGACTGCTCCTGTATCATGTGCAAGGGGTACCCCATTGGCGGTTCTCTATGATACACATGTACTTACTATGACAAGAACTTACAGGTGACTAAAGTTGAGTAGCACGAGGAGCGGCCCTCGTATTCAAGGGACATAATATTGCCAACTTAAACTTTGTCAAGAATATACCCCATAGTTTGTTCACTTTAACCTTAATCACTTCAAGATGCTTATGATAGGGGAAATGAGAGCTAAAAGCTAACAAGTACCATAATTTTTTGAAGCTCTTTTTGAGACTTGAAATCCATGCTTCCCTATATGAAGGGTCTTTCTTCCACCATTATATTGAGTCTCCACCTTCTACCTTTAGGCACCAGTTAAGAGAGCATAGTTGCCATTCTTAGTTCTATGTGCATTGTCCCAAAACTTATTGATTGATGCATATTGTTGATATTACTTGTTCTTGTGCTATTTGTATCTAGTCACTCTTATGAACTTTGAAGGTGTCCTATGCATCTATTTGCTACTCCATGAGGGACAAGCTGAATGCCACTATGCCATGTTTTCTGTATGTGAAAAAAACGTTTTTCAATGCATGTTATTCATGATCTTTGTTTGTAGTCTTTCATGTTGCATGCATAGTTACTTTGTCTTAATGTTAGAACTCCATCTTTCATTCTCATGTTTAGAGTTCTTTGATCCCCGCTTTCAATGTTTGCAAATGGTTTGATCTTGATTTTGATGGTGTATGTCACCTCAAAAATTATTCTTTTTATCACTTACCTACTCGAGGACGAGTAGGAGTTAAGCTTGGGGATGCTTGATACGTCGAAAACGTATCTATAATTTTTGATGTTCCATGCTTGTTCAGTATCTACTTTGCTTTGCTTTGTCTAAACTTTGAGGTGTTTTGTATGTTTTCTAGTACTAACCTATTAACAAGATGCCATAGTGCCAATTGCCTGTTTTCTTCTGTTTTTTGTTCCAGAAAGACCGAAAATCAATATTCTCGGAATTGGACGGGACAAAAGCCAAAGTCAATATTTTACTATGGGGAACATAGAGCCAGAAGACGAGACAGAGGAGGGCCTCGAGGGGACAACACCCCTGGCCGCGCGGGTAGGCCACCCCGCACCTGGGAGGGGTGTAGCCACCTCGGGCACCCTCTCGGCCTACCTCTTCGCCTATAAGAATCCCCCGATGCCTAAACCCTACGGACCCAATAAATATTCCACGAAACCGTCTGTAGTTGCCGCCACCATCGTCCCAAGATCGGGGGGATATGAAGCTCTTCTCGGCACCCTGCCAGAGGGGAGATCATCCCGGAGGCCTTCTTCTTCATCATGCCAGCCTCCAGTGTGAAGCATGAGTAGTTCCACCTTGGACTACGGGTCCATGTAGTAGCTAGATGGTTGTATCTCCTCCTTTGTGCTTTCATGTCTAGATATTGTGAGCTCCGTTCATGATCAAGATCTCATCTATTTGTAACCACGCATGTTGTGTTTGCAGGGGTCTGATGGATATTGAGATTACTATGTCAGATTTATTAATGGTTTTGTCTTATTGATTCTATCATGTCTATGTTGTTTGTGATATTGCATGCTCTCCGTTGTTAGTAGCTATCTTGGACAAGTAGTTGCTAGTGACTCCAAGAGGGGGTATTTATGCTCGATAGTGGGTTCATGCCTCTATATAATCTAAGGGAAGTGACAGAAATCTCTAAGGTTGTAGATGTGTTGTTGCCACTAGGGAGAAAACAACGGTCTCTTGTTCATGGAACAAGTGGATTGTTTATCTTACACACTTTTCTTAAATAAGTTGTCTGTTTCTTGCAACTTAATACTGGAGGGTGTTCGAATGATAATCCAAAGGTGGACTTCTAGTCATAGATGCAGTGGATGGCGGTCTATGTATATTTTTGTATTGCCCAATCGAATCTCATAGGATCATGATGTCTAGTATTGCATTGTTATGCCTTGCTCAGTCCTGTCAATTGCTCTGTTGTAATTTGTTTACCCAGCATGCCATGTTTGTTTATATAAGGAGAACACCTCTAGTGAACTATGGACCCCTGTCCAATCTTTACCATTGATACATCTTCCACTGTTTACCGTTTACTTGTTGCAAACCACCATTACCTTCCACACCATACAGTTAATCCTTTGTTACAGCAAACCGGTGAGATTAACAACCTCACTGTTCATTGGGGAAAAGTCTTGAGTTTGTGTTGTGCAGGTCTCCAAGTTGCTAGCAACACCTTTGAGTCATTTCCTTCCTCCTACTAGTTCGATAACCTTGGTTTCTTACTGAGGGAAAACTTGCTGTTGTGCTCATCATACCTTCCTCTTGGGGTATCCCAACGAAGTTCATGCACTCATCAGGTACTATCCTAATGTCGAGCTAACTACCTTGGTATTTGATGACTGCAAGTGCACAGATTGTTTGTAGCTAGTTTCGAAATAAAGATATCGATCCCACAGGGAGCAGTAGGCGAAATACTAAAATGCTTTTAACTAAAACTAAACAAAGTACTTGAGGAATAATTCTAATATGCAAGAAAGTAGAATTGTTTTGGGGTTTTTGGTTGAGTGAAACAGTAAAGTAAAGTGAAGTAAAACTTAACTGCAGAAAATAGTAATTGCATGTGTAAGAAAGATTGAAACTGCAATAGGGGAAAGGAGTTCTTAGGGTGACGAGGTTCGATATCGTCAATGACCATTGTTATGGACTTGGGTTTTGGAGAATATGGGGCTGCTGGAGATCGCGGAACGGTTAACAGACAAGCAATGAGGGACACGAGATTTACCTAGGTTTAGGCCCCGGAGGGAAAACCCTACTCCTACTTGTCTGCTCTTGATTACGACGGAACCGAAGGTTACAAGGGTGCGCAGATGCAATCTGGCGTGGATGTGTGTATGCGGTGGCGGAAGATCCTCCTCGCCGTGCCCTCCTGGCCTTTATATAGATAGGCAGGTCCCGGACATGTGTCGAGTCGGTTACAAATTAGGGTTGGTACCCTTTGAAATTATATCCACTCTAGACTTGTCCTCCAAGGATCCAAAGGCGTCATGGGCTTAGGCCACCCGAAATCTTCATGGGCCGTGTTGTCTTGACGTGGGCCTTACTTGGGCTGGACCAGGTATACCAAAGTTGTGTACCCGTGAGGTATAACCATGTCAGTAGCCCCCGAGTGTTCAGTTGAACCGTAGAATCGGCTGGAGACTCTTCATTCTTTCGGGTGCTATGTAGTCGAACCTGTTTAATAAGGAGAGATGCTTAGTTCATAGGGATTGTTGATGCGTGTGCCTGACTCACCCGAAAGATCAAGGTCAGTTAACTTTCATAGGACAAAACAACACGATCTTCATCAAACTCGAGTCCCCGGACTCGAATTCGGAACGATTGCTGGTGTGATTCTACTCAGGTCGTTGAGGACTTACAGGAGTCTAATCCCATTATTTTTCAAGTGATGTACCCAACACGTCCTTCAGGATTTTCATCATGCCTATTGTCATGGAAGTTTACTAGTAGAGCGCAGTCAGGTGCATTACCAGGCCATCAGATGATAACTGTAGGTCTTATCTTTGTGTCGTAAACACATCATCCGAATTTTTATCACTGCGGAGGTGTTTCGGGTGGCCAAGGAGATTGTTTCTCACTTAGCATTGGTTTGGGCAAAGGTGCCAAAAATATTTTGTTGCATTTTGATCCGAAGGATCACAGTCGAAGAATTCATAGGGTGCGCGACCAGCTCTCCCTATGGGAGTAGCCCCCGAGTGTTTGTTCGAGTCGTAGACTCGAGCAGAGACTTTTAGTTCCGTTGTTTTCAGCTTAGGTCCGACAGACATAATTTTTTCGGATGCTTAACCAATCCTTCCTATGGGAGTAGCCCCCGAGTCTGTAGTGGAGTCACAGACTCGACGTAGGACTCGAAGATAGTTGCGAGGTGTAGTACCTTACTCATTTCTCAGGTGCGCGGCCAGCGCTCCTGATAGGAGTAGCCCCCGAGTAGTTGCTCGAATCGTAGATTCGAGTAATTACTTGATTGATCAGTCGAAAACTTCTAGCCGTTGCTAGCTTGGCCTTGATGACGTCAGTGCTGACGATTGGTGATCTCAACCGTCTGCGGCGGCAGAGATGATGCGACGTGATGACCATGGGTCCCACCACCTGACTTGGAGTTGACTAGTCACACACAAACGTGGCGAAAATTACGACGTCTCCTCGGTTTCCGTGTGTAGTGGACGGCGTGCTGGCGACGGTTCGTTGCTGTGCTGACATGTGTAGGGTTGGATCTAGGGTGCGCGCTAGGGCTTCTGGATCAACGTCTCATGTGCATCGTCTTCCTATTTTAATATCATGGGTAAACAGTGATTTTATTTTACCCTTTGCCATTTGCTCATCGTCATTGCCTCCATTTTCACAAGCACTGCTTCTTTCCATCGCGCACTGGAAGTTCTTCGTTCTTTCCCTCTTCTTTTCTCCGTGCACATCGCCGCACTCGATGCCGCGCAATGGGCAAGCCGAAGAAGACCACCACCGGAATTGGCTCGAGCTCCACCGCCGGCGGCAAGAAGACCGCCGCGACCACCCGCATCACAGACAGCGGGTGGACGCGCACAAGGATGCGCAACGGGGATCTGTGCAAGATACACAATTCTCGGTTGATCCCCCAGAACAAGGAGGACGCCCGTCTCCCTGGTGATGAGGTAATCCTCCACCCACCCGAAGGGTTTCAGGTGATGTTCTTTGCGTTTGTCATCCATGGTCTTTCTCTTCATGTCCACGATTTCCTTTGTGGACTCCTCTTTTTCTATGGGATTTAGTTGCATCACCTGTCTCCCAATTCTCTTCTCCACATTGCTTGTTTTATCACTCTTTGCGAGTGCTGGCTTGGTATCGAGCCGCAATTTGGCCTCTTCCGGAAGCTCTATTCCGTGAAGAGGTAGTCCGGCGCCGGTGGAGTCTATCCGCTCGGCGGCTGCATCATTTCCATCCACTCTTCCATCCAATTTTTCTCCTTTTCTATCTGCGAGTCCGTCCAGCAATGGCGCCGGAAGTGGTTCTACATCCGCGATGCTAAGCTGGACGGTCAGCAATATGGGCTTTCCCCCTTCGATTCCTCCCAAAAGATCATCCGAAAGAGATCGTTGAAGAACCACATCCTGGAAGAGGAATCCGATGAGGTGGAGAGGCTCTACCAGCGGGTGGAGGCTCTTCAGCTGGTTCCAGGCAAAGAGGTCAATGGTGTCGACATCATCCGCACCTTCCTCAAGCGCCGGGTGTAGCCACTCAAGCGAGGGTGCATCCGATATTTCTCTACGCCGGCTCCAGCGAACCGACGATGGTGTCATCCGAATAATTGTCTTCGGGTGATCTGTATAGGGCTCTGCGGCCCCTGCTGAAGGCAAAGGCCGACAAGGACCTCCCGAGGAAGTCGTTGACCGCCCCTTTTAGCGCTAAGAAAGTGGTTTACCAGGTGATACTTGTCTGTGCGCGTAGCGCTTTTTCCAAGTGTTTGTTGTTTGCTGCTATTATTTATCTTGTTTCTCTTTCGCTTGCAGGACCTCAAGTTAACGGGGTCTATGCCTCCTCTACCTGAGAAGTATACAGAGGCGTCGAACAATTAGGAGTTGGACTCCAAGTCCGAGCTTCCTCTAGCGCAATCTCCGACCTTGGAAGCCCCCGAGCCGAGCGAAGGGTGGACCCGAAAGCGCTCCCGGAGCGAGTCTTCGGATGCATCTACCCCGCCAACTCCAAGGGGTTCGTCCTTCCTCGAGTAGCATAGCGAGGATCATGGTGCATCATCTGCACCTTTTCCTGATGTGCCCATTTGGGCGGTGGCTCCTCAGCCGCCGGCCAAGAAGAAGAAGGCGGCCCCCGTCTTCAACTTATCGGACATCGAGTCGTAAGTGACTTTGCCTGAGTCTTTTTCCTGTCGTCTGTCTGAGTAGTGTGAGTTGTTGTTGATCAAATTTTTACTTGCATCCATTCTTCAGAGGGATCCCTAAACGGGGACACCCAGGAGGTTATGGGAGAGTCAAAACCGACAGCCTCTTTCCCCCAGGTGGTGGCCAACTTTGAGGACCACGACCTGAACTCCTCCAGGCGAGAAGCTCGGGCAACCGTAGCTCAGAAGACAGCACGAAGACCTTCAGAGTCCATGCCTGAACACGTAAGTATTTATCTGTTTTACTCCTTGGGGGGAGCCCCCGAGCCTTTTTTGGTTGACCTGTTGGTCATTTTGCTTTTGCGGGGCGGAGCCCCCGAGCTCTTTTTATTGGTTTCTTGATTTTTTTTATTTCTATTTCTTCTTTAGCCCTTTGTGCACAACACCAACCTCCTGATTCAGCAACATCTAGCGTTGGAGGCTAACCTGCAGCAGCTTCAAGGTATGTAAATCTCACTTGTTTTCATTCGTCTGTCCCAAGTGTTTGCTTGTATTGATCAGGTGTTTCTTCATGTTGCAGATGAAAACAATGTGGCTCTCCGAAGACTGGATGCTCTCGAAAAGAGCTTTGGTCGAGTAGAGAAGAAAATTGCCGATGCTGCGGAGGCCAAGGAGCGCTTGCAGAAGGAGGCCGCTGATGCTCTTGAGGCCAAGGAGCGCTTGCAGAAAGAGGCCACTGGTCGCGAGGAGCAGCTCGCGGCTGCCGCCGCTGCCCGGGAGAAGGAGATGGCGGAGAAGCTTATGGCTGCAGCCGAAGCCTTTTCTGGTGAGTTTCCCTTGACTTGTTTGGGTCTTGCGTTTTTTTGACCGCATCTTGTCTTTTCTCACTCGAGTGTTTATCTTCCTTTATTCAGATGCTTCAGGCATCGCGTTTGATCATGGTGCATTGGCGCATGGAGATACGTTGGCTGATGCCACCACAACGGTCGAAGATCGATGCGCCGCTGCCGCTGGTTCCTTGGCGAAAGCCAAAGAAGTGCTCACGCGCTTCTAAATGAGGTCGTACCCAAGGGGGTTGCCCTTCAGGATGTCGACGCCCTTGCGGATGCTTTGTCGGAGGAATCCACGGCGGTGTATAAGCACAAGCAGAAGGGCATGAAGGGAATATGCTCGAGAGGCAATAATAAAGTGCTTATTATCGCATTCCTTATTTATGATAAATGTTTATTTTACATGCTATAATTGTATTAATACGGAAACGTTAATACATGTGTGTTTAATAAACAAAAAGGAAGTTCCTAGTTATGCCTCTCTCATAAACTAGCTCGTTGATTAACAAGATGATCAAGGTTTCCTGATCATGGACATTGGATGTTGTTAATAACGGGATCACAACATTAGTGTAATGGTGTGATGAACATTCATCCGAAGTATAGCATTACGATCAAAGTCATTGAGTTTATATTGCTATAACAACTTACGAAGTGATCCTAATCCTTAGACCATGAGATCATGTCAATCACTAACACCGGAAGAGTTTCTTGATAACATCAAACGTCACACCGTAAGAGGGTGATTATAAAGATGGATTCAGAACTAATAAAGTGTTATGTTGAGGCCCATGGATCGAGAGTGGAATTTTTCATCGATGACGGATAGATATACTGGGGCCCTCTCGGTGATATCACATTGGTTAGCTTGCAAGCAAGTGATTTGATCACTAGAATGTTATATCACGAACGAGAAAGAGTGCATGTCAAGAACGAGATCAAACTAGGTATGGAGATACCGATGATCGAATCTCATATGTAATATATCGTGAAACAAAGGGATTAAGATACTAGCGTAAAAGGTTCGGACGATCACAAGAAAGTCATCGTTGAAAATGTGTGGGAGTCAGTATGGGTCTTCAGATCCCTCTTCTGATTATTGATACGAGAGGGGTCTCGATCATGTACGCATTATTCACGAACCGTAGGGTGACACACTTAAGAGACACCGACATCCAATTGGAGCAAAAGTTTCATGCTGAAAAGAATAACAAGCGCAGGAATTTATTTCACTAGATACCGAAACGGGTTTTCGGGTGAAATTGCAGAAAGTGTTTCTGCATGTGAAATGAAATACTAGCAAGGGGTTATATGTGAATGTTTTCATTAAATTAATTGACAAAATTCTGAATAAATAAAAGGAGTTTTATTTAATGAGAGTTTGCATTAAATTTGGTGGAAATTTAATGGGAATTTGAGTGGGTTTTTGAGTGGAGAGAATTGAAAGGCATTTGAGTGAGTGGAGTTTCCACCCACATGAATGTGGAAGAGGTGGGGGCAGCCCCATGGCTGGGCGCATGGCCCCTTGGGTGCCCCCCTCTCCCTATAAAAGGAGCCCCCCTCCCTCTCTCTCACTCACACCTCCTCGTGAAGGATCTCTCTCCCCCTCTAGAATTTATCCCCCATGGTCTCGGACTAGCGAGATACATGTTCCCGGTGGCTATTCGGCAAGAAAGAGTTGTGCTTCCGCTGCATCGCTGGAGCGAGGAGGCGGAGGTTGCTCGGTTCCTCGAATGTGTGTGCGAGCACGGATGCGCTGCTATTTTGCGGCGCTAGGACTTCCTCTCGATCTTGAGATCTACAAGAGATCGTCTACATCAACCACGAGTTTGGACTCGTTAAGCTTTGTCGGTCTTCAAGGGTATGTTCTCTACGGATATACATCCACCCGTTGTTTGTATCTAGTAGATAGATCTTGGTACATAGTTGTTCCCATCGTAGGAAAATTTTTGTTTTCTATGATGCGAACCCTACAGGGCATCGGCACCTCCATGAGGTTGGCGATAGGAATGGCGTCTGGAGCTGAGCATGACCTGCCACACATCATGTCCCAGATGCCAACGACTGCGGATGGCTCGGAGGTAGCTTTCGCCCTCTTTGCCTCTCGTTGTAAGCAATATGGGCCTAAGCTCATTGATCTCCTGGCTGAATATGCGGCAAAGCAGCAGCATGAGGCCAAGAACAGGCAGTCGGGCTCCGAGACTACTCCGGATGCGGGTGCTTAGTCCCTTTGTGTTGTAGCTAGAATAGCTTATTCTTTTGCTTCCTTTTCTAACATCATGCTGATGGATAAACTTGATTATGCCATGAGGTGGCTTTATTTATGTATATAAGTATATCTTTTGAGATGCTGTCAGAAGTGCCTGTGATGTTTATACTTGCATATTTTCCTTTAGGGTCCTTCGGGCGAGGTTCCTGTTGTCACTTCAAATGCTCCGGAGCCGCGACCATCCTTGGATGATGCGTCGCAGTTGGTTTTTCTGCGCAACCGTGTCCGCATCTTGGAAAAGGACATCCTAGGTGTTCGAGGCCACGCAGATGTGTGGAAGTCGAAGGCTGAGCGAGCCACTACCAGGGAGGAGTTCTTGATGGGGAGTTGCGGCAGGTGGGCGAGCAACTGCAATGTGAGTCTTTGTGAACTTCTGTTCTTTCGGGTGTAGTTCTATATATTTTGCTCATTGCATGCGTTCTGCAGGTGTGAATCTCGTTTCAAAGTAAGAGAAAGAGCATGTCGCAATTCTGATAAATTGCCTGACGCAATAGGACCTAGAGAGTGGTGGCTTCTTCTGGATGGACCGCGATCGGGCCATCGTTCTTGTGATGGTGCAGGATCGCGTGAACCAGGTTTCTCGGGTGCTGAAGCAGGCAAGGACTTCTCTGGCGGCCATTTGGTCTGTCATGTTCCCCTCGGATGAGGCACCTTCCACCTTTTGGGGCCTTCTTGCGAAATTGCGGAACGTGGGTCACGTCAAAGAGTTGGTGCGGCGTCAGCTGATTGCTAGGGTGAAGGCTAATTTGTCTCTCATTCGGCTGCATCATAGTGATGTTAATCTCGCGGAGGTGACGACTGGGCCACCCCTTCGACCTGATGGCACCTTATGGGACATGCGCCCGCATTATGCGGCTGTGGTGCAGCATGCTAAGGAGATTGTAGATCTGTTCGAGCAGCGGGCGAATGTGATGCTCCAAAATAGGTAGATCCCGTAAAGAAAAACTTAATGTAAAATTTGTATTTATTCGAGTTGGCTCGTAGTGCCCTTTGTAAAGTTTATGTATACTAGCACGTGGTGATTTTGTAAGATCCCTCCCTTTATAAAGGTAAGGATCCCTATGATTGCAATGCTAGTCCCTGAAACAATGCTAGCATCCATAGTTTAAGATGAAGTACACAGAAACAAAGGTCATTATTACATATCATTCCAGAGACAAACATAGTCTTTTACAACTTCATGGCCACAGGCCTAATACAAGAGTTTAAATATATAATAAGAAAAATAAGTCTTCATCTTCATGTGCCACAGGAAAGCATGTTGAGTGTAGACTCATAACCCCTAATCATCATCAGAATAACCTGCAACATCACAAGTTACAGCCACAGTGGGTCAATACATTGGAATAGTATTTGCAAGTGATACCTTAGTAGAATATTAGCATCTAGATACTACATGAATTTGGCTAAGTGTAGCTTAGGCTTGCTTTTCTCAAAATAGATTTTACCTATCAGTTGAAAACACTAAGTTTTTCTTTGATAAAAATTTCCCAAGGAATCACCAATAGAAATTGGTGAACCTTCACCCTTGTTCAACCACAAGTTTTAACTTAGAAAATTGGGATGAGGAGATTCTTGATAGCTTCCATGTCTTGATTCTCAAGTTGTCCAATACCAGGGACATGGCTAAGTACTTATATTCTTCCATCTGCAGAGGTTGTGCACTTTCTCCACAAGACTTGATTTTCACCAAGACAGGACCCTTCAGAAGCCTTCCCTTAGACCAAATGGACGCGCTCCAAACCTATCATCCCACTACCACCAACTGTCCAAATGGCTCAGTTATTGCAACCTATATGATCCAGACAGAGCCCATAATGCCATGTGGCTGCACTAGAAGATTCTTAATATATGGCATCTCAAATCCCTTTGTTCCTGGGTGGCTTTCCACAAGTGAGATACACAAGGTAAACCATAGAAATGGGCCTTGTGTAACCACTCAACACAAACCATTCTTTCCATTCCACCCAGGTGTTTCATTCACTTAGTTGTTTTATTAAGCAAAATCATAAGTCAATGACTTAGAAATATTTCACATAGCATGAATATAATCACCCCTTGTTTGCTAGTATCTAGGCTTGTTGGGAATATGCCCTAGAGGCAATCATGTATGATGATATTTCCCATTGTGTTCATAAAGATATTAAGTAGTCCTTGTATAAACATCTGATGTGTATCATTGAATATGTGATTCGGTTGTGGAACTATGCATTCATGTTGTTTGTACTAAATATCCTTGGTCATTAAGGCTGTGCTGGACACACAACTTAGACCAATGTGAAAGTTGGATTGATGACTCGGTTCCACTTGTCATGGGCATGGAGATGCTATTCCAACTTACACAGACTAGGCTAAAGAGTTTAGCGAGTCGGATTGACCCATATTGAGGTACAACGAACAAGTTGTCTTTTGTATATCTCAATCAATGTAATCCTTAGACCTGAGGTTATTGCATAGTCCAAGTTGAGGATCGCCGACTTAGGTTCTGTCAAATGCTGATCCGTAACTGGGCAGTTATAAAGGCAGAGTTTGGGTCGACTGAGAATCAAGCTGTGTGATGTGAATAACCAAGATGGGATTTTGCCCCTCCACTTGGAGAGATATTCTCTGGGCCCTCTCGTGAGATATGATTCAGAAAGCATGGCCATGCACGACTCAGTTAAGTGTTAACCGAGGCGATCGACTAAGAGTTAGTCGGGTGAATCATTTATCTCGGATCGAGAAGAGAGTCGGACTATTTAAGGGATGACATATATTCGCCTATAGTCTGACAAGGTATATCGTGAGGCAAAAGGGACTCGGACGTAAGTCGCATTGGAAAGGCAAGTCGTCATGACTCTTTGGTACTTGGGAGTCGGCACGTTCTGCTAGGAGCCGCTACCGACTGATCGATCGAGAGTCGGACTCCAATCGTGTCCAAGTAGCCATGAGCCTGCGGGGTCACACACTTAAGAGCGGGAGCAAGTTCGGATTGGATCTGAACCTGTAATCTGGTTGGGTTGGACCTAAACCGGATTAGGACTGAGTTAGTGAGTTGGACTCACGGTGACTAGTGTTATATGGGCTTTAGTGAATGGGTCGCGCGAGCAGAGCCTACGTTCACTTCCTATATATAGTGGAGCACCGTAACCCAGAAGGGTTAATCGTTGTTCGGTTAGGTCATTCCATGTGTTGGAATCCCTATCTCCACAGTAGTCATGCCGCCGTAACGAACCTAGTAGTTCGCCGCCGGTGCTCCTCCTTGTATGTGTGGATACCAGCAGAGGTGTTGTGCGATCAGCACCAGGACGATCGAATCGTGAGGACTGCACTGCATCAACTGACGCGCTTCATCAGTAATCCGCAACTACGCGTCTAGTGGTAAACCTCGTGGCCTTCTACCTCAGCTAGATCTTGGGATCACCACGTTAGAGAAAAGTTTTGTTTTATCTCTGCGTGGCCCAACAATGGTATCAGAGTGATAGCTTCTGGTTTTAAGCACGAGATCTCGCATATGTGATATGCGGTAGGCTGTAGATGAGATCTATGTGCTATTTTGGTGGTCGATCTATGAGATATATCGGTTTTGTACGAGGTTGATTGGATCAACTGTAATTGGGGAATGGTAGATCTGATTTCCGTGATCATACTGCTAAGGTCGTGGAACGACATACCCCTACCGGTCGGCTTCCGCCATCGGGGTAGACCGTGACACGTAAATCCAGAAGCGGTGATCGAAGATCAAAGAGTTTGATCGAATCGGAACGATGGTCGGAATCCATGTTCGGATCGGACCGCCGGCTTCGCCCTGTCATAGCGCCTTAGATATCGTCGCGAGTTTCACAGCGCCGGTAGATATTGTATCTATGCATAACTTGTTTTTGCAGGAATTTGTGAATGGTATGGTTCATGTGCATGTGATGTATGTGTGTAATCCATACGTGATCTGCGAATCACGGTTTTTGTCAGCCGGCTGGAGCCTAGGTGCTGCCATTTTATTGTATAACGACCTGCGTGTCGGATTCTCCATGTAATTTACTTTACTAAGCTAGTGTAGCTGTTTGGAGAACCCGGAAGGCATGCAAGGCGTTGTACATGTCGGCGACATGGAGTAAGACGGCAAGTGACAAGAGTTCGCACGAGTCGGATTAGAGGCTTTGTGGAGATGGAGATCGCCATGAAGAGAGCCATACCATTTCACATTATAATTGCTTTATTTTGTGTTATTGTTATGTCTCTGTTTTACCTCTATTAGATAGTCGGTAAAATTTAATCCCTCAAAGAAGGTCTAGTCGGTTTTCCAAGATGTTTGCACCATCACAAGTCGGACATTTTTGGTAGTGGGCTCATAAAATTGAGGTGCTGCCAATTCTTTCCGACTAGGTGGGTTCGAGTCGACTTACTGCAGAAACACTCGGTAAGCTAGACGGGTCTATCACAACGGTTGTGGGACTCGGGGAAAAGTCGGATGGGAGCCGGGGCATGTGATGCAACCCGTCCAACAGGAGTCGCATGAGATGCGATTGACAAGGAGTTGTCTACCTAGATCACTTGGCGGCTAGCGGTGATGCTAAAGCTCACTAGCCGACTTGCTTATTTAGGATCCTGAATCACTAAGCAACCATCGGAGGGGTGTTGGTTCTAGTGGGAGCATAAAATATTAAAATGTTTAATATGCTTGCTCTTTTATGAATACATGTCTTAAGTGTTTTGCATATTTTCTGTTGTAGATCATGGAACCAAGTAGCAGTCACTCTCAGATATCCGGTTTTGCGTTGCTTGAGAAAGATAAACTGAACGACATTAATTTTACCAACTGGTATCGAAATCTGAGAATTGTTCTCAAACAAGAAAAGAAGGACCATGTCCTAGACAACCCGCTTCTAGATGAGCATGTTGAGGCCTACGATATGATCGAAAGCCTGAAAAGTATGTTCCAGGCTCAGGCGAAGACTGAGAGGTATCAAGTCTCTCAGGCTTTGCTGAGTTGCAAGCTTAAGGACGGTGATCCGCTGAGTTCGCATGTGATCAAAATGGTTGGTTATGTGCAGTATCTGGAGAGGCTTGGCTACCCCATTAGCGAAGAGTTCGCTACAAATATAATTCTGAACTCTCTTCCTAGTGCATATGGGCAGTTCATTTCGAACTACCACATGCATGGTATGGATAAGAAGCTCACTGAATTACATGGGATGCTCAAGCAGGCAGAGGCGGATCTCAAGAAAGGCGCCAGTCAAGTGTTGATGGTGCAGAATAAGGCTAAGTTCAAGAAGAGTTCTTGGACTAAGAAGAAGGCTAAGTCAGGAGGAAAGCAGGCTCCGGACCCGGTCCCAAGCGCTTCCTCAGGGACTAAGCCATCTCCTTCAGCCGGATCCACTTGCTTCTATTGCAAGGCGGATGGCCACTGGAAGAGGAACTGCAACAAGTACTTGGCCGACAAAGCCAAGGGTGGAGGTATGACTTCCGACTCAGGTACACTTGTTTGCAATGTTATAGACATATATCTTGCTGATGCACCTAATAGTTCTTGGGTATATGATACCGGATCAAGATTCACATCTCGCAACTCGTTGGACCGGTAAGAACTAGGAGCGTAGCAAGAGGCGAGGTTGATATTCGAGTCGGCAACAAAGCAAGAGTTGTTGCGTTGGAAGTCGGCACGATGCAACTTCATTTACCTTCCGGATTCATTATGGAACTGAATAATTGATGTTATGTTCCAGTGCTCAGTCGAAACATTATTTCTTCTTCATGTTTGATGAGGCAAGGCTATGAGTCGAATATCAAGAATAATGGTTGTTCTTTGTATTTGAATGATATGTTTCACGGCTTTGCACCCGTCCAGGACGGGTTATTTATTTTGAATCTTGATGGTGAGTCGGTTTATAACATAAATGTTAAAAGGTTGAAACCAAATGATATGAATATGACATACTTTTGGCACTGTCGGCTTGGTCATATAAGTTGGAAACGCATGAAGAAGCTCCATGATGATGGACTCCTAACTTCATTCGACTTGGAGTCGTTCGAGACATGCGAATCTTGCCTACTCGGCAAAATGACCAAGACACCTTTTGCAAAGAGTTGCGAAAGGGCATCCGACTTGTTGGGACTAGTACATAGTGATGTATGTGGACCAATGAGCACGACATCCAGGGGTGGTTATGAGTACTTCATTGCCTTCACTAATGATTTGAGTAGGTATGGATATATCTACTTGATGAAACATAAGTCGGAAGCCTTTGAAAAGTTCAAAGAATTCCAGAATGAAGCACAAAATCAACTCGGCAAGAAAATAAAGTTTCTTAGGTCGGACCGAGGAGGCGAGTACATGATCCATGAGTTCGATGACCATCTGAAAAGTTGTGGAATAGTTCCTCAACTTACTCCGCCAGGAACGCCACAAAGGAATGGTATTTCGGAAAGGCGGAATCGAACCTTGTTGGACATGGTACAATCAATGATGAGTCGGACAGATATGCCTTTATCATTTTGGGGTTATTGTCTAGAAACAACGGCGTTCACACTAAACAGAGTACCATCAAAATCGGTAGAGAAGAAACCGCATGAGATGTGGATAGGCAAAAAGCCGAGTTTGTCTTTTCTTAAGATTTGGGGTTGTGAAGCATTTGTCAAGCGACTTCAGTCGGACAAGCTTACAGCCAAGTCGGATAAGTGTATTTTCGTGGGGTATCCGAGGGAAACCTTGGGTTACTACTTCTACAACCGAGAAGAGGGCAAAGTGTTTGTCGCTCGGAACGGTGTCTTCCTTGAGAAAGAGTTTCTCAGTCGGGGAGTAAGTGGGAGCACGGTGCAACTCGAAGAAATTCGAGAGGAACCGGCTAGTAGCGAGTCGGCAAAAACCTTGGAGGTTGAGCCGGTCGTGGCAGCTGAGCCGGCAGCAGCACCTGTACTACGAAGATCGGCAAGATTATGAAGTGTGCGTGATGTGTTACTGTTAGACAGTGATGAGCCGACAAATTATTCGGAAGCAATGGTGGGATCTTATTCCGAGTCATGGCTTGGAGCCATGAGATCCGAGATCAAGTCCATGGATGAAAATCAAGTTTGGAACTTGGTTGATCTGCCAGACGGTGCAAGACCCGTCGAGTGCAAATGGGTCTTTAAAGAGAAAACTGATATGGATGGAAATGTTTCAATCTATAAAGCATGCCTTGTTGCGAAGGGGTTCCGACAATTTCAAGGAATTGATTACGACGAGACTTTCTCGCCCGTAGCGATGCTTAAATCAGTTTGGATCATGTTAGCTATAGTGGCCTATTTCGACTACGAGATATGGCAGATGGATGTCAAAACGGCTTTCCTTAACGGAAATTTAACCGAGGACGTGTATATGATACAGCCCGAGGGTTTTGTTGATCCGACTAATGCTGACAAGGTGTGCAAACTTCAGAAATCCATTTATGGGTTGAAGCAAGCATCTCGGAGTTGGAATATTCGCTTTGATGAGGTAGTCAAATCGTTTGGCTTCATCAAGAGTGATCATGATTCTTGTTTGTACAAGAAATTTAGTGGGAACAAAGTAAATTTTCTAATCTTATATGTGGATGACATATTACTGATTGGAAATGATGTCCAGATGTTGCAAGAAACCAAGGAATCATTGGAAAGGAGTTTCTCAATGAAAGATTTGGGTGAGGCAACATACATCCTCGGAATCCGGATCTATGGAGATAGATCAAGGAGGCTCATTGGATTGAGTCAGAGTACTTATTTGGACAAAGTGTTGAAGAAGTTCAACATGGAATCGTCTAAGAAGGGGTTCTTACTGATGTCCCATGGTGTAAAACTTAGCAAGACTCAGTGTCCTTCGACAACCGATGAGCGAATGAGTGCGATTCCATATGCTTCTACAGTCGGATCCATCATATATGCCATATTTGTACTAGGCCAGATGTTTCCTATGCTCTAAGTGTTGTGAGCAGATACCAGTGATCTCGAGAGATCCATCGACATGACTAAAATATCCTAAAGTACTTGAGAAGTACTAAGGATATGTTCTTGGTTTATGGTGGTGAAGATGAACTCAGTGTAAAGGGTTACACGGATGCGAGTTATCTTACCGACTCTGATTATTCTCGTTCCCAATCCGGATACGTGTTTATTATAAACGGAGGTGCTGTAAGCTGGAAGAGTTCCAAGCAAGAGACTGTGTCTGCGTCTACAACAAAGGCTGAGTATATTGCCGCCTCGGAGGCAGCAAAGGAAGCTGTTTGGATGAGGAATTTCCTCATGGATCTTGGTGTGGTTCAGGGCTCGTCCAATCCGTTAGACGTGTATTGTGACAACAATGGTGCTATTGCACAATCTAAGGAACCTAGACAACACCAGAAGAACAAGCACATACTCATGCGGTACCACCTGATTCGCCAGTTCGTGGATCAGGGTGATATCAAGTTATGCAAGGTACACACGGATGCAAATATTGCGGATCCGTTGACAAAGCCGTTACCACAGCCGAAGCATGAGGCGCACCTGAGAGCCATGGTCATTAGATGCTTAGACATGTGATGTTGGAAGATTGACTCTAGTGCAAGTGGGAGACTGTTGGGAATATGCCCTAGAGGCAATCATGTATGATGATATTTCCCATTGTATTCATAAAGATATTAAGTAGTCCTTGTATAAACATCTGATGTGTATCATTGAATATGTGATTCGGTTGTGGAACTATGCATTCATGTTGTTTGTACTAAATATCCTTGGTCATTGAGGTTGTGCTGGACACACAACTTATACCAATGTGAAAGTTGGATTGATGACTCGGTTCCACTTGTCATGGGCATGGAGATGCTATTCCAACTTACACAGACTAGGCTAAAGAGTTTAGCGAGTCGGATTGACCCATATTGAGGTACAACAAACGAGTTGTCTTTTGTGTATCTCAATCAATGTAATCCTTAGACCTGAGGTTATTGCATAGTCCAAGTTGAGGATCGCCGACTTAGGTTCTGTCAAACGTTTATCCGTAACTGGGCAGTTATAAAGGCAGAGTTCGGGTCGACTGAGAATCAAGCCGTGTGATGTGAATAACCAAGATGGGATTTTGCCCCTCCACTTGGAGAGATATTCTCTGGGCCCTCTCGTGATATATGATTCGGAAAGCATGGTCATGCACGACTCAGTTAAGTGTTAACCGAGGCGATCGACTAAGAGTTAGTCGGATGAATCACTTATCCCGGATCGAGAAGAGAGTCGGACTATTTAAGCGATGACATATATTCGCCTATAATCTGACAAGGTATATCGTGAGGCAAAAGGGACTCGGACGTAAGTCGCATTGGAAAGGCAAGTCGTCATGACTCTTTGGTACTTGGGAGTCGGCACATTATGCTAGGAGCCGCTACCGACTGATCGATTGAGAGTCGGACTCCAATCGTGTCCAAGTAGCCATGAGCCTGCGGGGTCACACACTTAAGAGCGGGAGCAAGTTCGGATTGGATCTGAACCTGTAATCTGGTTGGGTTGGACCTGAACCGGATTAGGACTGAGTTAGTGAGTTGGACTCACGGTGACTAGTGTTATATGGGCTTTAGTGAATGGGTCGCGCGAGCAGAGCCCACGTTCACTCCCTATATATAGTGGAGCACCGTAACCCAGAAGGGTTAATCGTTGTTCGGTTAGATCATTCCATGTGTTGGAAACCCTAGCTCCGCAGCAGTCCTGCCGCTGTAACGAACCTAGCAGTTCGCCGCCGATGCTCCTCCTTGTACGTGTGGATACCAGCAGAGGTGTTGTGCGATCAGCACCAGGACGATCGGATCGTGGGGACTGCACTGCATGAACTGACGCGCTTCATCAGTTATCCGCAACTGCGCGTCTAGTGGTAAACCTCGTGGCCTTCTACCTCAGCTAGATCTTGGGATCACCACGTTAGAGGAAAAGTTTTGTTTTATCTCTGCATGGCCCAACAAGGCTAAGCATGGAATTAGTAAGCATCCTAACTTAGAGGAAATTCTAACAACTCTACGACTACTAGGATTTCCCAAGCATAGCATATAATTACTTAGCAAAATATTCATGCAAGTCCTATGTAAAATATTTCTAATGCATACATAAAAATATAGGGATAAAAGCATGAAGCACCACTTGCCTTGGTAGTTTGGGTAGTAGCAACAATCTTCACAACCACAATCACTATTTGCACCAAAATCTACACATAAAATATTGGCACCAAAATCACATAACAAAATATACAAACAAAAATATATGAATGCATGCAAATGCCATGTGATGATTTTCTACACCAAACAAGACAAGTAAACAGTACTAAAACATAAACAAGTCCAAGATACTCAAAATAAACTTTATTTGATCCTTAAAACATTTTTCAAATCATTTCTATAACTAAAATAAGCCTACAAATGTTTCTGCAAAAACAACCATTTTTACAGAGGCAAAACATTAAACACATTGCATAAACAGATAGGATTTTCTCTCCTGATTCCAATGATATAAAATTTGTAAAATTTGAACGTGTGGATCAAAAGTTATGAATTTTACAAGTTTGATTAACTAATAGATCAAATTTCTGTTTTAAATCTAAACTCAGGCCATGCGGCGCTCTCTGATTCATCGGTACCGCTTCGCACGGATCGACCAGCGTGGACCGCACGATCTAAATGAAATCGCACGGCCAGATCTAACTCGTACCCCTTCGCTAAGTGGATCTATCGTATGCATTAGATCTAGATTTAACGGCTACCGATAAAACAACCAAAGTCTGGCGGCGCTGGCGACGATGGCGTGGCGGCGGAGCTCTGTCAGCGACGCTCCGGTGGCTACAGAGGGGGCTGGGTTCAATGGAGAGGCTTACCGAGCGCGCGTGACGATGGCGAAGCTCAACGTGGTCTTTGCTTAGACAGGGGCGCACTGGCACGGCCGGAAGACCTCGTCGGAGTTCGCTCTCGCGTCGGGTGTTCACTGCCGGAGACGGAGGCGACGTTCTATGGTGCAATAAGATGAACGAAAGGCATTAGGAGATGCACAGAGGCAAGGAAAACACAGTCGTAAGGACTAGGGGTCAAGGGGCGGTCTGGATTTACCGTGATTGTTCGCCGGAGTCGGGCGGCGCTTCGGTCGTTCGCGGGGCTCGATGGAGACGACGACCTGGGGCGGTTTAGTGCAAACAAAAGGTGTGAGAAGATGCGCACGGGCAAGACAAGAAAGCTCGTAAGAATGAGAGGCGAAGGGGAGAACGGGGTTCACCGGAATAGGTCGCTGGAGAGCGTCGGGCAGCAGCGTTGCAGCTCGAATTGCCAGCAGCCTGGTGGCGGAAATGGTGTGTCGCGTGAGGGAAAATGAGCGGAGAGAGGAGGGGTTTAAGTAGTCGAAGCTGGACGGGGAGTTACTTGACGAATCAACGGGATTTAACTCGCGAATTCAACGGCAGTGACGGGGAAGGAAACGATCGGAGTTGATTGCAGCGGGTTGAAGAGACGACTGACAGGTGGGACATGGTTGTCAGTGAGAGAGAGAGAGAGGAAGAGTGGGTCCAGGAAGTCAGTGACTGAGGGGGTGGGTTTCTGAGTGCGAAACGTTTTTCTCGCGGGAGAGAGCTGCTGGGCTAAATGGGCTGAGTGGCTGGGTTGGGCCAGATTAGCTGGTCTGCTCTATTTTTTCTCCTTTACTCCTTTTTCTTTTTCTGATTGGATTTCTGGTTTGAATTTGAAAGCTCAAATCAAATATGTTTTAAATGAAACTTTCTCCAAACAAAAGTTTATTGAACCTTGCATCCTGGGATGTGTAAAATATCTAAACACACTCACTTTCAAAAAAGGTTTGGAAAAGAAGTTTAAATCATGCCTCATATAAATGTTTATAATAAGTGCATGAATGGTTTTAAAAACATAATTTATTTTTGAAACATTGTATAAACCTTAGGAACAACACTCAAACTCAAACTTAAATCCTTACTGATTAAAATAATTATTTTCCTATTAGAAGGTAGCAATATGGACATTGCATTGCTTACATAAAATAATAAGCATCAAATGCTTCTGAATTTGCAATGACTTTGGAAATGAACCCTAAATGATCATGAATGCATGTATGATATGCAAAGCTTTGAAAATATGATTTTAGGGATGTTACAGCTTTGTTATGTGCATGTCATTTTCGTTATACCGACGTGGTCAGCTACTCAGGTTGTATGCATTGTTCTCAGTCGACGAGGTCGTGAGGTGAGGCTTAGCCCCCGAGCGTATTTAGCGAGAAATAATGTAAGGTGAAAAGATATTTGGGCCAAGGAACTTAGCTTTTATTCATATCGCAATGAGGAGGTACATTGTTCGGCTGAGTAGCCTTATTGAAAGTAAATGGTAACTAGGGGTAGAAGCGTCGTATACGTGCGATGTTCTAGGGGTTGGAGTATTCGACTCCTGATGCGATGTCCATGAGGCGGTAGGAACAACCTGGGATGACTTCTGTGACGATGTAGGGTCCTTCCCAGGATGACTCGAGCTTCTTCGGTCGCTCTTGCTTGAGTCGTAGGACGAGGTCTCCTTTGACAAAGGACCTTGGGCGCAGCCGACGGCTATGATAGTTGTGGAGGCTCTGCTAGTAGACCGCTGAGCGAGCCGCGGTGATATCGCGTGCTTCGTCGAGCGTGTCGATGGCGTCTTTGAGTGCGACCGATGATTTGGCCTCGCTGTAGGGGACGACCCGCGGGGCCTTGTGGCGTACTTCGGCGGGTAGCACGGCTTCGGCTCTATGCACCATGAAGAATGGCGTGAAGCCGGTTGGGCTATTCAGCGTTGTACACAGGCTCCAGAGAACGGAGGGTAGCTCCTCTTCCCAGACTCCTGCAAGCCTTTCGAGTGGGCATAACAGGCGCTTCTTGATGTCGTTTACTATGAGGCCGTTGGCCTTTTCGACCTGTCTGTTGGTCTGCGGGTGTGCCACGGAGGTGTATGATATGTTGATGCCAAGGCCCTCGCAGAAGTCTTGGTTGGTGACCGCAGTTTTGCCGCTTTGGTTGGTGATAGGCATGGCCTCGATCCACTTAGTGAACTTTTCGACTACAACCAGGAGGACGACGTGGCCTCCTTTCGAGGATTTGGGCAGTTTTCCGATCATGTCGAGGCCCCATTGGGCGAAGGGACAAGCCAATGGTATGGGCCTTAGCTCGGATCCTGGTGCGTGCAGCTTATCCGCGTACCTCTAACAGGCATTGCACCTTTGGATGATGTCCTTGGCGTCGCTCATGGCTGTCGGCCAGTAGAATCCAGATCGTAGAGCTTTGGCGACTAGGGCGCGGCTGCCTGCATGGTGGCCGCAGATGCCCTCGTGGATGTCTTGGAGGGTGGTTTTGTCGTCGTCGATGGTGACGCACATTTGGAGCACACCCGAAATGCTGCGCTTGTACAGCTCGCCATTGTGGATGGTGAAGGCCTTAGACCGGCGAGATATGCGCCAGGAATCCATCGGGTCATCGGGAAGTTCATTGTTTATCAGGTATCGAAGTTACGGCTGCGTCCATGTTTCTTCGATTGCCATGACCTGCATCAGGTTGATTGCCTTGACTTTTGTGTCGAGTTTTTCGGGTCCTTGTTGTCCTTCAGGTAGCACAGCCCCCGAGTGCTCTGCTTCTTCGACTGAGCCCTTTGGGAATTTCCTCTTGATAGAGGCTACGCAGATTTTCTCGAGGAACACACATGGCGGTACCCGTGCGCAGGTTGAGCCAATGTTGGCGAGCCTATCAGCTTCTTCGTTGCTTTCCCTTCCGACATGCCGAAGCTTGCAGCCGTCAAAGTCCCCTTTGAGTGAGTTGTAGAGCGCGCGGTACGAGATCATGTTGGCGCTGTGAGCGTCGCACTCATTCATCGTCTGCTAGACGACAAGGTTCGAGTCACCGTAGATGACGAGGCGCGTTGCGCCGCAGATCTTGGCCATCCTCATGCCGTGGATGAGGGCCTCATATTCGGCCTCGTTGTTGGAGGCTCGAAATTTCATTCGAAAGACGTATTTCATCTTGTCGCCCTGAGGGGACGTCAGTATGACGCCAGCTCCTGCTCCAGCCTCACTCTTGGATCCGTCAAAGTGCATCGTCCATGATTACGACATGTCCGGAGTGTCCGGCAGCTATAATTACATCCAATGGACGAGGAAGTCAGGGAGGACTTGAGATTTGATGGCCTTGCATCGCTCGTAGACTATGTCTAGGGGAGACAGCTCGATGCCCCACAAGGCTACTCGTCCCGTGGCCTCGGGATTGTTCAGGATGTTGGACAGTGGGGTGTCGTTGATGACCATGATCTGATGCTCTTGGAAGTAGTGGCTCAGCCGACGATCCGTCATGAATACGCCTTAGGAGAGCTTCTGGTAGTGTGGGTACCTTTGCTTTGTTGGATTCAGTACCTCGCCGAGGTAGTAGATTGGGCGTCGGACCCCATGGGTCTTGCCATCTTCGGGTCGTTCGACCACGAGTACGGTGCTTACAACCTGATGCATAGCTGTGATGTATAGCAGAAAAGGCTCTCACTCCTTTGGCATGACCAGGACAGGTGAGGTGGAGAGTAGCCACTTGAGGTCCTCGAATGCATCGTCGACTTCGGGTGTCCACTCGAACTTGTTCGCCTTGCGCAGCAGCTGGTAAAAAGGTAGGGCCTTCTCGCCCATGCGGCGGATGAATATGCTCAGCGCCGCGATCCACCAGGCTAGCTGTAGGACACCTTTGAGGTTCTTCGGATTCTCCATGGCCCTGATTTTCTTTAGATTCGCCTCGATCCCTCGTTGAGAGATAAAGTAGTCGAGTAGTTGGCCAGATGGTCGATCAATGTTTTGGCCTCCCTGGTCTTGATTACTATGACGTCGACATAGACTTGAATGTTGCGACCGATCTGGTTTTCAGGCACGCCTACATGCACCTATGGTATGTGGCACCTGCGTTCTTCAGCCCGAAGGGCATAGTGTTGTAGCCGAACACTCTGAACGACATGATGAACGTCATTTTCTCCTGGTCTTTGAGCTTCAGCTGAATCTGGTTGTAGTCTGAGTAGGCATCAAGGAAGGAGAGTTTCTCGCATCCTGCAGTCGAATCAGTGATCTGATCGATCCGCGGTAGAGGGAAGTGGTCCTTGGGATAGTACTTGTTGAGCGATGTGAAGTCCACGCACATCCGCAGGATGTCCGTGTCCTTTTTGGGGACCAACACGGTGTTGGCCAGCCACTCATTCTCCTTGATTTCTCTGATAAAATTAGCGTCGAATAGTCTGTTGACTTTGACTCCAACGGCTTCTGCTCTTGGCTCTGACAGTCATCGGATCGATTGTTTGACGGGCTTTGAATCCGGAAACAGATTAAGTGCATGCTCGGAGAATTCCCTGGGAACTCCTGGCATGTCCGCAGGATACCAGGCGAACATTTCCTAGCGCTCACGGAGGAATTCGACAAGCGCGCTTTCCTATGCAGGGCTAAGGTCGTTGGCAATCAACGCCGTCTTGGAGGCGTCTGTCAGATGGACCTGCACCTTCTTCGTGTTGACCGTGGAGTCGAACAACATGTCAGGTGCGTTTTGTCTGGCGACTAGGGGTGCCCCGTTGTTTGTCACCTCTTTGAGCCTTGTGAGCTCCTCCTGCATGCCGAACGACTGGGAGATTCTGTTGAAATCTCTGTCGCAGTGGTCGGATAGGGTGAAGCTTCCTTGGACGGTGATAACTCCCATGGGTCCTGGCATCTTTAGTAGCAGGTATGCATAGTGTGGTACTGCCAGGAACCTTGCGAATGCTACGCACACGAGGATGGCGTGGTACTATGATGGCCAGTCCACCACTTCGAACTCCAGCCTTTCGCACCTGATATTTTCGGGTTGGCCGAAGATGACATCGAGCCATATCTTCCCTAGGGGATATATTCCCTTCCCTGGGACTATGACGTGGAATGTCGTGTCTGATTGTTCCAGGCTGCATAGCGGGATCCGCATCGCTGCGAGTGTGCTAGCGAACATCAGATCAATGCCGCTGCCACCGTCCATGAAGACGCAACTCATCTTGAATCCCCCGATTTGTGCCTCGAGCACCAGGGCAGCATGACCTAGGCGAGGGATCTGGCGTGGGTGATCTAAACGGTCAAACGTGATGCAGGATTCCGATCCACTGAGGTACTCAGGGATGGCTGGTGGGGAGGTCACCGCTAGGCTGACCTGGCGGGTGATCTTATTTTGCACCCTGTTGGTTGGGTGCCCCTTCTAGATCATCATGGCCCCTTTTGGTGGCGGGTATCCATTATTTGGCGATGGCGCGATCGTTGGATTCGACGGTCCAGCAGGTGGTGGTGGAGGAGCTCTGTGGGTGATGTCACCTGGTACAAGTGCGGGCCCAAATATTGGGATCACGATCTGGCGTCGTATTTGGGTTAGGCTCTCGCTATGATTCTGGAACTCGCGGCAGTCCTTGAGCATATGGCTTAACTTCTTCTTGTCATCCTATTTGTCGATGTACAAGTGGACGGTGCAAGGACTAGACAACTTGTCGTATGCCGAAGGCTCGTCGTCGCGGCTGCGGCGTTGCCACGTCAGCATGGGCCGCCCTCCGTTGCGGTAGTTGTCGTCATTGCGCCGATCGGCGTATCCAGCCGCGACCATGTCGACTCCGTCGCGATCATCGTAGACGTGCGATCTTTGTTTGTTGCGGCGCTCTCGCCTGCGGCCATAGTCGTCCTCGTCATCCGAATGCATTCGATGGATGGAATCCTCGCCATCTGCCCATCGGTTGGCGATGTCCATTAGGTGGTCTAGCGTCTTGGTCTTGACGCGCCCAAGTTCTTCCTTGAAGTCCGGGCGCTTGACACCATCCTTGAAGGCGTCAATTGCCCTCTCTTTGGAGATATGTGCGGCGGATTTCTTGATATTGGACCAGCAGAGTATGTACGAGCGGATGGACTCGCCGATACGTTGAGTGCAAGCTCGCAATTCCTCGATCGAGGCTAGCCTCTTACTGGCACCCTTGAAGTTTCGGATGAAGCTGTATGCCAGCTCCTCCCAATTTTTGATGGATTCGAAGGACAGGCTGCTGAGCCAGATCCTAGCTGCACCTGTCAGCTGCAGCTGAAGCCATTGTAGGGCGGTGTCCGCCGTGCAGCTTGACAGATGAGAGGTGATCGCTGAGCCAGGCCTTCGGGTCCTGCGTGCCATCGAACTTCGGAGTGTCCGAAGGGATCTTGAAAATTTTCCGCATCCTCGTTCACCGAATGGAACTGCTAAAGCATCTGGCTCCGCATAGCTCTCCATCATCATCCTCGTCGGATTCAGTTGGAAACACACGTTTAGCGCATGCCTTGTCGGTCTTGTGCTGGGTGAGATCATTTCGAGCATCGTAGTCGTTGTTGCGATGTCGTGGGCTCTTGCGGCGTCGAGGCAGACCGTGCTCGTCCTCGTCGGATGAGGGCGTAGGGCTGCAGGTGAACTTGACCGTAGCTTTTTTCTTTGGCTCTGCAGGAGCCTCTTCATGGAGCGCAGCTCTGACGAGTCCGAGACCAGCTAGCACGGACTTGTGCATGGAGCTCTTCGGGTCGCCCACCTGAGGTGGGTGGGACGCGAGATAAGTAGTGGCCGCCATGATCGCAGCATGCGGTGTCTTCGGAATGACGTTGCCATTTACGTCCATCGTCATGAAGGACGTGTTGAGGGCCTTGGTGACTTCGTGGCACGCGGCGGGGTCCATGTGCTCCGTGCGGGAGCGATGCTTGTTGGCGTTGTTGCCGTGCAAGATGGAGCCACCAGCGGCGGAGAGCACAGCTCGCCGCGCGCTGGACTCTGAAGCCGCCTGCTTACATTTGTCGAGTTCCTCCATTAGTTTCACCTGCCGGTTATGCTTGTTGATGAGGAGGAGGTGATATGCCATTAGCAGATCCCATGAAGCATTCACAGGTAGGATGATGTTGCCCGCCACGGCTTCGCATTCTTGGCGCCATCCTTCCTCGTTGAGGTTGATCTTCTGGTAGGCGTTAGCATCACCTTTGTTGGGACTGATCGGCGGGTCTCCCCCGTTTCCTTCATTCCTAGCTTACGGGTTGGAGGTGGGTTGGGTGCACTCGAACCTGGTGCAATTCATAGACCGTACATATTGGAATCCTATATCTTACTTAATCCCTCTTCCTTCTTTGCAGTTCCGATTAGTTTTGGATGACCATGGCGCACAGGTAACGTCCGCAGACTAGATTGCTATTGGCGCAGCTTTCGGATCCGGAATCGTAGGTTCCTTCATCTGAGGGAGGTCCGCACAGATCTGAGTTGCAGCTGCTGCTATCATCTGACCTATCTGTCAGTGTCGACGTGCGTAATGCGCCGATGGGTGGGACCCACGAAGCGGGCCTGATGGATGCTGGTGGCACCCGCTCTGGGAGGCGGAGGGTGCCGCCCACCTGGAAGCAGAAGCTCTTGAACAGCATCTCGAGCCCGTCGCCGACAGACTCGAAAACCCTCAGGGTGGCCGGCAAGTGGGTGGTGAAGTCGAAGGCACCGAAGAGGAGGTGACTCTCCATCGCCGATGAGTTGTCGATCGCTCCGGATGGGACCGTCACGATCGCACAATCAGCATCCCCAGTTCCCACAGATGGCGCCAATTGACGAGGTTCGATCTCGCCAATGCACATTGTTATGGACTTGGGTTTTGGAGAAGATGGGGATTCTAGAGATCGCGGAACGGTTAACATACAAGCAACACGGGAGACAAGATTTACCTAGGTTCAGGCCCCTGGAGGGAAACCCTACTCCTGCTTGTCTGATATTGATTATGGCAGAACCGAAGGTTACAGGGGTGCGCAGATGCAATCTGGCGTGGATGTGTGTATGCGGTGGCGGAAGATCGTCCTCGTTGTGCCCTCTAGGCCTTTATATAGATAGGCAGGTCCCGGTCCTAGGTCGAGTCGGTTACAAATTAGGGTTGATACTCTTTGAAATTATATCTACTCTAGACTTGTCCTCCAAGTATCTGAAGGCGTCATGGGCTTGGGCCACCCGAAATCTTCATGGGCTGTGTTGTCTTGATATGTCGGAAACGTATCTATAATTTTTGATGCTCCATGCTTGTTTAGTATCTACTTTGCTTTGCTTTGTCTGCACTTTGAGGTCTTTTTATATCTTTTCTGGAACTAACCTATTAACAAGCTGCCACAGTGCTAGTTGCCTGTTTTCTCCTGTTTTTAGTTTCAGAAAGGCAGAAAAACAATATTTTCGGAATTGGATGGGACAAAAGCCAAAGTCAATATTTTACCGTGGGAGACACGAAGTCCACAGGAGATACGGAGAAGCGAACCAGGGAGGCCAGACCCCCCTAGGCGCGGGTGGTCCCACCCCGTGCCTGGGTAGGGTGTGGGGCCCCTGGCCGCCTCCTAGCCTCGCCTCTTCGCCTATAAGAAGGCCCCAATGCAGAAACCCTAGGCACCCGATCAAAACTCCACGAAACCTTCTGTAGCCGCCGCCACCGTCGTCCCTAGATCGGGGGGTCTGAAGTTCTTCCCGGCACCCTGCCGGAGGGGAGATCATCCCGGAGGCCTTCTTCTTCGGTATGATGCATGAGTAGTTCCACCTTGGACTACGGGTCCATGTAGTAGCTAGATGGTTGTATCTCCTCCTTGTGCTTTCATGTATAGATCTTGTGAGCTCCATTCATGACCAAGATCTAATCTATTTGTAATCATGCATGTTGTGTTTGCGGGGATCCGATGGATATTGAGATTACTATGTCAGATTGATTAATGGTTTTGTCTTTATGATTCTATCATGTTTGTGTTGTTTGTGATCATGCATGCTCTCCGTTGTTAGTAGCTATCTTGGCCACGTAGTTGCTAGTGACTCCAAGAGGGGGTATTTATGCTCGATAGTGGGTTCATGCCTCTAGTTTCCAAGGGAAGTGACAGAAATCTCTTCGGTTGTAGATGTGATGTTTACACTAGGGAGAAAACAACGGTCTCTTGTTCATGGAACAAGTGGATTGTTTACCTTACACACTTTTCTTAAAGCAGTTGTTTGTTGCTTGCAACTTAATACTGGAGGGGGTTAGGATGATAACCTGAAGGTGGACTTCTAGTCATAGATGTAGTTGGATGGCGGTCTATGTATATTGTTGTATTGCCCAATCGAATCTCATAGGATCTTTTTGTCTGGTATTGCATTGTTATGCCTTGCTCGGTTCTCGCCAATTGCCTGCTGTAATTTGTTTACCCTTCATGCCATCTTGTTTATCTAAGGAGAGCACCTCTAGTGAACTATGGACCCCGGTCCAATCTTTACCATTGATACATCTTCCACTGTTACTTGTTTACTTGATGCAAACCATTACCTTCCACACCATACGTTTAATCCTTTGTTACAGCAACCAGTGAGATTTACAACCTCACTGTTAGTTGGGTTAAAGTCTTGAGTTTGTGTTGTGCAGGTCTCCACGTTGCTTGCAGCACCTTTGGGGCGTTTCCTTCCTCCTACTGGTTCGATAACCTTGGTTTATCACTGAGGGAAACTTGACTTCTGAACTGCATCATACCTTCCGCTTGGGGTCTCCCAACGAAGTGCTGCTGCACTCATCAAGCCTTTTTCTGGCGCCGTTGCCGGGGAGACCAAGGACGTCTTCACAAGGGGAGTCCTCCACCTCCTTTCTATTTACTTTGTTTTTAGTTTGCTTAGTTTCTTTTGCTTGGTTTTATTTGCCTCTTTTTTTGTCAAAAACTCAAAAAAAAAATAGTTTAGTTTGGTTTGATTTTTCTTATAAAAACACACAAAAAATTAGTTCGCTAGTCTGTTATTGCCTTGCTTGGTCATGCTTTCTATCAATGGATTGTTTCTTTGAAACTAGTTCTTATTGGCAAGGTGGGTTCACAGAAGAACAAAAGTATTATTATAAGGAACACCGTTTGTCACAAAAATGTAAACACTTATGGGAACAAATTTATAAGTTGAATACTATTTCTAGAGAGGTGTGTTCTACTTATAATGTTACTTATTGCTTTGATAAAGCTTGTTGCTATAGGAGGTATAAACACCTCCCTTTTCAATGTGAGTATAATGATAATGTTACCATATCCTCTTATGTTAAAGGAAATTATGACTTTTATGATGTGGAACAAATTGAAGAATTTATTGCCTTCAAGGGTGCATTTGAACTTGTTAGTTTGCTTGAAAATACTGATGATGCACCTTATGAATCTGAGGTTTGTGAGATACTTAAATTTTGCTTTGATAATTACAAGGAAGAAAATGGCTATATTCTTGAATATTTTAATAAGCGTTTTCCACAAATGGAAGAGACTAATGCCTTGCAGGAGCCTATGGAAGAAGAAATTGTTGAAACTGGAAGCTCATTAGATGAAAAAGATGGGGATAGTGATGAACAAAAGGAGCAAGAATGGATTATCTACCCATGCCTACCTTCTAATGAGAGTAACTCTTTATCCCTTACATTATTTGATTGTCCCCCATGCTTACCAAAGGAGGATGAATGTTATGTTCCTGTGGATCCTTTTGAAATATCTACTTTGGATAAAACCTGTGGAGGTTTTAATCCCACTATTTTTGAGCTTGATAGAAATTATGAGTTTGAAGATCATGAAAAGTGTGCTTTATGTGATAGCTATATTATTGAGTTTATTCATTAGGCTACTGAAAATTATTATGAGAGAGGAAAATATGGTTGTAGAAGTTTTCATGGTACTGAAACACCTCTCTTTGTGCTGAAAGTTTTGAAGTTACTCTTGTTTTGATTTCCTATGCTTGTTGCTTTGTGCTTTCATGACTTGTTTCTTTACAAGGTTCCTATGCATAGGAAGTGGGTTAGGCTTAAATGTGTTTTGAATTTGCTTCTTGATGCTCTCTTTTACTTCAATTCATGTTTCTTATGTTAGTGTAAGATCCCTCCTTTGTAAAGGAAAAGGATCCATGTGATTGCAATGCTAGTCCCTGGATCAATGCTAGCATCCACAGTTTAAGATGAAGTACATAGATACAAAGGTCATTTATTACATCCATTCCCGAGATAAAACATAGTATTTTACAACTCAAGGCCACAGGCCTAATACAAGAGTTTTGGAATAAGTAAATAAACATAAGTCTTCATCTTCATGTGCCACAGGCAAGCATGTTGAGTGTAGACTCATGACTCCTAATCATCATCGGAGTAACCTGCAACATCACAAGTTACAGCCATAGTGGGTCAATACTTTGGAATAGTATTGGCAAGTGATACCTTAGTAAATTTTAGGTGGACTATATTACTATATGCATTTTGGCTAAGTGTAGCTTGGCTTGCTTTGCTCAAAATAGGTTTTTCCTATTAGTTGAAATCACTAAGTTTTTCTTTGTCAAAAACTTTCCCAAGAAACCACCAATAGACATTGGGGTCCTTTACCCTTGTTCACCCACAAGTTTTACTTAGAAGTTGGAGTGAAGAGATTCTTGATAGCTTCCATGTCTTGATGCTCAAGTTTTCCATTGCCATGGACTTGGCTAAGTACTTAGATTTTCCATCTGCAGAGGTTGTGCACTTTCCCCACCAGACTTGGTTTCCCAAGACAGGACCTTTCAGAAGCCTTTCCTTAGCCAAATGGACGCGCTCCAACCTATCATTCCCACTACCACCAACTGTCCAAAAGGCTAAGTTCTAGCAACCTATATGATCAAGGCAGAGCCCATATTGCCAAGTGGTTGCACTATAAGCTTCTCAACATTTGGCCTCCAAATCCCTTTGTGCCTGGGTGGCATACCACAAGTGAGATACACAAGGTAAACCATATCCATGGGCCTTGTGTAACCACTCAACCAAAAACCACCATTCAAGTCCCATTCCACCCAGGAGGTTCATTGACTTAGTTGTTTTATTAAGAAAACATAAGTCCAAAGACTTAGAAATATTTTCATCATAGCATGTATATACTTTACCAACCCTTGTTTGCTACTAGCTAGGCTAAGCATGGCATAGTAACTTAACTTAGGAAATTTCCTAGCAATTCTACAACTACTTAGGATTTCCCAACATAGCATTTGGCAAAAGTAACATGCAAGACTTAGCAAAATATTTCTAATGCTTATACAAAAATATAGGGATGAAAATGGTCATGAAGTACCACTTGCCTTGGTATTGGGGAGAGTAGCACTCTTCACAATCACGGTCACTAGCAAAATCTACACAAAAATTTGTAGCACAAAATTACACACAATTCATATACAAACAAAAATATGAATGCATGCATGCAAGAGAATGCTAAGTGATGATTTTTGAAAACTCCACCAAGCAAGTGCATGATACAGAAACATAACCAAATCAAAAACTTGCTAACTAAACTTATTTAGCACTAAAACAATTTACTAAACAAATTCTATACTCAAAATAGTCCTAAACAAGTTTCTGCATAAAAAGACATTTTAACAGAAACTTTTTGTTAAACACATTGCAGATTCAGAAAGGGCTTGTCTCCCTGATTCCAACGGTATAAAGTTTGAAAAAATCTAACGTGGGAATCAAAAGTTATAGCCTTTTGAAATTTGGATCTAAATCTGATTTGAATTCTGTTTTTGATTTAAACTCTAGACACACGTCATGTTTCTATTGGCGCGTACCGATTTGCTCCGGATCGCGCTTGCTAGCCGTAGGATCTAACTAACGATGCACGGTTCAGATCTAGCATAACGGTTCTATTAGTGGATCTATCGCAAGCGTTGGATCTGGATCCAATGGCTCTCGATCATGCGACCATGTTCTGGCGGCGCGCGGCGTCACCGAGCGGCGGAGCGCTCAGTCAGCGGCGGCGCTAGCGTTCTAGGTCACGCGCGAGAGGGGGAAGGGTCTTACCAGAATCGCGGTGGCGTGCTGAAGCTCAACGTGGCGTTGGTTTGCGAAGGGGCGCGCTGGAACGGTCTCAGGGGCTCGTCGGAGTTGCGGCGGCATCTGTTGCTTGCAGATGAGGTCACTGGAGAGGTTTGGCGTCACCCTAGCACGAACCAGAGGGGTCAGGGGGTGCACAAGACGCAGGCGAACAATCTCGTATGAAAGAGGGGGCAAGGGGCGCTCGGGTTTTACCTCAATTGGTTGCCGGAGTCTAGCGGCGCGAGTGGTTGCATGCGTGAATGGAAACGACGACCTGGGTCACGAGCAGGCAAAAGAAAGGTGTCAGCAGATGCGTCAGATCATGCTGAGCAAGATAGCTTGAACCAGAGAGAGGGGGCGGTCTTGGATCACCGGAATCGGTCGCCGGAGTCGTCGGTACTGCGGGGCTTCGAGAGCAAATGCACGCAGCCTGGTGGCGGAGTGAGCGAGGAGAGTGGGGGGAAATGACCGTGGCGGGGTGTGGTTTATATAGGCTCAAGAGCGACAGGAAACACCTGCGGCATCAAGGCTAATTATGCCGCGCCATTACCGGCATTGACAGCAGCGGCGACGCGGTCTGCGGGCGTGGTTTGGGGAAGACGAGGGCGACGTGGAGGGGAGGGGCCGCCACAAACGCGAAAGAGGAGGTGTGTGGTCCGGTCGACTACAGGTGAGCTTGCGCATGTGAGAGAGAGAGGGAAAAGCCGGGTGGGCTAGTTGGGCCAGTTCTGTTGCTAGGCTAGAATCCTGGCGCCGACCCTTTTCCATTTCTTTCTCCTTTTCTTTTTCTAATTCGATTTTCTAAATTGGTTTTCAAATGAATTCAAGTTCTATTTGAATTCAAATTTTCTTGGGATTTTTGCAGTGTGCTGTAGTCTCAAATACATGCATAAAATCATGTGGTTGCTTTGCAAAGGCTTGGTCAAACTTGGAGAAAAAATATCAGAGGCTTGCATCTGATTTGCAAAAGTTTGAAAAAGGGTTTTTGAAACTATTCCCAATTTGTAAAACTTGGTCCAAAAACACACTCAATCCTTTCTATAAGGAAGACAAACAAGCTAGGTTTAAAAATCATTCAAACTCTCAAATGGGGATGGCCATTTGATTTAAGTTTGCTCACATAAAATCATAGCACTATGTGCTTCTGTTTTTCTGAAATGAGTTTGAAATAGATCTCAATTCTATATGCATGCATGAATGATATGCAACTTTGAAATCATGATTTTAGGGATGTTACAAATCTAACCCCCTTAAGGTGAATCTCGCCCTCGAGATTCGGATTGGCTAGCAAATAGGTGAGGGTGGTCTTTCCGAAGATCATCTTCTCTTTCCCATGTTGCTTCCTCTTCGGTATGATGATTCCATTGTACTTTGCAAAACTTGATAGTCTTTGTCCTTGTGATTCTTTCTGCAGTCTCAAGAATCTTGATAGGCTTCTCCTCATATGTGAGGTCACTCTCTAGTTGCACTTCCTCCAATGGTATGGTATCCTTCAAAGAAGTTTCTTCCATTTCTGGGTGACATTTCTTAAGCTGACTCACATGAAACACATTATGGACAGCTGATAGAGATTCTGGCAGTTCTATTTCATAAGCAACTTCTCCTTTGCGACTCAGAATCTTGAATGGCCCAACGTATCTTGGTGCCAACTTTCCTTTGACTCCGAATCTTTTCACTCCACGAAGTGGTGATACTCTAAGATAGGCTTTATCACCAACTTTGTAGGTGACTTCTCTACGCTTAGGATCTGCGTAGCTTTTCTGTCGGGACTGTGCTATCTTCAACCTGTCCTTAACCAATTTGACCTTCTCTTCGGCTTCCTTGATAAGATCTGGCCCGAATAAACTTATTTCTCCCACGCCATTCCATAACAATGGGGTGGTACACTTTCTTCCGTAGAGAAAGTCAAACGGTGCCATCTCAATGCTGGCTTGATAGCTGTTGTTATAAGAAAACTCTGCGTAAGGCAGACTTTCATCCCAACTGGCTCCATAGTCTAGGGCACATGCCCTCAACATGTCTTCCAGAATTTGATTAGTCCTTTCCGTTTGTCCATCGGTTTGAGGATGAAAAGCAGTGCTGAATTCCAACCTCGTTCCCAATGACTCGTGTAGCTGTCTCCAAAAATGGGAAGTGAATTGAGTTCCCCTATCAGACACAATACTCTTGGGCACACCGTGAAGACACACAATTCTACTCATGTAGATTTTGGCTAACTTGGCACTAGTATAAGTTGTCTTCACGGGTATGAAATGAGCCACTTTAGTTAGGCGATCCACTACTACCCATATGGAGTCATATCCTGATCTGGTCCTTGGTAATCCGGTAATGAAATCCATACCAATCTTGTCCCACTTCCAATCAGGAATAGGTAGTGGTTGAAGCAAACCTGCTGGTTTTTGATGCTCCGCTTTTACTCTACTACACACATCACACAAAGCAATATGTTCGGCGATGTCTCTCTTGAGATTGTTCCACCAAAATCTTTCTTTCATGTCCATGTACATTTTGGTGTTACCCGGGTGAATAGAATACGGAGAGTTGTGTGCTTCCTGCAAAATCAGTTTCCGTAACTCCGGATCTTGCGGAACACAGATACGTTTCCCATGCCATAAAGTACCCTGTTCATCTTCATGGAAATTTTTAGCTTTACCTTGGCCAATCTTTTCCTTAATCTCTTCAATTTCCTTATCAGTCTTTTGAGCTTCTCGAATCTTGTCCAACAAAGTGGGTTGAACATCTAAAAACATGAGATGTCCTTCAGGCACAATCTCCAATCTGAGTTCTTTGAATTGAGTACACAAATCATCTGTCAATTCTCCTTTGGTAAGGCCATTCACAAACACCTTACGACTTAGAGCATCTGCTACAACATTTCCTTTACCGGGGTGGTATTGCAAACTTAAGTCATAATCCTTGATAAGCTCTAACCATCTTCTTTGTCTCATATTGATTTCCTTTTGGGTGAATATATACTTCAAACTTTTTTGATCCGTGAACACTTCACAACGCTTTCCCAAAAGGTAATGTCTCCATGTTTTGAGTGCATGGACGACAGAGGCTAACTCTAAATCATGAGTAGGATAGTTTACTTCATGAGTTTTGAGTTGTCTCGAGGCATAGGCCACAACTTTACCGTCTTGCATAAGTACGGCTCCCAAACCTTGATGAGACGCATCGCAATACACTTGGAAATCTTTTTCCAAGTCAGGCAGACATAGAACTGGTGCTGTCACAAGTCTCTTCTTCAATTCTTGAAAGTTGACTTCACAACCTTCAGACCAAGCAAACTTCTTGTCTTTCTTTAACAATTCAGTCATGGGTTTAGCTACTTTAGAGAAATTCTCGATGAACCTTCTATAGTAACCTGCTAAGCCAAGGAAACTGCAAACTTCTTTCACATTCTTTTGAGATTCCCATTCAGTCACAGCCGAAACTTTAGCAGGATCAACTGCTACACCATCCTTTGTCATAACATGACCAAGAAAACCAACTTCTTCTAACCAGAACTCACACTTGCTAAATTTGGCATAAAGATTATGCTCTCTCAACTTCTCAAGTATCAAACGCAAGTGTCCTTCATGCTCTTCTTTGCTCTTGGAGTAGACTAAGATGTCATCGATGAAAACGACAACAAACTTGTCGAGGAATTCCATGAACACTTTGTTCATCATATTCATGAAGTATGCTGGAGCATTGGTTAAGCCAAAAGGCATTATGGTATACACATACAATCCGTACCTCGTGGTGAATGCTGTTTTAGGTATGTCTTGCTCTCTTATTTTGAGTTGAAAATAGCCTGACCGGAGATCAATTTTTGAGAACACACAGGCTCCTTCTAGCTGATCAAATAAGTCATTGATTCTTGGCAAAGGATATTTGTTCTTGATAGTTACCTCGTTGAGTGAACGGTAATCTATGCATAACCTTTGACTTCTATCCTTCTTCTCCACAAACAAGACTGGGGCTCCCCAAGATGAAGAACTTGGTTGAATAAATCCTTTCTGCAACTGTTCTCCTAGTTGCTTCTTGAGCTCCTTCAGTTCATCAACTGACATTTTGTATGATCTCTTTGCTATTGGTCCAGAACCTGGTACCAAATCTATCAGAAACTCCACATCTCTAACTGGTGGCATTCCTGGTAATTCTTCCGGGAATACATCCGGATACTCACACACAATTGGCACACTGTCCATGCTAACCCCCTTAAGAGAATTAAGCTTACTTCCTTTGGATTCAAAGTTTGACTTGAATTTTATTCTTTTTCTTTCCGGGGTTGTGAGTGCAACAGTACGATTAGCACAATCTAGCACTCCTTCATACTTAGCCATCCAATCCATTCCCAATATTACGTCCAGTCCTTGAGAATCTAGGATTATCAGACTCACTGGGAACTTATGTTTTCCAAACTCTATTACTAGATCCCGGCATCCAAGACTTACTATCATATCTCCACCCGGAGAACTAACTTTTATTGGACACCCAATGTTTCAGTTGGAAACCCATTTCTAACAACAAATGCCTTTGATATGAATGAATGCGATGCACCAGTATCAAAGAGTACAAATGCTGGAATGGAATTGAGTCTGAACTTACTGCAATCGGGCTCCTCATAGACCTCCTCCACACTGATGTGGTTCACTTGTCCTTTCTGGAAAGGATTGGGCTTGACAGGTCCTTCAACTTTCTTTTCGGGGCACTCATTTGCATAGTGTCCCATCTTCTTGCATTTGAAGCATTCAACCTGACTGATGTCCCTTTTAGCAGGCTGACTTCCACTTCCACTACCATTACCACCGTGGTGGCTCTTATGTCCACTCTTGTGGTTCTTGTACTTGTCATTGTCATGACTGCGATGATGCTTGTTGTCATGACGGTTGTGTTTGTGGTGCTTGTTTAATTTCCCATGCTTATGGGATCCTGAGCTTCCACTGTCATCATAGTGAGATCGTTTGTGAGACGATCCCGAGTTGTGCTTATCAGAGTGCTTTCTCTTTCTACTCTCGACTTGCTTCATTTTGTTCTCCAATATAGCAGCCTTATCACAAAGCGACTGATTAGTGGGAACATATGCCACAGCCAGCTGCAGATTCAGCTCATCATTCAAGCCTTCCAGAAACTTTTCCTTTCTCTTGGCATCTGTGTCAACCTCATCCGGTGCATAACGCGCCAGATTGTTGAACTCTTCTATGTATTCAGCCACGCTGCGGTGGCGTTGCTTCAGATTGTGGAACTCTTTTTTTTTCAGGCTCATTATTCCTGATGAGATATGAGCAGTGCGAAAGCCATCCTCAAAGATAGCCCAAGTCACCTCATTTATAGGAGTGGTGATTTGGAAGTTGTCCCACCAAGTGGCGGTTGGCCCTTCCAGTAGGTGTGCTGCAAATCTGACCTTTTCCGCATCCGTGCAGCCTACGGTCACTAAGTCCTTGTTTACAGAACGTAGCCAATCATTGGCCACCATGGGATCAGTCGTCCCTGAGAACTTAGATGGCCTCAAACGCAGAAATCTGGTGAGCATATCAAAGCCCGGAGGGTTGTTGTTGTTATTGTTGTTATTGGGGTTGTTGTTGTTATTATTCTGGTTCTAGATGAATGTTGTCATCATCTGCATGAGCTGTGTTTGAGCATTCATCATTTGCTGCATTTCTGGTGTGATGTTGTTGTTGTTGGGGTTGGGGTTTGCGCGACGGGGAGGCATCTGTGGTTTGTTCAAATAGAGATAAGAATGAGATACCCATAGATGTTTTCATGCACATTACATCACATAAACAAACACATAGCATGCAACACAAAGATAAAGTTCAGCAACAAAATAACAAGTTCACAAAGTAAAACACACAAGTGGCAAGCCATCCACATGTCGGATGGTCCAATAACAAGTTCACAAATAACAAGTACGATAATAAAATATAAACGTATAGTCAAGTCTACTCATTAGCATCAATCTCCTCCTCGACAAAGGTAAGACCTGCGTTCTCCATCGCGGTCTTGTTCTCCTCAATAGTAGTGGTCAAGGACTCAATCTTGGCCTTGAGAGCCCTCTTCTGGGAACGAAACCTCTCAATCACCATCTGCTGCTCTAGCTCGAAATCCTTGGACTTCAGTTCTTCAGTCATGTCCCGGATCTTCTTGTTCCTATCCTGGACGCGTTTCTCCTGACTCTTGAACTTCCGGTCCTGGGTCTCGAACTTCGCCTCCATTTCCTTGACTATCTCGTCTCTGTCGAAAAGCTTGTCCTTCTCGCTAAGCTGCACTGAGCTTCGTCATTCTTGAGCATGACATTGGTCTGTCCGTGTCCACGTGCCTAATGAGAGACTATAAGTCCCGGAGATAGAGACGTATCGCTCTGCTGCCCCTCGAGTCGTCCTCAAGTCGATGGACTCTCCATCTTCATCACGTCTTCAAGACGCGTGGTGGGTGCCTCTAACTTTGTCGGGAGTGACGGCCTAGCAGACGCCTATCAGGTCTGCATGACTACCTCCATGCCTCTCTCCCGTCATCATGCATAAGCTTGAAGATGGCCTTCATAGTAGGCTCATGCAGCGTCCGGATGGTTCACCTTGAAGCCCCAGGTCCTTCCTCTCGAACTTGGTGAGTGGATGCACCATGATGGTGGGAAGAGGGAGATTGAGCAAAGTGGTAAGCTCAACGATACGAGGACCAAAGCGGGTAACTGGAACTCCTCAAAGGTTGATGGTAATAGGCATCTATTTATAAGATAGAAAGTTAGAACAACACAAATTAAGATAAAACAAAGACAAACTACACATACACATCCTTGGAACACAAAATCACACAAGTCATGCATACATGAATCCATTACATCAACCAAGGTCCAAACTTATTTAAGGTATCATTTGGAAAATAAGGTGATAGGTGGTGGTCCAACTAACGAAGTGCGTTTACAATCCTATCTCACTGGATCTGTTGGCTAACACAATGTTCCTAGAGGCAATCAGCCTATCTTGTTCACATGATTCCATCACTAAGTCTATAATATCTCCCCTTAAGGTTTGGTTGGTGGCTTCCAACTCTTGGGTATGTTCCTTCTCTTTCTCTAAGTCTTTTTGGAGGTTGAGCATTCTGCACTTGACTCTAGCACTAAGTTCTTTGATAGTCCTCCAAGCTGCTTCTCTTGCTGACTCAAAGAATGTGGTATGCATCACAGTGTTGGTGTACATGCAGAATCCCCTTTCTTTGTGGTTTTCTTCCTTGATTTTGTACAAGTGAAGTTGCACCCACCAGTACTCAACTCCTTCATCTATCACTGGAAAGCCTTTGTACACAGCTGCACCATGTATTTCCATTGCCACCATGAGGTCCTTGAGAATTTTGGGAAACTCAGTCTCACACTCCAAGGTCATGGTCATGAGTGGTCCTTTCTTTACGGCTTCGTTGATGGAGTTCATCTACAAATAGAGATGAGAATGAGAAGATTAGAAAAGTTTACGAGAAGAATAGACAAGTGTAGAAGTAGTTGAAAATTTTTCCTTAGTGGTTTCCAATCCTAGGGTCATAATCCTACAGGCAACACAGTGCTCTGATACCATCTATAAGATCCCTCCTTTGTAAAGGAAAAGGATCCCTGTGATTGCAATGCTAGTCCCTTGATCAATGCTAGCATCCACAGTTTAAGATGAAGTACACAGATACAAAGGTCATTTATTACATCCATTCCAGAGATAAAACATAGTATTTACAACTCAAGGCCACAGGCCTAATACAAGAGTTTTGTAATAAGTAAATAAACATAAGTCTTCATCTTCATGTGCCACAGGCAAGCATGTTGAGTGTAGACTCATGACTCCTAATCATCATCGGAGTAACCTGCAACATCACAAGTTACAGCCACAGTGGGTCAATACTTTGGAATAGTATTGGCAAGTGATACCTTAGTAAATTTTAGGTGGACTATATTACTATATGCATTTTGGCTAAGTGTAGCTTGGCTTGCTTTGCTCAAAATAGGTTTTTCCTATTAGTTGAAATCACTAAGTTTTTCTTTGTCAAAATCTTTCCCAAGAAACCACCAATAGACATTGGGGTCCTTTACCCTTGTTCACCCACAAGTTTTACTTAGAAGTTGGAGTGATGAGATTCTTGATAGCTTCCCTGTCTTGATGCTCAAGTTGTCCATTGCCATGGACTTGGCTAAGTACTTAGATTTTCCATTTGTAGAGGTTGTGCACTTTCCCCACCAGACTTGGTTTCCCAAGATAGGACCTTTCAGAAGCCTTTCCTTAGCCAAATGGACGCGCTCCAACCTATCATTCCCACTACCACCAACTGTCCAAAAGGCTAAGTTCTAGCAACCTATATGATCAAGGCAGAGCCCATATTGCCAAGTGGTTGCACTATAAGCTTCTCAACATTTGGCCTCCAAATCCCTTTGTGCCTGGGTGGCATACCACAAGTGATATACACAAGGTAAACCATATCCATGGGCCTTGTGTAACCACTCAACCAAAAACCACCATTCAAGTCCCATTCCACCCAGGAGGTTCATTGACTTAGTTGTTTTATTAAGAAAACATAAGTCCAAAGACTTAGAAATATTTTCATCATAGCATGTATATACTTTACCAACCCTTGTTTGCTACTAGCTAGGCTAAGCATGGCATAGTAACTTAACTTAGGAAATTTCCTAGCAATTCTACAACTACTTAGGATTTCCCAACATAGCATTTGGCAAAAGTAACATGCAAGACTTAGCAAAATATTTCTAATGCTTATACAAAAATATAGGGATGAAAATGTTCATGAAGTACCACTTGCCTTGGTATTGGGGAGAGTAGCACTCTTCACAATCACGGTCACTAGCAAAATCTACACAAAAATTTGTAGCACAAAATTACACACATTTCATATACAAACAAAAATATGAATGCATGCATGCATGCAAGAGAATGCTAAGTGATGATTTTTGAAAACTCCACCAAGCAAGTGCATGATACAGAAACATAACCAAATCAAAAACTTGCTAACTAAACTTATTTAGCACTAAAACAATTTACTAAACAAATTCTATACTCAAAATAGTCCTAAACAAGTTTCTGCATAAAAAGACATTTTAACAGAAACTTTTTGTTAAACACATTGCAGATTCAGAAAGGGCTTGTCTCCCTGATTCCAACGGTATAAAGTTTGCAAAAATCTAACGTGGGAATCAAAAGTTATAGCCTTTTGAAATTTGGATCTAAATCTGATTTGAATTCTGTTTTTGATTTAAACTCTAGCCACGCGTCATGTTTCTATTGGCGCGTACCGATTCGCTCTGGATCGCGCTTGCTAGCCGTAGGATCTAACTAACGATGCACGGTTCAGATCTAGCATAACGGTTCGATTAGTGGATCTATCGCAAGCGTTGGATCTGGATCCAACGGCTCTCGAGCATGCGACCATGTTCTGGCGGCGCGCGGCGTCAGCAAGCGGCGGAGCGCTCAGTCAGCGGCGGCGCTAGCGTTCTAGGTCACGCGCGAGAGGGGGAAGGGTCTTACCAGAATCGCGGTGGCGTGCTGAAGCTCAACATGGCGTTGGTTTGCGAAGGGGCGCGCTGGCACGGTCTCAGGGGCTCGTCGGAGTTGCGGCGGCGTCTGTTGCTTGCAGATGAGGTCACTGGCGAGGTTTGGCGTCGCCCTAGCACGAACCAGAGGGGTCAGGGGGTGCACAAGACGCAGGCGAACAATCTCGTATGAAAGAGGGGGCAAGGGGCGCTCGGGTTTTACCTCAATTGGTCGCCGGAGTCTAGCGGCGGCGCAGGTGGTTGTAGTCGTGAATGGAAACGACGACCTGGGTCACGAGTAGGCAAAAGAAAGGTGTCAGTAGATGCGCCAGATCATGCTGAGCAAGATATCTTGAACCATAGAGAGGGGGGCGGTCTTGGCTCACCGGAATCGGTCGCCGGAGTCGTCGGTACTGCGGGGCTTCGAGAGCAAATGCGCGCAGCCTGGTGGCGGAGTGAGCGAGGAGAGTGGGGGGAAATGACCGCGGCGGGGTGTGGTTTATATAGGCTCAAGCGTGACAGGAAACGCCTGCGGCATCAAGGCTAATTACGCCGCTCCATTACCGGCATTGACAGCAGCGGCGACGCGGTCTGCGGGCGCGGTTTGGGGAAGACGAGGGCGACGTGGAGGGGGCCCGCTCGTCAGCGAAACGCGCGAAGAGGAGGTGGGGTCTGGTCGTCAGCGACTGCCTGGGTGAGCTTGCGCATGTGAGAGAGAGGGAAAAGCCGGGTGGGCTAGTTCTGTTGCTAGGCTAGAATCCTGACGCTGGACCTTTTCCATTTCTTTCTCCTTTTCTTTTTCTGATTCGATTTTCTGAATTGGTTTTCAAATGAATTCAAGTTCTATTTGAATTCAAATTTTCTTGGGATTTTTGCAGTGTGCTGTAGTCTCAAATACAGGCATAAAATCATGTGGTTGCTTTGCAAAGGCTTGGTCAAACTTGGAGAACAAAATATCAGAGGCTTGCATCTGATTTGCAAAAGTTTGAAAAAGGGGTTTTGAAACTATTCCCAATTTGTAAAACTTGGTCCAAAACCACACTCAATCCTTTCTATAAGGAAGACAAACAAGCTAGGTTTAAAAATCATTCAAACTCTCAAATGGGGATGGCCATTTGATTTAAGTTTGCTCACATAAAATCATAGCACTATGTGCTTCTGTTTTTCTGAAATGAGTTTGAAATAGATCTCAATTCTATATGCATGCATGAATGATATGCAACTTTGAAATCATGATTTTAGGGATGTTACAGTTAGCATCTTCTCAAGCTATCAAGACTAACTTAAAGGCGTTAAAGAAAAGTACTTGTTGGGAGATAACCCAAGAGTTTACTTGAGTCTTGGAAGTTATTACTTCATTAATAACCTCTCCTTATCCTTTCTGTTTGCTTTTTGTGCCAAGAATGACCTCTAATGAGAGGGAAGTAAGATTTGGGGAGATGCTGTCCCGAAACAGATTTCTGTCCTCCGCCATAAAAATTCGTGAGGAGTCTTTGTAACTCGGATTGATATGAAAATTTACGAATAAATCTCCTAGTAAGTTATCTAACTTTTGTTAGTTCAACACTTTTTTATTCGAGCAACAGAAGATTTTTGAAAAAATCGGTTTCTACCTGCTGGTCTGTTTTGATAGATTTCTGCCATTATTTGCATTTGCATCTTATTGATTCCTTTTTGAGTTCTCTTTAGGGGAATTGGGCTTTTTGAAGGATTTGATACACTAGCTTGTGTTTGTAGTGAAAAGTTTTGCTGTTCCAAAGCTTTACCTAAGGGTCTATTATCTTTTAAATACACTAATGTTGCTAATGAAGATTGTGTGAAGTTTTGTATGAAGGAAAAAATTCAGGTGTAGAGAGAGAATGATGTAATAAGATGAATAATGGACAAAAGCTCAAGCTTGGGGATGCCACCCTGGTGTCACCCCAAGAAATATCCAAGAGGTACAAGCTTCAAAGCTTGGGGATGCCCAAGGCATCCCCTTCATCAATAAAAAGCTCAGGTCTGTCTAGACACTTCATTTTTATTGTTTCATGCACAATTGTATTGTTCTTGGAGCGTCTTAGTTTTTGTTTGGTTTGCTTAGCTGTTTAGTTTGCTTGAATAAAGTAGTTTGGACCCCCGTTCTCGCTGTGTTGTTGCAAATAAGTTGCTTGGTGTTGGAAAGGAGTAGGAAGTTCCTGCTTGAAAGTGCAAGAGGAGCTTGCATTGACTGTGACTTAGACTTTAGCATGACATGCTAGGTGTTGTTTTGACCTTATGCTTAGTGATTATTGTTGTAGCATGTCTTATTCCAAACAATTGGGATTGCTTAGTCTTCCTTGAAAGAATTATGCGTTGTTTTATAATGCAAAAGCATAGTATTGTGGTATTCTCCTTTGATGCTTTGTTTGGGTTGACTTGGCACATGCTCACACCATGTTATGACTATGAAAAAGTAAACATAGCCAAAATAATCATTTAGTCCTTGACTTGTAGTACCACTCTATGATTTGATTAGTAATGTTTTGTTGCTCTACATGATTATGGCCATTATTGCTCTCTTAGTTGGTTGCTCCTAGTCTTTTGCTAGCCTCCACTTGTATGAGTAAGCTCTACTCATGCTTACAACTCCCAACAAATCAAGTTATTCCAAAGTGTCCACTATAAACTCCTATGCATGGTGTGTTATACCATTCCAAGTATATCCTTGTTTTCAGCTATCTTCCAATTAAAAACTATTTTGTTATGTGAAAACTTAGTGATTAAAGCCCTCACAAACTTGATGGCACACTTTATATTTCTTTGCTCCTAATAAACTTTAACCATTGTGTCATCTATGTTGTATATGCTTGCACTTATACGTTGGAATTAGCAGAACCGTGTTGTCACGGGGAACGTTTTCAACATTGCACTTGTACTTTGTACTCAGTTGATATCATGCTCTTTTGTCTATGGATGTCACCGGTGTGAAATAAAGAGGGAACTTGTAAGTCCATGGATTATGTATTTTGTGTTAGAGAAACACCTGGGCCGCTAGCCTAATCCATGCCTAATCATGGTGGAAACTTGCAGCATCACCATAGTGAGCTATCTATGAAGCATCCTCAATAAAAATCTATGCATATAGTAACTAAAAAGATTGCTGAGATGCTCATTGTCTGCTTGCCTTGTCATTTTGGTTATGGTATAGATCCTGTACCATGTGCAAGGGGTACCCTGTTGGCAGTTCTCTCTGATATGCATGTACTTACAATGACAAGAACTTACAAGTGACTGAAGTTGAGTAGCATGAGGTGTGGCCCTCATATTCAAGGGACTTGAGATTGCCAACTTATACTTTGTCAAGCATATACTCCATATTTGTTCACTTTAACCTTAACCACTTCAAGATGCTTATGATAGGGGCAATGAGGGCTGAAAGCTAACAAGTACCATAATTTTTGGAAGCTCTTTTTGAAACTTGAAATACCTGCTTCCTTTATGAAAGGCCTTTCTTCCACCATTATTTGAGTCTCCACCTTCTACTTTTTAGGCACCATTAAGAGAGCATAGTTGTCATTCTGTGTGTAGTGTCCCAAAACTTATTGATTGATGCATATTGTGATATTACTTGTTCTTGTGCTACTTGTTTCTAGTCACCCTTTTGAACTTTGAAGGTGTCCTATGCATCTATTTACTACTCCATGAGGGACAAGCTGAATACCACTATGCTATGTTTTATGTATGTGAAACAAACAAACATTTTTCAATGCATGTTATTCATGATCTTTGTTGGTAGCCTTTCATGTTGCATGCATAGTTACTATGCCCTATTGTTAGAAATCCATCTTTCATGCACATGTTTAGAGTTCTTTGTTCCCAGCTTTCAATGCTTGCAAATGGTTTGATCTTGGTTTTGATGGTGCATGTCACCTCAAAAATTATTTTTTATCACTTACATACTCGAGGACGAGCATGAGTTAAGATTGGGGATGCTTGATATGTCGGAAACGTATCTATAATTTTTGATGCTCCATGCTTGTTTACTATCTACTTTGCTTTGCTTTGTCTACACTTTGAGGTGTTTTTATATTTTTTCTAGAACTAACCTATTAACAAGTTGCCACAGTGCCAGTTGTATGTTTTCTTCTGTTTTTGGTTCCAGAAAGGCAGAAAATCAATATTCTCGGAATTGGACGGGACAAAAGCCAAAGTCAATATTTTATCGTGGGAGACAAGAAGTCTACAGGAGAAACGGAGAAGCGAACCAGGGCGGCCAGACCCCCCTAGGCGCGAGTGGGCCTACCCTACGCCTGGGTAGGGTGTGGGGCCCTTGGCTGCCTCCCAGCCTCGCCTCTTCGCATATAAGAAGCCCCCGATGCAGAAAAACCCTAGGCACCCGATCAAAACTCCATGAAAACCTTCTATAGCCGCCGCCACCGTCGTCCCTAGATCGGAGGGGTCTAAAGTTCTTCCCGGCACCCTGCCGGAGGGGAGATCATCCCGGAGGCCTTCTTCTCCGGTATGATGCGTGAGTAGTTCCACCTTGGACTACGGGTCCATGTAGTAGCTAGATGGTTGTATCTCCTCCTTGTGCTTTCATGTATAGATCTTGTGAGCCCCATTCATGATCAAGATCTAATCTATTTGTAATCATGCATATTGTGTTTGCGGGGATCCGATGGATATTGAGATTACTATGTCATATTGATTAATAGTTTTATCTTTATGATTCTATCATGTCTGTGTTGTTTGTGATCTTGCATGCTCTCCGTTGTTAGTAGCTATCTTGTCCAAGTAGTTGTTAGTGACTCCAAGAGGGGGTATTTATGATCGATAGTAGGTTCATGCCTCTAGTTTCCAAGGGAAGTGACAGAAATCTCTTCGGTTGTAGATGTGTTGTTGCCACTAGGGAGAAAACAACGGTCTCTTGTTCATGGAACAAGTGGATTGTTTACCTTACACACTTTGCTTAAAGCAGTTGTCTGTTGCTTGCAACTTAATACTAGAGAGGGTTCGGATGATAACCTGCAGGTGGACTTCTAGTCATAGATGCAGTTGGGTGGCGGTCTATGTATATTGTTGTATTGCCCAATCGAATCTCATAGGATCTTTTTGTCTGGTATTGCATTGTTATGCCTTGCTCAGTTCCTGTCAATTGCCCTGCTATAATTTGTTTACCCTTCATGCCATGTTGTTTATCTAAGGAGAGCACCTCTAGTGAACTATGGACCCCGGTCCAATCTTTACCATTGATATATCTTCCATTGTTACTTGTTTACTTGCTGCAAACCATTACCTTCTACACTATATGTTTAATCCTTTGTTACAGCCACCGGTGAGATTGACAACCTCACTGTTAGTTGGGGAAAGTCTTGAGTTTGTGTTGTGCAGGTCTCCAGGTTGCTTGTAGCACCTTTGGGGCATTTCCTTCCTCCTACTAGTTCGATAACCTTAGTTTATTACCGAGGGAAACTTGCCTGCTGAACTGCATCATACCTTCCGCTTGGGGTCTCCTAACGAAGTGCTGCTGCACTCATCATGTCTTGACGTGGTCCTTCCTTGGGCTGGACCAGGTATACAAAGTTGTGTACCCATGAGGTATAACCATGTCACAGGGAGTGGTGGATACACCGCTAGCAATTTAGACCAAGTGATCGAGAATATTATAACGAATATTCTCATGATATGCATGTATGTGGGAGGAGATCCATATATGGATTATGAGGCAGCAACCACTACTCACACCATCCTTCATAACCACAGCTGACAAATAAATAACACCAATCGTATTATCCCGCTATTAAGGGATTTGTCCCATGACATGGACATGGCTTAATGACTTATCCTTGATTCCCCAAGTTAGTACGTAAAGTATGACAACAACTTTATAGTCACAGTAAGTGCTACCATCCCTCCGTCTAATAACAAGTAATCCCCTTCATCGAGTCCTCACGAGAGGCAAATATTAAGGATGTGCATAACTCCCAACATCAAGATAAAGACAATTAACACATACATATAATGATGTATAACATAATAATCTCTATCTCATCTCAATCATATACTAGGGTTTCTCCATCTACCCAAGAACTAATGATCTACTTAGACATGGAGGCAATCAACATCATGACAATGATAATGGAAACGATTATCGATGAGTAGTACTTGTATAAATCCACAACTAGTGCAAGAATTACAAAAAGATCTAGATGGGATGGATGGAGATGATGGTGGTGATGAAGATGCAGATCGATGCCTTGGCCTCCTAGATCTGCTTAGGGAGAATATGGATCCCTAGGGAAAGTTCCCCCTCAAGATCCCTTCCGGAGGTGAGGTTTTTGGCGATTTCTGGGTGTTCTGTATGGCGTCTCCCCGAACCAGTTGCACGAGGTGAAACTATTTGAGGATGCGGAGGCGGCACCAACTATATGGAGGCGGCCCATATAGTTGGTCATTAACTCTTTTGTGTCCTTTGCTCGCTTCGGGTTTTCTTTTGGTATTATTAATATTTCCCAAATAAGCGATTTACGTAGTTTTTGGCTCCTTTTCACTCCAATATAACTGCTCTAAGAATTGTGTACATTGGATCCATCATCTGATCCGATCCAGGTGAAAATAAACATAAAAAGTGTGTGTGAACGCTGTAAAATACCAAGATCCTACATCTAAAATGCAAAATAATAACCTAAAACATGATGCAAATATGCACTCATCAACTTCCCCAAGCTTAGACTCTTGCTCGTCTCGAGCAAGTTTAGCTTAATGGATGTGATCCTCATATTCATGAAGCTGAGTCGATAAAATAAATGAGGCAGTTGCAGCATGTTTTTATCATAAAGGATACATATAAATAAGTTCATGAATAGTACCTTACTCGAACCATCCGAATAGTATTATCAGGCTTCCACACCTTTAGTAATTAACAGTTCACAAAAGATTATTTTCAACATGATGTAAAAGTATTCGGTTCAACCGAATGAGTTAGTGAGGTAGTCCCAAGTGTTTTTAGGATCAACATATTCATTTGGGATTCAAAATCTCAAACGTCTCTTTGTCTTACTACAATATAGTGGTATATGCCTATTTGCTCTTTGCACATTCACTCTTTTTCTTCATCTTTCTTTTTCTTATTTTCATATATATATATATATATTTGTGCTCACACTTTTGTTTAAGTGTTGTGTAAAGGATCTAGCCATATTCACTTCATGTAGGAATTTCAAAGGTTAACGATCTCAATTATCAAATTCCAAATATATATGAAGCATCTTTATAACTTGAGTATTCTACCTCAACTTGTTCTCACTATATTTGATAGCACTTATAATTTCTCCTTTGTTCAAGGTTTTTCTTTTTCATCTTTAATTAATTGTACAATTTATCCTTTTTGTAAGTCAAACTATTGACCTACAACATATTGATCAAATTATCTTTACATGTTCCATTAATACCAATGGTGTGGAAGACTCCTATTGCTATCATCAAGTGCAGGTAAAATCATACTCAAGCTATTCATATATCTAATGAGACAAACTCAAACTCAATAATGCTTTATATATTATAATAAACTTAGAATTTCATAAATAGGATCAACTACTCCTGAAGGGAATCCTAATGATGCAATCTTTATTTCTAAACCGAGCTAATGCGAAACTGAAAGTAATAAACTTATAAGATTGATTACAAGGTTTTAAAGATTTCCCCAAGCTTGGAATCATGCCAGGCGGGATCAAATAACTCCTTGCTGGTACCTATTCTTCCTCCTGGGTAGGAAGAGCATTGTCTTCCTCTCCTGGGTTGCTAACTTTAGCCATGCTTGCGAGGCGGATGTTGAGCTTGGCCATGTCGTATTAAAGCTTCAAAATTTTCCTCTGAAGGAATTTCTTCTCATCTGTCAACTCAAAAACAGTTTTAATAAAGAAACCAACTCTACCATTGATGTCATTGACCTTTTTCTCAAGGTCTTTTCTCATCATCCAGTAGGAGTCAATTCCCTCTCCAATAGTTTCAACACATGCCTTTGAAGATTTTTCCAACTGATAGATTTTATCATGAATCTCATCTTGTTGCACCTACTTGGGGTTGAGAGGTGGCGGGCTAAGAGGAGGTTTGTAATAAGATCTCATGTTGTGACGGTAAGGATTAGGGAGATACTCATCCTTGCTCCTTCCTTGATATGATTGCCGCATCATCTCCATCCTTTGCGGGAACATGTCCTCCCAATTTGGGAGAGGCTTGATCTCCGCTCTGTATGACAATGATGCTTATTTTGGTTCCACCTCCTCGATCCTCTTCACGGGCTTTGATGGTGGCTCAGATCGCTATAGAGCTTCGTTGGGAGACCCCAAGATGAAGGTGTGATGAGCAAAACAGCAAGTCTTCCCTCAGTTATGAAACCAAGGTTATCGAACCAGTAGGAGGAAGGAAACAACTCAAAGGTGTTGCTAGCAACATGGAAACCTGCACAACACAAATTCAATACTTTGCCCCAACAAACAGTGAGGTTGTCAATCTCACCGGTTTGCTGAAAACAAAGGATTAACTATATGGTGTGGAAGCTAATGGTGGTTTGCAAAAAGTAAACAGTAACAGTGGAAGATGTATCAATGGTAAAGATTGGACCAGGGTATATAGGTCACTAGAGGTGTCCTCCTTAAGATAAACAAACATGGCATGTTGGGTAAACAAATTACAGCAAGGCAATTAACAGGACTGAGCAAGGCATAACAATGCAATACTAGACATTCATGATCCTATGAGATTCGATTGGGCAATACAACAAGATACATAGACCGTCATCCAACTGCATCTATGACTAGTAATCCACCTTCAGGTTATCATCTGAACCCCCTACAGTATTAAGTTGCAAGCAATAGATAACTGCTTTAGCAAAGTGTGTAAGGTAAATAAACCACTTGTTTCATGAACAAGAGACCGTTGTTTTCTTCCTAGTATCAACAGCACATCTACAACCTTAGAGATTTTTGTCACTTCCCTTAGATTAAATAGAGGCATGAACCCACTATCGAGCATAAATACCCCCTCTTGGAGTCACTAGCATCTACTTGGCCACGATAGCTACTAGAAATAGAGAGCATGCAAGCTCACAAACAACACAGACATGATAGAATCAATAATACAAAACCATTAATCAATCTGACATAGTAATCTCAATATCCATCGGATCCCCGCAAACACAACATGCATGATTACAAATAGATGATCTTGATCATGAACGGAGCTCGCAAGATCTAAACATGGTAGCACAAAGGAGGAGATACAACCATCTAGCTACTACATGGACCCGTAGTCCAAGGTGGAACTACTCACGCTTCATACCGGAGGCTGGCATGATGAAGAAGAAGGCCTTCGGGATGATCTCCCCTCCGGCAGGGTGACGGGAAGAGCTTCAAATCCCCCCGATCTAGGGACGATGGTGGCGGCGCCTATAGACTGTTTCGTGAAAGATTGATCGGGTACTTAGGGTTTTGGTATCGGGGGATCTTTATAGGAGAAGAGGCGAGGCAGGGGCACCCAGGGCGGTCGCACCCCCTAGACGCGGGCTAGGGTTATCCGCGCGGCCAGGGGGTGTGGCCCCCTAGTGGCTCTTCTCCGCCTCGTACTCTGGCTTCGTGTTCCCCACAAAAAAATATTGACTTTGGCTTTTATCCCGTCCAATTCCGAGAATATTGATTTTCTGCCTTTCTGGAACAAAAAACAAAATAAAACAGACAACTGGCACTGTGACATCTTGTTAATAGGTTAGTACCAGAAAACATATAAAAACACCTGAAAGTATAGACAAAGCAAATCAAAGTAGATACTAAACAATCATGGAATATCAAAAATTATAGATACGTTTTCAGCGTATCAGGCTTCTCTTCCTTCTTCTTCCAAATCTTGTTGTCATCGAGAGGTTGCATGGCTTCGCTGCACAGATGTTGTTAGAAGGTGGGTGTATGGAGATGGCGATGGTTTTTCGAGGCTGGAGGTTGTAGCTATGCGAAACCTTAATAAAAAAGGTTATATGCAACTGTATTTAAAAGCACAGGTCAAAAACCCTAGCCGCTAGGCTTAACGAGCAACTATACGGGCGTGGGTCGTAAAAATCCCGCCGTATAGTTGCAAATCGACTATAGATTTTTTATTATCTAAGGCGGTACCAACTATACAGCTGGGAATTTTTTTTAGCGCCGTATAGTTGGTCATTAAACCTTTTGTACCCTGGCATAAAAAATTTGTGATGCGGTGAATAGCATAAATATTTTGTAAAGCGGTGAATAACTATATGGCCGGAAAATTAATTCCTGTCGTATAGTTGGGCGTTAAGGTTACTGTATAAATCAAAAAAAATCTATTTCTTTAGGAATTCTTTATCAATATAAAACTTAATGAAATACCAAGTTTTGACAGAAAAATGATAACTTAAATTTTCGACCAACATTATACTTATTGAAAGAGATTTTCATCATTACCAAATTTCTTTTATTTCACAAGAGCTTCGAGTGTTCCTTTATTTAATCTCAACTTAGCTAAAACTTACCTTGGAAATGTTAAAACTTACTCTTACCTTTATTTCACACGGGTTGACTCCCATGAAGCGCTCTTTTTATGGTCCATAGCTTGACCATAGTGATGCTCACTTTGTCTCAATCTTGTCCTTTTTCCAGTTACCATTCCTTCCATACCTTTCCTCAATCAACTCTTCTGAAGTAATTATTAGTACGGTGATTGCACTTATATATTATTTTTCATGATAATGCTTCAAGCGTTGTCCATTCACTATCCATGAAAGAGAAGGTGTTTTCCCCTAGAGCTTCACTTCTCCTGATGCATAAGCTTCTTCAACTATATAGGCGCCTTCCCACTTTGATCTGAGCTTCCCTGGAAACAACTTAAGGCGAGAGTTATAGAGCAAAACTTTATCTCCATTTTTAAAGACTTTATCTTTTTTTTATCATGCCATCTTTTTAATTTTTCCTTAAACAATCTAGCATTTTCATAAGCTTCACTTCTAAACTCATATAAAGCATGTATGTCTAATAGACATTTTTCTCCTGCTGCTTTAAGATCATAGTTTAGGTTCTTGATTGCCCAAAAGGCTCTATGTTCCAATTCTAAAGGTAGGTGGCGCGTCTTACCATATACCATTTTATATGTCGTCATACCCATCGGGTTTTTAAATGCAGTTTGGTATGCCCAAAGAGTGTCATTTAGCTTGTATGACCAATCTTTTCTTGACTTATCCACCGTCTTCTCGAGTATGGTCTTTAGTTATCTATTAGAGAGTTCCACTTGACCACTTGTTTTATGATTATATGGTGAAGAAATACGGTGAATTACTCCATATTTTCTGAGGATTTTCCTGAAAGTTCCTTTCTTAAAATGAGAACCACCATCAGTAATTAAAAATCTAGGAACTCCAAACCTGGGAAATATGACATCCTTGATCATCTTCACTGATGTGGCTGCATCTGCATGATTAGTTGGGATAACTTCAACCCATTTAGTAACATAATTGATAGCAACAAGAATATGAGTGTAGCCATTTGATTCTATAAAGGGTCCCATGTAATCCATTCCCCATACATCAAATTGTTCAATTATAGGACTATAATTCATTCAAATTTCTTGTCTTCTATCTATATTACCCCTTCTCTGGCAAGCATCACAATATTCCACATACATTTGTGCATCTTTGAACAAGGTGGGCCAATAGAATCCGGATTGAAGTACCTTTTCTGCAGTTCGCTTGCCTGCATGATCTCCTTCATACGGGCTGTCATGACAAGCTTGCAAAATTGCATTCATTTCATGATTAGGAACACACTTTCGAATCATTCCATCAGGTCTATGGCGATAAAGAAACGGATCATCCCAAAAGTAATGTCTAAGATCATTAAAGAATTTCATTCTTTTGTTTCTTGTCATACCAGGACGTATAAATTTTACTACAAGATAATTAGCATAATCTGCATACCATGGATCAACAACCTTCAATTTTTGCTAAGTATTCTCCCAGAAATGACTCATTTATAGGTACGGGTCGGTAATTATTCCCTCCATCCTAGATAGATGATTTGCTACTGGATTATCCTTACTCCTCCTATCTACTATTTGTAAATCATATTCTTGTAGTAATAATACCCACCTAATCAACCTGGGCTTTGCATCCTTTATCATAAGAAGGTAACGCAAAGCTTGGTGATCTGTGTGAATTATTACTCTAGAATTAATAATATAAGATCTAAATTTGTCACGGGCAAAAATTATAGCAAGGAACTCTTTCTCAATAGTAGCATATTTTTTCTGAATCTTATTAAGAGTCCTACTAGCGTAATGAATAGCATTTAAATTCTTCCCGTCTCACTTTCCTAATACAACTCCTAAAGCATAGTCACTATCATCACACATGATTTCAAAACGTTCATTCCACTTTGGGGGCTGCATGATATGTGCTGAAACTAATTTGTTTTTAAGATTTTCAAAATCTGCAATGCAGTCATGGTCTAGATAGAACGGAATTTCTTTGTCAAGAAGGTTAGTGAGAGGCATAGCTATTTTAGCAAAATATTGTATAAAACGCTTGTAAAAACCTGCATGTCCGAGAAACATTTTTAAGTTTTTAATGTCTTGAGGTATGGGAAGATTTTCTATAGCACTTATGTTGGTCTTATCTATTTCTATACCTTTTTTGAAACCTTATGTCCAAAAACTTTACCTTCTCTTGAATCGACACATCTCCCAATTCAAAACTAAGTTTGATTGCCTGCATCTCTGCAAAACCTTGGTTAAATTATAGAGCCAATTATCAAATGTTGTTCCACAACAACAAAACCATTTGTTAGAACTTCCATAGTCTTCTCAACAAGATCATCAAATATTTTAAAACACATTCTTGAAAGGTTGCAACTGCATTACCTAAGCCAAACATGATTAATCTATAAGCATAAGTACCATAAGGACATGTGAAAGTTGTTTTCGCTTGATCTTGGGCTGTATAGAAATTTGAGAATAACCGGAATAACCATTAAGAAAACAAAAATAAGAATTATTGCTTGGTCTTTCTAAAATTCTATCCATGAACGGTATAGGTTTATGATTTTTCTGTGTCTCACAGTTTAGTCTTCTAAAATCGATGCACATGCGATACCCAACAATAGGCCTTATAGGGAATAGTTCACCATCCTCATTCATAACAGCATCAAGACCCCCATGTCTCGATATGCAATAAGCTGGGCTAACCCTCTTACTATCAGAAATAGGATATATTATGCCGGCATATAATAAGTGTATAACTTCTTTTCTTACTACTTCTTTCATTTTAGGATTAAGCCTTCTTTGTGTGTCAACTATAGGTACAATATCTTCAAGCATGGTAATCTTATGTGTCACAATGGATGGATCTATTCCTTTAATATCACTTAGAGTATACCCAAACACTTCACGATGTTTGATCAAAACTGAAATAAGTTTATTTGTTTCATTTTCTGATAATTTTTTACTAATAATAACATGACATTTATTTTCATTATCTAAGAATTCATACCTCATATTGTCTGGAAGTCGTTTCAATTCAATTGGCGGAGGTTCTTCGTCAACTTTTCTTACCAGTTCTTCATAATCATGTGGGTTTTGTGCTTCCGGGATGGAGTCGAGGTAATCATCCATGTCTTCTCTTTCCTCATCATCTAGTGCCTCTTCCCAATTAATTAAGCTCTTTTCTAATTCAACTCGGGGAGTGTTGAAATGAATCACAGCTAGTTTGGCAATTGTTTTCTCCTTCTTGATATCTTCTATTTCATATGGCCTCCTTTTAGGTTGGCGAAGTGGAATGTCATTTCCTACTCTCCAAACATCATGGAAATAGTCTCTTCCTTATTATCAATTCGGGCTTTGGTTATAGAGAAAAAAGGCCTGCCTAAAAGAATAGGACAAAAAGTATCTCGAGGCATATCAACAATATGAAAATCGAGAGGGTACATGAGTGGTCCAACAAAAACATAGATATTTCAAATAACACCTTGCGGTTTAATATTAGTTCTATTAAACAATTTAATAGTGGTGTCTACCAATTCCACATCTGAATTATTTAAATCGTAGCGAAGTTCCTCATAAAGCGATGAAGACATAATATTTATAGTGGAACCGACTCACAAATTCCGTATAAGGAAGTTTCTCCACAATATATAGGAGTCATGGGTTTAGAAGTTTCTTTACCTTGTATCTTACCTGTAAGGAAGTCTGAAGTTTAAGAGTCTAGCATAACTACTTCATTTTCCACAATTCTTGCCTCCATAAGATCCTTGAATATAACAATATTTGCATTGGTAGCTTCGTGGTTACTTTCCAATTTATTTGATCTTCTCTTTATACGTTCTTCCTTCCTGCACTTCTTCTTTATATTCTCTTGAATAGGTTCAGAGGAAAATTCTACCAATGATATGTCCTCTCTTGATCGCTTCTTTTCTTCAAGGAGTTTGTGAGGTTCCCATTTTGCAGGTACATGTAAATGCCCTGCATAATTCTTAATAATTTTCTTTACCGAATAAGAATCAATACCGAGGGTTTTAATCATCACACAAGTCCTTTCATCTGCAAGAAATTCGTTAACACAAGCATATTCAGAAGAACCTTTCATATTTCTCTCCTAATTTTTAAGACTTTCCGTTGTTTATTTCATTTTCATTATTAATTTCCAAACTTCATCATAAGTATAAGATAGGAAACTACCATTATAAGCGGTATCTAGGCTTGATTTATTTGTATTGTTAAGCCCTTCATAGAAAGTATGTGTAATTAACCAATCAGGCAAACGGTGATGGGAGCAATTGTCTAGATAGATTTTATACCTTAAATAGCCTTCATATAAACTCTCATCAGGGTTATTTTTGAAACTAATAATAATATCTCTCATCCTATGAGCTTTGCTTTCTGAGTAATATTTTGACAAGAATTTGGTTGTCAAATCCGTCCACGTTCTTGGTGCTTCTGCACAAAAGGATCTATACCAGTTGCAAACATTATTAGAGAGAGTTTGTCTAAACAACTGGATTTTAACCTTATCAAGGTCACGATCATCGAATATAAAAGAACCAAAAACATCTTCAAAGAATTGTAAGTGTCCATATGGACTCTCTTCATGGGTTCCTGCAAACTTTTTAGAGTTAAGTAACTCAAATAATAAAGGATGAATCTCAATACCATCGGGGTTTATGCTTTTATTTGACAGTTATAAAAGCATCCATCAGCGAACCCATATTCCTTACTGCCTCAAGATGCATTAAATGCTAAGTGTTGTCCATTGTTATGGTCCTGCAACTCAAATTAAAAAATTACTACAACAAAATAAATAACTAAAAGTAAAGTGACTTATAGCGCTAAGCTCCCCAGCAACAGCGCCAGAAAATAGCTTGATGACTGCAAGTGCACAGATCGTTTGTAGCAAGTTGCGAAGTAAAGATATCGATCCCACAGTGAGTAGTAGGTGAAAGACTAAAATGCTTTTAACTAAAACTAAACGAAGTACTTGAGTAATAATTCTAAGATGCAAGAACATAGAATTGTTTTTGGGTTTTTGGTTGAGTGAAACAGTAAAGTAAAGTGAAGTAAAACTTAATCGCAGAAAATAGTAATTGCGTGTGTAAGAAATATTGAAACTGTAATAGGGGAAATGCATTCTCAGGGAGTGGTGGATACACCGCTAGAAATTTAGACCAAATGATCAAGATTATTATAACAAATATTTTCATGATATGCATGTATGTGGGAGGTGCTCCATATATGGATGATGAGGCAACAACAACTACTCACACCATCCTTCATAACAACAGCTGATAGATAAACGATATCAATCATATTATCCCGCTATTAAGAGATTGCTCCCGCGGCATGAACATGGCTTAATGAGTTCTCCTTGATTCTCCAAGTTAGTATGTAAAGGATGACAACGAATTTATAGTCACAATAAATGCTATCATCCCTCCGTCTACCAACAAGTAATCCCCTTTATCGAGTCCCCACGAGAGGCAAATATTAAGGAGGTGCACAACTCCCAACATCAAGATGAAGACAATTAACATATAGATATAATGATGTATATCATAATAATCTCTATCTCATCTCAATCATATACTAGGGTTTCTCCATCTCCCCAAAATCTAATGATCTACTCAGACATGGAGGCAAATCAACATCATGACAATGATAATAAAAACGATTATTGGTGAATTGTACTTGTATAAATCCACAACTAGTGCAAGAATTGCAATAAGATCTAGATGGTATGGATAGAGATGATGGTGGTGATGAAGATGCATCGGTTGATGAAGATGGAGATCGATGTCTTGGCCTCCCAGATCTGTTTAGGGCGAAGATGGATCCCTAGGGCAAGTTCCCCTCCAGATCCCTTCCGGAGGTGAGGTTTTCGGTGATTTCTGGGTGTTCTGTATGTCGTCTCCCTAAACAAGTTGCACGGGGTGAAACTATTTAAGAAGGCGGAGCAGCGGCAACTATACGGCGGCTACCCGTATAGTTGGTCGTCAACTCTTATGTGTCCTTTGCTCGCTTCGGATTTTCTTCTGATATTATTCATATTTCTTAAATAAACGATTTACGTAGTTTTTAGCTTGTTTTTACTCCAATATAACTGCTCCAAGAATTGTGTCTATTGGATCCATCATCTGATCTGATCCTGATAAAAATAAACATAAAAAGTGCGTGCGAACATCATAAAATACCAAAATCCTACATTTAAATACAAAATAATAACCTAAAACATAATGCAAATATGCACTCATCAGTACTAACGCTGGGGAGGAGGCAAGACCTTCATGGTTGCCAATGTCGACGTGCTGCCGTAGGCGGAGAAGAAGGCGAGGGACAAGCCGGTGCCGCAGACCTACAAGTCAGCAGGCGTCGAAGTCGGAGAAGACGTGCTAGCCGATGCCGATGTGGACGTAGTAGCTGCTGCCGGAGTTCTAAATTGCTGTTGCCGCCGCCAAAGCCGCCGCACAAGAGGAAAAGGAGAGGGATTTGTCTCCCAGCGGTAGGTCATAGCATAAGAGGGAGGTAAGCCTACCTTTTGCGCCATACGACCCTGCAATTTTTTCTGCTCCCGCCATCTCCACATTGCCTCCCCACGCACGCGGTTCCTCCCCTTGCGCTCACCAAAACCTATCCTAGTGGAATCGCTCAATTTTGATGTTCCTGCGGAACCAGAATGAGGGATCCTTTAAGACCGGTGCGAACCAAATCTCCGATACACCGCGACATAACAAACATGTCTCATCTGTTTCGTTTTGATCGCAATAACAACTCTCGGTTGGATGCCCATGCAGTGGCCCTATTATTCATCATTGCGGGCAAATACCAAATCAAGGCCCTCTCCAAATTGTCACGCAACATGAAGCCTGCCTCCAGGGCCGAAGACATTTTGCGAGGAGATCCATTACACCGTCCAAAGCAGCGGCGATCAGAGGCGCCGCACACCTCCCTCTCGCATGTGGCCCATCAGGTATGTAACTTTTTTTTTCTTGTTTCTTTGCCATTTCTTCTGTTTCTTTTAAATTCCATTTTGAGAAAACAGAACTATTTTAACCGAACATTTTCAAGATCCAAACGAATCTGTAATTCCAAAAAAGTTTAAAATCTAAAGATTTTTTAAAATAAAAAATGGTTTCAAAAAATATGAACAAATTCAAAAATTAACAATTTCTTAATTTACACAATTTCCAAATTTGAACGTTTTAAGAGTTTACAAATTTGAACCACTTTCAAATCTAAATAAAATTTTAAATCCGAACATTTTTCAGAAAATATTTCTAAAGAATAAAGTAAAAGAAGAAGAAAGGGAAATCGAAAAAGTAATAACAGTTTAAAAGGATAAAAGGGAAAAAAGGAAAAATAATAAAATAAGAAGGAAAAGGCCGACTGGGCCAACCAATACCATCTGCGGGGTGCGCGTCGTACGGTATGCGCCGACTTGGTCGGTACTATAAGAATTTTCCATTTTGCGGATTACCATGTGGCCTTCGAGCGATTGGCCCTTGTATCGTTTGCACATCAAGGTGTCTATGCTTGTTACAGGCCAAAAAATATTGCAATGTGGAATGTTGCGCAGATGTGTTCCCGCGCAACACCTGGAAATGTCGAATTTCTGTTTCCAGAGGTCTTGGTACGTCCATCTCCAGATTACGTTGTTCTCATTGTTTCTTGTAATAATATAAAAAACCACCATATTGGTTAGCTTTTCAATCCAATTAAGATTTCAGAATAAACTGTTAGTCGTGTAGTTATCGGGTTAGCAACACACACTTTATTCAAGGTTCTAGCATACAATGTGAGCACGCAAGGGCTCTAAACGCCACAGGCACCGACCACGTTAAAGAAAGGAGGCAAAGTTAACAAGATTATGAGCATCATCTTTTGAGTATCTCTTTTCATGGGAGAACACTACTACTTGATCGAAATCCCTCACTGCTATATGTATCTCCCAGACAGTATTGCCGAAAGAGCTCCTTAAATTAGACGTAATAATCATCTAAAGGGCTTTTTATTGGAAGAAGACCTATGGACAGGATCTACCGAATAATACCGGTTTATGTTTTGGGAGAACATGCGTTTGGATGCAGCCAAAAAGTAGAGTTTATAGTTTTAAAACACTAGTTTGATGTTTGAATCTACCGAATAATACCGGTTTATGTTTTGGGACAAAAATCTACCAATTTTTTTTAAGTGTTTTGTTTGCAAAAACACTAAAAAAAAATTGAGACAAGCAAAAAAAAAAACACTAAATACCAACTGACATTTGACAACGAACTAATGCAGAAGTATCAGCAGGCCTTCTCCATGACCGATCGGTCATGACCAGACAGTGCCTAGGTTTCTAGGGATCCTCACATTCCAGGAAAGCCCATCTCGTGCCTCCACGGGCGCCGTCCGTTCGCTGGCCCATAATTTCCTCTTTCTTCCCTTCCCCGCACTGCCTTCTCTTTATTCCTTCGGAACGGCCTTTTTCCATTCTGGGATCGAGCAAAGCGCGGACACGGTGATTCTGGGGCACCGTCCACAAAAGCGAATCCCCCCAAATCATGGTCTTCTATCGATGGGTCACGGGTTTGATTCTTGGAAACGAAGAAGATATCGGTGACGAAAACCAGCCTGGGATTTTTTATTTAAATAAGAGAGCTGCGGTCACGAAACGAAATCCTGTAAGTATGCAAATGGATCTAGTACTAGCAGAAGCACGAGCGGAGCTTTTACCTGAATCCTTTCACGAAACTGCAGTAAAAACGAGCAGAGTAACACCACCACAAGAAGAAAAAAAGGAGGGAGGTAAAAAACACCTCCTGCCAGCAGAATCAGCAATGCTGGTTGGGTAGCGTACAACACATACATACCGGCATGTCCTCCTGTCCCTCTCCCTCTCTCTCTCTCTCTCTGCGCGTGTGGGCCAGCCTCCCTCTGCAAAAGAAGACTGTAAAAGAAAGAGCAGCCGGTCCTGGCAGCAGAGAATCAAAGATCGAAATGGGAAACCACGCTGCGTCCTCGCTCAGTGCACGGCGCGCACCGCAGGCACATCCCCCTCGCCTTTCTCGACGCTCTTTTCACCGGAGGGGAACGGTTTTTTAAAGACTCTGCACAGCTCTCCTCTTCTGCAGCCGAGGACAGTCTACAGAGGAGGAGGAGACGCACCAGCGAAGCGACGGGTCGGTACAAGTAGCAGCGGTCTGTACTTTCTCTGATCATCAGATCAGACCACCCAAAACACAAGAGCAGCAGCCAGCCAGCCAGTCGCCCTCTTCCATTCTTGTCTCTCGCCTCCTCTCCTCCTTCCCGTCTTCTCCTCCGGTCAGGGACGCCGGGTGTGTCGTGTCCATCATGGGGAGGGCGCCGTGCTGCGACAGGGCGGCGGTGAAGAGGGGGCCGTGGTCGCCGGAGGAGGACGACGCGCTGCGCGACTACATGCAGCGCTACGGCAACACCGGCAGCTGGATCACCCTCCCCAAGAGAGCCGGTCAGTCAGTGTCCTCGCCCTTCCCCTGCCGTTCGTGCCTTTGGTGATCGGTGCTTTTGCGTGTTCTTGATCTTGACGGATGCGCCGCTGTGCACGAACGTACGTAGGTCTGCGGAGGTGCGGCAAGAGCTGCAGGCTGCGGTGGCTCAACTACCTCCGCCCGGACATCCGCCACGGCGGCTTCACCGACGAGGAGGACGCCGTCATCTACTCCCTCTACAGCCAGCTCGGCAGCAAGTAAGTACTACTCCTAGGAGATTAGCAAATCATACTACTCTAGATGTTTCGTTTCTGTTTCCTTGCTGGCCGGCATGACCGATCGAGACGCGCATGCGCTGGCATTAACTGCAGGTGGTCGCTGATAGCGTCGCAGCTGGAGAGGAGGACGGACAACGACGTCAAGAACCACTGGAACACCAAGCTCAAGAAGCGCCTCGCCACCGCCGCAGCCGCCTTCTCCTCCCGCTCCTCCGCGTCATCCATCCTCCCGCTCCCGGCGCCCGTGGCCACCGCGCACCCGACGCCACCGTCGCTGCTCCCGCTCGCGGTGCCGACCGTGAAGGCCGAGGAGTACACCTACGACGACGACTTCCTGGCGCCGGACGACGCGCTGTTCGTCGCCTCCGCCGAGGGCTCCACGTCGGCGTCACTCTCAGCCGCGTCGTCGGGGTCCAACTGGTCGGCGGTCGACAACGCCGCGACCAACGAGGGCTTCTTCGCGGACTTCTGCACCGCCGCCGTCTCCGACCTCGCCGCGGCCGACCAGTACCTCAGCGGCTTCTTCTACCCGCTCGACCCGACCTTGTCACTAGTGTAGTTGCTGTCGATCAATGGTAGACGCGTCACACGCGTGCGCATGTTCTCGTGATCGATCGATCAAACCGTCCCAAAAGCATTCGACCGGATCGAAAACCCTGTTCGATGCCATGTCCCCGTCACTGTCAGAAAACTCAGTACAAACTTCCATTGCTATGTCAGAAAATCGAAAACTTTTCTTGTTGAAATGTGGTGTACCATTAGCCAAACTTCTTCGTGTTTCGAATCTTGATCCTATTTTGTTAGCTAGCGGAAGAAAATCTGCTTCCACTCTCTCTCGATTCGTAGCCGCTAGAACAGACGAGCCGATCGCCGCGCTTGCAATTCGTACACATGCGAAAGTTTATGGTCCATGTGAAAGGCCGTGGTCCGGTCGTTGGCTGCACACAAATCGCATGGGGGGAGGGCAAAGATGATGAGTACATGACCGATCTGAAGATTCGCTTCCGTGCATGATGCGCGCCGGGGTCTCCATTCTCCAACTCCCCAAGTGGGCGATCAGTAGCAACAAAAAGGTAGCCATGGATTGGAAGAATTCGTAAAGCAGAGCTGGGCAGACAGCCATGGCCCGCACGGAAGAACAAAATATTGGCCGGGGCTGATTAGTATACGTCTAATGACGACCGCCTATACTGTGTGATGATAGAGGCAGATCTTTTTTTGTGAGGCCTGATTGATTGATAGACCAGACTTTGTTTCTGTGACAGGTCGTGGGTAAATGATTTTATTTCTACTAACTGGGGTCGTTTTTATCTTTTGCTTGACTTGGTAGAAAGAAGACAATTTACACCTTCCTGGTAGGATGCCATCTTTTTTTGTGTAGTGAGACTGTGAGAGGGAGCAGAGAAGTGAGGACGGATGCGGTTAAAAGTGGCTGCTGCCATGGCATAATAACAAAATTATCTGGTTAATTAATTACTACTTGAATTTGAAGCCTACTTGGCATGAGTGCATGCATGCATGGGTTGGGGCCGTTTCGAACCTGTCAGAACAGGAGAATCTTCATCTTGGAGCGGCAGAAGGAGGCGCGGTCCCATGCTCATCTCTGCAACTGGAAGGTCAGTCCTTGTCGATGGAAGTTTCAGAGGGAAACAAAAGAGGAGTCGCCGTGGATGCAACCGGAGCTGTCCGTGCGGAGATGAACGGCTGAGGACTGGCCTGGCTGCGAACCGTACGTGGTACCCGGAGCCGACCACCGACGCAAAAGAACGAGCCGCTTTCTGTCGAGACGGGGCGAAAAGAAGGACACGCTTTTAAGTACAAAGAGTTTTTTTTTTTCCAAATCTGCTCAAGTTTAACCGAACGTGACCTCGTCTCAAAACTAATTCGGAATCTAACCTCTGGATCGGTGCCGTTTAAAATGGCGCCGAAGTTGCACATGTCAGCGCGCATACATCAGAGAACCGAACCGAAAGAGGTCGGCTCCGTTTAAAACGGCGCCGATCTCCCTAGTTTTCCTCTCAGCTGCTTCATCTTGGCGTTAACCTGTACAACTTCGGCGTCATTTTAAATGACATCGACCCCAGAGGTCAGAATCCGAATTAGTTTCGAAAAAGGGTTAGATTTGGTTGAACTTTCCAGATTTGGGCAATACACAAACTGACGCATCCGGTACGTGAGTCGAACTGTACAAGTAGGAGTATATGCTTCCCGTCGCATGTCGTCCCGGAGCTCTTTTAACTCGTCTTCCCCGAATGCTTAAATCCTACTTACTCGACCAACATTAGTACACTGCGAACAATATGTAGCAATACAGCTTTAGCGTGTGTTGTGCTTCTTCTACGACGAAAATGCTAAAATTGAAGCGTTAAAATAGAGCAAAAACGCCCCCTCCCCCCCCCCTCCCCCACTACCAAGCAGACGCGGCAAAATACAGCGCGCGGCGTCTGTGCAAACATGTTTCACATTGAACTATAGGATCAAGAAGATCAAACAAATCCAAATAAATTCAACAAAAAATGTCAACTTATTATTACAACACAACCAAATGGTACATGAATAATACAATAAATATAAAAATTATTCACCAACAAATACAACAAGTTTTTTATCAACACTACAACAAATTGTTTTGACAATACAACAAACAACAAATAAAAGAAGGTCTCAACGTTGTGCCCCAAACCATTTCCATCACTCCTTGATTAGATCTTTTTGAAGATTATCATAGGTCCCATTATCACGAATGGCATGATATGAGGCAACGAAACGCGTCACCTTGTGCTCTCTCATATGCACTTGTACAGGAATACCCATCAAATCATAGTGGTGGTTGCGATCTATATCTTTGTCATGATCATCCTCTATAATCATGTTATGCATGATGACACAAACAGTCATGATGTACCAAAGGCATTCTTGGTCCCAAAATCTAGTCGGTCCTCTCACAATAGAAAATTGGGATTGCAAAATCCCGAAGGCTTTCTCCACATCTTTCCTAGTCGCCGCTTGTGCGGCGTGAAAATCATTTTCTTTCTTACCTTTGGGTTTGTGAACCGGTTTCACAAAAGTTTGCCACCTTGGGTAGATGCCATCGGCAAGATAATATCCATAGTTGTATGTGTGGACATTTGGTTTAAAACTCCACTTGTGGACCTTCACGCAATGCAATTCCTCCGTCGCTTGAAGAACCGATCATACATGGTCACTTCTTCGCAAATAATACGCCTGAACAAACCGATACTTATCCTAAAACGCCGATGAAAATTCTCCTTCGGAAATGTGGCATTGTTGTTGAAATACATCCACATCAACCTCTTGTGCCCTTCGATCCTTTCCCTCCATAATTTTCTCCTACCAAAAACTGAGCCACCGCGCACCAAGCTAATAGCTAATAGCATCGATATGTTCTCCTATTTCTTAAGCTCTAGTTCATCATCGGATGAATTATACGAGATCCTCTACAAGCACAAAAATACACTTATTTCGTATACCGAAATTAAAATATGGTGCGATCAGCGGCAGAGAAATATACCTTGTGACGGACATTTTGCCGAGCACGTAGAGTGCGCCAAGTAGCGTCCCAGCTTGAGGAGGACATGGCGGTCGTCGAGGGCAGCGCGTCAGCTCCGAGATGGCCGAGGCGCGGCGGCGGCGTGAAAAGCAAGCGTTGCGCGGACAGCTTGCTTCGATCCCCGCAGTGGCGAGCTCGGGGAAGGTGCGGAGAGGCGCGGCGGCGACGGATCCGCAGCTACTGCGCACAGAGAAGCGCCACCGGCGGTGAATCAAAGCGGCGGCGCCGGCAGAATGGGGAGTGAGAAATAAAGACAGCGCGAACACGAGTGATATTTTAGCCGCAGTTGGGCTTCGCGCGCTCAACTTTAGTAAGTACTCCCTCCGTCTCAGTTTATAAGACTTACGAGTATTTCTAGGTTGATAAATTAACCAACTTAGCATGAGGTACATAAGATAAAAAATATATTATTAGAAACTTCAAATGTTATATTTCTAATGATATAATTTTTATATTATATAATTTATATTATATAGCTCATGCGGACGACCTAGGTATACGTCGTAAGTCTTATAAACTGGGATAGAGGTAGTACTACTTCATCAAATCCATAGTAAATGTTAGTGATTTAGTATAAAGTTGCACTGTCTTCTTCTTAAAATAGATGTCACGAATAATGTCTAAATTTGGATGTATTTAGTACTCCCTTCATCTCGAGATAGATGTTAAACATTTTCTAAATTTGCATGTACTAATAAATGTCTAGCGTCCAAATTTATATAAATCCACGACATCTTTTTTAAATCAGGAGATACTAAACTAGAGGCACTTATCATTGACAGGAGGCAACGGAGTACTATTGCTGCGGTTATGTACTAGTAGGAGTAGAAACATCGCGCGATTAAAAGAAGAAACACAAATTATTCGCTCCTCGCCCGGCTCGTATACGGCCAAATGATCCCATTGTCCACGAGTTGTGGCCATATTCCCTGCAGAGGTCACATCAGGATTTCCAAATCATTTTTCTTCTGCAAATGACCGGAATTTTCAAATCAAACGCCCCAATGGCACGGCATGATTGGTCCAAACAAGAGATCGAACAATACGTGGCATCTGTTTTCTTAGAAGATGGAATTTAAGCAGCACATAATCGTGGTTCCTGGGGCCATGTGCAGCACGTCCTCCCAAACCCCCCATGATCAAACCCTATCTCCTCCCACCCAGAAGGACAAACAAAACAACAGGACGGAATCCTGTTTTCTCTCGCTCGTTACACGGCTACTATTGACAGGTCACGCTGATCATGCGTCCACCAGACCGGAAGCCGCCTTTTTTGGTTCCGTGATAGGGAGAAGACGGGGGCTGCTTTGAGCTTAGCGCCTAGCTAAGCAAGCAAAGCGACCTCAGTTCGCTCTCGCTCAAAGTCCTCTCGTCGCGGCGCTCCTGTCGCGTTGCTGGGTTCTCTGAATGTTTCCAACACGAGAAAGCGACGGGGCCGGTTCTTAAACTCGTCGATGATCATTCGTTCGGCCTGAAATCTGAAGGAATCTGACATTACGAGTTCGGTCAATCGGTGTAGCGATCGACTGAGGTGTGACTTGACACTAACAAATCGATTAATGGCCTGCTAATTGCTGAAGGAAAGGAGATTGTCAATTTGTTTTCATGGAGCAGTCTACTGCGTACATACACGAGTTCTAGACGGCCAAGTTTCGGGTCAAGTCTCCCTCATTCGAACTACAATTGCCGTGAAATTGAATTCGGTTTGCCGGTTGCTATCGGAGAGATTAAAGTCAGCCGAAGCTTGGCCTCTAGAATGATAAGACGCCATGGAATAGCGACTTGTTTACTAAGATCGCAATCCACTTGACCAATTTAACTACTCGTAGACATTATACGCGGGATAACGGGGTATAAGACTATAAGTAGGCTCGTTTTCACGGGCCTGCATTATAAACGCACAAGTTGCACACTGAAAATGGGGAAAGGTTCCGTCTTTAACGTGTCAGCGTTGCGTGTGCACTGTGCACTCTGTTTTCCGCTGGAAAAAAAAACATGCATGCATCGGTGCGTCATGTATAAATATGTTTTGTGAAGAAGCGTCATCGAGGCGGCTTTGTGTAGTACTAGTATATAGTACACGCTTAGTTTGTCAAAGAGTTTGAAACGAGTGATGTTGAGTCGTGCATTTTCAAGGGCGCGCGGTCATATGGTGGACAAGAAAATGCACATGTAACTGGTTTACCACAACTATTCGCTTTGTTTTGAGAAAGCTACTTTCTGGTAGTAGTTTTTTTTTCAAAGAACCGTGTGGTGAAAATTGTAATTAGCGTTGAGCAATTTTTCTAGCACACGATATGATTTTATTGATCATCCGAACAATACACAACTCACTATCACGGGGTGGTAGATAGTGAGCCAAAGTGGATGTCAGGGCGCACAACCTATAAAGTGGTTTCTATGGCGTTAGCCGTAGTAATTTCAGGTCAATTACTACTGGCAACATAAGTTAGATGTCCGTCAACATAACCATGTATAAGCTCTGAGTCAGAACAAGCAAAATATGGTTGTTGCCCTAGGTGTGGCAGCTGCGTGCTGTGGATCCTTCTCCGACTATGGTAGTCTCCTAAAGTAGAAAGTGTTTTTCTAGTTTTCCTTGATAAACCGCCTGAATGACTGAATACAAGAGATACGTTGGTCAAAAGACATTTTTTTCAAAATGAAGGGTGCGACCCCTGGACTCTGCATCGAAAAGATGCATACGGCTTTTATTGTTTTATTATTGAACGATCAGCAAAGAAACAACAAAAAACATACATCACCAAATCCAAAGCCACACAACACCTATAAACAAAACAATGGAGGAAAATCGTATTAACGGGGCCGCTCTGTGCCCGGAAAGACAACGAAGACACTCCACCAGCTAGGAACCGAGAAAAATCGCATACCCCAAAGCACCCTCTAGATGAGACGAGAGCGTATATCCAGATTAGTTGACTCTTAGCGAACACCTTGTGTGCATGCCACAGAAGCCGTCACCGTCATCGAACCTCTGAACAGTCTTCACGGTTAAGATCCGCATGAACTTTGTCAGTCCTGCCGCCTATGCCACCACGGCGCCAAACCGCACCTCCACCCTGCGTGATGGTCAAAATACATTGGCGGCTAGAATATGGAGTGCAATTCGATCTATGTATTAGTGATCACGAAGAGACAAGAGAACATATTTTATTCAACTACACATTTGTTGCAAGAGTTTGGGACAAATAGGTATTGTTTGGACTAATAGTAATAGTCTTTCTCACATGTTTGAGGCAGAAAATGTTACAATTGCGACAAGAAGATAACGAAGAACAAAAACGAAAAACACAACAAGGGGGCACAGATTTAACGTGGAAAAACCTCTCCAACAAAGAGAGGAAAAACCCACGGGCGCCAGCCAGCGAAACTTCACTATATCGAGAAGTGTTTACAAACGCCGTGGCCTCCCGGCGACGGGCCTCGCTCCACTCGTCAGAAGTTGGTCTATACTTTGTAGAATTTGGATCAACACATAACAGAAAAAGTAAGCTTCCCAAGCTCTTTTATTAGGTAGCCACAAGCCCTTTACGCGTGTTGTGAAATATTAGAAGTGATTTTTTTAAAGGAAGAGGCTTTCGTTGCAGGCATGTACGACACTCTTCATGAAAAACCCAGGCCTAGTTGCCCAGAGTGAAACCTGCTAGCAAATCTCCTTTCGACATTTCGATAGATAGTTTTTTATCTTACCCCCTCTTTCGTGCCCTTGTGCATCCTTATGTATATACCTATGGACTCTTGAAACCCTTTATTGTTTTATTTCTTTATAAAATTATATCATTAGGGTTTCCCTTACGGTTTCATAGTAAAAAATCTAGATCCCCCACAAGGTTTTAGGATTGAGTTATTTCTTTAGCAAATGATCTGGTTTTCTGGATCATTAAAACAAAACACATCGCATAGAAGACACCAAAACAAATTTATTTTTGGAAATTGGTGCTTTTATTACTTTGAGACACCAAAACAACTATGAACATATCCCCTCATAAACAAAAGTTACATTAGGGTATTTCGATTTAGGACATGGTCATGAGGATCTTTGGAAGAGCCTTGGTGTCATGAGCAGGGTATATATTTATTTGTGTTTTTCCTCAAAATCTCGTAGTACAAGTACGAGTATAACAATGCATTTTGTATATTAGATGTCTTTTGCATGATTTGTGAATCCACTTGTGACAAGGGGTAACCTCGACAATGCCCATGGTTATGGACTTAGGTTTTCATGGAAAAGAGAATGTTGGAGATTTTGTTGGCTAATTAAACAAACAATGGAGTCGATATAGTCTGATTATGGTGGAAACACGATTACAAAGTCGTTGGTTCGCTAGTTACGATTTAGCTCACGGCGGATTGCTAGAAAACTAAGGTGATTCCTCCATCGGGTCCTCCCAGACTTTATATGAGAGGCTGGGTCCTAGAGCCGTATCCGGAGCGGTTACAAGTTTACAATTACAATACAAACTTTATGTCGGTTTGCATTCCTTTCTTGATTAGAAAGACAACTTTTATCCGTCGGATGCTCCTTGAACTTATTTGGGCTTCACGGGCCATAGGCCTTTATGCGCCTAGGGTTCTTATCATAGATACGTGATAGGTCATATCCATGTCAACTTGTGTGGTTGGTTGTAGTATTTTATTCAAGTCCTTTTTAAGACTAGTCACAATAGGGAGTATTATATAGTAGTATCCTGTATATGATACTAGTATATGATATCATCTCCACAATGCATAATATCATATAGTAGTATCATAGTCTTAGTTTATTTACTGTTTTGTAAAATCTCAATGTAAAATTGTGTGTAAGATTTATTTGAAATTAGTTTTTCTAGCTCTATGTGATATGATATTGTATCTACCTATGATACCAACACAATCTCTTTTATCATTAATTACAGTGACACCTAAGCATTTTGCATGCATGTAGTGCATGATATTACATATGATACCCCCAAGTTGTTGGCCCCACCTGTCATGGTATTATCGACGAGTACGCCATGGAAGGGTCCTCACAGAGCGTCTTTAGAGAGGTGGGGTAAGGCGGCAGGTTGACGGGTACGAGGTAACACAGCTTACTCAGGTTCAGATCCCACGACGTTGGCGGGATCCTACTCCTGCTATAAATCACTATAATGGCAATACGCCAAGTTACATGGATTGGTTCGATGTGCGCGATATGAGTTGATTGGTGCCCTAAAGGCTCCCATAGGTCCGGCTTATATAGTCTCCAGATCCTAAGCTTACATGCAAAGTCCTAGCCGGACAGGTTACAGAGTCCTACATGGTACATGACGACTGTCTACACACAACCTGTTGGTAACCCCAAGAGCAAGGTGTGAAGCAGTAAGCAGCATGTTTTTCCTCAGTTGAGACCGAGGTTATCGAACCAGAAGGAGAAAGGAAACGTCACACAGGTGTTGCAAGCAACGCGGAGACCTGCACAACATAAACTCAAGACTTTTCCCCAACAAACAGTGAGGTTGTCAAGCTCACCGGTTTGCTATAACAAAGAATTAAACGTATTATGTAGAAGGTAAAGGTTTGCAGCAAGTAAACAAGTAATAGTGGAAGATGTATCAATGGTAAAGATTGGACCGGGGTCCATAGTTCACTAGAGGTGCTCTCCTTAGATAAACAACATGGCATGAAGGGTAAACAAATTACAGTAGGGCAATTGACAGGAACTGAGCAATGCAATTACTAGTCAGAAAGATCCTATGAAGTTGACTGGGCGATACAACAAGATATATAGACCGCCATCCAACTGCATCTATGACTAGAAGTCCACCTTCAGGTTATCATCCGAACCCCCTCCAGTATTAAGTTGCAAGCAACAAACAACTGCTTTAAGCAAAGTGTGTAAGTTAAACAGTACACATGTTCCATGAACAAGACACCATTGTTTTCTCCCTGGTAGCAACAACACATCTACAACCGAAGAGATTATTGTCACTTCCCTTGGAAACTAGAGGCATGAACCCACTATTGAGTATAAATACCCCCTCTTGGAGTCACTAGCAACTACTTGGCCAAGATAGCTACTAACAACAGAGAGCATGGAAGATCACAAACAACATAGACATGATAGAATCATAAAGACAAAACCATTAATCAAACCAACATAATAATCTCAATATCCATCGGATCCCCGCAAACACAACATGCATGATTACAAATAGATTAGATCTTGATCATGAACGGAGCTCACAATATCTATACATGAAAGCACAAAGGAGGAGATACAACCATCTAGCTACTACATGGACCCATAGTCCAAGGTGGAACTACTCACGCATCATACTGTAGAGAAGGCCTCCGCGATGATCTCCCCTCAGGCAGGGTGCCGGGAAGAACTTCAGATCCCCCGATCTAGGGACGATGGTGGCGGTGGCTACAGACGGTTTCGTGGATATTTGATCGGGTACCCAGGGTTTCTACATCGGGGGCTTCTTATAGGCGAAGGGGGAGAGTGAGGAGGCGGCCAGGGCCACCAAACCCTATTCAGGTGCGTGGCTGGGCCCACTCGCGCCTGGGGTGGGTCTGGCCCCCTGGCTGGCCCCTCCGGCTCTCGTCTAGACTTCTTGTTCCCCACGAAAAGTAATTGACATTGTACTTTGTCCCGTCCAATTCCGAGAGTATTTCTTTACTAACTTTTCTGAAACCAAAAACAGCAGAAAACAAGCATCTGGCACTATTGCAACTTGTTAATAGGTTAGTACCAGAAAACATGTAAAAAGCACCTTAAAGTGTGGACAAGTAAAGCAAAGTAGATACTAAACAAGCATGGAGCATAAAAAATTATAGATACGTTTCCAACGTATCAACATCCCCAAGCGTAACTCCTGCTCGCCCTCGAGTAGGTAAGTAATAAACAGAATAATTTTTGAGGTGGCATGCACCCTCACAATAAAGATCCAACCATTTGCAAGCATTGAAAGCTGGGATCAAAGAACTCTAAACATGTGCATGAAAGATGGAGTTCTAACAATAGGACATAATAACTATGCATGCAACATGGCAAGCTACAAACAAAGATCATGAATAACATGCATTGAAAAACGTTTGTTTGTTTCATATGCAGAAAACATAGCATAGTGGCAATCAGCTTGTCACTCATAGAGTAGCAAATAGATGCATAGGACACATGCGAATTTCACAAGGGTGACTAGAAACAAATAGCACAAGAACAAGTAATATGACAATATGCATCAATTAATAAGCTTTGGAACACTGCACACAGAATGACAATTATGCTCTCTTAATGGTGCCTAAAGGTAGAAGGTGGAGACTCAATAGTGGTGGAAGAAAGGACTTTTTGTAAAAGGAAGCAGGAATTATAGGTTTCAAAAAGAGATTCCAAAAATCATGGTACTTGCTAGCTTTCAGCCCTCATTGCCCCTATCATAAGCATCTTGAAGTGGTTAAGGTTAAAGTGGCAAAGCTGGAGTATATGCTTGACGAAGTATAAGTTGGCAATCTCATGCCCCTTGAATACGAGGGCCACACCTCATGCATACTCAAATTTGGGTCCAGGTAAGTTCTTGTCACTGTAAGTATTTGCATATCATTGAGAACCGCCAATGGGTACCCCTTGCACATGGTACAGGAGCTTTCCCATAACCAAAATGACAAGCCAAGCAGACAATGAGCATCTCAGCAATTCTTCTTATGTACCATGGGAATATGGTGTTTTTCTCTCTTTCCTCTTTTCTCAATGTGTCTCTTTTTTATAAGAAGAATGCTTTATAGATGTCACTATGGTGATGCTGGAAGTTTCCACCATGATTAGGCATGGCTTAGGCTAGCGACCCAGGCGTTTCTCTAACACAGGATACAAACTCCATGGACTTACAAGTTCCCTCTTTATTTCACATCGGTGACATACATAGACAAAAGAACATGATATCAACTGAGTACAACATGGTACAAGTGCAATGTTGAAAACGTTCCCCGTGACAGCACGGTTCTGCTAACTCCAACTTATAAGTGCAAGCATATACAACAAAGTTGTCACAATGGTTCAAGTTTATTAGGGGCAAAGAATAAAGTGTGCCATTAAGTTCGTGAGAGCTTTAATCACTAAGTTTTCACATTACAAAATAGTTTTTAATTGGAAGATATTTGAAAACAAGAATATACTTGGAATGGTGTAACACACCATGCATAGGAGTTTATAGTGGACACTTTGGCAAAACTTGGTTTCTTGGGATTTGGAAGCATGAGTATTACTTCCGCATACAAGTGGAGGCTAGCAAAAGGCTGGGAGCAACCAACTAAGAGAGCAATAATGACCAAGATCATGAAGTGTAACAAAACATACTAATCAAAGCAAAGAGTGGTACTACAAGTCAAGGACTAAATGATCATAGAGGCTAATGGTAACTTGTGAGAGTCATAACATGGTGTGAGCATGTGCCAAGTCAATCCAAGCAAAACATCAAAGGAGAATACCACAATACTATGCTTTTTGCATGCTAAAACAACGCATAATTTCTTCAAGACACACTAAGCAATCCCAATTGTTTGTAACAAGACATGCTACATCAATAATCACTAAGCATAAGGTTAAAACAACACCTAGAATGTCATGCTAAAGTCTAAGTCACAGTCAATGCAAGCTCCTTTTGCACTTCAAGCAAGAACTTACTACTCCTTTCCAAACACCAAGAAAACTTATTTGCAAAAAAACACAGCGAGAACGAGGGTCCAAACTACTTAATCAAACTAAACAAACTAAGCAAAGCAAACGAAAACTAAGACGCTCCAAGAACAACACAACTGTGCATGAAACAATAAAAAATGAAGTGTCTAGACAGACCTAAGCTTTTTATTGATGAAGAAGGGGATGCCTTGGGCATCCCCAAGCTTTGACGCTTGTACCTCTTGGATATTTCTTGGGGTGACACCATGGTGGAATCCCCAAGATTGAGCTTTTGTCCATTCTTCATCTCATTGCATCATTCTCTCTCTACACCTGAAATTTTCCTTCATACAAAACTTCACACAATCTTCATTCGCAATATTAGTGTATTCAAAAGATATTAGACCACTGGCAAAGCTTTGGAACAGCAAGACTTTTCACTAAAAACACAAGCTACTGTATTAACTCCTTCATAAATCTCAATTTACCTGAAGGGAACTCGAAAAGGAATCAATAAGAAGCAAATGCAAATAATGGCAGAAATCTGTTAAAACAGACCAGCAGGTAGAAACCGATTTTTTCGTACATCTTATGTTGCTCAAATCAAAAAGTGTTGAACTAACGAAAGTTATCTAACATACTGGGGGGATTTATTCGTAAATTTTTAGCTCAATCCGAGTTATAAAGCCTCCTCACGAATTTTTTTGGTCGAGGACAGAAATCTGTTTCGGGACAGCAACTCCCCAAATCTTACTTCCCTCTCATTAGAGGTCATTCTTGGCATAAAAAGAAAACAAAAAGGATAAGGAAAGGTAATTACTGAAGTAATAACTTCCAAGACTCAAGGAAACTCTTGGGTTATCTCCCAACAAGTACTTTTCTTTAACGCCTTTAAGTTAGGCACAAGAAGCAAGAAGAATCAGGTATTTTCAATTGAAGAAGCATTAACATCAAATCTTGCTTTCAAAGGAGGAGCAAAAAGCAACTTATCTCTCCTCATAGGTAAGTGTTCAATACCTTTCTTGAATGAAAAATGATATTTAATGGTGCCTTCTTTCATATCAATAATGGCACTAACTGTTCTAAGAAAAGGTCTTGCCAAAGTAATAGGACAAGAAGCATTGTATTCAACATCCAAAACATAGAAATCAATAGGGACATAAGCATTGTTAACCATGATGAGAACATCATTAATACTCCCCATGAGTTTCTTCTTAGCATTATCATTGAGTGGGACATCCAAATAACAATCTTATAAAGGTGGCAAATCAAGCATTTCATAAATGTTCCTAGGCATAATAAAGACACTAGAACCAAGAGCACATGAAGCTTTGAGGTCAAAGTCATTCACTTGCATATTAATAATGGTTCCCAACTATCTTCTACTTTCCTAGGAATAAAAGCTTTGTGTTTTAGCTTCTCTTCCTTAATCCTAGCAAGAGCATGTGTAATGTGTTTGGTAAAGGCAACATGCATATCACTAGCATCAGGACTTTTAGCAAGCTTTTGCAAGAACATAATCACTTCAGAAATATTGCAACCATCAATATCAAAGTCAAACTTGGCATCACTACTAGTAGGCTCAATAGGCTTAGGCATAGTAGGAGTAGGAATATGTCGGGGGGATAACCCCCGGTAGGGTCATGAGAGGGGAAACATAGTGCAGCTGGGTTGGCTCCGAGTAAAGAAAGAACCTGGCCGGGTAAGAACGGCCGGGTAAGATAGGCATGAAAGCCGACATACAAACTATGTCGGCCCGCATAGGACAAAGTTGTAGCCCTTGCAGGAACCAACGAGCCGAGTCGACCGAGGAAGGGCCGAGTCAAGAAGGACGCGTGGCACCTTTCCGAGTAATGTTCAGGAGGGACCATGGTAAAGCATGGTCAAAAGAGAAGAGCGACGCCGGGTGACACAAAAGTAGCCAGGTGACGCCCAAAGCATACGCTGACGTGCAAAGTAACAGCATGACACCAAAAAGAACAAGAAGCAACGTACCAGAAGACCGTTAGCTGTTAAGCTTTATGGACCGGGCCTCTAGGCTTAGGGCAAGCCCATGACCCGGCCCACATTGTAGTGACCAAGATCCAAACAGTAAACCCTAGAACCCAAAGGGGTATTAGCTAGCTAGCACTGCCTATATAAGGGAGGGCATTGCAGTAGTAGAAGGAGGTTGGACCAAGTAGTGAACTAATGCGGTGAACTCTAGCTTATACAGCTCAAGGAGCACTTGTAATCTTTGGGGTATCAATCGAATTGCTAAGTTTGGAGAGTTCTTCTTGTTCTTCATGCATGGCTCGACCGTGCACTCCCTCTCCGGTGACCACAAGTACCCATTCGGCCCCCCAACTTAAGCCTACCCATGGCATCTGCCGTGCCACCACCACGACAGTTGGCGCCCACCGTGGGGCAGAAGCAGGTGCTTGATGGAGTCTTCATCCGGACGGGCAACATCATCGCCAAGACCGGCGAGCGCGTCTACTCCGGCCTCATCCAGAGGTTTGGAGTGCTCAAATTCGTCAGCGACAACGCAGGCTGCTTTGGGACCAAGTCGCTCCCTAGAGGTGGCCGCTTCATCAAGTCCGGTGAGCACCAGGTCTACGTCGTGGTGCGCGTGGAGCGCGCATATCCTGAGCACGTCGTCAGGCGCCAGATCCTCCAACGGCTCCTGTCGCTGGGAAACCACACTAGCTCGTCTCCATGGAGGTAATGATGATAGCCCCAAACCCCGCAGCTCCCCCAGTAGTTCCAGTCGTGAATGAGAACACAGAGGGAGGAAATCATGAGGAAACACCAAGGGCTGCAAGAACAGCAAAGGCGCCACTGGAAAAACCAGAGAACATAGCTAGGATCAAGAGGGATAAGGAGATGCATGAAGCGATAGACAAGTTGGCAGAGCCAGTGGCACATGCAACTGACCCGGCAAGTGTGCAAGCCGAGTTGGAGGAAGCCAGGATAAAAGTACTAGAGAAAGCCAAAGAGCTAGCACAGTTACAGCAGGACGTGGATATCACCATCCGAGAGCTTAACTCGGCAAATCGAGTCAAGGGCGCAAAGACCCGTCTTGATGCAACGATATTGAGAGGAAGGACTCTCAACGAAGAGCTAGCAGATGCGACATCGAAGATAACACCGGAGAACAGCAACGAGACAACCATGCGTCCAACATATAACACGGCAGCAGCTAATCTGCGAGCAGCAGAAGCAACAATGGCAGAATTACCCCACTTGGAGGGGGGAAGCAAAGAAAAGGCAACAAGAACGAGTCAATGAACTAGTAAAAGCAGCCAGCATGCTGAATGAGGCGTATTACGGAGCAAATCCGGGTATAGCAGGGAGGTCACAGCTGGTTCACTCAACAACTCCTGTCCCGACGAGATCGGTTGGGCACACAGCATCCTCACCCGGAGCGGCGCCTAGGCCGAGAAAAGAAAAAAGTGTGGATTCTGGAAGAAACAAGCAGATGGTCGCCTATGATCTGGCAGTGGTTCAAGGAAACCCGGCGCATGCGCAAGGGGCAAAAAGAAATAATCCCCAGGGAAATGAAAACCAGGAAAAAGCAGGGCAAAGAAATGACAACGGAGGGCAAAATTTTGCGCCTCATGCTAGGCGCGGAACTCACTTGGCAGGAAGAGGAAATCCAGCTCCGAATAACACACCAGCTCAGCCGAAAAGAAGATAGCAAAGCGCGGGAAAAGCAGTTCAACAGCCTGCTGACCCGAACGCGAATAAGTATAATGATGGTTACTCGGCTATGGTAAATGACGGGTATGAACTGCCAGATCATGCATATCAAGAAATGGGAGCAAGATTCGGAGGCAGGAACCTTCAGCCGGATGATGCAAGGCTGAAGCTTGACCGCATAAAAATGGCAGAGATAATTGAATCGCAAGGTCCGCAGGGTCCGCCGTGCTTTGGCCCAAGGATCATGAAGGAGCCACCGGTGCCAAATTTCCAGCTAGCCAAAGGGACAAAAATGTATGATGGAAGCACAAAGCCAGAGGACTGGCTCATAGATTATGGAACCGCTGTGAAGATCGTGCAGGGAAACTTGAGATGGGCAGTACGTAATGTGCCACAGATGCTGGAAGGACCAGCTCGGGTATGGTTGAACAATTTGCCACCTGGAAGCATCAACAGTTGGATCGATTTTCACGACGCCTTCGTGAGAAATTTCATGAGCACTTACAAGAGGCCGAATCACCCACAACAACTGGCAATGTGCAAGCAAAGACCGAATGAAACAGACAGGGAATTCCTCACAAGGTGATGTACAATGTGTAACTCTTGTGAAGGGGTAATCGAGTCACAAGCAATCGCATGGTTTGCACAGGGATGTAGACATGGAAGTGTGTTCTGGCAAAGGTTACAAAGAGATATGTCGGCAAGCTTAGCAGAGACGATAAGAATCGCTGACTCATATGCGTTAGGAAATCCGACTCATCCGCTGCTCATGTCGGCAGACGGGATGACTGAGACTCGGATCTATGACGTTGTCAGGTCGCAAAGGCGCCAGGAAAGATCCGAATACAAAAGCAAGAGAAGAGACGAAAGACCAGATTACAGGTATGGTTCGACTCAGGTTGCGGTTGTGAGTCAGGATCATCCAGATGCTGGAAGCAGTCAGCGTCAAAGGACAAATGGAGAACAACAATGGGTGCCAAAGGATGACGGCAAAAAGGCCATACGATCAGAGGAAACAGTATCAGGACCGACAAAAATACACCTATGAGATGATGCTGGATTAGCCGTGTAAATTTCACACGCCTAGTCCGAGTAAACCAGCCAATCACACGATGAGGCAATGCACTTGGTTTCAAAAAGGAGATAGAGTGGACTCGCCGAATAAGCAGCTTCCACCACCTCCCCCTCCACCACTTACAGGAGGAAATGCTCAGATAGTCGGAGCAGACAACAGATATGAAAACAGGTAGCCGAGGTATCAGAATCAATAAAGAAGAGAAGTTGTGCACCAGGTACACAATCCAAGAGGTGACGACGCTCATGTCGGTCATGGAACTAGAAATGAGTATAGATAACATCACCAGAGTTATGTTGTCTTTGTCACAGAGCCAAATGACAAAAAGAGCCAGCAGCAACGAATGATGGAGGTGAATGCCATGATGCCTGCAATCCCCAAGTACATGCATTGGTCTGAGCAAGAGATAACTTGGAGTATAAAAGATCACCCCAAGATCATGCTAACCCCAGGAGGATATGCTCTGGTTTTGGATCCAACATTCATGGGCCCAGATATCAATGTCAAGTTTTCAAAAGTGTTGATTGACGATGGCAGTAGCATCAACATCATGTATAAAGATATAATGCTCAAGTTGGGCATTACCATGAACATGCTGGAGCCGACTAAGACCACTTTCCACGGTATTGTGCCAGGATTGTCCTGTGAGCCAATTGGCAAGATCTGGGTCGACGTCTTATTCGGCAACAGAGAGAACTGTCGCACTGAGGCCATAGAGTTTGAGGTAGTGGATTTGGTCAGCTCTTATCACGCCTTACTCGGCATGCCGGCTATGGCAAGATTCATGGCTACTACCCATATGGCTTACTTAAATATGAAGCTGCCAGGCCCATGTGGGGTGATCACAGTTGAAGGGGACTACAAAAGATCTATTGCTTGTGCCTCAGCCGGATCTTCACTGGCCGAGTCACTCGTCATAGCACAAGAGAAAAGTCAGATGTTGGAAGTGGAAGCATTGGCCAAAGTAGCACAATGTCCATGCCGGCACTCACCAACCCGCATGGCAGTGTGTCATTTCAAGCTACAAAGGAAACCAAGAAGGTGCAGGTGGATGAAACTTTCCCAGAGCGCACAGTTACCATTGGGGCTGGCCTAACAGACAAATAGGAAAGCGAGCTCACCAGCTTCCTCCGTGAGAATCGGGATATCTTTGCATGGTCCACTCAAGATCTGCAAGGAGTTCCGAGGGAGTTGGCTGATGTCAACACCCAGATTTTTAATCCCAGATGCCTGTTATGCCATACATCGCAATCCCAGGATTACCATTTTTGCGAGACATAACAGAATTGGATACCATAGTACATCATCCATTACAAACCGTACATAAGTTCTTACACAAATAGGGATCTCATGATCCAGTTCTTAATACAACTTCAAGCAGCGGAATACGTAATAAGAACGGTGGCGTAGGCGAAGCTCCATCTTCGGGGTCATAGGCAATGCTGACGATGGAAGATGATCCTAGTTGTCGTAACCTTCCTGGGGTCCATCCTCCAGGTACTCCTCTTCATAGTCCGCCACGGAATAGCTGTGGACAAAGCCATGAGTACTCTTTAAGTACTCGCAAACTAATACTAACAAGTGAAAAGGGTTTTTGGTAATAGGACACTAGGCTCTAGGGTTATTTTGTAAAAGCCAGATTTATCTCTACTAAGTTTAGAAGCAATGAATGCTAGTTGAAATTTTATAACACCTAAGTGGGAACTTGTATCTCATATCACAACCCTGTTGTCGTCAAGTCAAAGTCTCAATTCATTTCACAAGTTCTTTTAGAACATCTGACGGGGGAATAGTATGGCCACTCCAACTGTCCATAACCGCGGACGCGGCTATTCGAATAGTTTGACACTCTGCAGAGATTGTACACTTTCACCACAACATTCGATACATCCGTCAGGAACAAATCCTGAATTCACCATACTCAGTATGCGGATAATCAATCCTAACCTTTCAATTACACGCCCTAGTATAAGCACCTCTCCTGTGAGTTTGGCCTCCCAACCATGACCAACTGTCATCTTGGGTACTGCACGGGTGGACAATCTTCACAAGGTAGCCACAGCTCAGACCTTGGCCGTGAGGGAACTAATACTAAGGTATATACGTTTCCAGTCAAGCCCTACCCAATCTTCGGGTATTGTGGTTGTACGATAAAATTGGAATGGTATCGCATCCAGATAGCCATCAGTTTTATAAAGGGCTAAGGCTCATGCCTCATCATTTTCATCACCAAAATCATCAAGTGTTTGGAAACACATGTCCAAAACATTTCAATAGAATGATCCATCATTCCAAGGTTTTCATAACCATTTTTCCACCAAGTATTCCCATCAAAAGTTGATCAAGTTTTATGCTTAGCACTAGCATCTACAAGTGGGGTAAGCACTAATGAGGGGTGCTAAGCTAGTGGAGTTTAACTGTGGCATCCCGCAAAACCACTACTAGAAAATCGCGTTGTTTTTGTGCATTGCATCGTCATCATCATGCATTGTTTGACTGCATTATTTTTAAAAGCCTAGTTTTGATTTATACAAATACCCCTCTTATTTTCAAACACAAAACCCCGATCGCATCGGAGATTTTATTTGTCTAAAAACTGTTTGCAAAATGGCCTAGTTTTAAAATAGGCAAGACCAAACAAACACACATCTTAAAACAGCCCCCACCTAAATCCTATCCCCACCCAAATCTATCCTACCCACCAACCGCAGGCCGCCACCTCACCCTCTCACCCAATCTCCACCCACCGCCACCCTCCCCGCAGGCTCCTTTCCGCCTGCACTCTCCGCCAAGGCGCCTCGCCTCATCCTCTCTCCTTCCCCACCACCACTCCGTTCCTCTCCTCGTCTCTCTTTCCGCCGCTGCCTCCGGTGTCCTCCGCTGGCCAAGGCTGCAGGTCTCGCTGCCCGCCTCACCTGCTCGCCTCCGCCCCTCGCAAGCTCCGCCAACCACCCGAGCCCGGCCGCCACGCCCTCCACCTCTGTCCGCTCTTTCGCCGTCTCCGCGCAACCTCGCCGCCCTCCGGCGAGCCTGCACCGCCCGGTCTCTCGCCTCCTCCTCCCCGCCGCAAGCCCCGCCCGGCCGACCGACCTCCGCGCCGGCATCCGCGGCCTCCTCCGCCAGCTCCGCCTCCAACCGCCGGAGCCGTCCGTCGTCTGCCGCCGCCGCCCCGCCTCGGGCTCGACCCCTTCTGGAGATGCACCGTCGCAAGACGTGAACCTTTGTGATCCGCCAAGATCGTCCACCAAGACACACAAGTCCCCGAACCGATGACCAAAGAGAACCATCTCGGAACGCCATGAGCTGCTACCCCGACCACCGAAGACGGAACTCCAAGTACGCCTTTCCGGACACCGAGACCCGCGAAGACCGAACCCGGATGTGGATACCCCGAAGGCTGATCTCGCCGAACCCTGGAACCCCGCTAAGATCTTCATCGAGACCCGAGAACTCCGCCGCAGCACCCGGGAATCTCCTACATGGAACCATCGGGCCACGCAAAACCATCGACGCCACACCCGAGTCCGACACCGACAACTAAAACCGTGGAACCGACAAGATCGACCTCACCGACGCCATGATCTCCCTCACGGAATCTGAAGACCGTTCCGATTCCTCGAACCCCTCCGAGCCGCCAAGATCGCCATGGAACGACAAGTACTTCGCCTCGAACATCGAGATCGTGCACGAAAAGTACTCCTTCCCGGTTGCGATGCTCGAGAACGCGGACGGTAAGGACGCCAAGACCTCCGACAGGGAACCGACCAGTTCGCCGAGAACCGCACCCGAACCTGAAGCACGACAAGATCTGCCCCATTATCCGAGAACGATCCCGGAGTCCGAGGACGCTTCCGTCGAACCCTGAACCCTGAGACCGACCCCGAACCCCGGAACCCCAAGTTCGTCGAAACCCCTAATGTGTGAACCCCTTCCCGAAACCTATTTTACAATATAATACAACTTGTGGCATATTAAATTGTCATTCTTGCATGCATCCTTGTACGTGGTTTGGGGCCTTATGCCGATTCACCTAATAATTAAATATGGGGCCCATATGCGGGCAAATCTAGCCTTATATTGGCCTCATTTAAACATGTGTAGCGAACCGGTGATATATTTTTCCATGTTCAAACAACATTTAATTTGGGGGGTAGTTAAATAACTTGAACCGTTTAATTAAATGTCGGGACCCCGGTTCCGCTTAATATGACCTAATTGCATCGCATCTTTACCATGCCATACATCATACATGCATCATGCCGATCTTCTGCCGTTGTATTAAATAGCGCATCCGGTGTTTCTTCTAGTGTTTTGCTTCTTCGCGGATAAGGCCGTTGAGTTGATGCGAGAGTCGACCCGATCTTCGGTTGAACCTTCGGCAATGTTTTCAGGCGAGCATCTCCCCCTTTCTACCTATCTTACTTTTATAGTATTTATTCCCTCCTGTTGACCATTGCTATCTGTGTTGCGATGCTCTAGTTTCGTACCCTCGATATCCCTTGCAGCCTTATATTGCCTTGGACACATCCTATTACCTGTTGTTTGGTAGATAGCTGGACTTGCGCGTCGTAGTCGCTTGCTCAAGTGTCATGCGCGTGTCGTCAAGTGCCACAGATTGTTAGTGTCTTTGCCGCATGTTGATGTTGGATATGATCATGGTTTTACTTATCGTTCACTTTAATTCTGTTTAACAACTAAAATTGAAGTAAGCAGAGGCATCGGTGGGTGATAGAAAATATTTGGTTTCCGAACGCCCACTTGTGTCCGTGGGACCCCGAGTACTTGATACTGTTCCTTGATTTATCGCGCTATCCACATCCGGAGGTATATGGGACCCCCAGCGAGCTTGATTCGTCTTATTTCTTGGGGCCACAAACTAGTTTGAGGTTTTATTTACGATCCTGTACTTATGCCATGCTATCGTTTATTTACGATTGTGCGAGGCACACTCTCTGTTTAGGTAAGCGGAATGTTTTGTGTATCGACAAGCCAGCCACACTTTCGGGTTCCCGATCGTTTCTGACCATTGTTGCAAACCTTGAGTCCGTCTCGGAGTCAGCTGGCTTCGTTGCGGGTCTACTCAATGGTGTGGCCCCCTGAAATATTTCTGAATCCTGTGATTGCTTTGTCGTGAAAGCCTCGTTGGGTTTTGTTTTGGTTTTTCCGAGGTTGATCGAGCGTGTGTTGCTATTGGTGCACCCCGGCCGGGTAAAACTTTCTGAAAGCCGTGTCCGCGGATATGGACGACTTGGAGCACAGTATCTCGACCATAGACAAGCATAACTAAAGTAGTGCTATAAATTTGACTTTATAATGACTAGTAATCAGCTTCACTATAATGGAATGGCTAAATAATACTGCCCACAATTGCTTGTTTGGAGTGTCGCTTGCGACCATTGTACCTGACTAGTAAGTATTGCAACTACAACGGAATGGCTAAGTAAAAGTACCAACAACTGCTGGGTTTTGGGGTTATCTCATGTTAACTGTACCTGACTAGTAAGTGTTGCAACTATCACGGAAAGGTTAACTAAAAGTGCCCACTGCTTATTTTATCAGGATGATTACCTACACTTTACTAGTAATTGCTGCAATGATAACTGACTAAATAAAACTGCCAACTGTGTGAGTTCCTCGGTTGACTTCCTCGTTTGGTCTCGAGGGGAAATACCAGGATGGGTTTGATTGATGGTATCATCAGGTTGGTTCCGAATAGGACTTTCTTATCCCTCTCTGATTGCCGCCAGTTGTATCGAGTCTCTATAGGGTGTTTAGTGCATGCTGCCGCTGCCGCTTCAGTCCACCATACCTATGTAGGCGAGGACCGCCGAATTCTAGCCTCGCTGTCTTGGCCTCGTGATCGACGCCTCTTTTCCTTTGCCCTTTGTCGGCACCCTTTTGTTTAAGCAGTTTGAGATTTGAGATCGCCGTAGCGTGGTTACCCTTCCGGCTTGGCCTGGGCAGGGTTATGGACGCCATTGGTTATTCTTCAGGGCTCTTAGCCCCATTTGCATCTTGTCCGTAGTCGGACGCTCTATCTTTTCAAGGTGATTTGGATCTTTGTATATTATATCTGTATTCTTGACTCTTGGAGTCGTGCTGTATATATATATCTGTTCTGTGGGTCCCATCGAGGACTGTTGTGTAATGTTATTACTTCGTTTTCCACCCGCACGAAAGTGCCTGGTGGGCACCTTTGAATCGTCTCTATGCGGGTTTGGCGGGTTTCGCTAAAACTTGCATAGGGACGATTCTGAGGGTGTTACAGAGTGGTATCAGAGCTCAGCAGTTGCGATACCCCACAAGTCCAGCCTGTAGGATAACCTAGCTAACGGCCGAAGTAGAGTGTCAAAACTATTTTTGCAAAATCGGTTGGATAGTTCTGATTAAGTCTAATTTTACTCCTTACCCCTCTGCTGTTCTCCTCTTACCTCTACGTGTTTTGAATCCGCTCTCGTCCCTTTCTTCGAGTCCAGGAATTCTCGTGGTTGGGTTCCGTCGTACCTTCAGGGTTTCGTTTCCTTCTGTGATAACGGTGTTCTACCATCCGGTGTTCATGCTGTCTGAGGAATCCTTCGTCTGGTGGACCTCTCTTTGTTCCTTCTCGTGCCTTCCGGTGTTTTCCGACGCGACGACATCATCCACGCCAGATCCGATGCGGAGTCTGCATCACTCCTTTGTTTCCGAACCTCGCTTGTCGAGATCTTCAGTCTAATTCCGAGAGTTGGTTGCATAATCCGCCTATTCGGGTGCCGAGTAATGGTTTGGGTGCGCGATGGACTGATCACCATCCGACTACTCTTATCATTCGCTCTTGTACATCGAATCAGTGGATCCATCAATTTTACTCCGTCCACGGAAGCTAGAGGTGGCTTTATTTGTTGATACCTCTACCTTCGACCTTTTGTTCCCGGAGTGTTCCCTCGACGATCCGGACAACGACCTCTTGTTAGTGGTGTCGCAAGGATCTACACGAAGCGAGAAGATGCAGACCGCCGACCTTCTTTCCGGTACCATGAGGCGGATCTCGAGGGCGAGATCCATTGTTAGTGGTGTCGAATTGTGGCATCCCGCAAAACCACTACTAGAAAATCGCGTTGTTTTTGTGCATTGCATCGTCATCATCATGCATTGTTTGACTGCATTGTTTTTAAAAGCCTAGTTTTTATTTATACAAATACCCCTCTTATTTTCAAACACAAAACCCCGATCGCATCGGAGATTTTATTTGTCTAAAAACTGTTTGCAAAATGGCCTAGTTTTAAAATAGGCAAGACCAAACAAACACACATCTTAAAACAGCCCCCACCTAAATCCTATCCCCACCCAAATCTATCCTACCCACCAACCGCAGGCCGCCACCTCACCCTCTCACCCAATCTCCACCCACCTGTCACCTCATCGATCCATACCTTTGTCCCTCTCCCTTTTCTCACCCAGCTCTCCCCCACCCCTCTCTCTAGCACCCGGGCCCCACTCCCTCACACAGCCACCTCCCCTCTTAGCCCCCTCTCCTCGACACGGGTCCCACCCGCAGACACATGCAACCACACGCATACGCAAGTCCACCTCCCTCAGCCCCGGGCCCACCTGACCCCGCTCCCGACCTGCCCCCGATCGAGCCCGCCCCCGCCTCACCTCTCTCTCACGCGATCGCCCCGTCCCTTTCTTCCTCCCCTCCGGCCACTCCTCTCTCTCCACCCCGTCGCCCTCCCGGCGACCCTCACCCGAAGGCCCCTCATGAGCTCCTTCCTCCTCCTCCGCCGCTGGCACGCCTCCCTGATGGGCCCGCCACCGCTGCCACCCGCCTCCTCAGTGCCCCTCCGTCCGCCCCTTCTCCTTCCGGCCAAGGCCAGCTTCCTTCCCCACCTCCAAAGCGCTGCCTCCCGCCTCCGCCTCCTCTCTCCCTTCCCCACCACCACTCCCGTTCCTCTCCTCCTTCTCTCTCTCCTTTCCGGCCGCCGTCTCCGGTGTCCACAGGCTGCTGCAGTCTCGCTGCCCCGCCTCACCCCGCCGCCTCCGTCCTGCAGCTCCTCCATGCCGCTGCAACCACCCGAGCCCGCCGCCGCCACGCCCACTCGCTCCCGCCTCCGCTCGCTGTCTCAGCAGAACCGGGCCGCCCGGCGAGCTCACGCCGCCTGGTCTCGCTCCTCCTCCTCCCTTGCAAGCCCCGCCCCGGCCGACCTCGACCTCCGCGCGCCCCGGCGTCCGCGGCCTCCCTCCGCTCAGCTCCGGCCTCCAACCGCCCGGAGTCGGTCCGTCGTCCGTCGCCGCCGCTCGGGCCCGCCCCGCCTCGGGCTCGACCCCTTCTGGAGATGCACCGTCGCAAGACGTGAACCTTTGTGATCCGCCAAAATCGTCCACCAAGACACACAAGTCCCCGAACCGATGACCAAAGAGAACCATCTCGGAACGCCATGAGCTGCTACCCCGACCACCGAAGACGGAACTCAAGTCGCTTCCGGACACCGAGACCCGCGAAGACCGAACCCGGATGTGGATACCCCGAAGGCTGATCTCGCCGAACCCTGGAACCCCGCTAAGATCTTCATCGAGACCCGAGAACTCCGCCGCAGCACCCGGGAATCTCCTACATGGAACCATCGGGCCACGCAAAACCATCGACGCCACACCCGAGTCCGACACCGACAACTAAAACCGTGGAACCGACAAGATCGACCTCACTGACGCCATGATCTCCCTCACGGAATCTGAAGACCGTTCCGATTCCTCGAACCCCTCCGAGCCGCCAAGATCGCCATGGAACGACAAGTACTTCGCCTCGGACATCGAGATCCTGCACGAAAAGTACTCCTTCCCGGTTGCGATGCTCGAGAAATCGGACGGTAAGGACGCCGACGCCGAACGCCAAGACCTCCGACAGGGAACCGACCAGTTCGCCGAGAACCGCACCCGAACCTGAAGCACGACAAGATCTGCCCCATTATCCGAGAACGATCCCGGAGTCCGAGGACGCTTCCGTCGAACCCTGAACCCTGAGACCGACCCCGAACCCCGGAACCCCAAGTTCGTCGAAACCCCTAATGTGTGAACCCCTTCCCGAAACCTATTTTACAATATAATACAACTTGTGGCATATTAAATTGTCATTCTTGCATGCATCCTTGTCTGTGGTTTGGGGGCCTTATGCCGATTCACCTAATAATTAAATATGGGGCCCATATGCGGGCAAATCTAGCCTTATATTGGCCTCATTTAAACATGTGTAGCGAACCGGTGATATATTTTTCCATGTTCAAACAACATTTAATTTGCGGGGTAGTTAAATAACTTGAACCGTTTAATTAAATGTCGGGACCCCGGTTCCGCTTAATATGACCTAATTGCATCGCATCTTTACCATGCCATACATCATACATGCATCATGCCGATCTTCTGCCGTTGTATTAAATAGCGCATCCGGTGTTTCTTCTAGTGTTTTGCTTCTTCGCGGATAAGGCCGTTGAGTTGATGCGAGAGTCGACCCGATCTTCGGTTGAACCTTCGGCAATGTTTTCAGGCGAGCATCTCCCCCTTTCTACCTATCTTACTTTTATAGTATTTATTCCCTCCTGTTGACCATTGCTATTTGTGTTGCGATGCTCTAGTTTCGCACTCGATATCCCTTGCAGCCTTATATTGCCTTGGACACATCCTATTACCGTTGTTTGGTAGATAGCTGGACTTGCGTCGTAGTCGCTTGCTCAAGTGCGTGTGCGTCGTCAAGTGCCACAGTTGTTAGTGTACTGCCGCATGTTGATGTTGGAGATGATCATGGTTTTACTTATCGTTCACTTTAATTCCTGTTTAACAACTAAAATTGAAGTAAGCAGAGGCATCGGTGGGTGATAGAAAATATTTGGTTTCCGAACGCCCACTTGTGTCCCGTAGGACCCCGAGTACTTGATACCTTTTCCTTGATTTATCGCGCTATCCACATCCGGGAGGTATATGGGACCCCCCTGAGCCAGAGCTTGATTCAGTCTTATTTCTTGGGGCCACAAACTAGTTTGAGGTTTTATTTACTATCCTGTACTTATCCCATGCTACTGTTTATTTACGATTGTGCGAGGAGCACACTGTACTGTTTAGGTAAGCGGAATGTTTTCGCGGTATCGACAAGCCCAGCCACACTTTCGGGTTCCCAGTCGTTTACAGCCATTGTCGCAAACCTTGAGTCCGTCTCGGAGTCACCGCTTCGCTATGGTCTACTCAATGGGGTGGCCCCCTGAAATATTTCTGAATCCTGTGATTGCTTTGTTGTGAAAGCCTCGTTGGGTTTTGTTTTGGTTTTTCCGAGGTTGATCGAGCGTGTGTTGCTATTGGTGCACCCCGGCCGGGTAAAACTTTCTGAAAGCCGTGTCCGCGGATATGGACGACTTGGAGCACAGTATCTCGACCATAGACAAGCATAACTAAAGTAGTGCTATAAATTTGACTTTATAATGACTAGTAATCAGCTTCACTATAATGGAATGGCTAAATAATACTGCCCACAATTGCTTGTTTGGAGTGTCGCTTGCGACCATTGTACCTGACTAGTAAGTATTGCAACTAGAACGGAATGGCTAAGTAAAAGTACCAACAACTGCTGGGTTTTGGGGTTATCTCATGTTAACTGTACCTGACTAGTAAGTGTTGCAACTATCACGGAAAGGTTAACTAAAAGTGCCCACTGCTTATTTTATCAAGATGATTACCTACACTTGACTAGTAATTGCTGCAATGATAACTGACTAAATAAAACTGCCAACTGTGTGAGTTCCTCGGTTGACTTCCTCGTTTGGTCTCGAGGGGAAATACCAGGATGGGTTTGATTGATGGTATCATCAGGTTGGTTCCGAATAGGACTTTCTTATCCCTCTCTAATTGCCGCCAGTTGTATCGAGTCTCTATAGGGTGTTTAGTGCATGCTGCCGCTGCCGCTTCAGTCCACCATACCTATGTAGGCGAGGACCGCCGAATTCTAGCCTCGCCGTGTACTGGCCTCAGTACTGACGCTCCTCTTTTTCCTTTGCCCTTTGTCGGCACCCCTTTTGTTTAAGCAGGTTTGAGATCGATGCCGTTAGCAGGGTTAACCTTCCGGCTTGGCCTGGGCAGGGTTATGGACGCCATTGGTTATTCTTCAGGGCTCTTAGCCCCATTTGCATCTTGTCCGTAGTCAGACGCTCTATCTTTTCAAGGTGATTTGGATCTTTGTATATTATATCTGTATTCTTGACTCTTGGAGTCGTGCTGTATATATATCTGTTATGTGGGTCCCATCGAGGACTGTTGTGTAATGTTATTACTTCGTTTTCCACCCGCACGAAAGTGCCTGGTGGGCACCTTTGAATCGTCTCTATGCGGGTTTGGCAGGTTTCGCTAAAACTTGCATAGGGCCGATTCTGAGGGTGTTACATTAACTAAGTTTAATCTTATGCCTTAGGATGACATCAAGATTATCTAGCTTAGGCCAAATTTTATGCTCTTTATGCAACCTTCAATTATCTTTCTAATATCTACAATTTACTTAAGTAAGCTCTAAGTACTAGCTTTGATAAAGAAATAAAGTATAAAGCTGGTAAGTAAAACTAGGATTGGTTTATCAAGTGTATATGATCACCTATGCTTAAGGCATATAGTGGTCATGGTAACAAGCAAGTATTAGCTTGCATAAGTATCAGTATAAGCTTGCATTAGTAGGGTATCTTGCAAGTGTTAGCTTGCATTGGTTAACTTGATTAGTAAATCTTGCTAAGTTAATAGCTTGCAAGTATTGGCTTGCCTTGTGCAGAGCAGTGGTTGAAGTTCTCCTCGGCTTCTTCTTCGTAGAATCCTCCTTCCTCCTCGTATCCTTGGTCGGTACTAGCGTTATGAATAAATACGAGGTACACAATCACCAAAAAATACTTAACTACTTGCAATCATCACACCAAAAAGGGTCCTATAGATGATCTAACATCATCTCTAATATTACAAGATTAAGGCTTGGTTTAATTCCTTTGGTTTTTAGAAAAGTAATTTCTACTCATTGAAAAACTACATAAGATTTAATATTCTCCAAACCAAACATGGGATCATGTTGACACATGTCATCACCACATATTTTAGTCCATGGGAATGTGATTTAAAGTGGTGTCACAATTTAATAAGGTTTTACCCTTTTATTTTAATTAAATAAAGTGACTAGAAATGCCTATGGGGCATTCTTTTATTACTTGAAAATTATTTCTGTAAGTAATCCTATATATTCTTATATATTATGAAAGGTATGGTTAAATGTGATTTTTGAGAGTTGCAATCAACTCAAAAGCTATTATGGTTTAAATTTGAAAAATGTTTGAATGCAGAAAAGCTTCTGCCTTGTTATTTTTACCATGGATGATCTATAGATCCAAATGACTTGAATCCAACGGGCTTAGATTCAGCACTTTCAGACCTTTCTAACAAAATTAGTTTCATTCGATTTGGTGCACTGAATCGACCTGGGTTGATTTTTGAAACTGGGTACAGAAGTGTGTTTGAAATAAAATGGAAAAGGTTAAATTCAAATAGCTGGGTTGCGCGGGAAGCGATACTGGGCCGTCCTGCTAAGCACAGCGCTTGCGCGGGCTGGTTAAGTGGTTGTCCCCACGCGTCAGTGAGACGAGGGGGTGCGAAGATGTATGGGGCGATGTGGTGCGTTCGATCTGGTTCTAATCAAACGGCTGAGAGTCATCGTCGACGTTGGGCAACACCGGCGAGACAGAAACCTAGCGCGGCCAGTGAGGGTCGTTGGGGGCTCACCGGGGTTCAGGCGAGGGTCGACAATGCGGGCGAACGACGAAGTCGATGACGGCGAACCTCCTGGTAACCGGAAGCTTCTCCTGGGGCGGCTCCAATCACTGGCTACCTTCTTCTCCAGTAGCGACGGGCTCCGGTGAAATTCCAGCGAAGCGCTGCTCGCCTTGCTCCGGGAACGGGTGGCACGATCAGTGAGGAGAGGGGATTGAGATGGTGTGCTCAATTCGGCTGGGGGTGGCCTCTATTTATATTGGAGCGAGAGGACCGACGGGGCGCAAGGTGAGCTCGTCGTGGTCGACGGTACAGACGGCTATCAGCGTGGGCGACGGTAGGGGGCGGTGCGGTGCTCCCTGGCGATGCTCAACTACATGGTGGCGAGACGTGGGACGGTGTGGTTTGGTCGGAACGCGATGGTGCTCTGTGCGTGCCTGACGGAATATATAATGGCGCACAGCGCGCGTGGTCCGCGGCGAACGAGCGTGTCTGCGGCGAGGGCGTCGGTCGAGCGTGGCGCATAGGGCGCGCTCTCGGCATGGTTGCTGGCGAGCTTGGCATGGTCCGTGCGCGTGGTCCAGTGGCTGGCAGGGTTCAATCGGTGGACAAGGAGTGGTGGTGGGGTGTTGTCTGCCTCCTAGAAATGTTGTTTAGGCTTGGTGCTTGCTCTGGCTAGCTAGCCATTGTCGGCTGGCAAGGGGATGCTCGGGTTGGCATGGCATGGGGAAAAGGGTAGGGGATAGGGTTTTTCGAAGCACTGGTTGGCACTGGGGGAGACAAGGGTGATCAATGGTGAACATTGCTTAGCCCAATTACTGCTCCAAACAGTGAAGTTAGGCCAGTTTGATTTGTTTCTGCCAAGTGTTTGATGAAATGGCCGCAAGAATTCAAGTTTTGAATTTTGAAAAGATTTTTGGTGGGTGTGCTAGGTTGGTGCTGGTGAGTCTGCATATGCTTGGGTTTTGAAAGTTGAGCTTGTTTGAGTGGTTTTTGAAAAAGTAGGATCTTCCCATATGATAAAGATTCAATTTTGAACTGTCATTTAAAATATGCATTTAAATGTTTTTGGATGATCACAAAGTGGACGTTGATACTTTGTTATGAGTACAATCAAGGGGTACAAAGATCCAGAAAAGTTTCTGTTAGGTTCTGAAAGTTTGAGACAGCTAAAGTAGGCATGGGAGTTAAATTGGTCAAAATGACCATTCACTCATTTAGCTTTGTTTTGATTTATTTGTCTTTGAGAAAAGTTTGGGAATTGTTTAGATGATGTTTATTTCACCCAAGAATCCATTTACAAGCAAAGGAACACACAAACAAGGTGGTTCAAAAGAATTCCAAATGAAATGCATACACCATGCATGCTTTCACATTTTTATTTAGAAAAGTTTTTGTTAACCCTAATTTTGATGATTAGAGTTTGATGATCCAACTTGTATTTTGGGATGTTACAGCTGAGCACTCTCTTCATGTAAGACCAGATGCGAAGCCGGTGAGGCAACCCCTCCGTTGCTTCGCCGAAGATAGGAGGAAAGTAATAGCTGCCGAGATTGCAAGACTTTTAGTTGCTGGATTCATCATGGAAGTACAGCACCCGGACTGGTTGTCAAATCCAGTCTTGGTTTAGAAGAAAAAAGATGACCCGAACGTAGCAGTGGTATGGCACATGTGTATTGATTACACGAACCTCAATAAGGCGTGTCCAAAAGGTCCATTTCCCCTGCCTCGGATCGATCAAGTCATAGATTCTACTGCTGGGTGTGACTTGTTGTTGTTTGTGGATGCGTATTCAGGATTCCATCAGATACCACTGAATCCAAATGATCAAATAAAGACAGCTTTTATCACCCCGTACGGGGCTTATTGCTATCGCACCATGCCATTCGGATTGAGAAATGCAGGCGCAACATATCAAAGATGCATGCAAAAATGCTTGCAAGATCAATTGGACAAAAATGTTCAAGTATACGTCGATGACGTGGTAATAAAAAACAAACAAAGTCATACTCTAATTGAGGACTTGCATCAAACATTCGCAAACTTGAGAAGATTCCTGATGAAGCTTAACCCGGAAAAATGTACATTTGGTGTCCCGGCTGGCAAGTTACTCGGATTCCTTGTATCCAGTCGAGGAATCGAAGCCAACCCGACAAAGATAAGGGCCATCGAAAGAATGGAATTGCCAAAAACCCTCAATGATGTCTAGAAGTTTACTGGATGGTTGACTTTGTTGAGCAGGTTTGTTAGTCGGCTAGGTGAAAAAGCCCTACCACTATATCAGCTGATGAAAAAATCAGACAAATTCACATGGACATAGCAAGCTGATAGCGCTTTCCATGAATTAAAGAAAATGTTGGCAACAGCACCAATATTAGCATCACCATTATCTAAGGAGCTAATGTTGATCTATGTCGCCGCAACCAACAGAGTTGTAAGTGCAGTAATAGTGGTTGAACGTGAAGAAGGGGGCAAATCAGTCCAAAGACCGGTGTATTACTTGAGCGAAGTGCTCTCTGTCTCGAAACAGAATTACCCACATTATAGAAGATTACATATGGGGTATATATGGCAGCAAAGAAGCTGAAACATTATTTTCAAGAACACTCAATCCGGGTAATATGCGAGGCACCTATCTCGGATATATTAGGCAGCAAAGATGCCAGCGGCCGAGGCGCCAAATGGGCCATCGAACTGGCACCATACACTCTACAATATGATAGGCGAGATGCAATAAAACCTCAAGCTGCTGCAGATTTCTTTGTAGAATGGATGGAAATGCAGTATGAACCACCACTGCCAGATCCGAATTACTGGAAAATGCATTTTGACGGGTCCAAGACGAAAATGGGTTTGGGCGCCGGGATAGTGCTCACATCTCCAAAGAGGGATCAACTGAGGTACGTGTTGCAGATTAATTTTGCTGCTTCTAACAACGTTGCCGAGTATGAAGCACTTGTCCACGACATTAAAGTAGCCAAGGAAATTGGTATCAAAAGGATCATGTGTTTTGGCGATTCAGATTTGGTGATTCAGCAAGTGTATGGACATTGGGATGCGCTGGACGCAAACATGGCATCATATCATTTCCACGTGCAACAAATTTCTGGATATTTTTACGATTGTGAATTTCATCACATTCCTAGAGCAGAAAATGAGGCAGCATATGTACTATCCAAACTAGGATCATCTAGGCAAGCAATACCACCAGGGTTAGCGCTGGAGCATCTCAGAAGCCATCGATCAAGTCGTCACCAGAGTCCGAATCAATCAGGGTCATCCCGGCGAGTCAGGAATCAGATGCAGTGCCAATGGACATCGACTCAGGGGTAGGTTCGAGTGACTCGGGGGCTGATCCGTTCAATTCTGGGATCGCCGAATCACACTCGGGGACTCCTCAGGTCATGTCGGCAGAGCATATGTCGGCGGAACCAATGGATATTGATGTTCAAGAAGACCCGGAACCACTAATACCAACGTGGGCACAACCAATATTCAGCTATTTGAAAGATGGGACCTTGCCGAGTGATGAAACAGTGGCAAGGCAAACAACACGAAGATCAAAAGTGTACATCATAATCAATAAGGAACTCTACAAGCGAAGTGTGACAAGTGTACTGCAGCGTTGTATCCGCCCAGAGAAAGGCCAGGAGATCTTATTGGATATCCATCAAGGAGAGTGCGGGCACCATGCGTCATCAAGAGCATTAGTAGCCAAGGCATTTCTACATGGATTCTATTGGCCAAGCGCATTGGCACAAGCGCAAGAGTTAGTCGGAATATGCAGTGGTTGTCAACACTATGCATCCAAGTCGCATTTACCAGCGTCTGAATTGAGGACTATACCAATCAATTGGCCTTTTGCAGTAGGGTGCCTAGATATGGTAGGACCATTCAAACCAGCAAGGGGAGGCATGAATCATATCTTGGTCATGATTGATAAGTTCACCAAGTGGATAGAAGTGAAACCAATCAAGAAATTGGACGGTAAAACAGCTGTCACGTTCTTAAGGGATATAATCCTCACATACGGTTACCCACACAGTGTGATCGCTGACAATGGCACGAACTTTGCCGAAGGAGCTTTTGCTCGTTTCTGTGGGAAACACCGAATATGACTAGATGTAGCATCAGTCGCCCATCCAGAATCAAATGGACAAGTGGACAGGCTAATGGCTTAGTTCTGTCAGGGATAAAACCCCGCTTAATGGAACCACTCCAGATATCACCTGGTTGTTGGATAGAGGAACTACCCTCAGTACTGTGGATCCTAAGAACAACTCCGAATCGGTCAACTGGTTATACGCCATTTTTCCTCGTATATGGGGCTGAAGCAGTTTTGCCTGCCTACATAGAATATGACTCTCCAAGGATAAGGCAATACTCGGAAGCCGAGATAAAATAGGCTCGAGAATATGGAGTAGACTTACTCGAAGAAGCAAGGGAACTGGCATTATCCAGATCTGTTATATATCAACAAAATCTCCTACGCTACCTTAGCCGGAAAGCGCAACCTCGTGTTTTTCGAGAAGGGGATTTGGTGCTTAGGCTGGTGCAACGCACAACAGTAATGCATAAGTTATCACCCCCATGGTAAGGTCCGTTCATTGTAAGCAAAGCATTGCACAATGATTCTTATTATCTCATAGACGCTCGTGAAGCGCAAAAGAACAAGGCAGTCAAGTCAGGAGATGAGACCAAAAGGCCATGGAATGTGGCACCACTTCGTCCCTTATATACTTAGGAGAAGCAATGCATGTATCACTCGAACTCTCATATGTCGGACGTGTGTGCCGGCTATGTGCTGATAATAAAATGGTATGGTTCAAAAAACTGACTCGGGGACTACCCCTTAAATTTTCCATCTCAATTATTTTATGTCGGCTGGCGTGATACCCGAAATTTATCTCAGAACAAGTACTATTTACTCGACAGAAATCAACTCTTCGACTATGCTATTGTCCGAAAACACGGCTTCATGGCAAGCAAGAGAAAAAGATGTAAGATGGGTAAACACGAACGCCGGATAAGTACAAAGGAGAAACGCGAGTCGGCTTTAGTTTTTGCCTAACTCTCTGCAGCTCCATTATACTAAGTGTCGAGTAATCTTGGCCAAGTGATACAAGTTTCATACTCGTTAACTATATCCTTAGTACTTTGAGACTCTAATGTCGAACACCAAAAAAGGTAGACAGGGGCCAAAGGCAAGGAAAGGTGACACGGCAAAATGAAACTCAGGGACTTGCCCTTGAATGATTCGCACTTAGAACATAACACAAGCATATAAAGCTTATCAAAAGGCACATAATCAAACTTAAAGTGCAATGTATGTTACATCTGTACCCGGCATACCGGGGATCTAATAAAAGTTCGAGTATTTGTTGGCCTAAGAAGCAGACGAACCCGGAGGAGCACTCTCGGAGCCAGGAGCAGGGCTGGGAGCATCGGCCGAGTGAGGGACATCGGTGGCCGGGTCATCAGGACCATATGACTCGGTTGCTTCGCTGTCGCCACCCTCTTCATTAGCAACTTCGACGAGCGGGTCGCCAAGGTCGAGGAAGCTGGGCCCTTCACACCAAGCGTGCACCATGGTGTACTCGATCATGGCATAAGCTCGCTCCTGGCGCTTCTTGATCATCTCCGGGTCATTCAGCCATTTTCCATCCCCCCTTATGCGAGCAAGAACATCAAGGTTGACGTCCTCATACTATGAAAGCACGAAGGAGAGAGCCTTGTCCGCTGCAGCTCGGCCGGCCGACTCACGCCATTGATCCAGCCGGTCTTCAGTAAGGAGCAGTCTCTCGGCAAGTGGTTCGACGAGTCCGGGTGGGTATTCATCCGGCCAGAGCATGCAAAACTCATGGATAGCCGACTTGAGCAAGTCCACACCGCAAGACTTGAGGGTCCTGACCCGTTCAGATACCGCTTCGAGAAGCTCCTCCATGGACACCTCGCCGTCAGCAGGAGCACCAACTTTGGCCCTCATTCTCTTCATGGCTCGGATGGCAAACATGTTGGCCTCAGGAAAATTCTCTGCAAGCAAAAATAGAAAGTTAGCAAATAACAAGGGTAGATGGAAGAAGTCCAGAAGGACTTATACGGTGCGTAAATAAAACTCACTACCGAGAAAGAAGTTGATGGCGGCGAGTTTGCTCTGCCAAGTCTTGGCCTTGGCTTGAAGGGCGTCCAAGTTCAGATTTGCCAACTCGACCGATGATTCGGCCTCGTCAAGCAGCCTCTTGGTCTTCTCGGCGCTGGCGGCCTGCTGCTCATTCTTCTCAGCAAGTTCCTCCCTCAACCCTTTCACCTCGGTCAAATGTTTCTGCTCTGACTTGGCAATCAGCTTCTTCAGCCGAGCCACCTCGTCTCGCTCCTTCTGGAGCTCGGTTTGGTGCTTCTCTGCTTATTCGAAAAGATTACTTGTCAGCACCAGCAGAAAATTTTAGCTATCACATCAACGAAGCAAGAAACTTACTCTTGGCCTCGCTGATCTGCGAGTGAAGAGCATTTATTGTGGACTGAGCTGAGGCTGCGAAAAAAGAACGGGGACGTATTGAGATAATGAACCAAAGAAAAGAACGCCGAAAAGTAAAAGGACGGATAATGATATTACCTTGGCCGTGGGTGTCAGTCTGTAGCTTCTCATACGCAAGTTCGAGCTTGCGATGCGCCAGGACGAGAGCTTGGTGCACCTTGGTGCGCTCGTTATGCGTGAGCTAAACAGAGAGGATATACAATAAAGAAAGGTCAAGTCAAACAACCGGCTGGATCAAAGAACTTAAGATCTTACAACCGAGTAAGTTCCTTACTCGACAGCAACCTAGAGGGCTAGGGATCGAAGCTCTAACGTGAGCTTGGCATAAAGAAATCAAAGAGCTTAAGAGCTTACGGCCGAGTAAGTTCCTTACTCGAAAGTAACCTCGAGGGCTAGGGATTGAAGCTCTAACGTGAGTTTGGCATAAAGAAATCAAAGAGCTTAAGAGCTTACAGCCGAGTAAGTTCCTTACTCGATAGTAACCTCGAGGGCTAGGGATCGAAGCTCTAACATGCAAGCTTGGGATTCAAAGATTAAAGTGATTGGTGAGAGCTTACGACCGAGTAAGTGCCTTACTCAGTTGAACCTCGAGGACTAGGTGATATGCATAAAGGAAATACTCAACAGTACAAAAGAGAAGAAGTTATTTTACCTCGTTCACTTCGTCGGCGTGGGCCATCAAAGAAATGGCCTGCTGGGTCATGTCAGAGACGGCCTTGGGGCCAGCCTTGATTTCTTGCCAGACGGTGTCGACCTCCTGCTTTCCAATGCATTCCATGCCATGGCGTAAGGCTCAGCCGAACCTAGGCTCTTGCCACTAAGCGTCCGAGTGAGAACCTGACCTGTTTTCAGGGTGGTTCCCACATTGGCATGAGTTACTACGGCACTAGCATGGAGGGTAATAGCCTTAGAGCCATCACCTGACCCGACAGCCGCAGATTCACCCCCTTACCCATTGAAGCGATCATGGTCGGCAATGTCGGAGGCCAGATCTGGGGAGCAGAACCCGGAGCGCGGACCAGCGTTGTCTGCTTAGAGGAGGTGGACTTTCCGGATGTAGGGTGAGCAGAGCCAGAAGCCTTGGGCTGGGTCTAGCCCTTTGACATAATTGGAGAGCGAGCAGGGGAATTTGGAGAAGATGGTGGAGCCGGCTGACTGGGCTCAGCGGTTTTGCTGGCTCCAAGATCAGGAAGTTGTTCATTTACACCAGCCTGAGGGCCGATGCCAGAGGAACTAGAGGTAGAAGGTTTCTCGGCGCCAGATTCACGGGCACCAAGATTAGGAAGTTTCTCCTGGCCAACGCCAGGGGCGTCGACCAGATGACCCACTGTGTTCATCGACACCGAGGCGTGAGCCTCAACAAGTGGGAGCTTCGACCAAGGGACTCGGCAGTCGAGCCGAGTTGAGGAGGCGGCCTTAGCGGCGAGGCAATGCTAGACGCAGCCTGTCTTGCCGACAAAGGTGTGACGCTGAAAACAATGAGACATATATAAGAAAACGTCAGTGACGAAAAAGAAAAGAACAGAGAAGGCAAAGTACAAAAACTTACCGGTGACAACTGGGTCACGGACGACTCGGCGTGTGACTCGGCGCCCGGAATCTTGACGAGTCTCAGCCAGGCTGGCAGCAGCAGAGGCAACAGGAGCTGTCGGAGTGATCTTGCTCTTCTTGGCCGGCTGGGTGCTGGAGGAAGCTCCACGTCGCTTCGGCTTGGCGACGGGGATCTTGCCGACTCCACCCACGGCGAGAGGAGTGTCATGTACCTGGCCAGCTGCATAAGTAAATAACGGGCTTACTCGGATAAGCTAGGAGATTAAGGTCACAAGGAATATACCTCCAAAAGCGTATAATCATCATCCTCATCATCGTCAGACCAATATTGTAAGGGATTGTGAGATTGACTCTTACCTGGAGCTGAAGAAGTCGTAGCGTGCGGGATGGGCATGAAGCACTCTAGGTCATACTCGAACTCATGTGAGTCGGATCGATCCCTGTTATAACCATCAGGAGGGACAATACTGTCATCAACCTGGTGAAGGAGATTCTACGGAGGACAAACAGAATGAGAAACTAAAAACCTAAACAAAGAGTGGCAAAAGAGCTAAAGCCTACTCGGCGAGAAAGTGATTCGGAAAATTTACCCAGGGGACAGGCCTGACCCGGCTAAACGGCGGGCAACTCCAAGCCCAGTCATCTGCCAAGTTCAATTTAAAGATTGAGCTTACTCGGCGGGCAATGGAGTCTTGGGTGAGCTCCTTAGTGGAGTGCCGAGTGGGATCGTGGGGTCCACTCATGAAGCACATCTTGTGGCTCCTCGCTTGGATGGGGCTAACCCGGCGTGAGAAGAAGGTGCACATGAGGTCAGAGTCGGCGAGATGAAAGTTTTCATCCGGTGGCAGCAACCTTTCCAAGATTGTGTTAGCCTCGTTTACCGCAGCATCTTGGTCGCGCGGGTCAAGCTGCCAGTGCTTCTTGTTGGGGACCTCATCCGAGAAAGGGGGGAGTTGGATGTTATCAGTGGACCCGCTGTTTTTGACATAGAAAAAGGTTTTATGCCACTTCTTGCAGGAGTCAATACCAGTAACCCGAGGAAAGATAGAATCTCTCCTGGGCGTGATGCTAGCAGCACCGCACCAGGTCGGCCTCTTCTCGGATCAAGGAGCACCAAGCTGGGGAACAACCTGAACCTTAAAGCCAAAAAAATTTGGCCCACAAAGGAACTGTAGGCCAAATTCCAAGGTAGGCCTCGCAAGCGGAGATGAAACAAGAAAGAGAGCCAATCGCATTGGCAGGAAGATGGTGGGTCTGCAGATGGAAGGTGGAAAGAAACGAGGAGAAAAAGGTGCTCACAGGAAGAGCGAAACCGCGTTCGAAATGAGAAAGGAAAACCACCCACTCATCAGCTTGAGGTTTGGAAGAAATCTCACCGGTGGGGAGACGGCAATCCACTTGCAGTGGAATGCGTCTGGTGGAGCGGAGCCACTCCACTTCTTCGGTGGAGACCTCCGAGCCTTCCCAGCCGCCGCGCTCGCTGGCGGGAATCTCCTTCTCCTCAGCACCATCGGCGCCGTCGCGAGCATCCATGAGATCAGCAAATTCAGTCTCCTCCACGGTTGGAAGAGGCTTGGAACAACGAGGACCCGTAGTGGAATGGAAAGAAGAAGGGGGCGATTGCAACACAAGGACAAGAGGAAGAGGAAACCGCAAAGGGGGCAGTTTGATTTTGCGGGCGCAAGGAAGAAGAAAGGGCAAGGGAGAACTGAACGGGCGTGGGGGAAGTGGAAACCCCCAACCCCTACTTAAGGACAGTAAAAACCCCGGTCGTGGGATCTATCTGTGCCGTGCGGCCAGCGTGTGGCCGTGTATCAGGCTGGGAAAGCCAATCAGCAAGCGCCACGTAGCCAAGGATACACGAAAAATCCCGTGCCACGTCGTGGCTAGAAGGACAAGAGGCGTAGGCCGATGGAACTGCCACAGTGACGGGGAATAACTACGCAGCCGTCACTATGCCGCCAGAGCTTGGAACAAAAATTGAGGCAAGTAATCATGATTACCAGCTGTCAGTGACTGAAGCGCGCCGAAAATAACTCGGAATTGGCCAAAATAACTCGGCTCGAGGCAAGAATGAGCCAAGAAGTCAAAGAGTCGACCCGGAAATTGTCAGACTGACCTGGCAAAGTGCGAAATTGCGACAGATAACGACAAAAACTAAGTTCCACTCACACAAAAGGAACCTGGAGACGCCTAACAGCTTGAACTGCTAGACTTCACCAGCTTCGGGGACTAATGTCGGGGGAATAACCCTCGGTAGGGTCACGAGAGGGGAAACATAGCGCAGCTGGGTTGGCTCCGAGTAAAGAAAGAACCTGGCCGGGTAAGATAGGCATGAAATCCGACATTCAAACTATGTCGGCCCGCATAGGACAAAGTTGTAGCCCTTGCAGGAACCAACGAGCCGAGTCGACCGAGGAAGGGCCGAGTCAAGAAGGACGCGTGGCACCTTTCCGAGTAAGTTCGAGGGACCATGGTAAAGCATGGTCAAAGAGAAGGGCGACGCGGGTGACACAAAGGAGGGTGACACCCAAAGCATCTGTTGGCGACGCAAAAGTAACAGCATGACGCCAAAAAGAACAAGAAGCAGCGTACCAGAAGACCGTTAGCTGTCAAGCTTTATGGACCGGGCCTCTGGGCTTAGGGCAAGCCCATGACCCGACCCACATTGTAGGGACCAAGATCCAAACAGTAAACCCTAGAACCCAAAGGGGTATTAGCTAGCTAGAACTGCCTATATAAGGGAGGGCATAGCTCTGCCCGGGCATTCAATTTGTTCGGTTTGCTCGGTCTAGTCTTTTCGGTCATTGAAAATTTTGGTCATCCAAAAATGCTACCCGTATTACCTTCGGTTATTTTGGTCTTTTTGTATTCGGTCTTCGGTCTTTTCGGTCCGGTCTTCGGTCATGACCATATTACCCAAATAGAGAAGAGATAGCTGATAGTTCAAAGCAAATTAGCAATTGATAGTTATTACATACTGACACAGACTACATAGTCACGCTCTTACTTTTACATAGTCGCCCACCACTTGACAAATATCAACTCACAGTCACAGTCTCACGGATCACAAGTACAGTACATCCATGTAGAACATCAAAATGTTGGGCTTACACATCCATGACCATGTTCACAATCACAGTCTTACACATCACAAGCTCACAGATCACAAGCACAATATATGATAGAAACTCGTTGAATCATGCACATCCATGTAGAGTTGTACACCATGTTGTACGTTCACATTTCGTTGGTGAACTTTCTTGACTTGCTCGTGTACGGAGATGCAGCAACAACTGAACTTTCGGCTTATATTTTCTATCTAAAAAAGGAACGGACAGAAGCTATAGTCATTTAGTAGCACTGTCTAATTGTATTAGCTATACTCATTTAGTAGCAAAGAACAATGGACACAATATTTTTCTCATGTAGTAGCCTAGTATAAACATAAATATATCAAGGAGCATGGACAGAAAATAACAATACTCATGTAGTAGCAACATAAATATATGAAGGAACATGGACACCTGGCTGATTGTAGATGCAATAGAAATGTATGAAGAAACCGCTCGATTGTAAGTCCGGCAATAATGCATCCGCAAGGGTAACATAAATGGTATTAGTAAATTAGTGTCTAGATAAATACCACTGAAGAACATGGCTGATTGTAACCACTTATCGCTTCATCTGCCTCTGCATCCGGAAGAGAAAGTTCCTGTGCTGAACAACAAAATGGTCCGGCTCTTCAACTGTTTTTGGATGCCATCTACGAAAAAAACAGCAAAAAATCTATGATTCACTCTCGATTCCCAATAGCTGAGAACATGTATAACAGTCAGCGTGTATAAGTACATAACAAAGGCGTGTATAACAATATACTAGTGTTCTACTTCTACAAGGCTCCAACAAATTCTCTCCAACGAATGCATGTAAGTATACAAGTGCAACGGGAGGTGCAGATTTCTTACCTTGGGTTGGGGCTTGATCACGTGGCGGCGGCGCCCCGAGGTTGGAGACGCGTGGGAACCGACCGGAAGAAGCTTGGCCGCCGAGGTGCTGGAGCTGGAGCTGTGGCCGCGACGCTTCGTCGTCGTCGCCTCGTCGAACTGCTGGATACGGTGTCGCCTCATCGGGGTGCTGGAGCTATGGCCGTGGCGCAGCGCCTCGAGGTCGGAGCTGTGGCGGGAAGTCGGGGACGGCGAAGGACTGGAGGTGCGCTTGGGTAGGGATCTGGTGGCGGGCGGCAGGGCAAGGTCCTGGGCTCCTAGTTGGCTTGGTTGAGCTTGCGATGTGTGGCAATTTTGTAGGTCAAGGAGAGCTGGGAGTAACGAGGGAGCAAGGAAAATGAGAAGGCCAGGCCTCTCTTGGGCTACAGCTGGACAGATTCTGCCGATAGGGAGCTATGCGGTACTAGAAATTTTCGTCTATTCGGTTGAATCGGGCTTCAACTGCAAACAACTGAACAGACTGTTATTATTTCGGTCATGTAATTGCCAGGACCGAACACATATCCAAAGACCGAATTACCTGATATTTCGGGTTCGGTCCCGGTTTTTTGGTTTTGGTCTTCGATTTCGGTTTTTTGTGCCCGGCCATAGGCATAGTAGTAGTAGAAGGAGGTTGGACCAAGTAGTGAACTAGTGCGGTGAACTCTAGCTTATACAGCTCAAGGAGCACTTGTAATCTTTGGGGTATCAATCGAATTGCTAAGTCTGGAGAGTTTTTCTTGTTCTTCGTGCATGGCTCGACCGTGCACTCCCTCCCCGGTGACCACAAGCACCCATTCGGCCCCCAAATTAAGCCTACCCATGGCATCTGTCGTGACACCACCACGACAGAATAGGGACTACTTGTGGTTTAGTGGTGATAGTGCACACACTATTGTTTCTATCAATTTCAGCTTCCCTTTCCCACTTAGCATGAAGTTGAGCTAACATCCTAACATTTTCATCAATAGTAACTTGTATGGCATGAGCAGTAGCAAAGGTGTTCTGCATAGTTTAAGGTTTAGCATCCATTTTATTAACCAAAGAAGTCTGAGCTTCAGACAAAGAGGATATATTTTTCTCAATAGTTAAAAGCTTCTCCTCTATAGTCTTATTGAAAGTGGTTTGTTTACTAATAAAGTCCTTGAGCATGACTTCAAGTTCAGAAGGTGCACTTCTAGCATTATTGTAAGATCTTCCATAGGAAATGTCATTACTAGGAGGATAAGGCCTATAATTATTGTTGCTACCAAAATTATTCCTATAGGCATTGTTGTTGAAATTGTTGTTTCTAATGAAGTTCACATCAACTTGCTCTTCTTGAGCAACCAAGGAGGCTAAGGAACACTATTAGGATCTAAAGGAGCTTTCCCATTAACAAGCATAGCCATAATAACATCAATCTTTTCACTCAAAGAAGTTTCCTCAACAGAATTTACCTTCTTACCATGTGGAGCTCTCTCAACATGCCATTCAGAGTAGTTAACCATCATATTATCCAGGAGCCTTGTTGCAGCACCCAAAGTAAGGCCCATAAAAGTACCTCCAGCAGCTGAATCCAACAGATTTCTTGAGGAGAAGTTCAAACCTACATAAAAAGTCTGGATAATCATCCAAGCAGTGAGTCCATGGGTAGGGCAATTCTTAACCAAAGATTTCATTATTTCCCAAGCTGGAGCAACATGTTCACTATCAAGTTGTTTAAATTTCATAATGTCACTTCTCATAGATATAATCTTAGCAGGAGGATAGTACTTTCCAATAAAAGCATATTTGCATTTAGTCCAAGAATCAATACTATTTTTAGGCAAAGAAAGCAACCATTCTTTAGATTTTCCCCTCAAGGAGAAGGGAAAAAGCTTGAGCTTAATAATATCTCCATCTACATCCTTATACTTTTGCATGTCACAAAGTTCAACAAAGCTATTAAGATGGGCAAGGGATCATCGAACCAAAGACCGTAAAATTGCTCTCATCACAAGATTCAACAAAGCGTGCTTAATTTCATAAAAGGGAGCAGCAGTGGTAGGTGGAACAATAGGAGTGCTTAGGAAATCATTGTTGTTGGTGCTAGTGAAGTCACACAACTTGGTGTTCTCAGCAGAGTTCATTTTGGCAAAGGTGGGCAAGCCAAAAACAGCAGCAACAGCTAGAGCAGGAACTAATTTTTTTGTGTTTTTGAAAAAGAGGCAAACAAAACCAAGCAAAAGAAACAACTAAAACAAAATACAAAGTAAAGAGAAAGGAAGTGAAGGACTCCCCGTGTGAATACTTCCTTGGCCTCCCCGGCAACGGCGCCAGAAAAGCTTGACGATTGTCTACGCACAGCCTGTTGGGAACCCCAAGAGCAAGGTGTGAAGCATCAAGCAGCAAGTTTCCCCTCAGTTGAGACTGAGGTTATCGAACCAGAAGGAGGAAGGAAACGTCACACAGGTGTTGCAAGCAACACGGAGACCTGCACAACACAAACTCAAGACTTTGCCCCAACGAACAGTGAGGTTGTCAAGCTCACCGGTTTGCTGTAACAAAGGATTAAACGTATTGTAACAAAGGTAAAGGTTTGCAGCAAGTAAACAAGTAATAGTGGAAGATGTATCAATGGTAAAGATTGGACCGGGTTCCATAGTTCACTAGAGGTGCTCTCCTTAGATAAACAACATGGCATGAAGGGTAAACAAATTACAGCAGGGCAATTGACAGGAACTGAGCAAGGCATAAGAATGCAATTACTAGTCAGAAAGATCCTATGAGGTTGATTGGGCAATACAACAATATACATAGACCGCCATCCAACTGCATCTATGACTAAAAGTCCACCTTCGGGTTATCATCCGAACTCCCTCCAATATTAAGTTGCAAGCAACAGACAGCTGCTTTAAGCAAAGTGTGTAAGGTAAATAGTCCACATGTTCCATGAATAAGAGACCGTTGTTTTCTCCCTTGTGGCAACATCACATCTACAACCGAAGATATTTCTGCCACTTCCCTTGGAAACTAGAGGCATGAACCCACTATCGAGCATAAATACCCCCTCTTGGAGTCACTAGCAACTACTTGGCCAAGATAACTACTAACAACGGAGATCATGCAAGATCACAAAAAACATAGACATGATAGAATCATAGAGACAAAACCATTAATCAAACCAACATAATAATCTCAATATCCATCGGATCCCCGCAAACACAACATGCATGATTACAAATAGATTAGATCTTGATCATGAACAGAGCTCACAAGATCTATACATGATAGCACAAAGGAGGAGATACAATCATCTAGCTACTACATGGACCCATAGTCCAAGGTGGAACTACTCACGCATCATACCGGAGAGAAGGCCTCCAGGATGATCTCCCCTCCGGCAGGGTGCCGTGAAGAACTTCAGATCCCCCTGATCTAGGGACGATGGTGGCGGCGGCCAAAGACGGTTTCGTGGAGATTTGATCGGGTTCCCAGGGTTTCTGCATCAGGGGCTTCTTATAGGCGATGGGGAAGGCCGAGGAGGCGACCAGGGTGGCCAAACCCTATCCAGGCGCGAGCCTAACCCTGGCCGCGCCTGGGGGGTTGGCGGACTTGGCCCGCTTCCTCGTCTCCCCTCTTGACTTCTTGTTCCCCACGGAAAGTAATTGCCTTTGTCCTTTGTCCCGTCCAATTCCGGGAATATTTCTTTACTAACTTTTCTGAAACCAAAAACAACAGAAAACAGGCATCTGGCACTATTGCAACTTGTTAATAGGTTAGTGCTAGAAAACATGTAAAAGGCACCTCGAAATGTGGACAAGTAAAGCAAAGTAGATACTAAACAAGCATGGAGCATCAAAAATTATAGATACGTTTCCAACGTATCAGTACACTACTAGTATAACGTGTCTTGCACTCAAAGGCTCCGGGTACGTCGGTGACTCCTCTGTAGCCTTCCTTTATCCGGCATGGTCCTCCCTTCTGGATCCATCTAACTGGGTCGCCCAGCAGGCCAGGGGCCTTGCTACCAACTATGGGCCACCGGGGTTATCCGGATTAGAGACATGCTATGATGATACCCATATAGCGTATCCCCAACAGTAGCCCCCAGAGAACTCCGAGATCTTGCGCCGTCTTGCCTCTTCAGGTTGAATGCTCCGTTTAGACGAATGTCAGCAAATCGTCAAGCAATATCTTGTAGTCCTCCCAAGAACCCTGCAATGCTCTTCGTCTTCAACTTGTAAGTCGGAGAACTGCTGAATCTTCCATCGTGCTCTTCTTGTAGCCGGACTAGATCTTTCCATGCCAGAATCTCTCGTTGGGATGTTTCACCTGCCCATGTCAGCTAGAGCAACATAGACCATAGGTCAGCGACGCCTCGTAACTCACACATGCAGAGAACACAATCATGTCCGTTTTCCCCGCGCGAAAGATACGAACCGTTGGCGGCGGTGGTGGGAACGTAGCGAAATTTCCGCGCACGTACACGCACGTGTTGTCCACACAACAACCATTCGATCATTTTGCACGAATCTTGACGCCGGGGGTTATAAATTATAACTGTGGTAGATTTTATCTTTTCACCGCATTCTCCCCCGTGTCATCTTCTTCCTCCTGCGAACCATCTCCTCGAGCTCTCCACGCGCACAGGAAAAACCCTAGTTTCTCCCCCATCTCCCAGACACCTCTTTTCCGCTCCAATGGCAAGAAGCAGCTCCACCCCTTCCATGGCGGCGATGAGCGATGCTGCAGCCAAGCCGGCTAGATCCATTCACGTGCCTCCGGAGGGCGTGGTGGTGCCATGGTCTGTGGTGGTGGAAACCACCGGCGACAACCATATTCCAGCGGGGCTGGAGCCGTTGGAGGGGGAAAGTGACTCCCACAAGGGAGATTGGCGTGGCTCTGACATCGCCAACAGCGATCTCAAAGAGCTGCTCGCCGAAGGATACCTCCCTGCAATGGAGGGGCTAGTCTGGCGGGCGGCACCGGCCGGCGAGGTCACCCCTTCTCCCCAAGGCGGAGAGAAGGTGTACCTCAAAGCGCAAATGGTACGCGGCGTCTCCCTCCCGATCTCTAACTTCTCCCTTGTTGTCCTCAACCATTACCGGGTTCAACCTCAGAACTTTTCTCTGAATAGCATCCTATCTCTTAGCAACTATGTAGCGTTTTGTGAGGGCTACCTAGGAATTAGGCCTAGGTTAGATCTGTTCATATATATTTCTTCACCGTCAAGAGGGAAGCCGGGGCAAACAAGGACGAGCTTAGGAATTGCGGAACAATTAGCTTCAAGATCCGGCCTGGCCGGCGGTTCCTCGACATGTTGGCCATGAGTCCTGCAAGAATTGGCAGTGGACGTACTTCTATGGCCCAGACATCCCTCTGGCTGGCCGAGAAGCAACATACCCGGACTTCGTCGATGGGGCCGCCACTGAAGCACCGACATGGAGATCCCAGGCCACCCTTCCCTCCGACAACGAAGCTTCTCGTGCCATTAGGCGGATCGAGTGGTTCGTAGAGACGGGTTTGACCGGATTGGACCTAGTCATGTGCTGGTTCGTTAGGTGGATCCAGCCTTTGCAACACTGTGTGAAGCTGATGCATCAGTACACCCTGGATAGGAAGGATAGCCTTCGCATCTCCATGGATAACTTTTCAAGTGACTCCATCAAGCTCCGCCTTAAGGACAGCGTCAAGGTGAAGGACAGGAAGCGCAGATTCTCCATCACCTACGACATGTTCGTGGATGGCAAGTGCCCAGAGGTACCTGTTTATTCTCCATGTATGACATATACTCTAGTTATTCCGTCTAGCCATTACCGTTTCATCTAACACTTTGGGATTTCACTTAACAGCTCAAAGGTCTAGAGGAGGACGACATGGCTGTCCAAATCTATGACCCCAAGATGAAGGTGAAGGGTTTCGCGGCATAGTAAATCAAAATTTTCTACGGATGCGAACAGAAGGGAAGCCAAGATCTAATCTAGGAGATGCAAACAACGAGAGAGATTGGATTAGATCTTCATACCCTTGAAGATTCGCACAGCGGAACATTCGTCGGAACATGGGTGATGTAGTCGTACTCGCTTCTCCTCCTCGCGATCCGATCCGATCTAGCACCACAAGTGGCGGTGCCTCCGTGAGATGCACACGTGCAGCACCTCGACGTCTCCTCCTTCCTTGGACCAGCAAGTATGGTGGAGAGATGGGTTGGATCTACAACGCGACGGCGCGGTGCAATTGGTGGAGAGTTTCTGCAGCAGGGCTTCGCCTACACGCAGTCGGGAGGGAGAGAGAGAGGAGGGCAGCAGGGCGACTGGGCTTGGAGGGGAAGGTGCGCCCCCAGCCCTCTTTATATAGAGGGGTGGGCGGCTGCCCTAGACCCTCCCCCAAGCCCAAACCGGCGGCCACAAGGAGGAGGAGTGGGGGGCAAGGAAACCCCCCCCCCTTCTAGAAGCTCCAATTAGGGTTTTACCCTAGTTGGCCGGTTGGGCCCTATGGGGCCTTGTGCCCCTGTCCCAATGCGTCCAGAGCACTCCCTCATAGGCCCATGCCCCCTCCCGGAAGGTGGGGCCACGTTGGTCCCCTTCCGAAAGGTTCTAGAAGCTTCCGGTACAATACCGATTAACCCGGAACAATTCCGAACTCCAAAACTGCCTTTGCCTTATATGAATCTTATTCTCCGGACCACTCCGGAACCTCACGTGATGTCCCGGATCCCATCCGAGACTCCGAACAAAAACTCATAAACCAATTATCCAATCTATCCTAGCGTCGAGACACGTTAAGTGTGTGACCCTGCGGGTTCGAGAATATGCAGACATGATCTTCTACCAATAATCAACAGAGGGGTCTGGAAACCCATATTGACTCCCACACATTCATCGATGATCATATCGGATGAACCATGATGCCAGGATTCAATCAATCCCATATGTATATTCCCTTCGTCTCGCGATATTTTACTTGCCCGAGATTCGATCGCTTGCATCGTCATACCTAGTTCAATCTCGTTCATAGCAAGTACTTTACTCGTTCCGTAATCCGATATCACTTTGTGATTAACTCCTTAACCACATGCTTGTAAGCGGTGTTGATATCGATTACCGAGTGGGCCCGAAGTGTATCTCTCCAACTTGGGAGGGAAAAATCCCATCTCGATACATACAACCCAACAGATACTTTCTGATCACCTGAGAGACACCTTTATGATCACCCTCTCATAGGATGACGTTAGACGACCTCAAAGCTTTCTTCCGATACCAGGGAGTTGTATTATCTCATGGTCTAAGGAATACAATATTTGACATAAGAAAAGCTTCGCAAAGACGAACACGATGACACGATCTAATTGCTTCGCTTAGTTTGGGTCTGTCCATCATATCATTCTCCCAATGATATGATCTCATTATTAATCGACAACTCATGTCCATGGTTAGGAAACCTTAACCATCATTAATCAATGAGCTAGTCCATAGAGGCGTACTAGGGACACGGTGTTGTTCACAAACCACACAAGTATTAAAGTTTCCGCTTAATACAATTCTAGCATGGAATATAAACATTATCATGAACAAGAATTATAATAATAACATCTTTATTATTGCCTCTAGAGCATAATTCCAACATTCTCCCACTTGCACTAGAGTCAATAATCTAGTTTACATCTGGCAATAATCTCACACCCATGGCACTAAGGTGCTGATCATGTTTTACACGTGGAAGAGGTTTAGTCAATGGATCTGCGACATTCAGATCTGTATGTACTTTGCTAATCTTCAGATCTCCATCTGCTATATAATCTCGGATTATATGAAACTTGCGGTTGATATGCTTGGTCTTTGGATGATATCTTGGTTCCTTAGTGAGTGCTATGGCGCCAGTGTTGTCACACAATATCTCCAGTGGGTCCAATGCACTTGGAACCACGCCAAGCTCAGTGATGAAGTTCCTGATCCAAACTCCTTCACTTGACGCTTCTGCAACAACCATGTATTCCGCTTCTACTGTAGATCCCATGATCATGCTTTGCTTGCAGCTTCTCCAGCTCACAGCTCCTCCATTCAAAATACACACGTATCATGTCTGAGATTTAGAATCATCCTTGTCGGTGTCAAAACTAGCATCGACGTAACCTTTTACGACGAGTTGTTCATCACCCCCATAGACTAAGAACATTTCTTTAGTCCTATTTAGGTACTTTAGGATGTTCTTCACGGCTGTCCAGTGTTCCACTCCTGGATCACTTTGATATCTGCTCGTCAAACTAAGAGCATTGGACACATCCGGTCTAGTACACAGCATGTCATACATGATAGAACCTATGGCCGAGGCATAAGGCACTTTGCTCATAGCTTCCCTATCATTTACCATAGCTGGACACTGATCCTTGCTCAATATCTTACCTGACAACATAGGCACTGAACCTTTCTTTGCCTTATCCATTCTGAACCTTTTTCAGAACTTTGTCTAGGTATGTACTCTGGCTTAAAGCTATCAGGCGTCTTTGTCTATCTCTATAAATCTTGATGCCCAATATATAAGCAGCTTCACCTAGGTCTTTCATTGAAAAACACTTGTTCAAATAACTCTTCACATTGTTAAGCATGTTAATGTCATTTCCAATAATCAATATGTCATCCACATATAGTACCAGAAATGTCACCGAGCTCCCACTCACTTTCTTGTAGATACAAGCTTCGTAGCAATTTGGAACAAATCCAAAGCTCTTGATCACTTGATCAAAACGAAGGTTCCAACTCCGAGATGCTTGCTGCAGTCCATAAATGGAACGCTGAAGCTTGCATACTTTATCAGCATCCTTAGGATCGACAAAACCTTCGGGTTGCATCATATACAACTCTTCATCAATGTTGCCATTGAGGAACGCAGTGTTGACATCCATCTGCCATATTTCATAATCATGAAATGCAGCAATTGCTAATAAAATCCGAATGGACTTAAACATCGCTACGGGAGAGAAAGTCTCAGCGTAGTCAACTCCTTAAACTTGCCGAAAACCTTTCGTGACAAGCCGTGCTTTATAGATGGTAACATTACCATCCGCGTCCGTTTTCTTCTTGAAAATCCATTTGCACTCAACGGCCTTTCGGTCGCTAGGAGGGTCCACCAAAGTCCATACTTGGTTTTCGCTCATGGATCCCAATTCGGATTTCATGGCTTCTAGCCATTTCTCAGAGTCTGGGCTCATCATCGCTTCCTCATAGTTCGTAGGTTCACTGTCTTCTACTAACAAGACAGCCAAGACAGGGTTGCCGTACCACTCAGGAGGGGCACGCGACCTTGTCGACATGCGACGTTCAGTAGCAGCATCGTCCGAAGCTTCATGATCCTTGTCATTAGCTTCCTCTATTGTTGGTGCGGCGACCTGGAACAATTTCAGGTCTTCGCTACTCTCCAACTCAAGAGAAGGTTCAATAACCTCGTCTAGCTCTACTTTCCTCCCACTCACTTCTTTCGAGAGAAACTCCTTCTCAAGAAAGGAACCGTTCTTTGCGACAAACACTTTGCCTTCGGTTCTGTGATAGAAAGTATACCCAATAGTTTCCTTAGGGTATCCTATGAAGACGCATTTCTCCGCTTTGGGTTCGAGCTTGTCCGGCATCAACTTCTTGACGTAAGCTTCGCATCCCCAAACTTTAAGAAACGACAACTTAGGTTTAGCACCAAACCACAGTTCATACGGTGTCGTCTCAACGGATTTATATGGGGCCCTATTTAAAGTGAATGCAGCGGTTTCTAATGCATAACCCCAAAATGATAACGGCAAATCAGTAAGAGACATCATTGATCGGACCATATCTAATAAGGTTCGATTCCGGCGTTCAGACACACCATTGCGCTGTGGTGTTCCGGTGGCGTGAGTTGCTAAACGATTCGCTTGCTTTAAGATGCGTGAGAAAATCATAACTCAAATATTCACCTCCACGATCGGATCGTAGAAACTTAATCTTTCTGTTACGATGGTTCTCCACTTCATTCTGAAATTCTTTAAACTTTTCAAATGTTTCAGATTTATGTTTCATTAAATAGATATACCCATATCTACTTAATTCATCGGTAAAAGTGAGAAAATAGCGATATCCACCGCGCGTCGAAACACTCATCGGTCCGCATACATCGGTATGTATGATTTCCAACAAGTCCGTTGCCCGCTCCATCATACCGGAGAACGGGGTTTTGATCATCTTGCCCATGAGGCATGGTTCGCATGTGTCAAATGATTCAAAATCAAGAGACTCCAAAAGTCCATCAGAATGGAGTTTCTTCATGCACTTTACACCAATATGACCTAGACGAAAGTGCCACAGATAAGTAGTATTATCACTATCTACTTTGCATCTCTTAGCCTCAATGTTATGGATGTGTGTTTCATCCTTTTCAAGATTTAGAAGAAATAAACCATTCACAATAGGTGCATGACCATAAAAGATGTTACTCATATAAATAGAACAACCATTATTATCCGATTTAAATGAATAACCGTCTTGCAATAAACAAGATCCAGAAATAATGTTCATGCTCAACGCAGGCACATAATAACACTTATTAAGGTTTAAAACTAATCCCAAAGGTAAAACTAAGGAGAGTGTGCCGACGGCCATCACATCAACTCTTGATCCGTTGCCAACGCGCATCGTCACCTCATCCCTCGCAAGCCGCCATCTATTCCGTAGCTCCTGTTTCGAGTTACAAATATTAGCAACTGAACCAGTATCAAATACCTAGGCACTACAATGAGGGCTAGTAAGGAAAACATCAATAACATGTATATCAAATATACCTTTGATGGTCCAGCCTTCTTGTCCGCTAAGTACTTCGGACAGTTGCGCTTCCAGTGACCCTTATCCTTGCAATAGAAGCACTCAGTGTCCGGCTTGGGACCAGACTTGAGCTTCTTCTCAGCAGGGGCAACGCGCTTGCCGCCGCCTTTCTTGAAGGACTTCTTTGCTCCCTTACCTTTCTTGAAGGTGGGCTTGTTGACCATCAACACATGATTATCCTTTTTGATGTCCACCTCCGCAGCCTTCAGTTTTGCGAAGAGCTCGGTGATCGTATCAGTGGAACCAATCTGATTGTGAGTCACTACAAAACTTTTGTAGCTGGGAGGGAGTGATTGCAGAACCCTGTCAATCTTGAGCTCCTCTGGAATCGTGCATTCCAGTTGCTCAAGGCGTTGAGTGTAGCCCGTCATCTTAATGGCGTGCTCACTAACGGAACTCCCTTCCTCCATCTTGCAGTTAAAGAACTTCTCGGAGATCTCATATCTCTCGAGCGGGCTGAGTGCGAAACATGGTTTTAGCTCTTCGAGAATCTCAAAGGGCAGGATAGTCTTCAAAACGATTTTGAAGTTCGGTTCCATAGCAAAAACATGGTGCTCTTAATCACACCATAATCATCTTTCTTGTTGATAGATGACTTTCTCATCGGTAGGCGCAATTGCAGCAGGGGGTCACCTAACGCTTTCCCAAGGACATAGTCCTTTTGACCGCCAGAGAGAATGATTCTTAGATTGCGGAACCAATTGGTGAAGTTAGACCCATTGTTTTTAAGCTTTTCCTTCTCAACAAAAACGTTGAAGTTGAAGTTGGACTTAGCCATTTGATCTACAATATTTGCAAGTACAAATTAGACTATGTTCATGATAACTAGTTCAACTTTTAATCAAATTACTAGATGAACTCCCACTAAATTCAACATCCCTTAAGTTGTTTAGTGAACATGATCCAAATTCACCACACCTAATCCGATCTTCACGAGAAGAGATGTGGTTTCAATGGTGGACAACGAAGTGTCGGTCATATCATTCATATGAGTCGTGCTTAACCTTTCGGTTAATGTGTTCCGAGGCCATGTCTGTACATGCTAGGCTCGTCAAGTTAGACCCAAGTATTTCCGCGTGTGCAAAACTGGCTTGTACCCGTTATATGTGAGCGTAGAGTCTATAGCACCCGATCATCACGTGATGCTTGGACACGACGAACTTTCGCAACGGTGCATACTTGGGGAGAACACAGTTTTTATCTTGATCTTTAAGTGAGGAATCATCTTATAATGCTACCGTCGCGATCTAAGCATAATAAGATACATAAAAAGATAAACATCACATGCATATAACTTTATGTGACATGGTATAGCTAATCTTCGCGCAATGATCTCCATCTTGTGCGTGCCGGCATGATCTCCATCACTCCACCATGATTGCCTCCACCATGAATAGCAACTACAACTATTGCTAACTACTTAGCGATAAAGTGAAACTATTACATGGCGTATAAGAAGTTGACACACAGGTCATACACAATTATAAAGACAACCATATGGCTCCTGCCGGTTGTGTACTCATCGACATGCAAGTCGTGAAACATTACAAAACATGATCATCGCATACATTATACACATCACATCTTGGGCCATACCATATCACAGAAAACACTCCCTGCAAAAACAAGTTAGACGCCTCTACTTTGTTGTTGCATGTTTTACGTGGCTTATGGGAGTAGATGCTAAGAACTATTCTTACCTACAGAAAGCCACAATGGTGATATTATGGTTGCCAAACTACGGTGTTAATCCCATGACAACTATAGTAAGAGAAACTGGCATCCACCAGTCGCATGTGTGGAACAAGCCACACGTCAAGTGCGAAGCCGGTCTCGCGAACGACGTCGTGTAAGGTTGGCCTGGACCGCTTCAATCTCACTATCCCGCATCATAAGAAGAACACAAACAAGAGACTTGCAACAGAAAACATCAACGCCCGCAACAACCATGTTGCGTTCTACTCGTGAAACACATCTACGCATAGATCTAGCTCTGATACCACTGAAGGGTTTCGCGGCATAGTAAATCAAAATTTTCTACGGATGCGAACAAAAGGGAAGCGAAGATCTAATCTAGGAGATGCAAACAACGAGAGAGATTGGATTAGATCTTCATACCCTTGAAGATTCAAGCCAGTGAACGCTCGGAACGTGGGTGATGTAGTCGTACTCGCTTCTCCTCCTCGCGATCCGATCCGATCTAGCACCACAAGTGGCGGTGCCTCCGTGAGATGCACACGTGCAGCACCTCGGCGTCTCCTCCTTCCTTGGACCAGCAAGTATGGTGGAGATATGGGTTGGATCTACAACGCGATGGCACGATGCAATTGGTGGAGAGTTTCTGCAGCAGGGCTTCGCCTACACGCAGTCGGGAGGGAGAGAGAGGAGGGCAGCAGGGCGACTGGGCTTGGAGGGGAAGGTGTGGGGGGGTGGTGCGCCCCCATCCCTCTTTATATAGAGGGGTGGGCGGCTGCCCTAGACCCTCCCCCAAGCCCAAACCGGCGGCCACAAGGAGGAGGAGTGGGGGGCAAGGAACCCCCCCCCCCCCTTCTAGAAGCTCCAATTAGGGTTTTACCCTAGTTGGCTGGTTGGGCCCTATGGGGCCTTGTGCCCCTGTCCCAATGCGGCCAGAGCACTCCCTCATAGGCCCATGCCCCCTCCCGGAAGGTGGGGCCACGTTGGTCCCCTTCCGGAAGGTTCTAGAAGCTTCCGGTACAATACCGATTAACCCGGAACAATTCCGAACTCCAAAAACTGCACTGCCTTATATGAATCTTATTCTCCGGACCACTACGGAACCTCTCGTGATGTCCCGGATCCCATCCGAGACTCCGAACAAAAACTCATAAACCAATTATCCAATCTATCCTAGCGTCGAGACACGTTAAGTGCGTGACCCTGCGGGTTCGAGAATATGCAGACATGATCTTCTATCAATAATCAAAAGAGGGGTCTGGAAACCCATATTGACTCCTACACATTCATCGATGATCATATCGGATGAACCACGATGCCAGGATTAAATCAATCCCATATGTATATTCCTTTCGTCTCGCGATATTTTACTTGCCCGAGATTCGATCGTCAGTACCGTCATACCTAGTTCAATCTCGTTCACAGCAAGTACTTTACTCGTTCCGTAATCCGATATCACTTTGTGATTAACTCCTTAACCACATGCTTGCAAGCGGTGTTGATATCGATTATCGAGTGGGCCCGAAGTGTATCTCTCCGACTTGGGAGGGACAAATCCCATCTCGATACATACAACCTAACAGATACTTTCCGATCACCTGAGAGACACCTTTATGATCACCCTCTCATAGGATGACGTTTCATGACCTCAAAGATTTCTTCCGATACCAGGGAGTTGTATTATCTCATGGTCTAAGGAATACCATATTTGACATAAGAAAAGCTCCGCAAAGACGAAAACGATGACACGGTCTAATTGCTTCGCTTAGTTTGGGTATGTCCATCATATCATTCTCCCAATGATATGATCTCATTATTAATCGACAACTCATGTCCATGGTTAGGAAACCTTAACCATCATTAATCAATGAGCTAGTCCATAGAGGCGTACTAGGGACACGGTGTTGTTCACAAACCACACAAGTATTAAAGTTTCCGCTTAATACAATTCTAGCATGGAATAGAAACATTATCATGAACAAGAATTATAATAATAACATCTTTATTGTTGCCTCTAGAGCATAATTCCAACAGAAGGAAGTCATTGTCGTGTCCGACGACGATGTCCCGTTGGTGAGTAAGCGGAAGAGCTCCACCTCTAACGCTGCCGACGGAGGCAAGAAAAAGAAAACAGAGGGTGGAGCCTCCAAGGAGTCCACTGCCGCCCTGGAGGCGGAGAAAAGAAGAATTACCGGCATCCCTTTCACCAAGGCACCAACTATTGTGTAAGCTTCTTATCTTTCGACATTGTCCATTGTTCATCTTATTCCTGTACTTATACTTTTGCACGTTTCAGGAAGAAGTCCAATTTAAGTTTGAAGAAGACCTCCAAAACATCGGGGGCTTATAAAACATTAAAGATATGTTGCACCAAGCGTCTCCCGCCATCGCCCCTATCACTCCCATCGTCAAGCCTGCTGCTGCACCGACAAGCTCTCCAGCTATGGTGGTATCTGGCCCTTCCGCCATGGAAGTGGATCCAGGTGTCACCGCGGATCTTGTCCTTGTCGACGAGCAAGCGACACAAGAAAGTACCGCATCCAAAATGGCTGAAGCTCCGGCTAAGGATGCCATCGGTAGCGGTAAGGCGATAATGGAAGGCGGAACGTCTGCCGAAGGCGGCGCCACTGCACCCACGACGTCAACAGAGCTCCCAAAGATTGTCTACCCGATGCTTACGCCGAGTAGCTCAACTCTGGCTCCTGGTGCAGCGCCAACTTCTCCGACTTGAGGTCTTGAGGAGCTTCTCAGGCAGGCTGATATACTGCAAGGAAATAGTCTTTCCTTCAACAAGATATTTGCCAAGAGCGCCACCAACCTCAAGATCATCACACTTGTAAGTTTTATTTGCCTTTTGCATTTCATATGAGTATCCCATTGTAGCCTCTGAGGATTTAGACGAAAAACCATAGGTCTTTGCATCTGAATGCTCTAAGAGTGACTAAGCTAGAAAAACTTCGCACTGTAGCCCCCAAGTATTTAGTTTGAATGAATTATTCCGACTAGATACTTTTAGAGTAGCATACGCAGTGTTTGTAAATTTCAATGCTGTAGCCCCCAAGCCTCTAGTTGAAACAAAATTAGTTCTGACTAGATGCTTAAAGAAAGACTAAGCATATTTCCAAGTTAAAAACTCTCACTGTAGCCCCCAAGCCTATAGATGGATATTTATCCGGCTAGATGCTCCAAGTAGACTAAGTGATTTTAATATTATCTCCATAGAATGAGAGCGCTCGGATAGGCGTCGCCAACGAGAAGTTCCACAAGATGCGCGCTGAGCTGGAAGCTGAAAAGGGTAAAACTGCCTTCTTGAAGGAACAAATCACCAAGAGCAAGAGTCTGTTTTTCCATTTAATTTCGCAATCAAACTTGGTCTTATGCCATCATGTTCCGACTACTCATTGTGTGTTGTTATTTCTCCGACTTGCAGAAACCGTCGCCAAGGCCAAGGATATTGTCGAGCAATCCAAGCACATTGAGCTGCTAGATAGCGAGAACAAGATCCTTAAGCATGAGAGGACTGATACCCTAAAGATGCACGAGGAATCCATGAAGGCCTTGCAGGAGTCCGCTAACATGGAGATGAACCGCATGAAGGAGGAAATTGTGATCCTCAAGGAGTAGAAGAAAGCTGCCGATGAGCAGAATCAGCGCAACCTTGACGCTTACAAGGTTCTCCGACAAGAGTGGGACTCCATGGCGGAGACACTCCAGCAAGCGGAGGCGAGCATCTTTGGTAAGCGATCTCTGTCTTGTACTTCTGTAAGCCAGGTACTCTGAACTTTTTGTGTTATTGAACTCATGTACTCCTTTGCTTGTCGAAAATGCAACTCCTATTGGTTTAACCAATTCTCCTCCGCCGCCAAAGGAATGCATGGTTCTCGCCGGCAACTTCATCAGCACTACCGTCAAGCAAGCCAAAGAGATTTCCAAGCCCCTGAACATTAACATTAAGGCGGTGGAAGTACTCGGAGATTTTGCGCCAAGCCCCCGAGCGTATCATAAGCTAGAAAGCTTCATGTACCCAGGCTAGTGCAAGAATTTCACTGGCAATGTTCAAGGCCCACTATGAGAATGCCTACATCGACACGGTGACCTCAGACCTGCCCGACGTAGACGATGATGGACAGAAGATTGATCACAAAGCTATCTGGGCATCGCTCGCAGGTTATGACACCAGGGTCGCCAAGTTGGTCGATCACAACGCCTTTGTGCCTCTTGAGATCATTGACGGCGACCACCAGACCTCCCCCTAGTCCCTTAATACCATCGACTTTCAAGATGATCAGGATGGCTCTCCTGCTGTCGACAATGCTGCCTCAAAGTCTCCTACGCCAGAGGAATAAAAAACACTTTGTAATATTTGTTTCCTCTGGGTTTATGTGTGCGGAAAAACTGATGCCTGTAATCTTAAGGCCGAAAAACAATGGTTGTATATTTCCTGCTACTCAAGTACTAGATCCAGCATGTAAATATTTTTTAAGCAAGTGTTGGCTTATCCATTACTCTGGTTTTTATGCTTGACCTTTCATGAGTCGGAAGACTCGTAGTCGGAACCATGCGTTTAGGTGATGATTCCCATTGGCACCATCAAAACCTAAGTACAAAATCGCCGACTTCAAGTGCCGAAATTCACTACTCCAGAATGCACATAAAAACAACAAAGGACGTGTAGACCAGAAAACTTAAGCTAACGCCCGTAGGTGGAATTTTCACAAGTGCAAATGCAAATCTTGTGCATAAAGGTTTTATACGATCCAAAAATGAACACTAAAGGAGGTAAAAGACTCAAGAATATGAGTGAACCAGAGAGCTTTATTTCATTGATCATATAAGAGGTACACAGTAGATAAAAAATATGCTAAGTGTAAAATGGACGTAGTTGTACTATGTTCCATGGCCGATCAAGCTCCGGGTAGTCATCATCCGGGTCACGTCGCTTACGCTTATGATCATCGCTGGGTCTATCCTCTAGTTCACGATTGTCAACGAGGTAGTAAGACCCATTGAGCAGCGCCTTGCTTATGATGAACGATCCTTCCCATGGCGGGGATAATTTGTGTGACTTCTTCTTCTTAAGTCGGAGCACCAGATCCCCCTCTTTGAACGAGCGATGCCAAACACGGCGACTATGTTAGTTGCGTAGCTTCTGCTGGTAGATGGCGGATCTTTGGCATGCCAATATGCGATCTTCCTCAAGAAGGTCCACATCTAGGCGTCTGGATTCTTCAGCATCATCTTCGTCATAGGCGGCAACTCTTGGTGAATCGTGAAGGATGTCAGAAGGCAAGATGGCTTCTACTCCATACACCATGAAATAAGGGGTGTAGCCGGTAGATCTGTTGGGTGTAGTTCGCAAACTCCACAGAACAGATGGTAATTCCTCTGCCCAGGCTCCAGCTGCTCTATGTAGCGGTGCCTCGAGACGTGTCTTGATTCCCTGCAGAATTAATCCATTGGCTTGCTCAACTTGGCCATTGTACTGTGGATGTGCCACAGATGCTAGGTCAAGTCGGATGCCCTTCTCCCAACAATAATCTTCCACTTCTCCGAGTGACAAGTTGTTGCCGTTGTCAGTGATAATGCTATGTGGGAGACCAAATCTCACCACTAGATCCCGGACAGACCTAAGGTCAGTTGCCCCATCAAGCTTTCTAATGAGTTTAGCTTCTATCCATTTGGTGAATTTATCAACTTCTACTAGCAGATGCGTAAACCCACATGGTGCCGTCTGTAATAGACCAACCATGTCTAGCCCCCAGACTGCAAACGTCCAAGTTATTGGTATTGTTCGCAATTCTTCAGCTGGAACATGTGGTTGTGGGGCATAATACTGGCATCCCATGCATGTCTCAACCAGCTTGTCAGCGTCTGCCTTTGCAGTCAGCCAGTAGAATCCTTGTCAGAAGGCTTTGGAGACCAACGATCGAGGAGTGGCGTGATGCCCGCAATCTCTGAGATGGATCTCACGAAGGATTTCAATACCTTCTTGCTAGGAAACACACTTAAGGTATACACCAGTGGTGCTTATTTGTAGAGTTGTACATTGTTTATGGTATAGCCCTTTGCTCGACATACTATCTGCCGACTTTCAACCTCGTCGATGGTCAAAGTTCTGTGTACCAGATATTCCATGAACGGTTGTCACTGTGTGAACTAAAGAGTCAACTCTATCCGGGTTCTTGGGGTCTGCTCCCTTCACGGATGGTGTCCGTAGATGTTCTAGAAAAATGCTAGGCGGAATTTTTTTGCACCCTGATCCAAGCTTTGATAGTAGATCAGCCGCCTCATTTTGCTCCCTTAGGACATACTTGACTTTGTATCCTAAGAAGCTCTTGTCTATCTCGTCCACTTCATCTCGATATGCCGCCATCATATGGTTCCACGCGTTCCAGGTGCCAGCCACCTGCTGGGCAACCAAGTCGGAATATCCACAACAAATTTGCGCTTGAAGCCAATATCCTTGGCTACACGTAATCCGTGAATGAGTTCTTCGTATTCCGCCATGTTGTTCGTAGCCTCGAAGTGGATCTGCAAAATGTAGTGTAGCTTCTCCCCAGTTGGTGACTGTAGCAATACACCAGCCCCCGAGCCATTGAGTAGCTTTGATCCGTCAAAGTGCATCACCCAGTATTCTGGCTCTGGCATAGGGGTAGCATCTGGCATATCCATCAAATCTGCCAAGATATGTGATTTGATAGCGTCACATCTCTTGTAGGTGATCTCGAAGGCGGAAATCTCAATGCCCCACTTCACGACCCTTCATGTAGCATCGCTATTGCTGATGATGTCGGATAGTGGAGCTTTGCTCACCACTGTGATAGGGTGCTCCTGGAAGTAGTGCCTTAGCTTCCGAGAAGCAAGGAACACTCCATAAGATAGCTTCTGGTAGTGCGGGTAACGCTTCTTGGACTTCGTCAAGACCTCGCTTACATAGTAAACTAGCCGTTGAACTCCGTACTCATGCCCTGGTTCTCTCCGCTCTACCACGACGATGATGCTGATTACCCGGTTGGTGGCTGCCATGTAAATCAACATAGGCTCCATAGGCTCGGGTGCTGCAAGTATAGTGCCGAGGAGAGTATCTCCTTTAGCTGCTTTAATGCTTCATCTGCTTCGTCTGTCCATGTAAATTTGTTCGCCTTCTTCAGCAACTTGTAGAGTGGCAGAGCCTTCTCTCCAAGTCGGCTGACGAACTGACTTAATGCTGCAACACAGCCTGTAGCCGTTGTATGTCCTTCAGGAATGTCGGACAGTTTATGTTTAGGATGGCCTTGATCTTCTCTGGGTTGACCTCGATTCCATGCTATAAAACGATGAAGCCCAACAATTTGCTGGCTGGAACCCCGAAGACGCACTTCTTTGGGTTAAGCATCATGTTTAGGATGCCAGTATTCTGGCTCTGGCATAGGGGTAGCATATGGCATCTTCGTCAAATCTGCAATAAAATCCGCCAAGATCTGTGATTTGATAGCGTCGCGTCTCTTGTAGGTGATCTCAAAGGCGGCAAGCTCCATGCCCCACTTCGCGACCCTTCTTGTAGTGTCGCTGTTGTTGATGATGTCGGATAGTGGATCTTTACTCACCACTGTGATAGGGTGCTCCTGGAAGTAGTGCCTTAGCTTCCGAGAAGCAAGGAACACTCCATAAACTAGCTTCTGGTAGTGCGGGTAATGCTGCTAGGACTCCGTCAAGACCTTGCTTACATATTAAACTGGCTGTTGAACTTCGTACTCATGCCCTAGTTCTCTCCGCTCTACCATGACGACGATGCTGATTACCCGGTTGGTGGCCGCCATGTAAATCAACATAGGCTCCATAGGCTCGGGTGCTGCAAGTATAGGTGCCGAGGAGAGTATCTCCTTTAGCTGCTTCAATGCTGCATCTGCTTCGTCTGTCCATGTAAATTTGTCCGCCTTATTCAGAACTTGTCGATGGCGTAACCTTCTCAAGTCGGTTGACGAACCTTCTTCTTTGCTGTACCGTCACCTGTATGTCCTTCAGGCATGTCAGATGATTTATGTTTAGGATGGCCATGATCTTCTCCGGGTTGACCTCGATTCCACGCTATAAAACGATAAAGCCCAACAATTTGCTAGCTGGAACCCCAAAGACGCACTTCTTTGGGTTAAGCATCATGTTGTATTTCCGGAGATTATCAAAGGTTTCTTTTAAGTCGGAGATTAAGTCATTTGATTTTTTATACATCACCGCTATATTGTCCACATAGGTGTGAACGTCCGACCAATTTGATCGTGGAGGCAATGTTGCATAGTCCGCTGGTAGGTAGCACCTACGTTTTTCAGCCCAAAGGGCATCATGCATAGCAAAACGTGACGTAAGGTGTGGTGAACGAGGTGGCCAACTGGTCCGACTTCCTCATCTTTATCTGGTGGTATCCTGAGTATGCATCGATAAAACACATAAGTTCCGAGCCAGCCGTCGAGTCAATGACTTGGTCAATGCGAGGCAAAGCAAACAGATCTTTGGGACATGCTTTGTTCAAGCCGGTGTAATCAACACACATTCTTAATTCGTTGGTTCCCTTTTTGGGGAAAAGTATAGGATTGGCCACCCATCGGGTGTGAAGGACTTGTCGGATAAAACTAGCCTTAAGTAACCTAGCTATCTTGTTTCCTATGGCGCGTCTCTTCTCGTCTCTGAAGCGTCGTAGAGGTTGTTTCACCGGTTTGCATTTTGGATCAATATTCAAGCTGTGCTCGGCAAGTTCCCTAGGTACACCTTTCATGTCGGCAGGTTGCCAGGCAAAGATGTCCCTATTCTCATGGAGGAACTCGACGAGCGCGCTTTCCTATTTAGGGTCCAGGTTCGTCCCAATGACAGTGGTCTTGGAGGCATCGCCTACCACAAGTTCCACCAGCTTGGTTTTGATGGCGGCCTTGAAAGCTGGGGCAGAGTCAGAAATCTGCTTCTTCGACGCCGGCATCTCTGTGGCATCGACCTTGCTCTGGATCTCCTTGGATTCTTCACTGTAGAGGACAACTTATGCAAAGGCTGCTTCTCCAATCTCGCAGTCCCTTGCCTTGGTAAAGCTTCCGGATACGGTGATGAGGTTGTTTGGTCTGGGTATCTTGAGCTTGTTGTAGACGAAGCATGGCTTGGCCATGAAGGTGTGGAAGATGTCGCGTCCAAAGATGACGTGGTACACGCTCTTGAAGGGGACCACCTCAAAGGTCATGCGTTCTTGGCGGTAATTGTTAACATCGCCAAAAGAAACCTCAAGCGTGATGCACCCAAGGGACCGAGCCTCCCGGCCAGGAACTACGCCATGGAACACGGTGCTGGTCCGCCTTAGGTTGGCCTCTATCAAGTTCATCTTGTGCAGCGTATCCAGGTACATGATGTTGATGCTGCTTCCACTATCCACCATACATTTGGTGAACTTGTCGCTGTCAATCAGGGGGTTTATGACCATGGCGTACTGGTTCTCCGTAGGGATGAGGTCTGGGTGATCCTTCTTGTCCCAAGTGATTGGAATCTCCGACCAGCACAGGTACTGGGGAACTGGGGTAGGGTGGCCATCAGTATCCCCAGCGAGGTTTTCTATGGCTGGACAGTTGGGGTGCCAAGGAACGTGTGGTAGACGGGGGCCTTCTTCTCAAAGGGGTTCTTGCCCTTGCCATCGCTCTTGGCGGCATGCTTGGGATCAACATCCTCGTCCATGTCACTTGAATCCTTGAACTCCTCGTCCTTCTTCTTCCCCTTGCCCTTTCCTCGCGGTCTGTTCTTCCGACATCGCTTGTAGCTGGACTCCGGGTCCTCCTTGAGATCATTGACGAACTTGCAATGGCGATTGGTGTGAGTGGCTTTGTCGTTGGCGTCGAGGTATATAAGGCATGGCATATCACGGTACTCCTCGTACCTTTGGGAAACGTGGAGCACTGTCGGGGTAGTTTCACTACCTCGCTGCTGCCCACGACCAGCCCCCGTCCTCGATACGGATGGCAATGGGTACCCGCAAACCGCTTAACCTGCGAGTTTTTACCCATTAGGATAAAGATATGGTAGTAAAGTTATACCCAAGGGTAAGTAATTGGACAAAAATCTCTACCCGTTGGGTATTGCGGGTGTGGGTATGGTAATGGAAAACCCGCACCCGCATACCCACCCACCCGACAACTTAGTAGATGACACGTGGGGCATTAGTATTATAGCATTTTTTCTTAAAAAATGTGACATTCTGATTGTGGTATGGCGTGTGACTGTTTTGCAATTCTTTTGAGATTTCAAGATTTGAAAAATATACTTCCCATGCAATTTATGTTTGAATGTAACTTGTTTTCTTCACATATATCATGTGTTTGACTATGTCTTTTCATTATTTAATATATATTTGCTTGCTAATTGAAATCTTGAATGAATAAAAATATATGCTATCATTTTTTATATGTTGTGTTATTATAATACCTTGTTAAGTTGTTTGGACTAATGTGTGGGTATTACCCACGTTTTTTACCCTTGACGGGTGCAGGTATGGAATAAAATCTATACCCACGTGTGGTGCAGGTGCAGGTTGGGGAAAAGATCTGAGATTGCGGGTGCGGGTTTGGTTAAGCTCCACCCACACCCAACAGCCGCGGGTGCCATCCGTAGTCCTCGGCAACGCTGTCCGCCATCACCTCGTCCTGCAAACGTCATGACGACCATGTCGGAGGTTTGCTTTTCTTCTGGCGGGCTCTTCCGCTTGGTGCTATTGTTCCTCTTAACTTGAGTTGGAACGGCCATTGCCGACAGGGAGCCGTGAGCATCATCGTCGGTAGCCGCGAACTCACTAGCCAGCTAGATCATCTGGTTGAGATCTAGCCGGTGATTGTCTTGTAGGCGCTTCAACTTATGTCGGAGCAATGTACCTTTCTCTAACCCATCGATGAAGGCGGCCATGGAGGTCTGAGCGTGCACTCCTGCGCAGGAATTCTTCATATCCAGACAGCGAGAGAGGTAGGCGCGAGATGACTCGTCTTTCTCCTGCACGCACCGCTGTAGATCGCCAACAGTGCAGGGATGCTTATACGTACCCTCGAAGTTCTTGGTGAAAGCTTCTTGCATGTCCAACTAGTTGCAGATAGACTTCTCCGGCAAGTCATCAGTCCATTGTCAGGCTATGCCCGCCAACATCAATGGGAGGTACTTGACAGCGATGTTGAGGTTACCCCCGGCAATCTCCACCGCGTTGTAGTAATCCTGCAACCACGTAGCTAGTTTGGCGGTGCCGTCATAGGGCTTGATGGACTTGTCAATCCGAAAACCCTTGGGGTAAGTTGCGGTCCATATTACAGGTCTGAAGCAACGTGGTCCCAGGTATTGTCCTTCCCGGGCCTCGTGAATCTTGTCCAGGCATGAACGTGCGTCATATGGCTCCGGGCTTGCTCTTTTCTTCTTGCCGCTAGTGGATGGGCTGTGTGAACGACGCATGCCTCCTTCGCCATGGTGGCTGCTAGGGGACGATGGAGGAAGAGGTGGCGGTGGGTTAGCTTTCTTGCTGTTACCCTCCTGCGATGCCTCACGCTTGTCGCGGTTGCTTGTCGGACGCGGAGGGTCATGACGCGACCTGCTCTTGTGTCCTTGGTTGCGCTCTCGGGTTGCTCCGTGTTGTCGCAGATGACGATGCCGCTCTGCCTTGGCGGAGGCATGTTCGTGCGATGGTGAGCCTTGGGGTCTTCGCGATGTCGAGGTGATCGAGGCGGTGGAGATGGGCGACGAGGATGAACCTTGCCTCCGTTGTTGGAGGATATGGCGATAGCGTCCTTCCTGTTGCGTGCATCCCTTCGTCTTCGTTCTGATGAACCCGTCTGAGACCCGACATCATGAGGATATTGGCCCCTTGGCGGCTTAGGATGGCTAGACTGGCAATATGCTGGGTCAGACTCAAGCCTCTAAGAGGTGGCCTTTTCCTACTGTTTCACCACTTTGGCCACAAGGTCATAGACCTGTTCCACAGCTGCGGGTGATCTATCCTGCTCTAGAAGGGTCTTGGCGACGTATAAGTTGAGATAGGAGTGGGCATGACCTACCTGTCCTCGCTGTCAATGTATGACTTGTCTTGTGGCAGCTTCGAGGGAGCCTATCCTAGGTTTCGCCGTACACCAGGATCGTTGATTATGCGAGCCGGGGCTTTCTTAGCCTTCTGCTGCTTGAGCAGAGTCTTGTACTCGGCCTCCATTGCTCTAGCTTTCTCTATTGACTTCTGCGCGTTGGCCAGATCTTGATCCAGCTTTGCGCCTTGCTCCGCGATGGCCTACGCTTCCACCAGCAGCTGCTGGCGCTTCTCGTCAAGCTGGACTACGTTCCGTATATGGGCCACGGTCATGGGCTAGACGAGCAAGTTGCCGTACATCACTCTATCAGCTGGAGTGATTTGGGCCGCAACAGACGTAGATGCCGGAGGCGGCGGGTTTGCGGTGTTGTTGTTACTCGGACCGACGTTGAGTTCCTACGGATGCTGCACTGGGTTAGGCGGAGGGGGCATGACCTTTGCACGATCATTGTCGGCAGCAACAGGTGGTCCCTTCCCCTTATCCAGCGCTTTGGGTGGAGCTTGTCCAGTTGATCTTCATCCATCGCGGTCCCAATGGCGATGAACACATCTTGGGACGTGACGGCGTTGTCGGCATGCTCATCGCGTTTGAAATCTTCCTCCATCTCCTCCATGGCAGAGTCGAGCTCCTCCGGGCTGAAGTATATCTCCTCTGAGCCAGCGCTGATGTCGGTGTAGAGCGCGTCCAGAACAGAGTCGGAGGGTGTCGGGGCTTACTCGATGATGGGTGGTGGTGGTGCGACAGCAGCAACGATGACTGGAGGAGGTGGTGCGGCCGCAGCGACGACGACCAAAGGCGGCGGTGGCGGTGGCTGAGGCAGAGGTGCGCCGGGTAAGAGCGCGAGCGCTGTCTGAGCTGCCTCCTCAGCTGCCGCATAGTTGTTGATGGTGTGAACCATACTCTCAAAAGTGAGAAGACCCACAGCCTGTTGTTGTCTTAGCGTATGCCGGAGAAGCGTACCGCGGTCCAGTCCTTCCACAAAGTGATAGATGACATCATCATTGGGGTAATGCTCCAAGTCGGCTCGTATGCGGAGCCACCTGGCTAGGTAATCGCAGGGGTTTTCACCCTCTCTCTGAACGCAACGCGCCATATTGAAGATAGTCACCACTCCGACGAACTTGGATCTCTGCTGTCCAGACGCACTGGCGAAGCCAGCGGACTTGCAGTGATCTTCCACCATTATATCCTGCACAGGGGCGGTTTGGGTGGGCCTTAATTTTTTCCGATATTTGTCGGCAAACTCTGAAGAGAGATCCGACATCGATCCTTCCGCAAACGTATCCTGCCCATAGGCGGTCCGTGCGGGTCTTGACGCTCCTCCGACTTCCAGGGAACTAGTGCCCGAGTCGGTTTCGCCGATGAAGAGGTGGATGTCCCTGATTGGGATGATCGAGCAGCGGGTGGGGTTCGTCTTTGCCGGTATCCAGAACTCGTCGGGAGGGACGATCGGAATGTTGCCAGAGAAGAGAACACGACCAATGGCTACGGTTTCGCCGATTCCCGCGAAGAGCTTGGACCTCGCCCGCTGTAGAGCCTGAAGCGCCTATTGCCCCACGGTGGGCGCCAACTGTCGTGGTATTGTCGACGAGTACGCCATGGAGGGGTCCTCACAGAGCGTGTTTATAGAGGTGGGGTAAGGCGGCAGGTTGACGGGTACGAGGTAACACAGCTTACCCAGGTTCAGATCCCACGATGGTGGCGGGATCCTACTCCTGCTATAAATCACTATAATGGCAATACGCCGAGTTACAGGGATCGGTTCGCTGTGCGCGGTATGAGTTGATTGGTGCCCTAAAGACTCCCATAGGTCCGGCTTATATAGTCGCTAGATCCTAGGGTTACAGGCAAAGTCCTAGCCGGACAGGTTACAGAGTCCTACACGGTATACTACTAGTCTAATGTGTCTTGCACTCCAAGGCTCCGGGTACGTCGGTGACTCCTCCATAGCCTTCCTTTATCCGGCATGGGCCTCCCTGCTGGATCCATCTAACTGGGCCCGCCAGCAGGTCAGGGGCCTTTCTACCAACTGTGGGCCACCCAGATTATCCGGATTAGAGACATGCTATGATGATACCCATATAGCATATGCCATCACCACCTATATTATATAATAGTGGCGGGAGAGTAAACTTACTACCACCTCCTAAATTTGAAAATTGGAAGGTTTTTCTCCAACCTTGTAAAAAAATTAAAGACCACACCTAAGCGCTCTAAACTAACCTTAAAGTTCTTGTTGATGAACACACTCTAGTTGGAGTCAACCTTTTTTGGGAGAGGGAAGAGAACTCAATACCTTTTATAAACCCATGTTGCACTATGTGGGACCCACCTAGTGGGCCAATATGCTCATGTGGCGTTCTAAAGTGAGAAGTGATAAGAGGACTAAAAATGCTACCAAGTTATTTGAACATGTCTTAGCCCATATGGTTGGGAAACATATGAAGTTCTAGACCCCCCATACAAAAACAGAGAAACAATACACATATTTAAATTATATGAATTTTATATTAAGTATTGACTCATGGAAAAACTACATCGTTAGTAGGGGTAATATGATGAACTTGAAGGTGTATATACACCCATATACATACGTAGAAATATCCTTTCCCTGGTTCAAGGAAATACACAAGAGAAATAGTATTAAACAACCCAAGTTTAACCCGATTTTCTCCTTTCTACGTTTTTCCAAAAAGGTTAGACCATGCGGTACCGGATTGAACTTTTGGGACAATGAGAACTCGAAATCTTATTCCTAGATTTTTCTAGTGCAATCTAGTGGCTTTGGATTCGCACGAAAAACATCTCGTAATTTGGGTGGACCGGAACCTCAAACAGGATGCTTCGACTTGTACCTGGAACTCCACGGCGCATGCGAGGAATTCCAGTTCCTATAAAATTCCCTACTCTTCGTCCCAAGGGTTATATTGCTAAGATTCTTTTAAATCTCTCATCCGCCACTGTTACAGCTCCCAACCTTGCTAAGCACCCCCGAAAGATCACGGATTTCTCCTAGAGAAGGGTGAATAGGCGGTTAAAACATATTATGATTTTGGATCTAATAAATGCGAAATAAAACTAGCGGTTAATTTATCAAGCATAAAACCTAAATGTGTCAGGTTCGCCTATGTGCACCAACAATTTATGCTAAGCAAGACAAGCAACTATGAGATATCAAGATACATAACATTAAGCACAAAGGGTATCACAAAGTAAATGGAATAAGTAAAGAGCATGAGCATAAAAAGTACCGAGGCATGCGAAGATGAAGATTTATCCCAAAGTTTACTTTCAAAGAAGCCAATATATGTTGGAAAGGTGCAATGGTATAATGCTCCCCGAACGCCACAAAAGACGCACATTGAGGTGTTGTTGCACAATGCATACAAAACGCCACACAAGGCCTTGCCGTAATATGCGGAGGAACACCACTCATTAACGGCACAAAGGCTCATCTTATTCTCCCGAATATGTACCACCAAGGCAGACAGTCAATCCACTATGGGACACTTGAGGGTAGTCACCAAACCCGTATAGGCTTGGATCAATTTTCACAACTTAATTGGAGGGATCTAAATAATTGCCACCATGACCACAACACTATGGTTCCAAAAAACCAAAAGGAATAAGCTCCGGGAGTCAAAGCTTCGGATTCCAGGAACCCAAGAACAACAAGCTCCCCATAATATATTTTCCCACTTATGCATGCATGAAGCATTCCCTTATTGGCCAGACCGAATGCGACCCAATAATATGTAATGTTTTTTCTTCTATTTTTATAATAATAAAAGAGTTGAGATTCTTATAAAGAAGGTCAAATATGAAAAATGTTTAAATTCAAAATTGTCAAAAAATAATTTTCTAAATCTAACGATTGTTCAAATTCAAAAAATGTTAGAATTTTAAAAATAATATAATTAATAATTTGTTCAAATTTCAAGGAAAAACGTATTTAAGAAAAAAGCAAAAAAAAACTCGATGAAATTAGAAAACCAAACCTAGGGAAAAACCATGTGAAAACTTGAAAAAACGAACAGAAAGCACACAAAAAAGAAAAACTAGGAACACAAATCCTAATAGTCCTGACCCAGACTACGGTGGCAATGGATACCCGCAACCCGTTTATCCTGTGGGTTTTTACCATTAGAATAAAGATATGGTAATAGAGTTATATCCACGGGTAAGTAATTGGACAAAAATCTCTACCCGTTGGGTAGTGCGGGTGTTTGTATGGTAATAGAAAACCCGCACCCGTATACCCACTCACCCGGCATCTTAATAGATGACACGCGGGGCATTAGTATTATAGTATTTTTTCTTAAAAATTGTGACATCCTGATTGTGGTATTGCGTGTGACTGTTTTGCAATTCTTTTGAGATTTCAAAATTTAAAAAATATACTTTCTATGCAATTTATGTTTAAACGTAACTTGTTTTCTTCACATATATCATGTGTTTGACTATGTCTTTTCATTATTTAATATATATTTGCTTGCTTGTTGAAATCGTGAATGAATAAAAATATATGCTATCATTTTTTTATATGTTGTGTTATTACAATATCTTGTTAAGTTGTTTGGACTAATGTGTGGGTATTACCCGCGGTTTTTTTTACCCTTGACGGGTGCAGGTATGGAATAAAATCTATACCCATGTGCGGGTACGGGTTGCGGAAAAGATCTGAAATTGCGGGTGCGGATTTGGTTAAGGTCCACCCACATCCAACAGCCGCGGATGCCATCCGTAACGCAGACGGCTTATTGTGGAAAGTAAGGAAAACCACTATTCTTCGCTTATCGTGGGACACGCATCCCGCTCACCGGCAGAGCCACCTAGACCATCGCCCTTTAGCGAGGCAACGGTTTTTCCTTGCATTTTTGGGTTTTTTGTTATTTTTTGGCCATCTTTTACTCGTTTTCAGGTTTATGTTTTTCTTCAGATTCGAACATATTTTAAATTTGAACATTTTTTGAATTCTGGTCAACTTTTAGTTTTGAACCTTTTCAAAATCTAAACATTTTCAACTTTGAATATTTCTAAAAGTTCAACAAATTTTATATCTGTCTATATTTCCAAATTATAAAACATAAAAGAAAACACTAAAGGAATAAAAGATAGAATAGAGAAATTTTGAATAGTGCAATTTTGAATGAGCCTCTGTTTTTTCAAGATTTGTCATATTTGTTTTTTTTCTGTGTCTAAAATACAAAGTACCATTAAAAAATTCATACTTGTATTTTATTGACAACATGTAGATATTTCTTTCAAGGATTGTGCTAACGTGCGGCGCCGCTCGTAGCTACGTCCCGAGCGGGCTGCCAGCTCCCGTGAAAGCGACACACGCGAAAGCACGTGCTAGAAAAAGCGCGCGTGTAGCCAAACCTCTAGGACCAAGTCATGTATAGGTCTAAAGCTGGACAGCCGATGCCTGGGCCTCCAGGATAGCTGTCAACCCAATCATTTTCTTAATTGCCAGATTAATTATTCATAGTTGCTAGTTTACTAATTATAAGATAGTTAGGCCTAGTTGTGGGACCAATTGTTGTTAATTGCCATATTAGTTAGCTGTCCAGTTAATCAGGACTAGCTGCCAGGTTAATTACACCTAGTTGCCAGATTAACTGTCTGCCATATTTAATTATTCATAGTTGCCAGATTACTTATTCATAGTTGTAAGATTACTAATTATAAGACTAGTTAGATCTAGTTGTCGGACCAATTATTGTTAATTGCCATATTAGTTAGCTGCCTAGTTAATCAGGCCTAGCTGCCAGGTTAATTACGCCTAGTTGCAAGATTACTGCATGCTCGGTGGCGCTGCTCTTCTGCAGCGGAGGCCCTGTGAAGGAGACCGACGCCTTGTCCTCGAGCTCGCCAGACACGCGCTGGCTGAGCCCTCCCTGCGGTGGCGAGGGGCGCCTCCTCCTCGAGCTCGTCGGAGATGCGCTGGTGGAGCCCTACCTGAAGTGGCGAGGGATGCCTCCTCCTCGAGCTCGTTGGAGATGCGCTGGTGGAGCCCTACCTGAAGTGTCGAGGGATGCCTCCTCCTTGCAGTCACCGGAGGCTACTGCATAGCCTCTCCTGCGGTGGCGAGGGCCTTCCTCCTCGCACTTGCTGGAGGCAGTGGCGGATCTCTCCCGCTCCTCGTCAGTCTGGTAGTCGTGCTGACGACCTCACTCCTCGAGTTCGGCGGCGATGGCGGCCTCCCCACCTCGAGTTCGGCCGCGAGGGTGGCCTCCCCACCTCAAGTTTGGCCGTGACGGCGGCCTCCCCACATCGAGCTCGGCTGCGACGGAGTTCTCCTCCTCTCTGGCCTCTCCGACGCGGTGCTCCTCCAGCGCGCCGCCACTCCCGTGGCGATTTTTGTGTGTGTGTGCGAGAATGTGTGGTGATGAGGTGTGTAGGGTGAGAGGATAAGAGATAAGACTGTGGTGGAGCCACGATCCATTCCGCGAATCTTAGCGCACCGCTGCACGGTAGAGAGCCATGTGCGGCGCCTCTTCTTAGATTTTTCCTCTTTCAAAAATATGTGACGCTTTTAAAAAATTAAAAAAGGGCTCCAGGGTGCCTACTGCTACCTAGGTGACTAGCGATACTCGAAACGGGCCGGCCCGGCAGGAGCCGCACACGGGCGTCGACGCGGACCTGAATGTTTCGTCTTGGGGCCTGGGCATGCTCTCGCTCCTTCAATGTTTCTGCTTGTGGTCTGAATCTAAAGCCCGTTTCGAGTTTTCAACGCATCCACTATCATTAAACGGCAGGCCACCCACGTGAGTGGCACGCACGCATTCTGCCAGTAGGGAAGAAAAATCCGACCGTTGAGGGTTGAGGCCCGCTGCCAGAGAGCCTTTAAACCCCCGAAAACTGCGATCCAAAAATTCCCCAATTCCAAACTCGCCTCGCCGCTCCGCCGCTCCCCCACCTCTCTCTCCTCCCTCGCCCTCCGCGCTCCCCCGCTCCTGGCTCCACCGCCAGCCAGTCATGGCGATCTCCACCGATTCGCGCAGCGAGGAGAAGGTATGCCCGCTCGCTCGTCGCTCCTCCTCCCCTCCCTCCCTCCGCCCGGATCTCTGTGAGGTTCTTGCGGGAAATCTTGAGGGTGCTGGTCCGTAGCGGTGGATTCTTGGGATTCGACGAGGAATCGACGCCGGGTGCTCTTGGGGTGGCTGTTTACTCGTGTTCTTGCGCGTGCTAGTGGCGATTTGATCTCGCCTGCCTGCCCTCCATTGACATTTTTTGGGTCTAGCAATTGCTAGGGTTAACTAGCTGATGTCAGCCCGTCAAAAGGATCCGGGTCCTCTTTTCTTGTTTGGTTCAAGATTACATTTTGGATTCAGTAAAGCAAGAAAACCGTAGATTTTAGCGTATGTTTACGGTTCTCTATACTATCATTCCTCTAGATCCTGGCGACCCCAAATTTCAGTCGATCTGAGTCATTTTCGTGTGCCTGCTGCTATGCCGATGGTCCATTTCAGCTTCTTGTGATGGTTTACATGGTTAAAAGATGCATCTTGTGGGTATTATATTGTTTGCCTACTTTGGGCGTCTTTAGATTCATCAGTATAAAAGCTCTTCCTGTAAAATGGAGCCATAATGGTGTCTTTTTGTTGACTCCCTGTAGGCTGGACAGCATTCGCAGGAGGAGAAGCGGTGGGTGTTGTCTGACTTCGAAGTTGGGAAAGCACTTGGGAGGGGCAAGTTCGGCCATGTTTACTTGGCCAGAGAAAAGAGGGTAAGAAAGATAACTGCCTTCAGTGTTGTAGTTTTGCTCCCTTGTTCTATGTAGTTGGCAGATTAACTCAGTATCATGATTTCGGTCAAGGAATTTATGTTTTGCCATTGCTGGGACCTGATTAGACTACTACTTTAGCCAATGGTTTAATAATAAGAGCTGAGATCTATTTGTTCTGCGATTAAGCATGGCATTGAGTGTTACTGGCCATCATGTGTGCATTTTGGGTCTAGTAGTAGGCAGATTAACTCAGTATCATGATTTCAGTTAAGGAATTTATGTTTTTCCATTGCTGGGACCTGATTAGATTACTACTTTAACCAATGGTTTAATAATAAGAGCTGAGATCTATTTGTTCTGCGACTAAGCATGGCATTGAGTGTTACTGGCCATCATGTGGGCATTTTGGGTTTAGAAGTAGGAAGCACACATTTATTTACATACTGAGTAAGCTAAACATATCTTATCCCTACTTTTGAATTGTTATTCTGTAGCAGTCTAGCTATTTTGTAGAAAGCTTGACATTGTGCATAGTAAGTTACCCATTTCATGAACATTTTTCATACATAGTACAGTTCGTTTGTATGGTGCAATATATACTCTTAAAGAGTTAGCTAGATCATAGCTAACATGTTGAATGTGGTAGCTGCTCTGTAATGTTGTTTGGAACTGTTAATATTCCAGTGATCAGCAGAGCCTTACACTGTTTTCTTTCTTTGGAAACAGAGTAATCAAATTGTGGCTTTGAAAGTTCTATTCAAGAACCAATTGAAGCAATCTCAGGTGGAGCATCAGCTACGGCGCGAAGTGGAGATACAGAGCCACCTTAGGCACCCCAATATTCTTCGCCTATATGGGTACTTCTATGATCAGGTCCTGATTAACCCTATTATACAGAGAATCTTTATTTATTTTATTGTGTCCTCTCATTTTGATAATCAGTTCTTTCTCATACGGATTTTGCAGACCCGTGTTTACCTGATCTTGGAGCATGCCGCCAAAGGCGAGCTTTACAAGGAGCTGCAAAGATGCAAGCATTTCTCGGAAAGACGCTCGGCAACCGTAAGCATTTCTTTGCATGTGTTCATAGTAAATGTATCTTGTACTCGCTGTTCAAAAGTACCAACTGAATTTTCCCTGGTTTCCAGTATATTGCATCGTTGGCACGTGCCCTGATTTATCTACACGGCAAGCATGTGATTCATCGAGATATTAAACCAGAAAACCTTTTAGTTGGAGTACAGGTATCTGCACTGTTTTGTTCTGATTTGTATGATCTGGAACTGTATTCTCTCCGGTATTTACATAGGTATATGCTTCCATGACAGGGTGAGCTCAAGATTGCAGACTTTGGTTGGTCTGTTCACACCTTCAACCGAAGAAGGACTATGTGTGGAACTTTAGATTATCTACCTCCTGAAATGGGTACTTCCAGTTTACCTCCATGTCACAATTGTTCTGTGGTGAAATAGAACACCACAAACTTTCTAGTAGCTTTCCTTGCCTCTCAACTTGTTGCAATTTGTCCAGTGGAGAAGACGGAACATGATTACCATGTAGACATATGGAGCTTGGGCATTCTATGTTATGAGTTCCTTTATGGGCTCCCACCTTTTGAAGCCAAAGAACACTCCGAAACATATCGAAGGTAACTCAGGCATGATGAATGCTGTTATTTTACTATGATCTTCTCCATCTGTATCTCTCTTGATTAAATGTTCTTACGAATCTTGCTGCCTACAAATTTATTTTATATAAATGAGCTATATATTCTGTCATAAGTACTTTATCTTTCTACTGTTAAGCAAACTCTTGAGCTATGCATGATGCTTCTACATGAAACAGACATATACTGCATTGATCAGCATGGTTAGGCATGTTTTTTTTAGGTTCAGGGTTCCTTGCATCCATCATCAGTACAGTAATATATTTATTTAAACTGGAGCACATGTTTAAATTGCCATGATAGGGAGACTAGTCACTTCCATGCAACTCTACTTAGCTCTTATTGCGCCTTGTACTCTTCTCATAAGCTGTCTTGTTTGTATTGTAATCCAGGATAGTGAAAGTTGATCTGAAGTTCCCTTCAAAACCGTTCGTTTCTCCTGCTGCTAAGGACCTCATTTCACAGGTAACTGGCTCCTGGCCTGATCTCTGATGATGATTGCACCAGGAGATGGTTATTGTGACACGAGCGTCTCATGTTTGGGTTGTTCTGTGCTTCTTGCAGATGCTTGTGAAGAACTCGGCGCAACGCCTTCCTCTCAACAAGGTCCTTGAGCACCCCTGGATCGTCCAAAACGCTGACCCTTCGGGCGTGTACAGAGGGTAGAGCCTTGGCTCGACTACTCAAAGAGGACCCTTGAATTCTTTTCATTGTTGTCATATCTGGCTTTTGTTAGCCGTGCTGTAGCGCGCTGTTGGCGATGTTCATTCAAGCTTCAGCTTTTCTCGATGAAGATTTGAAGCTAACTTGCCGCAGTAGGGCCAACGCAGTAGGGCCAACGCAGTATGGGGGGTCTGTATCCTACTCTGTATCTCTTGTTGGACACAGCTGGTCTATATATTAAGAGGTTTCTGCAGTTCGTATACGTGTCCTTGTTCTGTCCTCTCCCTGGCATTCAACATTTGGTTCCAGGTAATCAAGTGAGGCACCTTGTTGTCTGCATTCTAACTGTGATTCAGTTGTTGTTCGGAGTAAATCAAGTTCTGGATAGCCCAGATTCATCAAGATTAAAAAGGCTTGTTTCTTTTATTGGAGAGCTTTACTTTGTTTGGAAAAGAACCTGGGCTAGGGTAAAAATATTAAATGTTAATTTTAATAAGATAAAAGGTTCATGTACAACAACAGAATAAGGGAAAACTCAGGCAGGCAAGCTAGGAGCCAGACTGCCAGAGTGCTGCTGGCAGTGGCAATGGAAGTATTCCATAAGAGTAAGGGCTGGCTGGGGGACCTGTCACAAGAAGGTTGGTGTACTAGCTGGAATATCTAAAAAGCTCTGGGACAAGTTTGGAATCTTGTTAGTTCGTGTTTTGTCAAGTTGGTTCTGGTTTACAAACCGAGTGTTTGGATGGTTTCTGGTTTTCAGTATTGTAGTAGTGGAGACTTGGACCTGGGGCTTTGTCGATATATGGTTTGTAAACCTGACTTATCAGCTTCTATATAATTGAAGTTGGGAGCGTGTGCTCCTTTAGTCGAAAAAAAAAGCAGAACAAGGGATCAAGTGCTACAAAAAGAGCTGCTGTCGCAAAAAAGGGAAGATTGAATCCAAACCTAGCCTTTTGTAGTCTCCAAAATTGAGCTTCTACCACAAGAGATTACTATTGCAGAACCCTTATTTTATATCATACATTAATTCTCCAGAGAATTTTCTCTACAAGGCCAACTAAAAATCGCAAGAGAAGGTTAAAAAAAAGGATAGCGGTAATTACACATGCTCAATATATCCATCTAAATATTTTGGGCCTCTCTCACACTGCCGCTGCTGACCCATTGCAGTTGGGCGAGCACTTGGCCGGTGAGCCGTCCAGGAGCTGCGTATTGTGCAGGTGGTGGCGCTCGTCGTCGTCATGCTTCATGTTCTCGACGTCCTCGTGGCTCAGGAAGCAGGGCTGGTTCGTCGAGCACAGAACCCTCGCCCACATCCTATCAGTGATCACGACTTTGTTCTGCTTCTCGATGATTCTCTGCAGAGGCAACCAAAAGTTTCAGACTATCAGCATAAGGTTGATGGGACTTTTGAACTGAACGCAACGTTGATTGCTGTTTCCTGTGGACTTACATAGAATGGGATGTAAGCATGTCTGCCGTTCACAGGCGCGACGGTGAAGCCAGTGTACCCAGCCATGGCACCATGGAGGGCGCTGTGCGCAAGAAGAGTGCAGTAGACGTTATCCGAGGCGTTTGACCGGACCGCACGGATCATGTATGTCGGGTCGATGTACTTGAGAGTTATCGGGAAGTTTGTCTTCTTCTTGAAATGATCCTGCATGATGAATAAAGCCAAGCAATTCAGTAGTGGAATGAGATCAGAACTTCTTTGGGCTTGAAACTTTAAAGCTATTGATAAGTGGCGAATTACTAATTCTATCATGACGACTGAGTTTTGCAACGAAAAAAACCCTGTTTTAATAATGGGATAAAAATTGCAACTTTGGTATTATCTGTTTATACTAGTGCACTTGAGTGGGCCAAAGAGATAAAGAGCATCCTTTTGTCCCCACATTGACAAGGAAATGAAAGTTCAGACCAGAAATCTGACCTTGATCTTCTGGGATAGCCAAAGGCCAACATCCAGAAGCAGCTTATTTCCAGAAGCATCCTGGGTGTCCACAAAATTCATGCTTTGGGCGATGAGATCTTGGCCAGCACCCTCGGCGACCACAATGACCATATGACCACTGTCCTTGAGACGTTTCTGAATGAACTCAAGGAGGCCTCCTTTTCCTTCAAGGTAGAATGGAGACTCTGGGATTAAGCAACAGTCCTGAGATAACAAGCAGAGCAAAGTGGTCAGTCTTACTGACTTGGCATTACTGTTATGTTGACTAGTGCAGTGAACTTATATGGCGATAACAACATACCACATCACGACTAGCTAGCGTGGCATACATTGCGATAAAACCTGCATCAGTAGAATTTAGAACTCATTATTTACTTTAAACCACATTCCTTCAGAAAATGCAGGAGCAGGGGTGACTTGAAGATGTACTGCAAGTCTGTAACAGGGAGAGACATACCACTGTTGCGACCCATTAACTTCACAACACCAATGCCATTCTCTGCACTTTCAGCTTCGACATGCGCGGCGTTGATGGCTCTTTGAGCCTCCTCCACAGCAGTGTCAAATCCAAAAGATTTGTCAATCACCTGTGTGGACAATTTAACATCAAAGTCATAACCAGATGTGAAAAACAAATCTCTTGTGTACAAATGCAGGGGCATTGGAAAGAGGCAAGTACCGCAATATCATTATCTATGGTCTTTGGGACACCGACCACTGAACATTTGAGGCCTCGTCTACGGACTTCCTGCAATGAAGTTTCAGCAGTTGTGTGAGACATAGCATTGCGCATCTGACTGAAAAATTCCGGTAGTAGCAATCGTTGTTACCTCATAAATCACGGAAGCGCCTTGCTGAGTACCATCACCTCCAATAATGTAGACCTGGTTAATACCACGGTCCTGAAGACTATCAACAATTTTGGCAGTGTCGTGTCCTCCCCTTGAAGTTCCGAGGATTGTTCCCCCTCTCTTATGTATGTCGTTCACTGATTTTGGTGTCAATGTAACGGTGTTCCTGGAATAGAAACCCTTGTATCCACCCTGCACATTGCACATCCAGAATAATAAGGTTTTAAAAACAAAACAAAAACTAACGAGCGGCATCATGCTGCTAGTGGCGGTTAAAAATGCTTATTGGTGTCATTATCAGTATTGTATTCTCAGGCAGCTTTCGTTCCTCCAAAGTACAGTACATTTCTAAGCAGTCCGAATCATTTACTATAATAAACTACTAGTCGAGCATCATTAGCATCGTAAAACTCATTAGGGAGTCCTAAATACTAACGGGAACATTGTAATGTACACATGCAAAACAAACAAGAATAGCACTCCCGAAGTCCTCACCTCTATGCCAACGACGCTGGTGACGCCGTACATATCGTACAAGCCGCACACGAGCTCGCGGATCACCGTGTTCAGCCCGGGGCAGAGGCCGCCGCAGGTGACGATGGCGGCGTTCACCTCATCGGACTGGAAGTGCACCCTCTGCCGCGGCCCGGCGCGCCGGAAGTGGGTGCCCCTCGCACTGGTCTTATGAACAACAATCTGCAACAATCATCATCAGAGCTTTAGCGCTACCCTGCGACGGCCATCGCATTCTGTTCCACCAAAGCACACGGAAAAAAAAATTCTCACCTTCTGCGTGACGGTGTCGTCCGCGTTGACGAAGTACTGCCTGGGGCAACACGTGGAAGAAGGAAAGGTCAGCTGTGGGGAACATGCGTGTTTGGATGGAACTGAAACTGTGTCAGGCGAGGAAGGTGGAGAATTCTTACTTGACGACCGAGTACGCAGGGTTGTCTTGGAGGGGATTCGGGTACGTCTGCAGATCAGCAATAGTGGCAACATGTGAGCAATTGATTCAATAATCGACAATAGCATCCCCCATATCGAAAACGAAATTTTTTTCCGGTAAAAAAGAGTAAACGATTTTTTTCAGTTCTATCTGGGGATCGATCGATTTCCCTATGTTTCAAAAATCATCGGAGAACTGAACTGTATGATGATCAGTTTCTCCTCGAATTCTAACTAGAACTGGCAATTATATTCCTGAGGAAAATTACGGAGCAAGAGCAAGAGCAACAGATGCGGCGAATCCAGAGAAACGGCGCCAAAAAACGCAGAAAAAGCAGACCAGCTTTTCTCTGTTCGAAGTTCAACCCCGCGACGGCAAATCGAACTGACCATCAGAAGAACACCGACCGATCGAAACGCGATGGAGCAGGGAGCACAGGGACTATCGCACGCACCGGGAGCTCGGGGAGGTAGTCCGTGAGGTGGGGGACGTCCTCGAGCACATACCCCGCGTCGCCGCCCACCAGCTTCTTCTTCATCGCCCACTTGCACGCCGACGCCGGCGCCTTCGCGGCGGCGGCGGCTAGGGGTTCCATCTTCTGTTCGAGAAGCTTCGTCTTCTGCTCCGCCACCGCCACCGCCGCGGGGGCAGGGGCGACGCCGACGGACTCCATGGCAGCGAGGGACCCCGTCGGTAACCACGAGGTGAGAAAAGTTAAAGAAAAGGTTCGAGATTACAAGAGAGCTTAGCGGTGAATTTGGGAGTGATCTTCTTGGTGTGTGTGGTGGGAGGGGAGCCGCGGGGAAGTTTATATATTGGGATTAGCGATCGTGCGCCGCCGTTAGGGACGGCGTTGTTTGACGGCGGCCACAGAGAGGGACGGCGGCACGAGGAGGAGAGGTGGGAAGTTTCGTGGGGTTCCCACGGAGGGGCAACGGGGTTTCCGCCTATTTACGGATCTGCCATTTCGTGCTGGTCTTGCGCGAGAAGAAATGTCGTCGGGTGGGATTTACCACGCGACAACTAATGCGGCGTGTACGGCAAATTTTTCTGTTTCTCTTAGGTCACCTTTTAGTGTTGCTTTTTATTTGGAAAAAATGTGCTGTCAAATAAAATCGTCTAACAGAGATAATGTTGTTTATGGTAAATTTCCCAGAATTACCGTTATGTTGGTGGAGCAGTAGGCAAACAGCACACCATATACTCACACCATTCATATATGCACATATCAATGTGCGTGTTTTTGGCACGCTTTTATGACTTCCTTTTTTTTGGTTAGGAATGTTGACTTGTTGAGTACAACATGGACACGCACATACACTCAAGCATAAATAACCCACATTCAATCTCTATCTCATAAAAAAAATCTTTATCTGAAATATACTCTCTCGAAATATATCTGAAATATACTTGTAAGATGTCAAACTTGTGCTTTCATCATGGTGTAGGGATCATCAATTATACTAACCATCACTACTAGGAAAATGCTCTTGAAATAGTCTTTCGTCCCGCTATATTAATATAGCCAACTAGGAAAATGCTTACCGTGGCACACCAATTTTGGACATACGTAGCACTACAGGTGCGCCACTAGGCTCACGCCACGGGTAAAATTTACTCGTGGCACGCTAGGTGGTGCGCTATGGGTAGTAAAAGTTAGCTGTAGTGCAAGACCTAGTGCGCCATTGGTAGGGGTGGACAGTGTGCGGCGGGTAAAATTTCAAATTTTAAAAGAAGAAGAAGAAGAAGAAGAAGAAGAAGAAGAAGAAGAAGAAGAAGTGGAAGGGGAAGGAGAGGAGAAGAGAAGAGGAGAAGGAGGAGGAGAATGGGAGGGAAAGGTAAATGAGAATGTGGTAGGTGGTCGGGTCAGTTTGAATTTCGAGTCTCGCCCGAACTTATCCGTGGCGCACCACTATGAAGTGCGCCCACTATGAGGTGAGCCAAGGATAAGTGGCCTCATTTTTTTGGCATGAAAGAATCTTAATTCTAAAATAACTATTTATTCTTTTTAAATTTTGAGATTCAAAAAAATCAGTAAACGGTCTTTGATAGTTGCCATCGGATAGGATATTCCGTGCTCGTCGTTTTGATATATTAAAGATATTTTTTTATATCGCATGCAAAAGTTATAGTCATTTTACCGTGCCATGAAGTTTTTGCAAAAAAAGTCGAAATTCATTTTATTAATTTTTTTTACAAACTAGATCACATAATCTATCTATATTTAAAAGGATTTTATTTTTCGAAGTCTTTACCATTTTCGTTTATTTTTGCAAAATTAATAAGACGATTGGGATGTGAAGTTGGTGATGGCCACACTTAGTCGTAGGGCACCACAATAATTCCCCAGGCTGCATGGCTCACACGTGCTCCACGGGTAAGTGACCTATACGTGGGCATCTCTAGCAGGTGTGCCACGACTATTTACCTGTAGGCATCATCTAGCATGTGTGAAAGAACATGTGGGCCCCCATGTGTGGTTTTGATAATTAATGACAATCTCTATGGACTAATGCTTGTATCAAGTTGTACTTATAGGAATTGTTCATAGGCAATACTTAAACCATATGTTGGCTTCAAGGTTTGGAGAAAAAGAAAGTGAAGAGGATCAAGTGATGACCAAGGTGTTCAAAGAGTGATCCATAGATTGGTCATGTGAGAGTTAAACCTATGGCAAGTATGTCTTGAAGAATAAGATGGAGTAATATCCCTGGTGCACCTTCAAGGCATCAACATAATGAAGAAAAGAAGAAATGATGTGCAAGCTAAAGATGTGCAATATCTAGAAGATCTCATGGTTGAAGCTTTCCATCCTCGGTGATCATGGATCGATGAAGACAAGGTCAAAGTAAAGGGTTTCCCATATTATATGGGGGAGTAACTTGCAATTCTTCATCAAGAAAGTGCGTACAAGAGCAATCAAGAAAGGTGTTCCATCTTGAGAAGGACAAGACCGTCTACATCATAATCAAGTGGAATATGTGCAAGGCAAAGGTATGATCTTGATAGGGTTTCTTTCTTACCGGTCTAGGTATGTTAGTTGGGGAGACCGGTTTATAGGATAGACAACTGTACTATCAAGAGGAGCTCTCAAGTGAGTAACTCGATCATATCTTTCAGAGTGAGCTCAAACCTTTTCATACTTTGCATCATCCTTTCTTGGTTGTTATTTGGATCTTATCCATGTGAGGTTCTAGATCTTGTGGCAATATTCATAACAAGCCCTAGTTCATCAAAAACGGATTTTCCCTTTATATCTTATTGCGTTTTTGATCTTTGAAGTTTTCCGGTTTTTCACCAAGAGAGGTGTCTCACTTTATAATACATGAAATGTTCTCTCTTGGTGGTATCCAATATTTTCACTTTTTGTTGGGTACCTCTTGTTGTCCTCTTTCCAACAAAATTGGTTTCGGGTCAATCGGAGTTTCCAAACTCTAGATATCGCCATTTGAAGTTTGCCTCTTATTTGGTTCAGACCGGAGTCTCCGGTCTACATGGACCGGAGTCTCCGGTGTGGTCCGGAGTTTCCGGAATTGTCTCCGGTGGTGACTTCAGAATCAGGGCTGGGACATACTGTATGGGGGTCTGGAGCCAGGTCCGGAGGTTACCCCGGAGTCTCCGGTGTTGGCTCAGTCCGGAGTCTCCGGTGTTGGAAGACCGGAGTCTCCGGTCTTGTTGGCTTAGGGATGGCCCGGGTCATTCAGATGGGTGGTCCGGAGGCTAGCCCGGAGGTTGGGCCGGAATCTCCGGTGTAGACCGGAGTCTCTGGTCTGACTTTTCCCCAACGGGCAGAAAACGGTCAGAAATATGTGGGCCTATAAAAAAGGGGTCCTTCTTCCCCAATGGAACGGCTCGAGCTTCACAGGCTTTCTCCTCCATTCTTGACCCTCTTGAGCTTGCTCCCCCTTCAATCCCTCCCTTGATTCTTGCATATACTTTAGGGATTTGAAAGAGGAGATCTAGATCTACAATCCTACCAATCCATCTCTCCTCTAAGTGAGGGGAACATCTTGGGATCTAGATCTTGGAGTCTTTTGTGGATTTCCTCCTTTGTTCTCCTCTCTTATTCCCCCACAAGATTTTGTAGCTTTGGTGGAATTTGGTAGAGAAGGATTTGAGCACTACTCGTGTTCTTGCCATTGCATTTGGTGCATCGGTTTGAGTTCTCCCCGGAGCATTTGGTGAGTGAAAGTTGAGAATCTTTTTACTCTTGGGTTCTTGGAACCCTAGACGGTTTGTTGGTGTTGCGGGTTGTGGCCTTGGTGGTGTTTGTTGGGAGCCTCCAATTAAGTTGTGAAGAAGTGCCCCAACCTTGTGAGAGGTTCCGGTTGCCACCGACAAATGCATCGATAGTGGAAGCGTGGATCGATCCCATTGGGGTGAGATTCACCGGAGAATAAGGGAGGCCTTTTGTGGCGTTGGTGGTTTGATACCACTCCCTCTCCAAACGAGACGTACTCCATGTTGGGAGGAACTCGGTAAAATATCGGTGTCCCCGCGTGCCTCGGTTATCTCTATACCCGAACTCTTTACTTATGCACTTTACATTGTGATAGCCTTCGTGCTTGAAGTAATATATATCTTGCTATCACTTTGTTGCTTGTATTGCTTAGCATAAGTTGTTGGTGCACATAGGTGAACCTTAGTTGTTCTAGGTTGTTCTTAACAAAGTAAACACTAGTTTTATTCCACCTTTGTTGAGCCACTCTAGGAAAAGTTTTAATCGCCTATTCACCCCCCACCCTCTAGCCGACATCTGTATCCTTTCAATGTGTGTCACGAGTATATGAATTATTATCTATAAATGTTTTCCTAATAGTGTATTCTCGACTTTCCACACTTCGATGATGAACTAACGGTTTTCTGTAATTTTACTTTTATTTTTCTCTTTAAAGGAAATAATCTAATTGTTTTATTCAGTAGTAATACAAGAAAAATAACACACACATAACCCAATGCGAGAAACTAAGAACGACATTGCCTAGCAATGTAACAGAAGAACCCCAACATAAGAGCAATTGTTATAAAGTCCTTGAAGCTCGATGTGTCTCTTCTCCTTGTCTGTCGCCAGCCTCTGACCATTATAGAGACTATCATCGGAGGGAAAGGAGATAACCCTTCACACCTAGACCCAGTGTGAGTGAATCCCTCTTTAGGGACCTCAAAGCATCTTGTGACGAGGCCAATGTCATTGTAGGTCATGATTTGGGTCATGGCAGAACATATCATCAAAATCTAGATCCAATGCCTCCCTCGACTGCCCTTCTATTGACCTAGCATTAGGTCGTTTGTCTTCTAGCAAACGGTAATGTTGTTGTCATAAACGACACCACAATAATCTGCTATACAAGGCTTTACGGGCTCTGGCACAACATTTGAGCATGCGTTGTCACATTGGTGGGGTCGGCCGATGACGACTAACACATAACTACACTCAAGCATTGTTTTAGTACGGACTTCAATATTGTTTTCCCGAGTACAACGTAAATAGTGAACGCAAGGACAAAACCACATACATACTCACGCAAAGAATATTCAAGAATATGCATATAGCTTCAGAGTTGATGAAATCAGCGCAAATCCATTTTACACACTACCATATGTCAAATTAGGAGGTTTGATCCCCCACTAGAAACAATCAGCTAACCTTTTGTTTTTGCTTTTTTTGTATTAATTAGATAATAGTGTAGTTACAATCCTCCTGGATATGATCCTGAAGTTCATAAGGAACCTGAGTCTTATGGTTCAACATCCCAAATCTAGCTAATTTATGGCTAGCCTTATTACATAGTCTAGAAATTTTAACCAATGATACTATGCGAATCAAAGATAAAGCTATTCGAAGATCTTTCACCAGGTGGGCAAGAGGCGAGCCATCACGCTCCATGCTCGTCGCCATATGTACCAGGACTGCACTATCCGTCTCGACGGTGATCCACGCTTCAGTCATATCAAGAGCAAAGCGAAGCCCTTCCATACAAGCTTGTAATTCTGCCTCCAGCGCAGAAGAGCACTGACGAAGCTCTCTGCAAGCAGAGAATACAATAGAGCCATCGCTGCAACGAAGAATCATCCCCACACCTCCATAATGCGCCATAAATACACCATTCACGTTCAGCTTCAGTACACCAACAGGAGACCGAGACCAAACAACATGCGGTAGAGAATTCTGCACCACTTCACCGTGTGCACAGACCCCAGTACATGTTTCCCTTTCACAATCAGCTAACCTTGATCGAGCATCGGTATTGCTTCGTCGAATCTAAAGGCTATGAACAGGAAAAAAAAATGTTTTCTCCCTCGTGCACCATGCTCGGATTCTGTGCACGGATTGTGCCTGAAATTTTGAACATTTTGATTCGGCATATGATAACGAGCTCATGTGCTGATTGATCGCTTATAATGTGTAAAGCACAAAACTTACCAAGTACTCCCTCCGTTTAAAAATATAAGACGTTTTAGATTTATGAATGAGATGTATCTAGACATATTTTAGTGTTTAGATTCATTTAAAACGTGTCTAGATATATCTTTTTCATAAATCTAAAACATCTTATATTTTAAAATGGAGGGAATAGATAGGTCTGAATAATATTTGGCCGGATGGACAAGATTTTTTTTCGGGTACAGATTCCTGCTGTTCTGGATGTGGAGGTATCACGCAGGAAGAACCCCGAGTGCGCACGCGACACTGCTTCTTGTAACAGCAGAGGGGTATAAGTGGAAATTCTGAAAGATTGGCTCTGCCCAAGGAACAGCGGCGACAGTGTCTCTCCCGCGGTAGGACCCCACATCGCCGAACAGTCTCGACCTGGGAAAGCAGGGGCAAAACTGTACCAACACAAGCATGTTTGTGTTCGTATAAGAGAGAGCATATGCTGGGGGCATTAGCAAATGAAGTGGCATCACTTGTAATTTTCCTTCGAGTCTAGGTCCAGTTACATGAGGGTCGTCGTGACGTGTCAACTTACCTAGAAACATCAAACAGGCCGGTCAGGTGCAGCACGGGATCCAAGTGATCGCTAAAAAAAACGAGAGAAAAAACTACTATGGAGTAGTGTACAAAAAAAACTTTTAAACCTGACCAAAAACTTGTTTGATAATCTCTCACCTCACCCAATGCAGAACAGCAGATGCAGCTCCGACCACTTCTTTTCCTCTCTCAACTTTCTCTCAGCGCCATCCGCTCGTTGATATCGACCCCTTCGGACCAAACCACTTTGCATGTGAATATACCAACAAAATATAAGTGGATTGTTTTATGCGATTAATTCGAGCTTACCGAGTACTCCTATCACTTTGGTAGGTTATTATTCTGTTTTGAGGCTGGTATTTGCCTGCGCACGAGAGATAAACAAGCAGGGCCGGCTCTGACCCATGGCGTAGGCGCTCTACAGTAACGCTTTCGGCCATGATTTGCATGTTTTTTTATTAGCCAGCTGTTTGGTTTTGGGTTAGAAAAATTCAGTTAAAATGTCTAGAATGGAGAAAGAATGGACAAACTCAAATCAAGAATCGATCTCCCATGTAGTCTAGTTCGTGTTCGCCTGTTTGTATCCCCAATTTCCTACTATTATCTATTTAACTGCGGACTGCCCTAGCCGCTCTTCTCTAGATTGGAAATCACCAATTCGTCATTGCCTATTAGGAACCAAAATTGATCATTTGAACTTGTGAATCCATCTGCGTCCTTTCCCGCTCCTTATGGCCTTTTCTCTGTTGTCCTAGCCCCTGGTACGTTCAATCGCCACAGAATTCAATTACAATGTGAGATTAGGGACTTGGAGCTTTAGTTTTAAGTACTATCTAATTCCTTCACAATTATTGGTGTTCAAATGTTGTCCCAAGAATACAAGTCCTGTTTTGAGAAAATAAATTAAAAACCAAGAGTCGGTTTATTGAATCACAAAGAGGTGTTTTAAAATAAGTATTTTTCGGTCAATTTTGATATCAACGCCGATAATCAATTGCAAGAATCTGATTTGGGAGAAGTTGATTTTGCAGCAATAGGTTATTTAACTACTCTTTTATTTTATCTGTCATTATATGACATGGTTTAAGGCTTAACAATAATGTTTATACATCTTGAATTAAGAATGTGTTGTCAGATGTTAACACCTTAATACTTTGCAAAAAAAATAGTCATTCATACTCCTTTACATATTAATATATACGTGTGCATATATATAGTCTTATAAGGACCCATGTTGTCGACCTCGCCCTAGGGCCCTCCAAAACATAGAGCCGGCCCTGTAAACAAGGAGACATTATTGCCATTAAGTAGCTTCCGTTTGGTGCATGACACGTGGGGTTGTAACCGCGTGCCCATTGACGTCACGGCAGGCCCTGTTTGACTGATCCCATAATAATGCAATTTTTTTCGGACATAATGCATTTTTTTAAAATAGACATCATGCACTTGTTTACCTCATCCTCAATACAAGACACGGTTTATTTTTCCTGTGCTATAAATTAATGAATCAATCACACAAACTTCTTACGCTCCGAAGTCTTCGGAAAATTGCAGCAAAGGGATTGTTGATGGTTCGGCTGGTTTCTTTTGCGAAGTGGAGGAGAATTTTTTTCAGAGAATACTCCTTCCGTTTCGGTTTACAAGTCCTACGCGTATATCTAGGTTATTAATACGCGTAGGAACTACTCCTGCAAGCTCGACTAATCAGGCCGGTGGATCTTAAGGAGGAAAACTAAAGGCCATTGATGATCTGCTGCAGCGCCTAGGCTTTGAAGAAGATGAAATTGATGACCTAGTGTTTGAGGATGAAGAAACGACACCAAAGGAAGGGATAAAGTGGATGGCTCTTGCTAAGGTACATACCACTAATTATTTTAGTCCGCAGACGTTTGAACAACATATGAGAGTGGCATGGAGTCCGGCTAGAGATGTTAAAATTCAGCAATTAGAGGACAATATCTTCACGATCCAATGCTTTTGCCTCGACGATTGGATGAAGGTGGAGCAGGGAGGACCGTGGCTGTTTAGACAAAACCCTGTTTGCATTGAGAAATATGACGGTTTTGCTGATCCTGATACAATAGATCTGAACTATTTCTCTGCTTGGATCCAGATTCATAAATTGCCGATTGGATATAGAGACCCTGCTCTGATCAAAAACCTAACGCAAAATAAAGTTGGAGAGGTGGTTTCAGTTGAAACAAATGTTCATGGTGCTGGAAACTTGTTCATGTACGGGTGAAATTGGATGTTCGAAAACCCCTTGCACGATTTGTGACAGTTTCGAGACAAAGCAAAAGAGAATTTTATCAAATCATGTATGAGAAGATCCCAAAATTCTGTGGGGCGTGTGGCCTATTTGGTCACATTCACCTAGAGTGCGGATCAGGGGAACATGAGGAAAACAACCTGAAGTGGGGTGATTTCTTGAAGGCCGACTGGAGCACTTGGCATGGCCGTAGGCTTGGGGGCTCTCGTGGTGGAGCTCGTGGTGGAGGACGTTCTGGTCGAGGTAGAGTTGGTGATCTGGCTGGACGGGGACATGATAATATGACCCCATGGCATAGTAATGCTATAATTCCTGCTACCACTGAACAGAGAAACAATGGGGAATTGGATGATACGGCTACAAGCCCGGCAAAACCTACTGATATGGATACTAAAAATCTAAATTCTTCTGATCTGAGTGTAAAGAGGACTCTTGATATGTCAAAGGAGTTTTTAGAGGAAGATGATCTCAGAAATAAGAAGGATGTCGTAGTTGCTATGATCACAGATGATATCCAAGGCCAGACAGTCGAGAAGGAAGATGACCGGAAGAAGCGCCCAAAGAAGGACGGAGCTGACTCCCCTTCACTAGGATCGGCGGGTTCCTACAAGGAACCTGTCCGGTCGCAATGAGGATCCTCGTATGGAACTGTCGTGGGTTGGGTAATACAGCCGCAGTCCTAGCGCTCCTTGATGTTATGAGGCGCCATTACCCCAAAGTGGTGTTTTTGTCGGAAACCCACCTTGATCGTTATCTGGCAGAGTGTCTACGTAGGCGTATGAATATGGATGTGAGTATTATTCAGCCAAGTGATGGAAGAAAGGGAGGGATTCTGATGATGTGGAAAAGGGAGGTAAAGTTGTACCAAATTTATGCATGCCCAAATTATATAGATGTCCGTATTGAGGAGCAGGAAAATAAAATATGGAGATTCACCGGAATGTATGGTGAGTTTCGATGGGCTGATAAATACAAGACATGGGATAGGATGAGAAGTATACACCAACAAAACAATCTTCCATGGTTGATTATGGAAGATCTAAACGAGATCCTTTATGTCCATGAGAAAGAGGGTGGTAACGTGAGGCCTGAACGATTTTGACAGGCCTTCCATGATGCGTTAGAGGAGTGTGGTCTGGAGGACATTGGCTTTGTGGGGGACATGTTTATATGGCACCGAGGACAGATAAGGGAGAGATTAGATAGAGGCCTAGCAAATCCGAGTTGGAGGCAAATGCATGAGCAAGCGGCTGTTGTCCATTTGGAATATAACCATTCGGATCATCGACCTCTCTTGCTGGATACAGAGTTCTATGTTGCTGATCCACCGAATCATCTTAATAAGCAAATAAATTTTGAGGCAAAGTGGTTTAAGGAGGAAGGATTCTGCGAAGAGGTGGAAGAACAGTGGAAAGCCATGGAAACTGATCAGAACACTAATGATGTATTAGCCAGACTTAAATCCATGTATGCGGGGCTACATGCATGGGACATGCGGGTGTTAAAGAAACCCAAGCAGCAGCTTCGAAAGGCCCAGCGTGAGCTTGAGGTGATCATGCGAGGGCCAATATCAGGAGCAAACGATTAGCGCAAAAATGAGTTGGCACGTTTGATCGAGAAACTCCTGGAGCAAGAAGAAATAAAATGGAGCCAGCGCTCCCATGCAAATTGGCTACAAAATGGGGACAAAACTACAGGCTACTTTCACAGGTTTGCTTCGGCTCGGAAAAAGAAAAACTTCACCAATAAAATAAAAGGACCGAACGGACAGATGGTGGAAGGTACGGATAGTATGAATCCTATTATTCTTCAATATTTTTCTAATCTATTCACCTCAGAAAACAATGAGATTGAGCCGAATTTCTTGGATAAAATTGTTCCTAAAGTGACTAATGAGATGAATGAAGATTTAATAGCTCCGTTCACAGCAGAGGATGTTAAAAAAGCGGTGTTTAGTATCGGTGATCTTAAAGCACCAGGGATTGATGGCTTGCATGCACTATTTTACAAAAAAATCTGGCATCTAGTGGCTAATGACATAACATTGGCAGTGTTGAAGGTGATCAATGACAGGGTAATACCACCTGGATGGAATGAAACAGTGGTTGTTATGATTCCTAAAGTCGACAACCCGGAGGAGGTATCACAATTTTGGCCTATTTCCCTTTGTAATGTTGTCTATATGATTATTTCAAAGATGCTTGCAGGAAGATTGAAAGGGATACTCCCAGATATTATATCTCCTACCCAAAGTGCCTTTGTACATGGGAGACTTATCACGGACAATGTTCTTGTGGCATATGAGTGTGTTCATAAAATAAAGAATAAAAGGAAGGGGAAGTCTGGGCTTTATGCTGTGAAGCTAGATATGCACAAAGCATGCGATAGAGTGGAGTGAAATTTTTTAAGACAGATGTTGATTAAGCTTGGGTTTCATAACCAGTGGATTGAGTTGGTGATGGATTGTGTTACCTCAGTATCTTATTTAGTTAGGTTTAACTCCCAGATGACTGACAGGTTTATTCCCACTTGAGGTATCCGACAGGGGGACCCCCTATCCCCATACTTGTTTCTACTTTGTGTAGAGGGTTTATCAAGTCTTCTGTTGCACACGGAGGAGATTGGTGGCATTGAAGGAATCAAAGTGTGCAGGAATGCACCATCAGTTTCACACGTATTATTTGCTGATGATTCTTTGATTCTCTTGAAAGCATATTTGAGTAATGCAATCTCGTTGCAACAAATCCTTAATACTTACTATGCAAATTTAGGACAACTGGTGAGTGTAGCCAAATCCAGCATTTATTTCAGTCCTAATACTCATGTTGATGTAAAAGTGGATATTTGCAATACACTTAATATTAATATTGAAGCTATCTCGGATAAATATTTGGGCCTACCTGCAATTGTTGGAGCGGATAGGAGTGATTGCTTCCTTCATTTTGTGAAAAGAGTGCTACAAAGAATAAAAGGTTGGAAGGAAAAACTCCTGTCTATTGGTGGTAAGGAGATCCTTATTAAAGCAATTATACAGGCAATTCCCGTTTATACCATGTCAGTGTTTCTTCTACCAAAGAATATTTGTAAAAAGATTTCAGATTTGATCTCTCAATTCTGGTGGGGCGATGATGATGGGAAAAAGATGCATTGGTATGCGTGGTGGAAATTGTGTTTTCCAAAAAGAGATGGCGGAATGGGATTTAGAGACCTCCACTCTTTCAATCTCGCCATGCTTGCGTAACAAGTCTGGAGATTAATAGATGAACCAAACTCTCTATGTGCCCAAGTCTTACGTGCTAAGTATTATCCGGATGGTGATATTCTAAAAGCAGGTCCAAAGTCAGGGAGCTCTTTTACATGGCAAAGCATTGTTGCTGGTATCCAAACGTTTAAAAGGGGCTGCATTTGGCGTGTTGGTAACGGGGAATCGATTCAGATATGGAATGATCCGTGGATACCTAGTATGAGTAGCGGGGAAGATTGTCACACAGCGGATTTGTGTTCTAACAAAGTGTGCGAGATGATAGACCCTATCACTGGGTCTTGGGATAAACAACGTATTCAGAATATTTTTCACCCCATCGATGCTTCAAGGATTCTCCAAATTCCTTTGAGCGTAAATGGGTTTAATGATTTCTTATCCTGGCATAGAACACGATCTGGTATGTTATCTGTTCGTTCAACCTACCATGTGAAGTGGAAACACCAATTCAATGGAGTCACGTGTAGGTCCCTCATCAGAGGTACATCCTTGAATAACCCAACATGAAAAATCCTTTGGAGCTTAAATGTCCTAGCAAAAGTTAAGATTTTCTGTTGGAGAATTTTGCATGGTATTCTGCCCCTAAAGGATATATTGTTTAAGCGCCATATTGGTACTGATGGTGTTTGTCCTCTATGTAACAGTTCAAGCCAGGATATTATGCACATGTTGTTTATATGTCAGGGGGCAAAAAAGATTTGGAGATGCCTCAGACTGGAACATGCGATCACGGAGGCCATTGTCCCGGATCGGGCAGGAGCTCAAGTCTTTGAATCTCTTCTCCGATTACCGGCGACCGAAGTTCCTAGGTATAGTTCCATCAAAATGCATAATTTGATTGCAGTAGCGGCATGGTATATATGGTGGCTACTACGTCGGCAATCGCATAGTGAGCAGGTACCACCTACCCAAAACTGTGTTGCTTCTATCTGTGCTATTACAGCAAATTTTGCAAGAAGTATTGCCCAAGCTTACCGGCCAATGAAGAAGATGTGGGTAAAACCAAGACATAATCAAATCAAACTTAATGTTGATGCAGCTTATATGGCGGAAGAAGGGACAGGTGCAGCTGGTGCCATTATTCGTAATAGCCAAGGTGTTTTTGTGGCAGCCTCATCAATTTTTATACCACATGTATCATCTGTCACTGTAGCTGAAGCTTGGGCGATGCTGCATGGCTTGACTCTATTCAACAATCTGGGATTTCACCATGTTGAAGCGGAGTCTGACTACTTTGAGGTTATTCAGCTTTGTTCAGGCAAGGAACGCATATGGAACGATTCTACTGCAATATATGCCGAGATAATGGTGAAAGCAGGGGCTATTGGAAATGTTGAGTTCAACCATTGTAGTAGGAACTCTAATAAAGTTGCCCATGTAATAGCTAGGGAGTGTTTTAATTCTACATCGTCTTGTAATTGGGTCGATGACCCCCCTAGCTTTACTTTAGATGACATGCTGAACGATGTAACTATTGTTCGAGGGGCTGCAATTTTTAGACGCACTCGTTTTCTTTACCAGGGTACCTAAGGGGACTAGAAGGTTTTAATGAGGTGGCTTGCATGCTTAATATATGATGAGTTTAAAAAAAAATCATATTTGACTATCACCGGCATGTAAACTGACTCCTCTAGTAGATAGACCCCCTTTCAAGCGTGCCCAGCCTCCTCTCTTAAAAACACAGACACCGACAATGATGGATTGTGATTCCTGCATTTTCCCAAAATGATGTATACCCAATTTTTAGTTCACCAAGCTCGCTGCTCGAACTTTAGTCATCGACACTATGTTCATGAAAGACAATAAAAAGCTAGCCATTCATCTATGTTGACAACTACTCTTTCTACTCAACCAAAAATCCATGTATAATCATGAATAATAAAATGTGCTCCTTTTTTGTGAATAATAAAATGTGATATGTTGATGAATTTAATTTTTCTTCAAGGATACGTCGTGGAAGACTTGTCGTTTTCATATAAGAAAGTAACCCTGACGCCAGCATAGATGGAGTGCAGTGTCGAAGGCCCGACGCGGCTAGTCTAGTTGGGAGTCCTTGGATAGCCTTCTCAATCATCAAGGGGAGAACCTCCATTATTAATATAAACAACCGTGAGAAGAGTGGATCCCCTTGCCATAATCCACGCCTATTGGCCACACTAATACCCAGCGATCCATTCATCAGGATGCAAGTAGAAAACGTAGAGAGCAGTATTAGACATGTATTTTTATAGGATTAGGACTCCTATAGTCGGTTGGGAAAAACCCTAAGTCGACCGGCTCCCTCCTCTATATATTATTTATAGTATCTATCAAATCAATACATGTTATTGTTATCCCAAAATATCATGGTATCAGACGTCTAGGTTTTCCGCACCTGGCGTGGCTCCACCGCCAATACCCCTACCGCCGCCGTCGGCTCCTCTCTGGACCGCGGCATAGGCTTGCGTCGTCGGCGCGCCACCATCATCATCTTCCTCTATCTCCACCTTAATTACCTGCCAAATCCTATCCAACTAGCCTCAGTTTCTCTAGCCGATACAATCTTCGACGTCTCTCCCTTATCCCAATTACTTTAGATCTTGCTCTCAGTAGTTATTACCATTGGCACCATCTATTTCATGTTCATCTTGGACGATACTACCTTCACGATCACGTTGATCCAACCTCAGTTCCTTTCCCGGCCGATTCCCGTTGGGTCAAAGACGATCTTGCGATCATCCAATGGATCTACACCCGCATCTCCACCGAGTTGTTCAATCTTGTCTCCAACATCGACGCCATCGCATCTCAGCTATGGGCCTTCCTTTAGCAACTCTTCCAGGACAACAGTGACCCCCGCATCAATGCCCTTCATACCAAGCTACGCACCACCACTCAAGGGGACGCCTCTGTTACCGTGTTCTGTCAAAAGATCAAAGCAATCGGCGACCAGCTTTGGTATCTCGGAGACCCGATTGAAGAACGCACCATCTTCAACACCCTAATCGTCGGCCTCGGCAAGCAATTCGACAAGAAGGTGGCCTTCATACCCATAATATGTCCTCCAACCACTTTCGCTGAAGTCCGATCTCTCCTCCAACTTGAAGCTATGACGCAAGATCGCAAGGACACACGACCTCCTCTGGTGTTTCACACCGCTGCCCGGCCTCCCACTATGGCCCCTCCCGCCAGACCACCACCAGCTGCACCGCAGGCTCCTCTAGGATGGCGTCCCAACCCTAACTACCGCGGGAAAAATCCCACCTACAGGCCGCATCAACCATGAACTGTTGCTCTCGCACGACCTGCGACACCTCCAACAGCGCCACCTCCAACCACGCCACCATCTGCCCCGACTTGGCATCCACAACATGACCCTTTGATTGGTATCGTCCAAGCCTGGTCTATGCCCTGGTCTGCGTCATCTCCGTATGGTGCCCCGCCGGCTTATACCGGGACATGGAGTCCCGGCCTTCTTCCATCAACCGGCTCGCCTGGTCTTCTTGGATCCATGCCACCGCGGCAAGTCTACACTACCCAAGCTCCATCGTCAGCCTACATGGCTCGTCCTGTGCCAACACACTACGTGGCCTCACCGACGCCAACGCCCTACATGTGCAGTGCTCCTCCTGCACTCCAGTACATGAATACGTTATCACCATCAACCACTCCATCAACCACTCTGATACGTCGTTGAAAGAACATGTGGGCCCCCATGTGTGGTTTTGGTAATTAATGACAATCATTATGGACTAATGTGTGTATTAAGTTATACTTGTAGGATTTGTCCATTGACATCGCTTGGAGCATGTGTTGGCTTCAAGGTCGATGAAATGGTAAGAATATGTGATGTGCAAGCTCAAAATGCTCCATCTATAGAAGATCTCATGTTTGATGCTTGCCATCCCCGGTGATCATGGATCGATGATGAGAAATCAAGAAATTCGTTCCATCTTAGAAGGTCAAGTTCGTCTACATTGAGCTCAAGTGGAACGCTCAAGGCAAAGGTATAGTCTTGATAGGTTTTCCCTTTTGCCGGTCTCATGTTGTGTGTGGGAGACCGGGTTTAGGATAGACTAGCTGAATGCCCGTGCGTTGCAACAGATTTTAATTTTAAGTTTAAATGTATATATATATATATAAGATAAATAAAAGAAAAGGAAAAATAATTAAAGAGACACTTTTTTCCAAATGGATGGCAACCAAAATGGGCGGCCAATGGCAGGCGCAGCCGGCACACCTAGAGGCCCACGTAGCACCACACCCCACTTGGTTTTCTTTTCCATAAACCATAAATCATAAAAAAAAATTTGAACATCGGAATGCCCAGAAGGGGCTGGAACCTTTGCATTAATTATCTCAGAGGGTGTACAATGAAAATACAGAAGACCCCATAAAAACAACAAATAGCACATGAGTCTCTGACATTTGTAGGTAGGACCTTGCTAAAAGATTGGCAATTGCAATCTAGTCATATCTCTTCCCCGCTGTGGAGCAGAGGAGAACGAACGCTGCAGCCAAGGTCGGAGGCGGGGACGAGACCACTTGTCTCCGGCCCAGCGAAGTCCTCAGCACCCGACTCCGGAAAGGGCCTCCGAGTGGAGGTAGAAGCATTGCCGAAGCTCACCGGCTTTGAGTTGTTCGTCTTGGCCATGAGGATCAGCGCCTTCTTGGATGCCATGGAAGTGCTCCAGAGAAGATAGGCTCATGCGCTCCTATGCCGACCTGGCCAGAAGCTAGACCTATTCCCTCGTTCCCACATCCCTACCATGAAGATTGAAGAGAAGAGGGAAAACAGAGCAAGCAGCAAATCCAGAGCGGCAGCAGCACACCGGCATCGAAACGGAGATATCGGCTCACCATCCCCATGGAACCTGCCACGGACCAGGGTAGGTGGGCGAAGATGATGGCGATGACAGCGGGCCGGGGCAAAGCACCGCTTATTGAAGGAGGCTTCATCAGATCTGCCATTGAGGTCAAGCTTCCACCATGGAAGCTTTCCCGTCAGCGGCAGAGATGACCGGCCGACGCCGCGGCAGAGCGCCAGATCGGAAGGCCTCCGAAGGGAAGGGAGGACGGCCTTATTGTCGGAGATGCCTTGCTCCCTCCTCCTCCCAATCCACTGTCTTTGCCACCAAAGCAGGGCTGAGAGGACGAAGCAGTCATGGACGCGCCAAGCTCGGCCGATGAAGCTCAGTGACCTACTCCCAGACGGCACTATGGCACAAGATCTAAAAAAGCTAATCCTAGATCCTACACTACTGAGTCCGGCGCCTCTCTTCAGCCTCCACCGCCCGGCATCGCCGCTGGCGAGGGCGTCAGATTGGCCCGGTGCAGGTGGGTCGACTTTCAAAAGGGAAAGCTGTGGAAGCCGCTAGAGGTGGGTGTTCTTCCGGCGTTCTGTTTGATCGGGATAATCATAATTTTTTATAGAAGGAGTATTTTGGGTACAAAAGCCTACCACTCGCTGCAAATAATCAACCGTAAATTCTAATGGAAATCTTCCTTGAATGAGCTGATTTTTCATGATCTTTCCCTTCCTTCGAATGTTAATAGTCCAAATTCTTCAAGACTACTACTTCCATCCCTTTATTGTAAATAGCAGTCATCTATAGTATTTATTTTGAACCATTTCCTGCCAAAAATTTGTCAACAATCTGTTGCCATCAAACTATCAGATATTTTGTACATTCCTACAAGTGCATTTGCAACGTATACATCTGAAATCAAACCCATTTTTATATTGGAAGGATGCAATTGTTTTCCCACATATATGGCACATTGTTCACCGTTAAATTCTTGCAAAGCTAACACAGTCTGCACCCAAGCTACTGTGTTGCATTCTTGTGGAAAGTTGAAGAATTTCATCTGAAAATAACCCGATTTTAATATTGCATAACGGTTTGTGTTTTAAAACACATTATCCACTGCTTGTCCTCGCCTACCTATGCCAAACGTATGTACACTGGAAGGCTCCTGGTTTCTAAATCCCCTCACTTGTCCACTTCATAAGAAAAAAATCCCCTCACTTTTTATTGGAAAAGAATGAAGAAGCACTTTATTTATTTGCACCTGATCTTATCTTTGAGCTGGATGTTGATGTGCAGAGAGTTGAGGAAGTTGCCGGGATGAATTGGAGAGGAACCGGCAGGAGATTGACAGAGCAGCAGCCGCAATGGGAGTGGTGGAGTAGCAGGTCGCAGATGTAGAATTCGTACAGCCGAAGGCCAGGTCGTGCAAGCTCGACAGTCGGGCGTATCTTCCTTCCTGTGAGGCAGGACTTCACTGTCCCACATCAGCGACCTAGAAAGGCGGTGACCCTCCCCGGAGCTGGAGTGCTGGACCTCCAAATGTGGTGCCCACCTCTAGATCGGGGACGAATAATCAGGAGGCGCTGGGAGCATCAAGGCCTTCCTTTTGAGGTAGTTCAGACGGGACGACATGGATCTTGGGGCTGGTAAGATTGAGGTTGCTGCGATACGCTTACCACGCCCAACCCCTCTGCCTCATATCCCTCTCTCCATTAATCTCCATATACAGCCATCCCTGCCCCACGGCCGATGACGAGGTAGTGGAGGGACATCTACTATTACTCGTCGCAGCGGCGGGGATCCAACTGCAAGATCAGGCGGCCTATCGGCGTCCGCACTCGGCAACCGGCGTGGATGTTGTGGATAAGGCCAACTTCAGTCACCGAACGCTTGCTGATCCACAGGATACGTAGGCTAGGAGCATGGGCGTCTCGCCACCGGTTGGCCTCGTCCGCTAGCCGCCGGAGGAGGTGGGGGTCGCAGGTGGCAGGAGATCCTTGGGATGGCGGCCGGGACGGTTCTGTGCGGGGGATAGGATGTGTTTTTTTTACATGCTTGACTTTGGCGGTGGCAGTTCCTGTAATATCCTCCAACTATCAGGGGAAAAAGCGTCAATTCACGGCAGACGGATTTTGAGGGTGACGAACGGTCCCAATTTTTTAATAGTATAGATAACCGTACTATCAAGAGGGGCTCTCGAATGAGTAACTCAGTCACATCGTTCAGAGAGAGCTCAATCCTTTGCATACTTGCATCATCATATTTGGTTGTTATTTGGTCTTATCCATGTGAGGATATAGAGCTTGTGGTAATCTCCATAACAAGCTCTTGTTCATCAAAATCGGATCTTCCGTTTGTATCTTGTTGCGATTTTGATCTTGGCGGCTTTTCGGTTTCTCACCAAGTGAGGTATATCACATTATTATACATGATACATTCTCACTTGGTGATAACCAATATTTTCACCTCTTATAGGGTAGCTCATGTCGTCCTCTTTCCAACGCAATTGGAATCGGTTCGATCGGAGTTACCAATCAAAAGTTATAGCGGTTTGAATTTTCCTAGGTACCAAAATGTGATAGTACCGCATTTTAGTACCTAGCGCGGCAGTAGGTTTTGACAAGTTGCCAAAAGCCACTGCCGGGCTAGGTACCAAAAGACGGTAGTACCGCATTTTAGTACCTAGCGCGACAGAAGGTTTTTGACTTCTTCATCTGGATCTATCCTCCCTTGCTGGACTATGATGTTTCTTTGCATGATCTTGTAGAGGTTGTTGTCCTCTTCGAAACGAGCCCAAGATCATCGAAATCGGAGTCCGGATGCAAAAGTTATGGCTGTTTTCGTTATGTGATGACCGCTAGTACCGGACCAGGATCCGGTAGTACCGCATTTTGGTACCGGGGAGAACAGAGAAAATTGCGTCGCACCAGAATCGAGGAATGTCCGGTAGTGGGAAAGTCCTAGTAATGGGAAAAGTCGATAGTACCGGAAATCGCGTATTTGGGCTGCAACGGTTGGATTTAGGAGGGACCTATATAAGGGGCCTTCTTCTCCAATGGTTCTTTAACCATTCTTGCAAGTTTTCCCCTCCATTGTTGACCTTCTTGAGCTTGCCTTCTCTCAATCCCTTCGATGATTCTTGCATATTCTTGAGGGATTTGAAAGAGGAGATCTATATCTACAATCTCACTAATCAATCTCTCCTCTAAGTGAGGGGAACATATTGGGATCTAGATCTTGGAGTCTTTTGTGGATTTCCTCCATTGTTCTTCCTCTCTTATTCCCCCATAAGCTTTTGTAGATTTGGTGGAATTTGGGAGAGATTGATTTGAACACCTTTGTGGTGTTTTTGCCATTTGTATTTGGTGCATCGGTTTGTGTTCTCCTCGGAGGATTTGGTTTGAGTTACTCATTGGAGCTTGTTCCTCTTGGGTTCTTGGAACCCTAGACGGTTTTGTGGCCTTGGTGGCGTTTGTTGGGAGCCTCCAATTAAGTTGTGGAGAAGTGCCCCAACCTTGTGAGAGGTTCCGGTTGCCACCGACAAGTGCACCGATAGTGGAAGTGTGGATCGATCCCATTGGGGTGAGATTCACCGGAGAATAAGGGAGGCCTTTTGTGGCGTTGGTGGTTTGATACCACCCCCTATCCAAACGAGACGTACTCCATGTTGGGAGGAACTCGGTAAAATATCGTTGTACCCGCGTGCCTCGGTTATCTCTATACCCGAGCTCTTTACTTATGCACTTTACATTGTGATAGCCTTCGTGCTTGAAGTAATATATATCTTGCTATCACTTTGTTGATTGTATTGCTTAGCATAAGTTGTTGGTGCACATAGGTGAACCTTAGTTGTTCTAGGTTGTGCTTAACAAAGTAAACACTAGTTTTATTCCGCCTTTGTTGAGCCACTCTAGGAAAAGATTTAATCGCCTATTCACCCTCCCCCCCTTCTAGGCGACATCCGTATCCTTTCAGTCGTAAACGTATCTATTATTTTTATGCTCCATGCTTGTTTTGTATCAACTATCTTATGTTTTGTCTACACTTTGAGGCATTTTTATATATTTTCTGGAACTAAGCTATTAACAAGATGTCGCAGTGCCAGTTGTCTGTTTTCTGCTGTTTTTGGTTTCAGGAAATCTAGTAAACAAATATTCTCGGAATTAGACGAAACAAAAGCCGAAGTTCCTATTTTTCCAGACGCAACACGGAGCCCGAAGGAGAGATGAAGTGGAGCCACGAGGTGGCCACACCTAGGGCTGGCATGGGTCTAACCTATGTCGCGCCACCCTATGGTGTGGGCCCCTCGGGCGTCCACCGACCTTGCCCTCTTGCCTATATATACGTCTCCCCGAGATGAAAACCCTACCAAGATCATAAATCCACGAAAAGTTCCGCAGCGCCGCCACCACCAAAGAGGAGATTCGGGGGATAGAAGTCTTTGTTCTGGCACCCTGCCGGGACAAGGAATTGCCCCCAGAGCCATCTCCATCGACTCCAACGCCATATCTATCACCGTTGCTGACTCCCATTATGAGGAGGGAGTAGTTCTCCCTCGAGGCTAAGGGATCTATCGGTAGCTATGTGTTCATCTCTCTCTATGCGTGATCTTATTGTGATCATGAGCTTTGTAATCTAGTTGAATAAGTAGATCTACTCTGCTACTCAAGTGCTTTAATTAAGCTTCGCTTATCCCCACATGTGTGAAGTTGACACTGTGCACACCGTGTGGCACTTAGGCTAAAGATTACAGGAATACTTATCATCAGTTATATTTTGAGTTGGATGTCTCTATCAAATTGTGGTGTTTGTTGGAACCATCTAGCGCTCAAGGTGATAGTGTGGGGTTACCTAGATGGGGAATATGAACTTTTAAGGAGAGCTTTTGTAGCCCTAACGTGGATTGAATTTATCCAACCAGAGAGTAGTTCAGAGTAACATAATAAAAAGAAGATATTTATATGAGAGTGTCCACTAGTGAAAGTATGATCCCTAGGCCTTGTTTCTAAACATTGAAACACCATTTACAACCAGTCCTGTTACATGTTTGATTGCTGCCATTTTTATTTCAGATTGCAATTACCACTTATAATCATCCATATTACTTGTATTTCACTATCTCATCGCCGAACTAGTGCACCTATGTACCTTACAAGTGTATTGGGTGTGTTGGGACACAAGATACTTCTTATATCTTGATTGCAGGGTTGCTTGAGAGGGATACCTTTGACCTCTTCCTCCCTGAGTTTGATAAATCTTGGGTGATCCACTTAAGGGAAACTTGCTGCTGTTCTACAAACCTCTGCACTTGGAGGCCTAACACTGTCTACAAGAATAGAAGCGTGCGTAGACATAAAGCTCTTTTCTAGCGCCGTTGCCGAGGAGGTAAGGTAAAAGTTACTCACATCCTCTGGCTACTAAGCTATCTTCTAGTACTGTTGCTGGTTTGTGAGTGCTCGAAGTTATTTCCTTTAGATTCTGTAATTATATCTTTTTGTTTCTTATTTTTATTTTCACTAGTTAGGCTTAATGAAAACCCCCCCAAAAAATTAGAGAGATTTTTAGTATTTTTCCTGAGTTAGAATATGAATGGTTTTAAAATAAAATTAAAAACCTATGAAACTTTATTTGCATACTAATAGCAATGTTATTATTATGAATTCTTTGAACACCATTATTGCTAATGCTATGGAGAAGTCTAAGCTTGGGGAAGCTAGTTTTTATGAAAATGATCTTTTTAGTTCCCCAGCTTTAGAGGAGAAAATTTTCTATGATGATACTATACCTCCAATATATGATGATTACAAGGACGAATATGATATTTTCAGTCCACCTACTATTGAGGAGAAAATTAATTATGATTACAATATGCCTCCTATATTTGATGATTATGGTGATGATAATAGTAATGGTAGCTATTTTGTTGAATTTGCTCCCACTACAATTAATAAGAATGACTATGCTTATGTGGATAGTAATAATTATTATATGCATGTGGCTCACGATAAGAATGTTTTATGTGATAGTTATATTGTTAATTTTATTCATGATGCTACTGAAAGTTATTATGAGAAAGGGAAACATGGTTTTATGCATCTCAATAATATTAAGTTTCCCTTCTTTATGTTGAAAATTTTGATGGTGCACTTGTTCTGCTTTCCTATACTTGTTGCTTTGTGATTTCATGACTTGTTTCTTTACAAGATTATTTTTCATAGGAAGTGGGTTAGACTTAAATTTGTTTTATATTTGCTTCTTGATGCTCTCTTTTACTTCAATTCATATTTCTTATGTGAGCATCATCAAAATTATCATGCCTATCTTGATGGCTATAAAGAAAGAGCTTTGGAGAGACAACCCATTATATTTGTGCTTTCAGTTTATTTTAGTTTTGTTGAGTCTTGGAAGTTATTGCCTATGTAATAACCTCTCTTTATCCTTTTTGTGTGGTTTTTGTGCCAAGAATAACCTCTAATGAGAGAGAAGTAAGATTTGGGGAAGTTGTTGTCCCGAAACAGATTTTTGTGCTTCACTGTAAAAAATCATGAAAAACCCTAGTACGTAGGATTGAGCTGTAATTTTCTCTGAATATGCCCCAGGTTATTATCTAACTTTCGTTAGTTTATCACATTTTGATTTGAGCAACACAAGGTCTTTAAAAAAATCGGTCTTTACCTGCTGGTCTGTTTTGACAGATTTCTGTCATTATTTGCATTTGCCTCTTAATCGGTTTCTTTTGAGTTCTCTTTGATCACTTGATCTTTTAAAAGGAATTGCTACAGTAGCCTGTGTTTAATGGGATGATTTACTTGACCAAAGGCTTATTATCTTGAATACACTAATATTGCTAATGAAGATTGTGTGAAGTTTTGTATGAAGGAAATTTTCAAGTGTAGGGAGAGAAAGATGTGATGATATGAAGTATGGAAAAAATCTCAAGCTTGGGGATACCACCCGTGTCACCCCAAGAAATATTCAAGAGATACAAACGTCAAAGCTTGGGGATTCCCAAGGCATCCCCTTCTTCATCAATAAAAATCTCAGGTGATACAAGAAAGTGATACATGCTTGGGGATGCCCAAGGCATCCCCTTCTTCATTAATAATAATCATGGTTGCAAAAAAACAGGGCTAATTATGGCATGAAAGTGATACAAGAACTCTGAGGCAAAATAAATCATCGAGGCTTACTGACTATTGATTAGTCATATGCAAGCGTGGGCATGTGCCAAGTCGATTCACATGAACAGTCAGAGGAGGATACCACAATATCATACTAAAATATGAATAAAACAATGCAAGCAAACATTCATATGACATGCTACAAACTATTAGCAAGCTGGAGATAATCACAAGCAAGCAAGAACTATTAAGTATCCATAATGACATACACCTTACACGAACATACTAAGCATACTCACAATGATGAGTATATGTACAAAAAAAGAAACAAATAGAGTTCGTTACCAGCCTCTTACCACACCTCAAGTTGTCTTAACCTTTATTATTGCTCTTCACTTGTGTGACTTGAATAATAACATGAAACCAAAATCCACTAAAGACGGCTGAACCCTGCAAAGAACTCACACAACCAAAGAAGAACAACAAATATTTTTGGTGTTTTTGATTTTTTAAAGAAAGCAAACAAAGCAAAACCAAACAAAAAAAGCAAACCAAACAAAAAGCAAACAAAGCAAAAAAACAAACGAAGCAAAATAAAACCAAAAACAAAAATTAAGACGCTCCAAGAACAACACAACTGTGCATGAAACAATAAAAACGAAGTGTCTAGAAAGACCTGAGATTTTTATTGATGAAGAAGGCATCCCCCAAGCTTTGACGCTTGTACCTCTTAAATATTTCTTGGGGTGACACGGGGTGCCCTCCCCAAGCTTGAGATTTTGTCCATTCTTCATCTCATTACATCATTCTCTCTCTACACCTGAAATTTTTCGTTCATACAAAACTTCACACAATCTTCATCAACAACATTAGTGTATTCAAAAGATAATAGACCTTCGGGTTTAGCTTTGGAACAACAAAATTTTTCACTAAAAACACAAGCTACTCTAGCAACTCCTTCAAAAAGCTCAATTCCCCAAAAGAGAACTCAAAAAGGAATCAATAAGAAGCAAATGCAAATAATGGCATAAATCTGTCAAAACAGACCAGCAGGTAGAAACCGATTTTTCAAAAATCTTCTGTTGCTCAAATCAAAAAAATTCAACTAACGAAAGTTAGCTAACATACTGGGGGGTTTATTCATAAATTTTCAGCTCAATCCGACTTACATATACTCACTAATTTTTATGGTGGAGGACAGAAATCTGTTTCGGAACAGCAACTCCCCAAATTTTACTTCCCTCTCATTAGAGGTCATTCTTGGCACAAAAAACAAATAAAAAGGATAAGGAGAGGTCATTACTGAAGTAATAACTTCCAAGACTCAAGAAAATTCTTGGGTTATCTCCCAACAAGTACTTTTCTTTAACGCCTTTAAGTTAGGCACGACGAAGAGCAAAGATTGGAAAGGAGAAAAATAAAAGAAAGCCAATATAACCACAGTGAAAGCATTATTCTGTTCATTAAAATCCTTTTGTTAATAAGGTTGATCAAGTCTTGTTACCAAAACAATCTTATATGAAACAAAACTTTGCAATCCACAAGGTGATTATGTTACCTCATACTTGATAGCAATGGTCCCAATCATAATGGTTTCAAAATTTTCCTGTGGAATGGAACAATATATTTCTCCAACCTTTATGCTCTCAACATTTTCAATGGAATTCAGGCAATAGCTTTTAGCAACCTTCTTGGGTAAATATACAATATGCTCTTTGTCAATAATATTGAATGTTACTTTTCCTTGATTACAACTGATGACAACACCTACAATATTAAGAAAAGGTCTCCCAAAAATAATAGACATATTATCATCTTCAGGCATTTCAAGCACAACAAAATCAGTTAAAACCATGCAATTATGAGCAAATTAAACAGGAACATCCTCACATATACCAACAGGAATAATAGTTGACTTATCAGCCATTTGCAGAGATATATCAGTTGGTATCAACTTTTCTAGCTGGAGTCTCTTGTAGAGAGAAAAAGGCATAACACTAACTCCAGCTCCCAAATCACATAAAGCAGTTCTAACATAATTATTCTTAATAGATCAAGGAATAGTTGGTATACCTGGATCACCAAGTTTCTTTGGAACCTTACCATTGAAGGAATAATTAGCAAGTAGAGTAGAAATCTCCTCATTAGGAATCTTCCTTTTATTAGAGACAATATCCTTCATATACTTTGAATAAGTAGGCAACTTAATAGCATCAGTCAAAGGAATTTGTAAAAATAAAGGTTTCATCCACTCACAAAACTTGTTGTAGTGTTCTTCCTCCTTTGACTTGTGTTTCTTACCTGGAAAAGGCATAGGTTTCTGCACCCAAGGTCCTCTCTCTTTACCATGTTTATTAGCAATAAAATCTTCCTTTGTGTACCTAGTGTTCTTAGTGTGCTTCTCAGGTTCTTCCTCAACTTCCTCCTTATCAGGAGAATTATTTTTATCATTACCACTCTCAGTTTCAGCATCAGAGACATATATACTATTAGGATCTACAGCAGGTTCAAGTGGTTCCTCAACTATCTTATGTTTCTTTTTCTTTCTCTTACGAGGACTACCACTACTCTCACCTTGTTGGGAGTCCTGCTCAATTCTTTTAGGGTGTCCTTCAGGGTATAAAGGATCTTGAGTAGCTATACCACTTCTAGTTCTAATTCCATAAGCATGTTTATCTCCTGAAGCATTAACTAGCATATCCCTTTGTACCTTAGAAAGTTGATCAAGTTGGGTTTGAACCATTTGAAAGTGTTTACAAAGAATTTTAATATCATTATAAGTTCTTTCCACAATATCTTTCAACTCATGGAGAGCTCTAGAGTTTTCCAATAAATGATTCTAAACTTGTTTATTAAAATTACCTTGTTTAACAATAAATGTGTCAAGTTCCTCTAAGCATTGATCAGGAGGCTTACCATAGGGAATATCACCTTCATTAAAGTGGAGAGAGTGTACCTCAATAGTAGATGAGTGGGGAATTGGCTTGCACAATTCTTCTATAGGAGGTAGATTCTTCACATCTTTAGCTCTAATACCTCTATCCTTTAGACATTTCTTAGCTTCCTTCATCACTTCATCATTTAATGCAATAACTCCCCTCTTCTTTGGTGTTGGTGTTGGAACTGGTTCAGGCACAACTGGTTCAGGAGTAATAGGCTCAGGTGTATTTAGCTTATTTGAAGTCCAATCATCATAATTCTTGCTTATCTTAGCCATTAATTCTTCAGCATCTGTAGGAGTTCTTTTCCTGAAAACTGAAATCAGCAAAGCTATCTAGGTAGGTCCTAGAATCATCATTTAGTCCATTATAATAAATATCAAGAAGCTCATTTTTAGGTAATGGACATTCAGGATGTGCATGGATCAAGACACAAAACCTTGTCCATGACTCAGGCAACTTCTCTTCTTTTCCCTATTTAAAATCAAAAAGTCTCTGCAAATCAGCATGTCTAGCACTTGGAGGAAAATTTTTCTGAAAGAAAGAAGCAATCAGGGCTATCAATGGAACCATGAGGTAATCTATTAAACCAAGCCCTAGCTTCTCCTTTTAGTGAAAAAGGGAAGATCTTAGTAAAAAAGTACTTACGCATCTTAAAATCATCAGAGAATAAATCACTCATAGTGGAAAGCTCATTCATATGAGTCACTACACTCTCATTTTCAGTCCCATAGAAAGGTTCTTTCTCAACAATATCCAAATAGGATAAATTGAGAGAGAAATCATAATCTTTATCCTTAATATCTATGGGAGAGGTGACAAACTTAGGATCAGAGGACAGTTTAGGCATAAGGTACGTCTAGCAAGGAGACTCTTAATAGCACTAATAACATGTGTGTTTCGGCACTCTTCAACAAAATCATCAGTGAACTCAATGTAACCATCATTAATATCAGAACTCTCACTAGACTCAGGTGAGCTAACAGGTGTAACAGTGTCTTCACTAGGAGTTTCGGTATTTCCTAGACTAGCCATAGTAGCATCTAGGAAAGGACCTAATGAACCACTCGCATCAAGCACAATAGAAGTAACATCATGAGCATCAAAAGCAGTTTCAGATTCAGCAGTAGTAGCAGTGTGTGTAGCATGAGTATGTGGTGGTGGTGTAACAAGCTTACTTGTAGCAGACGGTGAATCAAGAGCAACAGAGGTGTTTAGGACTGTACCTCTTCTTGTAGTGGATGGTAAAATAGGGAACTTTCCATCACGAGACTTCCCCGTGATGAAAGGAGTAGCAGTGAACAATAATAGATCCAAGTGAACTTACAAATAAAGCTATGCTCCCCGGCAACGGCGCCAGAAAATAGTCTTGATGACACACAAGTATAGGGGATCACAACAGTATTCGCGGGTAGTATTACACAATTTATTGATTCGACACAAGGGGAGCCAAAGAATACTTGCAAGCCTTAACAACTGAGTTATCAGTTCAGCTGCACCTGGAAATAATTCTTGCTCACAGAAGTTTATCAGTAGCAACAGTTTGAGAGTAGAAATAGTAAAGCAACAGCAACAGTGAAACAATAGCAATAGTAACAATAATGGTAACAGTGGGATTCGAGTGCGGTAGGCATAGGGATGGATGGACGGGCGTTGCATGGACGAGTCTAAACATGTAACTTCAAGATCTAGGGCATTGCAGATAAATAATAACATGCATCCAAGTACTAAACAATCCTAGACATGTGCTCCAAATATAGTCATGCGTGCTCGCAATGAGAACTTGCACAACATCTTCTGTCCAACCAGCCCGTGGCAGTGGGGCCTCTAGGGAACTACTGGCAATTAAGGTGCTCCTTTAAATAGAGCATCGGAGCAAAGCATTAACACTCCATGAACACATGTGATCCTCACACCACAGCCATCCCCTCCGGTTGTCCCAATTATTGTCACTTTGGGGCCTTTGGATCCGGACAATGATATGTGTACACAACTTGCAGATAAGATCACAAACAATACTATCATAATGATTCAATAATAAGTTCAGATCTGAGATCATGGCACTCGGGCCCTAGTGACAAGCATTAAGCACAACAAGTTACAACAAAGTCAAATAGCACTAATAGAGATACTAGGCAATATGACCTAACAGGTCTTATTCGATTACATGATAGAACTCATAACAATTCCTACCATCCCCAAGCCTACGGCGGGGGATTACTCACTCATGGATGAGGGAAACATCGGTGGTTGATGGAGATGCGTTGGTGATGACGATGGCGATGATCCTGTCCAAATTCCCCGTCCCGGCAGGGTACCAGAACGGAGTTTCTAGATCCGAATCTTGGTTTCTGGTGGCGGCGGCGGAGCGGAACTCTTTCTGGAAAACTATCGACCCCCCTCGGTTTTTAGGTCGAAAGGCAACTTATAGGCGCAGAGGAAGGCCGAGGGGGTGCCTGGGGTGGCTGCACCCCCTCCAGGCGCCGCCAGTGGTGGGCCCGTGCCTGGGGTGGGTGTGGGCCCCCCAGGCCTCCTCTCCGTCTCATCTTCTGGCTCCATGGATCTTCTGGTGAAATATAATTTTTGGCATATTTTCCGGGATTTTTCCTGATAGTTCATTTTCTACAAAAAAAACAAGACACCAAGGTAATTCTGCTGAAAACAGCGTCAGCCCGTGTTAGTTGTATCCAAATCACACAAGTTTAGAGGAGAAACAATAGCAAAGTGTTCGAGAAAGTAGATACGTTTTGGACGTATCATCTAGACACTTCGTTTTTATTGTTTCATGCACTGTTGTGTTGTTCTTGGAGCGTCTTTGTTTTCGTTTGCTTTGCTTAGGTTGTTTAGTTTGCTGAATAAAGTAGTTTGGACCCCCGTTCTTGCTGTTTTGTTGCAAATAAGTTGCTTGGTGTTGGAAAGGAGTAGTAAGTTCTTGCTTGTAAGTGCAAGAGGAGCTTGCATTGACTATGACTTAGACTTTAGCATGACATGCTAGGTGTTGTTTTGACTTTATGCTTAGTGATTATTGTTGTAGCATGTCTTGTTCCAAACAATTGGGATTGCTTAGTGTGCCTTGAAGAAATTATGCGTTGTTTTAGCATGCAAAAGCATAGTATTGTGGTTTTCTCCTTTGATGCTTTGCTTGGGTTGACTTGGCACATGCTCACACCATGTTATGACTATGACAAGTCACCATAGCCTCTATGATCATTTGTTCTTTGACTTGTAGTACCACTCTATGCTTTGATTAGTAATGCTTTGTTGCTCTGCATGATTATGGCCATTATGCTCTCTTAGTTGGTTTCTCTCAGTATTTTGCTAGCCTCCACTTATATGAGTAAGTTCTACTCATGCTTCCAACTCCCAAGAAACCAAGTTTTTCCAAAGTGTCCACTATAAATTCCTATGCATGGTGTGTTACACCATTCTAAGTATATTCTTGTTTTCAGCTATCTTCCAATTAAAAACTATTTTGTTATGTGAAAACTTAGTGATTAAAGCCCTCACAAACTTTATGGCACACTTTATATTTCTTTGCCCCTAATAAACTTGAACCATTGTGTCATCTATGTTGTATATGATTGCACTTATACGTTGGAATTAGCAGAACCGTGCTGTCACGGGGAACATTTTCAACATTGCACTTGTACTTTGTACTCATTTGATATCATGCTCTTTTGTCTATGGATGTTACCGGTGTGAAATAAAGAGGGAATTTGTAAGTCCATGGAGTTTGTATTTTGTGTTAGAGAAACGCTTGGGCCGCTAGCCTAAGCCATGCCTAATCATGGTGGAAACTTGCAGCATCACCATAGTGAGCTATCTATGAAGCATCCTCGATAAAAAAGCTATGCACATGGTAAATAAAAAGATCACTGAGATGCTCATTGTCTGCTTGCCTTGTCGTTTTGGTTATGGGATAGCTCTTGTACCATGTGCAAGGGGTACCCCTTTGGCAGTTCTCTATGATATGCATGTACTTACAATGACAAGAACTTACAGGTGACTGAAGTTGAGTAGCATGAGGTGTGGCCCTCGTATTCGAGGGACTTGAGATTGACAACTTATACTTCGTCAAGCATATACTCCATAGTTTGTTCACTTTAACCTTAATCACTTCAAGATGCTTATGATAGGGGCGATGAGGGCTGAAAGCTAACAAGTACCATAATTTTTGGAAGCTCTTTTTGAAACTTGAAATCCCTACTTACCTTTGTGAAGGACCTTTCTTCCACTATATTGAGTCTCCACCTTCTACCTTTAGGCACCTTTAAGAGAGCATAGTTGTCATTATGTGTGCAGTGTCTCAAAGCTTATTGATTGATGCATATTGTGATATTACTTGTTCTTGTGCTATTTGTTTCTAGTCACCTTGTGAACTTTGAAGGTGTCCTATGCATCTATTTGCTACTCTACGAGGGACAAGTTGATTGACACTATGCTATATTTTATGTATGTGAAACAAACAAACGTTTTTCAATGCATGCTATTCATGATCTTTGTTTCTAGCTTGTCATGCTGCAACAATAGTTGCTTTGTCTTACTGTTAGAACTACATCTTTTGTGCACATGTTTAGAGTTCTTTGATACCAGCTTTCAATGCTTGCAAAAGGTTAGATCTTCATTGTGAAGGTGCATGTCACCTCAAAAATTATTCTTTTTATCACTTACCTACTCGAGGACGAGTAGGAGTTAAGCTTGGGGATGCTTGATACGTTGGAAACGTATCTATAATTTTTGATGCTCCATGCTTGTTTAGTATCTACTTTGCTTTGCTTTGTCTACACTTTGAGGTGTTTTTATATCTTGGGGAGATCATCCCGGAGGCCTTCTCTCCGGTATGATTCATGAGTAGTTCCACCTTGGACTATGGGTCCATGTAGTAGCTAGATGGTTGTATCTCCTCCTTTGTGCTTTCATGTATAGATCTTGTGAGCTCCGTTCATGATCAAGATCTAATCTATTTGTAATCATTCATGTTATGTTTGTGGGGATCCGATGGATATTGAGATTATTATGTTGGTTTGATTAATGGTTCTATCTTTATGATTCTATCATGTTTGTGTTGTTTGTGATATTGCATGCTCTCCGTTGCTAGTGGTTATCTTTGCCAAGTAGTTGCTAGTGACTCCAAGAGGAGTATTTATGCTCGATAGTGGGTTCATGCCTCTAGTTTCCAAGGGAAGTGACATAAATCTCTTCGGCTGTAGATGTCTATTGCTACTAGGGAGAAAACAACGGTCTCTTGTTCATGGAACATGTGGACTGTTTACCTTACACACTTTGCTTAAAGTAGTTGTCTGTTGCTTTCAACTTAATACTGGAGGGGGTTCAGATGATAACCTGAAGGTGCACTTCTAGTCATAGATGCAGTTGGATTACGGTCTATGTATATTGTTGTATTTCCCAATCAACTTCATACGATCTTTCAAGCTAGTAATTGCATTGTTATGCCTTGCTCAGTTCCTGTCAATTGCCCTGCTGTAATTTGTTTACCCTTCATGCCATGTTGTTTATCTAAGGAGAGCACCTCTAGTGAACTATGGACCCCGGTCCAATCTTTACCATTGATACATCTTCCAATGTTACTTGTTTACTTGCTGCAAACCATTATCTTCCACACCATACGTTTAATCCTTTGTTACAGCAAACCGGTGAGCTTGACAACCTTACTGATTCGTTGGGGCAAAGTCTTGAGTTTGTGTTGTGCAGGTCTCCATGTTGCCAGCAACACTTGTGTGACGTTTCCTTCGTCCTACTGGTTCAATAACCTCGGTTTCTTACCGAGTGAAACTTGCTGCTTCATACCTTGCTCTTGGGGTTTCCAACGAAGCGTTCCACGACAAGTATTGGGCGCCATCAAGCTAATTTCTAGCGCCGTTGCCGGGGAGGCTAAGGACGTCTTCACTAAGGGAGTCCTTCACTTCTTTTCTCTTTATTTTGTTTTTAGTTTTCTTTGTTTCTTTTGCTTGGTTTTGTTTGCTTCTTTTAAAAAAACTGAAAGGGTATTTTACCCTATGCTATTTTTGGTTGACAATGACACCATGGTTAGAGTGGACTAATGCTATTTCTAGTGTCTTACACAGGTTCTAGTCCAATGTTGTGATGAAATGTTATCGGAGACCCCCACATTTTGATAACGAAGCTTCGCACCGGAGTTTTCCATTTTCATGTAATTTGAGTCCGGTTAGTAGCTCCGCACTATTAAGAGGGGTTCTCTCGATAAGCTTGTTGGGGATGATCACCTAAGCCATATACACATCCCTCTCTCCTACCTAATCCATCACCAAAGAGAGAAGAGAAAAAATCCTATCCACCTGAGCCTTTTCTGCAGATCCGGTTTTCAGACCGGTTGGACCGGCTCCCAGACTATTACCCCGACTTCATCCATCAGTTCTTTTGCACAGTCTATTTTCATGATGATGAGGATCGCACTATGACTTGGATGACTGGCACGAGGCGCTTTCAGGCTACTTATGCTGATTTGGTCGATGTCATGGGCTACCTTTGGTCGGCTTCAGTATTCACAGTGAGAAGGTCAAGCTCTTTGAGACTCTTGCTTTCGCTATCCCGGTGATTCTTAGTGGAGTCCTCTGTGCATGGTAGCATGTATTACTACTATCATACCTTGGCCACTATCTTTCGGGTCCCTTGTTCCCGTGTTGGCGATTCCACCAAGCTGCCGTGGGTATTTTGCCAACTTGTTGTACTATTGTCACCGGATCGGTGAGGAAGATTGATGGATGTGACTTTGTGTCTTGTGAGCTGCTTTGGCTGCAGGATGACTCCCACTTTGCGCATATGTTCGGCTGCTCAATCGGGTGGTGCCGCGTGCCGTCTGTTGGTGAGTCCTCCTCTCACCCAAGGCCGAAGGGTGGTGCTGCCAAGTTTTTCAAGAGGCTATTCCAGATGTGCCGTTCTTCCTATGATGTGAGTCACAAGGCTTTGGAATTGAGCTAGGAGACTAGACGTCGCCACAATGAGTATCTTGCGACCCAGAATGTCACTCCTCCACCTGATGGTCCTGAGATGGCCCCTGTTCCTTATGTCAACTATGAGATGCCGCCTCTTGATGATGCTATGTTCTATGGGTTCTTCCCTGGTCAGTTTGCTCCCAGTGGTCCTGGTGGTCCCTCTGCTCAGGGTCATGTTGATGATGAGGACAATGATGATGCTGCTGATAGTGACGAGTACTCTGAAGAGGAAGATGTCCCTCCTCCTCCGCTGTTCTTCTAGTTGGGTTGCGTTAGCATCGCTCTCCTCCTCTTCCTTTTTGGGATCTCGATGCCAATGGGGGATAAGAGTAGAGTTCTATTAGTTATCTACGGGTTCCTTGCCGGGGTTTTCCGGGGTTTGCCGTTAGCACAATGCCCCTTGCGTTCTCATTGCTTCTTATGGCATTGTGCTTTCCCTTTCGCCTTATGTATGAACTATCTGCTTTCATTCTGTCTGTTGAACAAGTTTGTGCTATGTGTGTGAACCATGGATATTTATATTATGCTATGACTATGTCTATTGTTGTTTATAATATCTTTGCGAACTCTAGCTCGGTTTGTCATCGCCAACCAAAAAGGGGGAGTTTGAAAGGGTATTTTACCCTATGCTATTTTTGGTTGACAATGACACCATGGTTAGAGTGGACTAATGCTATTTCTAGTGTATTACACAGGTTCTAGTCCAATGCTGTGATGAAATGTTATCGGAGACCCCCCATTTTGATAACGAAGCTTCGCACCGGAGTTTTCCCTTTTCATGTAATTTGAGTCCGGTTAGGAGCTCCGCACTATTAAGAGGGGTTCTCTCGATGAGATTGTTTGGGATGATCACCTAAGCCATATACACATCCCTCTCTCCTACCTAATCCATCACCAAAGAGAGAAGAGAAGAAATCCTATCCACAGGCCTTTTACCGGATCCGGTTTCGGACGGTTGGACGCTCCCGACCGGACCGTCCGGTGTCGAGATCGAATCGGACTCAAACCGGGTTCTCCGGTTTTCTCACTCCGAGTCTATCCGAGTCTAGGTCTTGAGGCGATTTGGTTTCATCCGGTTTTCAGACTATGGACTGTTGTCCGGTGTGTAGGACCAACCGAACTTAAAACCGGACCTTGCATTTTTAGCCCAAAACGGCTGGTTTTTCTCCTTGAGTATAAATATCCCTTCTTCCAGCTTGAGTAGGTTAGGCATTCGGTTTATATCATTTCTTGAAGCTCTCTCTCTCTCCCCATTATTAAAACACAAAAGCTTGAGGATCTCCCATTCTACCCAACCAAATCCAAATCCCTTTGGTAGAAAGGAAGAGGAGGTCCCGATCTAAGTTTCCACCAAGCCAAAGTTCATTCCCCCTTGAGTTCATCGAGTTAGCTTGTTACTCTTGGGTTTGTGGGAAACCCTAGGCGGCTAGGGTCGCCCGGAGGCATTCGGCTTGTGATTTGCCCCGTGGAAAGTTTGTGAGGGTTTGGAGACTACCCTAAAGTCTACCACGAGTAAGTGAGCTGTTCCTTCGTGGGATAGGCTCGGAGAATAAGGTGAGCCTTCGTGGCGCGTGAGGAATCCTTCGTGGAACCTCACAACTCTCCAACGTGACGTAGCCCCCTTCCCAAAGGTGGTGAACACGGGAATACATCTTCGTCTCCGCGTGCTTCGGTTATTCCTTAACTGATCTCTTACTTGTGTTGCTTATCTTGTGATAGCCTTCGAGCTTGAAGTATCTTGTACATCATCTAGGTTGCCTCACCTAGTTTGCATTTAGGCTCACTTATATTCCGCAAAGCCTAAAACTTGCAAAAGATTATAAAGAATTTTGTAGAAACCTATTCACCCCCCTCTAGGTTAACCATCTTACACTTTCAATTGGTATCAGATCCAAGGGCTTTACCGCCTAAGAGGAAAGATGGTTTTCTCCGATGATGAGGAGGAAAAAACTTATTCAGTCAAGGAGCTTCGTGAACTCTTAGCCAAGAGTGCCCTTGAAAAGGCCAAGGTGGATACCGATCTCCTTGTTCGAATGAGTTACCTAGAAGGACAACTTAAGGCCATTGGCGATGGGGCTTTTCTTGGTAATCCATTGGTAGTACCTCAAGGGAGACCAATGGACATCGAGAAGGATAAGGATGCCGAGTCCGCTCATGAGGGCGGCTCGTCAAAAACTTCCACGCCCCCTAATCAATTCGCTTATGTTTATCCTAAGCAAAAGAACATCATGCCTCATATTAATGGTTCGGGCCCTGCACCTCATTATGATGGAACTCACTTCTCTCATTGGAAAGCTTCTATGGGATCTCATCTTCGTAGCTGCAGCGTTGAGCTTTGGGAGATTGTATGCACCGGCTTCCACCCTCATGATCCCAACAACCTCACCCCGGGGGAGTACTACGACCGTCAACTAAATGCAACGGCTTGTGACAAGATAAGGAGTGCCATTCACCGCACTCTCCATGATCAAGTCAGCGACATCCCCACCGCAAAGGATCTTTGGGATAGGATTGTCATTCTCCAAGAGGGAACCTCTCTTATCCAAAAGTCCAAGTATGAAGCTGCCAAGTCTGAGATGAACATGTTCATGAACCATGATGGTGAAACTATCGCTGAAGCATACAAGAGACTCGTCGCCCTCCGCGTGAAGATTGGTGGCCTAGGGTGTGAGAAGTATGATGATGGATTCAATTTGAATGATGAACTTATCAAGTCCAAGATTGTCTCCATGATCGCGGTCACCGACAAGAAGCTTTCCTTGAACTTGCAACTCCTCGATAGAGCTAATCAATTCACTCCTGATGATCTAGTCTCTTATCTAGTTGCCACGGATAACTTGGCGGATGAAGGGCAAAAGATCAAGGAGATCAATCGTGCTATCGGGTCTTCCCACTCTCTAGCTTTGAAGGCCAAGCAAGTGCAAGAAGATGTTGCTAGTGATGAAGATAGCGATGGTGATGGAGTTGATGATATGCTCTCTCAACTTGCTCTCTTCACCAAGAACATGAAGTTCCGAAGAAGGAAAAGCTCAATGGGATAAAGTGAGAAGAAGAGGACGTGCTACAATTGTGATGAGGCAACCCATTTTGCCTACAAGTGTCCTTATGAGAAGAGGCTTGACAAGCCTAAATATGAAGAAGGTGCCAAACCAAGATTGAAGCCCAACCCCATCAATGAAAGATACAAGCTGAACAATAGGCGTGATGGTAAGGGCTTCCTAGGCCAAGAATACATATCCGACAATGAGGAATAGGATGAAGAGAAGGTGGTTGGAGTGGCCGGTTTGGCCTTTGCCAAACCCGGGTCTCTCTTCACCTATGACTACACCAAGGACTACACCGACGACTCTCCTAACCCCAAGGTCACTGCCACTTGCCTCATGGCAAGGAGCTCCAAGGGAGTCGGCGTGGAGTGTGGGGATAAGGAGAAAGTGGTGGGTGTGACCGGTTTGGCATATGTCGAATCCGGTTCACCTCTCACCTACGACTACTCCAAGGACTACATCGAGAGTTCTCCTATTCCCAAGATCACCGGTTCTTGTCTTATGGCAAGAAGATCCAAGGTAATTGTCTCTCCTCCATCCCTATCTAGTGTCTTGGATGATCTTGAGAGTGACCATGATAGTGATAGTGATAATGATGAATTTGGAAAAGAATATATAAAAGAAATGTATGCTATCATGAAGTCTCTTCCTCCCATTGCTCGTGCTAGAGTCAAGCAATTAATGGAACTTGTTAGCTCACGCGATGAGACCATTGATAGCTTGGAATCTCATATTGATGATGAGAAACAAAGATTCAATCTTCTTGAGCAAGAGCTTTGTGAGGAAAAGAATACCAACTCTTTTCTTAAACTACAAATTGAAATCTTTGAAATTGATAAAGAAAAACACATGGACACTATTGATAGGGCTAACTCATTGTCTCAAGAGCTCGATGTCTCAAAGAAAGAGCTTGAAGTTGCTCATGCTTCTCTTACCAAGGACCTTGAGCACCTTGAGAAGGCTAGTTTGCTTGTCAAGCGTGAGCTCATAAAACTTGGAGAGAACCATGATCAACTTCGGGTGTCCTATGAGAAAGCTCTTGGTACATTGAAGGATCCAATTATAGTTGAAATTGATTCTTGTACCTCTAACTCTACCTTTGATCAATCTCACCTCATTGAGGAAAATAATAAGTTGAAAGAGCAACTTGAGAAAGAGCGTCGTGCACCTACCTCCAAGGGAAAGATCCTAGATGAGATTTTATCCCGTCATAAGACGAGAGTTTCCAAGGAAGGTGTCGGTTTTGATCCAAAGAACAACACAAGCAATGCCATTCCACCGAAGAAGATAACCTTTGTGAAGGAAGGTGACAAGGTGGTTGACCGGGTCAAAAAGAATGTGGTGAATGGGGGAGCCATGAGGGGCAATCCCAATCACAAGTTTTCGGGAGAGTCTAATCCTTCCTATGTGTTGTGTAAGGGCACTCAAGGAAATGTATATGCCAAATATGTTGGCCCTCGAAATGGTTATGCTTATAGGTGGTACTCAATTTGGGTACCTAAGGATCTTGTTGCTAATGCTAGGGGACCCATTACTCAATGGGTTCCTAAATCAAAGAATTGATTTTGTAGGGTTATGCCTCCGGTGGATCAAAATGGGTGTTTGATAGTGGATGCACCAATCACATGACCGGAGGTAGGAGTGGGCTTGACCAATTCATTTACGATGTCAACTCAACGTCAAGCATCACCTTTGGAGATAACTCAAAAGGAAAGGTTCTTGGTTATGGTAAGTTGGTAATTTCCAAGGTTTTGACTCTTGAGACCGTCCTACATGTTGAAAACCTTGGTTACAACTTGCTTTCTATTAAACATCTCGTGGATGCCGGCTATGACTCCTATTTCTCTAGAACTTTTGTGAAGGTCTTTAGGGGTGATGATCTCAGCTTGGTTCTCATGGACACGTGGAAGACGACCTTTATATGGTCGACCTCTCAAAAGAGAGTCAATCTCTTCCTACATGTCTAATGGCCAAGGCTGACAAGGGATGGCTTTGGCATCGTCGCCTAGGCCATGTCAACATGAGAAATCTCAATCTCCTCCTAAAGGGTGAACATATTATTGGATTAACCGGTATCTCCTTTGAGAAATATCGTGTGTGTAGTGCTTGCATTTCAGGGAAGCAAATTGGAAAGCATCATCCTTCCGTTACCAAGGTGGCCACGTCAAGACCCTTGGAATTGCTCCATATGGATCTCTTCGGGCCTTCGACATATGACTCTCTTGGAGGAAGAAGATATGGTCTTGTCATTGTTGATGATTACTCAAGGTATACTTGGGTCTTTCTTCTCAAGACGAAGGATGATACTCTCAAGGAATTCATGATCTTCGCCAAGCAAGCTCAACACACTCATGGTGTGGAGATCAAGACTATTAGAACCGACAACGGCACCGAGTTCAAGAATTACACCATGCAAGAATTTGTTGAAGATGAGGGGATCAAGCATGAATTCTCATCTCCTTATACCCCTCAACAAGATGGTGTTGTTGAAAGGAAGAATCGGAAAATCATTGAGATGGCAAGAACAATGTTGAGTGAATTCAATCTCCTCACAATTTTTGGGGAGAAGCTATTGCTACCGCGGTCCACAACACGAACCAGCTCTTCCTCCGTGCTCCCTTTGACATGACTCCATATGAGATTATCACAAGTAAGAATCCCAATGTCAACTACTTCCGTGTCTTTGGGTGCAAGTGCCTCGTCAAGAACAAAAAGGAAAAGCTCGGTAAATTCGAATCTAGAACTATAGAGGGTATTTTTGTTGGTTATGCGGAAAACTCTCATGCCTATAGATACTACAACAAGACTAATGGTTGTGTTGAAGTATCTTGTGATGTGGAGTTTTTGGAGAATAATGGTCCCCATGAGGGTCAAGTTTCTTCTCGTGATGTAGGAGATGGTGATTCTTCTCAAGTCATCAAGTTGATGGGTATTGGGCACATCTTGCCTACCTAGTCTCACATTCATGTTCAACAAGATGATGGGGGAGAATCAAGCTCAACTTAAGAAGATCCAAGCTCTATCCAAGTTGAGCCATCAAATGCATCACAAGATCAACATCTCTCTCATGATGCCTTGCAAACCGAAGAACAAGAACCAAGCCCTCAAACCTTCGAGCAAGACCAAGTAGAAGATCAACCTCCATCTCAAGGCCAAGCTCAAGATGGTGTCAACGATCAAGGCCCCTCAAAAGATGAATTTGTTGATCATGAAGGCATAATTCGGAAGATTAAGGCCGCCTCCATTGCAAGTGGACTTCAAGTTAATAATATCCTTGGAAGCATATCAAGAGGGATCGAGACCCGTGCCAAGAAGAAGAACGTCACAACCTTTTGTGGGAACCATGCTTTTGTGTCCAACTTCGAGCCCCTTAAGGTACATGAGGCTTTGGAGGATCCGGATTGGGTCATTGCCATGCAAGAAGAACTCGAGTGTTTCACCCGCAATGAAGTATGGTCTCTTGTGGAGAGGCCTAAAGATCATCGCATCAATGTTATTGGGACCAAGTGGGTGTTCAAAAATAAGCAAGATGAGAACAGGGTCGTCACGAGGAACAAAGCAAGGTTAGTGGCGCAAGGGTATGCCCAAATAGAAGGTATTGACTATGAGGACACCTTTGCGCCCGTTGCTCGTCTTGAAGCTATTCGTCTCTTGCTTGCTTATGCATCTTTCCATAACTTCAAGCTTTATCAAATGGATGTGAAAAGTGCATTTCTTAATGGTCCCTTGAAAGAGGTTGCATATGTAGCTCAACCCCCGAGTTTCGAAAACACACGCTATCCCAACCATGTGTATCTACTCCATAAGGCTCTCTACGGACTAAAGCAAGCTCCTCGTTCTTGGTATGAGCACCTTAGGGATTTTCTTCTCATGGATGGGTTTAGCGTGGGTAAGGTCGATTCCACCCTTTTCGCCAAACGGGTTAAAGGGGGTGGCTTATTTATTGTTCAAATATATGTGGATGATATTATCTTTGGTGGAACTAACGAATCTCATAACAAAGCTTTTGCCGAGTTGATGACTATGAGATTTAGGATGTCCATGATGGGGGATTTGAAGTTCTTTCTAGGCTTCATCATAAAGCAACTTTCTCATGGCACTTTCATCTCTCAAGAAAAGTACATTAAGGATATGCTCCATAAGTTCGAGATGGCCAAGGCTAATCCCATGAAGACACCCATGCCACTAAATGGACAACTTGGCCTTGGAGTAGGTGAGAAGGACGTGGATCAAAAGGTATATCGTTCTATGATTGGTTCCTTGCTCTACCTTTGTGCTTCTAGGCCGGATATCATGTTAAGTGTAGGAATGTGTGCTCGTTTTCAATCCGCTCCCAAGGAGTGCCACTTGATGGCGGTCAAACGGATTTTTAGGTACCTTGTTCTCACTCCTACTCTCGGGCTTTGGTATCCAAAGGGGTCAACCTTTGAGCTTGTTGGCTATTCGGATGCCGATTGGGCAGGTGATAAGGTTGACCGGAAATCAACCTCCGGGGCTTGCCAATTTATTGGCCGGTTGTTGGTGAGTTGGTCTTCCAAGAAACAAAACTCCACAGCCCTATCCACTGCCGAAGCCGAATACATATCCGCGGCAACTTGTTGTGCTCAATTGTTATGGATGAGGCAAACCTTGAAAGACTATGGTGTGTCTCTTGGTACGGTGCCTCTTCTATGTGACCATGAAAGAGCGATAAAGATCGCCAACAACCCCGTCCAACATTGCCACACCAAACATATTGACATTCGCCACCACTTCCTACGTGACCATGTCGCAAATGGTGATATCAATCTCACTCATGTGGGTACGATGTTCCAATTGGCCGATATCTTCACGAATCCTTTGGATGAATCCCGGTTTGTCATGTTGAGGCGAGAACTCGGTATCCTAGATCCCCAAAACTTGGATTGATTTGCTTCTTGCACTATATTCTTGCTCTTAACATGCTATGTAGACTAGTTGCGCCGCACATGTAGGGATAGCCATCTTACCATGTCTTGGTTTGATGCATACCTATGTGTGCAACATAAATTGATCTCGTGTCATGATATGAGTCCAAGCATCTATCTTTGAGGCGTCATGACACATGTACTTAAACATAGGGGGAGAAATCCCCCACAACCTTCTAGCCTCCTTTGCTTTTCAATGTTTTCCATCTTGAGGCTCTCTGAGTTTGATCTTTCCTCTCGCTCTTGATATCTTCGAATCATGCCTATTGTTGCTCTTTGTGAGGTTGAAATTGATTCTTTCCAATAGGCATGCCTAGATCACCTGCTTCCTCTACCATTTTGGAGTCTACTATCTTCCTCTAATTGCACATGCCATCCTCGAAAACAAAAAAACATTCTATTGTTCGGTTCTTGGCCCGGTCGAACCGGCTCCCAGACCGGACATCCCGGTGCCAGCGTCAGAAAACCAGACCAGAACCGAAAAGTCCGGTTATACTATACCGGGTCTATCTGGATCTCGTCTCTGAACCATTTTTCGGTTCTACTCCGGTTTTTCGAGCTGTCGACCGGGTCCTCCGGTTTGGATCTCGGTTCATCCGAACTTAAAACCGAGTTTCAGATCTGTTTTTTTCCTTTTTCTCCCTCTTCTCCCTGGTCCCCCCCTCCTCCCACAGTTCCACTTCACTTCCCCTGACCTCTCCTCCTCCATTGTCGCCCCTCCCCACCCTCCCCTCCTCTCCTAGGGTGGTTCCACCCCTAGGATCCATAGATCGGGCCACCATTTCGTAAGGAAGGACTTTTGGAGGCTTCTCACCAAAGGAATTTCTTCCTCTCGCGGTGGTTCGGGATCTTTTTGGTGTTCTCCTTCCTCAAGGGATCCTTGATGCTTTCCTTCACGGGAAGCCATGTCCTCGGGTACTCCTTTTCTCCCTCTCCTCTTGTCCTTCTCAAATCCCTATGTTTTGCTATACATTGTGTTGGATTTGAGAAATTAGGGGTCCACCTAGTTTTTTTCCCCACCCTCGTTCCTCCATGTCCTACCCACTCTGCTTAGAACTGTATTTGCGCAAGTACTTGAGTCATTGGTACGATTTTTTACATTGCATAGTGGTCTCCGTGGATCTCGGTTTCAAACTCGGTTGTTCCGGCCCTGGCACCGGATCGTCCGGTCTGAGTTCGGCTTTCCGGCTCTGACACCGGACCGTCCGGTTCTGCGTTCGGTCCGACCGGCCCTGGCACCGGACCATCGGTTACAGGCTCGGTTGCTCGACCACCGGACCTCTCTGCAATGTCTCTTTTTTTACCATGCACTTGCCCAAATCCAAGTTTCTTATTCTCTCATCCTCTCCTTTGGCATGTGTACTTATCTCTGTGCTCCCCAATCTCTCTCTCTCTCTCTCTCTCTCTCTCTCTCTCTCTCTCTTTCACAGGTGAAGACGCTGATTCTGCTAGTGATGAGTACGTGCCTGATCATGAGTATGTGCCCGAAGTAGCTAACAGGAGTAAGCGGGCTCGTCGCAACCCTCAGTCTGTGCAGCTTGAGCCTGAGGGGAGCGCTCGCTCTGGGCGCATCAAACTCAAAGCTGACAGGGGTAAGCAGCAAGCTTCTCAGGCCGAGGCTGAGGATGTGCCTTGTCAAAATCTGAAGGGTATGGAGATTGGTCAATACCGGGCTCTCCGCAAGCAGAATCCCTATCGCTTCAAGCAACACACCTATAAAGGATCTGACAAGAAGTTTTGGACTGAGACTCAGGCTATGATGTGGGATCACATTTACACTCAGTTCCGGGTCACTCCTTGTGGCCACATTCAATCTCTCAATCTGAAGTGGTTCAATATGTATGTAGCCTATGATTACTTCTATGTTGATGAAGCTTTGACGAAATTGGATCTGTTCGACCTCGTCTGTCTCAAGGAGGACTATTACCCCGACTTCATCCGTCAGTTCTTTTGCACAGTCTATTTTCATGATGATGAGGATCGCACTATGACTTGGATGACTGGCACGAGGCGCTTTCAGGCTACTTATGCTGATTTGGTCGATGTCATGGGCTACACTGGTTGAGGCGGCGGCTTCTGTATTCACAGTGAGAAGGTCAAGCCTGCTAAGACTCTTGCTTTCTGCTATCCCAGTGATTCTCAGTAGAGTCCTCCGTGCATGACTGACATGTATTACTACTATCATACCTTGGCCACTATCTTTTGTCAGTCCCTTGTTCCCCGTGTTGGCGATTCCACCAACTGCCGTTGGTATTTTGCCAACTTGTTGTACTATTGTCACCCGGATCGGCTGAGGAAGATTGATGGATGTGACTTTGTGTCTTGTGAGAGGCGGGCTGCTTTGGACAGGATGACTCCACTTCTGCGCATATGTTTAGAAGCTGCTCAATCGGGTGGTGCCGCTTTGGTGTGATGGTGGGCGGCGTGAGGAACAAGAAATGCTTAATCTGTCTCCGTGCACACACTCGAGGTCCACAGGATGCGGCCTCTGACGAGCACCAAAGCTGCTCATGATCCTCGGCCTTCTTTTTCTATTCGGGCTGGTTCTCGTCGTCCTGTTGGTGAGTCCTCCTCTCACCCAAGGCCGAAGGGTGGTGCTTCCAAGTTTTTCAAGAGGCTATTCCAGATGTGCCGTTCTTCCTATGATGTGAGTCACAAGGCTTTGGAATTGAGCCAGGAGACTAGACGTCGCCACAATGAGTATCTTGCGACCCAGAATGTCACTCCTCCACCTGATGGTCCTGAGATGGCCCCTGTTCCTTATGTCAACTATGAGATGCCGCCTCTTGATGATGTTATGTTCTATGGGTTCTTCCCTGGTCAGTTTGCTCCCAGTGGTCCTGGTGGTCCCTCTGCTCAGGGTCATGTTGATGATGAGGACAATGATGATGATGCTGATAGTGACGAGTACTATGAAGAGGAAGATGTCCCTCCTCCTCCTCCGCCGTTCTTCTAGTTAAGCTGCGTTAGCATCGCTCTCCTCCTCTTCCTTTTTGGTGTCTCGATGCCAATGGGGGAGAAGAGTAGAGTTCTATTAGTTATCTACGGGTTCCTTGCCGGGGTTTTCCGGGGTTTGCCTGTTAACAATGCCCTTGCGTTCTCATTGCTTCTTATGGCATTGTGCTTTCCCTTTCGCCTTATGTATGAACTATCTGCTTTCATTCTGTCTGTTTAACAAGTTTGTGCTATGTGTGTGAACCATGGATATTTATATTATGCTATGACTATGTCTATTGTTGTTTATAATATCTTTGCGAACTCTAGCTCAGTTTGTCATCACCAACCAAAAAGGGGGAGATTGAAAGGGTATTTTACCCTATGCTATTTTTGGTTGACAATGACACCATGGTTAGAGTGGACTAATGATATTTCTAGTGTCTTACACAGGTTCTAGTCCAATGCTGTGATGAAATGTTATCGGAGACCCCCCCATTTTGATACGAAGCTTCGCACGGAGTTTTCCTTTTCATGTAATTTGAGTCCGGTTAGGAGCTCACTATTAAGAGGGTTCTCTCGATGAGCTTGTTGGGGATGATCACCTAAGCCATATACACATCCTCTCTCCTACCTAATCCATCACCAAGAGAGAGAAGAAATCCTATCCACAGCCTTTTCTGCAGATCCGGTTTCGGACGGTTGGACTGCTCCCAGACGGACCGTCCGGTGTCGAGATTGAAATCGGACTCAAACCGGTTCTCCGTTTCTCACTCTGAGTCTATCCGAGTCTGGTGCGAGAGCGGTTCGGTTTCATCGGTTTTCGGCTGTGGACGGCTTGTCGTGTGTGGGTCGGACCAACCGAACTTAAAACCGGACCTTGCGTTTTTGGCTCAAAACGGCAAGTTTTTCTCCTTGAGTATAAATATCCCTTCTTCCAGCTTGAGTAGGTTAGGCATTCAGTTTATATCATTTCTTGAAGCTCTCTCTCTCTCTCCCCATTGTTGAAACACAAAAGCTTGAGGATCTCCCATTCTACCCAACCAAATCCAAATCCCTTTGGTAGAAAGGAAGAGAAGGTCCCGATCTAAGTTTCCACCAAGCCAAAGTTCATTCCCCCTTGAGTTCATCGAGTTAGATTGTTACTCTTGGGTTTGTGGGAAACCCTAGGCGGCTAGGGTCGCCCGGAGGCATTCAGCTTGTGATTTGCCCCGTGGAAAGTTTGTGAGGGTTTGGAGACTACCCTAAAGTCTACCACGAGTAAGTGAGCTATTCCTTCGTGGGATAGGCTCGGAGAAGAAGGTGAGCCTTCGTGGCGCGTGAGGAATCCTTCGTGGAACCTCACACCTCTCCAACGTGACGTAGCCCCCTTCCCAAAGGTGGTGAACACGGGAATACATCTTCATCTCCGCGTGCTTCGGTTATTCCTTAACCGATCTCTTACTTGTGTTGCTTATCTTGTGATAGCCTTCGAGCTTGAAGTATATTGTACATCATCTAGGTTGCCTCACCTAGTTTGCATTTAGGCTCACTTATATTCCGCAAAGCCTAAAACTTGCAAAAGATTATAAAGAATTTTGTAGAAACCTATTCACCCCCCCTCTAGGTTAACCATCTTACACTTTCAAAAACCCAAAAAAATTAGTCTAGTTTGGTTTTCTTGCCTTATTCAAAAACACAAAAAAATTAGTTCCTACCTTAGTTACTACCGTGTCTTGTTTTGATCTAATCCTATGGAAAAGATTTTTTACTTTTAAACAAAAAAGTGAAGAGAGTTTCAAAGAAGCTTGGTCTAGAATCTCCGCTTTACAAAGGGAAACTGAGTCTAAGATGAGTCTTAGCTTGGTTATTAATAGTTTCTACCGTGGTATTGCTCTTTGTTATAGATATGCTTTGGATGCTGTGGCTGAAAAATATTTTCTGCTTTGTACTGAGGATGAAGCTTATGATGCTATAAGAAAATTAATCATGATCTATGATACACCTGGCAAGTCTGATTCCTCTTTCACAAATATTTTTGCTAGGTTGAACCATCTTGAGACCAGTGTTGCTGCCATGAATAGTTGCTATCACACTCTTATGGCTTACCATGATTATGTTCCCATAAATTCTGAGCCTTCAAATTGGTTTCCCACAATTAAAGTCTCAATAAACACTACACTCTTTGATGCTCGCTGTGATATCATGTCTGGATTTTGTCTCATGCCTAAAGATATTTTTGACTCCTTAAGCCTTTGGGGGCTTATTGAAGGAGGAGAGGAAATCTCTCTTACCAACAATGCCACTATATTGCCCATTGGAATAGCTAAAGGTGTGTTTACAAAAATCTCAGGGAAAATGGTGTCTACTGATTATCTTGTTATTGAATGTGTAGGCAAAGGACAGATCACACTTGGAAGATCTCTACTGAAACACCTTGGAGCAGTAATAGACGTGGGAGAAGGCATCATGCACTTCACTCCCCCGGTAAGCAATCATATCTTCCCTAAGAAGAAAAAGAAAGGTAAGAAAAGGAGGAACAATAGGGGCAATACTTCATTTGAAAATACTTGATTCTTCTTGCTTCTTGTGCCTAACTTAAAGGAATTAAAGAAAAGTACTTGTTGGGAGATAACCCAAGAGTTTCCTTGAGTATTGGAAGTTATTACTACTGTAATGACCCCTCCTTATCCTTTTTGTTTGCGTTTTGTGCCAAGAATGACCTCTAATGAGAGGGAACTAAGATTTGGGGAGTTGCTGTCCCGAAACAGATTTCTGTCCTCCACCAAAAAAAAATCTTGAGGAGGCTCTGTAACTCAGATTAATCTCAAAATTTACAAATAAATCCCCCAGTATGTTGGATAACTTTCGTTAGTTCAATACTTTTTGATTTGAGCAACAGAAGATGTTCGAAAAAATTCGTTTCTACCTACTGGTCTGTTTTGACAGATTTCTGCCATTATTTGCATTTGCTTCTTATTGATTCCTTTGTTAGCTCTCTTCAGGTAAATTGAGTTTCTTTGAAGGAGTTACTTCAGTAGCTTGTGTTTTTAGTGAAAAGCCTTGCTGTTCCAAAGCTTTGCCAAGCGGTCTAATATCTTTTGAATAAGCTAATGTTGCTAATGAAGATTGTGTGAAGTTTTGTATGAAGGAAAAATTTCAGGTGTAGAGAGAAAATGATGCAATGAGATGAATAATGGACAAAATCTCAAGCTTGGGGATGTCACCATGGTGTCACCCCAATAAATATCAAAGAGGTACAAGCGTCAAAGCTTGGGGATGCCTTGGGCATCCCCTTCTTCATCAATAAAAAGCTCAGGTCTGTCTAGACACTTCACTTTTATTGTTTCATGCACAGTTGTGTTGTTCTTGTACATCTTAGTTTTTGTTTGCTTTGCTTAGTTTGTTTAGTTTTCTTTAGTAGTTTGGACCCCCGTTATCGCTGTGTTGTTTTGCAAATAAGTTTGCTTGGTGTTTGGAAAGGAGTAGTAAGTTCTTGCTTGAAGTGCAAGAGGAGCTTGCATTGACTGTGACTAAGACTTTAGCATGACATGCTAGGTGTTGTTTTAGCATTATGCTTAGTGATTATTGTTGTAGCATGTATTGTTCCAAACAATTGGGATTGCTTAGTGTGCTTTGAAGAAATTATGTGTTGTTTTAGCATGCAAAAGCATAGTATTGTGGTATTCTCCTTTGATGTTTTGCTTGGATTGACTTGGCACATGCTTACACCATGTTATGACTATGACAAGTCACCATTAGCCTCTATGATCATTTAGTCCTTGACTTGTAGTACCACTCTTTTCTTTGATTAGTTTGCTTTGTTGCATTGCATAATTATGGCCATTATTGCTCTCTTCGTCGGTTGCTCCTAGTCTTTTGCTAGCCTCCACTTGTATGAGTAAGTTCTACTCATGCTTACAACTCCCAAGAAACCAAGTTATTCCAAAGTGTCCACTATAAACTCCTATGCATGGTGTGTTACACCATTCCAAGTATATTCTTGTTTTCAACTATCTTCCAATTAAAAACATTTTGTTATGTGAAAACTTAGTGATTAAAGCCCTCACGAACTTGATGGAACATTTTATTCTTTGCCCCTAATAAACTTGAACCATTGAGGCAACTTTGTTGTATATGCTTGCACTTATAAGTTGGTGTTAGCAGAACCGTGCTGTCACGGGGAACGTTTTCAACATTGCACTTGTACGTTTTGTACTCTGTTGATATCATGTTCTTTTGTCTATGGATGTTACCGGTGTGAAATGAAGTGGGAACTTGTAAGTTCATGGAGTTTGTATTCTGTGTTAGAGAAACGCCTGGGCCGCTAGCCTAAACCATGCCTAATCATGGTGGAAACTTGCAGCATCACCATAGTGACATCTATGAAGCATTCTTCTCATAAAAAAGAGAGACACATTGAGGAAAGAGGAAAGAGAGATAAAAGCACCATATTCCCATGGTACATAAGAAGAATTGCTGAGATGCTCATTGTCTGCTTGCCTTGTCATTTTGGTTATGGGAAAGCTCCTGTGCCATGTGCAAGGGGTACCCCGTTGGCGGTTCTCAATGATATGCAAATACTTACAGTGACAAGAACTTGCCTGGGCCCTAAGTTGAGTATCCATGAGGTGTAGCCCTCATAGTCAAGGACTTGAGATTGCCAACTTATACTTTGTCAAGCATATACTCCAGCTTTGCCACTTTAACCTTAACCACTTCAAGATGCTTATGATAGGGGCAATGAGGGCTGAAAGCTAATAAGTACCATAATTTTTGGAAGCTCTTTTTGAGACTTGTAATCCCTACTTCCTTTATAAAAAAGGTCTTTCTTCCACCATTATTTGAGTCTCCACCTTCTACCTTTAGGCACCATTAAGAGAGCATAGTTGTCATTCCGTGTGCAGTGTTCCAAAGCTTATTAATTGATGCATATTGTGATATTACTTGCTCTTGTGCTATTTATTTCTAGTCACCCTTGTGAACTTTGAAGGTGTCCTATGCATATATTTGCTACTCTACGAGGGACAAGCTGATTGCCACTATGCTATGTTTTCTGCATGTGAAACAAACAAACGTTTTTCAATGCATATTATTCATGATCTTTGTTTGTAGCTTGTCATGTTGCATGCATAGTTACTATGTCCTATTGTTAGAACTCCATCTTTCATGCACATGTTTAGAGTTCTTTGATCCCAGCTTTCAATGCTTGGAAATGGTTGGATCTTTATTGTGAGGGTGCATGTCACCTAAAAAATTATTCTTTTATCACTTACCTACTCGAGGACGAGCAGGAGTTAAGCTTGGGGATGCGGATACGTTGGAAACGTATCTATAATTTTTTATGCTCCATGCTTGTTTTATATCTACTTTGCTTTACTTGTCCACACTTTGAGGTGCTTTTTACATGTTTTTTAGTACTAACCTATTAACAAGTTGCAACAGTGCCAGATGCCTGTTTTCTGCTGTTTTTGGTTTCAGAAAAGTTAGTAAAGAAATATTCTTAGAATTGGACGAGACTAAGGACAAAGTTAATAACTTTCTGTGGGGAACAAGAAGTCCAGAGGAGAGCCGGAGAGGCTGGCCAGGGGGGCCAGACCCACCCTAGGCGCGAGGGCAGGTGGGCCCGCGCCTGTCTAGGGTTTGGCGACCCTGGTCGCCTCCCGGACTCGCCCCTTCGCCGATAAGAAGCCCCCGATACAAAAACTCTCTGTACCCGATCAGAAATCCATGAAACCGTCTGTAGCCGCCGCCACCATCGTCCCTAGATCGGGGGGATCTGAAGTTCTTCCCGGCACCCTGCCGGAGGGGAGATCATCCCAAAGTCCTTCTCTCCGGTATGATTCGTGAGTAGTTCCACCTTGGACTATGGGTCCATGTAGTAGCTAGATGGTTGTATCTCCTCCTTTGTGCTTTCATGTATAGATCTTGTGAGCACCGTTCATGATCAAGATCTAATCTATTTGTAATCATGCATGTTGTGTTTGCGGGGATCCGATGGATATGGAGATTATTATGTTGGTTTGATTAATGGTTCTATCTTTATGATTCTATCATGTCTGTGTTGTTTGTGATCTTGCATGCTCTCTGTTGCTAGTGGTTATCTTGGCCAAGTAGTTGCTAGTGACTCCAAGAGGGAGTATTTATGCTCGATAGTGGGTTCATGCCTCTGGTTTTCAAGGGAAGTGACAATCTCTTGATTTGTAGATGTGATGTTGCTACTAGGGAGAAAACAATGGTCTCTTGTTCATGGAACATGTGGACTGTTTACCTTACACACTTTGCTTAGCGGTTATGCATTGCTTGCAACTTAATACTGGAGGGGGTTCAGATGATAACCTGAAGGTGGACTTCTAGTCATAGATGCAGTTGGATTACGGTCTATGTATATTGTTGTATTGCCCAATCAACTTCATAGGATCTTTCTAGCTAGTAATTGCATTGTTATGCCTTGCTCAGTTCCTGTCAATTGCCCCGCTATAATTTGTTTACCCTTCATGCCATGTTGTTTATCTAAGGAGAGCACCTCTAGTGAACTATGGACCCCGGTCCAATCTTTACCATTGATACATCTTCCACTGTTACTTGTTTACTTGCTGCAAACCATTATCTTCCACACCATACGTTTAATCCTTTGTTACAGCAAACCGGTGAGCTTGACAACCTCACTGATTCATTGGGGAAAAGTCTTGAGTTTGTGTTGTGCAGGTCTCCACGTTGCCAGCAACACCTGTGTGACGTTTCCTTCCTCCTACTGGTCCGATGACCTCGGTTTCTTACTGAGGGAAACTTGTTGCTATGCTGCTTCATACCTTGCTCTTGGGGTTTCCAATAAAGCATTCCACGACAAGTATAGGGCGCCATCACTCCAAGAGGGGGTATTTATGCTCGATAGTGGGTTCATGCCTCTAGTTTCCAAGGGAAGTGACAGAAATCTCTTCGGTTGTAGATGTGTTGTTGATACTAGAGAGAAAACAACGATCTCTTGTTCATGGAACATGTGGACTGTTTACCTTACACACTTTGTTTAAAGCAGTTGTCTATTGCTTGCAACTTAATACTGGAGGGGTTCACATGATAACCTGAAGGTGGACTTCTAGTCATAGATGCAGTTGGATGGCGGTCTATGTATCTTGTTGTATTGCCTAATCGAATCTCATAGGATCTTTCTGACTAGTATTGCATTGTTATGCCTTGCTCAGTTCCTGTCAATTGCCCTGCTGTAATTTGTTTACCCTTCATGCCATGTTGTTTATCTAAGGAGAGAACCTCTAGTGAACTATGGACCCCGGTCCAATCTTTACCATTGATACATCTTCCACTGTTACTTGTTTACTTGCTGCAAACCACCATCATCTTCCACACCGTACGTTTAATCCTTTATTACAGCAAACCGGTGAGCTTGACAACCTTATTGTCTAGTTGGGGCAAAGTCTTGAGTTTGTGTTGTGAAGGTCTCCGCGTTGCTTGCAACACCCGTGTGACGTTTCCTTCCTCCTACTGGTTCGATAACCTTGGTTTCTTACTGAGGGAAAACTGCTGCTGTGCTGCTTCACACCTTCCTCTTGGGGTTCCCAACGAAGTGCTAACCAGCACCAGCACTTGCTTCAATAAGTTGGTTGGATCCCATCACACTTATTTTATAAAGAGACACGCTCCGTTTTCATTGTTTAGAACACTCTAGTTTTCACTCTTATTATTCTGTGAGTGTTCACTTTTGCTAGCACTGCGTTTAGCTTTAGTTTTCTTCTGCTTTGTGCCTAGAACTTTTTAGTTCTTATTTGTAGATTTGTGAGACAAGCTCACTGGTCTTTATTGATTATTATCTTTGCGAGTTGTTTCAAATAAGTTGATTGGTGTTGCAAAAGAGTAGAATGTTTCATGCTTATAGTGGTACAAAAGGAAGCTTGTTTTGACTATGGCTTAGACTTTATCATGTCATGTTAGATGTTGCTTTGACCATATGCTTAGTAATTATTGCTATAGCATGATTTGTTTCAAACAATTAAGATTGCTTAATGTGCCATGAAAGAATCATGCGCTATTTTAGCATACAAAAGCATAATATTGTGGTATTCTCCTTTGATGATTTATTTGGGTTGAATTGGCACATGCTTACACCATGTTATGACTATGAACCAGTCACCTTAGCCTCTATGATCATTTAGCTTTTGACTTGTGATATCACTTTATGCTTTGATTAATAATGTTTTGTTGCTTTGCATGATTATGACCATTATTGCTCTCTTAGTTGGTCGCTCCCAGTATTTTGCTAGCCTCCACCTGTACTGAGTATGAGCTCTACTCGTGCATCCAACTCCAAAGAAACCAAGTTATTCCAAAGAGTCCACTATAGATTCCTATGCATGGTGTGTTACACCATTCCAAGTTTATTCATGTTTTTATCTATCTTCCAAATTAAACTTTTGTTATGTGAAAATTAGTGATTTAAGCTCTCACAAAATTGATGGCACACTTTAATTTCTTGCACTTAATAAACTTGAACCATTGTGCCCATCTATGTTGCTTATATGCTTGCAAATTATAAGTTGGGAGTTAGCAAAACCATGTTGTCACGAGGAACGCTTTCAACACTTGTACATATCTATCCAGTTGATATCATGATCTTTTGTTTATGGATGTCGGCGGTGTGAAATAAAACGGGAGCTTGTAAGTCCATGGAGTATTGTATATGTGTTAGAGAAACACTGATATGTCGGAAACGTATCTATAATTTTTGATGTTCCATGCTTGTTTAGTATCTACTTTCCTTTGTTTTGTCTTTCTTTGAGGTGTTTTTATATATTTTCTAGAACTAACCTATTAACAAGTTGCCACAGTGCCAGTTGCCTGTTTTCTTCTGTTTTTGGTTCCAGAAAGGCAGAAAATCAATATTCTCATAATTGGATGGGACAAAAGCCAAAGTTATTATTTTCCCGGAGCAACACGGAACCATGAAGCAGAGCCGGAGGGGGGGCATAGGTTGGCCGCACCCCCCTAGGCGCGGGCAAGCCCTAGAGGCGCCCACAGGGGGTGTGGGCCCCCTGGACCCCCACCGACCTTGATTCATGTGACTATAAGAATCCTCCGACCCAAAAACCCTAGGGCATCCAGAAGAAATCCACGAAAACCTCCACAACGCCGCCACCACCGAAGGGGAGATTCGGGGGATAGAAAGTCTCTGTTCCGGCACCCTGTCAGGACGGGGAAGTGCCCCCGGATCCATCTTCATCACCGTTGTTGATTCCCATGATGAGAAGGGAGTAGTTCTTCCTCGAGGCTAAGGCTCTACCGGTAGCTATGTGTTCATCTCTCTCTATGCATGATCTTGTTGTGGTCATGGGCTTTGTAATCTAGTAGATCTACCTTGCTACTCAAGTGCTTCATTAGATCTCTGCTCTCCCCATGTGTGTGAAAGTGACAGCGTGCACACCATGGTGGCACTTAGGTTTGAGTCTACATAAATACTCTTTGTGCTTTAATAGATCTATGCTTTTCCCCACGTGTGTGAAAGTGACAACGTCCATACCGTGTGTGGCACTTTGGCTAGATTGAATATTTGTTATGAGTTATATTTGGAGTTGGATGTCTCTATGAAATTGTGGTGTTTGTTGGAAACATCTAGCGCTCAAGGTGACAGTGTGGGGTTATCTAGATTGGGGAAGGCGGACTTTGAGGAGTGCTGTTATAGCCCTCCGATGATTAGAGTGTCCAACCGGAGAGTAGTTAAGAGTAGTATCATGAAGAGAGGATATTTATATGAGAGAGTGTTCACTAGTGAAAGTATGATCCCTAGGCCTTGTTTCTAAACATTGAAACACCGTTTCCATCTAGATCTGTTGCATGTTTGCTTGCTTTAGTCTTTACCTCACCGTCAAGCTATTTTCTGGCACCGTTACCACTTGTATTTCGCTATCTCTTCGCCGAACTAGTGCACCTATACACCTGACAAGTGTATTGGGTGTGTTGGGGACACAAGAGACTTCTTGTATCTTGACTGCATGATTGATTGAGAGGGAATACCTTTGACCACTTCCTCTCTGAGTTCGATAAACCTTGGGTAATCCACTTAAGGGAACTTGCTGCTGGTCTACAAACCTCTGTACTTGGAGGCCCAACAACTATCTACAAGAATAGAAGTGCGTAGACATCAAACTCCTGGGCGGCTAGCCTAAGCCATGCCTAATCATGGTGGAAACTTGCAGCATAACCATAGTGAGCAATCTATGAAGCATCTTCAGAGAAAAATATAGAAAAAAAGAAAAAAAAGCACCATGCTCATGATAAATAAAAAGATTGCTGAGATGCTCATTATCTGTTGCCTTCTTATTTTGATATGGGATAGCTCCTGTGCCATGGGGCAAGGGGTACCCCGTTGGCGGTTCTCTATGATACACATATACTTACAATGACAAGAACTTACTTGTGACTAAAGTTGAGTAGCATGAGGAATGACCCTCGTACTCAAGGGACATGAGATTTTCAACTTATGATCTGTCAAGCATATACCTCATATTTGTCTCACTTTAACCTTAATCACTTCAAGATACTTATGATAGGGGCAATGAGATCTCAAAGTTAATAAGTACCATAATTTTTGTAAGCTCTTTATAAAACTTGAAATCCTTACTTCCCTCTGTGAAGGGCCTTTCTTTTTTTTTTAATTTTATGTTGAGTCTCCACTTTCTATCTTTATGCACCAATTAAGAGAGCATAGTTGTCATTCTTAGTTTAATGTGCATTGTCCCAAAACTTATTGATTGATTCATAATCATGGTATTGCTTGTTCTTAAATTATTTGTATCTAGTCACCCTTATGAACTTTGAAGGTGTCCTATGCATTTATGTTTTGCTATTCCATGAGGGACAAGCTGAATACCACTCATGCTATGTTTTCTATATGTGAAACAAACAAATGTCTTTCAATGCATTGTTATTCATGATATTTTGTTTGTACCTTTTTCGTGTTACAACTTAGTTGCTATGTCTTATTGTTAGAACTACATCTTTCATTCTCATGTTTAGAGTACTATGCCAGCTATCAATTTTTACAATATCTTGATCAAGATTGTGATAGTGCATGTCACATCAATAATTATTCTTTTTATCACTTACCTACTCGAGAACGAGCAGGAGTTAAGCTTGGAGATGCTTGATACGTCGTAAACGTATCTATAATTTTTTATGCTCCGTGCTTGTTTTGTATCAACTATCTTATGTTTCGTCTACACTTTGAGGTATTTTTATACATTTTATAGAACTAACCTATTGAGAATATGCCGCGGTGCCAGTTGCATGTTTTCTGATGTTTTTGGTTTCAGAAAAGCTAGTAAAGAAATATACTTGGAATTGGACGAAACAAAAGCCGAAGTTCCTATTTTTTAGACGCAACACAGAGCCCGAAGGAGAGACGAAGTGGAGCAACGAGGTGGCCACACAGGGCTAGTGCGGGTCCACCCTAGGCCGTGCCGCCTATGGTGTGAGCCCCTCGAGCGTCCACCGACCTTACCCTTTTGCCTATATATACGTCTCCCCAAGACGAAAACTCTACCAAGATCAACAATCTACATAAAGTTCCGTAGCACCGCCACCATCGAAGAAGAGATTCGGGGGACAGAAGTCTCTATTCCGGCACCGTGCCGGGACGGGGAATTGCCCCTAGAGCCATCTCCATCGACTCCACCGCCATCTCCATCACCATTGCCGACTCCCATGATGAGGAGGGAGTAGTTCTCCCTCAAGGCTAAGGGATCTACCGGTAGGTATGTGTTCATCTTTCTATATGCGTGATCTTATTATGATCATGAGCTTTGTAATCTAGTTGAATAAGTATATCTACTCTGCTACTCAAGTGTTTTAATTAATCTCCGCTTATCCCCACATGTGTGAAGTTGACAGTGTGCATACCGTGTGGCACTTAGGCTAAAGATTACATAAATACTTATCATGAGTTATATTTTGAGTTGGATGTCTCTATGAAATTGTGGTATTTGTTGGAACCATCTAGCGCTCAAGGTGATAGTGTGAGGTTACCTAGATGGGGAATGCGAACTTTAAGGAGAGCTTTTGTAGCCCTACCGTGGATTGGAGTTATCCAACCGGAGAGTAGTTTAGAGTAGCATAATGAAGAGAAGATATTTATATGAGAGTGTCCACTAGTGAAAGTATGATCCCTAGGCCTTGTTTCTAAACATTGAAACACCGTTTACAACCAGTCCTGCTACATGTTTGCTTGCTGCCATTTTTATTTCATATTGCAATTACCACTTATAATCATCCATATTACTTGTATTTCATTATCTCTTCGCCGAACTAGTGCACCTATACACCTGACAAGTGTATTAGATGTGTTGGGGACACAAGAGACTTCTTGTATCTTTATTGCAAGGTTGATTGAGAGGGATACCTTTGACCTCTTCCTCCCTGAGTTCGATAAACCTTGAGTGATCCACTTAAGGGAAACTTGTTGCTGTTCTACAAACCTTTGCACTTGGAGGCCCAACACTGTCTACTAGAATAGAAGTGTGCGTAGATATCACACTCCACCAAGCTAGGACCTAGCCGTCTTCATCACGACCATGAGCAATTTTACACTCAATAATCACAAAGGTACAGATTGGTTTTTTAATTCTGGTGCTTCTTCGCACATGTCTTTAAATATGGATTTTCTGTCATCTTGTTCTTCTTCTCCTTTTTTCTTCTATAACTATTAGTGATGGCTCCTCTATTCCTATATCTTGCTACAATAGGATATTTTATTTGCTATATGTGTTTTGTTGTTTGCTACAATAGAGTAAAGTTTTTGCTACACGGGTCTCTGACGAGGTCTACTGTCGAAAGTCTCCGACGAGATCGGATCTTCTACATTAGCACAACTTTTTTTGCTACAGATCCTCCGGCGAGGTCTTCAAAATTTCCAGCAAGACAGTCTTTTTTGTTTTTTAAGCGAACTTTTTTCCGGTACATGTAGCAAAAGCGAAACTTTTATAACAAAATCGGATATGTTTGTAGTAAAAGCAGGACTTAGGATTTTTAGAGGACATGTATCAGCAAAGGGAGATGGAGGATCCGGGAGAAATATCCCCGGGGACGCGTATCACTCTCCATATTATAAGGTGTTACTACACACATTTGTAGCAACTTAACAACCCATTCCATATTCACGTGATAGATTGTTATTTACGTGTACAAATTATATACTTCCTTCAGTCTAAATTAATGTTCTTAACTTTGTCTAGATACGAATGCATCTAGTGTAAATACTTAACTAGATACATATAAATCTAGACAAAGTTAAGACCATTAATATGGACCGAAGGAAGTATAGTAAGTAACTTGGTTACTGTAATATTTTTTTTGTAAGTAAGGGCATCTCTAACCGATCCCCAATCAGTTAGAGGAGTAAACGAAGGAGGTCGGCGCCGAACCGATCCCCTAAATTTAGAGGAGTAAATTTTTTTGCCCCCCTTTTTTTCCCACCACTCCACATATGCATTCAAACATCTTACATATAGTTCAAACAAACAATTCAAACATACAGAAAATTCAAACACAAGCAATACACCACTTAAACGACATACATAGACATGGTTCATCGAATCGAATACATCGAAATAAAACATGCATAGAGTTCATTCAAAAGTAGACTCTACCACCAACATCTATCAAGGTCACCAAAAAGAAGCTATCGACCTTGTTTGATCCAAAATACCACCAACATATCACCTCATATTTTGTGGACCACCATCGAAGAACTCAAATACCATCTCCGAAGAACTCATCATCATCACCTCATCCTCGTCCACCACCATCCTCACCATGTCAATCACCATTTCACCACCACCATCTCCTCCTCCTCGGCCACCATCACCTTCTTTCCCATGAGCATCTCCACCAAAAGACCTTTGAAGTATCTTTGCTCGAGTGAGCTCCCAATACTTCCTAGTCGTGGCATCCATGTTGCTCGGATCCATGAACATGATAGCATGCTCGTCGATCTCCTTCTATTTTGCTATCCTCTCCTCCTAAAGTGCAACCCTCCTCTCCTCGGCGGCCATCTTCTTCTTCCACTTGTCCTCCTCCATTGCCTTGAGCTCTACCCACCTTGCCGCCTTCTCATCCCTCCTCTCGGCCGATAAAGCTTTCTTGGTCTCAACCATGGCACATAGTTCTTCTTTGTCGCCTCCAACTTGGGCACCTCTCCTTTGCAAGATTTTGCCTCTCGATGCATCAAGTGACACATTCATCCACACATAGCATAATGCGATCTCCTCCTTCTCGCTATAGTTGGAGGCTCGTCTCTTCTTTGCGCTTCCTTGTGTCTCCTCCACCTCTCTTTGCTCGGTGGTGGGCTCAACCTCTTGATTGTCAAAGTTGATGTAGTCGATCCCGGCATCATGGCTAGCCTCCAATTGGCTCATGAAGGAGGCCACCTCCATCTCCGCCACACTACATTTCATCAAAACAACATCACCGTGTGTCTACAGATCGTGAACCGATGAGACGAGAGGAGAAAAGGAGATTTTTTACCTTGCCAACGATCCATCGAACATCTCGCGCTCATCGCCGTTGACAACATCCGCCCGCGGTGGCCGGCCTCGTGGAGGGTTTGCCGTCGAGGCCTTGCGTGTCGAAGAGGTAGCTGCAGCCTTCGGCAGCACCGCCTCGGCCTTCTTCCTCTTCTTCTTGTCCGTCGCCTCCGCGAGCGCCACTTTGGACGGAGTCGGCTTGCTCTGCCGCCGGCCGTGCGGGAGCAAGGAGACGCCGCCTCGAAGCCTCAGCGCTTGCGGAGGCCTGCAGCCGTGCCTTAGCCGGACCACGTTGTTGGCCCCCAATCTTTTCCCACCCGAGGCCACGATGGAGATCTCCGATTGCGGCGGCGTTGGGGCGTCTCCGGCGCCGGGGATGGTCGGAGAAGGTGCGCTGGAGAGCTGCGCGTTGATTGCGGGCGGAGTCGGCGACACCGGCACCGGCGGGGAGGCGAACGGGAAAGAACGGCGGAGTGCGGGAAGAGGAGGTCGGGAGGCGGAAAGTTTTTCTCGGAATTGGCCTCGGGGGAGTAAATTTAGGAGTCGGCCGCCACTTTTACTCTTCCGATAAGTATAATTTTACTTCTCTAACCGTTTAAGAGTTCGGTTAGATGCCGTCGCTGTGTATTTTTACTTCTCTGACCAATTTTAAAGGATAGGTTAGAAATGCCCTAACCGGGGCTATCGACTTATGAAAACCGTCAAAACAGAAGCAGCGGACCTGGTTGTTTCGACAGACCATAGACCAGAAAAATGTTTTACTTGACGTGCCGGACGGGGAAGGACTAGGCTAGAGCGGCCACGGACATACACATGACACTACCGAACGAAAAGGAATCCACGGCCGACCACACCTTTTTCTTTTCTCGCTCTCTAGTCGCGTCCATGTGCCATCATCTGCCAAGTGGACGCGTGACCCGTCTCGGCTTCCCCATTTCCTCCTCTCCGACGCTTCTTCTCCGGCGGTCATGATAGCACTAGGGGAAAATTGGAGAAAAAAAGGCAGCGGATTCGAGTCGAAACAAGGGGCCCGTGCCGCGTGCCGCCGTGATAGCCTCTCACGGTCTCGCCCGTTTTTTGATAAGCTGATCGACATGGGCAGGTGCACCGTGCACGGGCTGCCTACAAACCGGTGGGTTTTCGGGACGGTGACGGTGACCGGGGGGATGCGTTCGTGATTCCCTGGGATATCCTTGTGCTGCCTATAGAGTCCTTTGGTTGTAGCCTGTGAGATTGCTTCTGGAAACGATTATGATGACGATTAGTATGCCAATGTATTTGGATCCCAACATGGTCGATCTCTCCTTGGAATTACATTCTCCGTGTTGTTCTATAGTATTTTCTCTGGTCAGATAAATTTGTAGAACGGGGGTTCTAATGTACTACTTCCTCCGTTTCAAAATATAAGATGTTTTAGCTCTGTGAAGGAAATGTATCTAAACTCTTTTTTTTGAACGGATATCTAGACTCATTTTAGTGTCTAGGTTCAAAGTGAACCTCTATAAACCTATACACTAAAAGTAGTCTATATACATCTCTTTTACAAGGCTAATATATCTTATATTATAAAACGGAGGAAGTAGTTCCGTTATCTGTACGTATGGGTGTCTCCGGGGTACGCTTTTTAGTGATGGGTTGGCGCGTTGGCCGGTGGCCAACCATACCTGAACTTAAGGGTACATAAACACATTCGAAGAGAAACAAAGGCCCTTCAGAACTCATTTTGGTTTCTTGCACGTGCTGATAGAAGATCATTGCGAGGCACCGCAAATGTCATCATCGCCTACGTAAGGCAGACTTGAGCCATGGTCGAAGTAGAGGAAGAAGGTAATCTGGCCTCTGGGGATGTTGCGGATGCCCTTTGGTCTCCAGCGACACTCTTCTAGCACCGTTGGCGTGATGTTTGGCCTTCACATCACTGCCGAACATCCGTAGATCGGTAGGATGAGGAATATAGGGCTCGTGAATGTGTTCAGGTCGTCGCTGTCAGACTCTCCTCCCTTTTATATGGCGTAGACGATAGGGGGAGGACTAAACCATCGAGTTGGTTTTGGTGCCCCCAATCCGGGCGAATTAGTTATTTTTTTTGCGGAGGAGCAGAAAGTTGGTTCATGGACTCCTTCTCTATAACTTAGCGTTCTATTTTTTTAACTTTGTCTTTTGTTTCTTAAATATGGCAGATAAACCAACACATTTTATTTTGAAATTGCAAAAACTGTCTACTAATTTGGTACCCTCTGTCCCGAATTAGATGTGCAGATTTGTTTATTTTGCATGTACAATCTGCACATCTAATGAATACTTCTATTGTTTGATGGGTTACTATCTTAAACAACAGCCGTTCTATCGAATATGAGTGAAACTGGTGTGATGTTTTCATAGTTGACCATACTAAATTTTTTTCAAGCAATGTGCGGCAGGAGAATACTAGAAACAAAAAGCACGCATATATTCTGAAAGTGCCCGGGAGGAGAATAGAATTTTGACGACCACCGCCTCCAAAAATTTGGTGTCCATTGCTTCCTCGCTTTGCTTTGCTCATGAAAGCGATACATACCGATGGTATCAAGAAAGTAAGATTCAAATGCTCCTTCTATTGGATTAGAAAAGGAGTTGTTAATCAGTGGCAAAGTCGAGCTTGCCCAATTGCTCATTGGCTTACCCCGGTCTCCAACTGGAGCCCAAAGGGTGCACACCTAATTAGAGGAGACCATAATATAATCCAATATTAGTGCCAAATGAAGAAAGGTGCAAACACCAACTTGCAAAGGTTGATTGTTTTCATTAGTATCTCTTCATATCCATGACCTGCCTCCATCTCTGTCTCATCTTCAGCTCTGCATATCCATTGGCCGAAGGTTTGATCTATGTGTAAAGTTCTATCATGGTGTACCAATCCAAGATGAAGTACATGAAAGTTACATCGATCCATATCTACAGCACTCAGACAAGTTCTGATTGAGCAGTAAAATACAACCTTCGCGGATGGAGTCATCAAAAATAGCATAATGCAACATAAAGATATTTTTTCAAAGTTTTCGTTGTCACATGATGCAAATATTTTTTCCATTTTTCTTGTCGAGATGTCAATACTGAATCTTTTTATTTTATACAAACTGATGGTGATCGTTTTGATTGTCATTATTTGTTCATGCCGCAAATACACGATACCATTTGTTACTAGATTAACTCAACTCGAAATTCGCCTTGTTCAGAGAGACTCAAAGTTCTTGTTTCTATTGACTACTGTATGTTGCAGTATAAACGGACACATCATCATGGTGTACGTTACAAAGGGACTAGTCGAGGTAAAAACGCACACGACCTACATAAAAATACTAGAGGCATAAAAACATTACTATAGCCACGGGGGAAGGAAAAATGAAACATGAGATTCACCTCCATCTGCAGGCATATAACTAAGGACATGTAGAATGTAAGATGCTTAAAGAGGTACTTAGAGAAATTAAGCATTTTGTATCAAGCACTTCTATAGTAGGCACATGCCTAAGTATACAAATAGGAACTGGTGCTTAAGTTGAAATTCTGTTTATTTTCCTAAGTACCCATCTAAGCACTTTGCATTGTACAACCTAAGTAAGATGAAAACCGCACTGAAAATTCGTAATCACTACTACTCTAAATGACAGCCCGCTCTAAGTATCATCTAGTACCACGAAATCGACTGGCATGCATGCCAAGTTTTAGCACACACCAAGAGCTTAAGCATATCGGCTTAAAGGAATGCGACCAAGAGATATTGCACCAAAAATATTTGAGATTGCAAGAAGACGGAAGTGTACTGTTTTGGGTGGCTAACTTGAAAACCCAAGGAGGCCTCTCGGTGGACCACATCACACAATTCTACAAGCTTCGGGAGATGCTTCAAAGTGTCCATATTGACCGCTATGCTGCACTCAATTTCTTGGAAGTTTGGCAAAGATGTGAATTATCCGGTTTCCTCGACATACAAAATGCAATTTTTGGGACACACCTCATCCGCAATGCCTTTTATGTTTGTAAACCATGGACGTATCCCAAGTGTAAGATCTTCTCATAGATGGTCCTTCAAACCCGAGTTTGGACGGTCTGTATAAGCGAGGATGGCCAAATTGTGACCATTGCGAGCTTTGCAACCAAGTCCAAGAATCGGCCGCACATCTTCCGTTTCAATGTCGTTATTCTCAGCGTATTTGGACAAGCTTGAAGGATTGGCTTGGAACATTGGCATACAACCGCAATAATGGATAGCGATTAACTCCGTTAAAAATTGGTGGAGTGAGGTAATACAAAAAAGGGGTCAACCAGGAAAGCTTTGGCCTCCTTGTGATGCTAGTCTCATGACAAATTTGAAAGAAAAGAAATACCCGAGCTATTAGGAATCAATAATCAACCGCCAACATGTTATTCATGAAGATCATGGAGGAAGTGGCCATATGGAGTCGGCACCAAAGCGATTTGTAATATTATACCGTGAGAGTAGTCTTTTATTTAACTTGGCCTTGGCCTTGTGTCAAGGCTAGTCTAAAAAACCTCATTCTTAATCAATGAAAATGTAATACGGAGTATTTTTTTGCATTGTTTCAAAAAAGAAAAAGAGCCCAGCATACCGGTGCCACTCAGTATACGGCATGTCGATAAGCCGGTGTGGCTATCAGCTGGCCTGCGAGTCATCTTTGACTACGAACGTCCAATACAGAAAGGAGAGGAGCAGGAGTACGGATAACGGGTTCCTCCGTACCTGGAAACCAGGATGGGCTGGTGGTTTGTTGGGGTCGCGGAAAAACGCCGGCGCTTCCGACCCTTGTGCAGCCGGGATAGTCAAAGCCGATGTGCAACCGCCAACCGCCGCCCCAGTTCTTGCTCGGGCCAGCAGAGGCGGCGTCATCTTTATTCCCTTCTTCCATGTGGTTTCCGTCCAACCGCGGTCGCTCCGAGGCGCCGTGATCGTAGGGTCAAAAAACAGTGGCTGGGAAAAAACAGGCGGCAGGCGCCACCTCGAAACTGGACGTTCCACTACCAGTTTCAGTTCAGCGTTGATGTGCTACAAAGTCAGTCAAGGACCCTGCACGCTTTTCTCTTTTCTTGCCTTGCGCATGTCTCGGAAATTTCGACTGCAGAAATTCTGTCTACATTCAACAACTCAACTCAGACGGTTAGAAGAGTTAGGGCATCTTCACCTGACTAACGAAAACAAGCTGATCCAAATCGTTCGTTTCTGTCTGTTTGGGTCGGACCACGAAATTTTTTGGTCGTGGTCTGGTCTATTCGGCCAACCTTGCCCAGCGGTCCGACACATTTGTCCATCTCCGCCGCTGTCACCGCTTGACACCCTCGACGATAAAACTTTAATGACGACGCGACGTCGGCTTTCAGCGCTGGCGGCTTCCCATGTGGCCGGCATTTTTCGCCATCGTTGCTTTCTGTTTTCCCCGCGCGCCTTCCCTCCCGTGGCCAGGAAACTTCTTGCGCCTCTCTGGCTGTTTCCCGCCTTCGTCGCGGTCTATAAGAAACGGCTGCCGACACGGCGAAGACAACAAGACCAAGGAAGAGCAAACATCACCAAAAAAAGCGCCAACCACCGGCAGCCATGTCTCGCCGCAAGATCACCAACTGGACCAAGATCAGGGAGATGTGCCACACCCGCTTTCCGGAGGTCGAGGTCGACGTTGTCGACCTTCAGGCCACGTTGCTGGCCTAGCGCATGGCTGAGGCAGAGGTGGTGTCCTTCGAGGAGGAAGGCCGTGTGGCCTTGGCGGTGATGGAGCAGGTGGTGGAGGCGGCCGCAAAGGTGGCCGCCGAATGGGCGGTATGTGAAATTCACCATGTCGTCGCCAAGGAGGCGGTGGCGATGGAGGCCGCATCAACGGCTCTCCGCGAGATCCGCCATGAGGCTGCCATGACCATGGCGGAGGAGGTGGCCAAGGAGGCCGCCAAGGTCGTTGTGCGCGAGCTTTGCCACGCCGCTGCCGTGTGCAAGGAGGCGGAAAAGGTGCGATGCAAGCACGCCGTCGACACGGTAACGGAGGAGCGCATGGCCACGACCGCCAAGGTGGCGACCACGTGGGCTCTCGTCGATGAGGACGAGACGGAGGTGGAGGAGGACGAGGAGGAGGAGGCAGAGGCAGATGTGGAGGGGGGGAGGTGTTTGTCATCCCCTGGCAGATCGCCAGGCGCTAGGCCTCTGCCCCAACGGGGCTCCGACGAGGGTGACCCCGATAAAGAGATCGCAGCGCAGGGAGGTAGAATGCGCCCACCGGCGAAGGCCTTGGCAGCGACGACAACGAAGAAGCTTGAGGCGACTCTGGCCGACCAAGAGGCGAGGGACCACTGGATAGCCGAGATGGAGAAGGCCGTGGCCAACTGGGGTGCGGCGGACCGCCAGAAGGCGGCGAGCAAGACGGTGGCTCATGGCCGAGCACACGACCGTTACGACGAATGCTTCCAGCAGCAGGCCTTCGGGGCGGCGATCGACGGGGTTGTGGCCACAGCAGTATTAGTCTTCTTTTTTATTTTGTTCAAATATATCTTTTTTAATGGATAGAGCCTAATTAAAAAAACAAGTTTAAATACTAATATTTTACTGGACCACTCCCAAATGATCTGCACGAACACAATCATTGCCCAAATTTAATATACACATAGATCTTAGACACGTTGATCTAGATGGGTCGTGCCAGAACCAGCGGGATGGGTCATGCCGCCGCTGGAGGCGTTGAAGATGCCCTTACTCAGTTAAACAGGAGTTACTCAATCTGTCTTGGATGTATCTGAGTTAGTCAGACAATCAACGAGAAAATATGGAGGTCCCCGCATATGCTAAAGAGAAAAGTAGCAGCTTCTAAGATGAATTCAGAGCCGTTCTATTCCGTGGGTCTGATTCCCGTAAAAGGACCGTGCTACCCGACAGCAGACGGTCTACCGATTCGTAATCCTGACGGACGTCGTACAACGCAGCGAGCACCTACGCGCGCCTGTCTAATCGCTAAAGGACAAAAGTTGATGATGCATTTCTTTCATGCGCCAGCGACCCACAATGATTCGGTAGTGAAGATGATACAACTCAAAAACTAATTGGTAAAGGACAAACTGAGTGGATCGAATACGAAAATTCAAAATGCTTTATCGGATAAACTGTTCATCTGATTTAGGATTCGTTTTTTCAGTTAGAAAAGTCGTGACAAGATTTTTAAAACTAGATCCTATGTTAATATATTTTGACAACTTTTGTGATACGACAAAAAAACTCTGGCGAATCGGACAACGATTGATACGACATATGCGCGCGAGGTTCCGATAACAAATAGATCGCGTGGGTGAGCCATGATACCGAGGAACAAATAACGCGAGTTGAGCACTCACGCGAGAGTATATCTGCTAGCAAGGAAGTTATCCACCTATAATACATGAGTTATTCAGACTATACACAGCTATCGTTCTATAGATAAGAAAAATTGGCGGACGTCCGACCAAAAGCACGGCAAACAGGTCCCTATGTCGCGACAATGAACACCCCACACTGCCGCTGTCCGTCGTCCTATCACCGAGTTAGCAAGTTTAATTCTCACATGGAGCCACACATGTATATGAGTATAAGTTATCCACCCAGCTAACTTTATAGTTATCCAGGAATATGACTACACGTTATCCACCAGCTAACGCTATAGTTATCCACTTATTTGTAAAAGTTATCCCACAAATCATCAATAAACATATATCCAGGTGTGTTGTGTGTGACTAGCCAACTGCATTAAAAACTTGATAGTAGGAAGAAACTGGAAAACAGTAAACATAGGTAGAAAATCACACATGAGGATATAAAAATCAAGTTATCCATCAGTTTATATAGAAGTAATCCAGGCATATGAGTCAAAGTTATCCATTATCTAACACTGCAGTTATCCAGGCATATGAGTATAAGTTATCCACTCAGCTAACACTATAGTTATCCAGGAATATGAGTACAAGTTATCCAGCAGCTACCGATATAGTTATCCATGCTTATATATAAAAGTTATCCCATAAATCATCAATAGACATATATTCAGGAGTGTTGTGTGTGACTACCCAACTGCATTAAAAACTTGACAGTTGGAAGAAAGTGGAAAAGCATAAACATAGGTAGAAAATCACACATGGGGATATAAATATCAATTTATCCATCAGTTTATATACCAGTTATCTAGCCATATGAGTATAAGTTATCCAGCAGCTAACACTACAGTTATCTAGGCATCTACAGTTATCTAGACATATGAGTATAAGTTATCTACCCAGCTAAAACTATAGTTATCCAGAAATATAAATACAAGTTATCCACCAGCTACCGCTATAGTTATCCATGCTTATATGTAAAAGTCATTCCATAAATCATCAATAGACATATATCCAGGAGTGTTGTGTGTGACTAGTCAACTACATTAAAAACTTAACGGTAGGAAGAAAGTGGAAAAGCACAAACATAGATAGGAAATCATACATCGGGTATAAAAATCAAGTTATCCATCAGTTTATATAGCGGTTATCCAGCCATATGAATACAAGTTATCCAGCAGCTAACACTGTAGTTATCTAGGCATATGAGTATAAGTTATCTACCCAGCTAATACTATAGTTATCCAGAAATATGAGTACAAGTTATCCACCAGCTACCGCTATAGTTATCCATGCTTATATGTAAAAATTATCCCATAAATTATCAATAGAAATATATCCAGGAGTGTTGTGTGTGACTAGCCAACTACATTAAAAACTTAACGGTAGATAGAAAGTGGAAAAACACAAACATAGGTAGGAAATCACACATGGGGTATAAAAATCAAGTTATCCATCAGTTTATATAGCGGTTATCAAGCCATATGAGTACAAGTTATCTAACAGCTAACACTGCAGTTATCCAGGCATGTGAGTATAAGTTATCCACCCAGCTAACACTATAGTTATCCAGGAATATGAGTATAAGATCTCAACCTTCGGTTCGGTACGGATCCAACGGCTCGTGCCAGTCCGCCATGATTGGCTAATCTCAGACCAATCTGAACCATTTACCGTTGTTCTTACCCTTTAATTTCTTGTATAAACATCAGTAACCGGCAAAACGATTCCAGTCTCTTTTACTAACCTTGTTTGAGTAGCTTTATTAGATAACCTTGGTGTATATCTCCAAGAAACTAGTTGTGTGGAATCAACAATTTCGTCTACTATTATACAAACTATTATTTCTGTAGGTAAAACTCATGTATCATGTAACTCAACAAACTACAGAATACAGTCGAGCTAGTAACCAGTTATTATGAAAAGAAAGTTTCATTACATACACTAATGTACTAGCACTAGTACACACAAAAAATCATCTAGCTACTCTCGGTACTAGCTAATCGAAAATGGTCTGATGGAACTAATTGGATTGATCGAAGGACAGGGTAGAACACAATAAGCCGATTCTAGAACGTCTTCTTCATCTATGGCGGCGTCCAGGTTATCGGCCTAGAACGTCAACCCCACAAGGCCTCGTCCTCTTCTTGCTACTGGCCGCCTCACAACTAGAAACCGCACAGCTATATGGTCCTTGTTCTTTCGTATAAAATCAACTCCTTTCTATTTTTCTACATAAAAGCAACTCCGATGCAATCTTCTATACAAAGGTCAGACATGCATATTACACAAATGTTCCTATGAAACTATACAACCAATATTATTATGTAGCAACATGTGTATTTTTAATGAAATTTATTATTTATCAGAACTGAAACAACATAACTCTTTCAGAATGGTCAAGTAATAAATGTCAAATACACTACTCTGGTTTCTGACCATGTAATTTTCGTGGCAGTTTCTATGAGAACACAATTAATACAACTTGGCACCCCCAATGGTAGTTGTCTAAAAACATCAGCTTTCAAGGATTCCCAATCAACCTCCGTATGATCCATAAGCCGAGAGAGTCCAATACTCAAGCATCCAACATTGAAAACGGTGCTTGTGCAAGTCAATCTCCGTGGTTCAGATAACATCAATGAAGTTCCCACTGATGGAAGACAATTATGTTTTTAAGAAAAGATAGTCTGCTGGAGCGTCTAATGAAGATAAAGCTGCAACAACGGCACAAGATGCAACCTTCTAAAACTAAGAACAATAGTCGTCAGGAAAGAGAATGCGAAGAAGCTTCTGATGGTGCTGAAAGAACTACGGAGAAGCAAGCTTCTGATGGTGATGAAGAAACCGCAGCAACGCCAGTGATGCAACCTTCTAAAAATATAAAGTGTATGCAACTGCATACACTTTCTTTGCCTCATTTCCATATGCACGACTTTTTGATTCAAAAAGTACGGTAGCTAGTACTATCGATCACAAAAAATCAATCACTCAACATTACTAATATTTGATTTAACTAGAAATAGACAAGTACAGTCACTGGGGAGTAATAAGTGGTTAACACTATCACACTTGCTTTAATAAACACACTAACATCATTCCAGTTAAAAAATAGAAGTGCGGATAAAAGACACAATCTTTCAGGGAGAAAACTCTGATTTGCTTGCAGTGGTTGAACCCCTGAATTCTCATATTAGCACACGAAACCATCGTTTTGAGATTGCATTTTAGGTTACATACAGAAACTTAGATCCACTTGTCAGTGATGTACACATATACAAGGCAATTCCCGATACACATACACAAGGCAATTCCCGATAGAAAGCCGCGTTGAAGGCAGTGACTCAGTCTCCTAGATCCGTGTATTCTTTTCTACTACATGCTAGCGAACATCTTCCTAGAAAGCAGTGTAAGACGTTGCTGAGCAGACAAGGCACGACAAGAGTGAGAGGAAGGGGACGCACCATTGCTAAGCTGGGCCTACTGCTCGAGCGCCTATCGACCTCCGGAATACGGGTACGGCCGCCCACCTCGCCCGGAGGAAGTGCGGCGTAGAGGACGAGGACCGTAGATTCCTCTCCGTCCGCCGCTCGTGCTGCGCCATTGGAGGTCGGGGAGGTTGTCTCGTAGAGCCTGCGCCAGTGGAGGTAAGCTGAGGACACAACATCCCCGCGTTGGTATCTTGAAGACGCCAGCCAAACCACACTACCGGCACCGAGATACGGCTGGCATCGCGGGCGACGCAGTGGAGGTGGGATGCCGGGGGCAGCGCTATCGAGGCCAGGTCGCGGCATGCTGGGAGATCTCCTAGGCAACGTGCGGAGACCCGCGAGACGACCTAGCATCGGTAGGGCGGCGCGGTGGAGGAGGGACGCCGGGGACAACGCCGTCAAGGCCAAGTCACAACGCTCGAGTAAGGAGAGAGGTCGGGGGCGGTGCGCCAGCCGCCAAAAGATCTCCTAGACGGCACGCGGAGGGAGGAAGGAGGGGAGGTTGGGATCGAATGAGATGGGGATGGGATCCCGATCGCACAACTTTAATCGTGCGGTTCACATGAGTCCGCCAGGATTGACCAATTTCAGACCGTCCTGAATGTAGAATTCCCGTAAAACAAATAAAAACCTGACCAGGGAGACAAAAACCGTGTGCTGCAGGAACATTTCGTACGAGACATTTATTAATTCCCTTGCTCCAACACTAGTTTCAACGATTTATCAATAAAGCGAAGGAACATTTCGTACACTCTTTCCGGACTGCCCGCGAAAGAGGACCCATGCATGATTTGACTAAAATTTACAAGCGAACAACTCACGATAAACAACGTTACACCACCAACTCAAGTGGATACATGTTCAGCAAAAGAATAAGATTCCCAAAAGTGCCCCGCGGTAGGAGTTAACGGTCAAAAATTTGTATGTGTTTCTTATTTTCTGTGAAAATGAGACCAGAAATGATCTTGGAGGGAAAAAATATCAACAGTTAACTTGTCCAGAAGCCTACTCATTTCGAGCTGAACTTGCCACGCACCGTCTCGTAAGCTGGTATGTTGAGAACTGCGCAACAAAAAGAACTCAAATCAGAAACAGTGCAATCAGAGACGTTATGTACAAATGGCTAGTAACTGACGAGGAGCTCACCGTTTCCATGGGATGCCATTGTCAATGGAGATGAGATGATTTTCTCAGCGAGAGTCGATACATCCTTCAGAGTAACACCATCAACAGCCTTAAGGAGGTGCTCCACCGGTTTCCTGCAAGGTTTACATGGCAAATGTTAAGACAGTGCAAAATTACATGATGCAAACATTACAATTACAGGCTGCACACATTACACAGAAATAACAATCCATTTGTGGAATCCTTTTTCTTATGACCAACTTGCAGTAAGAAAAGTACATGGAATTGGTTGAGCAAGGTTCTCCATTGATTATGCATGTGAAGTTTATCGGCTCACAAAATGGGTTGTGAGTTCATAATACTGTAAGCACATATAAAGCGGTAGGTCATACATTGTGGTGCATTACACATTTCAAAGATCAGATAGCACTCAATAGCACGGGGACAAAGACGTTCCTAACTAACTATAAATCATACATTTTATTTCTATTTGCTATCGGTAATTTGAATAATTCCTCCTACTACTGTAAAGTTGGCTACAAATGAACAGACATGTGTAAAACCTGATTTTCTCCAGATATCTTGCAGTTTTTGTCATACCGATGAAAAAAAAACAAGACATTACCTTCTACGGAAAGAATAACCCAAGTACCAACCAACAGTGATATTAAGATAAAGAGGGCTCCTTGGTATGTAATATGGATAATATGTGCTATAAATTAGAATGTCATTATCAGCCTTGAGCCATTAATTATTCTGCAAACCAGGTTTTAATTGCGAAGTATACCTCAAGCGCTTAAACTTCTGTATTTTCTTGACCTTGCAGGGAATAGAAGTATAGAACTGTATGCACCATGAAAAATATTACAGTTTAGCAGAAATATTTAACAACTGTACCTTTCACCAAATGCCAAAACTTGGCGCCCCATGTCTTCAGTTGCTGATGCCTGTGAGTTAATTTGTTAGTACATCGTCAGGCACAATTACAGAAATATCACATGATCATTCATACCTTTGATTCCAGGTTCGCCAAGATTGCTGATTTAGCTGATGCTTTAGCACGATCTAGCTGGGTTTGGTCAACTGCAATAAAAAAATGAAGATTCGGGCAATTAAATAAACAATAAGCAAATTATGATTGATGAGCCAATATAGGAGAGTTAAGGTACCTTGACCAGGAGTCGCGAGGGAAGTGAGTTCTCTGGCTGCCAAGTCAATAGCTTTAGGAGCAAATGCTGCATTCTGATTAAGAAATGTTATCTTTGTCAGTCATCAAAGTACAGTAGCTTAGAAACACACAATGAAACTACTAGTATGTTTTTGTTTATAATAACAACTCATCCATTCCAGTGAAAAGTGAGCTGCATCATTTAATTTCTTACCAACAAAAGGAAAATGTCCCAATTTAGCATTTCTAAGTGTTTCTGTCCAAGACATATACTCCCTCCGTCTTAAAATAGACAATCTATTTTAAGGCGGAGGGAGTAGACTATTTAGTATATAGATTCATCCAAATTTTGACAAACTTGAGACATCTATTTTAAAACGGAGGGAGTAGAGTATTACAGAACACTCGACCCCACATGAAAGGAGATACAGCATGCAAAAAAAGGCTTTGCTCATCCAATTGTAGATGCCACTTACCGTAGATGTATGAATTCCAAAAATGCCAGTGTTACTGTGAACATCCTTGAAAGCAGAGATCGATTTGATTTGGTCAAATTCATGTACAAGATGATCTGTACAAAATATACCACAGTTCAGGCACTAGTGTGATTACAATACCGCTACAAGATAGTTTGTGGTGCTATGAGAATCTGAATGATAAAACATTTAAAGCACATTGGCATGACACTGGCACTGCAAACAATAGTAGCTATAAGCCTAGAATAGTTGCCTCAGCATGGAATTGACTATTAGTTGAACTGCATCTTCTACAGTTCAGAGTTTATAGAATAGCTGGCTCAAAACATACTTGAACAATGAAACAGTTGGATAAATGAATAATATGTGATTTTGGCTATAGTTTTCATCATTGCTTGTTTTCTTCATAAATATGCAGTGCTCCCTAAAGATATAACCAAAGCTTCAGCATACATAGGTAAAGTGTCAAACTATAAACATGTCTGCTTACTTAGGCGTGAATGCAAGCCTTTTCCAGGTCTTCCCCAAGAAAAGAGACCACCACCACCCAGGAGTGTCTGTAAAAAATAGAATAGCCCTTGTTAACTAAAACCAGAATGCTCAGTATAGGTGGTTTATTTAATAAAAATTATCAATGTGACTTAAAGAGTTTATCTCATGAACCTGGAGAACTGATGCACTAGCATAATCCTTTTCTTTCAGCCATCCACCAGGAAGCTCAAAAGCGAGAGCAATATCTGTGTTCTATTTTTGGAGAACAAACCAAAGTAAGAACAAATATACGTGATGACATCACATGACATAAGTGACTTTATGAGTAGCTCAAAACCATAAATCCTACCAATGAATCAGTTGCCCGTCTATATTCTCCACCAACATAGACAGATTTTGGCTTTACTGTTCCAGTTGCATTAGGAATGTCAGATAGGAGTGGTTCAGCCACCGATACGAGTTCGGCGTGGTCGATACCAGATGCAGCTAGAACAATTCGAGGGGAAGTGTAGTTCTCCTGACATTTGCAATAGAAACACATATCATGTTAACAAGAATACCGACACAGCTATACTACGAAAAGAATGTTGGGGATGGATCTCACAGCTAGGAATTCTTCCAAAACATCTGTATTTAATCGACTAATTGAAGCTTCTGACGCAATCAATGGGTTTGCCAAAGCACCAGAATAGCCACTGGAATGAAGAGCATCCAAGAGGAAACTTTCCGGATTACTTGAAGCTTCTGCAAGCTCTGCCTTCAGTTTTGTTATCTACAAAGCCAATAAGGAAGCATTCAGCAAAGAACATATTCCACCCATGTATAATACAGAAGCGAACGGGCATAATATTACGGGGAAATACCTCTTCCTTCACTTCCCAGTCAAGGAAAGCAGGATTCCGGACACAATCAACAAGAACTTCAACCATTTCAGGCATGTAAGTCTTGAGGGCTCCATAACTGTAGCTCATGAGCTCACGGTTAGCTGATGCTTTGGCATTGCCACCAATTGCACAAATTTCTCGCACAACACGCAACTGGCTCCTGTTTCTAGTGGTTGTAAAAGCCAGCTTCTTTAACAGCTGAGTGGCACCCAGTGTTTCAGGTGCTTCATAAACAGAACCACAGTTGACATAAACTCCAACAGAACATGATAAGCCCTAGATAAGAAATACAAAACATAGGTATCACTAACTGACCACCATGAGGAACATGCATGAAATAACTAGATTATAAGAAATAAGGAACACATACTGGAGATGTTTCAGAGGCGATTTTGACACCATTTGAAAGTGTTGTAACTGTTGTCTTGCCAGGCTCCACATGATCGGGTAGCGCATCAGGAATGGTGACTCCTGGGAGTGGAAAGTCAGGCGGGGGTAATGTGTTTGAACGTGCACCTGTCAGCCAGCTTAAGAAGCCACCTGACGAATGCTGTGCAACACTTGTGCTAGCAGACCTAATCGCGATATTCAACATTTGAGTATCCGCCCCATGCTTCTGCAGGTAGTAAACAATCAATGTTATGACTAAGAAGCTAAAGATGATCTAACCAATATGAATTTAACAAAAAACATAACAAAATCAAGCTGTCTCTGCTAGGTGATTATTAGTAACTGAAGTAAAATATCACATGGCAAAGCTTCTGAATGATGAAATTGTCTGCATCCGCACATAAAAAAAGTTACCTACATCCAAGACTATGGCCCAACTACTAAGCCCAACACTGCTTGCAGTGACATAAAAAGCATTTGATGCGCCCAACTAGTTCGGTGCAAATATATGAAGAGCATCCAAAGTATAAAAAATGATGGTACAGAAGACTACCTCTATTTGTCTATGTAAAGATAATGCTGATTAAATAAATAGGAAACAGATTGTGCAGAGGGACTTCAACAAGTTTTCCAATTTCGAGAAAAACTCTTCCAAATCATACATTTGACTACATGCACTCTGAGCACAAAAGAAGAGCTTATAAAACAGAACACCAGAACTAGAATGGTGCCATTCCATCATGGATCCAAAGCTTTTCTTTGCAAACAACGAGAGACAAAACAGAGCTATATCAATAACCTCGTGAATCACAATAATGTAGCTGTTCAGAAGCTGATGAGATTGTGAAGCAACAGAGCGAGCGAGAAACGTGGCCACATCGGAACTAACGCGTTCCAGAAGCGATAACCCAATTATCATGCCTTTGCAAACGACCGCAGAGATCACCCTTTCCACATCATAGTTACACGCAACTATACGACATAAGCACCTAACAAAGTTTCCACACACTCATCACCCATCTCAAATCCATGCTTTTCCAATTCAATATACAAGGGCAAACATTCAAAGATCGATGATTGCTACAGGCGGCGTCCACAATGTCTCCACTGCACACTGACATAACAAATCCGAACGACAAAACCACAACGGATGCTAGTCCAGTGCCAATCGCGAAACGAAAGTAGGATGCGGCCAAGGCATGATAAACCAATTATTATGCCTTTGCAAACGACCACAGATCACCGCCTCCACCTCATGGTTACACGAAACTATGCAACATAACAAACTCGCTACACTCATAATCGCATCTCGAATCCATTCTTTTACAATTCAAGATACCATAGGAAACATTTCAGAGAGCGACGATTTCTACTTGCACGTCCAGAATGCCTCCACTGCACGCACGCCCATCAAATCCGCACGACCAAACGACGGATTCTAGTTTCCTACCAATCGATACGCGACTAGAGTTCGGCCGTTCGGATCGGACGCATCGCGGCGGGGTGGATGCAACGGTGCCATCAGATCTAGCGAAACGAAGGGGAGGGGAGGGGAGGCTGGGGTTTCAGGCGATGGGCGGCTGACCTTGAGAGCGCCGAGGCCGGAGGCGGCTCGGTACATGGTGGCTGACGCCTGCGGAGGATTCGCTCGACGGAGTCGTCGCCGGCGGCGCGGAGGGAGCGGCGGAGGTGGAGATGGGGATGGAGACCGTGATACAAGTGGAAGGCGACAATTCGAGAGACTGGTTGCGCATATAGAAGCGAGTGAATTCGTGGGCAGCATTTTAACAGGCCGTACCGGGCCAGTTTAGGCGTCAAAGCACAATTATTCCAGTGCGATTGTGGCCCATAGTATTTTACTAATTTAGCGGCGTCGGGCCGGGCCTGTGCGAACCGTTGGGCTGACCTGGCCTTGTCTCGCGGTCTTGACATTGCTCGTTAACCCAACTCGAGACTGGCATTTCCTAAAAAAAAAAAACTCGAGACTGGCAAAGCGATCACCGCCGCCGCGTGCTAGCCTGCGTCTCCGTCGGTGACGGCGGAGGCAGAGTCACCACGCGTCCGCGCGCGGCGATGATGGCCTTGGCATGACCCGCGAGGCGATTGGCTTCTCGCGCGCAATTGGGGAAGTAGCTGTTACAGCGCTCCGCCGAGCAGGCGAGCTGTTTGACCAAATGCAGGTTAGGCACTTCCTATCCTGTCGGACACTGATTTATGCATTTTGACTCGTTGCGTTTGTTATCTTGCTGATTCTGTTGCCTTTTAAAAATAGAAATTGTGTTTGCCGAAATTGTTCGCTAATGGTTCTCTGTTCCGTTGCAGTCCAGTGGAGAAATCAACGCGTTGGGTTGTACTCCGTATGTACGTAGGCCACTGCTTGATGAAATGCCGTTCTCAGTTTGGAAGGAGCAGAAGGTTTAGCTACCAGATTCTCTGAAGATGTGTCGCGTGCATGGTTGTCAGATGGTCCAAGCTGCTTGTTGGCCGGGATATTGGGTTTGGATATACAGGTCAAAGAGTTACCGTACCAGGGATCCAAGAAATTGTACCGATTCATTTGCTTAATTGATGACAACTTCGTCACAATTGATTCTCTTGCATCCAGAATTAGCAATTTTCCTCTGTGCGATTTTTGTGTGTGTTTTATGTCCTGAAAATGACATAAAACACACAATATATAAAAATTCATTTTCATTTCCATTTTGAGGAAAATTGTGTTACTTCCAACTATTGATTCTTCTTTAAGTCACAATGATTCTTCTTTAAGTAACACAACTATTGATTTTTGTTACCATTTTGAGGAAAAAAACACATCATGGTGATTTTTGTTCGTCACAATTGATTCATCCAGAATTAGCAATTCTTCTGCTCAGGAATATTGTGTTACTTCCAACTATTGATTCTCCCATTTTGCCTGATTTGTTGGTGACCATATATATAAAAATTCATTTCCATTTTAGCCACTGTTGAAAGTTATGGTTTGAGGTTGCTATTTAGTTATTTTTAGCAAACGTGTCATATTCCCCCTGTTTTGACTAGAAGTGTTTACACAGCTTGAATTAACACAATAGTCTTAAGCAGTTGAACTTCCCTGTATGACAGCCCATCCACTCAACCTGCTATTATTCTTTGATCTATCAGTTTTTGGTAGAAGATTTACAGAAATAAACGTATTAGCTTGCATTGGTATACTATCTCTGTTTTTACTTGACTCTGTTTTTGATGCTTTTCCTCATGTAGGTTCCCTTTCAGTTTGCGATGTAAAATAACTTTCCCAATTGATACCCTGCTTGTTAGAATGTTTCTGTTTTAATTTTATTTCCCTGAAACAGGCACTGTATTTGTCGGTGAAATTTGAGCCAAACAGCTAGTAGTTCATTTCCATTTATGTCCATATTCTCCAACCTAACATTGTTGTCACCATTGGAAGTCTATGTTTAAGCGACTGAAAGAAGAATCTACATAGTTGGAAGTAACACAATATTCCTGAGCAGCTGTACATATCTATAGGATAACACACCCACTGAACTGCTATTATTCTGTGTTTCTCTGTTTTTGGCATAAGCATTTCTGAGAGAAAAGGATGTCTGGCACTGGTAAACTATCTCCGTTTTTTAATTTACCTATCTTCTCATGCATTCCCTCATGCTATGTCGCTTCTTCCGATAAAGCAGCTCTTGCAGTGTGATCAGCTAATGATTGTTGCCCCACTTTTTGTCAAATAGGTAAATACTTAAATAACCATCAAGGGAAGCATGTGCGAGAAGCCTGTGCATGATGATGTTTAAAAGTCCTCATGGCGCATGGGAGGGGACCTGTACCACTTGTGGTATGAGCATGGACGCAGCAGGTGCAAACCACGTAGTTTTAAACAGAGTACTCTCTTGTATATGACTTTCACATTCTTTTTGAAAATGAATTTGCTATGCCTTGTAATTCATATCATAAAATAGGGTTGGTAATTGGTAGCCATGAAATCTCAATGCACAAGTTAATTTGCCTTCTTCATCTGTCCCTATCTGCGCAATATTTTTTCATGTAGCATACAGATCAACCACCTGATCATCTGTACAATTGCGACAAGGTAACATTTTATTCCTGGAGCTGATGCCTGGTGTCTATCTGCTTCCACTGAACGTGTCAATATTGTTAGTATGAACTGACTTTTCCTACAGATTGCCTTGCACATAGAGGCTAGGGCTTTTGCCCACTTCGAGGTGGCTATGAGTTCACTATTTGTCTGCATTTACACAGGTGAACGGTCAGTTCTTCAGAAAGATATCTGTTTCAAACTGTATGTCTGAATGCGACCACATCCGTGGAATTCAGCCGGAGAGACGAAGCTGGAGTTCTAAGTTTCTTCAGGTACTTTACCCCCTGCTCTTGACGTGATTGATCGACTGGTGCTTTGATACACGATGACTTAGTGAATAGGACTGTAAGTATTTGACTGTTTGCTCCGACTTAAGCCTCAGGCTTTGCACGTATACAAAGCAACGCAATTATTGTGAGGTTGTGACTTGTGACAGATATGTCGGTTGGCCAGAACCCCAACCTCCAAGCGTATCTATACATAGAAAATCTACTTTTATTGAACAACCCCAGTAGACTGAAACTGGAAGTTCAGTAGTAGTATGTATATACATTTATACAGTGGATGGATTAGTCAGGATGATGATATTATGAACCCTGATGAGGTGTTACTAGTAGTAATATATTAACATTGTGCTGACAACGAGGTGCCCGCAAGAAGATATGTAATTAATTAACACGGCAAATGATGGTGATGAATCTCGCCTGGCCGCCACAAATATCAAGAATGACCGGGATTTTCTCGCAGGTAGCTACAAGATGTCATGTCAACATTGGGATGGGTTATCAGGTCATAATAATGGCCCGATTTGTCCCTGAGAGGCACAATGCAACACCCGGCGAGGTAGATTGGTCGACAGGGGGGCAAAAGATTGGTCTCTGGGAGCAGGAAGGCAGGAGTAGGCAGGCATGGAGGCCGTTTTTTTTTCTTGGATGGAGTAAGGTGCAAGTGAAGACGATCTGGGCTGACCCGGAGGGACGTACGGTTGAACCTACCCAATCTACATCTTTGTCGCCACCATGGGGCATTCCATCTCTCACACCCGTGGACGCCCACTTGGATTCCGGAGACTCTCTCCTCTGGACAAGCATGTCGATCTGGTCGAGCTAACCCTGCCTCACCCTGGTCCAGGGCACCAGCTCTGTTCTTCTGACCGGGGCCATGTTTTCCTCATGACAGCAACAATGGTGGCCTCGAGTTAGAACAGTACTGATTAGCACAATTCCACCTGGGACCCGGCTGCGTGCCGTAGGAGGTCATCAGCTGCGACTTGCGGCCTCATGAGCTACCGCTGAGGTGACAACATGGGAAAGGTGTCGAAATGGCAAACGGGTATCTACTGTTGCCTGATGCAGACCGTAAGCCGCCGTACCTGCAGTTCTGCCGCACTTTGGACTGATCATGGGCGAAAATGAAGGTATGCTTTTATTTTATTTTGTTTTATTTTTTAGTGCGTAAAGAGTTTCAAGTCATTTCCAATTTCATTGTCACCCATAGTTTATCACTCTGGAAGTAAGATTGCGGATGGATCGCTTCACCAAAATAGTGAGTAGAGTTTGCCATGGTCCTTCCCTGCACCTTGTATTAGTTGCTCATACAGACGTTAGGTTACATCACTTGTAGAAATAAACTGATGCATCGCAGCACCAATCTTTAAATGAAAGCCAATCACGCAGGACCATTTTGGACAAAACTGTCCGTACGTACCACAAATTCTATCCGATCAATGAACCGGATTAGACAACCGTGCTGTACTGGCTCACGAATGGTTTTCCATGTCCGTGACCGATCCAGCGAATGGGGTCCTGCTTGAAGGAGAAGTTTGTTCCCCTGGTCAGGCATGCGATGCAGCACCAGCTTATTTTTATGTGTTGTAGCCTGGGCTTGTTCTATACTAATACGTGGGATGTTGGGGTCCATCGAGTGTTGTACTGTTCCATTTGCCTTGGGTGGGAAGCAAGTTCTGGGATTCACACCTCTCTCTTCCTCCCCAACATCACTGACTCCCATGCCAAAAAGTATCATCATTTCAGCACGAGGCTTCCTCATGTGAGCTCTTATGACCTCCTTATATTTTTTTTCTCCCTATTGGGATTTGCAAACCACATTATTGTGCACCGGAAAGAAATACCCTTTTTCATCATTCCATGCATGCAAGATAAAACAAAATGAACATATATGTGCATATTCTTTTGTGAGAGGAATATGTTTACTTCATTCACATAGTAAGTACCCGATATCCCTTTTCGTCAATACTAACATGTTTACTTCATTCACATAGTGAGTACATATTTTATTTTGCACTCGATAATCTAGATTAGTGCCCAATTTTCTGGTTTTTTTTATGAACCTCGTGAGAGGACATAGTTCATTAAGATGAATGGATTGGTCTTGTTTGCGATGAAAACTAGGCCACCAGTGCAAACATGTTGTCAACAGAAAGTTATGAAATATTACTATATGAGGGGTAAGTGAAATAGTTGTCGTGCCTTCCAACTTATACCCGATGAGAATCCTCTAGTTCCCTCTAGAACCAATGAGATGATGTACTGCCCTAGTTACGATATGTTTTAAAAAATGCCACGAAATGAAGCATAGGTGTTTTGAAAATCTTCATGAAATGCAACAGGGGTGGCTGCCAATGCTTGGAGGTATGCTTGTCGTTCGTGTAATGAAGGCAGGCTAGGTCTATTTGACATAAAATTTGCCTTTGCATCAAGTCCATGCGTAAAGTAAGGGTGTGTTTGGTTTGGTTTCCTAATTAGCCCCGCCAAAAAATTGGTTGCCTATCAAGTTTTGGTCATTGTTTGTTTGTAGCCAAATTTTTGGCTGCCAATGAATGTCAACCCCTCCCACTCGTAGATTCTTGCCAAATAGTTGGCCAATGTGGTTAGAGAATTCCTTGACCAAAAAATTGGCAATCCAACTCTTGCCAAATATTTGCCAGGGCTAGTGTGGGCATCAACCAAACACACCCTAAGCCCCTCCATGGTGATGAAGAGTCGTGTGCTCAGGGTTTGCTACTAGTATGACCATAATGTGATCAATTCAATCTTCTACATTCATACGTGTTAGACTTTGGTGATTTTTTAAGTTTTTCCTTGTGTAAGTAGCTTGCTACCGTGGCAATTGGTGATGGTGTCATAACCTCTTTCTGCTACGAAAATTGGCATCACACTGACTCCCTCTTTAGTTACATGCCTACTCTTTACTCAATTCCTTGACCCCTAAGCCACCATTACAGAAGTGTTCGTCTATGTAATGCTCTCATCCCTCTTAGAACCTCGCTTCTCCTTGTCGAGGCAGTGACTGGGGCGGATTATCCCTCTAGGTCATGCACATCATCCTCGCCTCATCCCTCCCTTCGCCACGATGCTTTGCCTGCTAGCCGTCGAGACCCCTTTCTCTATCTCTGTGGCCTACCACCGTATCTACAACTCAAGCTATTCACCTCCCTCTTGGTGACTTCAAGAAGTGTTGCTTCTCTCGTCTAAAAGTGTAGATCTTTTTCAAGGTGTCCTGGCATGAAAACAAGAGGACGAGTGTGTTCGTCCACGCTCTTGAATGGGTTCTTTTTCTTCACCCCTCCCGCCTAGTCCGGCTCGATTGAGGATATTCCACATCTCTTCGACCTCCTAGAGAACTCCTTCAAGTGCTTGATATTCCTCCATCGACCAATGATGATGTTTTCTGATGTGGAAGTTTGCTAGTTTACTGATTGCCTTTGTCACCTCTACTAAGTTGTTGCCAACACCTTCCTCATCGTGGTCAGTGTTGTGAATAATTTGGAAGGTCGACGACATAATTGTATACTCGCTCTCTAAGTGAGAGTGCTGATATCATCAAAAAGCATGCACACATTTCTTTTTAAAATATAACGGTTTGCTAATTCTCAGTCAACGAAGATTTTCCCAGTTGCACATGAGTTGCAACTAAGATATTTTCAGTTACACATGGGTTGCAACTATAACAACAACAACAACCAAGCCTTTTGTCCCAAGCAAGTTGGGGTAGCCTAGATATGAAACCAAAGCAGAAACTGGTGAAAAATACAAGTCAAGCAAGAACTAGTGAAAAGTGCAAGTCAAGAAGAAACTAGTTGGAAGTGCAAGTAAAAGAGCAAAAGAGTAAATCAAGGTCCAGACAGATAGATTGCTGATTTCCACCCAGCCCTATCAAAACCCAAATCTCTAGGTACATTCCAAACCCTCCAGGTTGCCTCCTCCTATGTCAACTTTGGTTGCCCTCTACCCTTCTTTGCATTAACGATACCCCTTAGGATCCCATTGTTAACAGGTGATTCTGGTGGCCTCCGTTGGACATGCCCAAACCACCTTAATCTGTGTTGGACAAACTTTTCTTCAATTGGCGCTACCCTACCCTATCGCGTATCATTTCATTCTTAATCCGGCCTTTTCTTGTGTGGCCATGCATCCACCTTAGCATACGCATCTCAGCGACACTCATTTGTTGGATGTGTTGTCTCTTAGTGGGCCAACATTCAGCTCCGTAAAGCATGGCGGGTCTGATAGCCATCCTATAAAACTTACTCCCTATGATCCATATTAATTTTCATTGAGTCGGATGTATCTAGCACTAAAACATGTCTAGATACATATGATTTTGGGACAATTAATATGGATCGGAGGGAGTATCTTTTATCTTTTGTGGGACCTTATTGTCATATAGGATTCCAGATGCTTGCCGCCACTTCATCTCCCGGCCTTGATCATGTGGCTAACATCCTCATCGATACTACCATTGCTTTGCAGCATTGATCCTAAGTATCGAAAGGTGCCCTTCTTAGGCACTACTTGCCCTCCTAGATTAACCCATGTGTCCTTGCATCTAGCGCCGCTAAAGTCGCACCGCATATACTTTGTATTTGTCCTAGTAAATATAAACCTCTTGGATTCCAAGGTCTGCCTCTAAAACTCTAGTTTTCTATTGACACACACCCTACTCTCATCTACTAGTACCACATCAGCAGCAAAAGGCATACACCAAGGAATATATCCGTGTATGTCCTTAGTGACCTCATCTATCACCAAATCAAAAATGTATGGGCTCAAAGCTGAACCTTGATGTAGTTCTATAGTAATCGGGAAGGTATCAGTCTCGTTATCTCCTGCACGAACACTTGTTAGAACATTAGTGTATATATCTTTGATGAGGGAGATGTACTTTGTTGGGACTTTGTGTTTCTCTAGTGCCCACCACACGACCATCCTTGGTATGTTGTCATATGCCTTATCTAAGTCGATGAAAACCATATGTAGGTCCTTTTTTTGCTCCCTATATATCTCCATAAGTTGGCGAAGCAAGAAAATTGCCTTTGTATTTGATCTCCTAGGCATAAAGCCAAATTTATTTTTAGTGACATTCACCACCAGCCTCAAGGGATACTCAATCACTCTCTCCCGAAGCTTCATAATATGCCCCATAAGCTTAATTTCCCTATGATTAATGCAAATTTGGATATCTCCTTTATTCTTGAATATGAGTACTAATTTGCTTTTCCTCCACTCATCGGGCATCTTGTTTGACCGAAATTATGTGGTTGAAATGTTCAGTTAGCCATATTATTGCCATGTTTCCAAGGCATCTCCACACTTCAATGGGAACATCATCGGACCCATGGCCTTTCCTTCTTCATCCTTTTTAGGGCTTTCTTAACCTCGGTCTCTTGGATTCTACGGACAAACCGCCTATTGGTGTCGTCAAAGGAATCATCCAACTCAGGCATAATGCTCTCACTCCCATCACTGAAAAGCCCATCAAAATAGTCTCTCCATCGCTTCTTGATCTCCTCGTCTCTCATTAAAACTCGACCAGCCTCGTCCTTGATGCACTTCACTTTATTGAGGTCCCTTGTTATCCTCTCGTCAAATTTTGCCATCTTGTAGACGCCCATTTCGCCTTCCTTTGTGACTAGTTTCTCGTATATCTCATCATAGGCCTTGCTTTGTCTCCGCTCACCGCCCGCTTTGTGTTCTTGTTGGCTTCTTTGTACTTCTCCTTGCTTCTTGTGCTTCTATCTTTATATTCTTGTAGCATTCCTTCTTCTCCTTGATAGCGCTTTGGACATCCTTAGTCCACCACCACATGTCCTTAGGATCATTTTTCTTACCTTTCGCCACCCTAAGAACCTCCCTAGCTAACTTACTAATGTGTGTCGACATCTTTACCCACATGAGCTCCGCATCTCCATCTTCGTTCCATGGCCCTTCCTCTAATATCCTCTCCGTAAAGGTCTGTTGGGCTTCCCCTTTAAATTTCCACCATTTTGTACTTGTGATTTGAGCATATTTGTTCCGCAAAACAGGAGTGTGGAATCTGCAATTGGCCAACATAAGCTTATGTTGCGCCAGTACACGCTCTCCAGGTATCAACTTGTAGTCCAAACAAGCTTGCCTATCCATCCTCCTAGTAATGACAAAGTCAATCCGGCTAGTGTGTTGGGCGAAGCCCGGATAAAGGAGGAGGGTAAAGGAGGAGGGTTGTGATATGCTTGGCGAGCCAGCGTAACAACTAGCCATTCCTATAGACATGGGTTGCAACAGCGGAAAAAAAAATACCCACACCATTTGATTTGCATCATGATAGTGCTAGCTAGAGTCGCAGGTATGTTATAACTAGGATTTGGATGTTATCATCTGACTAACATTAATTCTGAGTCGAGTGAGGGCTATTCCTTCCTTTAATTTCAATTTATTTCAACGGGAGGTTTTGTATTTCCCACCACTGCTTGCTAAAAATATCTTGTACCGTGGGAAAGAAAAAGATACTCCCTCCAACCCATATTAGTTGTCTTGGATTTGTCTAGATTTAAATAAATCTAGACACTATTTACTATATAGGTTCATCCAAATTTTAAAAAATCTAAATCAACTAATATGGGTCGGAGGGAGTACCATTATTGTGGAACTTTGAATAAGGGAAAAAACAAGATGGCCAAACACACCAATATGACTGCGAATCAACTTTGCAAAACGGGATTTCCATCGTCCACGGTAATGCCAACCGGAGCCTAGAGGTCAATTATGTTTCTTTGGTTTGTTAACCTATGGCAGTGCTACCTTGAGCCTACTATTGATGCTAGCTAGCCTCCATTCGTAGGTGGTCTTTAAGCTCAGCCTTCTCTTTCTTTCCGCGTGTGAGTGAGTGCAGCACAGTGTGTGTGTGTGGAATCTGCGGTAACAGCTGTGGTGTGCGGTGTGGCGGTACAGCAGTTCTTCTTCCCTTTTGCTTTTGGTTTTACTACTAGCTTGCTGGCCAGCAAGAGCCCAACCTTTGAAATTGAAGTCCTATAAAATATAGATGCATCAACTGTAAACATCTCCTACGGAAGGTGCATATATGTGTGGTTGTGGCATCATCTTACTTCTTAATTAATTACAGCCAGTAATTTGCAGCCAAAAATTTATAACAGTTTTATAGCCAGTACTTAGCATAGATATGTGAAAGGTGTCTGTGTGTGGGTTCCTGTCAGTGTGTGTTGTGTTGCGTTTGACAGAGAAAGAGAGAGAGAAGGTAAACAAGGGGGGCCCTTTAACTTTTCCTCAAGGGGCCGGGTGTGGCTTGAGTTAAAGCAGGCAAGGAATTCTGCCCTCTCTTGTATTAAACTGGTGAAAGCAGCAGGCTGCCTGCCTCGATTTTTTTTGTATATGTACGCCTCTCTCCCTCACCGGCTGTTCTCTCTCTCTCGCCTTCGCTCCTCTACTTCGCGACTCTACTCGCCTCTCTCCTCGGTTGGCTTCTCGGCTCCCGCTGCTTCTCGATCTCCCCAGGCTCCGAATTGTGCTTGCTAATTTGATCCCTTTGCAGCTAGCTAGCAACAAGACGGATCACACCGGCGCATGCATGGGCACCGTCTCCGGCAGCCGCGCGTGAACCAGACATGAACAGGGGTCACATCAGCAGCTCGGAGCTCATCGACGCCAAGCTCGAGGAACACCGGATCTCCACCGCCAGGCACTGCCCCAACTGCCGCCACAAGCTCGACTGCAAACCGGTATGCATATGTCAATTCCGTTTTGCCTTTTTGTAGTCAAGTGCGTGTGTTAGCTAGGGTTCTTTTGAATGGTGCAACTTGTTGAATTTTGATGGTTTGATTGCTGCAAAACTGCAAGAAGGATTGGTTGGGGTTGCCGGCTGGCGTCAAGTTCGATCCAACGGACCAGGAGCTGATCGAGCACCTGGAGGCCAAGGTGAGGGAGGAAGGCTCGAGATCTCACCCTCTCATCGATGAGTTCATACCGACGATAGACGGCGAGGACGGCATATGCTACACCCATCCTGAGAAACTTCCAGGTGAGAGTGTGAGATGGCTAGCTAGATAAGCTATCTAGCCATGAACAGAAACATTAATTGAAACCACGGTATGCTTGCACACAGATATATTCCTTGCTTTTTTTTTGCAAACCTTTAGCTTTGCTTTCCATGGTGTGATACTGATACATATATCGTATGTTGGGATTGTTTATTTCGCCACGAATTATGTGTTGCGGTTTGGATTTGGGGGATATGGCATATATTCTCTTGTTGTTCTTGATGTGCTCTAGCAAGCTCCCCTTCTCTATTCTGAGTGTTCTCTACATGTGCTCTTGGGTTGGGTATATGCAAAGAGAATTAATATTGTTTATGGAAAGTTGTGCCTGCCTAGCTAGTCTCATCTCCCTCTCTCTCTCTCTCTCTCTCTCTCTCTCTCTCTCTCTCTCTCTCTCTCTCTCTCTCTCTCTCTCTCTCTCTCCTCTCTATGTGTCATGATGGTAAGATGCTTCTGAAGTTTCCAAATAGGTTTCTTTCCTCCCTTTCCATGCCTTCTCTTTTTCCAGAGGTTTGTTGCATCTGTCAAGAAAACATAGGCCACCCACCCAACATCACGCGGTTAATTAGTTAATTCCTGCATCATCTGTGCCCTTAGGCTTGACGTTTTTTCTGATCATCTGTCAGGTGTGACAATGGACGGTCTGAGCAAGCACTTCTTCCACCGGCCGTCCAAGGCGTACACGACGGGCACGAGGAAGCGGCGCAAGATACAGACGGAGTGCGACGTGCACAAGGGTGAGACGAGGTGGCACAAGACCGGCAAGACCCGGCCGGTGATGGCGAACGGGCGGCAGAAGGGGTGCAAGAAGATCCTGGTGCTCTACACCAACTTCGGCAAGCACCGCAAGCCGGAGAAGACCAACTGGGTGATGCACCAGTACCACCTGGGCGACCTCGAGGAGGAGAAGGAGGGAGAGCTGGTCGTCTGCAAGATCTTCTACCAGACGCAGCCCAGGCAGTGCAGCTGGTCCTCCTCCACCTCCGCCGCCACCGACCGGGGCACCGCCGGGGCAGCTGCCATTGCCGCGGCGGCGGCCGTGCAGGAGCAGCGCCGGAGGGACAGCGGGAGCGGCAGCTGCTCGTCCAGGGACCACGAGGCGTTGTCGGGGACGTCCTACACTGCCGGGTACGCCGTCGCGGCGGCTGTCGAGATGCAGCATCTGAAGCATTCCGGTGACCATTTCAGCTTCGCGCCTTTCAGGAAGAGCTTCGAGGAGGTAAGTAGTCCTAATTAAACACATTGTTTTCGGTGTATTCGTTAGTTTCCGAAGCTAAGTGCTGGTGAAGTTATCCTAGAAAGATGTAGATCGTGTGTACGCGTAGCTAACGCTTGCGGTAGGTCCAGGTGCACATCACGCAGATCGCGCAAAGTACAGCCTAGGTCGGCCCGTCCATTCCCATGCAGACAGGCATGCATGCTCCTACAGTTGTTCTTGTTTGTTATGAGGTGAAGATGGTCATAGATAGGTCATTTCTGTTTGGTTAGATGGGTTGTTTGCCTGACGCGTACGTGTGGATGGCCGTGCTAGCTAGCTGTTTGGGGTAGCTGACCTAATGTGCCATTATAAAGCAACAAGAGATGAGCTACATACATGCACATCACACACAGCATGGCCGGGAGATCGAGAGGCAGGCAGGGGTCCCTTTTGATTAGTTCGAGCCTCACATCATTTTACTCAAACTGCAAGCAACGCTGGCTAGAAACCAATCCACCCACCGTGAAAGCTAAAACTACCAACAGATTTCTTTTTGAATAATTGATGTGCATGCGTCCCATTCTCTCCATCCTACCTAAGAAAAAAAAAGATTTCGAGAAAATCCCAGACATGCATGTAACAGCATAACTGAAAGGGAATGGTGTGCAAATAAATGAGTGAGGACTATATGCATTTATTCCATGTATATATAAGAATATATAAATGCAGTTTTTTCAGCATTTGTATATGTTGAACAGGTTGGTATAGGTGGTGACCAGGTGCCATCCGATCAGCTTGGAAGATCAGATCAGCAGCATGTTGCCGGCCAGGAACAACAGCCTCACCGGCCGGAGCTTGCCACCACGGCAGTGCCTACCACGGCCTTCCTCATCAGTAGGCCAACGAACCCCGTCTCAAATACAGTTCCGCCACCGTTGCAGCACACGTCTGTCGTGCTCGATCATGATCAGTTTCATGTGCCAGCAATTTTTCTCCACCATGACAAATTCCAGGTATTTCCATCCTATATACATTTGTCGTATTATGCTTGTTGTATATTCTAAGTAACCGAATTCTGCATCGCAAGCTTGAAATCACCATATGAACGCATGTGCCCATCCACATTGAGAACGTTCACGTTAAGGAAGAAAACAGACTTGTGTGCCTTTTTCTGCACAAATTTAGGCACTTGCACGGCTTACTAACAATTCAAAAACACCATATTGACCTTACAACGTAACATCCATTTTCTTTCTTAACATCCCTAGCTAGGGTTGCTAATAATTATACCTTTTTTCCAGATTGTATATAATAAACCTCACTTAAGCACATCTAAAATTTCATAAGTGCTACTACTTTCATTTTTTATTAAAATAGTATTTGCAGTATAATCTATATAAATAGAACGTGACATGGAAAATGGCATTGCTTTTTAAGCATGGTACTTTGTTTATTTTGTCTGAACGTCAACTCGGGTACAATGTAATTTTCATTGTACAATGCACATGTATGTTCCACCAACTTTATGTTGTGTAACTTGTGTAGGAAGATGCATTGCAGTTTTTTACAGGAATATTATAGAGAGTGTAGAGACAGCTTTAACTTGAAGGATTCTCTGTGTGGAATGTTCAGTTTTCTAGCTAGGTTGATACCTATAGTCTGAGAAATCACTGTTTTGTTAGAGTACACCTAATTAGTATCTCCATTCTGATATATTTTTTAATGGTCATTCTGAGGTTTTAGTTAATTCAAATACATTGGTGTTCTGTATATTGATCTATTATGCAAGAAAGAATTATCTCCATAGTCCCTTTTACCCTTTTCTTTTCCTCTTTACTTAAAGAACGCTTTAGTTACTGTTCCATCCCAACATTACTACCACAGAACATGCAACAACAGCAACATCAAAAGATTGACCGCAGGTCTGCTGGCTTGGAAGAATTGATAATGGGCTGCACGTCTACCTGCACAAAAGGAGTAAGTAATTTCCTTCCACTCTTATTCGATTGCCTCCTCAGCATGTATGAAAACTGGCAAGAAAAACATAATAACACAGCTTACCATGATGCAAATGTTTGTGATTCCTGCATGATCTGCATTTGACCTTTCCACACGGTTTAGGCTAAGAACATTAGTCCCTGATAAGTTACTCTACGTTTAGTTATCCTGGTCTATGTAGATATATAGGTGGGAAAGCTGCAAGTTGGGCCGTAGAGGGCATAGAAAAGAAAGACTGCCCCAGGGGGTCCCTGAGGAAACTTCAGTGTGGGGTCTCCTAGTTTCTTTGTCCCCTTAAGCACTCTGAAACAAGTCCTTCACCATGGCAGCTTTTTATCCCATTTGTTTCCTATTTATATTTTTTTTCATTTTAGGTGCTTTTATAGCATGCATGCCGAGATAGATCTTTAGTGCTCCTACCTTGCGAGATAGAAGGGACATCATGAATATATGCAAACAAGGACCACCCTTTGCTTTGCTTTCGAGTGCCAAAGGGGTGCCCAAAGACCAACGTAAAATACAAGGCCATACTTTCCTGCTTTCATGACCATATAGGCGAAAATGGGACCTTTCTTTTCCGCGGCAGCAGCCCCTTCTTGTTTTACATACAGACTGCGTAAACAACCTGTAGTACTATAGTTGTTTACTATTATCTCTTGTGAAAAGAGCAAAGTAAACGGAGCACATCTTTGATCTTTTCTCTCTTTTCTACAAATCGATTCACATTGCACATTTGCACGCATTAACTTGCAAGCCATTGTTATCATTGATCAGTTCTTTCTCTACTAAATTACAGATTTGTAGTATATATAGGGTCCTTGCTTGCAAACTGTAAGTATTTCCAACAGCTGAAACAAACTACTTTCTTATCTCTCATGCAATCCAGCTATCCCTAATCCTTAGAAAGCCACTTCATGTGATGCCGTATCTCTCTCACTTGAAAATCCTGATGTCTTCCAGAGTGTAAAATGGGATACCGCAGTTGGATTCAAATACACAATGTTGATTATTTTCTACCTACTGACATGTATCCTGCTCTCTTTCAAGTGATGTTGTAGCTTTCTCACTTGAATCAACTGCTGCACTTCACTGGGGCTGTTCCTTTTTGACCACTTTTCCTATCCTATTGCAGGAGACCTCGATTCCTCACTCCCAAGAGACAGAATGGCCTTACCCATACTGGCCTCCTGACAACCAAGATCATCATGGATAGTAGCAACAAGACTTGGTAAATAGTGCCAATCAGTACCAGATTAAAGAAAACCAACCACGACCACTTTTACTACTCTGCTTCCTTGAATATACAGTATTGCTTTCTTGGAGAACGCACTACTGTTAATTGGGAGAAGAACCGACAGATCTCATAGGTCTTGGTGTGTCAAGGAAATAAAAAAGGATCCAATTTAACTTTGCAACACTCCAAGATACTAGAAGAGACAAAGGTGTTGAAGGAAAAGGAAAAGAGGAAAATGGTTGGGTGAAAAAGGTATTGTCGTGCGGACATCCGAATGGAGCCCTGATCAAAGTATAATCAGTGAAGCTTAATCAAAGTATTATTATAAACACATCATTGTTCGTCACAACTTTTGGTGTATGTTAATTAGACATTTCCAATTGTAAAAAGTAATATTGCTTGCATGTACATTAACCCTTGCATAACCTGTTCTCCAAGTGCGCAAGGGGAAATGGATTTGACACGTTTTTCTTCTTTCTAGCGGTGCAAAATTTATGTAGTTTTGCTTACTGGTGTCACTTTACTTTGTAACGAGTTGTATTCACATGTACGATCTTTTTCAAGAATTAAATTGATCATGTCATGTGTACATCATTTCGTGTTCCATGGAAATTTGTTTCTCACTGAAGTTTATTATCTTCAATAAAAAAGTTGTATATGTAGCTACCTTAGAAACTAGATTTATATTTGATCCATAAATACTTTTGTGTGTATCTTGCTATATTACATAAATTTACCACATATTTTTAGCCTTGCATATCAAATATTATTTACCAAGGCCTAGCGATGTCAACTAAATTCCTTTTAACATGCCATTTGTTTTACCAAAATGTGACAATTAATTTATTATTTATATCTCTTATTAGATTCACAAAACACATGCATCATTAATAAAATAATCACCTACTTGTTCCATCATGCCATTCAAAATGAAAATAATATAGCATGAAAGTAAGTCTATAATATTGATTTTTTCCTTGTCATCAATATTAGCAGTTTATGGTTCATCTTATTGTATTATATTGTATTGTTGTACAATGTCTATACCACTAACATAATATGGAAAAAATAACTTTGTTTGTTCCATGGAGCATGATTCGTAGTTCTAACCATATGTATGTAACATGAATATGATGTTGGAATAAGGCTAACACTTGTATGTGCTTGTTTTAAGGTTGTACCTTGCATTACATATCACATCCATTGATATTATCTATAATTATTGCCGAGGCATTCTTTAAATCAAGTATATACCCATGATATGCTTATTCTCTTATTCTATGTGGTATTTGTTCTACTTATGATAATATGCAAGTTTCTACTTAGTATAATATGTGTGCTTAGAGACGTGCTTATAAAAAATAAACCAATCTTTACTTAAGGACTAGTGCTTATTTTTGTAGAGCATGTGCTTAATTAGGCACCTCTGGTATAGAAATAAACACTTGTGCTTAAAACCTCTTTATTTTTATAAGCAATTGCATTTGTACATGTTCTTGTATTGCTTAGAACAAAAAAAAAATCCAAATTTAGTATGCAAAAATACAAAACCATGAAAATAGAAATAATACATAAGAATTAGACCATTACACTCAAATTATGTGGATTTATTTCCAAAATAATGTTAGTCCCATAAAAATCCTTCATCTGCTAAAATATATCCAATTTTTCTAGACTGCAATTTTTATGTAATAGTTTTTTCAATTAATCTATTTAGTTAGATTAGAAACAGAGAATACATGCATTTGGACAAATTACATTAACACGATGTACCATTATATACTGAGGCAAGATGTGTGCATCCCCTAGTCATCGCCCACTACACCTCCTTTAGCGCTGCCCTCACTCACATCCCAGCGTTGTTGTTGGACCTCCGCTAGCAAAAGTTGCGCGAATTGACAACAAAGGAGGAATATATCTCTTGGGTGATTAAGATGGCAATGGTGCTCTCCATCACTCTCTAACACGTTGCGAGATTCTTTCGGGACATGAGTCGTGGGGCAGGCTTTTTTGGAGATGGTGCTAGCCACGGTAGTGGTACCTGGCGTCGACGGATCTGGCCATGGCATCTATGGATTCACCAATGTTGCCTCCTTGCCTAATTTACTGATTCCTATGGAAATTTTTAGCATGTTTCCCCCTAGTTTTATCTATTCGGCAAAATACCTTTTCATGTCTAGTAAACATAAATGGAAATCTATTAGAATCCCATGCTTGATCTATACTTTTCCTTGAGTAAGCATGATGACAAAATCAAGTGGCTTTATACACTACACGATGGACCAAGCATGGAGGCACAAAAACTGCCGGCATAAGCAGCTTATGGAGGCAACGGGCCTGCCGGCACAAGTCTTTTGCTGGCAGATGAAGCTGCCCGCTATAATCCTTGCACACTAAAATTCCAATCCTTGTACACTATAGAGGTCAATTGAGTGATACTTACATATAGTAGCATGTTTATCTTTGCACACTAAAATTCTCGAGTGTATATATAAGGCACACTAACAATTTTCCAAAATAAGAATGGCAATTTTCAATAATACCAAGTGAATATGGTTTCAATAATGATGCCATAACTACAAATGTACTAGAAGCAGAAATAACATGAAGCTCAAAATAAGTTTGGTGTAAAAAATGTATGTTTAATTTTTGAAAGCATTGTGGAACAGTAACCATGCATTAGTTAACTATCATCTTGAAATAATTGTGGAACATTGTAACACCCCAGAATCTCTGTGCCCGGGCTGTCACTTCTGGCAGCTCAATAGGATCTCTAGATTAGCTCCACAGACTAACACTAGTCTTTTTTATGCACTTTGTCCCCACTCGCGCACACCCGGAACCCACTTTCCAATCGGTCACCCATCCTCAGATTGCTTTAGGCCAAGCATGCTTAATCTTAGAGTTCTTTTTAGACGAGCTTCCGAAAAAGAAGTTGTAACTTGTTGATATGTGTATCCTATCAATCCTAGTAAGCCATGTGCCAGGATCTCACATACACCTACCCTTAGAAGATCGACACCTTCGTCGATCAACCACAAGCTAGGAACATCCCCTCTTGGCACACGTCTGTGCGACCAGCGCCGTCACATGTGTCATGTCGTGTCTATTCTGGCCACACACGACATGCTCCACATGTCTGCCACTGAACCGTACACAACCGTGCAACCGCGAGTATCGGCTCTGATACCACTTGTAACACTCCAGACTCTCTGTGCCCGATCTGTCACTCCTGGCAGCTTACTAGGACCTATAGACTGGCCTGACAGACCAACACTAATCTTTTCTGCGCACTTTATCCCCACTCGTGCGTATCTGGGTCCCACTTCCCAGTCGCTCACTCATCCTCAAATTAGCACGCTTAACCTTAGAGTTCTTTTTAGATAGGCTTCCGGGAATAAAGTTACAACTTGTTGATATGGGTATCCTATCAATCTTATTAAGCCATGTGACAGCATCTCACAAACATCAATCATGCTTCAAATATCAGCAATGAGTTAGTATCAAACATAAGCCGAGGGCTTTCAAAAAATTGGTCTCTAATTTGATAGATAGAAGGAATCATACTTGACTTAGTATAAAAGTAAAAGACACGCCCTTTGTAGAAGAGATCTCAAATGGCATATTTGACCTCTTTATGGATTTTGGTGGTACATAATGACCAATGATTTTAGGGGACTAACTGGCTTGCAAATTGAAACTACTTTTTGGTCGATTGATGATGGTAAAAGCTTAATAATGGATGCCCTCCTTAACAAAAAGTTATGAGAAAAAGGCTTCTTTAAAATTTCATATTTGATTTTCAATGTTTCTTAAGTCGTAGGAAAGCCGTACTTTTGAGAGAGGTTTGGTGTTTGCAAGGCAACAAAAAAAACACTTTAGAAGCACTAAATCATGCCCATGTTTTACCTGGAGTCCCCATGGTTACCATGATGTTTTCCCGGAAGGAACCAATAAACATTCTCTGGACTTACCTTCAGACTAGTTAGTAAGCTACTAAACATGGTTCGGAGTAATTCTTGGAAAGGCCTAGAATGTTGCGGGCACCAGCTGGAGTAATTCTGAAAGTTGGCTTGGTGCAAAATGTGAGTAAAGGTTAGAAATTGTGGGCAACTATATAAGAGAGTCTTCTTTCCCAAAGAGACTCACCTTTAATCTGATTCTGCATACCATTGTTGACCTTGAGAAGTGCTGATATCACTCTGTGTCTCCACATGCACTCAATGTTGAAGTCAAGTGAGATATAAGAAATAGGAAACCTAGATCTATGATTCCACCAAGCCAAATGTTGACACCCCCTCCTATAATAAATAGGAAACCTAGATCCATGATCCACCAAGGCAAAAGTTAATCCTCCTCTGAGTTTGCATCGTTCCTATTACTCTTCAGTTTGTTGGAACCCTAGATGGTTTCAGTCACCTTGGGAGCTTCCGAGCTTGTGTATTTTCCTCGAGGATTTTCTTAAGGTGAGAAGATCATTTGAAGACCTACCAGCCAGAGGAAGGATCATAGTTGGTGCGCATGCGTATGTGTGTGTGTGGGGGGGGGGGGGGGGGGGGGCTGGTAGTTGTGTGTGTGTGTGGAAGGGGTATGATCCCCATACCTAGTGTTATTTTTATGTCACAATGTTTTTAAATTTGTTTTCTTCCAATTTATGCAAATTATCCAGACAAAAAACTTCTTATATTGAATGGCAAAAGTCCTACATTTGCTATTGCAAAATAAAAGAACATCAACCAACAACACTTGCTTATGTCAAGTGATAATATATAAGACCAGCAAACCACCTGTGGTTGGATGGTTAGGAGGGTGGTTGTGCCCCCAGCCCACCAGAGTTCAAACCCTAGATTTGACACTGTGTGTTGCATAAAAAGCGGAATATTCTTTCAGTGGGAGGCAGACATTCCCGTCGACAGCGAGGTGCCCGTGGTGACTTCGTCAATCTCAAGACCCGATCCGCCGGCTCAGTTTTTCGGAGGTGCTCATAGGGGTAGGGTGTGCGTGTGTGCGCGTTCATAGGGGTGGGTGCATGTACGTGTTGTGAACGTCTTCGATTGTACAGTGTTTCTCAAAAAAAAAAAAAGACCAGGTATTTTAAAGGTTGTGAATCCAACCATTTATCCTCACAAAAGATTTGTGCCTAGCTTGATGGATCGATACCTTGTATAGTCGATTCATAAGTCATTCTGAACAGGCAGCATATACCTTATTTATCAGGTTCATATGCATATACGCATAGTGATGATAGGAGCATAGGAAACGATTTCTAAAAGCTGATAACTTCATATTCCCCGTACTACAAACTTTCACGTACAAATTAATAATTATATAATGGAGAGACATATTCCTCTACTGAGTTCGTGCAACTCCATATAAGCTAGGCTAGGGCGTACCTACCAGCTGGGTACGTTCTTGGCCGATCTGATGTTGCATGTGTAAATATATATATGCACGAACTAATAATGAATCAGTTCGGGGACGATGACACGATGCTACTTCTATAATTGTGGCATGGTGGGAGAATATATCTTTTTGTACTAAGAGTTAGGTAAACGATTCCAATGTTCTTCGCATGCACGCGCAGTTCTGTTTTGCACTTCTATCTTTATATCATGTTTGTTTTGCAGTGTCTTGTAGTACCTCATCGTCTATCTAGTTCTAGGGTTTCTACTTTCTAGAGATCATCTGTTTTCACTCTGAAACATTTCTATTTCCCTTCTTGCAAACATGCATGCAGCTGTCTAGACCTTGCATCATCTCCATGCATATACTACTAGGAATATATATGATTCCCACCATATATATATATATCCAAATAAGTCGATCGTGTTTTGTCGTCTGTCTGGGCGAAATTGGCTCACAAGTCACACCTAGAAGAGAAGAAACACATGGATTCAGCGGAAGAAGGTCCGATGATTCCAAGCACATGCACGCATCATCATAGATCAGTGGCGCGCGCATACAATTCCATGTCCTCACTTTCCGCAGGAGAGAGAGAACACGTAGTCCTTTTTTCTCACTCACTCTCTCTCATGTACTGATGTGCAGTAGTGTGTGGTGCATATAGGAGAAAGCTACCGCTCGTCTCTTTTCTCTCTTTTTTTTTAGTTGAGAGACGAAAAACAGGTTCTTGGATTTCTTGGATTCTCTCTGTCCTTCTACAACTGATGCACACAGCATAGGAAGATATAAATCGGAGATGGGAAAAAGAAGTGCGGGTCCATTAGCTAAGTTAACACACTGCCTAGGCTCTCCCATGCATGTGTCGTTTATTCGGTCCCATAAAGGAGTTGCAAGGAGAACTTGTGTTAGTGGGAATTTGGAATAACAGAACATGGGGCCTCCCTTTTTGGATATATTCTCTCAGTCCCAACTGCCATGCAGATCGAGCTATCTTTCCTCCTAAGCAATGTCTAAGCTAAGTGTTAGTAAAAGTTACAGTACCTAGTGCTACTAGTAATTTACTCCTTGGAAGGCGCTCTGCGGAACAGTATGAGATCGTTTTGGGATCGGAGGCTCGGAGCATATGCGGATGCACGGATACAGGGATCTGATTTGTTTGATTCTAGTTCTAGCCCATGGACTGCTCGTGTCTTGTCCTGGGCCTCTCGCGCTCATGCGTCCATCGGTTCGGTTGGCAGTCTCGGCGGGCATTTACTATTTGACGCTCAGCGTCAACCCTATTAGCTCACGTTTTCTACGGCTGGGCCGTCTCATTTAGGCTCTAAAAAGTTTGTCGGTTTTTCAAGGTGGATATGGCTGTTCGGTTTTTCTGCGGTTTACCCTGGTTTCCTTTTTCTGGTCCCGTTTTCTCAGTTTTGTTGGTTTTTTTTCTCTTTTTTAAATATGAATATTTTCAAATTTGAATAATTTTTAAAAATCTGAACACATTTTAAATTTGAACATTGAACATTTTTTCCATATGAACGAGTTTCAAATCCAAACATTTTCTAATATATATGAACAATTTTCAAATTTAATCCTTTTAAAAATATGAACAATTCAAAATTAATTTTTTTTCTAATTTGAGAATTTTTAAAATTTGAACATTTTAAGAAACTCAACTTTTGTTATGAGTGTAAAAACAGAAAAAAGAAAGATAATAAAATGAACAAAATGGGAAAAGAATTTGGCCCTTGTTGTTTGGACGGTTTGGAATGGCCTGTTGAGGATATGCATAATGGGTAATACCATAACATAGTTTTACTCTGGCTAACCCGGGTGGCCTACAGATAGTGACAAGGCCTATGGGCTGTCGAGCGACCAGTTAAAAAACTACAAAGGGAATCCCAAGCCAGATACGGCAAGGCTACGGACACCAAAATATGTGAAGCTGGAGTTTTGGAGTATAAGACATGAAGACTAGTTGTATTAGTGTAGGTCTCTTAACCCATTTGGTTAGGACTCTCCCACCATTTTTTCTTGTTTCTTACTTATCCTTAGGTCTTGGCGCTTTTATAAGCCAACCTACAAGAGCCTTTAGCCTTTAGGGCATAATACAACTCGCGCACAACAAACCTTACAATCTATGTAACCTGGCGTACTGTCGTTATAGTGATTTATAGAAGAAGTAGAATCTTGCATCGTCGTGAGATCTAAAGCTAGGTAAGCTGTGTCATCTTGATCCCGGACGCTCACCGCCTTCATCCCCACATATCTAAACTCTCTGTGAGGACATCCTCGTGGCGTACTCGTCGATAATACCATGACAGTTGGTACCCACCATGGGGCAAGAGGCGCCTGGAGCATGGATCCGGACGGGATCTGCTTTGAAGGGATCGACGACACTGTCGCCATCAGACACATCCTCTATGCCAACATCATCCCCATTGCTCCAACGACCATCTTTACATTCTGGCTAGGGAGAACATCGCCCACCACACCATCATACCCTTTGGTGGTATTCACATCTTCATTGGCGAGATCGGCTCAACATCTAACTCCCACGAAGCCAATATCGCGTCAAGGCCCACACAGACCGCCTTTGGGATGGAGATGTTTGTGGAATATCCATCTAAAATGATCTTTCTAAAATAGTTTTCCGCTTTAGATATTAAAAAACAAGGCCCACCCAAACCGCCCTAGGGTAGGAGATAATGGTGGAAGACCAATGCATATCCACCTGGGTTTCCTAGGTGTTAGAGAGGCAACTTTGCCACTTTGTTGGCTACATAGGTTCTGCTTCAAGCTCCAACTCTTAGGAATTCAGAGGTGGGTCTAAATCTATCCTCGAGGCAATCAATCCTAGGACTGGCAAAATGGATTGCGAAAGCAAACCGACCAACTCGAAAGATTTCTCTCGCGAACAAATCATAGACCAACCTTCAACCATCCACTAAGTCTTCATGACTAACCCGGACAATGTTGGAGGTAACCATGCAATAGACATTGAAGCTGGTGTAGCAGCACTTACAATGGACCAGATGGCGGAGGCGACAACAGTTAAGGAGGCCATGGGTAAGGAATCTATAGTCCCTTCGAACATGGAAAGATCCATGCCACCTTGATGCGTGCACCCAGTGTTGACGTGGGACACTTCGTTGGAACCCAAGAGCAAGGTGTGATGAGCACAACAACAAGTTTCCCTCAGTAGAGACCAAGGATATCGAACCAGAAGGAGGGAGGAAACGTCTCAAAGGTGTTGCAAGCAACATGGAAACCTGCACAACACAAACTCAAGACTTTGTCCCAATGAATCAGTGAGGTTGTCAAGCTCACCGGTTTGCTGTAACAAAGGATTAAACGTATGGTGTGGAAGGCAATGGTTTGCAGCAAGTAAACAAGTAACAGAGGAATATGTATCAATGGTAAAGATTGGACCGGGATCCATAGTTCACTAGAGGTGCTCTCCTTAGATAAACAACATGACATGAAGGGTATACAAATTATAGCAAGGAAATTGACAGGAACTGAGCAAGGCATAACAATGCAATTACTAGTCAGAAAGATCCTATGAGATTCGATTGGGCAATACAACAATATACATAGACCGCCATCCAACTGCATATATGACTAGAAGTCCACCTTCAGGTTATCATCCGAACCCCCTCCAGTATTAAGTTGCAAGCAACAGACAACTGCTTTAAGCAAAGTGTGTAAGGTAAATAGTCCACATGTTCCATGAACAAGAGATCGTTGTTTTCTCCCTAGTAGCAACAACACATCTACAACCGAAGAGATTATTGTCACTTCCCTTGGAAACTAGAGGCATGAACCCACTATCGAGCATAAATACCCCCTCTTGGAGTCACTAGCAACTACTAGGCCAAGATAGATACTAACAACGGAGAGCATGCAAGATCACAAACAACACAGACATGATAGAATCATAAAGACAAAACCATTAATCAAACCAACATAATAATCTCAATATCCATCGGATCCCCGCAAACACAACATGCATGATTACAAATAGATTAGATCTTGATCATGAACGGAGCTCACAAGATCTATACATGAAAGCACAAAGGAGTAGATACAACCATCCTAGCTACTACATGGACCCATAGTCCAAGGTGGAACTACTCACGCATCATACCGGAGAGAAGGCCTCCGAGATGATCTCCCCTCCGGCAGGGTGCCGGGAAGAACTTCAGATCCCCCCGATCTAGGGACGATGGTGGTGGCGGCTACAGACGGTTTCATGGATATTTGATCGGGCGCTTAGGGTTTCTGCATCGGGGGCTTCTTATAGGCGAAGGGGGAGGCGACCAGGGGGGGTCAAACCCTACCCAGGCGCGGCCCACCTTTGGCCACACCTAGGGGGGTTTGGTCGCCCTGGTACGCTTCTCCGTCTCCCCTCTAGACTTCTTGTTCCCCACGGAAAGTAATTGACTTTGACGTTTGTCCCGTCCAATTCCGAGAATATTTCTTTACTAGCTTTTATGAAACCAAAAACAGCAGAAAACATGCAACTGGCACTGTGGCAACTTGTTAATAGGTTAGTTCCAGAAAACATGTAAAAAGCACCTCAAAGTGTAGACAAATCAAAGCAAAGTAGATACTAACAAGAATGGAACATAAAAAATTATAGTTACGTTTCCAACGTATCAAGCATCCCCAAGCTTAACTCCTGCTCGCCCTCGAGTAGGTAAGTGATAAAAAAGAATATTTTTTTAGGTGACATGCACCCTCACAATAAAGATCCAACCATTTGCAAGCATTGAAAGCTGAGATCAAAGAACTCTAAACATGTGAATGAAAGAATGGAGTTCTAACAATAGGACATAGTAACTATGCATGCAACATGACAGGCTACAAACAAAGATCATGAATAACATGCATTGAAAAACGTTTGTTTGTTTCACATACAGAAAACGTAGCATAGTGGCAATCAGCTTTTCCCTCATAGAGTAGCAATATACATGCATAGTACACCTTCAAAGTTCACAAGGGTGACTAGAAACAAATAGCACAAGAACAAGTAATATCACAATATGCATCAATCAATAAGCTTTGAAACACTGCACACACAATGATAACTATGATCTCTTAATGGTGCCTAAAGGTAGAAGGTGGAGACTTAATAATGGTGGAAGAAAGGCCTTTTTCTAAAGGAAGTAGGGATTTCAATTTTCAAAAAGAGCTTCCAAAAATTATGGTACTTGTTAGCTTTCCGCCCTCATTGCCCCTATCATAAGCATCTTGAAGTGATTAAGGTTAAAGTGAACAAACTAGGGAGTATATGCTTGACAAAGTATAAGCTGGCAATCTCAGGTCCCTTGAATATGAGGGCCACACCTCATGCTACTCAACTTTATGCACATGTAAGTTCTTGTCATTGTAAGTATTTGCATATCATTGAGAACCACCAACGGGGTACCCCTTGCACATGGTACATGAGATTTCCCATAACCAAAATGACAAGGAAAGCAGACAATGAGAATCTCAGTGATATTTTTATTTGCTATATGCATAGCTTTTTATTGAGGATGCTTCATAGATAGATCACTATGGTGATGCTGCAAGTTTCCACCATGATTAGGCATGGCTTAGGCTAGCGGCCTAGGCGTTTATCTAACACAAAATACAAACTCCATGGACTTACAAGTTCCCTCTTTATTTCACACCGGTGACATCCATAGATAAAGGAGCATGATATCAACCGAGTACAAAGTAAAAGTGCAATGTTGAAAATGTTCCCCATGACAGCACGGTTCTGCTAATTCCAACGTATAAGTGCAAGCATATACAACATAGTGCCACAATGGTTCAATTTTATTAGGGGCAAAGAATATAAAGTGTACCATCAAGTTCGTGAGAGCTTTAATCACTAAGTTTTCACATAAGAAAATAGTTTTTAATTGGAAGATAGATGAAAACAAGAATATACTTGGAATGGTGTAACACACCATGCATAGGAGTTTATAGTGGACACTTTAGAAAAACTTGGTTTCTTGGGAGTTGGAAGCATGAGTAGAGCTTACTCATACAAGTGGAGGCTAGCAAAAGACTAGGAGCAACCAACTAAGAGAGCATAATGGCCATAATCATGCAGAGCAACAAATCATTACTAATCAAAGCATAGAGTGATACTACAAGTCAAGGACTAAATGATCATAGAGGATAATGGTGACTTGTGAGAGTCATAACATGGTGTAAGCATGTGTCAAGTCAACCCAAACAAAGCATTAAATGAGAATACCACAATACTATGCTTTTGTATGCTAAAACAATGCATAATTTCTTCAAGGCACACTAAGCAATACCAATTGTTTGGAACAAGACATGCTACAACAATAATCACTAAGCATAAGGTTAAAACAACACCTAGCATGTCATGCTAAAGTCTAAGTCACAGTCAATGCAAGCTCCTCTTGCACTTCAAGCAAGAACATACTACTCATTTCCAACACCAAGCAACTTATTTGCAAAACAACACAACGAGAATAGGGGTCCAAACTACTTCATTCAAGCAAACTAAACAACCTAAGCAAAGCAAACAAAACTAAGACGCTCCAATAACAATACAACTGCGCATGAAACAATAAAAACAAAGTGTCTAGACAGACCTGAGCTTTTTACTGATGAAGAAGGAGATGCCTTGGGCATCCCCAAGCTTTGATGCTTGTACCTCTTGGATATTTCTTGGGGTGACACCATGGTGGCATCCCCAAGCTTGATATTTTGTCCATTCTTCATCTCATTGCATCATTCTCTCTCTACACTTGAATTTTTTTCTTCATACAAAACTTCACACAATCTTCATTAGCAACATTAGTTTATTCAAAAGATATTAGACCTATGACAAAGCTTTGGAATAGCAAGGCTTTTCAATAAAAACACAAGCTACTGTAGTAACTCCTTCAAAAAGCTCAATTCCCAAAAGATAACTCAAAAATGAATCAATAAGAAGCAAATGCAAGTAATGGCAGAAATCTGTCAAAACAGACCAGCAGGTAGAAACCGATTTTTTAGAACATCTTATGTTCCTCAAATAAAAAAGTGTTGAACTAACGAAAGTTAGCTGACATACTGGGGGATTTATTCGTAAATTTTGAGATCAATCCGAGTTGCAGAGACTCCTCACTAATTTTTATGGTGGAGGACATAAATCTGTTTCGGGACAGCAACTCCCCAAATCTTACTTCCCTCTCATTAGAGGTCATTCTTGGCAAAAAAAAAGTAAACAAAAAGGATAATAAGAGGTTATTACTGAAGTAATAACTTCCAAGACTCAGGGAAACTCTTGGGTTATCTTCCAACAAGTACTTTTGTTTAACGCCTTTAAGTTAGGCACAAGAAGCAAGAAGAATAAAGTATTTTCAAATGAAGAAGCATTAACATTAAACCTTTCTTTCAAAGGAGGAGAAAAAAGCAACATCTCCCTCCTCATAGGGAAGTGTTCAATACCTTTATCGAATGGAAAATGATATTTAATGGTGCCTTCTTTCATATCAATGATGACACCAACTGTTCTAAGAAAAGGTCTTTCCAAAGTAATAGGACAAGAGGCATTGTATTCAACATCCAAAACATAGAAATCAACAGGGACATAAGCATTGTTAACCATAATGAGAACATCATTAATATTCCCCATGAGTTTATTCTTAGCATTATCATTGAGTGGGACATCTAAATAACAATCTTCCAATGGTGGTAAATCAAGCATTTCATAAATCTTCCTAGGCATAATAGAGACACTAGAACCAAGATCACATGAAGCTTTGAGATCAAAGTCATTCACTTGCATATTAATAATGGGTTCCCAACTATCTTCTACTTTCCTAGGAACAAAATATTTGTGTCTTAGCTTCTCTTCCTTAATTTTCACAAGAGCATCTGTAATGTGTTTGGTGAAAGTAACATGCATATCACTAGCATCAAGACTTCTAGCAAGCTTTTGCAAGAACATAATCACTTCAGAAATATTGCAACCATCAATATCAAAGTCAAACTTAGCATCACTAGTAGTAGACTCAATAATCTTAGGCATAGTAGGAGGAGGAATAGTGACTACTTGTGGTTTAGTGGTGATGGTGCACACACTACTGCTTCTATCAATTTCAGCTTCCCTTTCCCACTTAGCATGGAGTTGAGCTAACAGCCTAACATTTTTATAAATAGTAACTTGTATGGCATGAGAAGTAGCAAAGGTGTTTTCCATGGTTTCAGGTTTAGCAGCCATTTTACTAATCAAGGAAGACTAAGCTTCAGACAAAGAGGATATATTTTTCTCAACAGTTAAAAGCTTTTCCTCTATAGTCTTATTGAAAGTGGTTTGTTTACTAATAAAGTCTATGAGCATAACTTCAAGTTCAGAGGGGGCACTTCTAGCATTGTTATAAGAGTTTCCATAGGAATTGCCATTATTAGGAGGATAAGGCTTATAATTGTTACCACCGAAATTACTCCTATAAGCATTGTTGTTGTAATTGTTGTTTCTAATGAAGTTCACATCAACTTGCTCTTCTTGAGCAACCAAAGAGGCTAAGGAAACACTATTAGGATCTATAGGAGCTTTCCCATTAACAATCATAGACATAATAACGTCAATCTTTTCACTCAAAGAAGAAGTTTCCTCAACAAAATTTACCTGCTTACCATGTGGAGCTCTCTCAACATGCCATTCAGAGTAGTTAACCATCATATTATCAAGGAGCCTTGTTGCATCACCGAAAGTGAGGCCCATAAAAGTACCTCCAGCAGCTGAATCCAGCAGGTTCCTTGAAGAGTAGTTCAAACCTGCATAAAAAGTCTAGATAATCATCCAAGCAGTGAGTCCATGAGTGGGAAAATTCTTAACCAAAGTTTTCATTCTTTCCCAAGCTTGAGAAACATGTTCATTATCAAGTTGTTTAAATTTCATAATGTCACTTCTCATAGCAATAATCTTAGCAGGAGGATAGTACTTTCCAATAAAAGCATATTTGCACTTAGTCCAAGAATCAATACTATTTTTAGGCATGAGACAAAATTCAAACATGATATCACAACGAGCATTAACAAGTGTAGTGTTTATTGAGACTTTGATTGTGGGAAGCCACTTTGAAGGCTCAGAATTATTGGGAACATAATCATGGTAAGCCCTAAGCGTGTGGTAGCAACTATTCATAGAAGCAATACCGGTCTCAAGAGTGTTCAACCTAGCAAAAATATTTGTGAAAGAGGAATCAGACTTGCCAGGTGTACCATAGATCATGATTAATTTCCTTATGGCATCAAAATATTCATCCTTAGTACATAGAAAAAATCTTTCTCAGCCACAGCATCCAAAGCATATCTATAACGAAGAGCAATACCGCGATAGAAACTATCAATAACCAAGCTAAGGCTCACCTTAGGCTCAGTTTCCCTCTGTAAAGCAGAGATTCTGGACCAAGCTTCTTTAAAACTTTCTTCACCTTTTGCTTAAAAGTGGAGATTTCTACCATAGGGGAAAAAGAGGTTGGTACAAAACCAGACATGGTAGCAACTAGAGTAGGAACTTTTTTTTGTGTGTTTTTGAATAAAGCAAGCAAACCAAACTAGACTATTTTTTTTTGGTTTTTTGAAAAGAGGCAAACAAAACTGATGGTGCTCGACGTGGCACTTCGTTGGTAACCTAAAGCGCAGAGTGTGAAGAGCAAGCAGCAAGTTTTCCCTCAGTTGAGACTGAGGTTATTGAACCAGAAGGAGGAAGGAAATGTCACATAGGTGTTGCAAGCAACGCGAAGACCTGCACAACACAAACTCAAGACTTTGTCCCAACGAATCAGTGAGATTTTCAAGATCACCGGTTTGCTATAACAAAGGATTAAATGTATGATGTGGAAGGTAATGATGGTTTGCATCAAGTAAACAAGTAACAGTGGAAGATGTATCAATGGTAAAGATTGGACCAGGTTCCATAGTTCACTAGAGGTGCTCTCCTTAGATAAACAACATGGCATGAAGGGTAAACAAATTATAGCAAGGCAATTGACAGGAACTGAGCAAGGCATAACAATGCAATTACTAGTCGGAAAGATCCTATGAGGTTGATTGGGCAATACAACAAGATACATAGACCGCCATCCAACTGCATCTATGACTAGAAGTCCACATTCATGTTATCATTCGAACCCCCTCCAGTATTAAGTTGCAAGCAACAAATAATTGCTTTAAGCGAAGTGTGTAAGGTAAACAGTCCACATGTTCCATGAACAAGAGACCGTTGTTTTATCCCTAGTATCAACAACACATCTACAGCCGAAGAGATTATTGTCATTTCCCTTGGAAACTAGAGGCACGAACCCACTATCGGGCATAAATACCCCCTCTTGGAGTCACTAGCAACTACTTGGCCAAGATAACCACTAGCAACAGAGAGCATGCAAGATCACAAACAACACAGACATGATAGAATCATAAAGACAAAACCATTAATCAAACCAACATAATAACCTCAATATCCATTAGATCCCCGCAAACACAACATGCATGATTACAAATAGATTAGATCTTGATCATGAACAGAGCTCACAAGATCTATACATGAAAGCACAAAGGAGGAGATACAACCATCCTAGCTACTACATGGACCCATAGTCCAAGGTGGAACTACTCACGCATCATACCGGAGAGAATGCCTCCGATATGATCTCCCCTCTAGTAGGGTGCCGGGAAGAACTTTAGATCCCCCGGATCTAGGGACGATGGTGGCAGCGGCTATAGACGGTTTCGTGGATTTTTGATCGGGTCCTCAGAGTTTCTGCATCGGGGGCTTTTTATAGGCGAAGGGGGAGACCGAGGCGGCCGCTAGGGCTGGCAAACCCTAGACAGACGCGGGCTAGGGCCCACACGCGCCTAGGGTGGGTCTGGCCCCCCTGTCTGACCCCTCCGGCTCTCCTCTGGACTTCTTGTTCCCCACGGAAAGTAATTGAGTTTGTCCTTTGTCCCATCCAATTCCGAGAATATTTCTTTACTAACTTTTTTAAAACCAAAAACAACAGAAAATAGGCATCTGGCACTGTTGCAACTTGTTAGTAGGTTAGTGCCAGAAAACATGTAAAAAGCACCCGAAAGTGTGTACAAGTAAAGCAAAGTAGATACTAAACAAGCATGGAGCATCAAAAATTATAGATACGTTTCCAACGTATCAACATCCCCAAGCTTAACTCCTACTCGTCCTCGAGTAGGTAAGTGATAAACAGAATAATTTTTGAGGAGACATGCACCCTCACAATAAAGATCCAACCATTTGCAAGCATTGAAAGCTGGGATCAAAGAACTCTAAACATGTGCATGAAAGATGGAGTTCTAACAATAGGACATAGTAACTGTGCATTCAACATGACAAGCTACAAACAAAGATCATGAATAACATGCATTGTAATACATTTGTTTGTTTCACATGCAGAAAACATAGCATAGTGGCAATCAGCTTGTCCCTCATAGAGTAGCAATAAAATGCATAGGAAACCTACAAAGTTCACAAGGGTGACTAGAAACAAGTAGCACAAGAGCAAGTAATAACACAATATGCATCAATTAATAAGCTTTGGAACACTGCACATAGAATGACAACTATGCTCTCTTAATGGTGCCTAAAGGTAGAAGGTGGAGACTCAATAGTGGTGGAAGAAAGGCCTTTTGTAAAGGAAGCAGGGATTACAAGTTTCAAAAAGAGCTTCCAAAAATTATGGTACTTGTTAGCTTTCAGCCCTCATTGCCCCTATCATAAGCATCTTGAAGTGGTAAGGTTAAAGTGGCAAAGATAGAGTATATGCTTGACAAAGTATAAGTTGGCAATCTCAAGTCCCTTGAATACGAGGGCCACACCTCATGCATACTCAAATTTGGGTCCAGGTAAGTTCTTGACACTGTAAGTATTTCCATATCAGTGAGAACTGCCAACGGGGTACCCCTTGCACATGGTACATGAGCTTTCCCATAACCAAAATGACAAGGCAAGCAGACAATGAGCATCTCAGCAATATTTTTATTTACCATATGCATAGATTTTTATTGAGGATGCTTCATAGATAGCTCATTATGGTGATGCTGCAAGTTTCCACCATGATTAGGCATGGCTTAGGTTAGCGGCCCAGGCGTTTCTCTAACACAGAATACAAACTCGATGGACTTACAAGTCCCGTCTTTATTTCACACCGATGACATCCATAGACAAAAGAGCATGATATCAATTGAGTACAACAAGGTACAAGTGCAATGTTGAAAACGTTCCCCATGACAACACGGTTCTGCTAACTCCAACCTATAAGTGCAAGCATATACAACAAAGTCGTCACAATGGTTCAAGTTTATTAGGGGCAAATAATAAAGTGTGCCATCAAGTTCATGAGGGCTTTAATCACTAAGTTTTCACATAACAAAATAGTTTTTAATTGGAAGATAGTTGAAAACAAGAATATACTTGGAATGGTGTAACACACCATGCATATGAGTTTTATTAGTGGACACCTTGGAAAAACTTGGTCTCTTGGGAGTTGGAGGCATGAGTAGAACTTACTCATACAAGTGGAGGCTAGCAAAAGACTGGGAGCAACCAACTAAGAGAGCAATAATGGCCATAATCATGCAGTGCAACAAAGCATACTAATCAAAGCAAAGAGTGATACTACAAGTCAAGGACTAAATGATCATAGAGGCTAATGGTGAATTTTCATAGTCATAACATGGTGTGAGCATGTGCCAAGTCAACCCAAGCAAAACATCAAAGGAGAATACCACAATACTATGCTTTTGCATGCTAAAACAACGCATAATTTCTTCAAGGCACACTAAGCAATCCCAATTGTTTGAAAAAAGACATGCTACAACAATAATCACTAAGCATAATGCTAAAACAACACCTAGCATGTCATGCTAAAGTCTAAGTCACTGTCAATGCAAGCTCCTCTTGCACTTCAAGCAAGAACTTACTACTCCTTTCCAACACTAAGCAAACTTATTTGCAAAACAACACAGCGAGAACGGGGGTCCAAACTACTTAAGAAAACTAAAAAAACTAAGCAAAGCAAACGAAAACTAAGACGCTCCAATAACAACACAACTGTGCATGAAACAATAAAAACAAAGTGTCTAGACAGACCTGAGCTTTTTATTGATGAAGAAGGGGATGCCTTGGGCATCTCCAAGCTTTGATGCTTGTACCTGTTTGATATTTCTTGGGGTGACACCATGGTGGCATCCCCAAGCTTGAGATTTGTCCATTCCGCATCTCATTGCATCATTCTCTCTACACCTGAAATTTTTCCTTCAAACAAAACTTCACACAATGTTCATTAGCAACATTAGTGTATTCAAAAGATATTAGACCACTGGCAAATCTTTGGAACAGCAAGAATTTTCACTAAAAACACAATCTACTGTAGTAACTCCTTCAAAAAGCTCAATTTACCTGAATAGAACTCAAAAAGGAATCAATAAGAAGCAAATGCAAATAATGGCAGAAATCTGTCAAAATAGACCAGCAGGTAGAATCTGATTTTTTCGAACATCTTCTGTTACTCAAATCAAAAAGTGTTAAACTAAATAAATTTATCTAACATACAGGAGGATTTATTCATAAATTTTGAGCTCAATCGTAGTTACAGAGAGTCCTCACGAATTTTTATGGCGGAGGATAGAAATCTGTTTCAGGACAGCAACTCCCTAAATATTACTTCCCTCTCATTAGAGGTCATTCTTGGCACAAAAAGTGTCGTGGTGATGGCACGGAAGATTCCATGGGTAGGCTAAAGTTTGGGGCCAGTGGATTCTAGAGGGATCCGTGGAGGGAAGATGTAGTGATTTCTACACTCAAATGACTAACACATAGGTCTTTATTTCTCCTCACAAGAACTACAAATGCTCCTTGAGCTGTTTGAAGGAAGAAGAGAGCAACTACCCGAGCCTTACAATGTAGAATGAATCGATCCCCTCTCAGGAGCCCGTGTCTCCCCTTATAAAGGGGGGCCTTGGTACCTCCTAGGGCTGACATGGCAAGCATATTCGAGGAATATGCTTGTCCCAATATGGTAACTCGGCGACCTCCTTTCCGTGTCCCCCTTCTATCGATGACAATGTTCCAGAGAGCCCCACATGCGCGCCTCGGGCTCCCTGACTGTCACCTCCGTGACCTTCTTCTGCCCTTCTACTGCTCTGCTCCTTGTCCTTTATGCTTGGCTCTGTTCAGATTCCCCCTAGCTGGTGACTAGGGTTTGACTATAGGTACCTCCTTCTCCTGCAAGCTTCGTGTTACTCGGCCTTGTCTCGCATAACTCGGCTCGGCCTTCTCCTGCATTCAAGTTAGTCAGACTCGCTCGGCCGAATTAACTCATATGTCGTCCGGATAAGGTGTTACTCCTTCTGTAGCTGTCATGGCCTTGCTTATCTCGGCCGACTCTTACATGACTCGGCCGATATAAACAATAACTTGGCTCATGACAAGGGTGACTCCTTTCGTCTTTCCCCTGTATTGACCCTATCCGGGGTCACCTCCCCAACATTAGTCCCCGAAGCTGGTGTGGTCATGCCTGTAACCTCGGCCGGGCCACATCAGTTTCCCAACATACGTCCCTCCTTATTTCCGAGTTACTTTTTTCTGTTCGAGGTGTCTGCGACACTTCCTGAGCACGCCTCGTCCTACGTGTACCACTCATCATTATTCTTCTAGTTTTTTGTTCCTCTACGTGCCCGACAAGCTACGGTGATTCTTATCGCTCGGCGTCGCCGCAGCGTGACGCCGAGTACCGTGACGGTCAGAGGCCCGATCCTCTCTGCGTGCAGTGGTCTTCGGTGTGGCTCCACTCAGATGCGAGCGGTTCCGCCACACACGTGATTTACACGGTTAGTGTGCGCACCCACAATCCCACTACCGCCAGGACTACGCGGTTATAAGGAGGGGTGCGGGGCTAGAGGATTTACTTTCCCCCTTCGCTCACCGTTCTTATTCTTCCTTCTCGCGCCCGTGACTCTGTTCGTGCGCTGGTGGCCGCGCCATTGTCGATCTCCTCGCTGGCGACGCTGCAGTTCTTCTGCTCCGACGACCTCACCGCCGTGCGCTTCTTCGCCGCCTCCGCGGGTGAGTTATTCTACAGTGTTGCTGCTAGATTTCCGCCCTAGGCTATCCTTCGGTTTCCCAGATTCCTTGCGGTGGTTTTTCTTTGTCGCGCCACCGCGTTCGTTAGAATCACGACGGGGCCCTGTGCTTCCAGGCCTCCCTCCGCCGCTAGTTTCTCATCCGTTGATTCCTCCGGCGAGCCCATGTCTAGTTCTGCCAGTGGAGCGCTCGTCGAAGATGATGACCTTGCATCCGGTCCAGAACGGGGATCTTGGAAGGGCTCCTCTGTTACTCGTCGTGAGATTGAGTGGCTGATTAGGACACGTCGGATTCCTGCCGAGGTAAGCTGTCGCTTTCCTGGCAAAGAATCCTCTCATGTACTCAATAAAGGCGAGTACGTTGTTTTCATGTCCCACTTTGCTCGTGGGTTTGGCCTCCCCCTTAGCGATTTTGCTAGGGAATTCCTTGATTACTTCGGCCTCCAGCCGCATCACCTTCCGGCTAATGCTACCGCCTCCTTGTTTGCTTTCATCTCGGCCTCAGAGGGGTACTTCGGTCTCTGGCCCTCCGTGTTTGTCTGGTCTAAATTCTTCTAGATCTGATCTAATGTCGTTCCAGACAAATCTCTTCACCCTTCCGAGAAATCCCTTACTCAGTGTGGAGCCGCGTCCATTACACCTCGGAGAAACTCCGAGTTCCCTCGTGTCGCCGGCCTCGAGTCTTGCAAGAAATGGCATAAATCATTTTTCTTTGTAAATAATACTGGAAAAGAAGAAAAGATTTGGCTCCCTGCCTTTTCTATTGGCACCCCTTCCAACAAGAATTGGAACTACAATCCCAGGAAGATCCATGCTTTGGCCGAGGCATTTGAGATTCGGCTCAAGGAGTTGATCCGCGCCGGGCTCCGCGGTGAGGATCTGATGACCAAATTCGTCAGCAGCCGAATCTGCCCTTTCCAGCTTCGCTCTCACAAGCTTTGTTACATGAGTGGTCCTCTCGATCCCAACCGAGTTTCGACGGTTGAGCTCGACGACTATCTTATTTATAAGCGTGTCCGAGCTATCTTCAAGAATGATATACCAGAGGACTGGACATGGGGACTGAAGCCGTTCACTCGCGGGAATCTCCCTCCTGAGGTAAATTTACGCATTTGTGTTTGTTTCCGAGTCGCGTTTGTGACTATTATTTTGCTAACTCTACTTTGTTTCTTTTGTTGCAGAGGTTTGCGAAGCAAAAGATCAAGGATGCCGAGGTTCTGGCTCTTCCGTGGACCGCAGATCGGAATACCCCGGACAGTGGGGAACCTGACTCGGAAGAGTTTGTCCCTAAGTCGGATGTTGCTCCGGCTCGCGCCCGTGGCAAGACCTCGGCCCACGGGGATGAAGGTGACTCGGACGACGTCCAAATTCTTGAGGTAGTTTCCATGATGCCTATCTCTTATGCATTTCCGGCTCCTACTTTCCCAGCTAATCCAGCCGGTCAGGTGCACGACGCCGAGCCTCTTGCTTCTCGAGCTCCTGCTGCCTCGAAGAAGCGCACCGCTCCGGCAGGTCCCTCCGACGCTGCTCCCAAGAAGCGAGTGAATAAGTCTTCCCAACATATTCTGAGGCATAAGACCGTGCCTGGGGTTACTGGGTGAGTTTATTTTCATTCGTATTTCTTGTTTCTCTCTTTCTGTCTTTTGATTCGACCTTTTGTCCTTTGCAGAGCTCCTCTCTCTGCCAAGCCAAGTGGTCCGAGTATGACAAGCCATACAACTCGGCAGCCTTCTTCTCCGCCCCCTGAAGATACTCAGGCTCCTAGTCCCTCTCGTGTTGACTCTCCTCCTGCGCCGACTCAGACATCGCCTCGGCGAGATGTACCCACAGCTCCCACCGTTAACGCCGACATAACTCCGCCAGTAGATCACCCTGTTGAACATGTTGCCCCTACTATGACCACTGAGGTTTCCCCCGTTATTCATTTGACCACCACAATTCCAGCTGCTACTCCAACTCTAGCCGAGGATATCACCATCTCGGCCCCCTTGGAAACCATAGTCCCCCCTGCATCCAAAGATGCCACTCCTAGTGCCGAGGTTGCTGCCCCTGCCGAAACCTCTTCTAAGACTAGGAAGGTTGTTGTCACCAAACCTTCAGCATCTCAGAAGGGGTCGGATAGCTCTTCTCAACCCAACATAGATGATGCACTCCGCAAGGGGGCTTCCTCTGCTAAGCCTGTTGTCACCCCGGACGCTAATACTCAGCTTACTCTTCACAAGAGTCCCGCGGCGGCGGTAATTACCCAACGGGTCCGACGTAAAGTGCTAACCCGTACTGAGAGTGGGAACAGCCTCGACTCTTTGGTGGAATACGCCAACAATTGGAACGCCGCCGATCAGCTTGAGGGCAATCCGAGTAGCCATCTATTTCAGCTTTCCGACATCAGCAGTCGTTTGCATATGGCTGCTAAGATTGTTCTTGAGAGTGATAAGATGAACGAGGTAAGATTCTGTTGATATTTTGTCTGTTATTCAAATGATAGTATATATACACTAGTCCCCGAAGCTTGCAACCGAATAACTTGTTGTTTGTTTGGAAGCTTTGTTAGGCTTCAAATGTCTTATTTGCTAAATCAATTTCCTGCATGACTTGGATTGACCGTGGTCCACTTATATTCCGAATTAAGTTTTGCTTAATCCGGATTTGTTTTGGCCTTGAATATCTAGCCACCTAGATCCGAGTTAAGCTTTATTTGACTCGGATCTGTCTTAGCTTTAAATATCCAGCCACCTAGATCCGAGTTAAGTTTTATCTGACTCGGATCTGTTTTAGCTTTGAATATCCAGCCACCTAGATCCGAGCTAAGTTTTATTTGACTTGGATCTGTTTTAGCTTTAAATATCCAGCCACCTAGATCCGAGTTAAGTTTTATCCTACTCGGATCTGTTTTAGCTTTAAATATCCAGCCACCTAGATCCGAGTTAAGTTTTATTTGACTCGGATCTGTTTTAACTTTGAATATCCAATTGTCTAATTCATTTTGGTACTTAGGTTGCCCATGATCGGCGGACAACCGAATTTCAAAGGTTGCTCTTTGCACACAAGAAATTGCAATAGAAATACGAGAAGGTTCTCCCCATGGTGAAGAAACTGGTAATTTGACAAATCTTTGTATTGTTCCTTAAGTTCTTAACATTTTCGGCTTGATGTGCTAATTCATTCTTTGCTGGTATGCATCTGATATCAATAATCTTAATATCCGCCTTACCAAGAAAGTTAAAGCTCTGGAAGGTTAGTTATTCTTTTCGTCTATTGATATTCGTTCGAGACAAATCCTTGATTTCTTATAACCTTCCGGCTTTGGTATAGCCGAGTTACAAACACTTGCAGCGTCGCAACAAGAATACATATCCATTCCTGATACGATGCTGCATTTTTTAGAACAAGCCGCCACTCATTCGACGCAGCTTAAAGAAAAGGATGATGAGATAACTCGATTACGCGCCGAGGTTGAGTCTCTCAAGATTTCACAGAAATCCGAATTGGAAAAAGTTGATCAGGAGTTCTCTGAAGAAAAGAATCGGCTGAGCCTGCAATTGCAGAAACACAAGGAACTCCTCGATGCTGCCGAGCTAAATAACCGGATGATGGGCGAGGAAATCACTCGCTTTGAGAAGAAAAAGGTCGAATGGACCCAGGACCTCCAGAAAATGTTGAGTTATATTCATCGTAAGTTCTTGACCGTGGCCGAGTTAGTTTCTTCTCTTTCTTTATTTTAACTGATATGTTTTCCTTTCGCGTAGATCATTTTCCGGAAGCTATACTAGTGATCTCTAAGGCAGTGATTTCTTCTCATCAGCGCCGAGGTGTCCCCGCAGATTCGAGTCCAGAATACTCAATAGAAGACTTCCTGATTGCCGTCGGCGCTACTATTGGACCAATTAAGATTATGGGCAGAGATCTGGTGCAAGAAGCCATTCGGGCCTACCATGTTCTTTGGCCGAATACCTCTGGAACTCCTGATATTGACAAAGTCAAAATACTTGTGGAGAGATTAATGGCATCTCAGACCCAGTTAAATCTCTGGAGGGAATCTGCTGGGAGGGCTGGTGCTGATATGGCACTTACAGCCGTTCTGTCTTGGTACGAGGACATCTCGCTCGACACTTTGATGAATTTGTGCACTGGCTCTCGTTGGGTTGAGGATCCAGAGTTCGTCGCTCGCCGCCAAGCTCGTGCCTTCCAGCTTGTTAAGTATGCTGACGTGCATAATTGGATTGAAGGGCCGAGTTTTCTTCCCAATCCAGCGGATGATGTCGAAGTTGAAGATGCCTCTGATGATGAGTCGGCCGATCATGACGAGGCAGAGGGTGTCTCGGACAATTCCCGTGACTCCAATGCAAGCTCGGATGAGGATGGCGACGCGCGATCGTCTTCTAAAGGGACTGAGCATTCTCGATCTCAAGCTAATGTTTCTCAGCAGCCGAGGCTTTCCCCCGAGGCTACTATTGCTTCTTTTGAAGGCGAAGTAACTTCGGCTGAGGCGTCGTCTACCTTGGAGCACCCAGATCCTGAAAATACCCCTGCGCAGGAGACCGAGGTCGCCTCGCCATCATCCAAGATAGCCATTCCCGATGCTCCTGATCATGCTGCTGCCCCTTAAGGGTGCTCTAGCCCTTTTTGTTGTTTAGGTTCAAAAAACTCTTAAGTTATTTTCAGTCCCCGGTATGCCGGGCGTATGATGTCTGTGGAACAATTTGCCGGCTTTTGGTGTGGTGCGAACCTTTTTTGCCTTTCGCCGCTGAGGCATGGGTGATGGTAATTGTTATTACTTTGTTTAAACAAGTCTCATTGCTTTATATCTTTGCTTTGGATAACTTTGATTTCATAGGTTCTGATTGTATTTTTCCATGTGGCTGACCTTAGTTCGGCATTTATCTTGCGTGCCCTTTATAAACTCGATAGCGTAGCTGTTGTGTTTTCAACTTCTGTCTGAAGTACAAAGCCCGAAGCCCATATCTGGTAAAGTGATACAATAAGTTGCATCCCTTATCATACTTCGATTTGCTGGGTTTGTTATTCTTTTTTGCATTATCCTTAGAAATCTTTGTTTGTTTTCGCTTTGCTATTCCTCTGTTACTGAGACACGTTTATATCATATCTTGCAAGTTATGATCATCAGTTTTGGGGAGTCCCCGAGTCTGTAGTTGAGGTATGGAGCTTTTATGTGTCTGGCGGCAAATAATGGGTAATAGAAATTATTCCCCGAGTTATCACTCGGGTTATCGAGTTCTTGCGTGTACTCAAAGAATTATCTTGGATCATGCGGCAGTCCCCGAGTTACGAACTGGGTTGCCAAAATATAATTCATGGGTTAATGCAGAGAATACTACGGGGTAGTCCCCGAGTCATCGCTCAAGGTGCCGAAGTTTAATACGCATTTTTAGAACAAGAAACAATCATGGGGCACTCCCTGAATCAATGCTCAAGATATCGAGGTTTTAATGCATAATCCGAAATAAGGGATAATACGGTGCAGTCCCCGAGTCACTGCTCGAGGTGCTGAAACTTAACACATAATTCAAGAATAAGAAATAACATGGTACAGTCCCCGAGTCACTACTCGAGGTGCCGAGGTTTAACACATAATTCAAAATAATAAATAACACAGTGCAGTCCCCGAGTCACTGCTCGAGATGCCGAGGTTTACTACACAGTCTTAAAAAATAGAAACAACATTGTGCAGTCCTCGAGTCGCTGCTCGAGGTGTTGAGGTTCAATACACGCTTGATACTCCAAATTGACGCGTCATATTACGACATACAACATATGGATCCTAAGTGTAGAATGGGCGAAGTAAAGCTATGTTCCACGGTCTTTTTGATTCGTCGTCGGCTTTGTTTGCCTTGTTCTTTTCTGGTGACTAAGAATCAATTAGGTAATATGCATCATTGTGCAATGCTTTACTCATGATGAATGGTACTTCCCATGGGGGTGATAGTTTGTGCATGCCGGTTGTGCGCTGCACTAGCCGAAGAACCAAATATCCTTCCTTAAAAACTCTTGGATTGACTTTCTTGCTGTGATATCGTCGGAGGTCTTGCTGATAAATAGCTGATCTTGATAATGCCAATTCCCTGGACTCTTCTAGCAAATCGACATCGTCTTGCCGAACTACCTCATTTACCTCAGCAGTTGTGTACTGGGTCACTCGTGGCGAATCATGCATTATGTCGGCTGGAAGCACGGCTTCTGCCCCATATACCAAAAAATGGGGTATATCCTGTCAACCTGTTTGGTGTAGTTATGAGGCTCCATAGTACTGCTGGTAGTTCCTCGATCCAGCATCCTGCCGACCTTTGCAAAGGTTCAACAAGCCGTGGTTTTATCCCGGACAATACCATCCCATTTGATCTCTCTACTTGCCCGTTTGATGCTGGGTGAGCCACTGAGGCAACATCTAGTCTTATGTGTTTCTCTTGGCAGAATCTAGCAAAGGCTCCTTCAACAAAATTTGTGCCATTGTATGTAATAACACTGTGTGGATAACCGTATCTTAAGATAATATCTTTGAGGAATTTTACCGCTGTTGGTCCATCACATTTTCTTTTTGGTTTTACTTCAATCCACTTTGTGAAATTATCCACCATGACTAGAATGTGGGTCATGCCGCCCCGGGCTGGCTTGAACAGACCTACCATATCCAAGCACCATACAGAAAATGGCCAAGTAATTGGTATTGTCTTTAGTTCAGACGAGGGCATATGTATCTTGCTGGCGTATCTCTGGCAACCGTTACATTTTTCTACTAACTCTTTTGCCTCCTTCAACACCGTCGGCCAATAAAATCCATGCCTGAATGCTTTGGCTACTAAAGCTCTGGACGAGGCGTGATTCCCGCATTCTCCCTGATGTATATCTAGGAGTATTTCCTGGCCTTCTGCCGAGTCAACACATCTTTGTAGCACGCTTATGACGCTTCTCTTATATAGCTCATTGTTTATGATTGCGTAAGCTTTTGCTCTTCTTATTGTCTGTCTAGCCAGTACCTCATTACTCGGCAAGATTGCGTCCTTAAGGAAGGAGAATATGGGTTGCGCCCATGTTGGCGTGATTTTCTCTAGGATAATTTCACTGTCGATTTCCATGTTTTCTGCCGACATAACAGCTTTGGATTTTTCTGTATTTATTCGTGCGATGGCCGGGTTCACTTCCAGAAAGCCTGGGTTGCATTCTTTGTCGATTTCCATTGGCACACCTCCTTCTTTCAATTCTGCCGAGATATGAATTACTCGGACTCTGGTGATGGTATAATCGATGGTTTTCTCAGGTGCTCTAGGGCGATAGCTGGGGGAATTGACTGCCTAGTTGATCCGAGTTTTAACAATGTGTCCGCAGCGTCATTTTCCGCCCGAGGTATATGATGAAACTCGCATCCATCGAAGTATCCACTGATTTTTTGCACATGGAATCTATATAGGGCCATATTTGCATCTAGTGCGTCCCAATTGCATGATACTTGCTGTACTACTAGATCAGAATCCCCTTAGCATAGGATCCGACGTATACCAATTTCCTTTGCCACCTTTAACCCATGGACGAGTGCTTCATACTCGGCTACATTGTTTGATGCGGCGAAATGTATTTGCAGCACATATTTCAGCTGATATTTTTTCGGTGAAGTCAATACTATCCCTGCCCCCAAGCCATTTCTCAGCTTGGATCCGTCGAAATGCATTATCCAATAATTCGGATCTGGTAATGGTGGTTCATATTGTACCTCGGCCCAATCCACAAAGAAGTCGGCCACTGCCTGAGATTTGATTGCATCTCGCCTATCGAATTGCGGAGCATAAGGTGATAACTCGATTGCCCATTTTGCTATTCGGCCACTTGCATCTTTGTTGCTCAATATCTCGGCTATGGGAGCTTCACAAATCACTTTTATCGGATGTTCTTCGAAGTAATGTTTAAGTTTTTTCACCGACATGTATACTCCATAGGACATCTTCTGGTAGTGTGGGTAGTTCTTGTTTTGAGGCTGATAGTACCTCGCTTAGGTAATATACCGGCCTTTGTATTGACTTATCATCTTCATTCCGTTCCACGACAACCACCGCACTTACCACTCTGTTAGTGGCAGCTACATAAAGTAACATAGGTTCTTTTGACAGTGGAGAGGCCAGGATTGGTGCTGTGACCAACATCTTTTTTAATTCATGAAACACATTATCTGCTTGTGGTGTCCAAATGAACTTATCAGACTTTTTCATCAGTTGATACAGAGGTAATGCCTTTTCCCCCAACCGACATACACATCGACTCAGCGAGGCCAGGCAGCCCGTGAATTTTTGTACATCATTTAGACACCTCGGCAATTACATTTTTTCAACTGCTCGGATTTTAGTTGGATTTGTCTCTATACCTCTGTTGGATACGAGAAAACCGAGTAATTTCCCAGCTGGCACACTGAAGGTACATTTTTCCGGGTTAATCTTCATTCGGAACCTTCTCAGGTTTGCGAACGTTTGCCGAATATCATCCAGGAGCGTTTTGCTTTCTTTGGTTTTTATAACCACATCGTCTACATATACTTGTACATTTTTTCCTATCTGGTCATGTCGACACTTTTGCATGCATCTCTAGTATGTTGCTCCTGCATTACGCAAGCCGAATGGCATGGTGCAATAGCAATAAGCCCCGTACGGGGTAATAAACGCAGTCTTTATTTGATCGGCCGGATTTAACAGTATCTGGTGGAAACCAGAATACGCGTCTACAAATGACAACAGCTCACAACCAGCGGTCGAATCAATGACTTGGTCTATCCTAGGTAAAGGAAAAGGATCTTTGGGACACGTCTTGTTTAGGTTCGTGTAATCGATACACATTCGCCATACGACGGCTACATTTGGGTCATCCTTTTTATTTTCTACTAACACTGGATTTGATAGCCAATCCGGATGAAGCACTTCCATGATGAACCCGGCCGCAAGGAGCCGAGCTATCTCATCCCCTATTATTTTTCTCCTGTCTTCGGCGAAGCGGCGGAGAGGTTGCTTCACCGGCCTTGATGGGGATGCGCCTACCGGGGTATACCCAGCAGGACGTTTCCGACTAGCCCAAGACCTGGCGAGTGGGGCCTGGATGATCGGATCGAGGCCCGCGTGGATCCAAGCGATCGGAAGTCAAGGCCCAAAGTAGTAGATAGGCCCCGGATTAGGTTAAACGAACCAAGCCTTAACTGATTCGGTTGAGATATGTAAACCCTAGGGAGGTGAGCTTATATAAACCTCCTGTGGGGCGGTAGAGATACGTTCCATCATACACCAAGCGACTCGCCGCCTAGCCGCCGAGCTCCCATTGTACCACCTCCATAATACAATCTAGCGGAGTAGGTCTTTACCCTCCGGGGCCGAACCTGGTAAAACCTCGGTCTCCGCCTCATCTCGACCGCAGATGGCTGGCCGCCTTGCCCTCGTTTCTACTACTCACGCCGATTGCAGCATCTGCCGTGACCATTCCCACGACAGTGGCACCCACCGTGGGGCCTGGCCGGTGTTCTGCGGCGAGATCCAATCTGCCCATCAACGAGACGGTCGCCACCGGCCGCATGATAGCGATCGGCGAGATGCTCCAAATCTTGCCGAGCAGCTACGTCCCGGCGGCGCGACCCGTCACGCACAGCGTGATCCTACCGGTTGGCACGATCAGCCTCTTCGTCGGCCTCACCGACGTCATCGTCTCGGAGGACTCGGCTCGCATCCGCGAGTCGCCGCCACGCGATCGGCTCTCCGAGAGCCAGATCCGCACGATCCATCGCCTCGCCTCTGAGTACAACTCGGCCCACAGCGACGTGGCCGAAAACTCAGCGGCCTAAGAAGACGCGGCCCTCAACGACGACGCCGACTCGGCGACCCCGGCGTCACTCGCCGGGTCCATCACCGCGGCTTCACCCGCGGGCTCTTCGAATTCGACTCCGGATCGGAAAACTCCACCGACCTCCGCGATGGAACCGGTCGCCACGCCGCGACCTACATGGCGACCGGCACCGAGTCGCCGGAGGACCCCTTCTCCACCCCAATTCCTCCTAACGCCACGGCGACAGAGGTCGAGGAACTCCGCCTGGCCGGGCGGTGCGCAAGGAACAAGCCGAGCGCGAAAAATTTCGCCTCGAGCAGGTGACGGCGCAGGAACTATCGCGCTACCATCAGCAGCGGATCAGGTCGCGCCTGAACCCCACCGTTCAGGGGCGCGCCCTGAACTTTGACGACGAAAACGACCCGGCCCGCGTGGCCGAGCACGCGATCTGCGAGAATGCACCACCAGGAGGAAGCGCCCGACCCCCGCCAGGTTCGACGGCGATGGGCGCCCGACCTCCACCCAACCGCACACCTCCCAGGGACCAGCCGCGGATAGTAGTCTCCTCACGGGAGCGAGACGCAAACGGCCTCCCACTATTCTCCACCCCGATGGACAACCTCGTGGCAGGCCGAGCAGCAGCCGACAACATCACGGCCACGGGCGACGGCGCCCTACAGATCCAGTACGTCAGGGCCCTGCTCGCAAAGGCCGTCGAGCAGCAAAACGCGGGCGCCGACTCGCAGGGTCGAGTATACTCGCGTTCTTCGGGAAGCAGAGCGGCCTCAAGCGGCCGCCCAATGGCGGCAAACACCCTCAACTGCCCGCCACCGGAGCCACTGCAGCTCCAACACCGACCCGCGAACGCGGCACTCTCCACCAACGACCCCAGGCCAGCGACCAACTTCGTCGCCGCCAACGGTCAACCCATCGACGCCCGCACTCACATCATCAACAACCAAAGCTGGCGCGCACGCCAGCCCGATGACCTGCGACACACCCTGACCAATCGCCGCGACGGCGAGCCCATGGGGTCGCTCAGTCGACTCGGCCCCAAGTGCTTTGGACCAATGATCCGAGGCGATTAGTACCCGCCAAACTTCAAGGCGCCGAAGGAGATAGAAAAGTACGACCCCTCATACGACCCCGCCGTTTGGCTCGATACATACCTCATGGTGATGGGGATCGCAGGCCACACCGACCTGCTAGCCGCCCGTTACCTCCCCCTGATGATGGAGGGGACGTGCAGTGGATCAACACCTCCCCAGATGATCGACTCACGGGAGGAGATGCGCGACGCCTGCCGTGCACTTCGAGTGCTCCTACACCCGCCACCACCACCATCGAGGACCGAGCGATGCGTCGTCCGGGACCCGCGAGTCGACCCGAATCGGGTCCAACGGTGGCAAGAACTCGGTATAACGCGTCGGCATCCACCCGGACACCGCGATCCATCGCTTCAAGACCTCGCCGCCACGAGCCCTGGTCGCCAAGCTCAAGCGACACTCTTGCACACTCGACAACATCCTGACCTCCTCGAGATCGCCAAACGGTGCGGAGGAAGATCCAAACCACGAAATCGACGACGAGTCAGAGGTCAACGCCGCCTGGCGACAACGACAACGGACGACGGTCCGATTTACGCTACAAAGAACACTTCGCCACCGCAAGCGCCGCAATGAAGGGCGAGTCGACTTTGTCGCCAACGCCGGGCACGCACAACGCGAGCCCAAGAGCTTCCACCGTGACGGAGGACAACGCCGCGACGGCGGCAACTACAAGGCCAAGCCAAGGTTCGACCCCTCGGCCCTCCTTAACAAACCGTGTGCGTTTCATAGCAGGGAAGGGAAGCCCACAACGCACACAACCGCTGACTGCCACACCCTCAGGGAGATCGAGAAGGCACGGCGAGCACGGGAGGACCCCGACAACGACCCGCCAAACGGCGGAAAATTTGGCAAAGTGGCCGGCTCGCTCCATACCTTCACAGGCTTCAACACGAAGCGCGAGAAGAAGGTCATCGCCCGCGCCGTCGCCGTAAACGCGGTGGACCAGGTGGACGTTCCCCAGTTCCTCAACTGGTCGGAGCAGCCCATCAACTGGAGCTGCCAAGACCACTCGCCATGCATCGAGTACCCAGGTCGAGTCGCCCTGGTGGTCAAGCCTAAGGTCCGCGACTACTGGCTCCCCAAGACATTGATGGACGGCGGCAGCTCCATCAACATCCTGTACCTGGACACCTTCAGGAGGCTGCGGCTCCCGCAGTCGATGATCGAGACGACCCACACCACGTTCCATGGCATCGTCCCCAGTCGGAAGGCGTACCCGATCGGCAAGGTCACGCTGCCACCTTCGCACACCAGCAAACTTCCGCACCGGCGGATCATCTTCGAGCTGGTGCCTTCGACAGCCCCTACCATCGTCACTGGGCGCCAGCGTTCGCCAAGTTCATGGCAGCGCCACTACGCTGCATAACGCGATGAAGCTCCCCGGGCTGTGCGGCGTCATCACCATCAACGGCGACCCCGACATGGCCGCCGAGTGCGAGGCCAAAGGAGCCGAACTCGCTGACGCCGTCATCGCGGCAGAGACCAACCACGCCGATGAGCTCGCCAAGTATGCGAGCGGGGTCAACAACGACGACCCCACCATACTCAAGAAGCCCAACTCGGAGGGCGCAAACACCTCAACCTTCGAGGCGACGACGCACACCCGCACCGTCGAGCTGGTCCCAGGCGACTCCAGCCAAACGGTGACGATCGGGACAGGCATGAGCTCAGCATAGGAAGGCGCGCTCATCGAGTTCCTCCGTGAGAACAGGGACATCTTCGCATGGAAGCCCTCTGACATGCCTGGTGTCCCTAGGGAGCTCGCTGAGCACAAGCTAAACGCCGACTCCAAAGTGCGACCCGTCAAACAGTTGCTGCGGCCCTTCAATGAAGAGCGCCGCCGAGCAATCGCCGAGGAGGTGCAGCGTCTACTCGCTGCAGGCTTCATCCGGCCAATCAAATACTCCAAGTGGCTGGCAAACCCAGTCCTGGTCGAGAAGAAGAACGGGACCTGGAGGATGTGTATCGACTACACAAACTTAAACAGCGCCTGCCCAAAGGAGCAGTTCGTCCTCCCGCGGATCGACCAAATAATCGATTCCACCGCGGGCTCGGAGTCGCTATGTTTCCTCGATGCCTACTCTAGGTACAACCAGATCAAAGTGGCCGTCGAAGACGAGGAGAAGACGGCGTTCATCACGCCATTTGGAGCCTTCTGCTACACCGCCATGACCTTCGGCCTCAAGAACGCCGGGGCGACCTACCAGCGGTGCATGCAAGAGTGCCTCGCGAGCCAAATTGGCCGCAACATCCACGTCTACATCGACGACGTGGTCGTAAAGTCCGCTCGCCAGGGTGACCTACTCGCCGACCTGGCGGAAACATTCGCCAACTTGCGAAAATACAAGATAAAGCTTAACCCAGGCAAATGCACCTTCTGTACCAGCAGACAACCATCGGGTACGTCTGCCAGCGGTATCGAGGCGAACCCCACGAAATCGACACGATCGCCCGGCTCGGAAACCCGAGTGCTCGCGACGCCCAAACTGGCCGGGCGAGTAGCGGCTCGGCCGCTTCATCCCCGCTGGCGAAAAGGCGATGCCCCTATACCGCCTGATGCGCAAGAACCCCACCTTCCAGTGGGACAAGGAGGCGGATGACGCGCTCCGCGACCTCAAGAAGGTGCTACTCGCCGCACCGCTACTCGCCGCCCCCACCAACAAAGAACCCATGCTGGTTTACGTCGTGGCTTCCGAGCGCGTCGTCAGCGCCGTCATGGTCGTCGAGCGACCGGAGGAAGGAAAGGAGCGCCCAGTACAGCGACCGGTGTACTACATCAGCGAGGTCCTTACCGAGTCGCGCCAGCGGTACCCGCAGTACCAAAAGCTGGTATACGCGGTCTTCAGAGCTCAGCGGCGCCTGCCGCACTACTTCCAGGAGCACCCGATCACGGTCGTCTCCTCCGCACCACTGCAAGACATCATCCGCAACCGCGAGGCGACCGGGCGGGTCACAAAGTGGGCCGTCGAGATCGGTGTCCACAACATCAAATACGAGCCACGAAAAGCGATCAAGTAGCAGGCCCTAGCGGACTTCATCGCCGACTGGGAAGAGGCCCAACATCCAGAGAAGCTGCCATACCTCCATTACTGGAGCCTGCACTTCGACGGCTCCAAGAACACGGACGGCGTAGGCGCAGGGATCGTGCTAACTTCACCGAAGGGCGACAAGCTCCGCTACATCCTCTGCCTCGACTTCAAACCCTGCACCAACAACATGGCCGAGTACGAGGCCTTGCTCCACGGCATGCGAGCTGCCAAGGAGATGAATGTCAACCACCTACGCTGCTACGGAGACTCCGACCTCGTCGCGGGGAAAGTCGCTGGCACCTGCGACACCGTCTCCCCCACCATGGCGGCGTACCGCAAAGCAGTGGAAAAGCTGGGCGGACACTTCACAGGCTACTCCGTCGAGTGGATTGACAGGCGGAAGAACGAGGAGGCCGACGCCCTCTCTCGCATTGGGTTGGCTCGACTTGCACCACCCGCCGGCGTCTTCCTCGACACAATAACCAAGCCATCAGTCTCTCCCCGAGGGAGATCGACATCAGAGTCCCGTTACAGCCGGAGGCAGCCCTGGTCGCACTCGTCACCGAGCCAGACGACTGGACCAATCCCTACATCGCCTACCTGGAGGCCGACACCTTGCCGGCAGACGAGACGAACGCTCGGATGATCGCCCGCCGATGCAAGTCCTTCACCATCATCGACGGCGAGCTCCACAAGCGCAGCGTCACCGGCGTGTTCCAACGCTGCGTCCAACCCGCCGAAGGATGCAAGATCCTCCATGATATCCACTCCGGTGACTGCGGCCACCACGCCGGTGCCCTCTCTCTGGTCGCCAAGGCTATGCGGCATGGCTTTTACTGGCCCACCGCACACGCCGATGCTGTCGACATTGTCCAGCGGTGCGCCGGGTGCCAGAAGTACGCCAACCAGACGCACGTGCCGAGCTCAGCGCTCAAAACAATCCCCATCACCTGGACATTCGCTGTGTGGGGCATGGACATGGTAGGCCCCTTCAAGAAGGCTCCCTCCGGCTACACCCACCTCTTGGTCGCGGTCGACAAATTCACAAAGTGGGTGGAGGCCAAGCCAGTTCGGAAATGAGACGGGAAGACCGCCACTAAATTCCTACTCGAGCTCATATATCGCTACGGGTTCCCAAACAACATCATCACGGACAACGGCACCAACTTCGCCAAAGGAGCCATGGTCGAATTCTACGAAGAGCACCACATCAGGCTCGACCTCGCGTCGGTCGCCCACCCGGAATCCAACGGCCAGGCGGAACGGGCCAACCAAAGCATCCTCCACGGCCTGAAGCCGCGACTCCAAGTAGCACTCGAGCGCACCGCCGGGTGCTGGGTCAAGGAGCTGCCCTCTGTCATCTGGGGGATCCGCACCTCGGTCAACAGGTCGACAGGATTCACCCCTTCGTCATGGTATACGGCGCCGAGGCAGTCATGCCCACCGACCTCGAGCACGACTCGCCACGGGTCGTCCACTACACGGAGGCTGCAAACGAACTCGCCCGCCAAGACGGAGTCGATCAACTCGACGAGGCACGTGACCTCGCTCAGTCACGCACCGCCATCTACCAGCAGGGACTCCGCCGCTACCACAGCCAGCGGGTGAAAACTCGCACCTTACAAGAAGGCGACCTGGTGTTGCGCCTCATCCAGGACAAGAAGGGCATCCACAAGCTCTCCCCTCCGTGGGAAGGGACATTCGCCATCGGGCGAGTACTCGGCAACGACGCCTACTACCTCATCGACGTCCGCGGGGACGGTGAACTTGACGTCAAGCGACCATGGAATGTAAATCTCCTACGGAAGTTCTACTCCTAGAACCCCACATATGTACTCTCCAGTCGCTATGAAATAAAAAGAATCGGTTATCGCAAATTGCGCCTACTCTCCGTGTCTTGTGCCACTCGCACTCGTAATAACAGCGTCAAGCTAACCGCAGAAGTCAACCTTTGGTCAAGCGATCGGCACGGCTAAGTAGTGCGATGCATAAGCACTGGGTCACCCCAGGTTGTACATCGTCCACGAAAACGCACCCGAGCCCCACCGAGTCGCTTAGCCGGTGGCTCTACGAGCCAAGACAACCGCCGCTTCACAGCGACCAACGATCCTCCGCATCCTCGACATGGCGACTCGAACGGCCACGTACCACGCCGGGACGATGACCGATTCAGACGAAGCTCGGGAAAATGCCAAGTATGAGAGCATGCCCAGGACTCGCCACGCGACTGACCCCATGGGCCAGGAGTGATGCGCTCAAACTAACGCACCAAGTCCTCACCCACCCTCTAGTCGCGCCTGGAACAACCAAGTACCACGCTCGGGGACTCGGCCACCCGACCTCATTCGCGCAAGGTAAAACGGCGAAGTACAGAGCGCTCAAGGGAGTTGCCTAGCGACTGGCTCTTCGAGTCTGGGCGAGTTGACCACAATAACAAAACATTCAAAAACAACAAACATATCACACACGAGGTAAACCCCACAAAAGGGCGGACGCGCTCGGGGACTCGTTCAAACCTCAATCACAAAACACATGACAAATCCCAAAACAGACACGATGTCTCATTCAATAGCATGTCGCATTGTCTCTAATTACAAAATATGCCCATACGGCAGACCTGCTACTAACGCCCAGGGCAAACTATCCTATTCTGCAGGCTTCGACGACGACTCGCCAGCACCCCGGTGATTGCGGATGAACGACATGTATGGGTTTGACGGGTACGTCGTCAGCTCACCCGCCATCGCCGCGCGGAAGGGATGCTCAACCTTGAAATCCCGGTGCAGCGGCTCGGGGTCGTTGGGCACGACGACCGTCTCCTGGTACGGAAGGAGGTCGCCCATTGCCCAGACACGCTCCGAGTACATCGCGGCGCGGTCCGTCAACTTGAGCACCTCGGAAAGCTCCACCTCGCCAGTCGACGAAGGGTAGCCGCTCGTCACGTCGTCGAGGTCGAAGTCCTCCGGGAAGTGAGCAAGTCCAAGGCTAAGCGCCGTCGCTGCTCCGCGCCGAAACGCCGACTGCGTCATGAATTCAAAGACCGAGGGCGCCTTCTCCAAGTACTTCCACACCTCGACGAGGTCGCTGGGAATTACCTCTGTGGGTGATATATCCTGGAGGTAGGCTCGGATGCATGTCACCGACAAAGTCGCCGAGTCGACGAGCGTGGCCACACACTGCCGCGTGTCAAACGAGCTCGCCTCTTCCGTGCTATCAATGATGCGACCTGCGAATAGAAGACAACAATGAGTACGTCGGGTATCACAACAGAACACATGTTATTGGCAGAGGCAGATACACTTACCAATCAATGGGCGGGAGAGATCCATGATGAAGCATTGAAGCGAAGTATAGTCGTCCTGGAGCCCAGCAACAAGGGCGTCGGACAATTTGTGATCCTCTGCGGCGGCGGTAATAGCGGCCTTGGCTCGCCCATCCGCCGAGTTCGCTTCCTCCTTCGCCTCCCTCAGCTCGCGCTCGAGTTCGGCGATCCGCTTCTCCGCCGAGCTCAGTGCCGATTGCGCCACCGCCAACTCACCCGCGGGGATAAGTCCTTGGCGGGCCTTCGCCAGCGGCAACCGCTTCAAGCCCTTATTCGCCTCTTGACGGCGGCCGCCTTCTCCACGCGGTGTTTCGCTGCCAATCGGTCAGCTGACTCACGTTGCAGACCCTGCACACAATTCAAACAGTCAACCAAAGAGAAATCCTAAGTGCCCACCCGCTGAAAATTCAGCGAGTGCGCACTCGGGGACTGGCAATCAAGAAATCCTAAGTGCCCACCCGCTGAAATTCAGCGAGTGCGCACTCGGGGACTGGCAATCAAGAAATCCTAAATGCCCACCCGCTGAAATTCAGCGAGTGCGCACTCGGGGACTGGCAATCAAGAAATCCTAAATGCCCAGCCGCTGAAATTCAGCGAGTGCGCACTCGGGGACTGGATGCGAAAAATAATAACAAGACACTAAAAGAATCAGACCGCTCCAAAACACCGACCTGATCCTCGGGGACTGGACATACCTGGATGGCTGCGCCAAGCATGCCATGGAGTTGTATCGCGTCCACGGACGCGAGGAGAGCTGGCGTGTACCCACGACGCTGGGCGACTTCCGCATCGGCGACCCTAGGTGCACGGCTCGAGGGCGAAGTTCCACTCGCTGCGGCCGCTTTGGCCATGAAGCGCGGGAATGTCGCGATGGAGGCACCCGCCCCAAAGGAGGTCGGCTCGCCGCCCAGCAGGGAGCCCTCGCCGTGGACGCCGCCTATTACGGGCTCGGCCGACCGCCGTGTCGTCAGAAATCGTGACGACGTCATTGCCCTTGGCCTTCTTGCCGCCATCCGTAGGGATGACGACCTCGTCCGCCTTCCTCTTACGGGAAGGATCCTCCTCGCTGACGATGGATGGCACCTTAGCCACGGTCGGGTGGCCCATCCTCTTCACTCCGGTCCTGTACATCAATCATGTAAGCAAGATAATTCAAGCTGCTATGGAAGACAAAGGAAGGTGAGTGTACTCACTTGGCGACTAGAATGAAGCATAGCCCCGTGCTGAGCCCCATCTCCAGGACGTCGCGTGCCCAAGACACGGACGGCTTCTTCGTCGTCGAGGCCGCAACCGGAGCCTCTGGGACATCTTCGGCAGGAGTCTCCCTACGAGGCGAAGCCGCCGCAGTCGGAACATCCCCCAGCCCAGAAACTGGGACGAATGGCGGAGGCATCTAAGCCAGTGGCACCTCGACAGCGGCCGTGTCCAACGCGGTTGCTGTCGGTGGCGCCTCGCCCTTGGCCGGGCTGGGGGCGTCGGAGCTGCTCGCCGAGCACGGCGGCGAGGCCAGCCTCGTCGCTTTCGTCTTTTTCTTCAGAGGGGCCTTCGCCTCCTTCTCCTTCTTCTTCTTCTTCTTCTTCTTCTTCTTCTTCTTCTTCTTCTTTTTCGATGGAGTAGCCTGGCGGCGCGAGGTGGTCTTCGGAAGTTCTTCCTCGTCGTCATGACGCTCGAGGCTTTTGCTCGCCTCAAGCTCACGTTGACGCTGCCCGCGGGTCTTGCGGACCAGTGGGGCGACCTCCTCCTCGGACTCGTCGTCGCTGTCACTCTCATCGCTCCCGGCGTCGCCCTTGGCGGGAGGCGACTCGCCCATGTCCTGGACGGACGAGCTCGAATTCTCGTCGTCCGAAGGCGGGAGCCATCCTTCCACCACTTGGAATAGCTGCAATGAACGCAAGATGAAATTAGAATTACCGCGACTGCAAAAACTGCGTCTGCGAATGAAGCGAGGTGATTACCGTTGGGGATGGACGCTTATGTGTAGGGCGACCCGGCAGGCCCGTCGGTACACCGCCTGGTGATCTTCTTGATCTTTGCGGTGTAGTCCTCGAGCTTCCACTCGGCGAGGCAGGACTTCGTCGAGTCCTCCCGGCCGGTGTACTGGTACATGTAGTGCTCGCGCCGAGCCAGCGGGACGAGCCGCCGCCCGAGCCAGCAGTTGTACAAGTTTATTGTCTGGAGGCCCTTCTTCTTCAGACCGCGGATGGTCTGGAGCATCTCGTCCACAACCATCCGCTGGTCGCTGGGGAGCTTGCCGGCTTGAAGACGGCGCGGTTCGGACCGGTCGGCGGAGTACCGTGGGATCGCCGTCTCACCCTCCGGGGTCGCCTCGGCAACATAGAACCAAGATTTTTTCCAGTCGCTCGCCGCCTTGGCGGGCAGCATCAAGTCGAAGAACGAAGCCTTCGACTTCAGCTGGAAGGTTAGGCCGCCCGCGGCAAGCATTGGGCCGCCCGCCTCTTCGCGGCTGATCCGTCCGTGGAACAGATCTTGCCATAGAGGGAAGTAGGGCCGGCAGCCCAAGTAGCATTCGCAGAACGCCACGAAGATGGCGAGCTGTTCGATGCTGTGGGGACCCAGATCCGATGGTTGGATCCCGTAGTAGGCGCAGAAGCGCCGGAAGAACAGGTACATGGGGAATCCTAGCCCCCGTTCTAGATGACTGGTGAAGCAGATGAATTCCCTCTCTCGTGGGCTCGGGGTCACCTCTCCGGCCGTGGGGATGCGCCAGCAGCTGGCTCGCAGGATCCCGACCTCCTCAAAGGAAGCCAGTTGCGCCCTCGTGCACTTAGATCTACCCCAAGGTTCGGTGGAGAGGGCCATGGCGGAAGGATTTGTGGGGGGTCGGAGGATTTCTGGTCGGCTGGATCACGATGCGAAGGGAGGCGAAAGTGCGCGCAATCGGAGGAAATGGCGAGAAGGTGGTTCTCTGATCGCCTGCCATTCCCCTTATATAGCGGTTGTTACCCGCCAAATCAGGGGGCCGTTACTACGCGGTGATTACGCCAAAAGTTACCGTTGGATTACCCCAACGGCTAGTTTGACCACGTTTAACGGTCCAACTTCAGCCACTCGGCTCGCCGACCCGACAATGTTGCGCCGACTCGACTCGCCAAAGCTGCGATCTGGATGATTAGTTTTCTCCTTTATACAGGAGCCCGCCGACGATTCGACTGGATGTCTACTCTGAAGCCGTATACTCCGACTGCCAGCAGCCACCTACGCCTAATCGACGACGGCCTCGGGGACTACTGATGGGGATGCGCCTACCGGGGTATACCCAGCAGGACGTTTCCGACTGGCCCAAGACCTGGCGAGTGGGCCTGCAGGACGGCGACTGGATCAAGGCCCGGCGTGGATCCAAGCGACTGGAAGCTGAAGGCCCAGGCGAGTAGATAGGCCCAGTCGGATTAGGTTAAACGAGTACCGAAGCCTTAACTGATTCGGTTGAGATATGTAAACCCTAGGGGAGGTGAGCCTATATAAACCTCCCTGCAGGGCGTGTAGAGATACGTTCCATCATACACCCAAGCGACTCGCCGCCTAGCCGCCGAGCTCGCCCATTGTACCACCTCCATAATACAATCTAGCAGGAGTAGGTCTTTACCCTCCGGGGGGCCGAACCTGGGTAAAACCCTGTGTCTCCGCCCTCATCTCGCACCGCAGATGGCTGGCCGCCCTTGCCCCTCGTTCTACTACTCGCTGCCGATTGCAGCATCTGCCGTGACCATTCCCACGTCAGGCCTTGCTCCTGGCCTTACATGCAAAGAGTGCTCAACCAACTCCCTCGGCACACCTTGCAGGTCTTGAGTTGACCATGCAAAGATATCCCGATTCTCACGGAGGAAGTTGGTGAGCTCGCCTTCCTATTTGGTATCTAGGCCGACACCAATTGTGATGGTGCGCTCTGGGAACTTCTCATCTATCTGGACCTTTTTTGTCTCTTTAGTCGGCTGGAAAGAAACACTTCCATGTGGGTTGGATAATGCCGGCATATTCAGCTGTGCCGACTAAGCGAGAGCCGCTACCTCCTGAATCCTTCTTTTTTCTCTTGCAATCACCAATGACTCGGCCAGGTTTGATCCGGCCGAAGCACATTCCATCGACTTCCTGTAATCTCTGGCTACTGTTATCACCCCTTGTGGTCCGGGTAACTTCATTTTCAAGTAAGTAATGTGGCAGCTGCTCATGAATTTGGCCAATGCTGGCCGTCCGAGTAAAGCATGATAGCAACTTTCTAGGTCCACCACTTCAAACTCCAAATTTTCCGCTCTGCAATTTTCCCTTATGCCGAATAATACATCTATTCGGACTTTCCCAATGGGTTCGCACGAAAGTCCTGACACTATTCCATGGAATGTGGTTCTTGTGGATTGCATCATATTCTGTGCTATTCCGAGTTTATGCATCGTATGTTTGTACATGATATTGATACTTCTCCCATTGTCAATGAGTACTTTTGAAAATTTCACATTAATGCTGGGCCCGACAAATGTCGGATCTAGTACGAGTGCGTACGACCCTAGATTTGGCATTATTTTTGGGTGATCCTTTATGCTCCAGGTTATTTCCTGATCTGAACAAGGCACATATCTTGGTACCGCCGGCATAACCGCATTTACTTCCATATGCCGGCGTTGTACACTTCGCCTGTCTTGCTGTTCTATTGTGAACACACAATATGATTGATGATGCTCCCTGTAATCATTACGTCCATTATTTCCGGGGTTTGCCCTTCCATCCTGACCTTGATTTATCACTTGATGCACCGCGTCTCTCCGGTCCGAATTATCATACCTCGGAGGAGGTGGTAGTAACATTAACTGTTGCGCATTTGCTTCAGTTAACTGTGGCTGCTGCTGTTGATGCGCTTGATGAGGAGGCGCTTGCATGCTCGCTGGGTTCGCCATTGCATTTTTCATCCAAGCGCATTGCCGAGTCGTATGATTAGCCAGCTTGGCCGGATTTGGAGTATGGAACTTATACGGTTGATCCAACATGGACTCAAACGTGTATTTCGCCTTCCGCCATCGCTTCTTACGCTCGGTGTCCACTGTCTCTTCCTTCGTTCCTCGGTGTCCACTGCTGAGGACCATTTTTCTGCCGCTGACTGTTTCTGTGACTCGGCTGATCTTGCACTACCGCTGCCACCTGATTGGATGCGTATCTGTAATCCAATCTTTCCTCTCTTCTTCTACCTCTGAACTCGCTGCACCTCGATGATCCAGCTGCATCTCTTGCATATTGATCTTGATGCTCCCGATGCTCTGCCGACATTAGTTCTGGTTGTGTCCGATCCCCCAATGCATATGAATCTAATATCCTGATGGTTTCTGCCAAGGTAGTCGGCATATCTATTTGCAGCCTCTGCCACAATACACTGGCGTATCGGCAACCTTGAGCAAACCAAGCTATCGCTTGAGTTTCTATAACCCCTTCACATGAGTTTTTAAGGTTACACCACCGAGTCAAGAATTCTCTATCTGTTTCATTCGGCCTCTGCTTGCACATAGCGAGCTGCTGTGGCCTGTTTGGCCTTTTGTAGGTACTGGTGAAGTTGCTGACAAACATCTCTTCAAAATCTAGCCAACAGTTGATACTGCCTGCTGGCAGATTGTTCAGCCATACTCTGGCTGTTCCTTCCAGCATTTGCGGGACATATCTTACCGCCCATCGCAAGTTTCCACTAGCTATTTTTACTGCAGTGGCATAATCAATCTACCAATCCTGTGGTTTTGTGCTCCCATTGTATGTTTTCGTGCCCCTTGCCAATTGAAAGTTTGGCACTGGTGGCTCGCCCATGATCCGAGGTCCGAAACACGCCGGACCAGGCGGACCCTGCTCCTCTAACAACTCGGACCGATACAACATATCTAGTTTTAATCTTGCATCATTTGATGGCAAGTTTCTGTAAATGATTCTCTCCTGCATTCCATAATGGTTATTTCCACCATGCCCCGCATACTCCATATCTGAGTAACCATCATTGTACCTCTCGTTTTCCTGATTATGGTGGGCTGGTCTCACTTCTCGCTCTTGCCGAGGCTCATACCTCGGCTGAGGATCGGGCGAAGGGTCTCTCCTTCCCTCTGCCGGGTTATTGTTCTCATGATTTCCTCTTCCAAGGTCTCCATTACCTCGGCTTTCGTTGCCTTTGTTGGCACGGCCAGGGTTTCTTTCGCCACTGTTACCTCGGCTTACATTGCCTCTGTTTTCATTGACCTTTCCGGCTACTGCCGGATCATACGGAACAATTTGCTTATTTCTTTTTTTCTGAAGTTACTGCTCTATCTTTTCACGCGTTGTTTCCGGGTGAGGATGCCGCTACCACTGATAGAGCGGGCGCTGCTCCAGCCGAATGAACCATACGCGAGGCTCCCGATCTTGCCGGGTCAGCCCTAAGCATTTCTTCATTCTGCTAGTTCGTAATGCGTACCATCTCATTCACTCTTTCTTGCTGTTTCTGCTGGGCTTCGCCGGTTAATCCTTCTAACTCCAATGCAGCGGAATTTGCCGCCCTTAGGTTCTTTGTCGGGGTGCTATACCTCGGCAAGCCTAAATCAACTGAATCTGCCTTATGAGTCTCATGCTCTTTGTTGATATCATTCATTAGGTTTTTTCCTCTCAATCTTAATTCATCTACCCGCTCGGGGGCAACATCTAGTTTATTTGCCTTCGCATACTCTCGAAGGGTCATGTTCAAGGACTCCCGCAAGGCCGACACCTTTTTTGCCTCTACCAGTACTTTATGCCTAGTATCTTCTAACTCTGCCTGAGCATTAGCCGGATCAAGTATCGGCGCCACAGGCGTGGTTAGATTATTTATAGTTTCCTAGAGAATATTCTCTGGTCTTTCTAGAGGTGGCCATTTACCCTTGCTGCCTTTGGGGTTGTCTCCTGCACCTCGGCTGACTTGGTTGCCGACGGATCTACCTCGATGGGCTGTGGAGCTGCTCAGTTCGTGGTCACCTGTCCTCCTGTCCCCGGGTCCTTGATTGATCCGGCGCCAGCTCCTGCCGCCTATACCGCGGCTGCGACCATCACCTCGATGCTGCCGACGGGGTGTGCTCCACGCGGACCATTAGCGGCACTGAGGGGAGGCTCTCCTGCATCAACAACTTGGTGAGGATAAACACAGGAGGTGTCGACACCGACGTAGACCTTGTGTGTGCCCAAGTTGATGAAGACGCCGTTGCGCGGAGGCGCTTTCCTCCTGAAGCTGCATGCGTTGTCACTGACATAGTCCCAGAGATCGAACCTCTGGACTAAGACAGAGACAACGCGCTCGCCGGTGTGGATGAAGTTTCCCGTCCGGATCTTGACTCCAGCTAGCACCGCTGCTGGCCCCACGGTGGGCGCCAACTGTCGTGGTGGTGGCACGGAAGATTCCATGGGTAGGCTAAAGTTTGGGGCCAGTGGATGCTAGAGGGATCCGGGGAGGGAAGATGTAGTGATTTCTACACTCAAATGACTAACACATAGATCTTTATTTCTCCTCACAAGAACTACAAATGCTCCTTGAGCTGTTTGCAGGAAGAAGAGAGCAACTACCCGAGCCTTACAGTGTAGAATGAATCGATCCCCTCTCAGGAGCCCGCGTCTCCCCTTATAAAGGGGTGCCTTGGTTCCTCCTAGGGCTGACGTGGCAAGCATATTCGAGGAATATGCTTGTCCCAATATGGTAACTCGGTGACCTCCTTTCCGTGTCCCCCTTATATCGACGACAATGTTCTAGAGAGCCCCACATGCGCGCCTCGGGCTCCCTGACTGTCACCTCCGTGACCTTCTTCTGCCCTTCTACTGCTCTGCTCCTTGTCCTTTATGCTTGGCTCTGTTCAGATTCCCCCTAGCTGGTGACTAGGGTTTGACTATAGGTACCTCCTTCTCCTGCAAGCTTCGTGTTACTCGGCCTTGTCTCGCATAACTCGTCTCGGCCTTCTCCTGCATTCAAGTTAGTCAGACTCGCTCGGCCGAATTAACTCATATGTCGTCCGGATAAGGTGTTACTCCTTCTGTAGCTGTCATGGCCTTTCTTATCTCGACCGACTCTTACATGACTCGGCCGATATAAACAGTAACTTGGCTCATGACAAGGGTGACTCCTTTTGTCTTTCTCATGTATTGACCCTATCCGGGGTCACCTCCCCAACATTAGTCCCCGAAGCTGGTGTGGTCATGCCTGTAACCTCGGCCGGGCCACATCAGTTTCCCGACATACGTCCCTCCTTATTTCCGAGTTACTTTTTTCTGTTCGAGGTGTCTGCGACACTTCCTGAGCACGCCTCGTCCTACGTGTACCACTCATCATTATTCTTCTAGTTTTTTGTTCCTCTACAGTGCCCACTGACAAGCTACAGTGATTACTGCGCCCGTCGCGTCGGCGCAGTGACGCCTCGAGTACCGCATCGGTCAGGAGGCCCGATCCTCTCCTGTGCCGTGTGGTCTTCGGTGTGGCTCCACTCAGATGCGAGCGGTTCCGCCACACACGTGATTTACACGGTTAGCGTGCGCACCCACAATCCCACTACCGCCAGGACTACGCGGTTATAAGGAGGGGTGCGGGGCTAGAGGATTTACTTTCCCCCTTCGCTCACCGTTCTTCTTCTTCCTTCTCGCGCCCGTGACTCTGTTCGTGCGCTGGTGGCCACGCCATTGTCGATCTCCTCGCTGGCGACGCTGCAGTTCTTCTGCTCCGACGACCTCACCGCCGTGCGCTTCTTCGCCGCCTCCGCGGGTGAGTTATTCTACAGTGTTGCTGCTATATTTCCGCCCTAGGCTATCCTTCGGTTTCCCAGATTCCTTGCAGTGTTTTTTCTTTGTCGCGCCACCGCGTTCGTTAGAATCACGACGGGGCCCTGTGCTTCCAGGCCTCCCTCCGCCGCTAGTTTCTCATCCGTTGATTCCTCCGGCGAGCCCATGTCTAGTTCTGCCATTGGAGCGCTCGTCGAAGATGATGACCTTGCATCCGGTCCAGAATGGGGCTCTTGGCAGGGCTCCTCTGTCACTCGTCGTGAGTTTGAGTGGCTGATTAGGACACGTCGGATTCCTGCCGAGGTAAGCTGTCGCTTCCCCGGCAAAGAATCCTCTCATGTACTCAACAAAGGCGAGTACGTTGTTTTCATGTCCCACTTTGCTCGTGGGTTTGGCCTCCCACAACTTGGTGAGGATAAACGCAGGAGGTGTCGACACCGACGTAGACCTTGTGTGTGCCCAAGTTGATGAAGACGCCGTTGCGCGGAGGCGCTTTCCTCCTGAAGCTGCCTGCGTTGTCGCTGACATAGTCCCAGAGATCGAACCTCTGGACTAAGACAGAGACAACGCGCTCGCCGGTGTGGATGAAGTTTCCCGTCCGGATCTTGACTCCAGCTAGCACCGCTGCTGGCCCCACGGTGGGCGCCAACTGTCGTGGTGGTGGCACGGAAGATTCCATGGGTAGGCTAAAGTTTGGGGCCAGTGGATGCTAGAGGGATCCGGGGAGGGAAGATGTAGTGATTTCTACACTCAAATGACTAACACATAGATCTTTATTTCTCCTCACAAGAACTACAAATGCTCCTTGAGCTGTTTGCAGGAAGAAGAGAGCAACTACCTGAGCCTTACAATGTAGAATGAATCGATCCCCTCTCAGGAGCCCGCGTCTCCCCTTATAAAGGGGTGCCTTGGTTCCTCCTAGGGCTGACGTGGCAAGCATATTCGAGGAATATGCTTGTCCCAATATGGTAACTCGGCGACCTCCTTTCCATGTCCCCCTTATATCGATGACAATGTTCCAGAGAGCCCCACATGCGTGCCTCGGGCTCCCTGACTGTCACCTCCGTGACCTTCTTCTGCCGTTCTGCTGCTCTGCTCCTTGTCCTTTATGCTTGGCTCTGTTCAGATTCCCCTAGCTAGTGACTAGGGTTTGAATATAGGCACCTCCTTCTCCTGCAAGCTTCGTGTTACTCGGCCTTGTCTCGCATAACTCGGCTCGGCCTTCTCCTGCATTCAAGTTAGTCAGACTCGCTAGGACGACTTAACTCATATGTCGGCCGAATAAGGTGTTACTCCTTCTGTAGCTGTCATGGCCTTGCTTATCTCGACCGACTTTTGCATGACTCGGCCGATATAAACAGTAACTCGGCTCATGACAAGGGTGACTCCTTTCTTCTTTCCCCTGTCTTGACCCTATCCGGGGTCACCTCCGCAACAAAAAGCAAACAAAAAGGATAAGGAGAGGTCATTACTGAATTAATAACTTCCAAGACTCAAGGAAACTCTTGGGTTATCTTACAACAAGTACTTTTCTTTAACGCCTTTAAGTTAGGCATGGAAAGTTTCAGAAGATGCTCTCATGAGAAATATGAATTGAAGTCAAAGAGAGCATCAAGAAGAAAATTTAAAACACATTTAAGTGTAAACCTCTTCCTATGCATAGGAATCTTGTACACAAATAAATTCATGAAGAATAAAGTGACATGCATAGGAAGATAAGACAAGAGTAACTTCAAAACTTTTAGCACAAAGAGAGGTGTTTCAATACCATCAAAACTTATACAACCAAATTTTCCCTCTCAGAATAATTTTCAGTAGCATCATGAATAAAATCAACAATATAGCTATCACATAAAGCATGCTTTTCATGATCTATAAACACATAATTTCTATCAGGCTCAAAAATAGTGGGATTAAAACCTTCACAGGTTTTACCCAAAGTAGATATTTCAAAAGGATCCACAGGAACATAACATTCATCCTCCTTTGGTAAGCATGGGGGAGAATCAAATAATATAAGAGGTAAAGAGTTACTCTCATTAGAAGGTAGGCATGGGTAGATCCATTCTTCCTCCTTTTGTTCATCACTCCCCTCCTCTTTTTCATCTAATGCGCTTCTAGTTTCAACAATTTCTTCTTTCATAGGCTCCTGCAAGGCATTAGTCTCTTCCATTTGTGGAAAACACTTATTAAAATATTCAAGAATATAGCCGTTGCCTTCCTTGTAATTATCAAAGAAAAATTGAAGTATCTCATAAACCTCATTTTCATAAGGTGCATCATCAATATTTTCAAACAAACTAGCAAGTTCAAATGCCCCTTGAAGGCAATGAATTCTTCAATCTGTTCCACATCATAAAAGTTGTAATTTCCTTTAACATAACAAGATATGGTAACATTATCATTATACTCACATTGAAAATGTAGGTGTTTATACCTCCTGCAGCAACAAGACTTATCAAAGCAATAAGTAACATTATAAGTAGAGCACACGTATCTAGCAATAGTATTCAACTTATCAATTTGTTCCCATAAGTGTTTCCCTTTTTGTGACAAACGGTGTTCCTTATATTAATACTTTTGTTCTTCTGTGAACCCACCTTACCAATAAGAACTAGTTTCAAAGAAACCATCCATTGATAAAAAGCATGACCAAGCAAGGCAATAAGAGACCAGCAACCAGAGTAGGAACTATTTTTTGGGGGTTTTTGAATAAGGAAAGCAAACCAAACTAGACTATTTTTTTGGATTTTTTTGGAAAGAGGCAAACAAAACCAAGAAAAAGAAACAAAGCAAACTAAAAACAAAGTAAAGAGAAAGGAAGTTAAGGACTCCCCTAGTCAAGACGTCCTTAGCCTCCCCGGCAACGACGCCAAAAAGACTTTGATGATGCTCGACGTGGCACTTCGTTGGTAACCCAAAGCGTAGGGTGTGAAGAGCAAGCAACAAGTTTTCCCTCAGTTGAGACCGAGGTTATCGAACCAGAAGGAGGAAGGAAACGTCACACAGGTGTTGCAAGCAACGCAGAGACCTGCACAACACAAACTCAAGACTTTGTCCGAACGAATCAGTGAGGTTGTCAAGCTCACTGGTTTGCTGTAACAAAGGATTAAATGTATGGTGTGAAAGGTACTGGTGGTTTGCAGCAAGTAAACAAGTAACAGTGGAAGATGTATCAATGTTAAAGATTAGACCGGGATCCATAGTTCCGTAGAGGTGTGTAACATCCCTAAAATCATGATTTCAAAGATTGCATATCATTCATGCATGCATATATATTTTGAGATCATTTTCCAACTCTTTCAAGAAAACAGAAGCACATAGTGCTATTATTTTATGTGAGCCAACATAAATCAAATGACTATCCTCAATTGAGAGCATAAGTGTTTTAAACCAAGTTTTGTTTGCTTCCTTGTTGATTGGATTGAATGTGGAGTTTGGACAAAAATTCACAGAACAAATATGATTTCAAAACCATTTTCAAAACATTTCCAAATCAAGTGCTATAGCACTGTTTATTTTGTTTATTCAAAAGAACCAAGCTTGAACAGAGAGACCACATGTTTTTATGACCAGAAATATGAATGTTGAACCCTACAAACATCCTGAAAAGGTTTGAATTCAAATAGCTTTTGAAACCATTTGAAAAATGATTTCTGAAAATGCAAACCGAAATAGAAAAGGAATAAAGAAAATGAAAAGGGTCGGCGCTGCTATTCTAGCCCAGCAGAGAAACCAGCCCAGTTAGCCCACCCGGGTTCCCCCTCTCTCCTTCTCACTCGCAGACGAACCCGCAGAGAGACTGACGCTAGGACCCCACCCCCTCTCTATTTTATTCGCTGACAGGTAGACCCACTGCCACGTCAGGCTCGTCGTCAATCTCGCGCTGAAGACCTGCTCGCCGTGGCCGTTTCTTCCACGACGCAAATGCGCTTAATTGGCGTTGATTGCTCGCGAGATTCTCGCCCCTGCTCTGCCTACTTAACCCCCACCTCTCTGCGACCATTTCCCCTCACTTAGATCCACCTCTCCGCCACCAGGCTGCCCGCAATCAACCCCACACCGCCGCAGACAGAGCTCACTCCGGCGATCGATTCTGGTGAGCCCCGTGCGCCCCTTCCCCTCTGGTTCATACAAGACGTTTCACAGCTTCCTTGCGCACCTCCTGACCCCACTGGTTCGCCCCTGTCGCCCCGTGTCATCGATTACATTCAAGCCCCGACAAGCTCCCGACGACAACCTCGACTCCGACGACCAAATTCCGTAAGCCCTTTGCGCCCCTTCACCTCTGACGCACGCGATGTTGTTCGCCACTGTCTTGTGCATCATTTGGTGCCGTTTGTTTGTGCTAGGGAGACCAGGAGCGTCGCCAACGTCGTCGTCTACTCGAACCCAACACCGCCAGCAACTCCGACGAGCTCCAGCAGCCCACTCCGTGCGCCCCTTGCCAAGCCGTCGCCAGGTTGAGCATCAGCACATCGCCACGGTTCTGGTAAGCCCCTCCGACGACCCTAGGACAACCTGTAGCGCCGCGCCGTAGGCGAGCTCGCCAAGATGTGCTAAGCGCCCGCTTCGATTTTGGTCGATTGATTCGTAGCCGTCAGATCTAGATCCAGCGCGTAGGATTAGTTCACTTAACGAACCGTTACGAATAGATCTGAGCCGTGCGGGTTAAGTAGATCCAACGTCTCAGAAGCGCGATCCAACGCGAAACGGTATGGGCCAATTAGAAATAGACGCGTGGCTGGAGTTTAGATTTAAAACTGGATTTGAATCTGATTGTTATTCAAATTTGATTGGGCTATAAATTTTAATCCCCACGTTAGAATTTGACAAATTTTATACCGTTGGAATTGGAGAGCAAGCTCTTTCTGATTATGCAATGTGTTTAATGTTTTGCTACTGTTAAAAATGTTTTATTTGCAGAAACTTGTGTAGGACTAAATTGAGTATATGAAATGTTTAGGAAATAATTAGGGTTTAAATAATGGTTGTTTGGCAAGTTTTTAACTTGTTATTGAATCAGTACTGTATTCTTGCTTTGTTGAATTTTAAAAATCATCACATACCATCTTGCATGCATTCATATATGTTTGATTGTATATGTTTGGTGTGTAATTGTTGCTACAATTCTTTGTGTAGATTTTGGTGCTAGTGATTGTGATTGTGAGGAGTGCTACTCTCCAAACCACCAAGACAAGTGGTACTTCATGAATATTATCATTCCTATGTTTTCTACTAAGCATTAGAAACATTTTGTTAGACTTGCATGCTATATTTTTCTTATATGCCATGTTGGGAAATCCTAGTAGTTGTAGAATTGCTAGGGAATCTCTAAGTTAAGTTGCTATCTATGCCAAGCTTAGCCTAGCTAGTAGCAAACAAGGGTTGGTGAAATATACATGCTATGATGAAAATATTTCTAAGTCTTTGGACTTGTTTTTTCCTAATAAAACAACTAAGTTAATGAAACATCTGGGTGGAATGGAAGGATTGGTTTATGTTGAGTGGTTACACAAGGCCCATTTCTATGGTTTACCTTGTGTATCTCACTTGTGGTAAGCCACCCAGGAACAAAGAGATTTTAAAGGCCAAGTGTTAAGAAGCTTCTAGTGCAGCCACTTGGCAATATGGGCTCTGCCTGGATCACATAAGTTGCTAGAACTTAGCCATTTGGACAGTTGGTGGTAGTGGAAATGATAGGTTGGAGCGCGTCCATTTGGTCTAAGGGAAGGCTTCTGAAAGGTCCTGTCTTGGTGAAACCAAGTCTGGTGGGGAAAGTGCACAACCTCTGCAGATGGAAAAATCTAAGTACTTAGCCAAGTCCATGGCAATGGACAACTTGAGCATCAAGACATGGAGCTATCAAGAATCTCCTCATCCCAATTTCTAAGTAAAATTTGTGGGTGAACAAGGGTGAAGGACCTCAATGTCTATTGGTGGTTCCTTGGGAAAAGTTTTGACAAAGAAAAACTTAGTGATTTCAACTAATAGGAAAAACCTATTTTGAGCAAAGCAAGCCAAGCTACACTTAGCCAAATTGCATATAGTATCTAGTCCACTTAAAATCTTACTAAGGTATCACTTGCCAATACTATTCCAAAGTATTGACCCACTGTGGCTGTAACTTGTGATGTTGCAGGTTACTCTGATGAGGATTAGGTGTCATGAGTCTACACTCAACATGTTTGCCTGTGGCACATGAAGATGAAGACTTTTATTTATTTACTTATTCAAACTCTTGTATTAGGCCTGTGGCCTTGGAGTTGTAAAGACTATGTTTATCTCTGGAATGGCTGTAATAAATGACCTTTGTATCTCAGGTATCGTCATCTTAAGCTGGATGCTAGCATTGATCCGAGGACTAGCATTGCAATCACAGGATCCTTTTCCTTTATAAAGGAGGGATCTTCTGAGATGGTATCGAGCAATCGTGTGTTGCCTGTAGGATTATGACCCTAGGATTGGAAACCACTAAGGAAAAATTTTCAGCAACTTCTACACTTGTCTATTCTTCTCGTAAACTTTTCTAATCTTCTTCCTCATCTCTATTTGTAGATGAACTCCATCAACGAAGCCGTAAGGAAAGGACCACTCATGAAAATGACTTTGGAGTGTGAGACAGAATTCCCCAAGGCTCTCAAGGACCTCATGGTTGCATTAGAGATACAAGGTGCAGCTGTGTACAAAGGTTTTCCTGTGATGGATGAAGGAGTGGAATACTGGTGGGTGCAACTTCACTTGTAAAAAAACAAGGAAGACAACCACCAGGAAAAAGGATTCTGCATGTTCACCAATTCAGTGGTGCACACTACATTCTTTGAATCAGCAAGGGATGCAGCTTGGAAGACCATCAAAGAACTTGGTGATAGATTCAAGTGCAGAATGCTCAACCTCCAAAATGATCTAAAGGAAGAGAAGAAACATACCCAAGAGTTGGAAGATACCAACCAAACCTTAAGAGGAGACATTATAGACTTAGTGACGGAGTCATGTGAGCAAGATAGGCTAATTGCTTCTAGAAACATTGTGTTAGCCAACAGATCCAGTGAGATAGGATTGTAAACGTACTTCGTTAGTTGGACCACCACTTATCACCTTATTTTCCAAAATGTTGCTTTAAAAATAAGTTAAACCTTGGTTGTTGTAATGAATCCATGTATGCCATGACTTGTGTGTTTTGATTTCCAAGGATATGTATGTGATGTTTTGTCTTTTGTTTTATCTTGAATTGTGTTGTTCTAACTTTTCTATCTTATAAATAGATGCCTACTGTTACCATCAGCACTGTTGAGGAGTTCCAGGTTACACGCTTTGGTCCTCGTATTGTTGAGCTTACTACTTTGATCAATCTCCCTCTTCCTACCATCATGGTGCTTCCCCTCACCAAGTTTGAGAGGAAAGACCTGTGGGGCTTCAAGGTCAACCAGCCCGGACGCTAAACTGAGACTACCACGGAGGCCATTGTCTTCAAGCTCATGCACGATGACAAGGAGAGAGGCCTTGAGGTAGTCATGCAGGATCTGATAGGACGTCTGCTGGGGAGACACTCCCGACAGGTTAGAGGTACTCACTTCCACGTCTTCGGTAGACGTGATGAGGATGGTTCGAGGGACACAGCGGAGCTAATTCGTCTATACGTCCAGGACTTAGAGGCTCTCATTAGGCACGTGGACTCCGATAGGACCAACGTCATGCTCAGTAATGACGAACTCCAAGTGCAGCTTCGCGATAAGGACAAGCTCTTCGCGGAGCAAGACGAGATAGTCAAGGAAATGGAGGCGAAGTTCGAGAGCCAGGACAGAAAGTTCAAGAGTCAGGAGAAGCGATTCCAGGATAGGAACAAGAAGATCCGGGACATGACTGAAGAACTGCAGGCCAAGGACTTCGAGCTCAAGCATCAGCAGACGGTGATTGAGAGGCTTCGTTCCTAGAAGAGGGCTCTCAAAGCCAAGATAGAGACCTTGACCACTAGTGTCGAGGAATACAAGACCGCAATGGAGAACGCAGGTCTTACCTTTGTCGAGGAGGAGGTTGATGCCGAGGAGTAGATTTGACTACTCATTTATCATATATTATCGTACTTGTTGATTGAGAACTTGTTATTTGACCATCCGACATGTGCATGGCTTGTTATTTTGTGTGTGTTTTACTATGCGAACTTGTTATCTTGTTGTTGAACCTTTATCGTTATGTTGCATGCCTTGTGATTGTTTATGTGATGTAATGTGCATGAAAGCATCTATGGGTATCTCATTCTTATCTCCATTGAACCAACCACAGATGCCTCCCCGTCGAGCAAACCCCAACAACAACAACAACAACAACAACATCACTCCAGAAATGCAGCAAATGATGACCGCTCAAACTCAGCTGATGCAGATGATGACAATGTTTATCCAGAACCAAAACAACAACAATAACAACAACAACAACCCACCGGGTTTTGATATGCTTACCAGGTTCTTGAGATTGAGGCCAGCAAAGTTCTTAGGGATGACTGATCCCATGGTGGCCAATGATTGGCTACGCTCTGTGAACAAGGACTTGGTAACCGTGGGCTGTATGGATGCTGAAAAGGTCAGATTTGCAGCACATTTGCTGGAAGGACCAGCCTCCACTTGGTGGGATAACTTCCAGATCACCACTCCCATAGAAGATGTGACATGGGCTATCTTTGAGGATGGCTTTCGTACTGCACATATCTCATCTGGAGTGATGAATCTGAAAAAGAAGGAGTTTCATAACCTAAAGCAGCGCCACCGCAGCGTGGCTGAATATATTGAGGAGTTCAACAATCTGGCGCGATATGCACCGGATGAAGTTGACACTGATGCTAAGAGGAAAGAAAAGTTCCTCGAAGGGTTGAATGATGAGCTGAATCTACAGTTGGCTGTGGCCTATGTTCCCACTTATCAGTCTCTCTGTGACAAGGCTGTTATTTTGGAGAACAAAATAAAGCAAGTTGAAAGCAGGAAGAGGAAGCACTCTGACAAGCACAGCTCGGGATCGTCACACAAACGATCCCACAAGCATGGGAAATTCAACAAGCACCACAACCACAACCGTCATGACAACAAACATCACCATAGTCATGACAATGACAAGTACAAGAACCACAAGGGTGGATACAAGAGTCACCATAGTGGTAATGGAAGTGGAAGTGGAAGTCAGCCTGTCAAGAAGGACATTAGTCAGGTTGAATGCTTCAAGTGCAAGAAGATGGGGCATTATGCAAATGAATGCCTAGAAAGAAAGTTGAAGGACCCAACAAGCCCAACCCTTTTCAGAAGGGACAGGTTAACCACATCAATGTGGAGGAAGTCTATGAGGAGCCTGATGCTGTTGCTGGTAAGTTCAGACTTAATTCTATTCCAGCATTTGTTCCTTTTGATACCGGAGCATCGCATTCATTCATATCAAAAGCATTTGTTGATAGAAATGGGTTTCCAACTGAAAACATTGGGTGTCCAATAAAAGTTAGTTCTCCGGGTGGAGATATGATAGTAAGTCTTGCATGCCGGGATCTAGTAATAGAGTTTGGAAAGCATAAATTTCCAGTGAGTCTGATAATCCTAGATTCCCAAGGACTGGACGTAATATTGGGAATGGATTGGATGGCTAAGTATGAAGGAGTACTAGATTGTGCTAATCGTACTGTTACACTCACAACCCCGGAAAGAAAACGGATTAAATTCAAGTCTAATTTTGAGCCAAAAGGGAGTAAGCTAAATTCTCTTAAGGGGGTTAGCATAGACAGTGTGCCAATCGTGAGTGAGTATCCGGATGTGTTTCCGGAAGAATTGCCAGGAATGCCACCAGATAGAGATGTGGAGTTTCTTATAGATTTGGTACAAGGATCTGGACCAATAACAAAGAGACCTTATAAAATGTCAGTTGATGAACTAAAAGAACTCAAGAAACAACTTGGAGAACAGTTGCAGAAAGGATTTATTCAACCAAGCTCTTCATCTTGGGGAGCCCCAGTTTTGTTCATGGAAAAGAAAGATAGAAGTCAAAGGTTATGCATAGATTACCGTTCACTTAATGAGGTGACTATTAAGAACAAATATCCTTGCCTAGAATCAATGACTTGTTTGATCAGCTAGAAGGAGCTTGTGTGTTCTCAAAGATTGATCTCCGGTCAGGCTATTTTCAACTCAAGATAAGAGAACAAGACATACCTAAGACAACGTTCACTACAAGGTATGGATTGTATGAGTATACTGTAATGACTTTTGGTTTGACCAATGCTCCAGCATACTTCATGAATATGATGAATAAGGTGTTCATGGAATTCCTTGACAAGTTTGTTGTCGTTTTCATCGATGACATTTTAGTCTACTCCAAGAGCCAAGAAGAGCATGAAGGACGTTTACGTTTAATACTTGAAAAGTTAAGAGAGCATAAACTTTAAGCCAAATTCAGCAAGTGTGAATTCTGGTTGAATGAAGTTGGATTTCTTGGACATGTTATGACAAAAGATGGTGTAGCAGTTGATCCTGCTAAAGTTTCAGCTGTAACTGAATGGGAATCTCCCAAGTCCGTGAAAGAAGTTCGTAGTTTCCTTGGCTTAGCAGGTCACTACAGAAGGTTCATTGAAAATTTCTCCAAGGTAGCTAAACCCATGACGGAATTACTAAAGAAAGACAAGAAGTTTGCTTGGTCTGAAGGTTGTGAACTCAGCTTTCAGGAATTGAAGAAGAGACTTGTGACAGCACCGGTCTTGTGTTTGCCAGACTTGGAAAAAGATTTCCAAGTATATTGTGATGCATCTCATCATGGTTTGGGTGCAGTACTTATGCAAGAAGGAAAAGTCATGGCGTATGCCTCGAGAAAACTCAAAACTCATGAAGTGAACTACCCTACTCATGATTTAGAGTTAGCCTCTGTCTTCCATGCACTCAAAACATGGAGGCACTATCTTTTGGGAAAGCGTTGTGAAGTGTTCACAGATCACAAGAGTTTGAAGTATATCTTCACCCAGAAGGAAATTAATATGAGACAAAGAAGATGGCTAGAACTCATTAAGGACTATGACTTAAGTTTGCAATACCACCCCGGTAAAGCAAATGTTGTAGCAGATGCACTAAGTCGTAAGGTTTTTGTGAATGGCCTTACCAAAGGAGAATTGCCAGATGATCTGTGTACCCAATTTAGAAAACTCTGATTGGAGATTGTGCCTGAAGGACATCTCATGTCTTTGGATGTTCAACCCACTTTGTTGGACAAGATCAAAGAAGCCCAGAAGATTGATAAAGAAATCGAAGAGATTAAAGCAAAGATTGGCAAAGGAAAATCCAAAGGGTTCCATGAAGACGAACAGGGTACATTATGGCATGGGAAACGTATATGTGTTCCACAAGATCCAGAGCTATGGAAACTGATTTTGCAAGAAGCACACAACTCACCATATTCCATTCATCCGGGTAACACCAAAATGTACATGGACATGAAGGAAAGATTTTGGTGGAATAATCTCAAGAAGGAAATCGCCGAACATATTGCTTTGTGTGATGTGTGTAGTAGAGTGAAGGCAGAACATCAGAAACCAGCAGGTTTGCTTCAACCACTACCTATTCCTGATTGGAAGTGGGACAAGATTGGTATGGACTTCATTACCGGATTACCAAGAACCAGATCAGGATATGATTCTATTTGGGTAGTAGTGGATCGCCTAACTAAAGTGGCTCATTTCATACCCGTGAAGACAACCTATACAAGTGCTAAGTTGGCTAAGATCTACATGAGTAGAATTGTATGTCTACATGGAGTGCCCAAGAGTATTGTGTCTGATAGGGGAACTCAATTCACTTCCCATTTTTGGAGACAGTTACATGAGTCATTGGGAACGAGGTTGGAATTCAGTACTGCTTTTCATCCTCAAACTGATGGACAAACAGAAAGGACTAATCAGATTCTTGAAGACATGTTGAGGGCATGTGCCCTAGACTATTGTAGCACCCTCAGAATCGGACCTATGCAAGTTTGAGCAAAATTCGCCAAACCCGCATAGAAACGATTCAAAGGTGCCCACCAGGCACTTTCGTGCGGGTGGAAAACAAAGTAATAACATTACACAACAGTCCTCGATGGGACCCACAGAACAGATATATATATAACAGCGACTCGATGAGTCAAGAATACAGATATACGGTACAAAGATCCAAATCACCTTGGAAACGATAGAGCGTCCAGCTACGGACAAGATGCAAATGGGGCTAAGAGCCCTGAAGAATAACCAATGGCGTCCATAACCCTGCCTAGGCCAAGCCGGAAGGGTAACCCTGCTAACGACGTCGATCTCAAAACCTGCTTAAACGAAAGGGGTGCCGACAAAGGGCAAGGAAAAAGATGGAGCGTCGATCGAGGCCAAGACACGGCGAGGCTAGAATTCGGTCCTCGCTACATAGGTATGGTGGATCGAGCGGCGTGAGATGCACTAAACAACCTATAGAGACTCGATACAACTGGCGATCGCCGAGGGGTAAGATAGACCTATTCGGAACCAACCTGATTCTACCATCAAACAAACCCATCCTGGTGTTTCCCCCTCGAGACCAAACGAGGAAGTCAACCGAGGAACTCACACCGTTGGCAGTTTTATTTATTCAGTTATCGTTGCAGCAATTACTAGTCAGGTTTAGATAATCATCCTGATAAAGAAAGCAGTGGGCCCTTTTAGTCATTCATTCCGTTATAGTTGCAACAATTACTAATCAGATACAGATAGCATGAGATGAACCCAAAACCCATCAGTTGTTGGTACTTTTATTCAGCCATTCCGTTGTAGTTGCAATACTTACTAGTCAGATACAATGGTCGCAAGCGACACTCCAAACAAGCAATTGTGCGCAGTATTAATTAGCCATTCCATTATAGTGAAGCTGATTACTAGTCATTATAAAGTCAAATTTATAGCAGTAAACTTTAGTTATGCTTGTCTATGATCGAGATACTGTGCTCCAAGTCGTCCATATCCGCGGACACGGCTTTCAGAAAGTTTTACCGGCCGGTGCACCAATAGCAACACACGCCGATCAACCTCGGAAAAACCAAATCAAAACCCAACGAGGCTTTCACGATTGAACAATCACAGGATTCGAAATATTTCAGGGGCCACCCATTGAGTAGACCATAGCGTAAGCAAGCTTGAGACGGACTCAAGGTTAGCGCTAATGGTCAGAAGCGATAGGAACCGAAAACTCGGGTGTCGATACCGCGTAATCACTCCGCTTCCTAAACAGTACAGTGTGCTATCTTTCGCACAATTTAAATACATAAGTAGCATGGCATAAGTACAGGATCGTAAATAAAACCTCAAACTAGTTGTGGCCCCAAGAAATAAGACTGAATCAAGCTCTGCCTCAGGGGGGTCCCATATGCCTCCCGGATGTGGATAGCGCGATAAATCAAGGAACAGGTATCAAGTACTCGGGGTCTTACGGGACACAAGTGGGTGTTCGGAAACCAAATATTTTCTATCACCCACCGATGCCTCTGCTTATTTCAATTTTAGTTGTTAAACAGAAATTAAAGTGAACGATAAGTAAAACTATGATCATCTCCAACATCAACATGCGGCAATACATCAACAACTGTGGCATTTGACGACACACAACAGCACTTGAGCAAGCGACTAAGACGCGCAGGTCCAACTATCTACCAAACAACAGGTAATAGGGTGTGTCCAAGGCCATATGAGGCTGCAGGGAATATCACGGGTACGAAAACTAGAGCAACGCAACACAGATAGCAATAGATCAACAGGAGGGATTAAATACTATAAAAGTAAGATAGGTAGAAAGGGGGAGATGCTCGCCTGAAAACATTGTCGAAGGGTCAACCGAAGATCGGGCGAAGCTCACATCAACTCAACGGCCTTATCCGCGAAGAAGCAAAACACTAGAAGAAACACCGGATGCGCTATTTAATACAACGGCAGAAGATCAGCATGATGCATGCATGATGTATGGCATAGCAAAGGTGCGGTGCAATTAGGTCATATTAAGCGGAACCGGGGTCCCGACAATTAATTCATAGGTTCAAGTTGTTTAGCTACCCAGCAATTTAGATGTTGTATTAACAAGACAAAAGTTGGCACCGGTTCGCTACACAAGTTTAAACGAGGCCAATATAAGGCTAGATTTGCCCGCATATGGGCCCCATATTTAATTATTAGGTGAATCGGCGTAAGGCCCCCAAACCACATGAATGTATGCATGCAAGACAATTATTATGCGACAAGTTGATATCATTTATAAAATAGGGTATCGAGGAAAAGGGTCACACATTTAGGGTTCGGCAGATCTTGGGTTCTGGGGGTCGGGGTCGGTCTCAGGTCCAGGGTTTGACGGAACGGTCTCGGCGGGAACGTTCTCGGTCTCCGGGGTTAGGGTCTTCGGATCGGGTAGATCTTATCGCATTCGCGGTCTTTGGTTCATGGCGACGGTCCTGGCGTCCTTGATGGAGAACTCAGTGTTCCGTGGAGGCGATATCATCGGCTCCTCCTCAAGGCCTTGGGGTTCCGTGATGGAGATCTCCGGTTCCGGTTCGCGGTTTCTTGTCGACGGTCTTGTGGTGCCATCTTAGTTGCCGGTGTCGAGCTCGGGTGCCGTTGATGATCTTGGGGTTTCAATGAACGGTCTTGAGGTACTTGGCGTTCTATGAAGAAGAGCTCGGATCTTCGCCTGGAAGTTCTCGGCGTTCTCGATGAAGACCTTGGCGAGGTGAACTTGGGGTTCCGGTTCGACCGCGATGTCGATCTTGTCGTTTCCACACCCAACACTTGGCACCAACTTGGTACTACACCGTGATCCTGCATGGTGGGCGGATGGCGAGCTCGCGGCGGCACTGCAGGCCATCTACTGGCGGTTGCGTGGGGCCCAGCGGCGGCGGCGAGGGGCGGCTGCAGGCGGGCAGGAGCCACGCGTGCTTGTCCAGCGGGCGGCGGCGGAGCACCAGCACGGGACGACGGGTGGGCTGCAGCGCGGGCTCGAGACGAAGCGAGGCCGGGCTGCGGGGACTGCGGTGGAGGGGACCGGAGCGGGCTCGGCAGGGCGACGGCGGTGTCCGGCGAGAGAACCCGCAGCGGCGGCCACGCCAGCGGAGGGGCTGCAATGCGGGCGGCGGCGCAGTGAGGCAGAGGCGTGACTCCGAGGCGGTCAGCGCTGGAGGCGGGCGGAGCGGCGCCGCCACGAGAGGAGGAGGTGGTTGCTGGGCGGCGGCGCGGGGTCAAGCGAGAAGGGAGCGAGGAGGCGGTCGCAGCCATGGGAGAAGGCAGGCGGCGGGCTGGGCTGAGAGGCCGGCAGCTCACAGGCGGCGGAGGGAGCACCGGGGGGAAGGGACTCGGGGAGAGGAGGCGAGGTGGGCCAAGGCGGGCGGCGGGGTGCTCGCTGGGCCAGTGGCAGCCGACGAGAGGGCGGCGAGGAAGGAGGAGCGAGCGTGGGGGTGGGTGCAAGTAGGAGGGAAGAAGAGAGAGGGAGGCGGTGGGGACAGGGGTGCAGGGTGGGCCCGGGTGTGGGGCCTGTAGGCGGGGACGGATCCCGAGGCGGGTCTGGTCGGCGCGTTGAGTGCGTGTGGCGTGCGTGTGTGGCCTGTGTGGCCAGGGGAGGGTGAGAGAGAGGAGAGAGATAAGGTGGGGAGGGGAGAGGTGACATGGCGAGTGGTGATTGGTGGATGGGGGAGGGACAGCTGAGGTGGCGGGCACCGATTGGTTAGGGTGAGGTGGAGGCTGGGTTGGGGTAGAACGATTGGTAGCTGTAGGATTTGTCTGGGGTGTTCGGGTGGACCGATTTAAAATCCTGGGGGTGGTCGTTCGGGTGGAAACGGCCCGTCCGACTGCCCCCGCTAAAATAATATAATTAAATTATTTATTCCAACCAGCGCTTTTGCAATCCAACAGCGGACAAAACAAAATAATCCGGGGGCCCGGTTTTGATGTTTGAATAAAGATGGGGCGTTTTAGAAAACAAAACGGGCTTTGCGAAAATAGTTTTATGCAAACAACATATGATGCTGACGATGCAATGCACAAATCAACGCGATTTTCTAGTAGTGGTTTTGCGGGATGCCACAACTATGGAGCTAGTTGGGATGAAAGTCTACCTTACGCAGAATTTTCTTATAACAACAGCTATCAAGCCAGCATTGAGATGGCACCATTTGAATTTCTCTACGGAAGAAAGTGTACCACCCCATTGTTATGGAATGGTGTGGGAGAAATAAGTTTATTCGAACCAGATCTCATCAAAGAAGCCGAAGAGAAAGTCAAGTTGGTTAAGGACAGGTTGAAGATAGCATAGTACCGACAGAAAAGCTACGCAGATCCTAAGCGTAGAGAAATCACCTACGAAGTCGGTGATAGAGCTTATCTTAGAGTGTCACCACTTCGTGGAGTGAAGAGGTTCGGAGTCAAAGGAAAATTGGCACCAAGATATGTTGGACCATTCAAGATTCTGAGTCGTAAAGGAGAAGTTGCCTATGAAGTTGAACTGCCAGAGTCTCTGTCAGCTGTCCATAATGTGTTTCATGTGAGTCAGCTTAAGAAATGTCATCTAGAAATGGAAGAAACTTCTTTGAAGGATACTATACCCCTGGAAGAGGTTCAGTTGGAAAGTGATCTTACCTATGAGGAGAAACCTATCAAGATTCTTGAGACTGCAGAAAGAGTCACACGGACTAAGACTATCAAGTTTTATAAAGTCCAGTGGAACCATTATTCCGAAGAAGAAGCAACATGGGAAAGAGAAGATGATCTTCGGAAAGACCACCCTCACCTATTTGCTAGCCAATCCGAATCTCGAGGGCGAGATTCACCTTAAGGGGGTTAGATTTGTAACATCCCTAAAATCATGATTTCAAAGATTGCATATCATTCATGCATGCATATATATTTTGAGATCATTTTCCAACTCTTTCAAGAAAACAGAAGCACATAGTGCTATTATTTTATGTGAGCAAACATAAATCAAATGACTATCCTCAATTGAGAGCATAAGTGTTTTAAACCAAGTTTTGTTTGCTTCCTTGTTGATTGGATTGAATGTGGAGTTTGGACAAAAATTCACAGAACAAATATGATTTCAAAACCATTTTCAAAACATTTCCAAATCAAGTGCTATAGCACTGTTTATTTTGTTTATTCAAAAGAACCAAGCTTGAACAGAGAGACCACATGTTTTTATGCCCAGAAATATGAATGTTGCACCCTACAAAAATCCTGAAAAGGTTTGAATTCAAATAGCTTTTGAAACCATTTGAAAAATGATTTCTGAAAATGCAAACAGAAATAGAAAAGGAATAAAGAAAAGGAAAAGGGACGGCGCTGCTATTCTAGCCCAGCAGAGAAACCAGCCCATTTAGCCCACCCGGGTTCCCCCTCTCTCCTTCTCACTCGCAGACGAACCCGTAGAGAGACTGACGCCAGGACCCCACCCCCTCTCTGTTTTATTCGCTGACAGGTAGACCCACTGCCACGTCAGGCTCGTCGTCAATCTCGCGCTGAAGACCTGCTCGTCGTGGCCGTTTCTTCCACGACACAAATGCGCTTAATTGGCGTTGATTGCTCGCGAGATTCTCGCCCCTGCTCCGCCTACTTAACCCCCACCTCTCTGCGACCATTTCCCCTCACTTAGATCCACCTCTCCGCCACCAGGCTGCCCGCAATCAACCCCACACCGCCGCAGACAGAGCTCACTCCGGCGATCGATTCTGGTGAGCCCCGTGCGCCCCTTCCCCTCTGGTTCATACAAGACGTTTCACAGCTTCCTTGCGCACCTCCTGACCCCACTGGTTCGTCCTGTACTTCCCCAGGTCGTCGATTCTGTTCAACACCGCAAGCTCCCAACGACAACCTCGACTCCGACGACCAAATTCCGTAAGCCCTTTGCGCCCCTTCACCTCTGACGCACGCGAAGTTGTTCTCCACTGTCTTGTGCATCATCTGGTGCCGTTTGTTTGTGCTAGGGAGACCAGGAGCGTCGCCAACGTCGCCGTCTACTTGAACCCGACGCCGCCCGCAACTCCGACGAGCTCCAGCAGCCCACTCCGTGCGCCCCTTGCCAAGCCGCCGCCATGTTGAGCATCAGCACGTCGCCACGGTTCTGGTAAGCCCATCCGATGACCCTAGGACGACCTGTAGCGCCGTGCCGCCGTAGGCAGAGCTCGCCGCCGCCAGTAGCCGCCGCTAGCGCCGCTCAGTTTTGGTCGATTGATTCGTAGCCGTCAGATCTAGATCCAGTGCGTAGGATTAGTTCACTTAACGAACCGTTACGAATAGATCTGAGCCGTGCGGGTTAAGTAGATCCAACGGCCCAGAAGCGCGATCCAACGCGAAACGGTATGGTCCAATTAGAAATAGACGCGTGGCTGGAGTTTAGATTTAAAACTGGATTTGAATCTGATTGTTATTCAAATTTGATTGGGCTATAATTTTGATCCCCATGTTAGAATTTGACAAATTTTATACCGTTGGAATCAGGAGAGCAAGCTCTTTCTGATTATGCAATGTGTTTAATGTTTTGCTACTGTTAAAAAGGTTTTATTTGCAGAAACTTGTGTTGGACTAAATTGAGTATATGAAATGTTTAGGAAATAATTAGGGTTTAAATAATGGTTGTTTGGCAAGTTTTTAACTTGTTATTGAATCAGTACTGTATTCTTGCTTTGTTGAGTTTTAAAAATCATCACATACCATCTTGCATGCATGCATATATTTTTGATTGTATATGTTTGGTGTGTAATTGTTGCTACAATTCTTTGTGTAGATTTTGGTGCTAGTGATTGTGATTGTGAGGAGTGCTACTCTCCAAACCACCAAGAAAAGTGGTACTTCATGAATATTATCATTCCTATGTTTTCTACTAAGCATTAGAAACATTTTGTTAGACTTGCATGCCATATTTTGCTTATATGCCATGTTGGGAAATCCTAGTAGTTGTAGAATTGCTAGGGAATCTCTAAGTTAAGTTGCTATCTATGCTAAGCTTAGCCTAGCTAGTAGCAAACAAGGGTTAGTGAAATATACATGCTATGATGAAAATATTTCTAAGTCTTTGGACTTGTGTTTTGCCTAATAAAACAACTAAGTTAATGAAACACCTGGGTGGAATGGAAGGATTGGTTTATGTTGAGTGGTTACACAAGGCCCATTTCTATGGTTTACCATGTGTATCTCACTTGTGGTAAGCCACCCAGGAACAAAGAGATTTTAGAGGCCAAGTGTTAAGAAGCTTCTAGTGCAGCCACTTGGCAATATGGGCTCTGCCTGGATCACATAAGTTGCTAGAACTTAGCCATTTGGACAGTTGGTGGTAGTGGGAATGATAGGTTGGAGCGCGTCCATTTGGTCTAAGGGAAAGCTTCTGAAAGGTCCTGTCTTGGTGAAACCAAGTCTGGTGGGGAAAGTGCACAACCTCTGTAGATGGAAAAATCTAAGTACTTAGCCAAGTCCATGGCAATGGACAACTTGAGCATCAATACATGGAAGCTATCAAGAATCTCCTCATCCCAATTTCTAAGTAAAATTTGTGGGTGAACAAGGGTGAAGGACCTCAATGTCTATTGGTGGTTCCTTGGGAAAAGTTTTGATAAAGAAAAACTTAGTGATTTCAACTAATAGGAAAAACCTATTTTGAGCAAAGCAAGCCAAGCTACACTTAGCCAAATTGCATATAGTATCTAGTCCACTTAAAATCTTACTAAGGTATCACTTGCCAATACTATTCCAAAGTATTGACCCACTGTGGCTGTAACTTGTGATGTTGCAGGTTACTCTGATGAGGATTAGGTGTCATGAGTCTACACTCAACATGTTTGCCTATGGCACATGAAGATGAAGACTTTTATTTATTTACTTATTCAAACTCTTGTATTAGGCCTGTGGCCTTGGAGTTATAAAGACTATGTTTATCTCTGGAATGGCTGTAATAAATGACCTTTGTATCTGTGTACTTCATCTTAAAGTGTGGATGCTAGCATTGATCCAGGGACTAGCATTGCAATCACATGGATCTTTTTCCTTTATAAAGGAGGGATCTTACAAGGTGCTCTCCTAAGATAGATCCTATGAGTTTGATTAGGCAATTGAGAGGAACTGAGCAAGACATAACAATGCAAATACTAGTCAGAAAGATCCTATGAGGTTGATTTGGCAATACAACAAGATACATAGACCGCCATCCAACTACATCTATGACTAGAAGTCCACCTTCATGTTATCATCCGACCCCCCTTCAGTATTAAGTTGCAAGCAACAGACAACTGCTTTAAGCAAAGTGTGTAAGGTAAACAGTCCACATGTTCCATGAACAAGAGACCGCTGTTTTCTCCCTAGTAGCAACAACACATCTACAACCGAAGAGATTATTGTCACTTCCCTTGGAAACTAGAGGCATGAACCCACTATCAAGCATAAATACCCCCTCTTGGAGTCACTAGAAACTACTTGGCCAAGATAACCACTAGCAACAGAGAGCATGCAAGAACACAAACAACACAGACATGATAGAATCATAAGACAAAACCATTAAACAAACCAACATAATAATCTCAATATCCATTGGATCCCCGCAAACACAGCATGCATGATTACAAATAGATTAGATCTTGATCATGAACGGATCTCACATGATCTATACATGAAAGCACAAAGGAGGAGATACAACCATCTAGCTACTACATGGACCCATAGTCCAAGGTGGAACTACTCACGCATCATACCGGAGAGAAGGCCTCCGAGATGATCTCCTCTCCGACAGGGTGACGGGAAGAACTTCAGATCCCCCCGATCTAGGGACGATGGTGGTGGCGGCTATAGATGGTTTCGTGGATTTCTTATTGGGTCCTTAGGGTTCCTGCATCGGGGGATTTTTATAGGCGAAGGGGGAGATCGAGGCAGCCGCCAGGGCTGGCAAACCCTAGCCAGGCGCGTGCTAGGGCCCACCCGCGCCTAGGGTGGGTCTGCCCCCCCGGCTGACCCCCTGGCTCTCCTCTGGACTTCTTGTTCCCCACGGAAAGTAATTGACTTTGTCCTTTGTCCCGTCCAATTCCAAGAATATTTCTTTACTAACTTTTCTGAAACCAAAAATAACAAAAAACAGGCACCTGGCACTGTTGCAACTTGTTAGTAGGTTAGTACCAGAAAACATGTAAAAAGCACCTCAAAGTGTGGACAAGTAAAGCAAAGTAGATACTAAACAAGCATGCATCATAAAAAATTATAGTTACGTTTCCAACGTATCAAAAACCAAGCAAAAGAAACAAAACAAACTAAAAACAAAGTAAAGATAAAGGAAGTGAAGGACTACCCTAGTGAACACGTCCTTAGCCTCCTCGGCAACGGTGCCAGAAATCTTGATGCGTGCACCCAGTGTTGACGTGGGACACTTCGTTGGAACCCCTAGAGCAAGGTGTGATGAGCACAGCAGCAAGTTTCCCTCAGTAGGGACCGAGGTTATCGAACCAGAAGGAGGAAGGAAACGTCTCAAAGGTGTTGCAAGCAACGTGGAAACCTGCACAACATAAACTCAAGACTTTGTTCCAATGAATCAGTGAGGTTGTCAAGCTCACCGGTTTGATGAAACAAAGGATTAAACGTATGGTGTGGAAGGTAATGGTTTGCAGCAAGTAAACAAGTAACAGTGGAATATGTATCAATGGTAAAGATTGGACCGGGATCCATAGTTCACTAGAGGTGCTCTCCTTAGATAAACAACATGGCATGAAGGGTAAACAAATTACAGCAGGGCAATTGACATGAACTGAGCAAGGCATAACAATACAATTACTAGTCAGAAATATCCTATGATATTCGATTGGGCAATACAACAATATACATAGACCGCCATCCAACTGCATCTATGACTAGAAGTCCACCTTTAGGTTATCATCCGAACCCCCTCCAGTATTAAGTTGCAAGCAACAAACGACTGCTTTAAGCAAAGTGTGTAAGGTAAACAGTCCACATGTTCCATGAACAAGAGACCATTGTTTTCTCCCTAGTAGCAACAACACATCTACAACCGAAGAGATTATTGTCACTTCCCTTGGAAACTAGAGTCATGAACCCACTATCGAGCATAAATACCCCCTCTTGGAGTCACTAGAAACTACTTGGAAAAGATAGCTACTAACAACGGATAACATGCAAGATCACAAAAAACACAGACATGATAGAATCATAAAGACAAAACCATTAATCAAACCAACATAATAATCTCAATATCCATCGGATCCCCGCAAACACAACATGCATGATTACAAATAGATTAGATCTTGATCATGAACGAAGCTCACAAGATCTATACATGAAAGCACAAAGGAGGAGATACAACCATCTAGCTACTACATGGACCCATAGTCCAAGGTGGAACTACTCAAGCATCATACCGGAGAGAAGGCCTCCGGGATGATCTCCCCTCCGGCCAGGTGCCAGGAAGAACTTCAGATCCCCCCAATCTAGGTACGATGGTGGCGGCGGCTACAGACGGTTTCGTGGAGATTTGATCGAGTGCTTAGGGTTTCTTCATCGGGGGCTTCTTATAGGCGAAGGGGGAGGCCAAGCAGGCGACCAGGGGGGTCAAACCCTACCCAGGCACGGGCCCACCCCTGGCCGCACCTAGGGGGGTTTGTCCGCCCTGGCACGCTTCTCCAGCTCCCCTCTGGACTTCTTGTCCCCACGGAAAGTAATTGACTTTGACATTTGTCCTGTCCAATTCCGAGAATATTTATTTACTAGCTTTTCCGAAACCAAAAACAACAAAAAAAGGCAACTGGCACTGTGGCAACTTGTTAATAGGTTAGTACCAGAAAACATGTAAAAAGCACCTTAAAGTGTAGACAAAGCAAAGCAAAGTAGATACTAACAAGCATGGAACATCAAAAATTATAGATACGTTTCCGACGTATCACACCTCTGTCCACCGCCCTAGCACTTAATCAGCAAGCTCAGGAGTGATGGAAACAATCGTGCCATTTTTCATTGGGACTCCAATTTTAGAGTGTTGTAGCAAACTTCTTTTCCCCACAAGGGTGACCCAAGGGTTTATATCGAACTCTCGAGGAATTGGTTGTGGAAGTATATTTGTCTTCTCCTCTTCAAGCAACCTATAAAGTAAAATAATTTGTCTTGTGTCCCCAAATCCACCAAGTGGTTTTCAAGCACAAGGTTTCGTATTAGTAATATGGAATAAAATATAAATTTAACTAGAATAAATAAAGTAAAGTAATGCAAACTAGATAATATGAAAGATAGTAGAGTTGTTTTTGGGTTTTTATGAGTGATTGTAAGTAGGGAAAGTATTTTTGTATTTTTGGAATAATAAATTGTAGAAAATATAAAAGGTACTAGATGCAATGGAAAGGTGTTTCTTATGATTAAAATTTGACCGGGGTTCATGGGTTCACTTGTCTAATCTCTTTTTAAGTTGTAGTAATCATAAAACAATTCATCAATGATAAATATTCATGGAACTTATATATGTGTTTGATAAGCATTCATATGGGCATCACATTGTAACATAGAGATGAAACACATCTCTCTTATACTCCTCAAGGAAGGGAAACTCCGTGCAATCTTGAATTAAGAACAAATCAGAGTATAGCTTTAATTAATATAACATGATGTTTGAAATAAAAATATGTTACCTTGATCTAACAAGATTATCACACTATCACATGATAACTATAGCACATGATTTCACTTTATCCCTAGTGAGGCAGCAAAAGAAATATAAAATAATAAAGTAGATATTCAATATTGTTTGTCACAATTCAATCACTACCACCATGCTACTCCATCTAATACACACTTTTCCCCATACAAGTTCTTGCATACAAGTTGGATCGAAACAAGCAATTAAGAACAGGGTACATGATATGCATCTATCAATACATCTTACACAAAATAGATTCCACTCTCAAATATCAAATCATAGAACAAAGATCCACCACATAGAAATTACATATATGACCATAATCATGTAGGGTAGCTCATATGGTACTAGATCTATGAAGAAAAAGAGACAAATAGATCAAGACACTGCCACAAACCCATAGTACGGAGGTGTACTACTCCCTCTTAAACATGGTGATGACGTTGGAGATGGTGGAGAGGGTGGAGATACCTCGGAGGTGGTTCCGATGGTGTTTCTCCCTCCAATCTTTGCTGGATCTAACTCTGTTTGGTGGTGTTTTCATCTTTGGTGTGCTCTCTCTCGAGGAATCCCTAGGGGATCCTTATATAGGGTTTTTTTAGGTCAAGAGAACTCCGTGAGCGAAAGAATCAAGGCGATCAGACGACCGAGGAGCAAACGAGCATAGGTGGCGCACCCACCTTGTCGTGGTGGTGGCACGACAGATACCATGGGTAGGCTAAAGTATGGGGCCAATGGATGCTAGTGGGATCTGCGGAGGGAAGATGTAGTGATTTCTACACACAACAGACTAGAACTTAGATCTTTATTTCTCCCCAATCGAGTTACAAGTGCTCCTTGAGCTGTATCAAGGAGCTGTATCAGAGAGAGGAGGAAGAAGACTATTATGCGAGCCCTTCGGTGTGCAATGAATCCATCCCTCCTCCAGGATCCCGTGCCCCTCCTTATAAATGGGTCCCTTGGTTCCTCCTAGGGCTGACGTGGCAAGCATATTCTTGGAATATGCTTGTCCCAAAGTGGTATCTCGGCGAACTCCTTTCCGTGTCCACCTTCTATCGGCGGCAAAGACCCAGAGACCCCCACATGTGAGCCTCGGGCTTCCCCACTGTCACCTCCGTGACGCTTGTTTGCCCCTCTGCGGCTTTGCTCTTTGTCCTTAGTGCTTGGCCCTATGTAGATTCCTCCTAGACAGTAGCTAGGGTTTGACTCTGGGATCCTTCTCCTTCTCCTGCAAGTTTCCCGTTACTCGGCCTCGTCTCACATTACTCGGCTCGGCCTTCACCTGCATACGAACTGATCAATCTTATTCGACCGACTCAGTTCACACATCGGCCGAGTAAGGTGTTAATCACTCGATTCTTGCCTAGACATGGCTCATTTGGCCGAGTCTTGCATGCCTCGGCCGACTTAGCTTATAATTCGGCATATGGTAAGAAAGGTTCCTTCCTTATTTCCGCTATCTTGACCCTACCTGGGGTCATCACCCCAACATTAGTCCCCGAAGCTGGTGCGGTCCTGCTGGAAACTTCGGCCGGGCCACATCAGTTTCCAGACATTCATTCCTTCTCATTTCTTATCCGAGGTATTTCTTAGCCGACGCTCTTTTCAGCTATCCTCCTTCTCTTTATCTTCTCCTACCAAGGTATGAACTATGTTCCGAGTTATTCTCTTTTTTCCGGGGTATCTATTTGGCTTCTTGAGTAAGCCTCATCCTACGTGTACCAATCATCACTGCTGCCTAGTTTATTGTTCCAGTGACGCTTCGATAAACGCAACGATCAGATGGCCCGATCTCCTCTCGAACTGTGTGGCCCTCACTGTGGCTCCACTCTCCGTCCGCGATTAGGCGATACACGCGATTATGCAGTTACCGTGGCACAACCATGATCCCACTACCGCTCACCATAGGCAGTTATAAAGAGGGGAGTGGGGGTGGGTCGATTCAGTTTTCCCCTCCCCTCTCCCTTCGTCTTCCTCCCAGGGCCGCCGCTGTCGTTCGCGCTCCAGTAACTGCGCCACCGCAGTTCCTCCTCGACGATCACGCCACGGCTCTCGCGAACCCGCCATCGCGCCCCGCTTTCGTGTTTTCGCCGGTGTGCCTCTCCGCAGCGCTGCCACTAGGTTTCTGTCCTAGGTGTTCTTCTCGTTTTCTTCGAAATCCCACGGTGGTTCTTTCTCTGTTCCGCCGGCGCGTCCGTCGCGACTGCACCTCTAGGCCTCTCCCCGCCGCCAGTTATTCTTCCGTCAATTCCTCCGACGAGCCCATGTCTAGCTTCGCCAGCGGCGCTCTTGTCGGGGAAGAAGATCTTATGGCGGGCCCATAACAGGGTTCCTAGCAAGGCTCCACGGTTACTCGCCGGGAGGTTGAGTGGCTGATCAAGACTCTCCGAATCCCTACCGAGGTAAGTTGTCGTTTACTCGGGAAAGAATCCTCCCCCGTACATGATGAGGGTGAGTTCGTAGTTTTCATGTCCCATTTTTCTTGTGGATTCGGCCCTCTTAGTGATTTCGCTAGGATCTTCTTAGATTACTGCGGCCTTTAGCCACATCACCTGCCGGCCAATGCTGTAGCCTCTCTGTCAGCCTTTATCTCGGCTTAGGAGGGGTACTTCGGCCTCTGGCCTTCTGTAGATGTATGGTCTAAATTCTTTCAAATCCGAGCTAACGTTGTGCCAGATAAATCTCTCCACCCCTCTGAGAAATCTCTCACCCAATGCGGGGCCGCCTCCATTACACCTCGAAAAAACTCTATGTTCCCCGGTGTTGCGGGCCTTGAGTCTTGTAAGAAGTGGCATAGATTGTTTTTCTATGTCAAGAATACCGGAGCAGAAGACAAGATTCGGCTCCCTGCTTTCTCCATCGGTCCTCCTTCAAAGAATAATTGGCTCTATAATCCGAGGAAAACCCATGCTCTTGCCGAGGAATTAGAGCTCCGGCTTATGGAGTTGATTCGTGCTGGGCTCCGGGGTGAAGATTTAATGACTACATTTGTTAGCAGCTGAATCTGCCCCTTCCAGCTTCGCTCCCACAAGCTCTGCTACATGAGCGGTCCTCCTCAGGTAAATTAGACATAGGTGGTTTCATCCGAGTTATTCTTCCATTATTCTTTTGCTAACTCTTGTCCGTTTTTCTCGCAGAGGTTTGCGGAGCAGACCACAGAAGACGCTGAGGTTTTGGCTCTTCCTTGGACCGCTGACCGCAATACCCCGGACAACGGAGAACCTGATCTGGAGGAGTTCATTCATAAGCCGGAAGCTGCTCCTGTTTGCACCCGGAGCAAGGCCTCGGCCTGTGCAGATGAAGGTGATTCAGACGGCGTCCAAATTCTTGAGGTAGTTGCCGTGGTGCCTATCTCTTACGCATTTCCGACTCCTTCTTTCCTAGCTAACTAGGATGGTCAGGTGCACGAGGTCGATCCTCTCGCTTCCGAAGCCCCTATTGCTTCCAAGAAACGCACTGCCTCGACGGATCCTTCCGATGCTGCCCCTAAGAAGTGTACCAAGAAATCTTCTCACCACATTCCGAGGCGTAAGACTATGCCTGGAGTTACTGGGTAAGTTTCCTTTTATATTCTCAATTGTATTTCTTGTTTCTCTCTTTCTATCTCCGAATTAACTTTTACTTTCTTGCAGAGCTCCACTTTCCGCAAAGCCAAGCAGTCCGAGTATGACATCTCATACTACTCGGCCGCCTTCACCCTCTCCCCCAGAGGATGTTCGGGTTCCCAGTCCTCCTCATGATGATTCTCCTCCCATGCCGACTAAGGCATCTCCTCGACGAGATGAGCCCATTGCTCCCCCATTGTCACCGAAGTTACCCCAATGCCGGATCACCCGGCCGACTCTGCCATTCCCCTCAAGACTCCCGAGGTTTCCCCCAATGATCCTTCGACTACCGCAGTTCCAGCTCCTGCTCCAACTTCCACCGAGGTTACCACTAACTCGGCCCCTTTGGAGACTATTGTTCCCCCTGCTGCCAAGGACGTGGCCGCCAGTTCAGAGGTCGCTGCTCCTACTGAAGTTCCCGCCAAGAGCAAGAAAGTTGTTGCCGCTAAATCCTTGACATCTCAGAAGGGGCCAACAAGCTCTTCTCATCCCAGCATCGCTGATTTACTTCGTAAGGGGGCTTCTACCATTAATCCTGGTGCTGCTCTTGCCGCCGACACACAACTTATTCTTCATAAGAGTCCGGCGGCAGCGGCAGTTACGCAATAGGCCCGAGGTAAAGTGCTAACACACACCGAGAGCGGGAATAGCCTCGGCTCGTTGGTGGAATATGCCAATAACTGGAATGCCGCCGATCGAATTGAAGGCAACCGGAGTAGCCAATCATTCCAGCTTTTCGACATCAGCAGTCGCTTGCATATGGCTGCTAAGATTGTCCTTGAAAGTGATAAGATGAACGAGGTAAGCGCCTCAATTTATACTTCGTCTATTAACGATATGATATTATATACACACTAGTCCCCGAAGCTTGCAACCGGATGATTAGTTATTCGTTTGGAAGCTTTTACTTGTTTCAAATATAATTACTTGTTGAGTCAATGTTTCAGATCTACCGCATTTTCGAATATCCATCCATCTAGATTCGAGTCAATGTTTTACTTGATTCGGATCTGTTTTACTTTCGAATATCCAACCATCTAGATTTGAGTCAAGTTTTACTTGATTCGGATCTGTTTTACTTTCGAATATCCAGCCATCTAGATTCGAGTCAAGTTTTGCTTGATTCGGATCTGTTATATTTTTGAATATCTAGCCATCTAGATCGGAGTCAAGTTTTAATTGATTTGGATCTGCTTTACTTTTGAATATCCAGCCATCTAGATCTGAGTCAAGTTTTACTTGATTCGGATCTGTTTTACTTTTGAATATCTAGCCATCTAGATCCGAGTCAAGTTTTACTTGATTCGGATCTGCTTTACTTTTGAATATCTAGCCATCTAGATCCGAGTCAAGTTTTACTTGATTCGGATCTGCTTTACTTTGTTTAACTTGTTGTTATCTTCAGGTTGCTCACGATCGGCGGACGGCCGAATTTCAAAGGTTGCTCTTTGCGCACAAGAAACTTCAAGATAAATTTTAGCAAATGGTCCCTGTCGTGAAGAAAACTGGTAAGCTACTCGGTTCTTAGTGTATTTTATCCTTGTAAGAAATTCAGTTTTTGTATCAATTTCTAATGTGCTGTTGTGCAGTTAATGTCAACAATCTGAATACCCATCTTACAAAGAAGTTCGGCGTTCTTGAAGGTTAGTTATCCCTTTTTCCTTTTAATTATCAACTCTTGTTCGATGTAAATCTTGGGTATCTTACGATTTCCCGGCTTTGGTATAGATGAGTTACAAACACTTGTAGTGTCGCATCAAGAATGTGTATCTATGTCTGATATGATGCTGCATTTTTAGAGCAAGCTGCTACTCACTCGGCAGAACTTAAGGAAAGAGATGACGAGATTTCCCGGCTCCGTGCCGAGGTTAAATCTCTTAAACTTGCCCAGAAGTCCGAGTTAGAGAAAATTGACCAGGAGTTTTCCGAGGAGAAAAACCGACTAAGTCTGAAGCTTTAGAAAGGCAAGGAACTTCTTGACGCCGCCGAGCTAAAGAACCAGGCGTTGACCGAAGAAATCGCTGGTTTGAGAAGAATAGGGTGAACTGGACCACGGATCTCCAGAAAATGCTGCGATATATCCATCGTGAGTTTTCTATTACTGGTCGAGTTACTCTTTTTCCTTTGCTTCTCTTGACTTATTTGATTTTGTTTCCTATAGACCATTTTCCAGAAGCTATACCTGCAAGCTCCAAGGCTGTGCTTGCTGCTCGTGAGCGCCGAGGTGTTCCCGCTGCTCCGAATCAAGAATATTCCATGGAGGATTTTTTGATTGTTGTTGTTGCTGCCGTTGGGCCAATGAAAGTTATGGGAAAATATTTAGTGCAAGCAGCTATTTGGGCCTACCATGTTCTCTGGCCGAATGAGCCAGAGATTGATGAAGTGGAAGTGCTCGTGGCGAGGCTGCTGGAGTCCCAAACTCGGTTAAATCTTTGGAGGGAATCCGCTGGACGAGCTGGAGCCGATATGGCACTTACTGTTGTTTTGTAATGGTATGAGGATATCTCCCTCAATATTTTGATGGACTTGTGCACAGGCTCTCCTTGGATTGAAAATCCAGATTTTGTTGCTCGTCACCAAGCCCGCGCCTTCCAGCTTACTGAATATGCTGATGTTCATCACTGGATCGAAGGGCCAAGTTTCCTTCCTAACGAGGCCAAAGATGATGCCGACGTTGCAGGTGATGATGAATCCGATGGAAATTCTGGTGGTGAGGGTGAGTCGGGTGAAGATTCTGATAACGTTGATCAGTCCAGTGATAATTCGGGAGAGGATGCCGGCGCTTGATCCTCCTCCAAGGGAACTGAAGCTTCCCAAGCTCAAGGTGGGGTCGCTCAGCTAACTACCCTTGCCCCAGATGCTCCTGCAACCTCCGTGGAAGCCGAAGTAAGCTCTGTAGAAGCTCAAGCAACTCCCAAGGTCCCTGCTCCTACAGTTGTTATTTCTAATGAGGCCGAGGTAGTCTCGGCTGCATCCGAGGTACGAACGTCGGACGCTCCTGTTGCTACCACTGTCCCTCCCACGGGTGATTCGGCAACTGCCAATGCTTGAGTTTAACGCTCTTTTGTGTTCAAGTCCCCGGTATGCCGGGCGTATGTTGGTTTAAAACAATATTCCTCTTTTGGTATTCTGTAACCCGTTTTAACTTTGGCATGCTACGCTGTAGTAATGTTGTCACTCTTCTAGTTGAATTGGTGCGATTCGTATCTTTGCTTACTAAATTTCAATTTCATAAATTCGGATCATTATCCATATGTATGAATCTCGTTCGACATCCCTCCTATGCCTTTTATTTATTTCTTTGTTGCGAGACTCTTGGTTTTGCCATTTTTTTCCTCAAGAAATATGATCATTATGTCCATTCATCATTTAGTTTGATAAATTCATTATCTTTTCGAGTCATACTCTTGCAAGATAATATAGGTATGGTTTTTTCCTCATTATACATCGAACTGCTGATGTTATTACTTATGTGACTATGATAGTACAAATCGTTGGTTGTCTCCCCCGAGTTATTTCTTGGTTTGCCAGAACGACTATTTATATCATATCTATGATTGATGATAGATTAGTCGGGGCAGTCCCCGAGTCGTTTCTTGGGCTTCCGAGGTTCCATTCATAACCAAGTCGATGAACAGTACGGGGTAGTCCCCGAGTTACTGCTTGAGTCACCGAGTTACGGCCGAAGTTTCATACATACCCAAAAAATGGCAAACAATGTCAGGCAGTCCCCGAGTTACTGCTCGGGCTACCGAAGTATCATACATAGTTAAAAATGACAAATAACATGAGTCAGTCCCCGAGTTACTGCTCGGGCTGCTGAAGTTTCATAATTAAAAACGACAAATAACATGGGGCAGTACCCGAGTCACTATTGATATATGTCTGATACATCAAGTTGGTACATCATATCGCTAGATGCAATACACCTCTTCTAAGTGTAAAACAACAAAGTAAGGCCATGTTCCACGGTCTTTTTGATTCATCTCCGGATTTGCTTGCCTTGTTCTTTTCTGGTGTCTGAGCGTCGATCAAGTAATATGCATCGTTGTGTAATGCTTTACTCACGATAAACGGGCCTTCCCATGGGGGTGAGAGCTTATGCATGCCAGCTGTGCGTTGCACTAGTCGAAGAACTAGATCTCCTTCCTTAAAAAATCTTGGACTAACTTTCTTGCTATGATATCGTCTAAGCTCTTGCTGATAAATAGCTGATCTTGAGAGTGCCAATTCTCTTGCTTCTTCTAGCAAGTCCACATCATCTTGCCATGATATTTCGTTTACTTTGGCACTTGTGTATTGTGCCACTCTTGGCGAGTCATGCATTCTGTCGGCTGGAAGTACGGCTTCTACCCCATAGACAAGAAAGAAAGGGGCGTATCCCATCGATCTATTCGGGGTGGTCCTGAGGCTCCACAACACTGTTGGGAGTTCCTCAATCCAGCATCCTGCCAACCTCTGCAGCGGTTCAATCAACCGAGGTTTTATCCCTGACAGTACCAGTCCATTTGCTCTTTCTACTTGCCCATTCGATGCCGAGTGAGCCACCGAGGCAACATTGAGTCTTATGTGCTTTTATTGGCAGAATCTGGCAAAGGCTCCTTCCGCGTATGTAGAGGTACCAACATTTAATAAGGTAGAGATCCCTGTGTTTACAATGCTAGTCCCTGGATCAATAGCTAGCACCCACAGTTAAGATGTAATATCCAGAAACAAAGGTCATAATACAACTTTATAACCAGGAATAAAATAATTCATTACATCTTACATAGATCATTTGGCTATCTCATTACAATGCAGCAGAAATAACTTTAGCATGGAGTCCTTCATCTTCAAAGTGCCACAGGCAAACATGCTGGTTGTAGACTTGTAATCCTAATCAACACACTTCCCTGACATCAAAAAACCTGCAACATAATAAGTTACAGCCACAAGGGTAAATACATTTGAATTGTATTGGCAAGTGATACTATGGTAGTATAGTGGAGTCTATCATCTATATGCATTTGGCTAAGTGGAGCTTAGGCTTGCTTTGATCAAAATATATTTTCCTTATCATTTGAAAACACTAAGTTTTTGCTTGACAAAATCACCCAAGGCATCTCCCATAGAAATTGGTGATCCTTCAACCCTTGTTCAACCACAAAATTTTAACTTATAAATTGGGATGAGGAGATTCTTGATAGCTTCCATGTCTTGATGCTCAAATTGTCCTTTACCAGGGACATGGCTAAGTACTTAGATTTTTCACTCTACAGAGGTGGTGCACTTTCCCCACAAGACTTGGTTTCACCAAGACAAGATCTTTCAGAAGCCTTCCCTTAGACCAGAATGGATGCGTTCCAACTTATCATCCCCTACCACCAACCGTCCATTTGGCTAAGTTATTACAACCTATATGATCCAGGAAGAGCCCATAATGCCAAGTGGCTGCACTTGAAGCTTCTCAACATTTGACATCTCAAATCTCTTTGTTCCTGGGTGGCAATCCACAAGTGAGATACCAAGTTTTCCCCAGTATACTGGACTTGGTGATGCCGAAGTTTTCCCCAGCATACTGGACTTGCATAACCACTCAACACAAACCATTCCTCGTGTTCCACCCAGGTGATTCATTCACTTAGATGTTTTGTTAAACAAAAACACAAGTCCTTGACTTAGAAATATTCCATAACATGAATATAATCCACCCTTGTTTTCTACTAGCTAAGCTAAGCATGATGGTAGTAGGAATCTTAACTTAGGAAAATTCTACTAAGGTTTCATCTACTAGGATTTCCCATGGCATTGTTTATACTTAGCAAAAATTCCATGCAACTCCTACTTAGAAATACCACTAATGCATAGTGAAAATAATGGGACAAAAGTATGAAGCATCACTTGCCTTTTTGGTAGAGAATTATAAGTTCACTCCTTGACCTTGCAATATTCACACTTTTTAAATTCCACTGCAATTTAACCAAGCAAGCAATATTCAATCTACCATTCAAGCAAACATCACATAAAATAATAGAAACAAAGCAATGCATGTAAACATGCTAAAGGTTGTTTTATTTGAAAAAGTGGTTTCTAATAGGTTATAAACCTTTGAAAACACCTATTGTTCATTTTATATAAGTGGCAAAATCATTTGCAAAAGATTTTACTTATAAATCATTTTAAAACCAAATCAATATTTTATGTGGTTGAAAATGCCTTTAGAAAAGTAATATTTTTTATAGGGTTCACAAAATATATTTTTAAATCAAAAATCTTTGTGTTTAGGGTCAGAGATTTTAAATCAAAACATTTCCCAAATATTTTTCTCCAAAAGCATTTTTAACATAATAACATTATTTTTACTTGACTAGAAATGTTCTAATTCAAGGATTCATTCCTTAACTTCTCAAAATACCATTTTAAATCCATAAGTTGGTTTCTATGGTCAGTAGGTTCAAAACAATCCATTTGCTAAAGATTTTATCACAAAAATAATTTTAGAATGAATTTTATATTCAAATTATGCCTACACAAGTTTCTGCAAAAACAACCAATTTAACAGAAGCAATTTACTAAACAAAGTGTATGGTTGGAAAGAATTTGTATTGCTGATTCCATTGGTATAAAATTTGTAAAATTTGGTCGTGTAGATCAAAAGTTATGAAATTTTCAAAATCATACATCTAATAGTTTCATTCCTATTTTTAAAACAGAAGCTGGGCCACGTGGTGTGATTCTACTGGATGATACCGCTTCGACTGGATCGCACTCTGTGGATCGTTAGATATAAGTTAGATCATGCGGCACTGATCAACTCTTACCTCTTCGTCTAGATCTAATCCTAGCCAGATAATACGCATCCTACGGCTATAACGCGCTTGCCGGGAACTGGTTGCGCTGACGGAGGCAAGCGGCGGCGGCGCGGTCAGACTGCGGCGGAGCTGGCGATTTAGGAAGCAAGGGAGGTAGAGGAGGGCATTACCAGGTTCGCCATGCTTCGCTGATGCTCAACGTGTCCTTGTCTGATGAAGGGGTGCTCGAGGTCAACCTGAATTCCTCGCCGGAGTTCGTGGAACCGTCGGGTGCTCTCTGTTGAAGACGGTGGCGAGGCTACGGTGCTCGCCAAGAAAAATAAAGGTGATATTATATGCGTAGGGTCGTGGCGAGTATGTGCGTGTAAAAGAGAGGGAGAGGGGAGGTCAGAAGATACCAGGAAAGGTGGTCGGAGTAAATGGCAGACGGTGGCGCGTTCAGTCGATGTAGTTGCCGACGATAGGGGGCACGCGCGGAATGGTGGTTGGTGCTGGGAGATGCGTAGGGAGATGGGGAGCAGGCAGGTGGAGTCCAGGGGCAGTGGTGAGGTCTGGTGTCGTCGAAATTTGCCGTTTGAGCTCGTCGGAGCAGTGGGAGCGCGTGGAGGAATTCGTCCAGCCTGGGGGCTCCTGGAAGGCGTTGACTGAGGGGAAAGAGGGAGAAGATGGAGGCGTTTAAGGGAGCATGGTTGCGGTGAGTAACGGCCTCGGTGTTATTGCGAATTGAAGCCACGAAGATCAAGCCAGAAACAGGAGAGAGAGAGAGAGGAAGAACAGCTCGCGTGCGAGGTTGAAGACGCTGACGGGGCAGGTGGGGTCTGGCGGCGGCGAGAGAGAGAGGGGTCAGGTGGGGTCCATCTGTCGGCGTCTGAGGGGGTGAAACTGTGGGTGCGAATCGTTTTTCTCGTGGGAGAGAGGGATGGGCTGGACTGGGCTAGTGGGCTGGGTTAGCTGGGCTGGCTTCTATTCCCTTTTTTTGATCTGTTTCATTTTTCTTTTTCCTGATTTCTTTTTCTGTTTTTATTTTGTTTAATCATTTCAAACAAATATTTGGATTCAAACTTCAACCAAACTTTGTGTATATTCAAATATTGATTAGTAATACATTCTAAAGTCAAATTTAGAATAATTCTTTAATTCTTTTTAGGGTATAATAATTATTTAGAAATAGGCCCTTGTGTTAAATCAAATAAGATTAAATATATTTTCAAACCTTATTTAAATTCCAATATTTTTACAAAATCTTTCAGTAGGTTTATTTATTTAATGGGGTGCTAAATAATTCACTTTGAATTATTTATAGTATTTTATTATGATTATTAATCATTTTAATTTGGGCAATTGTTTTTATTCCAATGAAATTCAAATATGGTTTTAGTTCCATAAATTTATTTAGTTGATTTCTTTGATCCCATTTAAGTTAATTAAATAACTTTTATTCCACTTGGCTAAATTCTAAATATTATATTCCCATGATTTAATTAATTATTCTTATTAGGGATTTTGTCTTAATCAAATGGGATAGAATTTGGCTAAGGCCATATTATTTTGTTTGAATGTTATTTATCCATTTGTTTCATTTGGACTTGGATTATGTTTATTCCATTTGTTTATGGTCTTGTCCAAGTTTTATTTGGCTCTTATAAATAGTCCTTATTAATTATTTCTTATTTGTCTTTTGAAAACCATATCTTTTTATTTAGATCCAAACTTGGTGATTCCAATTTGTAAAATCTTATTTGGTATTTATTTATCCTTTTAAATCTCTTTAGGATTAATTGCTCACCATTTGGTATGGATTTTAGATAGGTGCTTTATTAGCTTTGGAAATTACTTTTCCTTATCTTATTAAATTCATAAGATTTTATCTATGGCTCCAAATTAAGTGAAAACAATTTCTGTGGTTTTATAATATTTCTATTTTTCATTCTTGATCATTTGCAAATGTTTGTTGACAAATTTTTATATGGATCAAAACCATGGTCTTAGGGATATCTTGGAAATGATTTTATTCCATTAGGGTTTTAGGGTTTTGATTTATTTTCCAAGTGTTTAAATTTTCCAGATGCATTTATGAAGAAGGCATTTCACTTGTTTTGAATTTAGTTGGATTAAAACATTAATCAAAGTTTGTTCAAGATGTTTTTTTTAAGTTTCCATTTAGAAACAAAAAGTTTCTTTTCACCCTAAATTTCAACAATTATTTATTTTTCACATTACAAAATTTGGAAATTTTTGGGATGTGACAGGCTACCACCTTAAAATAAATCTCGTCCTGAGATTTGGGAAAGATAGGGGTTACAAGTTGGCTCAAAGCAACTAGGGTACTACCACCCTAAAAATAAATTTCCAACTAGATTACATCCTGGCTTGCTTGGAATCTTGATGAAACCTCTCTGGAAAAACATCTGCATAGTGTCCTTTGTTTCCACACTTGAAACATGTGACAAGGCTGAGATCCTTCATAGGCTTGTTTATCTTGTGCTTCATCTTTTCTGGACAATTGCTTGCATAATGTCCTTGATCACCACAATTGGAACATGTGACAAGATTGAGTTCTTCACGTATCTTCTGTGGACAATTTGACACATAATGGCCTCGCTCTTTGCAGTCGTTGCACCACACGTGGCTGATTTCCTTATACTTCTTCTTCTTTGGACATTCATTGGCATAGTGTCCCATATATTTGCAATGGCAACACTGCACTTGACTTTTGTCCTTCTTCTTCTTGGGTTTCTCCAAAGCTAGGAGTGCTTCTAGTTCATGTTCTTCATATCTCACCTCAAAGGTGGGAAAGTTTCCTGGTCTCCTTAATCTTTTCCTTGGATATTACATATGTTTCCTCTTTGGTCCATCAAATTGAGTTATATTGCATGGAGGTGCAAGCTGAGATTTTCCTTTGTCTTCATCCTTCTTGGTAGAAGTTGTTCCCTCATGGGGGTTTACAATCTGTTGATGTACTTCACCTTGTTTCCTTTGTTGAACTATGGAATACATGGGGCATTGGATAGGGACATGATTATTTCCTTCACATAGGAAACAAGTAGCTTGAGATGTGGGGCATTGATTAGTTGGATGTTTCTCTTCACAATTGGGGCATTGATCTTCATGCTCTTTCGAAGTGTGATCCTTGTCTCCACAAACATTGCAAGCTTGAGTTCCTTCTATAATATCATCCTTGACATCATTGTTATCACAAACTCCTTGGGAAGGGTTGTCTCCCATGTTGATCATTTGATTTATCATCCTATGCAACAACTGGGTTTGGGTTAATATGAGTTCTCTCATGTTGACCTCTTGGTTGTTGTTGTCACCATTCTTGATGTTGGAGTTCCTTGGAGTAGTCATCTATTTGGGTTGGATTGGGATTAGAATAGGCAAAATATTTCTAAGGAAGAATTCTATTCACACACATCACAAGTCACACAAACAATGTGCAAACAATCACAAACAAACATTCCACTCAACAACAAGTTTCAAGCACATTTTTAGGCAACACAATATTTTTTTTTGGCTACACCACATAATTTGGTGGGTTTAATTTAAACTAAACATGGTGGTCCAACTATATGGTTTACTTGAGATCATTCCATCCTTCTTAGTTGACTCTTCATGAACAAGATCTTTATATCCATGGAGAATTTCTTGTATCTTGGCCACAAAACTTCAAAGGTGATGATGATTCCTTCTAAGTTGTGTTTCCTTAGTCTTCAAGTCTTGAGTAATATTTCTTGTCTCACTTGTAGTCCTTAGTGATATCCAAGTTGAAGTCCTTGGTGAATATAAAGTTGAAGTCTTTGATGATGTTGAAGTTTAAGTCATTTGAGTTGGTGAACTCCTTTGGTCATGGTTGAGGCTTTGCTCATCAAGTTGAATTAGAAGAGATGTAGAATTAAAACCAAAATGGTTGAGGAAAGAGTATACATGATTGTTTGTAAATAAGTTTTGGAACAAATTTAACTCCTATTTTTCTAAGGGGTTTTGTCCAATCCTAGGGTTACAATCCTACATGCAACACAGTGCTCTGATACCATCTATAGAGGTCCCAACCTTTAATAAGGTAGAGATCCCTGTGTTTACAAAGCTAGTCCCTGGATCAATAGCTAGCATCCATAGTTAAGATGTAATATCCAGAAAAAAGGTCATAATACAACTTTATAAACAGGAATGAAATAATTCATTACATCTTACATAGCTAATTTGGCTATCTCATTACAATGCAGCAGAAATAACTTTAGCATGGAGTCATTCATCTTCAAAGTGCCACAAGCAAACATGTTGGTTGTAGACTTGTAATCCTAATCAACACACTTCCCTAACATCAAACAAACCTGCAACATAATAAGTTACAACCACAAGGGTCAATACATTTGAATTGTATTGGCAAGTGATACTATGGTAGTATAGTGGAGTCTATCATCTATATGCATTTGGATAAGTGGATCTTAGGCTTGCTTTGCTCAAAATAGATTTTCCTTATCATTTGAAAACACTAAGTTTTTGCTTGACAAAATCACCCAAGGCATCTCCCAATAGAAATTGGTGATCCTTCAACCCTTGTTCAACCACAAAATTTTAACTTAGAAATTGGGATGAGGAGATTCTTGATATCTTCCATGTCTTGATGCTCAAATTGTCCTTTACCAGGGACATGGCTAAGTACTTAGATTTTTCACTCTGCAGAGGTGGTGCACTTTCCCCATAAGACTTGGTTTCACCAAGACAAGATATTTCAGAAGCCTTCCCTTAGACCAGAATGGACGCGTTCCAACCTATCATCCCCTACCACCAACTATCCATTTGGCTAAGTTATTGCAACCTATATGATCCAGGCAGAGCCCATAATGCCAAGTGGATGCACTTGAAGCTTCTCAACATTTGACATCTCAAATCTCTTTGTTCCTGGGTGGCAATCCACAAGTGAGATACCAAGTTTTCCCCAGTATACTGGACTTGGTGATGCTCAAGTTTTCCCCAGCATACTGTACTTGCATAACCACTCAACACAAACCATTCATCCCGTTCAACCCAGGTGATTCATTCACTTAGTTGTTTTGTTAAACAAAAACACAAGTCCTTGATTTAGAAATATTCCATAGCATGAATATAATACACCCTTGTTTTCTACTAGCTAAGCTAAGCATGATGGTAGTAGGATTCTTAACTTAGGAAAATTCTACTAAGGTTTCATCTACTAGGATTTCCCATGGCATTGTTTATACTTAGCAAAAATTCCATGCAAGTCCTACTTAGAAATACCACTAATGCATAGTGAAAATAATGGGACAAAAGTATGAAGCATCACTTGCCTTTTTGGTAGAGAATTATAAGTTCACTCCTTGACCTTGCAATATTCACACTCTTCAAATTCCACTACAATTCAACCAAGCAAGCAATATTCAATCTACCATTCAAGCAAACATCACATAAAATAATAGAAACAAAGCAATGTATGCAAACATGCTAAAGGTTGTTTTATTTGAAAAAGTGGTTTATAATAGGTTATAAACCTTTGAAAACACCTATTGGTCATTTTATATAAGTGGAAAAATCATTTGCAAAATATTTTACTTATAAATCATTTTTAAACCAAATCAATATTTTATGTGGTTGAAAATGCCTTTAGCAAAGTAATAATTTTTATAGGGTTCACAAAATATATTTTTAAATCATAAATCTTTGTGTTTAGGGTCATAGAGTTTAAATCAAAACATTTCCCAAAGATTTTTCTCCAAAAGCATTTTTAACATAATAACATTAATTTTACTTGACTAGAAATGTTCTAATTCAAGGATTCATTCTTTAACTTCTCAAAGTACCATTTTAAATCCATAAGTTGGTTTCTATGGTCAGTAGGTTCAAAACAATCCATTTTCCAAAGATTTTATCACAAAAATAATTTTAGAATGAATTTTATATTCAAATTATGCCTACACGAGTTTCTGCAAAAACAACCAATTTAACAGAAGCAATTTACTAAACAAAGTGTATGGTTGGAAAGTACTTGTCTTGCTGATTCCATTGGTATAAAATTTGTAAAATTTGGTTGTGTAGATCAAAAGTTATGAAATTTTCAAAATCATACATCTAATAGTTTCATTCCTATTTTAAAATAGAAGCTGGGCCACGTGGCGTGATTCTACTGGACGATACCGCTTCGGCTGGATCGCACTCTATGGATCGTTAGATCTAAGTTAGATCATGCGGCACTGATTAACTCTTACCTCTTCGTCTAGATCTAATCCTCGCCAGGCAATACGCATCCTACGGCTATAACGCGCTTGCCACGCTGGCGCAGCGGCGGCAAGTGGCGGCCAGTCGATCGCCTAAGCGGCGATTTAGGAAGCAAGGGAGGTAGAGGAGGGCATTACCAGGTTCGCCGTGCTTCACTGATGCTCAACGTGTCCTTGTCTGATGAAGGGGCGCTCGAGGTTAACCGGAATTCCTCGTCGGAGTTCGTGGGGTCGTGGCGAGTATGTGCGTGTGAAAGAGAGGGAGAGGGGAGGTTAGAAGATTCTAGGAAAGGTCGTCGGAGTAAATGGCAGACGGTGGTGTGTTCAGTCGATGTAGTTGCCGACGATAGGGGCACGCGCGAAAGGGTGGTTGGTGCTGGGAGATGCGTAGGGAGATGGGGAGCAGGCAGGTGGAGTCCAGGGGTAGCGGTAAGGTCTGGTGTCGTCGGAATTTGCCGTTTGAGCTCGTCGGAGCAGTGGGAGCTCGTGGAGGAATTCGTCCAGCCTGGGGGCTCCTGGAAGGCATCGACTAAGGGGAAAGAGGGAGAAGAGGGAGGCGTTTAAGGGAGCATGGTCGCGGTGAGTAACGGCCTCGGTGTTATTGCGAATTGAAGTCGCGAAGATCAAGCCAGAAACGGGAGAGAGAGGTAGAACAGGTCGCGCGCGGGGTTGAAGACGCTGACGAGGCACGTGGGTTCTGGCGGCAGCGAGAGAGAGAGGGGTGAGGTGGGGTCCATCTGTCGGCGTCTGAGTGGGTGAAACTGCGGGTGCGAATCGTTTTTCTCATGGGAGAGAGGGGTGGGCTGGACTGGGCTAGTGGGATGGGTTAGCTGGGCTGGCTTCTGTTCCCTTTTTTTGATCTGTTTCATTTTTCTTTTTCCTAATTTTTTTCTGTTTTGATTTTGTTTAATCATTTCAAACAACTATTTGGATTCATACTTCAACCAAACTTTGTGTATATTCAAATACTGATTAATAATACATTCTAAAGTCAAATTTAGAATAATTCTTTTATTCTTTTTAGGGTATAATAATTATTTAGAAATAGGCCCTTGTGTTAAATCAAATAAGATTAAATATATTTTCAAACCTTATTTAAATTCCAATCTTTTTACAAAACCTTTCAGTAGGTTTATTTATTTAATGGGGTGCTAAATAATTCACTTTGAATTATTTATAGTATTTTATTATGATTATTAATCATTTTAATTTGGGCAATTGTTTTTATTCCAATGAAATTCAAATATGGTTTTAATTCCATAAATTTATTTAGTTGATTTCTTTGATCCCATTTAAGTTAATTAAATAACTTCTATTCCACTTGGGTAAATTCTAAATATTATATTCCCATGATTTAATTAATTATTCTTATTAGGGATTTTGCCTTGATCTAATGGGATAGAATTTGGTTAAGGCCATATTATTTTGTTTGAATGTTATTTATCCATTTGTTTCATTTGAACTTGGATTATGTTTATTCCGTTTGTTTATGGTCTTGTCCAAGTTTTATTTGGCTCTTATAAATAGTCCTTATTAATTATTTCTTCTTTGTCTTTTAAAAACCATATCTTTTTATTTAGATCCAAACTTGGTGATTCCAATTTGTAAAATCTTATTTGGTATTTATTTATCCTTTTAAATCTCTTTAGGATTAATTGCTCACCATTTGGTATGGATTTTAGATAGGTGCTTTATTAGCTTTGGAAATTACTTTTCCTTATCTTATTAAATTCATAAGATTTTATCTATGGCTCCAAATTAAGTGAAACCAATTTCTATGGTTTTATAATATTTCTATTTGTCATTCTTGATCATTTGCAAATGTTTGTTGACAAATTTTTATATGGATCAAAACCATGGTCTTAGGGATATCTTGGAAATGATTTTATTCCATTAGGTTTTAGGGTTTTGATTTATTTTCCAAGTGTTTAAATTTTCTAGATGCATTTATGAAGAAGGCATTTCACTTGTTTTGAATTTAGTTGGATTAAAACATTAATCAAAGTTTGTTCAAGATGGTTTTTTTAAGTTTCCATTTAGAAACAAAAAGTTTCTTTTCACCCTAAATTTCAACAATTATTTATTTTGTTTATTTATTTTTCACATTACAAAATTTTGGGATGTGACAGCGAAATTTGTGCCATTATTTGTGATGATACTGTGTGGGTATCCATATCTTAAGATAATATCTTTGAGGAATTTCACCGCCGTGGGCCCGTCATATTTTCTTATCGGCGTCACTTCTATCCATTTTGTGAATTTGTCCACCATGACCAGAATATGAGTCATTCCGCCGCAAGCCGGTTTAAATGGGCCTACCATATCCAAACCCCACACAGAAAATGGCCAAGTGATTGGTATTGTTTTTAAATCGGATGAAGGCGGATGTATCTTGCTGGCATATCTCTGGCAACCATTACACTTCGTTACCAATTCCTTTGCTTCCTTCAGCGCAGTCGGCCAATAAAATCCATGTCTAAATGCTTTGGCCACTAGGGCTCTGGATGAGGCATGATGCCCACATTCTCCTTGATATATATCCAAAAGGATTTGCTGCCCTTCTGCCGAGTCAACGCATCGTTGTAGTACATTTGTCACACTTCTCTTATAAAGCTCATTATTTATGATTGTGTAGGATTTTTCTCTTCTCACTATCTGCCTGGCCATAATGTCATCGTCCGGCAAGATCTCTTCTTTGAGGAATGAGAACATGGGTTGTGCCCACGTTGGCGCGGATTTTTCCGAGAAAATTATGTTTTCAATTTCCATTATTTCCACCGACATGAGGTCTGTGGTCTTTTCCTAATCCATCTGTGGGTCAGCTGAAGTAATTCCCGAATAATTTGGGTTATGTTCTTTGTCGATTTACATTGGGACACACCATTCTATCTGCTTTGCCGAGATACGAATTGACTCGGATTCTGACGAAGGCGTAATTGACGGTTTCCTCAGGTGTTTCAGAGCTATGCCAGGGGGAATTGACTGCCTGGTTGATCCGAGCTTTGACATTGTATCAGCAACATCATTTTATGCCCGAGGTATGTGATGGAATTCACACCCATCAAAATAACCGCTGATTTTCTGCACGTGAAACCTATAAAGGGCCATATTCGCATCTAGTGCGTCCCAATTCCCCGACACTTGCTGTACCACAAGGTCTGAATCCCCGTAAGACAGGATCAGACGTATGCCGATCTCTTTTGCCATTTTTAGGCCATGGACGAGTGCTTCATATTCAGCTACATTGTTTGATGCAGCGAAGTGTATTTGCAGCACGTATTTTAGATGATCTTTTTTTGGTGAAGTTAACACTATTCCTGCTCCTAGCCCATTTCTTAACTTGGACCCGTCAAAATGCATCGTCCAATAATTCGGATCTGGCAATGGGGGCTCATACTGTACTTCGGCCCAGTCTACAAAAAAGTCGGCCACTGCCTAATATTTAATTGCATCTTGCTTGTCAAACTGCGGAGCATAAGGTGATAAATCAATTGCCCATTTTGCTATTCGTCCACTCGCATCTTTGTCGCTTAGTATCTCGGCTATAGGTGCCTCACAAATCACCTTTATTGGGTGCTCCTCGAAATAATGTTTGAGTTTCTTCGCCGACATGTATAACATGTATACTCCGTAAGCCATCTTCTGGTAGTGTGGGTAGTTTTGCTTGTTGGCCGATAATACCTCACTTAGGTAATATACCGACCTTTGTACCGACTTACCTTCTTCATTCCATTCCACAAAAACTACTGCACTTAACACTCTGTTTGTGGCTGCCACATAGAGTAGCATAGGCTCTTTTGACAATGGAGAAGCCAAGATTGGTGCCGCGGCAAGCATCTTTTTTAACTCATGAAAGTCATTATTGGCCTGAGGAGTCCAGGTGAACTTATCGGATTTTTTCATTAACTGATACAAAGGTAATGCTTTTTTCCCTAGCCGACTCACGAACCGACTCAGGGAGGCCAGACACCCTGTAAACTTTTATACATCATTTAGGCACTTTGGTAGTTCCATTCTTTCAACTGCTCGGATCTTAGTCGGATTTGCCTCTATACCTCGGCTGGATACGAGTAAACCGAGTAATTTTCCAGCCGACACTCCAAAGGTACATTTTTCCGGGTTAAGTATCATTCGGAACCTTCTTAGGTTCGCGAATGTCTGTCGAATATCTTCTAGGAGCGTGTTGCTCTCTTTGTTTTTTATAACCACATCATCAACATATACTTGCACATTTTTCCAAATTTGGTCATGCATACATTTTTGCATGCATCTTTGGTACGTGGCTCCTGCATTACGCAGGCCGAATGGCATGGTGCGATAGCAATAAGCCCCATACGGGGTGATAAACGCAGTCTTTATTTGATCAACCGGGTTTAACGATATCTGGTGGAAACCAGAGTACGCATTTACAAATGATAACAGCTCGTACCCTGCGGTCGAATCAATGACTTGGTCTATCCTAGGTAAAGGAAAAGGATCTTTGGGACACGCCTTGTTAAGGTTCGTGTAATCGATGCACATTCGCCATACGATGGCTACATTTGGATCATCCTTTTTCTTTTCTACCAACACCGGATTTGATAGCCAATCCGGATGAAGTACTTCCATGATAAACCCGGCTGCAAGGAGTCGAGCTATCTCATCCCCTATTATCTTTCTCCTGTCTTCGGCGAAGCGGCGGAGAGGTTGCTTCACCGGCCTTGCTCCTGGACTTACGTGCAAAGAGTGCTCATCCAACTCCCTCGGTACCCCTTGCAGGTCCTGTGTTGACCATGCAAAGATATCCCAATTCTCACGGAGGAAGTTGGTGAGATCACCTTCCTATTTGTCATCTAGGCCAGCACCAATCGTGATGGTGCGCTCTGGGAATTGATCATCGATCTGGATCTTTTTTGTCTCCTTAGTCGGCTGGAACGATACACTTCCATGCGGGTTGGCAAGTGACGGCATGTTAAGCTGTGCCGACTGAGCCAGAGCTGCCGCCTCCTAAATTCTTCTTTTTTCTCTTGCAATTACCAAAGACTCGGCCAGGTTTGATCCGGCTGAGGCAAATTCCATTGATTTACTATAATCTCCATCTACTGTTATCACCCCCTGAGGTCCTGGAAACTTCATTTTCAAATAACTAATGTGGCAGCTGCTCATAAATTTAGCCAATGCTGGCCGTACGAATAAAGCATGATAGCAACTTTCCAGATCCACCACTTCAAACTCCAGATTCTCAGCTCTACAATTCTCCCTTGTGCCGAATAACACGTCTACTCGGACTTCCCCAATGGGCTCGCACGAGAGCCCCGACACTATACCATGGAACGTTGTCCTTGTTGACTGTAGCATATTCAGAGTTATTCCGAGTTTGTGCATTGTGTATTTGTACATGATATTGATGTTGCTCCCATTATCTATGAGCACTTTTGAGAACTTCACATTGATGCTAGGCCTGACAAACGTCAGATCCAGTACTAAGGCATACGATCCTGGGTTCGGCATTATTTTCGGATGATCCCTTATGCTCCAGGTTATTTCCTGATCGGCCCATGGCACATATCTCAGAACTGCTGGCATAACTGCATTCACCTCCATATGTCGGCGTTGCACGCTCTGTTTATCTTGTTGTTCTGTTGTGAAAATACAGTACGATTGGTGATGCTCCCTGTAATCATTGCATCCATCGTTGCCGAGGTTTCCCCTTCCATCTTGATTCTGGTTCGTCACTTGGTGCACCGCATCCCTCCGATCCGGGTTCTCATACCTCATAGGGGGTGGAGGTAACATCAGTTGCTGCGCATTCCCCCTGGTTAGCTGTGGATACTGCTGGTGATGCGCTTGATGCGGCGGTGCTTGTATGGCCACCGGGTTTCCCATCGCACTTTTCATCCAAGCGCATTGGCGAGTGGTGTGATTGGCTGGCTTGGCCGGGTTAGGCGTGTGGAATTTACACGGCTGATCCAGCATGGACTCCAACGTGTACTTAGGCCTTTCTTGCCATTGTTTCTTCTATTCAGGCGTCCACTGCTTCTTCCCCTTGTTTCTCGGTGTCCACTTCTGAGGACCATTCTTTTGCCGTTGATTGTTTCCATGACTCGGCTGATTCTCCACCACTGCTGCCACTTGATTAGAACTGTATAATCCGGTCTCTCACCCCTTCTTCTACCTCGGTAATCATTACGTCACGATGATCCGGCGCCATCTCTGGCATAATGATCCTGCTGCTCGCGATGCTCTGTCGACATCAGCTCTGGTTGAGTCGGATCACCCAAGGCATATGAATCTGCTACTATGATTGTTTCTGCCAATGTGGTTGGCATATCTCTCTGCAACCTCTGCCGCAATACACTTCCATATCTGCATCCCTGAGCGAACCAGGAAATTGCTTGAGATTCGATAACACCCTCGCATGAGTTTCTGAGGTTGCACCACCGAGTCAGGAATTCTCTATCTGTCTCATTCGACTTTCGCGAGCTGTTGTGGCCTGTTTGGCCTCTTATATGTGCTGGTGAAATTACTGACAAACATTTCTTCAAAATCTAACCAATAGTTGATACTTCCTGTTGGCAAATTATTCAGACAGACTCTGGCTGGTCCTTCCAACATCTGTGGCACGTATCTTACGGCCCATCTTAAATCCCCCCTACTATTTTTACGGCCGTGGCATAATCAATTAGCCAATATTGCGGCTTCGTACTCCCATTGTACGTTTTCGTGCCTCTTGCCAACTGGAAGTTCGGCACGGGTGGTTTGACCATAATCCGAGGTCCAAAGCACGCCGGGCGGGCGGACCCTGTCCTTCCAACAGCTCGGACCGATAAAACATGTCCAACTTCAATCTTGCATCAGTCGATGGCAAATTTCTATAGATGACTCTCTCCTGTACTCCATAGTGGTTTTGCCCACCACGCTCTGCATATTCCATCTCCGAGTAACCATCATTGTATCTGTCATTTGCCTGATTACGTGGAACTGGTCTCACTTCTCGTTTTTGCCGAGGTTCATGCCTTGGCTGATGATCCCGCGGGGGGTACCTTCCCCATTCCGCCGAGTTATTGTTCTCATGGTTTCCCCTTCCGTGGTTTCCGTGCTCTCTGTTTTCACGACCGGGGTTTCTATCTCCGCTGTTACCTCGGCTTCCATTGCCTTTATTTTCATTGATCTTACCGGCCACTGCCGGGTCATACGGGACAATTTGCTTGTTTCTCTTTCCCAAAGTTACTGCTTTGTATTTCCGCGCATTGTTTCCGGGTGAGGATGCTGCTGCCGCAGATAATGCGGGGGCAGCTCCTACCGAATGAACCATGCGAGAAGCTCCTGGCTTCGCTGGGTTAACCCTAAGCATTTCTTCATTCTGCTGGTTCGCAATGCGTACCAGATCATTTACTCTTTGTTGCTGCTTTTGTCGGGCTTCCTCGCTTAACCCTTCCAATTCTAGTGCTGCTGCATTTGCAGCACTGAGGTTCTTTGTCGGGATACTATACCTCGGCAAACCTAGGTCAACCGAATCATCTGGTCGAGCTTCATGCTCTTTGTTGATATCATTCATGAGGTTCTTTCCTCTTAATCTCAACTCATCTACTCGGTCAGGGACCGTATCTAGCTTTTTTGCCCTAGCATATTCCCATAAGGTCCTTTTGAAGGACTCCTGCAAGGCTGACACCTTTTTTGCCTCTTGTAACACTTTCAGTCTAGTTTCTTCTAATTCCGCCTGTGCGTTTGCTGGGTCAACTATCGGTGCTACATGTGTAGTCAAGTTATCTATAGTTGCTTGGAGGATATTCTCTGACCTCTCCAGAGGTGACCACCTTACCCTTGCTGCTTTCGGAGTTTCCTCCTGCACCTCGGCCGCCCTGGTCGCCGGAGGATCTGCCGCGGTTGGCTTTGGAGCTGCTTGCTTCATTGCTACCTATCCTCCTGCCACCGGGTCCTTGCTTAGTCTGGCGTCTGCTCCTGCTGCTGGTACTGGAGCCGTCATCATCACCTCGATGTTGCCTGCGGGGCGAACTCCACGCTTACCGCTGGTAGCACTGAGGGGAGGATCTCCTACATTGATGACTCGGCGCGGGTAGATGCAGGAAGTGTCGATGCCGACGTAGATCTTGTGAGCGCCCAAGTTGATGAAGATGCCATTGCGCGGGGGCGCCTTGCTCCTGAAACTGCTAGCGTTATCACTGACATAGTCCCAGATATCAAATCTCTGGACTAGGCCAGAAACAACCCGCTCGCCGGTGTGGATGAAGTTTCCCGTCCGGATCTTGACTCCAGCTAGCACCGCTGCTGGCCCCATGGTGGGCGCCAGCTGTCGTGGTGGTGGCACGACAGAGGGCATGGGCAGGCTAAAGTATGGGGCCAATGGATGCTAGTGGGATCTGGGGAGGGAAGATGTAGTGATTTCTACACACAACAGACTAGAACTTAGATCTTTATTTCTCCCCAATCGAGTTACAAGTGCTCCTTGAGTTGTATCAGAGAGAGGAGGAAGAAGACTATTATGTGATCCCTTCGGTGTGCAATGAATCTATCCCTCCTCCAGGATCCCGTGACCCTCCTTATAAAGGGGTCCCTTGGTTCCTCCTAGGGTTGACGTGGCAAGCACATTCTTGGAATATGCTTGTCCCAAAGTGGTAACTCGGCGGACTCCTTTCCGTGTCCACCTTCTATCGGCGACAAAGACCCAGAGACCCCCACATGTGAGTCTCGGGCTTCCCCACTGTCACCTCCGTGAAGCTTGTCTGCCCCTCTGCTCTTTGTCCTTAGTGCTTGGCCCTGTGTAGATTCCTCCTAGCCAGTAGCTAGGGTTTGACTCTGGGATCCTTCTCCTTCTCCTGCAAGTTTCCCGTTACTCGTCCTCATCTCGCATAACTCGGCTCGGCCTTCACCTGCATACGAACTGATCAATCTTATTCGGCCGACTCAGTTCACACGTCAGCCGAGTAAGGTGTTAATCACTCAATTCTTGCCTAGCCATGGATCATTCGACCGAGTCTTGCATGACTCGGCCGACTTAGCTTATAATTCGGCCTATGGTCAGAAAGGTTCCTTCCTTCTTTCCGCTATCTTGACCCTACATGGGGTCATCCCCCCAACACACCTAGGCTGGGCGCGCCACCTAGGCTCATTTGTGACTCCTGGCCCTCAAAGTGAGGTTCTTGTGCTACAGATGCTCTCGTGGATAAATATTGACATTCCCAAAAGTTCAGGTCCATTTGACTTTGTATAGGTCCTGAAACATCAAAAGTATTGAAAACGGGGTTTTTCTGCCCTGCCAGGTTATAGCCAAAATAAGGGGGATCATTGGTAAATCCTCCAAAATTAATGTAAAACATGGATATAACACTATATATAATGCAAATATGTGGGTAAACATTTTAACAAACTACAAAGTTCATTTATGCATTTTACATGCATCAAGGAGCTCCAGAACAACTAAAGCGGAGCTGGACAAGCAAAAAATGACCTCCCCCCATCATAAACAACCAGGGCGGGCAATCCCTTCATCAACCCATCTGACAAGATCTTCTTCAGGCCTAACCTCACGGAGCCCGTGATGCTGGATCACATCCAGAATGTCACCGATCTCGATGAGAGGCGCAAAGTGGTCCTAGAGGAAGCCAAGTACATCTTGGAGAATCGTCATAAGCTGGACAAGGACATCGACAAGGCACAGGTGTAACACTTCGGGCCCGACGACTGTTACCCCTGACAGCTCCCTAAGATTTCGAAAATAGCCCGACATATCAACACTAGTATTTTCTGTACACTTTGCCTCACTCGTGCGCACCTGGGAACAACTTCCTAGTCTGTCACCTAGCCTCAAATTTTTCTAGGATACACATGGTTAGAGAAACCCTAGCAGATCCCATAAATCATCCTGGCCCATGTTTATAGTTTTTCAAAAAAAAACTACGCCTAGAAGATCCCGTAAACCCGCCCGACCCTTAAAATATTTTACGGGGGAAGCAAAAACTCACGCCCCGACCCCTACATATGTGGGCTACGCGTCCTAACTCAACTACTTAAAGTGAGTGCATCATGTACTCATTGAGGGATTCGCGTAGGAAGGACATTTCAGCTCGTCCTGTTCTTGCTTGTGTGTCGCCACCATCGATCTACCAACTCAACTACTCTCTAGCGCTTCCCCGTCCCTTATTGGAAGGCATGGATCAGGCCAAGCTCCCTCCTGCCGTTAACAAGACCGGGTCCTCAACCACCGCCTCTTGTGACCGCGGAGGCTTCGAAATGTAGCACGGGTGCCCCAGCCGCTGACGCGATTGCTCATGGAATTGCAGCTGCACAGGCCAAGAATATAAATAGTGTAGGCACCCACGTCGTCCCACAAGGCCCGACGCTTGCTGGTGCTCCCTCCATGAGCTAGCCAAAAGAGCCAATCGACATCGCCACTCTAGCTCCCAAGTCGTGTCCTCGCAGGTGGAAGAGGGTGAGTGAGGTGCCGAAGAAGAAGGAGGTCGTGCACCGTGATGACCATTCTATCGCCACTTCATATCCACCCATCGGTGAAGCCCCATTGGACAACCACCGCGCTGCCGACAACGTGTTCACCGATAGTGCCCACTAGTAGAAAAACCCTTATAGCAGTCATTTTGCTAGTGGCGCGCAAAAATAAATACGTTCCGCGACTACTAGGACAAATGATAATGGCCTTCGAAATTTCCCGAACTCCACCAGTAAAACCTATTAGTGGCGTTCCACGAAAGTTAAACGCCACAAGTATATGGATTCCACGGATCCAGCCAAGACAAACTTAGTGGTGGTCGTTCGCACTACCTAAACGCCACCACTAGTGATACTTCGGATGACGTTTACTTCTTTTAAACGCATGATGACTGAATTCCTACACCAACAATATGGTTATTGCAATACTTGTAGTAGCAAATATTTAAGAGTTTGTCCCGATGGGAGATCAACGAACGAAAACAACACGACCTCGCAACCATGTTATCAATGCGACCACGTTTGGCACCCAAACCGTTGTTTGGAAATAGACTATTCTATAAGTTACTAGAACGGTGATAACTGAGAGAGGTTTAAAGTATCTAATAACAAAGAAATTTTAACAAGAACATAATAAAATAAGACAAAACGTAAATAGGAATCTGAACTGAATTAAAGAGATTGTAGTTGTAGGATTAAATGGAATGAGAGAGGGCTTCTAGGCTTCGGTCTCACTAGTACTAGATGGGAAAATATATGTGTGATCTATAAGAGATTCCTCAGACAAATAAACGTTCCCCATTTGATTACTAGGCTGTCACTCTGTGTGCACTATGCATGATTCTCGCGCATCACCGCAAGGCAAAAAGGCACTTCCGGACCAAATAAAGGATCACATAAACTCATCTTAGATCACAATAAATTATAACTTAGTGCACTAGATCATACCTCAACCTAGAATTGAATCAATCAATCACACATGGATGAACAAAAAAACATATATAAATATATAATGATGTCACAACCGTGTTCAATCTTACAATTACTAAACACAAGAGAGGGAGATGGAGATGGATGTGTGGTGGTGGTGATGTCTTCCTTCTCCTCCTCTTCTTCTTGCTTGGATGCCTTGATGGTGATGGTGTTGAGGGAGATGTAGATCTCGAAGGTGTGGTTGAGGCAGAGCTCCACCGTCTTGGATATATTATGGGTGGCGACAGCGGCAGGGCTCCGCCCCTGAAGGTCTATGGTGTTCTTATCTTGTTTCTTAACTCCTCCCACCTTTATATAGGCCTTAGAATCGCCCTAGATCGCTCCCAATACCGTCATATGGCTTAGGGAAGGTTCTAGAGAAGTCCAGGGTCGAAAACAAGTCGTTTCCGACCTTTTTTCCAACTATACCGCCGAAAAAATGGCTCTGGTCGTGTAGTTGGTCGTTAAACTTTCGGGTGTCGCAGTGTTTTGGCCACCGTTTGTTCATACGAACTCCGATTTGGGTGTTTTTTGACTTGTTGGATTCGTATCAACAAGGGATACAACCCAGTGGTGTTGGATATTTATTTTGAGAAGTTGGAAAAATTCACTTTTTCCAACACCTCAAATGGCTATGTCTGGTTCCTACAGCTCCTCCATACTATGTTCTCTTTGTTCCTTTTGCCTTTGTTTTATTAATAATCATCATCAACACCTACACACATGTCAAAGAAAAGGAAGAGGGATAAAATTCTACCTAAACTACTAAATGTGCAAAGATCATATGAAAATGAATGAAAACAGAAACCATGTATATTTGGCATAACTACATCTAGATAAAGCATGAGATGGGTAGTTGATATGCATAAAATACTTCTACAAAAGTGTACATAAATTCCACTCATCAACGCCACCACTATCTATCTTAACATATCCTTCGACCGACCCGCGTGCAACTGGCCTACCACTACACACACACTCGATCCACTCCACTCACTCTTCTTTAATCCGCCCGACCACTCTGCATGGTCGTCGCCATGTGTCCCCATCGCACTCACACCGCCTGACGCCATCGTCCACATCGTCACGCGCGTATCCGTCCGCCGCCTCCATGTCTCTGTCCCGAGCCATCGCGCCTACGTTACCATTTCCGTCCATGCCGTCACGCCCGCCCCTGCACCCGTGTCTCTGCCCGAGCCATCATAGTGAGTCTCTGATCCCTTTTTTGTTAACCATAGATATGTTTAGTTGCTAAATTTATATGTATGTACGTAGTTGATTCATATACTAGCTAGAGATAGTATGAATAGTTTATTATATCTAGTGTTAGATTGACTATTTTGTACATACAAAATGATTACATTGATCATATATATATTAGAGAGAGGATATGGTGCTAGATAAGATATTTTTTGTAGAGTACACAGTGTTAGATAAACTGACCATATTTTCTTGTAGAGGACATGGCGCTTCGTCAAGTTTATTTCACCTATTGTAGCGATGAAAGTATGCCAGGATCACTATTTAGTGTCCGCTTCATAGAGGGTCGATTTGATCATTGTTGCTATGTATAATATGAAGGAGATATGCCCTAGAGGCAAATAATAAATAAGTTTATTATCATATCTCAAATTAGTCCATAATAGTTTCATATTGTGCTATAACTATATCAAGTGGAAACATTGATACATGTGTGGTATGTAAACAAACCAATGCCCTGGTAGCCTCTTACAACTAGTTCATTGGGCAACCAATGATCAAGGTTTCCTGATCATGGAGCATTTATGCCAGTTGACAATGAAGTCATGTCATTAGGGAATGATGTGATGGATATTACCCATATTAGTATTGCAACATGATCAAGTCATATGGTGAAATGATATAGATGCCGTCTAGAGGGGGGAGGGTGAATAGGCGGTTTAAAACTTTTCCGAGAGTGGCTCAACGAAGGCAGAATTAAACTAGGTTTTACTTTGTTAAGCACAAAATCTAGAACAACTAAGGTTGACCTATTTGCACCAACAACTTATGCTAAGCAAGACAAGCAACTATGTGATAGCAAGATATATACTTCAAGCACGAAGGCTATCACAAAGTAAAGTGCATAAGTAAGAAGTCAGATATAGAGATAAATGAGGCACGCGGAGACGACGATATTTTAACGAATTCCTCCCAACATGGAGTACGTCTCGTTTGGAGAGGGGGTGGTATCAAAACACCAAATCCACAACATGCCTCCCTTTTTCTCCTGTGAATCTCACCCCAACGGGATCGATCCACACTTACACTATCGGTGCACTTGTTGGTGGCAATCTGGAACCTCTCATAAGGTTGGGGCACTTCTCCACACCTCAATTGGAGGCTCCCAACAAACAAGCTTGGGGAAAGCTCCACAAATTAATTGGAGGCCCCAAGTAATCCACAACCCTACAAAACAACCAAACCGTCTAGGGTTCCAAGAACCCAAGAGTAAAAAGCTTCTCACCTTTCACTCAATCGAATCCTCACCAAGAACTCAAAATGATGCACCAAATGAAAATGGCAAGAACACCACAAATATGCTCCAATACCTCACTCTCAAGTTCCAACAAAGCTACTAAAGCTATCGGGGGAACAAGAGAGGAGGAATCAAAGAGGAACACAAAATCCCCCAAGATCTAGATCCCAAGGCTCACAAAGAGATGATATGGCTTGGTCAAATCATAGATCTAGATCTCCTCTATCTTCCACTCAAATATGGGCAAGAATCATTGGAGGGGAAGACTTTAATCAAGCTCAAAGAGGTGTGAAGAAATAGGGCAAGGCTTGAACACAATAGAGGAAGAAGTAACTCTAATAAAAGGATAAAGAGGAGGCTTAAATAGTGGGGGGCTGAAATATTCCGTTGGGACCAAAATGTCTGGCTGGGCCGGTAGTACCGCTGAGGCCCGGTACTACCGGACCAAGCGGACAAAATATCCAGGTGAGGCAAGCAGCTGGTCGAATGACCTTGGCGAGCGAGCAACGTACGCAGGTCAATGCGGGCGAGGCGGGGCCAGCCCGAGCGCGCGATGCGCAAAGGGGATCGGGGGCGGGAGCAGCCCACGCGGGCGAGCGGCAGCATCGCGAGGGGCGTGCATGCGCGTGGGAGGTGGAGCGAGCAGGGCAGAGCAACTGGGCTGGAGCGGCGGCCTGCTGGGCCGGGTGGGAGCGGGACGAGGCCCAGGTGGAGCTGGAGCGCGCGTGCGGGCAGGGCGAGTGACAGCGCGAGCACGCACGGGATCAGCGACAACGAGTGGCAGCTGCACGCAATGAAGTAGCGAGGCGCGCGTGGCCTAGAGAAAGATGCGACAACTGGGCCAGGCAAACCTGAGCCGGCCGGTAGTACCGGCCCACCCGGGCGGTACTATCGGGCCGGTCCGATAGAGCCGGACGCGAGTGCCGGGCAATGCAGAAGGATGGAGGCGCATGGCAGGCTAGGCCGATACCAGGCCCGGTAGTACCGGACGGCCCAAACAAATGGTGTTTCCCTTTTTCTTTTACAAATCAAATAAAGAAAAACTCAAACTGCGATAACTTTTGATTGGTAACTCTGATTGACACGATTGCAATTGCGTTGGAAAGAGGACAACCAGATCTACCACCAAGTGGGAATGCTTCATGTATTATAAATTTAGATAGCCCCTTGGTGATAATCCGGAAAACCTCAAAGATCAAAATCGCAATAAGATATAAAAGGGAGATCCAATTTTGATGAACAAGAGCTTGTTATGGAGATTACCCCAAGCTCTAAATCCTCACATGGATAAGACCAAATAACAACCAGATACGATGATGCAAGAATGCAAAGGTTTGAGCTCTCTCCGAACGATCTGATCGATTTACTCATACAAGACCCTCTCTTGATAGTACAATTATCTATCTTAAACCCGGTCTCCCAACAACAACATGAGACCGGAAAAAGTGAAAACCTATCAAGATTATACCTTTGCCTTGAGCAACCCACTTGAACTCGACATAGACGATCTTTTCCTTCTCAAGATGGACACCTTTCTTGATTCCTCATCATCGATCCATGATCACCGAGGATGGCAAGCATCAAACATGATAGCTTCTGTAGATGGCGCATTTTGAGCTTGCACAACACATCTTCTTCTCATTTCATCGACCTTGAAGCCAACACATGCTCCAAGCGATGCCAATGGACAGTTCCTACAAGTGCAACTTAATACACGCATTAGTCCATAAATATTGTCATCAATTACGAAAACCACACATGGGGCCGACATGCTCTTTCAATCTCCCCCATTTTGGTAATTGATGACAATCCCTTTAAGAGGGTTTATATAAGGAATATTAATGAATAAAATGTTAACACCAATATAAAATACTAAATAAGTATGTGATATTGGTACCACTACCATATATAGAGCAAACTCCCCCACAATCTATGCATGGATGAACTTGAATTTCATTGCATATATTGCTAATCATTATTATTGGTCGAGTTTCCTCTATATATACGACATGCTAAGCAACAACAAAGATTCAAAAGCATGAAAGGAAAATGCTTAAGAGAAAATTCAGAGCATGAACCACTTCCCTTAAATCCTCTAAAACTTCTCCCTCATTAGAATCGATTGCCGAAATGGGTGACAAGTTCTAGACGACAAATAAAGTGATAAATCCTCCAAAGGTGTGCATTCACACATGTCCAATGATTAATACTTGGGAGGAAGTAGAACTATATCGTGGACCCAAATATCGCCAAAGATATACAATAAAAGAAGCATCAACAAATTACGCAAGCAATCAGAAGATCCGACAAACCAATTGAAAACAACAAATGAGTCCAAATGGAAACAATAAGATATTATGATAAGAGCAAAAGAGTGTTTTAAATAAAAATAGAGAAGTTCCCCAAGATTTATGCACAATTTAGAATAATTGCATCAGAATACACAATGCACAAATATGGAATCTTTGCTCCCCCATAAGAATTTAAAACACAACAAATGAGAAAGAAGACAAATGAGCATATTTAAATGAATTAGATGAGCTTCCCAAAGATAATGCACCAATTATGATAATTGCATTTGAGAACAAAGTGCATAATCGTGGAATCCTCACTCATCCACATTCATTTAACAAAACAAGGCATGAGAGAACAAATATGAGTGCCCAAAGATGCAAACAAAAGAAACAAGCACTCATAGGCAAATAAATTTGGAGGCCACCGAAGCATCAAAAAGAAATACAAAGGTGGTCTCCAAGAAATAACATATCAACTAAAATTATCTCCTCATATGTGTATATGTTTCTAAGTGGATAACATCACAAAGACATATGCCCATAAAGAAACAAGCACACACAAGGAAGATATACAATAAAGCACGTAAAAAGAAAAATGAAGTCATAACATATACCAATAATATTTTTGCTTGAAAGCATGGCCAAAGGCACAATTTTATATTGTTGTTTATTAATGAGCTTCAAACATCAACACACTACACACATTACAACTATCACTAAGGTAAAAGGAGAAAGTTGGAATATATGGAGAAAGGCAACAAGTATCACAAAGGAAAAATCAACTAGCAACATCTCACTATTGCTCGTGAGAGAAGTTGAGGTAAACATAGGCAATAAAATTGCTAGATTGACATATTTGGGATTGGTGAATCATATGCATGATTTTGTATAGTCCCAATAATATGCACCCATCTCAACTTACACTTATTTTCAATAGGGAGTTCTTATTAAAACCAAAGCTAGAACCACAACAAATGCAAGTACAAAGATTCATTCTAGAAGGCAACCGACAAACGGTTGGAAGCAAGATATTTGAGCATGATACTAAGATACTTGTTACCGAGATATAATTGGTAGGATGTAGAGGATATGAATTTGTTGATCATCCTATCTTACATCCAATTGACATGTATACATCACTTCTTCCTTGTTTATGATACAAGCACCCAATATATATCTCCAATGTACCTAAAAAACAATTAAGTACCAAACGGTCCCCAAACATATTGTGTCCAAAGTAGTTAGAGAAACTACAATACATAGGATATCCAAAATATAAGCAATAGACAAAATATAAGCAATAGATGCATTCAAGCAAATTGGAACTTGTATGAGCTAATGTGTCACATAGGAGCTAGATAATTATCAATACCAATTCTAAGTGACACAACCTCGAATTTTCACATTTCTAGGATTGTAATGTGCACTAAGCATATGACTCTCCCATAATGTGAGACTACCATAAAACTAAAGTATCCAAATAGAGATAATTAATGGACATTATAGAACTTAAGTTTCTCATGAGAATTATACCACATAGAGACTAGATAATATAGAAATATCAATACTATGTGGTATTACTCATGTACACACATTTTTAGAATTGTGGAATGCCCAAACATAACACTCCCCCAAAATGGGATAGTTGATACGTCCATTTTGCATCACTATTCTATATCATAATTTACGGTTATTCATTGATATATTTAATATTAAGAGGTGTTACTTATGTTGTTTCATCTATTTTTGCATGTTGGATGATTCTTGGAGGATGAACTGCCAGAGTCAGGATTCTTATGGAAAAAGCGATGTTTGGATGCAATTTTCGTGAAGATCAGAAACATACCAGAAAATACATGGAAAATTATATTTTTCTAGAAGACAAAGGATGCCAGAAGGGGAGGCAGAGATGGGCCATAGGGGGTCCACACACCCCTGCGCGGGTCACCCTGGGTCGCGCCACCAGGGGCTGATGACCCACAAGTATAGGGGGTGTATCGTAGTACTTCCGATAAATAGGAGTGTCGATCCCAACAAGGAGCAGAAGGTACTGAACAATGGTATGGAGCATGAAATCCCTGTGAATACTTAGCAAACGGATTTTTAGTGGTTTTCTGATAAGGCAACAAAACAAAGAGCAAGTAATAAAGACAAAGAACAAACGGAGCAAGTGGACGAATCCTTTCTTAGCAAAGGGAAAGCCAGTGGAAATACTTATAAGGACCAAACGTTCTCGAGGACACATGGGAATTCTGTCAAGTGCTTTCGCTTCAAATAGCTGAGTACTCTTCTTTGGTGTTGTAACTGTTGTGTGGGTGAACCTGTGCTAATGTACCGACCTTACTTGGACTAATACATACTTGTGATTAAACCCCCCTGCAAACATCCGTAACTACAGGAAAGTAATTAGGATATAAATATAACCATAGCCTTAAACTCTAAGATCCTACACTCCCTTGTGCAAAGGTGTCCTAATGGGGGTTTAGGTTTCTGTCACTCCGGCAACCCCACAATTAGTAGCCAAATACACAATGCATTCCCCTAGGCCCATAAATGGTGAAGTATCATGTAGTCGCTGTTCACATGACACCACCAGAAGAATATCACCACAACTTAAATACTAAAGCATTGAATAATAACTCAACACAGATTCACTACTAACAACATGACTTCTCCCATGTACTCAAGAACTAAACGAAGTACTCACAAGAATCATATGGATCAAGATCAAAGATGATATGGTAATGGATAACAATCTGAACATAAACAATAATCCAGTGGTTCCACTCACAAGCATCAACTACAATAGAAATTAACACCGGGAAAGTTTCCCCTAAGAACTAAAGCAATATCCAACACAATTGTTACAGTGGGACAGAGTGGTGATGATGGTGCTGGTGGAGATGATGGTGTGGATGATGATGATGATCCCTATGAAGCGTAGATTGACGATGGTGTTGATGGTGATGATCTCCCCTCTCCGGGAAGGAATCCCCCCAACAGAAATCTGTTTGCCGAAGAGATCTTTCTCTCTCGGTGTTTTCCGCCCTGCAGAGGCGGCGGAAATCTATCGGTGGTCGCTCCTCTAGCCTTAGGTTTCCGTAGGGAAGATATAGGCGAAGGGGCGGAGTCGGGAGCTGGGCCACACCTGCCCTAGGCGCGACCCAGGGTGGACCCACGCCTAGGAGGGTGTGGGCCCCCTGTGGCCCTTCTTCGCTCCCGCTTCTGGCTTCCTCTGGCTTCTGGGAAAATATAATTTTCCCATATTTTTCTGGTATTTTTCTGATCTTTGCGAAATTGCATCAAAACGCCTTCTTTTCCATCAGAATCTAGACTCTGGCAGTTCATCCTCCAAGTATCATCCAACATGAATAAACAGATGAAAAGACATAAGTAATACCCCATAATAATACATATATCAATGAATAGAGGTAAATTATGATATATAATGGTGATGCAAATTGGGCGTATCAACTCCCCCAAGCTTAGACCTTCACTTGTCCCCAAGCGAAAACTAAGCTCAGTAAACATGTCCACAGGTTTATGGAGTGAAGTGTCGATAAAAGAATACGAACAAGAAGCATCACACTTACCATTACACAACTCATAGAAGAAAGCAACTCACCATTATATAACTTAGCTTGCAACCAAGTACAACAATCACAATAGACATGCATACAAATAAATCATAATTGGAATTGGCAAAATTTGTTCCTGGTTAGAGAACAGCTGGAAAACAGTTTCACAAGTAAAGCTCGTTGTAGAAGTTTTCAAACAAGAGCACTCTTTGCTCAAAAAGGTTTTTCAATAAAGGCTTTCAAAGTAATACTCAATAGATAAGAGTTTTGTGCAAACAAGGAACATAAAGAACATGATTGAATAAATCACCATATGAATGCTTGAAACACAACAACTCAAATGCTTGTTGGAAATAGAGAGGAAGTAGGTTTACTGACTCAACTTGGAAATAGGAGAAAGGTCCCTTTATAGAGGGTAGCAGGGATTGCAAGTCATAAAGAGCTTCCAAAAGATTATGGTACTTACTAGCTTTGAGCCCTCATTGCCCCTATCATAGGCATCTTGAGATGATTAAGGTTAAAGTGCACAAAGATGGAGTATATGCTTGATGAAATATAAGTTGGCAATCTCATGTCCCTTGAATATGAGGGCCACTCCTCATGCTACTCAACTTTGGTCACCGGTAAGTTCTTGTCATTGTAAGTACATGCGTATCATAGAGAACCACCAATGGGGTACCCCTTGAACATGGTACAGGAGCTATCCCATAACCAAAATGACAAGGCAAGCAGACAATGAGCATCTCAGCGATCTTTTTATTTACTATGTTCATAGCTTTTTATTGAGGATGCTTCATAGATATCTCACTATGGTGATGCTACAAGTTTCCAGCATGATTAAGCATGGCTTAGGCTAGCGGCCCAGACGTTTATCTAACACAAAATACAGACTCCATGGACTTACAAGTTCCCTCTTTATTTCACACCGTTGACATCCACAGACAAAAGAGCACGATATCAACTGTGTACAAGGTACAAGTGCAATGTTGAAAGCGTTCCCCATGACAGCACAGTTCTGCTAATTCCAACGTATAGATTCAAGCATATACAACTTCGATGACACAATGGTTCAAGTCTATTAGGGGCAAATAAATAAGGTGTGACATCAAGTTCGTGAGAGCTTTACTAACTAGTTTTCACATAACAAAATACTTTTTAATTTGAAAGGTAGATGAAGCTTGAGAATTTGCTTGGAATAGCAATTGCTAATAGGTAGATATGGTGGACACAAATGGCACAATTTTTGGTTCAAAGGGGTTTGGAAACATGAGAAGTATGCCTTCTCAAAATAGGTTTTTGGCTAGCAAGGCTGGGTAGCAAGCAAGAGAGTTGAAAGAAACAAGCAAACATACAAGTAATAAAGCCAAACATGCAATCTTCCTTGAGGACACAAAAGATCTTAAATAGAGAATACTAAGCTTATGAGCCAACAAGAAATAAAAATAAATGATACAAAATACCTGTAAGCTTTTTCTCTTTTTCTTTCAAACTTCAAAAAGTATTGCTACTGACCAGAACTCGGTTTGCCAAAACCAATTTAGAGTTACTTGATGCTCCCAAAGTGATGCCAAATATTGATCAACAAGATCCATCATATAATAGAGGTTGCAAACTAAAATAAGAAGTGCAAAAATTAAAAGATGAGACTTCTCATTAATATCCCAATAAAGGCACTCACACCAAGGGATACATAGATAAACAACTAAAGGAGAGATACTTCCACATGCAAACCAAACTATAAGATAACTTCTCTACCAAAGATATGAATCCACTAAAAAGGTAAAAGATAAAAGATAATGGTGGTGATACCGCGACACTCCTCCAAGTTTGGAACAAGCCAAGGGGATGCCAAACCTGATGATGAATTACTCCTTAGGTGGTGGTGGTGTTCTCTTGATAAGCTCTTCAATCAGCTTCTTCAAATCCTCCATATCGAAGGTTAGAGTACGAATCAATTCCGAATTATGTTCAATGCAGCTCATGATTAATTCAGACCGAAGATCCCAGTCCTTGTTATTCTTCCTCCACTCTTCCATCTTAGAGTGTTCTTTTCCTGCATTGTTAGAACGAGTGGTACAAGGAGGAAGTGTCCGTGGAGCGAGAATATGACGCGGAGGTTTCCCTCCTATAGACATATGTGCTTTCCTCTTAAGCTTGGTGGGTTTTGCCACTAATCCAATGCTTGTGACAGTAGCACGAGTGTCCGGTTGCTTGTCCTCCTCCATGTATTCTTCATCGCCTACCAAAATCTCCTCCTCCTTGGGTTTGTGAGGATCATCTCCCTCGGGCTTCTTGCCTTTGTCGTTGGCGGAGACCATGGCGCTCTAAACTTGAGAAGATTTCCTGACAGAAACATATTGAACATGACGAGAACACGATGCATGATCCTCGGAGGATTCGGGGGCTTATATATTACAAAATTTCAAAGCATAAGGAAGGTACTGACACAGAAACAAGGCGGAGACGGAGTTGGATGGTGGCACCCCCCCTCAGGCACGGCCAGGCTGGGCCCACGCCTAGGGTGGGTTTGTCAACCCCGGACTCCGGTTCCTCCTCTGTTCCGTCTCATAGTCTTCCTTATGTATAAAAAATCAAAAATATAAAAAGATTGGATTTTCACGAACCTTCTGTTTTCACCACTTTTACCTATTCAAAGACGAACTCTGCAGATTTCTTTTTCTCCTTCTCCTGGAAATTTCCTTCATACAAAACCCTTGCACAAACTCAATGACAACATTAGTGTAAGCAAAAACAACAAACCTTTGGGTACACACTTCAAATAAAAATCCATCAAAACAAAGGCTCTGTAAGAGGCAAATGCAAATGATGGCAGAAATCTGTCAAAACATACCAGCAAATAAAGATTGATTTTTTCAAAAACCTTTTGTTGCTCAAATCAAAAAGTGCAGAACTAATGAAAGTTGGGTAGCAACTTGGAGAAGAAGCTTAGAAAAATGCAGCTCCATCCGACGTACTGATATTCCTCATGAATTTTTACAATGCAGCACAAAAATCTGTCCCAGGACAGCCACTTTTCACAACTCCTCTACTTCACAAAAGTAGTTGAAATTGAAACAAAAACCAAAACAAAAAGGATAAGGAGCGGTTATTACTGAAGTAATAACTTCCAAGACTCGACAAAACTCTTGGGTTATCTCCCAACAAGTACTTTTCTTTAATGCCTTTAAGTTAGGTTTGAAACTTTCAAAGATGCTCACAAAGGAGATGAATATTTGAAGTGAAAGAGAGCATCAAGAAGCAAATAACCAACACATTTGAGTCTAACCCACTTCCTATGCATGGGAGTATCATGAGAAAATGATTTTTTGAAACAAAAAGCCACTAGCATAGGTAGACAAAACAAATGCAACTTCAAAGCTTTCAACATAAAACGGGGAAACTTAACATTATTGAGATGTATAAAACTGTGTTTCCCTCTCTCATAATAACTTTCAGTAGCACTTTGAATAAAGCTGACAATATAACTGTCACTGGCAAGAACTTTATCATCAGAATAAGCATACTTATAGTCACCAAAAAGAGATCCAAGGTCATAAACTGGATCAATAGAAGCAAGTTGTTCCATCCTGAAATCTTTATTAGGAAAGCTATTTTCACAAGGAGCTTTAGCAAATTTGGAAAAGTTAAACTCATAATAATCTCCATCAAACTTAGTTAAAACTTTTTCCTTCTTACAATCTATAATAGCTCCACAAGTGTTCAAGAAAGGTCTACCAAAAATGATAGGACAAGTTTTACTAGCTGCTGAGTTAAGCACTAGAAAATCAGCAGGATATTTAATCCTACCACATAGAAACTCCACATCTCTTACAATGCCAATGGGGCAAAATTTCTCTCTATTAGCAAGTTGAATAACCACATCAATGTCCTCAATCTCACAAGGACCAATCTCATGCATAATTTCCCTGTAAAGCTCATAAGGAATAGCACTAGAACTAGCACCAATATCACATAAACCATAATAGCTATGACTACCAATTCTAACAGAAAGCACAGTGACACTAGCTTTTCTAACTTTCTTAGGATGAGAAACAATATTAGTATCATCTTCACAGAATACAATATGCTCATCCTCTATATTTCTAGTGACAAGATCTTTCACAATAGCTACCACAGGTTTAATATCAATAAGCTCATCGGACCCCACAATTTTATTTGCGCTTTTGCTAACCACATTAGCTATAATAGAATATTCCCTTACCTTGGAAGGAAAAGGGATTTTATCAACATAAGGTTCAGGCAAAATAGGATCAATAGTACAAACCTCTACGCTGGCAGGAACATGGGTAACAATGTCTTTATAAGGAGCATGGTACTTGTCCCACTCTTTCTTGGGAATTTCAATATAAGAGGCAAAAGCCTTAAAACATTTTGCAAGAACTTGAGGATCAAGACCAAACTCATTACTAATATCACGGAAGTCATTAGTTCCCATAAAAGATTTAATTCATTCATAATCATAGTTTATACCTGACTTTCTTCCTTTGTCATTCTCCCAAACTTCAGTGTTTTCTTGAATACGGCCTAGTAGATCCCATTTAGCTTTTCCTGGATACGTGTGAATGATCCAGCACAAGAAGCATCTAGTAAATCTTTATCATGAAGAGAAAGCCTAGCATAAAAATTATTGATAATAATATTGTTAGGGAGTTCTTAAATAGGACATTTAAGCATTAGTAACTTAAATCTCCCCCGAGATTGAGCAGTACTCTCTCCATCACGAGGCCAAAATTTATATATCAGATTTCTATCCTTATGAATCTCACTGGGAGGATAAAATTTAGAATAAAAGAGATATTCCATTTCCTCCCATTCCATGGATTGTCCATTCTTCAGCAGCTTATACCATTCTTCAGCTCTCCCTTTCAAGGATATGGAGAGTAACTTCTTATTCACCTGTTCAGTTGTGATACCTGCACACTTAAACAACCCGCATAATTCATGAATAAAAAGCAAGTGATCACCAGGATGGAAAGTTCCATCCCCTAAATAATAATTATCCATAACACGATCAACAATACTTGTAGGTATCTTAAAAGGATCTATCTCAACAGGTGGTGGTTCATCTACTACCCTAGCAGCGGTAGTAGTTTTCCCAAACAGAAAACCAAGTGGGTTATCCATATTGGAAACAAAGTAACAAGCAGTAACAAAAGCAATACTCACAGTAGAAGTTTCCCTTACCAGTTCAACTCTTCAATAGCGCTTCACTCCCCGGCAACGGCCCCAGAAAATAGTCTTGATGACCCACAAGTATAGGGGGTGTATCGTAGTACTTTTGATAAATAGGAGTGTTGATCCCAACGAGGAGCATAAGGTGCTGAACAGTGGTATGGAGCAGGAAATCCCTATGAATACTTAGCAAACGGATTTTTAGTGGTTTTCTGATAAGGCAACAAAACAAAGAGCAAGTAATAAATACAACGAACAAACAGAGCAAGTGGCCCAATCCTTTCTTAGCAAAGGACAAGCCGGTGGAAATACTTATAAGGACCAAACGTTCTCGAGGACACAAGGGAATTCTGTCAAGTGCTTTCGCTTCAAATAGCCGAGTACTCTTCTTTTGGGTTGTAAGTGTTGTGTGGGTGAACCTGTGCTAATGTACCGACCTTACTTGGACTAATACATACTTGTGATTAAACCCCCTGCAAACATCCGTAACTACAGGAAAGTAATTAAGATATAAATCTAACCACAGCCTTAAACTATTAGATCCTACACTCCCTTGTGCAAAGGTGTCCTAACGGGGGTTCAGGTTTCTGTCACTCCGGCAACCCACAACTAGTAGCCAAATACACAATGCATTCCCCTAGGCCAATAAATGGTCAAGTATCATGTAGTCGATGTTCACATGACACCACTAGAAGAATAGCACCACAACTTAAATACTAAACCATTGAATAAAAACTGAACACAGATTCACTACTAACAACATGACTTATCCCGTGTCCTCAAGAACTAAACGAACTACTCACAAGACATCATATGGATCAAGATCAAAGATGATATGGTAATGGATAACAATCTGAAAATAAACAATAATCCAATGGTTCCACTCACAAGCATATACTACAATAGCAATTAACACCAGGAAATTTTCCCCTAAGAACTAAAGCAACATCCAACACAATTGTTACAGTGGGACGGAGTGGTGATGATGGTTGATGGCGCCCAACACTTGTCGTGGGACGCTTCGTTGGAAACCCCAAGATAAAGGTATGAAGAAGCACAACAACAAGTTTCCCTCGCTAAGAAATCGAGGTTATCGAACTAGTAGGAGGAAGAAAACATCACACAGGTGTTGCTAGCAACGCGGAGACCTGCACAAAACAAACTCAAGACTTTGCCCCAACGAATCAGTGAGGTTGTCAAGCTCACCGGTTTGCTGTAACAAAGTATTAAACGTATGGTGTGGAAGGTAATGGTTTGTAGCAAGTAAACAAGTAACAGTGGAAGATGTATCAATGGTAAAAATTGGACCGGGGTCCATAGTTCACTAGAGGTTCTCTACTTAGATAAACAACATGGCTTGAAGGGTAAACAAATTACAGCAGGGCAATTGATAGGAACTTATCAAGGCATACAATGTAATTACTAGTCAGAAAGATCTTATGAGATTCGATTGGGCAACACAACAAGATACATAGACCGCCATCCAACTGCATCTATGACTAGAAGTCCACCTTCAGGTTATCATCCGAACCCCCTCCAGTATTAAGTTGCAAGCAACAGACAATTGCTCTAAGCAAAGTGTGTAAGGTAAACAGTCCACATGTTCCATGAACAAGAGACCGTTGTTTTCTCCCTAGTAGCAACATCACATCTACAATCGAAGAGTTATTGCCACTTCCCTTGGAAACTAGAGGCGTGAACCCACTATCGAGCATAAATACCCCCTCTTGGAGTCACTAGCAACTACTTGGCCAAGATAGCTACTAACAACAGAGAGCATGCAAGATCACAAACAACACAGACATGATAGAATCATAAAGATAAAACCATTAATTAAACCAACATAATAATATCAATATCCATCAGATCCCCGCAAACACAACATGCATGATTACAAATAGATTAGATCTTGATCATGAACAGAGCTCACAAGATCTATACATGAAAGCACAAAGGAGGAGATACAACCATCTAGCTACTACATGGACCCATAGTCCAAGGTGGAACTACTCACACATCATACCAGAGAGAAGGCCTCCGGGATGATCTCCCCTTCGGCAGGGTGCCGGGAAGAACTTCAGATTCCCCCGATCTAGGGACGATGAAGGCGGCGGCTACAGACGGTTTCGTGGAGATTTGATCGGGTCCTTAGGGTTTCTGCATCGGGGGCTTCTTATAGGCGAAGGGGGAGGCCGAGGTGGCGGCCAGGGGCCCCACACCCCTCCCAGGTGTGGGATAGGTCCCACCCGCGCCTAGGGTGGGTCTGGCTGCCCTGGCCGGCCTCTCCGGCTCCCCTCTGGACTTCTTGTTCCCCACAGAAAGTAATTGACTTTGACGTTTGTCCCGTCCAATTCCGAGAATATTTCTTTACTAACTTTTCTGAAACCAAAAACAACAGAAAACATGCATCTGGCACTGTTGCAACTTGTTAATAGGTTAGTACCAGAAAAAATGTAAAAAACACCTCAAAGTGTAGACAAGTAAAGCAAAGTAGATACTAAACAAGCATGGATCATCAAAAATTATAGATACGTTTCCGACGTATCAACATCCCCAAGCTTAACTCTTGCTCGTCCTCGAGTAGGTAAGTGATAAAAGAATAATTTTTGATGTGACATGCACCCTCACAATAAAGGTCCAACCATTTGCAAGCATTGAAAGCTGTGATCAAAGAACTCTAAACATGTGCATGAAAGATGGAGTTCTAACAATAGGACATAGTAACTATGCATGCAACATGAAAGGCTACAAACAAAGATCATGAATAACATGCATTGAAAAACATTTGTTTGTTTCACATACAGAAAACATGGCATAGTGGCAATCAGCTTGTCTCTTATAGAGTAGCAATATATATGCATAGGACAACTTCAAAGTTCACAAGGGTGACTAGAAACAAGTAGCACAAGAACAAGTAATATCACAAAATGCATCAATTAACAAGCTTTGGAACACTACACACAGAATGACAACTATGCTCTCTTAAAGGTGCCTAAAGGTAGAAGGTGGAGACTCAAATAATGGTGGAAGAAAGGCCTTTTTGTAAAGGAAGCAGGGATTACAAGTTTCAAAAAGAGCTTCCAAAAATTATGGTACTTGTTAGCTTTCAGCCCTCATTGCCCCTATCATAAGCATCTTGAAGTGATTAAGGTTAAAGTGGCAAAGCTGGAGTATATTATTGATGAAGTATAAGTTGTCAATCTCAAGTCCCTTGAATACGAGGGCCACACCTCATGCATACTCAACTTTAGGCATAGGTAAGTTCTTGTCATTGTAAGTATTTGCATATCACTGAGAACCGCCAACGGGGTACCCCTTGCACATGGTACTAGATATTTCCCATAACCAAAATGACAAGGCAAGCTGATAATGAGCATCTCAGCAATCTTTTTATTTACTATATGCATAGCTTTTTATCGAGGATGCTTCATAGATATCTCACTATGGTGATGCTGCAAGTTTCCACCATGATTAGGCATGGCTTAGGCTAGCGGCCCAGGAGTTTCTCTAACACAGAATACTTACTCCATGGACTTACAAGTTCCCTCTTTATTTCACACTGGTGACATCCATAGACAAAATATCATGATATCAACTGAGTACAAAGTACAAGTGCAATGTTGAAAACGTTCCCCGTGATAGCACGATTCTACTAATTCCAACGTATAAGTGCAAGAATATACGACAACGATGTCACAATGGTTCAAGTTTATTAGGGGCAAAGAATATAAAGTGTGCCGTCAAGTTCGTGAGGGCTTTAATCACTATGTTTTCACATAACAAAATAATTTTTAATTGGAAGATAGCTGAAAACAAGAATATACTTGGAATGGTGTAACACACCATGCATAAGAGTTTATAGTGGAAACTTTGGAAGAACTTGGTTTCTTGGGAGTTGGAAGCATGAGTAGAACTTACTCATACAAGTGGAGGTTAGCAAAAGACTGGGAGCAACCAACTAAGAGAGCATAATGGCCATAATCATGCAGAGCAACAAAGCATTACGAATCAAAGCAAAGAGTGGCACTACAAGTCAAGGACTAAATGATCATAGAGGCTAATGGTGACTTTTCATAGTCATAACATGGTGTGAGCATGTGCCAAGTCAACCCAAGCAAAGCATCAAAGGAGAATACCATAATACTATGCTTTTGCATGCTAAAACAACGTATAATTTCTTCAAGGCACACTAAGAAATCCCAATTGTTTGGAACAAGACATGCTACATCAATAATCACTAAGCATAATGCCAAAACAACACCTAGCATGTCATATGCTAAAATCTAAGTCACAGTAAATGCAAGCTCCTCATGCACTTCAAGCAAGAACTTACTACTCCTTTCCAACACCAAGCAACCTTATTTGAAAAACAACACAGCGAGAACTGGGGTCCAAACTACTTTATTCAAGAAAACTAAACAACCTAAGAAAAGCAAACAAAAACTAAGATGCTCCAAGAATAACACAACTATGCATGAAACAATAAAAACGAAGTGTCTAGTCAGACCTGAGCTTTTTATTTATGAAGAAGGGGATGCCTTGGGCATCCCCAAGCTTTGACGCTTGTACCTCTTTGATATTTCTTGGGGTGACACCATGGTGGCACCCCCAAGCTTGAGATTTTGTCCATTATTCATCTCAATGCATCATTCTTTCTCTACACCTGAAATTTTTCCTTCATACAAAACTTCACACAATCTTCGTTAGCAACATTAGTGTATTCAAAAGATATTAGACCTCTGGCAAAGCTTTGAAACATCAAGGCTTTTCACTAAAAACACAATCTACTGTAGTAACTGCTTCAAAAAGCTCAATTTCCCAAAAATAACTCAAAAAGGAATCAATAAGAAGCAAATGCAAATAATGGCAGAAATCTATCAAAACAGACCAGCAGGTAGAAACCAATTTTTTCGAACATCTTTTGTTGCTCAAATCAAAAAGTGTTGAAATAACGAAAGTTATCTAACATACTTAGAGATTTATTAGTAAATTTTGAGCTCAATCCGAGTTACAGAGACTCCTCACGAATGTTTTTGGTGGAGGACGGAAATCTGTTTCGGGACAACAACTCCCCAAATCTTACTTCCCTCTCATTAGAGGTCATTCTTGGCACAAAAAGCAAACAAAAAGGATAAGGAGAGGTCACTACTGAAGTATTAACTTCCAAGACTCAAGGAAACTCTTGGGTTATCTCCCAACAAGTACATTTCTTTAACGCCATTAAGTTAGGCACAAGAAGCAAGAAGAATCAAGTATTTTCAAATGAAGAAGCATTAACATTAAACCTTTCTTTCAAAGGAGGAGAAAAATCAACATCTCCCTCCTCATAGGGAAGTGTTCAATACCTTTATCAAATGGAAAATAATATTTAATGGTGCTTTCTTTCATATCAATGATGACACCAACTGTTCTAAGAAAAGGTCTTCCCAAAGTAATAGGACAAGAGGCATTGTATTCAACATCCAAAACATAGAAATCAACAGGGACATAAGCATTGTTAACCATAATGAGAACATCATTAATATTACCCATGAGTTTATTCTTAGCATTATCATTGAGTGGGACATCTAAATAACAATCTTCCAATGGTGGTAAATCAAGCATTTCATAAATCTTCCTAGGCATAATAGAGACACTAGAACCAAGATCACATGAAGCTTTGAGATCAAAGTCATTCACTTGCATATTAATAATGGGTTCCCAACTATCTTCTACTTTCCTAAGAACAAAAGATTTGTGTCTTAGCTTCTCTTCCTTAATTTTCACAAGAGCATCTGTAATGTGTTTGGTGAAAGTAACATGCATATCACTAGCATCAGGACTTCTAGAAAGCTTTTGCAAGAACATAATCACTTCAGAAATATTGCAACCATCAATATCAAAGTCAAACTTAGAATCACTAGTAGTAGACTCAATAATCTTAGGCATAGTAGGAGGAGGAATAGGGACTACTTGTGGTTTAGTGGTGATGGTGCACACACTACTGCTTCTATCAATTTCAGCTTCCCTTTCCCACTTAGCATGGAGTTGAGCTAACAGCCTAACATTTTTATCAATAGTAACTTGTATGGCATGAGAAGTAGCAAAGGTGTTTTCCATGGTTTCAGGTTTAGCAGCCATTTTACTAATCAAGGAAGACTAAGCTTCAGACAAAGAGGTGCTCTCCTTAGATAAACAACATGGCATGAAGGGTAAACAAATTACAGTAGGGCAATTGACAGAAACTGAGCAAGGAATAACAATGCAATTACTAGTCAGAAAGATCCTATGAGATTCTATTGGGCAATACAACAAGATACATAGACAGCCATCCAACTGCATCTATGACTAGAAGTCCACCTTCAGGTTAACATCCGAACCCCCTCCAGTATTAAGTTGCAAGCAACAGGCAACTGCTTTAAGCAAAGTGTGTAAGGTAAACAGTCCACATGTTCCATGAACAAGATACCATTGTTTTCTCCCTAGTAGCAACAACACATCTACAACCGAAGATATTATTATCACTTTCCTTGTAAACTAGAGGCATGAACCCACTATCGAGCATAAATACCCCCTCTTGGAGTCACTAGCAACTACTTGGCCAAGATAGTACTAACAACGGAGAGCATGCAAGATCACAAACAACACAGACATGATAGAATCATAAAGACAAAACCATTAATCAAACCGACATAATAATCTCAATATCCATCGGATCCCCGCAAACACAACATGCATGATTACAAATAGATTAGACCTTGATCATGAACGGAGCTCATAATATCTATACATGAAAGCACAAAGGAGGAGAGACAACCATCTAGCTATTACATGGACCCATAGTCCAAGGTGAAACTAATCACGCATCATACCGGAGAGAAGGCATCCGAGATGATCTCCCCTCCGGCAGGGTGCCGAGAAGAACTTCAGATCCCCCCGATCTAGGGACGATGGTGGCAGCGGCTATAGATGGTTTCGTGGAGATTTGATTGGGTCCTTAGGGTTTCTGCATCGAGGGCTTCTTATAGGCGAAGGGGGAGGCCGAGGCGGCGTCCAGGGTCCCCACACCCCTCCCAAGCGCGGGGCAAGGCCCACCCGCGCCTAGGATGGGTCTGGCCGCCCTGGACGCCCTCTCCGGCTCCCCTCTGGACTTCTTGTTCCCCACAGAAAGTAACTGACTTTGATGTTTGGCCCATCGAATTCCAAGAATATTTCTTTACTAACTTTTCTAAAACCAAAAACAGAAGAAAACAGACATCTGGCACTATTGCAACTTTTTAATAGGTTAGTACCAGAAAACATGTAAAAGGCACCTCAAAGTGTATACAAGTAAAGCAAAGTAGATACTAAACAAGCATGGAACATCAAAAATTATAGATACGTTTCTGACGTATCAATGGTGCTGGTGGAGATGATGGTGTGGATGATGATGATGATGATGATGTCGATGAAGCCTAGCTTGACGATGGTGTTGATGGCGACGATCTCCCCTCTACGGGAAGGAATTCCCCCGACAGAAATCTGTCTGCCGAAGAGATCTTTCTCTCTCGGTGTTTTCCACCCCGCAGAGGCAGCGGAAATCTATCTGTGGTCGCTCCTCTAGCCTTAGGGTTCCGTAGGGAAGATATATGCGAAGGGGCGGAGTCGGGAGACAAACAGGTGGGCCACACCTACCCTAGGCGCGGCCCAGGGTGGACCCGCACCTAGGGGGTGTGGGCCGCCTATGGCCCTTCTTCGCCTCCCCTTCTAGCTTCCTCTGTCTTCTGGGAAAATATAATCTTCCCATATTTTTCTGATATTTTTTTGATATTTGCGAAATTGCACCAAAACGCCTTCTTTTCCATCATAATCCAGATTTCGGCAGTTCATCCTCCAAGAATCATCCAACATGCATAAACAGATGAAAAGACATAAGTAATACCCCATAATAAGACATATATCAATGAATAGAGGTAAATTATGATATAGAATGGTGATGCAAATTGGGCGTATCAGGGGGTGTGGTCACCCTAGACCACCTCCTTCTCTGCCCTTTTGCCTCTATCTTCTCCTCGAAACCCTAATACACGGGGGGGGGGGAGGGGGGCGACCACAGAAATATTCCGCCGCCTCTGCGGGGCAGAAACTACATAGAGAGAAAGAGCTCTTCGACATACATATTTCTGCCGGTAAATTACTTCCCGAAGAGGGGAGATCGACGCCATCAACACCATCATCAAGCTAGACTTCATCGGGATCATCATCCATACCACCATCTCCACCAGCACCATCATCACTAATCCATCCCGCTGTAACAATTGTGTTCAATCTTGCATAGTTTTAGGGGAAACTTTCCCAGTGTTGATTACTTTTTTAGTTGATGCTTGTGAGTGGAACCATTGAATTATTATTTATGTTCAGATAGTTATTCATCATCATATCATCTCTGATCTTGATCCATATGATATCTCGTGAGTAGTTCGTTTAGTTCTTGAGGACATGGTAGAAGTCATGTTGTTAGTAGTGGGTTGAGGTATTATTCAATGGTTGATATTTAAGTTGTGGTGCTATTCTTGTAGTGGTGTCATATGAACATCGACTACATGATACTTCACTGTTTATGGGCATAGAGGAATGCATTGTGTATTTGGCTACTAATTGTGGGGTTGCCGGAGTGACATAAACATGAAACCCCCGTTAGGAAACCTTTGCACAAGGGAGTGTAGGATCTTAGAGTTTAAGGCTGTGGTTAGGTTTTTATCTTAGTTAATTTCTTGTAGTTGCGGATGCTTGCAAGGGGTTTAATCACAAGTATGTATTAGTCCTAGTAAGGTCAGTACATTAGCACAGGTTCACCCACGCAACACTTATCAAACAAAAGAAGATTAATCAACTATATGAAACGAAAGCACTTGACAATATTCCCATGTGTCCTCAAGAAAGTTTGGTCCTCATAAGTATTACAACCGCCTTGTCCTTTGCTAAGAAAGTATTGAGCCACTTGCTGCAGTTATTTGTTGTCTTTATTTACTTGCACTTTATTTCCTTGTATTATCAAAAAACCCTAAAAATCCGTTTTCTAAGTATTTAAAGAGAATTCCTGCTCCAAACCACTAGTCAACACCTTCTGCTCCTCGTTGGGATCGACACTCCTATTTTTCGAAAGTATTACGATACACACCTATACTTGTGGGCCATCAAGACTATTTTCTAGAGTCGTTGCTGGGGAGTGAAGCGCTATTGAAGAGTGGAACTGGTAAAGGAAACTTCTACTATGAGTATTGCTTTTTATTTCTGTTTGTTACTTTGTTTCCAATATGGATAACCCACTTGGTTTACTATTTGGGAAAGCTACTACCACTGCTCGGATAGTAGATGAACCACCACTTTTTGAGATAGATCCTTTTAAGATACCTACAAGAATTGTTGATCATGTTATGGATAATTATTATTTTGGGGATGAAACTGTCCATCCTGGTAATCACTTGCTTTTTATCCATGAATTATGCGGGTTGTTTAAGTGTGCAGGTATCACAACAGAACAAGTTAAGAAGAAGTTACTCTCTATATCATTGAAAGGAAGAGCTGAAGAATGGTATAAACTACTGAATAATGGAGAATCTATGGAATGGGAGGAAATAGTACCTCTGTTTTATTCTAAATTCTATCCTCCCAGTGAGATTCATAAGGATAGGAACCAAATATATAACTTTTGGCCTCGTGATGTAGAGAGTACAGCCCATGCTTTGGGGAGATTGAAGTTACTAATGCTTAAATGGCCTATTCATGAACTCCCTAATAATATTATTATTAATAACTTTTATGCAAGGCTTTCTCTTCATGATAAAGATTTATTAGATGCTTCTTGTGCCAGATCATTCACACGTATGAAGGAAGAATCTAAATGGGATCTCCTAGACTATATTCAAGAAAACAATAAAGCATGGGAGAATGACAAAGGAAGAAAGTCAGGTATAAATTATGATGATGAATGCATTAAATCTTTTATGGGAACTCATGACTTTCATGATATTAGTAATGTGTATGTTCTTGATTCTCAAGTTCTTGTCAATTGTTTTAACGCCTTTGCCTCTTATATTGAAATTCCCAAAAATGAGTGGAACAAGTACCATGCACCTTATAAAGATATTGTTAATCATGTTCCTGTTATAAATACTGAAGTTTGTATTGTTGATCCTATTTTGCCTGAACCTTATATATAGAAAATACCTTTCCTTGCCAAGGTAAAGGAACATTCAATTATAGATAATGTGGTTAGCAAAAGTACAAAGAAAGTTGTTGAACCTGATGAACAAATAAATATTGAACCTATAGTAGCCATTGTGAAAGACCTTGCCACTAAAAATGTAGAAGATGGGCACATTATATTTTGTGAAGATGCTTATAATATTGTCTCTCATCCTAGTAAAACTAGGAAAGCTAGTGTCCCTGTGCTTTTTGTTAGAATTGGTGATTATTGCTATTATGGTTTATGTGATATTGGTGCTAGTTCTAGTGTTATTCCTTATGAGATTTACAGGAAAATTATGCATGAAATTGGTCCTTGTGAACTTGAGGACATTGATGTTGTTATTCACCTTGCTAATAGAGAGACAGTCTGTCCAATTGGTATTATAAGAGATGTGGAAGTCCTTTGTGGTAAGATTAAATATTCTGCTGATTTTCTAGTGCTTGGTAAGGAAACTAGTAGAACTTGTCCTATCATTTTTGATAGACCTTTCTTGAACACTTGTGGAGCTATTATAGATTGTAAGAAGGAGAAAGTTTTAACTAAATTTGATGGAGAATCTTATGAGTTTTTTTTTCCAAATTTGCTAAAACTCCTTATGAAAATGAATTGCCTAATAAGGATTTTAGGGTTAAACAACTTTCTGCTATTTCTCTTGCTCCTAACAATGCCTTGCAGCAATATATGGAAGATCATGAAAGTGAGGTCTTCATGGAATAAAGAAATGAGATTGACGAGATTTTCCTTCGTCAACCTGAGATGCTTAAGCATAACCTACCTGTGGAAGATTTGGGTACCACACTACCACCTAAGGGCTTGTTTACTTCTAGGATATTTTCACCCGCCGGAAGTTTGGGGATAGGAGGGGATTTGGTGAATCCATCCTTTCACCCAATCCCCACATTTCCTATCATTTCCCAACATTTCCCCTCACTTCCCAATCTCTCACTTGTTTACTTTAAATTTTGGGGATGAGAAGGAACATGAGAAAATTAACATCATCAGATCATCATCGGGTGATGAAAGGAGGAACTTTACACCTACTCCCTCCGTCCCAGAAAAGATTCTAGGAGGGTAGTTCAATCTCGAATTTGCAAAAAAGTCCAAAATACATTCAAAATGTTTCATATGTGGCCTAAATTTGATGTTTCAAATTGAGATCTTCCCGTCTCCTTCCTCCGAGCTCCCAGCCGTCCGCAGCTCCCCGTCTATCCGCCGCCTCCACGCTCGCTGTCAAAGGCCTCCCATGGGGCGCCCCACCTATCATGCTCGCCGTCGGGGGCTTCTCGTGGGGATCACCCTGCTCTGCCCGGACGGAACTCGCCGCGCTGCTTGACAGAGCAAAGCACACGGATAGACGGCTGCTACCGGCGCAGAGGAGCAAGGTCGCTACTCTCTCTCTGGCCTCCCTGCCCCGAAGCTCCACGCCATGTTCCCGCTCCGGCCTCCTCACCACATCATCGGAGCACCGAAGCTCCTCGCACTCTGAGCCTAGCGCGAGCGCCTCTACTCAACCCCTCTTGTAGACGTCCTCATCGCTGTCGGCCCCAGCGCCTTGCTGCCGTTCTAGCCAAGTCTAGCGCGAGGGCAGTTCGCCCAGGTTCCCGTAGTTTCAGATTCAGAAAGACAGAAACACATGTGCAATTAACCACAATACAGATACAGAACATCTAACATGAAAAGTTATGAGCAAAAGGACTCAGACCAGAAAAGTACAAAAAATTCATTATGTATATAATACACAAGATTTTAGAAATGTGTATAGAATTCGTCATCAAATAGTGCAACAAATATAAAAGGTAGCTCAGGCATGGGAATGTTCAAAATAGTGCAACAAATATTAACATAGGAGTACTGGAGGTCAGGAAGGGAAGGGAGTACAAAAAATTTCAGGACTGTTACCATCTAACAGCAAGTGGATGCAGATACCTTTCTACAACAAATGGCATTGATCGGCCTGGTCAAACTCGGTTGTGATCAAGCCTCATGTCGTCGTTGCGGGTATACGCCTTGAGATGTTGTTGCTGTGCAGGTCTAGGCTCTAATCAGATTCTTTAGATCACCAAACTCTGTGATAGTCCCCTGAATATTGTTCCCCCTGAATTCCCTGCTCAGATGTAAAACAGAGTTAGTACTAGTGCATAATGAATCGACAAGGTTCCAAAAATGGAATTATGCAAAGCAAAGAGAGAGGGATGGATGGGTTAGAAATTCTCACATGTACTGTAGCTGGTCTAGTTTGGCGAGTTCTGGCGACAGAGGGCCGAACAAGTTCATGTATTCAAGATCTCTCTTTAACATAGAGTAAAACTTTCAGTATACTTTTTTAGGATGATAAACTACTAAATGAAAATCGAGTCTCCCAAAATTATCACACCAGTCATGTTTTTTTCCAATTGCTCTATCTAAGCAGGGTGTTTCTTTTCCCACATTTCCCTCGCTGCATTAATTCACTTTCTAAAAAAATGGTGTATAAGTCAAACACTAGCAGTTCAGAATTGCCAATTCAAAAGTGCAGGTAAATGCAGTGAATTCCATATTAAAGAGTATATGATCTTGATAGCAACAGTTCATGCCTATTTTCTTCATGAACATTTTAGATAGTCATCTAACTTGTACATACTAATTAATCTTGCAATTTGCCACCAAAAAACTAATCTTGTTCTTATTGTGGAAATACATACTGCACTTCTCCATTTTCTCATTAAATACAAATGGGTTTAACAGAAACAAGAATTAGAATGCAAGTATAACAAGCCTCCAAGCAATTGGCCAACATAACAAAATATATTCACCTTCCATACATGATACTGTAATAGAAATTTTGATCTATACTAAAGCAGTATATGCAGCTGTACTGAAATGAATTGGACTCAACATATAGCTAACAAGAAATTTTGTAAGCATGAAAAATGTACGTACATACAGAAACAGAAAAAGCATATCTGAAACTACTAAGATGCTACCAGATATCATATTTCCACAATACAAACAATAATGCTAGGGATCATCGTTGATTCCAAGGCTTTGCAAATACTCAATAAATATTCAGACATTCAGTTATCATACATCAGACACCAATAACCTATTCAGGAATTGAACTGCTACAGCCATGACAGGAGAATGGCTATAAACTAACTTCCCACAAGAGGAGGACATTTATACTGATCAAAACTGTACTGGAGAGCCAAGTAATAATAGCATCTTTGAATTCAGAGAGTGAGGTGGAGCGGGGAGGTGGTCACCGGCGGCAACACCTCAGGGAGTCTCCCACTTGCATCCACGCTGCGATACCTATAGGCGGCCGTCGGGGAGAGGCACAACCGCGTCGCCCTGGTCTTCCCCGTCGGTCACTATGCATGGTCGCTCCACCCTGGTCGTCCCTGGGCGGCGACCAGCACGCTCGCAAGCATGGCTGATGGCCAGTGGGGATCCTAATTAGAAATATATTCTTTTGAAGGCAGAGGAACTTGAGTCCATTATCCATCCTATACCGGACAGATCAGTACCCGGCATGTTAAATAAATACCAAGGACCACATAATACAACTGAATTGACATACTAAGCAGCAATTTAACACAAATTCAACATTGAACATCTACAAGAAACTAAGATCATGTCCACCAAAGCAAGTGCATATACAATTAAAGATTTACCTATGCACCAGTATGTTTCAAAATTGTCAAAATAAGATAAAACAATCAAGGATATATTCGATACGAAGGTTCAAATAGAGTGCACGTAAGCTCTCATTGTATGTAGGTGAGAAATCTTCCAGTAACCAATGAACTATGCACAGTAGTTGCATGTTGCTCTAGTACTATAGAAACATTTAGCATATCTCGCATAAATAGTTTATGAGTTAACCCGATTCAGATTACAGAAAAAAAAGGAAGATGCATCTAGTTCTCTGCTAAAATTTAGATATCACAGGTTCATGGCATCTGATTTCCTTGGCGTGCAAACATGAAGCAAATATACAAACTCGACACATGATTTAGCACACGATCTACTAATCCACTCACTTGACGTCGTGGCTTAGTGCGCACCCAGTTCAACTACAATGGCCACAACAGCACAAAATATAAATGATACATGTCTAATACCTCCCCCGTTCACATGAACTGTTTGGGTCACATTGATCTAGAAGGCCAAGAAAAAATCAGGAAACTCGCTACTAGCAGTCACACTCAGCCCCTGGTCACACTCGAATCAAGAAAAGAAATTCTGCAAGGGGAATCCATGGTCGATCCAAGAATTTGAATGAGGTGTAGATATCACCCCGGCCACGCGCAACTGGATCCGCCCGCGCCATGGAAGAAATCCAAAGAATGAAGCAGCCCCATGGATCCACCCGCGCCATGGAAGCATGTCAAAGAACGACGACAGCGGAAACCCTAGGGAGAAGAGAGAGGGCCATATGGAGGGGAGTGAGGGCAAGAGGCTGGGGATCGAATCACCAGAGAGAAGGTACTGCCAGAGCCACAAGAGGAGTTCGTCGGCAGCGTCCTCATGTCGGCGTCCGCGCCGCCGCCTGGTGTTCGTGTGGCCACTTTGTCTCACAAGAACGAGCACCTCCTTCCTCGTCGATACACGAGGTCCGGGTCGTGTGTAAGAATACACGACCTGGGACGGGTTTGCGAGTGGAAGTTGCAGGATGGGCCAGGAAAATACTCGGATAAACCAGAGAAATAAACGGGCTATCTGGGATCTTTCGGGATTGTGGGGTGGGCCGGGAAAATACCCGCCGAACCCTGCAAAACCCGGAGTAGTAAACGAGGCTTAAAGGGGATCCTCTCTTCGATTTAAAACCTGTACCTGATGATCTTAAATATGCTTATCTAGACGATAAGAAAATATATCCTGTTATTATTAGTTCTAAACTTTCAGGAAAGGAAGAGGAAAGATTATTGGAAGTATTGAAGAAACACCGATGAGCTATGGGATATACTCTTGATGATTTAAAAGGGATTTCTCGTACTATATGCTAGTGTTGGGGATATGCTAAATGGGTATCACCATAGCATGTCCCTAATCCGGATAACCCGGGTGGCCCACAGTTAGTAGCATGGCTCATGGCCTGCTGGACGGCCCAGTTATGGATCTAGACGGGAGGCCCATGCCGGATAAAGGAAGGCTACGGAGGAGTCACTGACGTACCCGGAACCTTGGAGTGCAAGACATGTTAGACTAGTAGTGTACTGTGTAGGACTCTATAACCTGTCCGGCTAGGACTTTGTCTATAACCCTAGGATCTGGCGACTATATAAGCTGGACCTATGGGAGCATTTAGGGCATGACAAGTCAGCAGAACAACTCATATTGCGCATAACGAACCGATCCCTGTAACTTGGCGTATTGCCATTATAGTGATTTATAGCAGGAGTAGGATCCCGCCACCATCGTGGGATCTGAACCTGGATAAGCTATGTTACCTCGTACCCGCAAACCTTCCGCCTTACCCCACGTCTCTAAACAAGCTCTGTGAGGACACTTCCATGGCGTACTCGTCGGCAATACCACGACAGTTGGCGCCCACCGTGGCGCAAGAGGCGCTTCAGGCTCTCCAACGGGCGAGGTCCAAGCTCTTCGTGGGAATTGGCAAAACCGTAGCCATCGGTCGTGTTCTCTTCTCTGGCAACATTCCGATCATCCCTCCCGACGAGTTCTAGGTCCCGGCAAAGACGAACCCCACCCGCTGCTCGATCCTCCCAATCGGGTACATCCACCTCTTCATCGGTAAAACCGACTCAGGCACTAGTTCCCTGGAAGTCGGTGGAGCGTCAAGACCCGCACGGACCACCTACGGGCAGGATACGTTCGCGGAAGGATCAAAGTCGGATCTCTCCTTGGAGTTTGCCGGCAAACCGTCCTTGTGCAGGATATAATGGTGGAAGAGCACTGCAAGTCCGCCGGCTTTGCCTGTGCATCTGGATAGCAGAGATCCAAGTTCGTTGGCGTGGTGACTATCGTCGATCTGGTGCATTGCGTTCAGAGAGAGGGTGAAAACCCCCGCGATTACCTAGCCAAGTGGCTCCGTATACGGGCCAAACTGGAGCATTACCCCAATGATGATGCCATCTATCACTTTGTGGAAGAACTAGACCGCGGTACACTTCTCCGGCATACGCTAAGACGGCAGCATGCCTCCTCACTTTCGAGGTTATGGTTCACACCATCAACAACTACGCGACAGCTGAAGCAGAGGCTCAAGCAGCGCTTGCGGCTTGACCCGGCGCCCCTCCGCCTCAGCCACCGCCACCGCTGCCTCCAGTCGTTGTCGCTGCGGCCGCACCACCGCCTCCAGTCATCATTGCTACTGTCGCACCACCAACACCACCCATCATCGAGGAAGACCCGACACCCTCCGACTCTGTTATGGACGCACTCTACGCCGACATCAGTGCTGACTCGGAGGAGATAGACTTTAGCCCGGAGGAGCTCGACTCTGCTATGCAGGAGATTGAGGGGGATATCAGACGTGGCGAGCAGGCCAACAATGCCATCACATCCCGAGAGGTGTTCATCGCTATTGGGACCGTGATGTAGGAAGATCAACCCGGACAAGCTCTGCCTAAAGCGTTGGACAAGGGGAAGGGACCACCTGTTGCTGCCGACAATGATCGCGCAAAGGCCATGCTCCCTCCGCCTAACCCAGTGCAACAGTCGCAAGAACTCAACGTCGGTCCGAGTAACAACAACACTGCAAACCTGCCACCTCTGCCATCCACGTCTAAAGATGCCCAGATCACTCCAGCTGATAGAGTGATGTACGGCAATTTGCTCGTCGATCCCATGACGGTGGCTCATATAAGGAATGTCATCCAGCTTGACGAGAAGCGACAACAGCTGCTGGAGGAAGCGCATGCCATCATGGAGCAAGGCGCAAAGATGGATCAAGATCTGGCCAAGGCGTAGAAATCAATAGAGAAAGATAGAGCCATGGAGGCCGAGTACAAGACTTTGCTTAAGCAGCAGAAGGCTAAGAAAGCTCCAGCTCGCGTCATCAACGATCCTGGTGTATGACAAAACCTAGGATGGGCTCCCCCGAAGCCGCCACAAGCCAAGCCATACATTGACAGCAAAGGCAGGAAGGTCATGCCCACTCCTATTCTCAACTTAGCCGTCACCAAGACCCTTCTAGAGCAAGATAGATCACCCGCAGCTATGGAACAGGTCTATGACCTTGTGGCAAAGGTGGTGAAACAGTAGGAAACGGCCACCTCTCAGAGGCTTGAGTCTGACCCAGTGTATTGCTAGTCTAGCAATCCTAAGCCGCCAAGGGACCGATCTCCTCAGGATGTCGGGTATCAGACGGGTTCATCAGAACAAAGACAGAGAGATGCACGCAATAGGAAGGACACTATCCCCGTATCCTCCGACCACGGAGGCAAGGCTCATCCTCGTCGCCCATCTCCACCACCCCGATCCCCCGACATCGCAAAGACCCTAAGGCTCACCATCATATAGACATGCCTCCGCCAAGGCAAAGCGGCATCGTCATCCGCGACAACGCAGAGCAGCCCCGTCACGATGTAGAGCACAACCAAGGACACAAGAGAGGTCGCTTTATGACCCTCCGTGTCCAACAAGCAACCGCGACAAGCGTGAGGCGTCGCACGAGGGAAACAACAAGAAGGCTAACCCACCGCCACCTCCGCCTCCGTCGCCCCCTAGCAGCCACCATGGCGGAGGAGGCCCGTGTCATTCACGTAGCCCATCCCTTGGTGGCAAGAAGAAAAGAACAAGCCTAGAGCTATACGACGCACGTTCACGCCTGGACAAGATTCACGAGGCCCGAGAAGGACAATACCTGGGACCATGTTGCTTCGGACCTCTAATACGGACTGCAACTTACCACAAGGGTTTTCGGATTGACAAGACCATCAAGCCCTATGACGTCACCGCCAAACCAGCTACGTGGTTTCAGGATTACGACAATGCGGTGAAGATCATCGGGGGTAATCCCAATGTTGTCGTTTAAGTACCTCCCACTGATGCTGGCGGGCACGGCCCGCCAATGGATTGATGACTTGCCAGAGAAGTCCATCTGCAACTGGTTGGACATGCAAGAATCATTCACCAAGAACTTCGAGGGTATGTATAAGCATCCCTGCACTGTTGGCGATCTACAGTGATGTGTGCAAGAGAAAGACGAGTCATCTCGTGCCTACCTCTCTCGCTGGCTGGATATGAAGAATTCCTGCGCAGGAGTGCACGCTCAAACCGCCATGGCCGCCTTCATCGATGGGTTGGAAAAAGGTACGTTGCTCCGACATAAGTTGAAGCGCCGACAGGGCAATCACAGGCTTGATCTCGACCAGATGATCCAGCTGGCCAGTGAGTAGGCGGCTGCCGACGATGATGCTCGTGTCTCCCTGCCCGCAACGGCCGTTCCAACTCAAGATAAGAGGAATACCGACACAAAGTTGAAGAACCCGCCAGAAGAAAAGCAAACCTCTGACATGGCCGCCGTGACATTTGCAGGACGAGGTGATGGCGGACAGCATGGCCGAGGACGGGGGGCTGGTCGTGGGCAGCAGCGAGGTAGTGAAACTACCCCGGCAGCGCTCTGCATTCCTCAAACGTACGAGGAGTACCGTGATATGTTGTGCCTTGTACACCTCGACACCAACGGGAAAGCCACACAGACCATCGCCATTGCAAGTTCATTAACGACCTGAAGGAGGACCCGGTGTCCGGATATAAGCAAAGTCGGAAGAACATACCGCGTGGCAAGGGCAAGGGGAAGAAGAAGGAAGAGTAGTCCAAGGATTCAAGTGACATGGATGAGGATGTTGACCCCAAGCACGCCGACAAGAGCGATAGCAAGGGAAATAACCCCTTCGAGAAGAAGGCTGCCGTCTACCACACTTTCCTTGGCACCCCCACTGTCCGGCAATAGAAAACCTCCATGAGGATACTGATGGCCACCCTACCCCTATTTCCCCAGTACCTGCGCTAGTCGGAGATTCCAATCACTTGGTACAGGAAGGATCACCCAGACCTCATCCCTACGGAGAACCAGTACGCCATGGTCATCAACCCCCTGATTGATGGCAACAATTTCACCAAATGCATGGTGGACAGTGGAAGCAGCATCAACATCATGTACCTGTATACACTGCACAATATGAACTTAACGGAGGCGAACCTAAGGCGGATCAGCACCGTGTTCCATGGAGTAGTTCCTAGCTGGGAGGCTCGGTCCCTTGGGTGCATCACGCTTCAGGTCGCTTTTGGTGATGTCAACAATTACCGCCAAGAATGCATGACCTTCGAGGTGGTCCCCTTCAAGAGCGTGTACCACGTCATATTCGGACGCGACATCTTCCACGCCTTCATGGCCAAGCCATGCTTCGTCAGAACAAACTCAAGATACCCGGACCAAACGGCATGATCACCGTATCCGGAAGCATTACCAAGGCAAGGGACTGCGAGATTGGAGAAGCTGTCCTCTACAGAGAAGAATTCAAGGAGATCTAGAGCAAGGTCGATGCCACGGAGAATCCGGCGTCAAAGAAGCATATATCTAACTTCGCCCCCGCCTTCAAGGCCGCCATCGAGACCAAGCCGGTGGAACTTGTGGTAAGCGATGCCTCCAAGACCACCGCCATTGGGACGAACCTGGACCCTAAATAGGAAAGCGCGCTCGTCGAGTTCCTCCGTGAGAATAGGGACATCTTTTCCTAGCAACCTGCCGACATGAAAGGTGTACCTAGGGAACTTGCCGAGCACAGCTTGAATATTAATCCAAAATGCAAACTGGTGAAACAACCTCTACGACGCTTCGGAGACGAGAAGAGATGTGCCATAGGCAAAGAGATAACTAGTTTACTTAAGGCTAGTTTTATCCGAGAAGTCCTTCACACCCGATGGGTGGCCAATCGTGTACTTGTCCCTAAAAAGGTAACCAAAGAATTAAGAATGTGCGTTGATTACACCGGCTTGAACAAAGCATGTGCCAAAGATCTGTTTGCTTTGCCTCGCATTGACCAAGTCATTGACTCAACGGCTGGCTCAGAGCTTTTGTGTTTTCTTGATGCATACTCAGGATACCACCAGATAAAGATGAGGAAGTCAGACCAATTGGCCACTTCGTTCACCGCACCTTACGGCACGTTTTGCTACGTCACGATGCCCTTTGGGCTAAAAAAATGCAGGTGCTACGTACCAGCAGACTATGCAGCGTTGCCTACACAATCAAATTGGTCGGAACGTTCACGCCTATGTGGACGATATAGCGGTGATGTCTAAAAAGTCAAATGACTTAATCTCCAACTTAAAAGAAACCTTTGATAATCTCCGGAAATACAACATGATGCTTAACCTAAAGAAGTGCGTCTTCAGGGTTCCAGCCGGCAAATTGTTGGGCTTCATCGTTTCCCAGCGTGGAATCGAGGTCAACCCGGAGAAGATCAATGCCATCCTAAACATAAACCGGCCAACATGCCTGAAGGACATACAACGGCTTACAGGCTACGTAGCAGCAGTAAGTCGGTTCGTCAGCTGACTTGGATAGAAGGCTCTGCTGTTGTACAAGTTGCTGAAGAAGGCATACAAATTTACATGGACGGACGAGGCATATGCATCACTAAAGAAGATACTCTTCTCGGCGCCTATACTTGCAGCACCCAAGCCTATGGAGCCTATGTTAATCTACATGGCGGTCACCAACCGGGTAATCAGCATCGTCGTCATGTTAGAGCGGAAAGAACTAGGGAATGAGTACAGAGTTCAACGATCAGTTTACTATGTAAGCAAGGTCTTGACGGAGTCCAAGCAGCATTACCCGCACTACCAGAAGCTAGCTTATGGAGTGTTCCTTGCTTCTCGGAAGCTAAGGCACTACTTCCAGGAGCACCTTATCACAGTTGTGAGAAAAACTCCACTGTCCGACATCATCAACAACAACGACGCTACAGGAAGGGTTGCAAAGTGGGGCATTGAGCTTGCCGCCTTCGTGATCACCTACAAGAGACGCGACGCTATCAAATCATAGGCCTTGGCAGATTTTATTGCAGACTGGACGGAGATGCCAGATGCTACCCCTATACCAGATCCAAAATACTATGTGATGCACTTTGACTGATCAAAGCTACTCAACGGCTCGGGGATGGCGTACTACTACAGTCGCCAACAGGGGAAAAGCTACACTACGTTCTGCAGATCCACTTCGAGGCTACAAACAACATGGCGAAATATTAAGCACTCATTGACGGACTACACGTAGCCAAGGATATCGGCATCAAGCGCATAGTTTGCTGTGGAGATTCCGACTTGGTTGCCCAACAGGTGGCTGGCACCTGGAACGCGCGGAACCCTATGATGGCGGCATATCGAGACGAAGTGGATGAGATAGCCAAGATCTTATTGAGCTACGAAGTCAAGTATGTCCCGAAGGAGGAAAATGAGGCGGCTGATCTACTGTGAAAGCTTGGGTCAGGTCACAAACAAATTCCGCCTGAAATTTTTCTAGAGCATCTACGGACACCATCCGTGAAGGGAGCGAACCCCGAGAACCCGGATAGAGTTGACTATTTCGTTCAGAAAGTGACAAAGGTCCCTCCGGCTTGGACAAAACCGTTCATGGAATATCTCGTACACGGAACTTTGACCGACGACGAGGTCGAGCATAGGAAAATAGTACGCCGAGTAAAGGGCTATACCATAATCAATGGAGAGCTCTATAAAAGAAGCACCACTGGTGTATACCTCAAGTGTGTTTCCCAACAAGAAGGTATTGAAATCCTTCATGAGATCCATCTCGGAGATTGTGGGCATCACGCTGCTCCTCGATCGATGGTCTCCAAAGCCTTCCGGCAAGGATTCTACTGGATGACCGCGAAGTCATACGCCGACAAGCTGGTTGATATGTGCATGGAATGCCAGTATTATGCCCGACAACCACATGTTCCAGCTGAAGAATTGCGAACAATACCAATAACTTGGCCATTTGCAGTCCGGGGGCTAGACATGGTTGGTCCATTATAGACGGCACGATGTGGATTTACGCATCTGCTAGTAGCAGTTGATAAATTCACCAAATGGATAGAAGCTAAACCCATTAGAAAGATTGATGGGGCAACTGCCCTTAGGTTTTTCCGGGATCTAGTGGTGAGATTTGGTCTCCCACATAGCATTATCACTCACAATGGAAGCAACTTATCACTCAGAGAAATGGAAGCTTATTGTTGGGAGAAGGGCATCCGACTTGACCTAGCATCTGTGGCACACCCACAGTCTAACGTTCAGGTTGAGCGATCCAATGGATTAATTCTGCAGGGAATCAAACCACGTCTATAGGCACCGCTACATAGAGCAGCTGGAGCCTGGGCGGAGGAATTACCATATGTTCTATGGAGTTTACGAACTACACCCAACAGATCTACAAGCTACACCCCTTATTTAATGGTATATGGAGCAGAAGCCATTCTGCCTTCCGACATCCTTCACAATTCACCAAGAGTTGCCACCTACGACGAAGATGACGCTGAAAAATCCAGGCGCCTAGATGTGGACCTTCTCGAGAAAGAGCGTGTATTGGCATGCCAAAGATCCGCCATCTACCAGCAGAAGCTACGCAACTACCATAGTCGTCGCGTTCGGCATCGCTCGTTTAAAGAGGGGGATCTGGTGCTTCAACTTAAGCAGAATAAGTCACACAAACTATCCCCGCCATGGGAAGGACCGTTCATCATAGCAAGGTGCTACTCAATGGGTCTTACTACCTCGTTGACAATTGTGAACTTGAGGATAGACCCAGCGATGATCATAACCGTAAGCGACATGACCCGGATGATGACTATCCGAAGCTTGATCGGCCATGGAACATAGCACAACTGTGTCCTTTCTACACTTAGCATATATTTTATCTACTATGTACCTCTTATATGATCAATGAAATAAAGCTCTCTGGTGCACTCATATTCTTGAGTCTTTTACCTCCTTTAGTGTTTATTTTTGGATCGTATAAAAACTTTATGCGCAAGCTTTGCATTTTCACTTGTGAAAATTCCACCTACGGGCGTTAGCTTAAGTTTTATGGTCTACACGTTCTTTGTTGTCTTTCTGTGGATTCTGGACTAGTGACTTTTGGCACTTGAATTCGGCGATTTTGTGCTTAGGTTTTGACAGTGCCATTGGGCATCATCACTTGAGCGCATGGTTCCGACTACGAGTCTTCTGACTCACGAAAATTCAAGCATAAAAACCAAAGTAATGGATAAGCCAGCACTTGCTTAAACAATATATACATGCAGGAACTAGTACTTGAGTAGTAGGAAATATACAGCTATTGTTTTCCGCCTTAAGATTAACACAGTAGTTTTTCGGCATACATACATCCAGAGGAGACAAATATTACAAAGTGTTTTTTATTCCTCTGGTGCAGGAGACTTTGAGGTAGCATCGTTGGTAGTAGGAGAGTCATCCTGGTCATCAAGAAAGTCGTTGGTCTTGAGGGACTCGGAGGAGCTGTTCTGGTCGTCGTCAATGATCTCAAGAGGCACAAATACATTTGGATCGACCAACTCGGGAACCCTGGTGTCGAAGCCAACAAGCGATGCCCAGATAGCTTTGTGATCTATCTTCTTTGGCCGTCATCATTGGTAGCTTTCTTTTGCTCCTTGAGCATCACATTTTCCTCCTACAGACGGTTGATCTCCGTGTTGGCAGACTCCTGCAAGACTGCCATGGACTCTTCGTGCATCTTTAGAGTGTCAGCCCTCTCCTACTTGAGGATCTTGTTCTCGCTATCCAGCAGCTCAATGTGCTTGGATTGCTCGACAATGTCCTTGGCCTTGGCGATAGCTTCTGCATTACGGAGAAATGACAGCACACAATGAGTAGTCGGAGAGTGATGGCACAAGACCAAGTTTGAGTGCAAAATTGAAAGGAAAAACAGACTCTTGCTCTTGGTGATTTGATCCTTCAAGAAGGCAGTTTTACCCTTTTCGGCTTCCAGTTCAGCGTGCATCTTGTGGAACTTCTCGTTGGCGACGCCTCTCCGAGCATCCTCATTGTATGGAAAGAAATTCAAAGGTACTTAGTCTACTTGGAGCATCTAATCGGATAAATATCCACCTAGAGGCTTGGGGGCTACAGTGAGAGTTTTTAACTCGGCAATATGCTTAGTATTTATTTAAGCATCTAGTCGGAACTAAATCTGTATCAACTAGAGGCTTGGGGGCTACAGTATTGAAATTTACAAGCACTGCGTATGCTGCTCTAAAAGTATCTAGTCGGAATAATTCATTCAAACTAAATACTTGGGGGCTATAGTGTGAAGTTTTCTAGCATAGTCACTCTTAGAGCATTTTAGATGCAAAGACCTATGGTTTTCCATCTAAATCCTCGGGGGCTGCAGTGGAATATTACTTATGAAATGCAAAAGGCAAACAAAACTTACAAGTGCGATGATCTTGAGGTTGGTGGCGCTCTCGGCAAATATCTTGCTAAAGGAAAGACTATTTCCGTGCAAGATACCAGCCTGCTTGAGCAGCTCCTCAAGACCACAAGTCAGAGAAGTTGGCGCTACAACAGGATCCAGAGCTGAGCTACTCGGCGTAAGCATCGGGTAGACAATCTTCGGGAGCTTTGTTGACATCCTGGGTGAAGTGGCGCCGCCTTCGGCAGACGTTCCGCCCTCCACCATCGCCTTACCGCTACCAGTGGCATCATTAGCCGGAGCTTCAACCATTTTGGACACGGTGCTTTCTTGTGTCGCCTGCTCGCCGACAACAACAAGATCCGCAGTGACATCTGGGTCCACTTCCATGGCGGAAGGGCCAGATGCTACCTTAGCTAGAGAGCTTGTCGGTGCGGCAGCAGGCTGGACACTGGGAGTAGTAGGGGCGATGGCAAGATACGCTTGGTGCAACATATCTTTGATGTTCTTATAAGCCCCCGATGTTTTGGAGGTCTTCTTCAAACTCAAGCTAGCCTTCTTCTTGAAACGTGCAAAAGTATAAATACATGAATAAGACGATCAAGAGACAATGTCAGACGATAAGAAGCTTACACAACGGTTGGTGCCTTGGTAAAAGGGATGCCGGTAATTCTTCTTTTCTCCGCCTCCAGGGAGGCGATGGACTTCTTGGAGGCTCCACCCTCCATCTTCTTCTTATTCTTACCTCCGTCAGCAGCGTCAGAGGTGGAGCTCTTCCGCTTACGCGCCAATGGAACATCATCGTCGGACACGACGGTGACTTCCTTCATCTTGGGGTCATAGATTTAGACAGCCATGCTATCCTCCGCTAGACTTTTCAGCTGTTAAGTGGAATCCTGAAGTTTTAGATGGAATGGTAATGGCTAGACGGAAGAACTGGAGTATATGTCATACACGGAAAATAAATATGTACCTCTGGGCATGTGCCGTCCATGAACATATCGTAGGTGATGGTGAAGCCACGCTTCCTATCCTTCACCTTGACGATATCTTTGAGGCGGAGCTTGATGGAGTCACTCGAGAAGTTGTCCTCGAAGATGCGGAGGCTATCGTTCCTATCCTTGGTATATTGATGCATCAGCTTCGTGCGGTGCTGTAGAGGCTGGATCCGCCTGACGAACCAGCACATAGCTAGGTCAAATCCGGTCAAACCCGTCTCTACGAACCACACGATCCGCCTTTGTAACACCCTCAGAATCGGCCCTATGCAAGTTTTAGCGCTTCCCGCCAAACCCGCATAGAAACGATTCAAAGGTGCCCACCAGGCACTTTCGTGCGGGTGGAAAACGAAGTAATAACATTACACAACAGTCCTCGATGGGACCCACAGAACATATATATACAACAGCGACTCAGCGAGTCAAGAATACAGATATAATATACAAAGATCCAAATCACCTTGAAACGATAGAGCGTCCAGCTACGGACAAGATGCAAATGGGGCTAAGAGCCCTGAAGAATAACCAATGGCGTCCATAACCTGCCCAAAGCCGGAAGGGTAACCGCTAACGACGCCGATCTCAAAACCTGCTTAAACAAAAGGGGTGCCGACAAAGGGCAAAGGAAAAGAGGAGCGTCGATCTTGAGGCCAAGACACCGAGGCTAGAATTCGGCGGTCCGCCTACATAGGTATGGTGGATCAAGCGGCAGCATGCACTAAAAAACCTATAGAGACCCGATACAGCTAGCGGCTATCAGAGAGGGGTAAGAAAGACCTATTCGGAACCAACCTGATACTACCATCAAACAAACCCATCCTGGTGTTTCCCCCTCGAGACCAAACGAGGAAGTCAACCGAGGAACTCACACAGATGGCAGTTTTATTTATTCAGTTATCGTTGCAGCAATTACTAGTCAGGTATAGATAGTCATCCTGATAAAAATAAGCAGTGGGCACTTTTATTTAACCATTCCATTGTAGTTGTAACACTTACTAGTCAGATACAATTAGCATGAGATAACCCAAAACCCAGCAGTTGTTGGTACTTTTATTTAGCCATTCCGTTATAGTTGCAATACTTACTAGTCAGGTACAATGGTCGCGAACGACAACCCAAGCAAGCAATTGTTGGCAGTGTTATTTAGCCATTCCATTATAGTGAAGCTGATTACTAGTCATTATAAAGTCAAATTTATAGCACTACTTTAGTTATAGTTGTCTATGATCGAGATACTGTGCTCCAAGTCGTCCATAACCGCGGACACGGCTTTCAGAAAGTTTTACCCGGCCGGGGTGCACCAATAGCAACACACACTCGATCAACCTCGGAAAAACCAAATCAAAACCCAACGAGGCTTTCACGACAAAGCAATCACAGGATTCAGAAATATTTCAGGGGGCCACCCCATTAAGCTACCCGCAACGGAGTTAGCTGACTCCGAGACAGACTCAAGGTTTGCGCCAGTGGCTGTAAACGACTGGGAACCCAAAACTGGGCTTGTCGATACCGCGAAAACACTCCGCTTTCCTAAACAGTACAGTGTGCTCCTCGCATAATCGTAATAAAGCAGTAAAGCATGGCATAAGTACAGGATAGTAAATAAAACCTCAAACTAGTTTGTGGCCCCAAGAAATAAGAATGAATCAAGCTCTGGCTCAGGGGGGTCCCATAATCCTCCCGGATGTGGATAGCGCGATAAATCAAGGAACAGGTATCAAGCACTCGGGGTCCTACGGGACACAAGTGGACGGTTAACAACCAAATAACATCTATTGCCCACTTGTGCCTCTGCTTACCTACTTCAATTTTAGTTGTTAAACAATAATTAAAATTATGATAAGTAAAGCCATGATCCTCTCCAACATCAAATAGGCGGCGATACTCCAACAACTGTGGTACTGGACAACACGCAACAGCACTTGAGCAAGCGACTACGACGCGCAAGTCCAACTATCTACCAAACAACAGGTAATAGGATGTGTCCAAGGCAATATAAGGCTGCAAGGGATATCACGGGTACGAAAACTAGAGCAACGCAACACAGATAGCAATAGATCAACAGGAGGGAATAAATACTATTAAAGTAAGATAGGTAGAAAGGGAGAGATGCTCGCCTGAAAACATTGTCGAAGGTTCAACCGAAGATCGGGGCGAAGCTCACATCAACTCAACGGCCTTATCCGCGAAGAAGAAAAACGCTAGAATAAACACTGGATGCACTATTTAATACTACGGCAGAAGATCGGGCATGATGCATGTATGATGTATGATATGGCAAAGGTGCGATGCAATCAGGCAATATTAAGCGGAACCGGGGTCCCGACATCTATTCAAACGGTTCAAGTTATTTAGCTACCCCACAATTTAAATGTTGTTTGAACATGGCAAAATGTAGCACCGGTTCGCTACACCAATTTAAATGAGGCCAATATAAGGCTAGATTTGCCCTCATATGGGCCCCATATTTAATTTAGGTGAATCGGCATAAGGCCCCCAAACCACATGACAATATGCATGCATGAACAATTAAATATGCAACAATTATATATCATTTAATAAAATAAGGTCTCGGGTTCGGGTTCACACATTAGGGTTCGGCGATCTTGGGCTCCGGGGTTCGGTCTCAGGGTTCAGGGTTCGACGGGATCGGTCTTGGAAGGCCGGATACAAGAGGGAGAGCTTGGCGTGACGTGCCGGAGATCTTGGTTCCACGCGTCGATCTTGTCGTCGCGAAGACCTTGTCGGGTCCGTGGAACGGGTCGGACTTGGCGTCCGGGGTGAAGTGCTTGTCGTTCCATGGCGATCTTGGCGGCTTCGGAGGGTTTTGATGATCGGTCTTCGGATCCATGAGGTAGACCTCGGTGTTCCATGTCGGAGTACTTCAAATCCGTGAAGAACGTCTTGTCGCCCTTGGGTGGAGAACTTGTCATCCCGAGGGTCCGTGGCTTCTGGCGGAACGTTCTATGGATCCAGGGTCGAAGAACTTGGTGTCCGTGAAGGGGGACTCGGCGAACTTGGCGTCCGTGACGTAGATCTTGGGTATCGACTTATCATCAATGGTCAACTTGTAGCCGCATCGGAAGATCTTGGAGACACAGAACTTGGTGGCCCCGGGTTTTTGTCAAACGGAGGCGCACTAGCGTTGCAGGGAAACAAAACGGGATAGGCATAGGCCTAGCGGCATACTGCCAGGCGAGGCAGAGCACGCAGCGGGAAGGGCAGCACCGGCCACGCCGGCGAGGGGCGCGCTCGGGAAGGCGCTGGCGAGGTCGTCGGAGGCGGCCGGAGGACGACGCGCAGGAGGCAGAGAGGGTGGCGCCGGGAGCTCGACCGACGGACGTGGCAGACGGGAGGAACCGGCAGCCGCGGGGAGGAGAGGCGGACGGCGTGGGCGGAGGTCACGGCGCGGCGGGAGCTCCGTGGCGGAGGGTTGACGGCGACGGGGCCGCAGACACGGAGGCGGGCGCCGCGGAGCTCTGGCCGAGGAAGCCGGCGACGGCTCGAAGGAGACGGCTCGCCGGGCCAAGAAGCGGAGGCCGCGGTGGGCAGCGGCCGGAGGAGGCGGGAGGTGCGGGAGCTCTGGCGGCGCTGCTTGCGGAGGACGCAGCAAGCGGGAGGGCGACGGGCGGCAGTGGGGCGCGCCGAGGAGGGCGGAAGGAGAGGGAGGCGGGAGGCGAGGGCGGCTCCGGCGGGCGGGGCGAGCAGCGGACCGGCGGGGAGGAGAGGAGGGGATGGAGGTTGGGGACGCGTCGGAGGGAGGAGGAGAGGAGAGCGGGTGAGGGAGGAGACCGCGGGGTGGAAGGGAGCGCGTCGGTGGGGGTGCGGGGAGGCAGGTGGCCGGGGTGGGGCTGGGTGCGGGCCCGCAGGCAGGTGGGTTAGGGAGAGGGAAGTGGGTCCAGGGAGGGAGTGGGTTGGCCAGGTGGGGCCCAGGGACAGGGAGAGGTGGCTGGGTGGGTGGTGTTGTGTGGGGTGGAGAGAGAGAGAGAGAGAGGCAGGTGGTGGGGTCGGCATGTGGGGCCAGGGTGTAAGAGAGAGAGGGTAGATGGGGCTGTGTGAGAAAGAGAGAGAGGGGGGGGGGAAGTCTGGGATTGATGAGGTGGCAAGGTGGGTAGGGGATTGGGGGAGAGGGTGAGGTGGCGAACTGTGAGTGGTGGGTAGATTAGGACTAGGTAGGAATAGGATTTCGGGTAGGCTAGTTTAGGTGGACCGATTTTATTCCGGGGGTGGTCAACTGGGTCGAATCGGCCCGTTCGACTGCCCCCCTACAAATAATTAAATATTTTATTTATTTCAAACAGGGCTTTTGCAAACCGATAGCATACAAAACAAAATAATCCGTAGACCCGGGTTTTGTGTTTGAACAAAGACGGGGCGTTTAGAAAACAAGAACAGGTTTTTCCGCAAATAGTTTTATGCAAGCAAATGCAAGATGATGACGATGCTCAAATGCAATGTGGCATGATGACATGAGCATGCGGTCATGACGATGCAATGCACAAAAACAACGCGATTTTCTAGTATTGGTTTTGCGGGATGCCACAGCCTTATAGCGCGGGAGGCTTCGTCGTCGGATGGGAGGATGGCTTGGGATCTCCATGTCGGGGCTTTAGCGGCGGCCCCGTTGACAAAGTCCGGGTGCATAGCTTCTCGACCGTCCAGAGGGATATCTGGGCCGTAGAAGTACGTCCGCTGCTAGTTTTTGCAGGACTCATGGCCTACGATGTCGGGGAACCGCCAGCCAGGCCGGATCTTGAAGCTAATGGTTCCGCAGTTTCTGAGCTCGTCCTTGCTCTCTCCGGCTTCCCTCTTGACGGTGAAGAAGTAGATGAATAGATCTAACCTAGGCCTAATTACTAGGTAGACCTCACAAAGTGCCGCGTAGTTTCTAAGCGCGAGGATGCTATTCAGAGATAGGTTATGAGGTTGAACCTGGTAATGGCTAAGGACTGCTAGGAAAACTTGGGTAAGATTGGGAGGGAGACGTCACGTACCAATTGTGCTTTGAGGTACACCTTCTCTCCGGCTTAGGGAGAAGGGATAACCTCGCCAGCCAGCGCTGCCCGCCAGACCAGCGCTGCTGTATCCCTCGGCGAGCAACTCCTTGAGTTTGTTGTTAGCGATATCGAAGTCGCGCCATTCTCCCTTGTGGGAGTCACTATCCTCCTCCAGTGGTTCCAGCCCCACTGGAATATGGTCGCCGCTGGTGGTTTCCACCACCGTGGAGTGCAACACAACCACGCCCTCTAGAGGCACGTGGATGGAGCCTGCCGGCTTGGCCGTGGCTTCGTTCGTCGCTGCCATGGATTGGGTGGAGCTGTTGCTTGCCATTGGAGTGGGGAGAGAGGTGACTGGGAGATTGGGAAAGAACTAGGATTTTTCTCGTGCGCGTGGAGAGCTCGAGGAGATAATCGAAGGAGGAAGAAGATGACACGGTTGAGAATGAGGTGAAAAGATAAAATCTATCACAGTTGTAATTTATAACCCTCGGTGTCAAGATTCGTGCAAATTGATCGAATGGTTGCTGCGTGGACATCGCGTGCACGGAAATTTCGCCATGTTCCCACCGCCGCCGCCGCCAACAGTTCGTATCCTTCGCGCAGGAAAAATGGACATGATTGCATTCTCTGCATGTGTGAGTTACGAGGCATCACTGACCTATGGTCTATGTTGCTCTAGCTGACATGGGCAGGTGAACCATCCCATCGGAAGATTCTGGCATGGACGGATCTAGTCCGACTATGAGAAGAGTATGATGGAAGATTCGGCTATTCTCTGACTTACATGTTGAAGACGGAGAGCATTGCAAGTTTATTGGGAGGACTATGAGATATTTCTTGACGATTTGCCGACACACATCTAGAAAGAGCATTCAACCCGAAGAGGCAAGACGGTGCAAGATCTCGGAGTTCTCCGGGGGCTACTGTTGGGGATATGCTAAATGGGTATCACCATATCATGTCTCTAATTCGAATAACCCGGGTGGCCCACAGTTGGTAGCATGGCCCTTGGCCTGCTGGGCGGCCCAGTTAGATGGATCCAAAAGGGAGGACCATTGAAAGGATACGGATGTCGCCTAGAGGGGGGGGTGAATAGGCGATTAAAACTTTTCCGGAGTGGCTCGACAAAGGCGGAATTAAACTAGCGTTTACTTTGTCAAGCAAAACCTAGAACAACTAGGGTTCACCTATGTGCACCAAAAACTTATGCTAAGCAATACAAGCAACAATGTGATAGCAAGATATAGATTACTTCAAGCACGAAGGCTATCACAATGTAAAGTGCATAAGTAAAGAGCTCGGGTATAGAGATAACCGAGGCACGCGGGGACGACGATATTTTTCCGAGTTTCTCCCAACATGGAGTACGTCTTGTTTGGAGAGGGGGTGGTATCTAACCACCTAAGCCACAAAAGGCCTCCATTATTCTCTGGTGAATCTCACCCCAACGGGATCGATCCACACTTCCACTATCGGTGCACTTGTCGGTGGCAATCGTAACCTCTCACAAGGTTGGGGAACTTCTCCACAACTTAATTGGAGGCTCCCAACAAACGCCACCAAGGCCACAAAACCGTCTAGGGTTCCAAGAACCCAAGAGGGACAAGCTCCTATGAGTAACAAGAACCAAATCCTCCAAGGAGAACTCAAATCGATGCACCGAATGCAAATGGGAAGAACACCACAAAGATGCTCCAATCCCTCACTCTCAAGTTCCAACAAAGCTACTAAAGCTATTGGGGGAACAAGAGAGGAGGAATCAAAGAGGAACACAAAATCCCCCAAGATCTAGATCCCAAAGGATTCACTCACAAAGAGATGAATCGGTTAGGTCAAAATGTAGATCTAGATCACCTCTAATTACCCCTCAAATATAGGAAAGAATCAATGGAGGGGTGTGTAGAAATGAAGCTCAAAGAGTAGGGCAAACGGGGACAAAGCTTCGACAAATAGAGGAGGAAGAAGCCACACGAAATGAATAATGGGGAAAGCTATTTAAAGAAGCAGGCTAAATCTGCCCGTTGGGGCGATTTTCCTGGACTGACCGGTAGTACCAGATCGGACCGGTACTACCGGACCATACGAACCCAGCATCGAAAACCAGGGAAATAGCGAAGCAGCTAGCGAGACGAAATAGCGGCAGCGGTCAATGCGTGAGCCAGCGCATGCGTGAGAAGCGAGCGAGCCAGCGCGGCCGCGTGGCAAGCGGGCCCAGCGAGCAGTGAACACGCGAGCGAGGGAAAAGCGGCAGGTGCATGCGGGATCTCAGGCAGCCGGTCAACGCTGGTGGGCGGCAGCGATGTGCAGCGAAGCGGCGACAATGAGGGCACGCTACACATGCGAAGTTAACTGTGGGCGGCAGCGTTTGGCCAAGCGGGAAACAGGTGCGGGAGAAAGGCCACGCGGGGCAATTGGGTGTAGATGGTTCCTGGGCGGCCGATACTATTGGCCCACCCTGGCGGTACTACCGGGCCGTTCCGGTAGCACCAAAATTAGGTACTGCGCAGGGCAGAGAGCTGGGCGGCTGGCACTGGCGTGTCTGGTACTAGGCCCGGTAGTACCGGATAGCCCAGAAATTATCTTTTTTCCTTTTCTTTTTAAAACGGCAGATATTCAAACGGTTATAACTTTTGATTGGTAACTCTGATCAACCCGATTCCAATTACGTTGGGAAAGAGGATGACATGAGCTTCCCTATAAAAGTATCAAGTATAATAATGTGAGGTACCTCACTTGGTGAGAAACCGGAAAACTGCATAGATCAAAATCGCAAGAAGATACAAACGGAAGATCCGATTTTGATGAACAAGAGCTTGTTATGGATATTACCACAAGCTCTATATCCTCACATGGATAAGACCAAATAACAACCAAATACGATGATGCAAGTATGCAAAAGTTTGAGCTCTCTCCGAACAATGTGATCGAGTTACTCATTCGAGAGCCCCTCTTGATAGTACGGTAATCTATCCTAAACCTGGTCTCCCACAAATAACATGAGACCGACAAAAGGGAAAACCTATCAAGATTATACCTTTGCCTTGAGCATTCCACTTGAGCTCGATGTAGATGATATTTCCCTTCTCAAGATGGAACGCCTTCCTTAATTCCTCATCATCGATCCATGATCACCGAGGATGGCAAGCATCAAACATTATATCTTCTATAGATGGTGCATTTTTAGCTTGCACAACATATCTTCTTCTTCATATTATCGAACTTGAAGCCAACACATGCTCCAAGCGATTCCAATGGACAAATCCTACAAGTGCAACTTAATACACACATTAGTCCATAAAGATTGTCATTAATTACCAAAACCATACATGGTGGCCCGCATGTTCTTTCACCCATGTCGTATAAAGGAAGGCTACGGAGTAGTCACCGACGTACCCGGAACCTTGGAGTGCAAGACACATTAGACTAGTAGTGTACCGTGTAGGACTCTGTAACCTGCCCATCTAGGACTTTGCCTGTAACCCTAGGATCTGGCGACTATATAAGCCAGACCTATGCGAGCCTTTAGGGCACGAAAAGTTAGCAGAACAACTCATATCGCGCACAGCGAACCGATCCCTGTAACTCGGTGTATTGCCATTATAGTGATTTATAGCAGGAGTAGGATCTCGCCACCGTCGTGGGATCTGAACTTGGGTAAGATGTGTTACCTCGTACCCGCCAACCTTCCGCCTTACCCCACGTCTCTAAACACGCTTTGTGAGGACCCCTCCATGGTGTACTCGTCGGCAATACCACGACAGCTAGCATGCTATTAATATAGAACCTGATGCAAAACCAGTTGTTGAACATCAACATCGTTTAAATCCTAAGATGAAGGAAGTGGTAAGAAATGAGGTATTAAAACTTCTTGATGCTGGTATAATTTTTCCTATTGCTGATAGTAATTGGGTTAGTCCGGTTCATTGTGTCCCTAAGAAAGGAGGAACAATTATTGTGCCTAATGAAAATAATGACCTTATACCTCAAAGAGTAGTGGTTGGTTATAGGATGTGCATTGATTTTAGAAAGGTGAATAAAGTCACTAAGAAAGATCATTATCCTCTGCCTTTTATTGATCAAATGCTAGAAAGGTTGTCCAAGAAGACTCACTTTTATTTTCTTGATGGTTATTCTGGGTTTTCTCAAATTGCTGTGAAAGCACAATACCAAGAGAGAACCACTTTCACATGTCCCTATGGAACTTATGCTTATAGGCGTATGCCTTTTGGTTTATGTAATGCTCCTACTACTTTTCAGAGATGTATTTCTTCTATCTTTCACGATTTTTGTGCAGAAAATTGTGGAAGTTTTCATGGACGATTTCTCCGTCTATGGAAATTATTTTGATAATTGTTTGCACAACCTTGATAAAGTTTTACAGAGATGTGAAGAAACTAATCTCTTAATTGGGAGAAATGCCACTTCATGGTTAATGAAGATATTGTTCTTGGACACAAAATTTCTGAAAGAGGTATTGAAGTTGACAAAGCCAAAGTTGAAAAAATTGAGAAAAGGCCTTGTCCTAGGGATGTGAAAGGTATTCATAGTATCCTTGGTCATGCTGGTTTCTATAAAAGGTTTATTAAAGATTTCTCAAAAATTTCAAAGCCCCTTACTAATATTCTCCAAAAAGATGTACCTTTTGTTTTTTATGATGATTGTAAGGAAGCTTTTGAAACTTTAAAGAAAGCTTTAACTACTGCTCCTATTGTCCAACCGCCTGACTGGAATTTACCCTTTGAAATTATGTGTGATGCTAGTGATTTTGCTGTAGGTGCTGTTCTTGGGTAACGGATAGATAAAAAATTGAATGTTATCAATTATGCTAGTAAGACTCTTGATGCTGCTCAAAATAATTATGCTAATACTAAAAAGGAGTTCTTAGCTGTAATATTTGCTTGTGATAAGTTTAGACCTTATATTGTTGATTCAAAAGTTACCATTCATACTGATCATGCTGCTATTAAGTACCTTATGACAAAGAAAGATGTTAAGCCTAGGATTATTAGATGGGTGTTGCTTTTACAAGAATTTGACCTACATATTGTAGATAGGAAAGGAGATGAAAATCCTATTGCTGATAATTTATCTCATTTGGAAAACATTTCTTTTGATCCTATGCCTGATAATGATAGTTTTCCAAATGAACAGTTGGCTGCAATAAAGGTAAGTCCACGAGAGAGTCTTTGGTATGCTGATTATGCTAACTTTATTGTTTCCAAGTATTTGCCTCCAACCTTTACAACCCAGCAAAGAAGGAATTCTTTTAAGATTTGAGGCATTACTTTTGGGATGACCCACATTTATATAAGGAAGGAGTAGATGGTATTATGCAGAGATGTGTTCCAGAATATGAACAACAAGATATATTGAGAAAATGTCATGGAAGTGCTTATGGAGGACATCATGCTAGAGATAGAACCGCACAAAAAGTTTTACAATCAGGTTTTTATTGGCCTACTCTCTTTAAGGACGCAAGGAAGTTTATTCTATCATGTGATGAATGTCAATGAGTTGGTAACATTTCTAGACGCAATGAAATGCCTATGAATTATCCTCTTGTTATTGAACCTTTTGATTGTTGGGGATTCAACTTTATGGGTCCTTTTCCTCCTTCAAAAGGGTATACTGATATTCTTGTTGCTGTTGATTATGTTACAAAGTGGGTAGAAGCCATACCTACAACTAGTGCTGATGGTAAGACTTCTCTAAAAATGCTTAAAGGTGTTATTTTTCCTAGGTTTGGTGTGCCTAGATATCTCATGACTGATGGAGGTTCTCATTTTATTCATGGTGGTTTTAGGAAGACCCTTGCTAAATATGTTGTTAACCATAGAATTGCTTCAGCTTATCACCCTAAAACCAGTGGGCAAGTAGAACTTTCAAATAGAGAAATTAAATCTATCTTGCAAAAGACTGTTAATAGATCTATAAAAAAATGGGCTAAAAAGTTGAATGATGCTTTATGGGCTTATAGAACTGCTTATAAAAATCATATGGGAATGTCTCCTTACAAAATGATTTGTGGCAAAGCTTGTCGCTTGCATTTAGAATTAGAACACAAAGCTTATTGGGCAGTGAAAGAACTAAATAGAGATTTTAAACTTGTTGGTGAGAAAAGATTGCTTGACTTAAGTACCTTAGATGAGTGGATAACTGAAGCTTATGAAAATGTTAGTCTCCTTAAATAAAAAGTAAAAAGATGGCATGATAGGAGGATCCTTAACAGAGATTTTCATGTTGGTGAGAAAGTTCTATTTTATAGGTCTCGTCTCAGATTTTTTGCAGGAAAATTACTCTCAAAATGGGAAGGACCTTTTGTTATTGAGGAGGTGTATCGTTCAAGAGGTATAAAAATTTCTTCTTTGAGGGACAACACTACACAGGTGGTGAATGGTCAAAGCCTCAAACATTATATTTCTAGAGATTCTTATAATGAAGATGTTGATATTATTCAAATGGTGACTCCGGAAGAATTTATTAGAGACCAAACTCCGGAATCTGCAGAGTCCATTCCCGAATAGGTAAAAGTTCTAAAAACAGAAGGTTCGTGGAAAACTTTTCTTTTTTATATTTTTGCAGTTTTATTCCATACGGAAGGTAATGAGTCAAAACAGAGGAGGAAACGAAGCCCGAGTGGGCCACACCTCCCAGTGGCGCGAGCCCTGCCTAGCCGGGCCACCAGAGGGTGTGATCACCCTAGAGCCCGTCTCCGTCCCGTTTTCGCCCTGTATCTTCCTTATGTCGTAAAACTTCGTAATATATAACCCCCGGATCCCCCGAGGTTCGTATATCATGTTCTCATCGTGTTTTCGTTTCGATCTATTTCTGTCAGGACATATTCTCAAGTTTAGAGGCATCATGGTCTCCGCCAATGACAAGGGCAAGAAGCCCATGGAAGAAGAAATGATCGCAGCTAGGCGCGAATACATGGATTGGAGCGTCAAGGAGGAAGTAAAGAACATGTAAGCAGGCATGAAGGGACAAACTGCCATGGGATCAAGGGCAAGAAAATCTAATTTTGTAGGGGAAATTAACACTAGACGTGCTTTTTCTCGTAATATGTAGGGGATGATGACCTCCATTCCATACTTCAGTTCCTGACCTGAGGCAGTGGAAACCCTTTCAAGCCACTGATGAGTTTTGTGGTAAGTACCGAGCTTTAAAGAGAAGGGTGGATATACTTCAAGAGGATAATAACAAGCTTCATAAGATGCTGGAGGGTTTCCTCGCCCTGAACAGAACACCACCACCACCGAAGGAGTAATTCTTCATCGGGTTTTGGCATCCCCTTGGTTTGTTCAAAGCTTGGGGGAGTGCCGTGGTATCACATCATTATCTTTCATCTTTTTACCTTTTTAGTAGAGTCATATCTTGAATAGAGAAGTTATCATATAGGATGGTTTGCATTGTGGAAGTATCTCTCCTTTAGTTGGTTATTTATGTATCCCTTGGTGTGAGTGCCTTTATGGAATATTAATGAGAAGTTTCATCTTTTACTTTTTGCACATCTTATTTTAGTTTGAAATCTCTATTATATGATTGATCTTTTTGATTAGTATTGGTATCACTTTGGGAGCATCAAGTAAATCTAAATTGGTTTTGGCAAACCTTGCACTAGTCAGTAGCAACACTTTTGGGGTTTGAAAGGAAAAGAGAAATGCACTTACATGTATTTTATATCATTTTCTTTCTTTCTTGATTGGCTCATAAGCTTAGTATTCTTTAGTTAAGATCTTTTGTGCTTTCAAGGAACATTGCATGTTTGACTTTATCACTTGTATATTTGCTTGTTTCCTTACAATCTTTTGCTTGCTACCCAGCCTTGCTAGCCAAAAACCTGTACTTAGAGGGAATATTTCTCATGCATCCAATCCTTTGAGCCAAAACCCATTTGCCATTTGTGTCCACCATATCTACCTATTATCATCATTGCTATTCCAAGTAAATTCTCAAGCTTCATCTATCTTTCAAATTAAAAATTCTTTTGTTATGTGAAAACTGGTTATTAAAGCTCTCACGAACTTGATGGCACACCTTATTTTTCCTGCCCTTAATAAACTTGAACCATTGTGTCATCTACGTTGTATATGCTTGCACTTATAAGTTGGGATTAGCAGAACCGTGCTGTCACGGGGAACACTTTCAACACCTGTAAATATCTACCCCGTTGATATCATCCTCTTTTTTTATGGATGTCGACGGTGTGAAACAAAAGGGGAGCTTGTAAGTCCATGGAGTTATGTATATGTGTTAGAGAAACGCCTGGGCCGCTAGCCTAAGCCATGCCTAATCATGGTGGAAACTTACAGCATCACCATAGTGAGCAATCTATGAAGCATTCTTCTTATAAAAAAGAGAGAGAGATAAAAAAAAAGAGAAAAATAAAAAAAGAGAGGAAAGAAGAGAAAAAACACCATTTTCCCTGGTAAATAAGAAGATTGTTGAGATGCCCACTGTCTGTTGCCTTGTCATTTTGATATGGGATAGCTCATGTGTCATGGGGCAAGGGGTACTCCGATGGCGGTTCTCTATGATACACATATATTTACAATGACAAGAACTTACTTGTAACTAAAGTTGAGTAGTATGAGGAACGACCCTCGTACTCAAGGGACATGGGATTGCCAACTTATACTTTGTTAAGCATATACTCCATCTTTATTCACTTTAACCTTAATCACCTCAAGATTCTTATGATAGGGGCAATGACATCTCAAATCTAGTAAGTACCATAATCTTTTGAAAGCTCTTTATGAAACTTGAAATCCCTGCTTCCCTCTGCAAATGGTCCTTTCTTTTACATTTTAGTTGAGTCAGTAAACCTATCCCTTTCTATCTCTAATAAGCATTTGAGTTTTTGTGTTTCAATCATTCATATGATGATTGATTCAATCATGTTTCTTATCTTCCTTGTTTTGCACATTGTTTTTATCTGATTGAGTATTACTTTGAAAGCCATCATTGTAAAAAGTGTTTTATGTTTGAGCAAAAGGGACTCCTATTATAAACTTCTTTACAAAAGCTTTGCTTGAAAAAGTATGATTTGTCAACTGTTCTGTGACCAAGAACAAATTTTGCCATTACCAATTATGATTTGTCTTTATGCATCTTTATTATGACTCCCACTCGTTGCAAGTTAAGTTATATAATGGTGAGTTGCTTTCTATTATGAGTTGTGTATTGTTAAGTGTGATGCTTCTTGTCCGTATTCTTTTTATCGACACTTCACTCCATAAACCTGTGGACATGTTTACTCAGCTTAGTTTTTGCTTGGGGACAAGCGATGTCTAAGCTTGGGGGGAGTTGATACGTCCATTTTGCATCACTATTCTATATCATAATTTACTATTATTCATTGATATATTTCATATTAAGAGGTGTTACTTATGTTGTTTCATCTATTTTTTCATGTTGGATGATTCTTGGAGGATGAACTGCCGGAGTCAGGATTCTGATGGAAAAAAGGTGTTTCGATGCAATTTTCGCGAAGATCAAAAAAATACCAGAAAATACACGGAAAATTATATTTTTCCAGAAGACAAACGATGCTAGAAGGGGAGGCGGATATGGGCCACAAGGGGCCCACCCCCCTGCGTGGGCCGCGCCACGAGGGGGTGTGGCCACCCTGGCCCACCTCCTGCCCTCCCCCCTTTCGCCTATATATTCTCATCGAAACCCTAATACATGGGGGGCGACCATAGAAAGATTTCGACGCCTCTGTGGGGCAGAAACTACAGAGAGAGAAAGAGCTCTCCGGCAGACAGATTCCTGCCGGGGAAATTCCTTCTCGGAGAGGGGAGATCGTCGCCCTCAACACCATCATCAAGCTAGACTTCATCGGTATCATCATCATCATACACACGACCATCTCCACCAGCACCATCATCACCACTCCACCCCGCTATAACAATTGTGTTTAATCTTGCATAGTTCTTAGGGAAAACTTTCCCGGTGTTGATTACTTTTGTAGTTGATGATTGTGAGTGGAACCATTGAATTATTGTTTATGTTTAGATTGTTATTCATCATCATATCATCTCTGATCTTGATCCATATGATGTCTCGTGAGTAGTTCGTTTAGTTCTTGAGGACATGGGAGAAGTCATGTTGTTAGTAGTGGGATTGTGTTGAGGTATTATTCAATGGTTGATATTTAAGTTGTGGTGCTATTCTTCTAGTGGTGTCATGTGAACATTGACTATATGATAATTCACCATTTAAGGGACTACGGGAATGCATTGTGTATTTGGCTACTAATTGTGTGGTTGCCGGAGTGACAGAAACCTGAACCCCCGTTAGGAAACCTTTGCACAAGGGAGTGTAGGATCTCAGAGTTTAAGGATGTGGTTAGGTGTTTATCTTAATTACTTTCTTGTAGTTGCGGATGCTTGCAAGGGGTTTAATCACAAATATGTATTAGTCCTAGTAAGGTTAGTACATTAGCACAGGTTCACCCAAACAACACTTATCAAACAAAAGAAGATTAATCAACTATATGAAACGAAAGCACTTCACAGTATTCCCATGTTTCCTCGAGAACGTTTGGTCCTCATAAGTATTACAACTGTCTTGTCCTTTTCTAAGAAAGGTTTGGGCCACTTGCTGCAGTTATTTGTTGTCTTTATTTACTTGCACTTTATTTCCTTGCATTATCAAAAAACCCTAAAAATCCGTTTGCTAAGTATTTACAAATAATTCCTGCTCCAAACTACTAGTTAACACCTTCTGCTCCTCGTTGGGATCGACACTACTATTTATCAAAAGTATACTTGTGGGTCGTCAATAGTCCATTAATCTCTCACAAGAGACAAATAAAATACCAAATATAATCAAGAAAGGCTCCAATACAAGAAACACACATACATGGTGTGCCACCCAACATACACAAATATACTTGATCACTCAAGATAATTAAGTGGTAAGCACAACATATACAAGAACATGGAAGATACAAAACCAACACATGCACAAGGGGGCGAGTAACTTTCAATGTAATGAGTTAAGCATATGTTACCGCAAGGAGGAACATTGGATATATAATAGAAGCATGGTAATTCAAATGGCTTGGATTGACAAAAATAAATGATGAAGATCCCTAAATTCTTCATAATGTAACCAAGTCTCCAATTCCCTCCAATAATACCTATTGATCAATTTTTAGCTTGTTGGTCCCCAACCAAGTTGGGTCCTAAGAGGTTAGTCACAATAGGCTTGGAAACCCAAATGGTTCTTTTATTTACACCACATTGGGCACCAAAAAAATTGGCAAACCCATTGCCAACCTCATCCTTACAAAGAGAATAAGCATCATCAATAATTACAAGGTTGGATGAGGAGATACCAATAGTGCATGAGGAAGAAATGTGCCCTTTCTCGTGGCAAATGTAGCAAGTTCTTCTCTTGCCATATTTCTTCTTAGGTGAAGCCACAACTCGAGGAAGAGCTTGAGTGGTCCTCTTAGGAAGAGGCCCACATCTAACTTGAGGTAGAGCTTGATGTTGCTTCCCTTGTTGCTTCATACTAAGAGGCTTCTTCTTCAATGGGCAAGATATAACATGATGCCCTTCTTCCTTGCACTTGAAGCAAACAATGTTGGCTGGATTTTTGACTTGATCTTGGCCATTCTTCTTATTTCCCTTGTGCTTCAACTTGATAGTGGACTTGTTCTTGACATTGGAGTTGAATCCAAGCCCACACTTGTCATTAGGGGATTTTTGTACACTCAAGATGTTGTCGAGTGTGGCCTTCCCTTTATGACCCCTTTTCAAGTCATTTTTCAAAGAAGTGACTTGAGCCTTGAGCTTCTTAATTTCCTATACATGGTTAGTGTGAACAACAATACTAGAGGAAGTAGATGCTACATTGTTAGAGCAACAAGGCACGAAATGCAATTCATCACAAGATGTAGCAATGACATGAGTGGATGAATTACAAGGACTATCACATGGCGATATGATATTTGGAGTAGATATAGTGCTAATGTACACATGAGCCCCACTAGATGTTACCTTTGACACAATGGCCTCATGATATAACTTTAGCCTACCATGGGAGACTAGAAGATCCTCATGCGAGCTTGAGAGTTTAACATGACTTTCTTCAAATTTCCCATAGTTGCTATTTAGCAAAGCAAGTTGAGCCTTTAGATCAACATACTATTTCAAGATAGATGCTTCAAAAGAAATAGAGTTAGTAGCACAAACATCATTATTATTATCAAGAGGTGAGGGAAACTTGGCAAGCTATAACATCCCAAAAATATTGATCAAGGTTATCAAATTCCAATCACCAAAATTAGGGTTAACAAAAACTTTTGTTAATTAAAATCATTATGAATGCATGTGTGTATGTGATGATTGTATGAATGCATGAATGGACTTGTGTGATTATTGTGAATCAAGGATTGGTTTAAAGATGAAAACAACATCATCTAAATCAAATCCAAGCAGAAACAAATCAAGAGAAATTCAAAAACAAACAAAATAAGCAAATGGTCATTTTTGCCAATCTTGCTCACTAGACCACTTTGAGTGTTTCTAGTCCCAGATTTCAAACAGAAAAAATTCTATTTCTTTTCACCCCTTGCTAGACCAAGTGAAAGTGAACCCAAACCCACCTTTCAAACCCACAGAAACATTTGGCAACTGGATTCAAATGACAATTCAAAATTGAATCTATATCATATGTGAAGATCACCAATTCTCAAAAACCAACCAAACCAGTTCACCTTGACATTTCCAACTAACCAGAGACTACATAGTATGTGACTAGTACACCCACAAATTTTCATCCAAAAATTCAAATTCAAATCTCTTTCGGCCATTTCATCAAATACCTTGTAAACACAAATCAAACAAAACATCAAACACTATAGTGAGCAGTGTTTGTGCCTAACTTGTCTCACCTCTAGCTCACAGCACACTCTTAGTAGATCATCTACTTCATTTAACAAGCTCTATCTCATTGTAAGCCTGACATTGCCATCAATGGTGACCATTGCCGAGCTCAACTTGCCACCCCATTGTCGATAGCAAGCTAGAAGCTTCCCTAGCCTCGCCAACCTTGTCTGGGACACAAGCCACCGTCCACCGCCACCTCCTGTCCAATGCCCAAGCACTGCCAGCCCCTGGACCACCCTAGAACCGCCGTGCCCTATGCCTATATGCCATGTCGAGTGCACGCCAGAGCGACACACTCGACACCCGAGAACAGACCGCGCGCCGCCCTTGCTGCTTGTGTACGTGATTACCACCGCCCCACGAACCGCCAGGACATGCCCATTCATCGCCGCGCGACCAGGAGAGCACGTGCACCATTAAAACTCCCCTCGGACCCGCCTAGAGCATCACAGTGCTCCGACCGATTTGCACCGCCCCACGCCTCGCCCCCATGCCGTTGAGCTTCGCCAGGAGGAAGATCACCTTCCCCTACCATCGCCCATGCCGTTAGCTCACTATGCTGACGACCACGACGAACTCCACCTGAACCCGTCGGTCCCCTTGTTGCACTATAAATAGAGGCCACCCCCGTTCGATTTCAGCACACCATCACACTCCCCTCTCTCTGAGAACCACCCCACCTCATCCCCGGATAAAGGCGAGCACTAGGTGGACGGAATTTCACCGGAGAACGCCACTGTAGAGGATAAGAGGCGCCGTTGATTGGAGCCGCCCCAGGAGGAGCCATCGGTACTAGGAGGATCGCCGTCATCAACTTCGTCGTTCACCCCCATCGCTGACCCTCGCCTGAGCCCTGGTGAGCCCCCACTGACCCCCACTGGCTGCGCTAGGGTTCAGTCTCGTCGGCGTTGCCCGACGGAGACGACAAGCCCCAGCCGTTAGATGAGATGTTGATCACACGGTCCAGATTGCCCCGTACCCCTTCGCACCCCCTGTCTCACTGACTGGTGGGGAAAACCACTTAAACCCACCCGCGTGCACGCTGTGCGCTGTGGGCCGGCCCAGTTAACTTCCCGCATGACCCAGTAGTTTGAAATTAGGTTTTATCAATTTAGTTTCAAACATAGTTCTGTCCATAGATTCAAAAATCAACCCAGGTCGATTCACTAAACCAAATTGCATGAAACTAATTTTGCTAGAAAGGTACTAAAATTCTTAATCCAAGCCAGTTGGATTCAAACCATTTAGAATTGTAGATCACGTATAGTAAAAATAACAAGGCAGATACTTTTCTGCATTCAAACATTTTTCAAAATTCAGCCATAAAATCTTTTGAGTTGATTCCAACTCTCAATAATCACATTTGACAAGACCTTTTTTAGTATATAAAAATTCTAGGTTTACTTGCAGAAATAATGGACAAGTAATGAAAGAATGCCCCATAGGCATTTTTGGTGACTTTAATTAATTAAAATAAAAGGGTTAAACCTTATTAAATTGTGACACCACTTTAAATCACATTCCCAAGTACTGAAATATGTGGTGATGACATGTGTCAACATGATCCCATGTTTTAGTTGGAGAATATTAAATCTTAAGTAGTTTTTCAATGAGTAGAAATTACTGTTCTAAAAAAACCTTGCCTTAATGTTTGTAATGTTTGTGATGATACTAGCTCATCTAGTGAAAACCTTGGTGTGATAAATAGAAGTAGTTAAGTATTGTTTGGTGATTATGTACCTTGTATTTATTTATAGACGCTAGTACCGATCAAGGATACGAGGAGGAAGGAGGATACTACGAAGAGGAAGCCGAGGAGAACTTCAACCACTGCACTACACAAGGCAAGCTAAAACTTGCAAGTTATCTTACCTAGCAAGCTACTGACTATGCAAGCTAACACTTGCAACTGTGAAAGTTACATAACCTATGCCATGCACTAGGCATGCCTTAGTTATACCAATGAATGATACCAAATCCCAGTTTTACTTGCAAGCTTAGGTATTTTATTTCTTTATCAAAGCTCCTTAGTTTGGTTTACTTAGTGACTTGTAGATTCTAGAAAGATGTTTAAAGGTAGCATAAAGAGCATAAAACTTGACCTAAGTTAGATAAATCTTGATGTCATCCTGAGTCATGAGATTGAACTTAGATCATTCACACTTGTTTACCACCCCTCATTAGTGTTTACCCCCACTTGTAGATGCTAGTGCTAAGCATAAAACTTGATCACTTTAGATGGGAATACTTGGTGAAGATGGTTATGAAAACCTTAGAATGAGGAGTCATTTTACTGAAATGTTTTGACATGTGTTCTTGAACACCAGATGATTTTGATGATGAAAATGTTGAGGCATGAGCCTTAGCCCTTTATAAAACTGATGGTTGTCTGGATGCGATACCATTCCAATTTTACCGTACAACCGCAATACCCGAAATTTGGGTAGGGTTTGACTGGAAGTTTATATACCTTAGTATGGGTTCCCTTGCGGCCAAGGTTTGAGCTGAGGCTACCTTCTGAAGATTGACCACCTGTGCAGTTCGCAAGATGACAGATGGTCATGGTTGGGAGGCAAAACTCATAGGAGATGTGCCTATACTAGGGCATGTAATTGAAAGGTTAGGATTAATTATCCGCATACCGAGTATGGTGAATTCAGGATTGTTCCTGACGGATGTATCGAATATTGTGGTTAAAGTGTACCACCTCTACAAAGTGTCAAACTATTCAAATATCCGCGTCCACTGTTATGGACAGTTGGAGTGGCCATACGGTTCCTTCTTCAGATGTTTTCAAAATGACTTGTGATTTGAATCATGACTTTGACTTGACCACAACAGGGTTGTGAATATGAAAATTCAAGTTCCCACTTAGGTGTAATAAAACTGTCAACTAGTTTTCTTTGCTTCTAAACTTAGTTAAAGTAAACCTGGCTTTTTGCAAAACAACCTAGAGCTTAGCATTCCTACTCAAAACCCACTTCACTTGTTAGTATTAGTTTGCGAGTACTTAAAGAGTAATCATGGCTTTGTCCCTGGCTATTCCCGTGGCCAGACTATGAAGAGGACTATCAGGAGGATGGACCGCAGGAAGGTTACGACAACTAGGATCATCTCCCATCGTCAGCATTGCCTGTGACCATGAAGATGGAGCCTCGCCCATGCTACCGCTATTATTATATTATTCCGCTGCTTGATTGTATTAAGACTGGATCATGTGATCCTTAATTTGTTGTAAGACCTTATGTATGGTTTGTAAAGGATGATGTACTGTGATATCCAATCTGTTATGTCTCGCAAAAAATGGTAATCCTGGGATTGCGATGTATGGCATAACAGGCATCTGGGATTAAAAATCCGGGTGTTGACACAAGCTCTTTTGAATATGAAGCTTTAAGTTGCTCATGCGACTTGGTGAGTTTGATGAGCTCACCCTTAACGAACCGAGAGCCATTTTTGAGGTTCTTAAAATCCTCAACAAGTTTATCATAAGCAACTTCAAGTTCATCATTTTTAATCTTGAAGGAGTTTTCCATCGTAAGTTATCTATCATGGTATTCCTTTACTCTAGATAATTCTAGAGTAAAAGTCTCCTCAAGAGATTCTTTGGTGGTTTGTTCTTCAAGGGAGTCCTTTAGTTGTGCAATTTCAAGATCATACTCACGCTCATGTGCATATTTTCCAGAAATGGTATTTTCTTTCTCCTCAACAAGTTTCTTGCCTTCAACGACATAAGTCAAGATTTCAAAAAAATTGGAGGAAGCAATTTTATTTTTAAAGAGAGCAGAATAGACAATCTCTCACATCTCTTGAGTACAGGCAATATCATACTCAAATATATGATCATCATTATTAACATTATTAACATCATCATCATAAGATATATTGGGTTCCAAAGTAGGAGATACCTTTAAATCCCTAGCCATAAGGCATAGATGAGTACCGGAACAAGGTGAAGATGCAATAGAATTTGTAGCTCCGTTCAAAACCTTGTCTTGGCCCATAGAATCTTAGGTTTCCTCTACATGGTTAGAAACACAAGTACTAGATGAAATAGAAGCACTTTTATTATGGCAACAAGACAACAAAATCATATCATTATGAGATTTATTCAAGCTATTTCTACATGATATGCAAGGACTATCAACACAAGTATGTAAGGATATGTAGTGCTAGAAGTGTTAACGTCCAAAGATAGATCATTGCAACTATATAGAGAAGAGGGATTACAAATAGTAATCACACTATCCAAATTGCAATTTCTATCACCACTCACCATTTCATTACCTTGTGAAAAATCACATGTTGGTGAAGTGCTAGAAGATGAGAACTCATCTCGACCAGAAGTGGAAGCAACATAATCATCCTCACCAATATTGGACACAACATATTTATCTTGAAGTTTTGTCCATAACTCATGAACGCTCCAAAAAGGAATGATTGAAGATGTAACTACATATCTCAAAGAATTAACAAGTACATTAGAAGCTTGAGCATCGAGATATAAGTTTTTCTCATCCTCACAAGATAGATTTTCAAAATCCATAGGAGGATATAAAACTATATCTACAATACGCTCTAAATTAGGTTCCATGTCCAGAAAATGAACAAGCATATGAGTTTTCCATATATCATAATTTGTGCCATCCAATATGAATATGCTATTGTGCACAAATCCTCTAGCCGACATCTTTACTCTCAAGGCGGTGAAGCCTAAAATGAGAGACCGGGCTCTGATACCAATTGAAAGGATATAGATGCCACCTAGAGGGGGGTGAATAGGAGGTTTAAAACTTTTCCGAGATTGGCTCAACAAAGGCGGAATTAAACTAGAGTTTACTTTGTTAAGCACAAAATCTAGAACAACTAGGGTTCACCTATTTGCACCAACAACTTATGATAAGCAAGACAAGCAACTATGTGATAGCAAGATATATACTTCAAGCACAAAGGATATCACAAAGTAAAGAGCATAAGTAAGAGCTCGGATATAGAGATAACTGAGGCACACGGAGACGAAGATATTTTACCGAGTTCCTCCCAACATGGAGTACGTCTCGTTTGGAGAGGGGGTGGTATCAAACCACCAACGCCACAACAGGACTCCCTTTTTCTCCTGTGAATCTCACCCCAACGGGATCGATCCACACTTATCGGTGCACTTGTCGGTGGCAATCCGGAACCTCTCACAAGGTTGGGTCACGTCTCCACAACTCAATTGGACGCTCCCAACAAACAAGCTTGGGGAAAGCTCCGCAAATTAATTGGAGGCCGCAAGTAATCCAAAACCCTGCAAAACAACCAAATCGTCTAGGGTTCCAAGAACCCAAGAGTAAAAAGCTTCTCACCTTTCACTCAATCGAATCCTCAACGAGAACTCAAACCGATGCGCCAAATGCAAATGGAAAGAACACCACTAAGATTCTACAATCCCTCAATCTCAAGTTCCGATAATGCTACTAAAGCTATTGGGGGAACAAGAGAGGAGGAATCAAAGAGGAACATAAAATCGCCCAAGATCTAGATCCCAAGGATACACTCACAAAGATATGATATGGCTTGGTCAAATCGTAGATCTAGATCTCCTCTATCTTCCACTCAAATATGGGCAAGAATCATTGGAGGGGAAGAATTGAATCAAGAACAAAGAGGTGTGAAGAAATAGGGAAAGGCTTGAGCAAAATAGAGGAAGAAGTAACTCTAATAAAAGGATAAAGATGAGGCTTAAATAGTGGGGGGATGAAATATTCCCGTTGGGGCCAAAATTCTTGGCTGGACCGGTAGTACCGCTGAGGCCCGGTACTACCAGACCCAGCGAACAAAACATCCAGGCAAGGCAAGCAGCTGGGCGAGTAACCTTGGCGAGCGAGCAATGCACACAGGTCAACGCGGGCAAGGTGGGGCAAGCGCGAGCGCGTGATGCACAAAGGGGATCAGGGGCAGGAATAGCCCACGCGGTTAAGCAGCAGCATCGCGAGCGGCGCACGCGCACGAGCGGGGCAGCAGTGCGCATGGGAGGCGGAGCGAGGAGGGAAGAGGGGCTGGACTGGAGCGGTGGCCTACTGGGCCGCGCAGGAGCGGGACGGGGTCCAGGCGGAGCTGGAGCGCGCGTGGGCGGGACGAGCGATAGTCCAAGCGCGTGAGGAAGTAGCGAGGTGTGCGCGGCCCAGAGAAAGTTGCGACGGCTGGGCCAGGCGAACCTAGGCCGGCTGGTAGTACCGGGCCTCCCGGGCAGGACTACCGGGCCGGTCTGGTAGAGCCGAACGCGGGTGCCGGGCAAGGAAGAAGGATGCATGCGCGTGGTAGGTTGGGCCGGTACCAGGCCCGGTAGTACCAGACAGCCCAAACAAAAGGGGTTTTCCTTTTTCTTTTACAAATCAAATAAAGGCAAACTCAAACTGCGATAATTTTTTATTGGTAACTCTGATTGACCCGATTCCAATTGCGTTGGAAAAATGACAACAATAGGTACCACCAAGTGGGAATGCTTCATTTATTATAAAGTGAGATAACCCCCTTGGTGAGAATCCGGAAAACCTCAAAGATCAAAATCGAAACAAGATATAAAAGAGAGATCCGATTTTGATGAACAAGAGATATTTATGGAGATTACCCCAAGCTCTAAATCCTCATATGGATAAGACCAAATAACAACTTAATACGATGATGCAAGAATGCAAATGTTTGAGCTCTCTCCGAACGATCTGATCGAGTTACTCATATGAGAGCCCATCTTGATAGTACGGCTATCTATCCTAAACTTGGTCTCCCAACAACAACATGAGACTGGCAAAAGGGAAAACCTATCAAGATTATACCTTTGGCTTGAGAAATCCACTTGAGATTGATGTAGACGATCTTGTCCTTCTCAAGATGGACACCTTTCTTGATTTCTCATCATCAATCAATGATCATCGAGGATGGAAAGCATCAAACATGATATCTTCTGTAGATGGCGCATTTTGAGCTTGCACAACACATCTTCTTCTCATTTCATTGACCTTGAAGCCAACACATGCTCCAAGCGATGACAATGGACAGTTCCTACAAGTGCAACTTAATACACACATTAGTCCATAAATATTGTCATCAATTACCAAAACCACACATGGGGCCCACATGCTCTTTCATATGGTTTATAGTTGCAATAGTTAGAAACTAAGTGACCTTCTTCTTAGACCGTGAGATCATATTTAATCACTATCACCCCCGGATGCATTTACTGTATCAACCATCACACCATAACAGGGTGATTATATAGGTACCTGTTGGGTATTCCAGAGGGGCATATTGAGGCGTATGCATCAAGATCAGGATTTTTTCACCCGCGTGATAGGAACATACATTGGGCCCACTCGATGAGATTTTATCCAATAAGTTACAACTAATGACTAGGTCATGGGGATACAATATCGCGGTAACGAGTTAAGTAGACTTGTCAGTTTAGGATGTTGTTACTAATGATAAAATCTCGGACAAGTCATGTATCGAAGAAACAAAATGAATTGGATATAGAGTTTATGGTTCAAGCGACAAAGCAATCATGGAATGCATGGGCATCATTATGGGCATCATGGTCCCGCTATTGATCATTGATATGAGAGTGGTCTCGATCATGTCTGTGATATTCCTAAATCGTAGAGTAACACACTTAAGGGTCTTTGATACGTTGGAAACGTATCTATAATTTTTGATGCTCCATGCTTGTTTAGTATCTACTTTGCTTTACTTGTCCACACTTTGAGGTGCTTTTTACATGTTTTCTGGTACTAACCTACTAACAAGTAGCAACAGTGCAAGATGCCTATTTTTTGCTGTTTTTGGTTTTAGAAAAGTTAGTAAAGAAATATTCTCAGAATTGGACGGGACAAAGGACAAAGTCAATTACTTTCCATGGGGAACAAGAAGTCCAGAAGAGAGCCGGGGAGGCAATCCAGAGGGGCCACCCCCCAGGCGCGGCCATAGGTGGGCCTGCGCCTAGCTAGGGTTTGGTGCCCCTGGCCGGCCCCTCTGCCTCCCCCTTCACCTCTAAAAATCCCCCAATGCTGAAACCTTGAGTACCCGATCAGAAATGCACAAAACCGTCTGTAGCCACCGCCACCATCGTCCCTAGATCGAGGGGGGGTCTGAAGTTCTTCCCGGCACCCTGCCGGAGGGGAGATCATCCCGAAGGCCTTCTCTCTGGTATGATGCGTGAGTAGTTCCACCTTGGACTATGGGTCCATGTAGTAGATATATGGTTGTATATCCTCCTTTGTGCTTTCATGTATAGATCTTGTGATCTCCATTCATGATCAAGATCTAATCTATTTTTAATCATGCATGTTGTGTTTGCAGGGATCCGACGGATATTGAGTTTATTATGTTGGTTTGATTAATGGTTTTGTCTTTATGATTCTATCATGTCTGTGTTGTTTGTGATCTTGCATGCTCTCCGTTGCTAGTGTTTATCTTGGCCAAGTATTTGCTAGTGACTCCAAGAGGGGGTATTTATGCTCGATAGTGGGTTCATGCCTGTAGTTTCCAAGGGAAGTGACAATAATCTCTTCGGTTGTAGATGTGTTGTTGCTACTAGGGAGAAAACAACGGTCTCTTGTTCATGGAACATGTGGACTGTTTACCTTACACACTTTGCTTAAAGCAGTTGTCTGTTGCTTGCAACTTAATACTGGAGGGGGTTAGGATGAGAACCTGAAGGTGGACTTCTAGTCATAGATGCAGTTGGATGGCGGTCTATGTATCTTGTTGTATTGCCTAATCAACCTCATAGGATCTTTCTAACTAGTAATTGCATTGTTATGCCTTGCTCAGTTCCTGTCAATTGCCCTGCTGTAATTTGTTTACCCTTCATGCCATGTTGTTTATCTAAGGAGAGCACATCTAGTGAACTAAGGTCCCCGGTCCAATATTTACCATTGATACATATTCCACTGTTACTTGTTTACTTGCTGCAAATCACCATTATATTCCACACCATACATTTAATCCTTTGTTACAGCAAACCGGTGAGCTTGACAACCTCACTGATTCATTGGGACAAAGTCTTGAGTTTATGTTGTGCAGGTCTCCGCGTTGCTTGCAACACCTGTGTGACGTTTCCTTCCTCCTTCTGGTTCGATAACCTCGGTCTCAACTGAGGGAAAACTTGTTGCTTTCTCTTCACACCCTGCGTTTGGGTTAACAATGAAGTGCCACGTCGAGCACCATCAAAGTCTTTCTAGCGCCGTTTCCGGGGTGGCTAAGGACGTATTCACTAGGGGAGTCCTCCACTTCCTTTATCTTTACTTTGTTTTTAGTTTGCTTTGTTTATTTTGTTTGGTTTTGTTTGCCTCTTTCCAAAAAACCCCAAAAAAATATTTTAGCTTGGTTTGCTTTCTTTATACAAAAACACACAAAAATTAGTTCCTGCTCTAGTTGCTGCCATGTCGGGTTTTGGATCAACCTTATTTCCCCTATGGTAGAAATCTCCACTCTTAAGCAAAAAAGTGAAGAAAGTTTTAAAGAAGCTTGGTGCATAATCTCTACTTTCTAGAGAGAAACTGAGCCTGAGGTAAGCCTGAGCTTGGTTATTGATAGTTTCTACCGCGGTATTGCTCTTCGTTATAGATATGCTTTGGATGTTGTGGCTGAGAAAGATTTTTTGCTATGTACTTATGATGCCATAAGGAAATTAATCATGATCTATGGTATACCTGGCAAGTCTGATTCCTCTTTCACAAGTATTTTTGCTAGTTTGAACCATCTTGAGACCAGTATTGCTGCTATGAATAGTTGCTATCCCACTCTTAGGGCTTACCATGATTATGTTCCCATAAATTCCGAGCCTTCAAAATGGTTTCCCACAATCAAAGTCTCAATAAAACACTACACTTTTTGATGCTCGCTGTGATATCATGTCTGAATTTTGCCTCATGCCCTTAGATATTTTTGATTCCTTGAGTCTTTGGGGGCTTATTGAAGGAGGAGAGGAAATCTCTCTTACCAACAATGCCACTATATCACCCATTGGAATAGCTAAAGGTGTGTTTACAAAAATCTCTGGGAAAATGGTGACTATAGATTATCTTGTTATTGAATGTGTAGGCAAGGGACAGATCATGCTTGGGAGGTCTCTACTGAAACACCTTGGGGCAATAATAGATGTGGGAAAAGGTATCATGCATTTGCTCCTCCGGTAAGCAATCATATCTTCCCTAAGGAAAATAAGAAAGGTAACAAGGGAAAGAACTAGAAGGTTGCTTCTTCATTTGAAAATACTTGATTCTTCTTGCTTCTTGTGCCTAACTTAAAGGCATTAAAGAAAAGTACTTGTTAGGAGATAACCCAATAGTTTCCTTGAGTCTTGGAAGTTATTACTTTAGTAATAACCTCTCCTTATCCTTTTTGTTTGCTTTTTGTGCCAAGAATGACCTCTAATGAGAGGGAAGTAAGATTTGGGGAGTTGCTGTCCCGAAACAGATTTCTGTCCTCCACCAAAAAGATTCGTGAGGAGGCTCTGTAACTCGAATTGAGCTCAAAATTTACGAATAAATCCCTAGTATGTTAGATAACTTTCGTTAGTTTAAAACTTTTTGATTTGAGTAACAAAATATGTTCAAAAAAATCGGTTTCTACCTGCTGGTCTGTTTTGACAGATATCTGCCATTATTTGCATTTGCTTCTTATTGATTCCTTTTTGAGTTCTCTTTATGTAAATTGAGCTTTTTGAAGGATTTACTACAGTAGCTTGTGTTTTTAGTGAAAATCCTTGCTATTCCAAAGCTTTGCCAATGGTATAATATCTTTTGAATACAGTAATGTTGCTAATGAAGATTGTGTGAAGTTTTGTTTGAAGGAAAAATTTCAGGTGTAGAGAGAGAATGATGCAATGAGATGAGGAATGGACAAAAGCTCAAGCTTGGGGATGCCACCATGGTGTCACCCCAAGAAATATCCAAGAGGTACAAGTGTTAAAGCTTGGGGATGCCCATGGCATCCCCCTCTTCATCAATAAAAAGCTCAGGTCTGTCTAGACACTTTGTTTTTATTGTTTCATGCACAGTTGTGTTGTTCTTGGAGCGTCTTAGTTTTCGTTTGCTTTGCTTAGTTTGTTTAGTTTTATTAAGTAGTTTGGACCCCCATTCTCGCTGTGTTGTTTTGCAAATAAGTTTGCTTGGTGTTGGAAAGGAGTAGTAAGTTCTTGCTTGAAGTGCAAGAGGAGCTTGCATTGACTGTGACTTAGACTTTAGCATGACATGCTAGGTGTTCTTTTAGCATTATGCTTAGTGATTATTGCGGTAGCATGTCTTGTTCCACACAATTGGGATTGCTTAGTGTGCCTTGAAGTGTAGGGTTCACAGCATAGAAAACAAAAATTTTCCTACGATGGGAACTATGTACCAAGATCTATCTACTAGATACAAACAACGGGCGGATGTATATCCGTAGAGAACATACCCATGAAGACCGACAAATCTTAACGAGTCCAAACTTGTGGTTGATGTAGACGATCTCTTGCCGATCTCAAGATCGAGAGGAAGTCCTAGCACCACAAAACAGCAGCACATCCGTGCTCGCACACACGTTCGAGGCACCGAGCAACCTCCGCCTCCACGCTCCAGCGATGCAGCGGAAGAACAACTCTTTCTTGCCGAAAAGCCACCGGGAACATGTATATCGCTAGTCCGAGACCATGGGGGATAAATACTAGAGGGGGAGAGAGATCCTTCACGAGGAGGTGTGAGTGAGAAGTGAGAGGAGGGGCTCCTTATATAGGGGAGGGGGGTAGCCCAAGGGGGCATGGCCGCCGTCCATGGAGGGTGCCCCCACCTCTCTCTCATTCATGTGGGTAGACACTCCACTCACAAAATGGCCCTTCAATTTTCTCCACTCAAAAACCCTCTCAAATTCCCATTAAATTTCCACCAAATTTAATGAAAACTCTCATTAAATAAAACTCTTTTATTTTTGTCACATCCCAAGATTTTCCAAATCTTGTAATGTGAAAAATAAATAAACAAAATAAATTTATTGTTGAAAATCAGGGTGAAAAGAAACTTTTGTTTCTAAATGGAAACTTAAAATCCCATCTTGAACAAACTTTGGTAAAAGTTTGAATCCAACAAAATCCAAATCAAGAGAAATGCATTCCTCATAAAATGCATCTGGAAATTTAAACACTTGGAAAATAAATCCAAACCCTAAACCCTAATGGAAGAAAACCATTTCCAAGTTATCTCCAAACCTATGGATTTGATCCATATAAAAATTTATCATCAAACATTTATAAATGATCAAGAAAGACAAATAGAAATATTATAAAACCATATGAATTGGATTCACTTAATTTGGAGCCATAGATAAAATCTTATGAATTTAACAATATAAGGAAATTGATTTTCCAAAGCTAATAAAGCACTTGTCTAAAATCCAAACCAATTGATGAGCAAATGATCCTAAAGGGATTTAAAAGGATAAACAAGAATTAAATAAGATTTCACAAATTAGAATCACCAAGTTTGGATCGGTAAATAAAAAGATATGGATTTTATAAGAGGAAGAAAGAAATAATAAATAAGGAACATTTAAAGACCAAATAAATCTTGGCCAAATCCATAAGCAAATGGAATGAATATAATCCAAATCTAAATAAAATAAAAGGATAAAGAATTTCCAAAATAAAATAAATGGCATTAACCATTCTATCCCTATTAGAATAAAGACAAATCTCTAATAAGATATAATTCATGATAAAATAGTATTTTGGATTTTACCCAAGTGGAATAAAAGTTGTTTAATTCAACCTAAATAAAATAAAAGAAATCTTCCAAATAAAATTTAGGGAATTAAAACTATATTAAATTCCATTGGAATTAAAACTAATACCCAATTCAAATGATTTATGAATCATATCAAATACTTTCCAAATAATTCAAGATGAATTATTTGAACCCAAATAATCAAATAAAAACCTACTGAAAGGATTTGGAAAGTTTAAAGAATTTAAGTGGTGTTTGAAAATATTATTAAAATCTTATTTGATTTAAAACAAGAGCTTATCTGAATAATTAAAAGACCCCAAAAAGAATAAAACTTTATTCTAAAAATTGACTTTAGATTATATTGCTAACCAGTATTTAAACCCACACAAAATTTGGCAAATATTCAAATGGATGTTTGAATTGACCAAACAAAATCAAAACAGAAAAATCAAATGAGAAAAAGAAAAACAAACAGAACACCCAGCCAGCAGGCCCAATTAAGCCCAATGTCAGCCCACTCCCTCTCTCCCCGCGGAAAACGCTTCGCACCAGAGGAACGACCCACTCACTCGCTGACTGCCTGGACCCACCGCACCTCTCTCTTTCTCGCTGTCAAGAAGACCCTACCACCAGCTCCCTTCGTTCTCACCCGCCGCTGACCTCGCCCTCTACTGTTTCTGCCGGCGTTGATTGCGAATGAATTGGCATAAACGAGCGAGTTAATTCCTCCCCTGACCTGGCCGTCTTAACCGCCTCCTCCCCCTCTCCATTTCCCCTCAGACCCCCTTTCCCCTCCGCCACCAGGCTGCCTCGAATCGACCTTGCACTGTCGTGGCCTCCGACGAACTCCGACGGCAATTCCGGCTGAACCCTGCCGCCCCTCGCCTCCTCGACCACTCTAGCATGCTCACAGGAACCAGACGCACATCCCAGCAGACCCAGTTCGCCTGCGCATGCTCTGGACACTCGCCTTCGTCTTGAACAGAACACCACCGTCGACTACCACCACTCCGGCGAAGTCTCTGGTAAGAATCTGACCGCGCTGCCCCTTCTCTGTGAAACTCCCGCACTCCCTAATCTTCTACGCATCTAATGCCACTGTTATCTTGCCTTCTCGTGCGATGTAGCCTCGCCCCCGTCGACGTCTGACCGTACCCGACGCCAGCGAGAACTCCGGTGAGCGATTCCGATCACCTCCGTGCGCCCCTTCGCCAACCACGAGCACGTTGAGCTCCAGCACGTCCCGGCGATCACGGTGAGCCACCTATCCACCTTCCTTGTTTCCTCTATCGCCATCTCCGCCGCTAGCCGAGCACCGCCGCCGCGCGCCACCGTCGTCGCGCCGCCAGTTAGTGGCAGGCTAATGGTAGCCGTCCGATCCAGATCGTAGTGACGCGATAGATTCATTTAACTGAAAGGGTAAGAAGCAATCAGTGCCGTGCAATGTAAATTAGATCCAACGCCTCACAGAGCCGATCCGTGTGAACCGGTATCAGCGAGTAAGAACACGCCACGTGGCTATGTTCGTTTGATTTAAAACAGATTTGATCTATTAGATTCTAGATTTTGTAAAATCTATAACTTTTGATCTACACGTCCAAATTTTTCAAATTTTATATCAATGGATTCAGCAAGACAAGACCTAGCCAACTATGCACTTTGTTTAGTAAAAAGCTTCTGTTAAATTGTTTGTTTTTATAGAAACTTGTGTGTGCATGTTTAGGATATAAAATTTGTTCCAAAATGATTTTGAGGATAAAATCTTTGGCCAATGGTGTGTTTGAACCTACTGACCATAGGAAACAAATTGTGGTTTCAAAAATGTATTTGGTGAAATAAAAGAATGAATATTTGATTTAAAACATTTCTAGTCAAATAAAAATATGGTTTAATTATTAAAAATGATTTTGGTGGAAAACCTTTGGGAAATGTTTTGGAAATAAACTCTCTGGCCCTAAACACAAGATTTTATGGTTTGAAAACATATTTTTTTAAGCCTATAGAATGTTGCCTTATTAAAAGCATTTCTTCACCACATAGAATAATGACTTGGTTTAAAAATGGTTAGTGAAGTAAAACCTTTTGCAAATGATTTTCCTACTTTATAAAATGACCATTAGGTGTTTTAAAATGTTTATGAACCATAAGAAACCACTTTCTCAAATAAAACAATCTTTTGCATGCTTGCATGCATTGTTTTGTTTTATTATATTATGTGATGAATTGCGTGAATGGTAGATTGAAATAGTGTTTGCTCAATTGAATTGTAGTGACTTGAAGTGTGTGAACATTGCAAAGATCAAGGAGTGAACTTATACCCTCTACCAAAAAGGCAAGTGATGCTTCATACTTTTGTCCCATTATTTTCACTATGCATTAGTGATATTTCTAAGTAGGACTTGCATGGAATTTTTGCTAAGTATAAACTATGCTATGGGAAATCCTAGTAGATGAAACCTTAGTATAATTTCCTAAGTTAAGATTCCTACTACTATCATGATTAGCTTAGCTAGTAGAAAACAAGGGTGGAATATATATTCATGCTATGGAAAATGTCTAAGTCTGAGGACTTGTGTTTTGTTTAATAAAACAACTAAGTGAATGAATCACCTGGGTGGAATGGAAGGAATGGTTTGTGTTGAGTGGTTCACAAGGCCCATTTCTATGGTTTACCTTGTGTATCTCACTTGTGGATGGCCACCCATGAACAAAGAGATTTGAGATGTCAAATGTTCAGAAGCTTCAAGTGCAGCCACTTGGCATTATGGGCTCTGCCTGGATCATATAGGTTGCAAGAACTTAGCCAAATGGACAGTTGGTGGTAGGGGATGATAGGTTGGAACGCGTCCATTCTGGTCTAAGGGAAGGCTTCTGAAAGATCTTGTCTTGGTGAAACCAAGTCTTGTGGGGAAAGTGCACAACCTCTGCAGAGTGTAAAATCTAAGTACTTAGCCATGTCCCTAGCAAAGGACAATTTGAGCATCAAGACATGGAAGCTATCAATAATCTCCTCATCCCAATTTCTAAGTTAAAAACTTGTGGTTGAACAAGGGTTAAAGGATCACCAATTTCTATTGGGAGATGCCTTGGGAAAGATTTTGTCAAGCAAAAACTTAGTGTTTTCAAATGATAAGGAAAATCTATTTTGAGCAATGCAAGCCTAAGCTCCACTTAGCCAAATGCATATAGATGATAGACTCCACTATACTACCATAGTATCACTTGCTAATACAATTCAAATGTATTGACCCTTGTGGCTGTAACTTGTTATGTTGCAGGTTTGTTTGATATTAGTGAAGTAGGATTACAAGTCTACAACCAACATGTCTGCCTGTGGCACTTTGAAGATGAAGGACCCCATGCTATTGTTATATTCTGATGCATTGTAATGAGATAGCCAAATGAGCTATGTAAGATGTAATAAATTATTTTATTCCTGGTTATAAAGTTGTATTATGACCTATGTTTCTTGATATTACATCTTAACTGTGGATGCTAGCTATTGATCCAGGGACTAGCATTGTAAACACATGGATCTCTACCTTATTAAAGGTTGGGAACCTTACAATTTTATTCAGAATTTTGTCAATTACTTTAATGACAAACATTCACAAATAACCCCTTGCTAGTATTTCATTTCACATGCAGAAACACTTTCTGCAATTTCACCCGAAAACTCGTTTCGGTATCTAGTGAAATAAATTCATGCGCTTGTTATTCTTTTCGGCATGAAACTTTTGCTCCAAATGGATGTCGGTGTCTCTTAAGTGTGTCACCCTACAGTTCACGAATAATGCGGACATGATCGAGACCCCTCTCGGATCAATAATCAGAAGTGGGATCTAGAGACCCATACTGACTCCCACACATTCAACGATGACTTTCTTGTGATGGTCGGAACCTTTTATGCTAGTATCTTAATCCCTTTGTTTCACGATATATTACATATCCGAGATTCGATCATCGGTATCTCCATACCCAGTTTGATCTCGTTACTTACATGCACTCTTTTCTCGTTCCCGTGATATAACATTCTAGTGATCAAATCACTTGCTTGCAATTTAATCAATGTGATATCACCGAGAGGGCCTAGAGCATATCTATCCGTCATCGGGATGAACAAATTCCACTCTCGATCCATGGGCCTCAACATAACACTTTAGTAGTTCTGAACCCATCTTTATAATCACCCTGTTACGGTGTGATGTTTGATGTTATCAAGAAACTCTTCCGGTGTTAGTGATTGACATGATCTCATGGTATAAGGATTAGGATCACTTCGTAAGTTGTTATAGCAATATAAACTCAATGACTTTGATCGTAATGCTATACTTCAGATGAATGTTCATCACACCATTACACTAATGTTGTGACCTCGTTATTAACAACATCCAATGTCCATGATCAGGAAACCTATGATCATCTTGTTAATCAACGAGCTAGTTTATAAGAGAGGCATAACTAGGAACTTCCTTTTTGTTTATTAAACACACATGTATTAACGTTTCCGTATTAATACAATTATAGCATGCAAAATAAACATTTATCATAAATAAGGAATACGATAATAGTCACTTTATTATTGCCTCTCGGGCATATTCCCTTCAGTCTCCCACTTGCACTAGAGACAATAATCTAGTTTGAAAACTTTGCGTATTGAACACTTATGGCTTTCCGGTGTTCCATATACGTGATTGTAAGTGGTTAACATAATCTACGGATCTGACACTTTCAGGTCCGTGTGTATTTGCATATCTTTGCGTCTTCACGCATCACTCATTCTCCAATGAGATGGCATTGTATAAAATTTGGTCTTTTGGTGAGACCTTTAGTTCCTTGGGGTTAAATCACGTCGATACTATTGTCATACAATATATCTTTACTGTTAGCCCGTTGCGAACCACACCTTAGTTTGATAACAAACTACTTGACACAAATTCCCTCCTTTGCTGCTACAATAACAGTCATATACTTAGCCTTTTGTTGTAGTATTCGTCACAATGTCGTAACTTTGGAATTCATCCAAATCCATCATGGAATCTCCTTTCCATTACATTGTGCCACCCATAGTTTAAATTGAGATAAACTTAATTTGTATCTTGTGACAAAACTAGTATCAATGTAACGCTTTACAATAAACTATTTGTAATTGTTTGTCACCTCTACACAAATATATTCTTAGTTCTTCCAAAAGATCATAAGAATATCCTCACTATTGTCCAATGATCATTTTATGATTCATTCTGGTATATGCTCATAACACTTAGACCATAGGACATATCTGGATGTGTACATATCATGGTATGATTGATCAAAACATCCTTGCGATTTCACTCATCAAGTGTCAAAGCACTTGAATCTTGTTTCACTTATCAAGTGTCAATACACTTGAATCTTGATTCAATTCCTTTCTATGCGACAAGAACCGTTTCTTGTTGTTTCTATATTGAACTCCTTCAATATCTCATATATGTATGTTTGGCACAACCATATTAGCATCACAGTCTATCCACTATAGACATTCATGCTAAATATTCGGGTTTTGCCTAAGTCTTTCAACAAAATGAAATTCTTAACCTTTGTCAATAAAAGATACATCATTTCTAATCAACAAGATGTCCTCCACATAATGTATTAGAAATATGTCTTAGCGCTCCCACTTAATTTCTTGCAAATGCAAGCATCTTCATCGTCTCCTGATGAAAAACTCCTTTTCATCATGGTGAAGATTCCAACTCCGCGATGCTTACTTCAACCATTGAAGTTTGCATGCCCTTTTTAGCATCCTTTGAATTAACAAAACCCTTTGGATCGTGTCATGTACACGTCCTAGGTAACCATTCTATTAGAAGAACTTTGTTTTTTTTATTCATCTACCATATAACAAATTATATGTAGTGGTTGCTACTTTAATCCGTCCAGACTAAATATCGCTATGAAAGATCAAATCTTGTCATAGTCAACTCCTTGAACATAGTCATAAAATACTTTACGACATGTCGAATATTTCATAGATGTGAAACATCCATGTCTGTTTCTTTATAGATCCAAATACGACCGATAGGTTTTTACACCTTTCCGGAAGGTCTTCCAAGTTCAAAACTTGATTTCTCGTGTATGGAACTATCACGGATTCTATGGATTCAAGCCATTTGATGGAGTCAGGGCCCATCATTGCTTCTTTGCATATAGTCGGTTCATCATTGTCAAACAATAATGATTTACTCTCAAATCTTAGTATTTGATTGTTTATCCGACCGACTTGGTTCAATAAGAACTTAGATCTCCGTGACCACAACCTTTGAGGCACATAAGCTATGAGCATTATGGCAGCCTCCAGAACGATTTCCGGTGCTGCGCAACTCAGCACATATATCTAAGGTTTGTTAACCTTATCAAAGTTCTATTGTCCTCCCACTTAACTTTTACGAAAAATTCCTTCTTCAAGAAACTTCACGTTTCAAGCGACAAACCCTTTTGTGCTTGGTGTTATGGAGGAATAACCAATTGTTATTCAAAATAACCTACAAAGACATGCTCATCCGACTTCGGTTGTAAACATCTTACTTATGTTTAGCATACCAAAATTTAAAAAATAACAACTTGCGTTTTACCCCAAACCATAACTTATATGGTGTCATTTCAACAGATCAAGATGGAGATCTTTTCAGTGTAAAAGCGGTAGTCTCTAAAGCTTTAATCTTTTAAAACATAATGGCAGTTTTATAAATAACACCTTTGATCCAACCATGTCAAACAAGGTTTTATTACAAATCTCAAACACTCCATACTCCTATGGTGTTTTAGGAGATGTAAATCTAGGTGTTTTGCTAAACTTGCAACTCAAATAAATCCCTTTATGATAAAATCATAATTCATTTATTTTCTTGTTACACTTGTAACTCAAATAAATCCCTTATGATAAAATCATAAACAATTTATTTTCTTGTTACAATGATTTTCACTTCATCTTGAAAGTCTTTGAAACGTTTTTCAAATATTTCATACTTCTTTCTCATTAAGTGAATATTCACTCAAATTTCCGGAGAAATTATATGAAGTTGAAACCCATCGCTTACTACTGCACATAATGGACTACATACATCGATATGTATAAATTCTAATATTTTAGTCATTCGTTCTTCTTTGGCCTTTGAACGAAGTTTTTAATTATCCCGAGGAAAGTCTCACAAGCGTCACTTGATCAAATCAAAGACTCCAAAATCCATGAATATGGAGATTCTTCATTTTTTCTTTCCAATATAATTTAAACAGCGATGTCACTTCGTAAGTGATCTTTCAATCTTTGTCTTGCGACATTTTAGGATTAGGTTTTATGGATGTGATTTCTCCAACTAGATTTGTAAATCATCCATCTTATATGGAATATGGTAATTATTTGAACAACCTTTGTTCTCATAATACCTGATTCAAATAACAATTATTAAAACAAATATTGAAGTCAAGCTTTGATGTCAACGAGAAATACAAACAACGGTTTGTTTTGTTTTCGATGAACATCATCACATATTCTCTTGCTAGTTACTTAGGCCATTGTGGTTCATAAATTGCATTGTTCCGTATGAAATTTCATACCAACCAATTCGGTATCCAATACCCAAGAACCACATTGTTTAACAAGCAAAGAATACAACCATAACATGTATATCATCCATATACCTAAATTGGATATTTCCAATCTTTTCTTTTCTACCAAATATATTTCATAGATTCTCTTTCAGAATTTCCTTTTCCTTTTTAAAAGAATCTATCAACATCAAAAGTGGCGCCATATACATGACACATAGTCCAAAGCGTGTATATTCAAATAATAATACCTTTGGACTTGCACTTTGAAGTAGATCACCATCATCAAAATGATCGGTATTCTTTCAAAATCCATTCTTTAGTAATCTTTTAGTGTAGTAAACATTTTACATACATATTCTATTCACCCTTATCATGACGACTTTCATGATCAAGCTACTTTAGCTTATAAAGGCGAATCATGAGTATAACATTACTTTCAAAAACCCTTTTGGATGATTAGAGTGTCTAGCATATCCAACCTTCGTAAATTCTCATCCAATATTAGAACATATTATACTCTATCATATTGCAACCAAAACATTGTTTCAGATATAGTTATATCTGCCACACATGATGGTTTCTGAAATAATTCTTTCAGCTCCTAGATAAACTTGATATTAAAACAATCAAGAATCATGGAGGCAAACATGATACTTAAGATACTAACATTGGAATTGTTACTCTCGATTTAATACCAATTATTAAATCTCACGGAGTAAACAGAGTTTGCTGAAAGTTTGCAATAGGACTTTAAACTTTAGATTGACACTCAACACGATACGATACCAGTTCGTAAAGTATATATCCAGAATTCTATAGTTCTATTATCTCAATTACAACTATGCATAAGGTGGTGAACGAATGCCAATGACTACAACAAATTATGCAAATTCACTTTGATTTAATTTATGATAAATTGAGTTGTACTAATCCAAATTAGATATGAACTCCCACTCAAAAACGACATCCCTCGTGTCTTTTTGGTGATTACATGAACCAAATCCACTACACCAAGTCCGATCATCACGTGAGTCGGTGTAGCTTCAAAGGCGAGCATCCATATGGTCATCATATTAAAACATATGACTCATGCTTAACCTTTCGGTCCGTGTTCCGAGGCCATGTCTGTACATGCTAGGCTTGCCAAGTAAGAACCTTAGTATTCGCGTGTGTAACTGTCTTACACCCGAGATATGCTCGTGGATTCAAGTACACCCGATCATCACGTGATGTCTTGAAGCGACAAAATATTGTTGGTGCATACTTAAGGAAGAACACATTCTTATCTTGATATCTAAATGAGGGATCACCTTATTATGGTAATAAAATTCCAAACAAGCAATATAAGATGCAATCAAAACATCACATGTTTATAAGTGAAATGATATGGTTCCCGCATATGACCTCTATCATGTGCATCGTGGTATGATCACTATCATACCTTTATGTGTAAATCCAAGGTCTATGGAGTTTACACGCTATGTGTGTTGTAAGAGTATCATCTCATACTTCTACTTACAACATCACCATATCATAACATTAGCCCAGCAACAATCTAAACTAGACGCCTCTAATTTATCCATTGCAAGTTTTACGTGGCTTAGGGCTTTCGAGATAGAACCGTTCTTACCTACAAACATGAACCACAACGAGGATAACCAAATTGTTGACAACTCGTTGCAAATTAGATATTGACCATAGTAGGAGAGACAGACTCCCGCTAGCCACTTATGCAAAACTAGTTGCATGTCAAGCGTGGAACAAGTCTCATGTGCGAGGACATGTAAAGTTTGTCCGGGCCGCTTCATCCCACTATGCCACCAATATCCAAAGTACAACTAAGAAGCAATAAAATGATCATCATCGCCCACATACTCATATGTGTACTACCCGTGCAAAGTATCTACGCATAGATCCGGCTCTGATACCACTATAGGGTTCGCAGCATAGAAAACAAAAAATTTCCTAGGATGGGAACTATGTACCAACAATGGGCGGATGTATATCCGTAGAGAACATACCCTTGAAGACCGACAAAGCTTAACGAGTCCAAACTCGTGGTTGATGTAGACGATCTCTTGCCGATCTCAAGATCGATAGGAAGTCCTAGCGCCACAAAACAGCAGCGCATTCGTGCTCGCACACACGTTCGAGGCACCGAGAAACCTCCGCCTCCTCGCTCAAGCGATGCAGCGGAAGAACAACTCTTTCTTACCGAAAAGCCACCGAGAACATGTATCTCGCTAGTCTGAGACCATGGGGGATAAATACTAGAGGGGAAGAGAGATCCTTCACGAGGAGGTGTGAGTGAGAAGTGAAAGGAGGGGATCCTTATATAGGGGAGGGGGCAGCCCAAGGGGGCATGGCTTCCGGCCATGGAGGGTGCCCCCACCTCTCCCTCATTCATGTGGGTGGACACTCCACTCACAAAATGGCCCTTCAATTTTCTCCACTCAAAAACCCACTCAAATTCCCATTAAATTTCCACCAAATTTAATGCAAACTCTCATTAAATAAAACACTTTTATTTTATTCAGAATTTTGTCAATTACTTTAATGACAAACATTCACAAATAACCCCTTGCTAGTATTTCATTTCACATGCAGAAACACTTTCTACAATTTCACCCGAAAACCCGTTTCGGTATCTAGTGAAATAAATTCCTGCGCTTGTTATTCTTTTCGGCATGAAACTTTTGCTCCAAATGGATGTCGGTGTCTCTTAAGTGTGTCACCCTACGGTTCGCGAATAATGCGGACATGATCGAGACCCCTCTCGGATCAATAATTAGAAGCGGGATCTGGAGGCCCATACTGACTCCCACACATTCAACTATGACTTTCTTGTGATCGTCGGAACCTTTTACGCTAGTATCTTAATCCCTTTGTTTCACGATATATTACATGTCCGAGATTCAACTATGACTCCCACACATACCCAGTTTTATCTCGTTACTGACATGCACTCCTTTCTCGTTCCTGTGATATAACATTCTAGTGATCAAATCACTTGCTTGCAAGCTAATCAATGTGATATCACCGAGAGGGCCCAGAGCATATCTATCTGTCATCAGGATGAACAAATTCCACTCTCGATCCATGGGCCTCAACATAACACTTTAGTAGTTCTGAACCCATCTTTATAATCACCCTGTTACGGTGTGACGTTTGATGTTATCAAGAAACTCTTCCGGTGTTAGTGATGGACATGATCTCATGGTCTAAGGATTAGGATCACTTCGTAAGTTGTTATAGCAATATAAACTCAATGACTTTGATCGTAATGCTATACTTCGGATGAATGTTCATCACACCATTACACTAATGTTGTGACCTCGTTATTAACAACATCCAATGTCCATGATCAGGAAACCTATGATCATCTTGCTAATCAACGAGCTAGTTTATAAGAGAGGCATAACTAGGAACTTCCTTTTTGTTTATTAAACACACATGTATTAACGTTTCCGTATTAATACAATTATAGCATGCAAAATAAACATTTATAATAAATAAGGAATACGATAATAACCACTTTATTATTGCCTCTCGGGCATATTCCCTTCATGAAGAAATTAAGCGTTGTTTTAGCATGCAAAAGCATAGTATTGTGGTATTCTCCTTTAACGTTTTGCTTGGGTTGAATTGGCACATGCTCACACCATGTTATGACTATGACAAGTCACCATTAGCCTCTATGATCATTTAGTCCTTGACTTGTAGTACCACTCTTTGCTTTGATTAGTATGCTTTGTTGCACTGCATGATTTTTTTTATTGTAAGACTGTGAGGCAAAAATCCCCACAGCAATTTATTAAAAAATAAAGGATACAAAGTCAAATGAGATACTTACAAAAGCTAAAAGCAAAAACTACTAATTACTACATGATTATGGTCATTATTGCTCTCTTAGTTGGTTGCTCCCAGTCTTTTGCTAGCCTCCACTTGTATGAGTAAGTTCTACTCATGCCTCCAACTCCCAAGAAACCAAGTTTTTCCAAAGTGTCCACTATAAACTCCTATGCATGGTGTGTTACACCATTCCAAGTATATTCTTGTTTTCAACTATCTTCCAATTAAAAACTATATTGTTATGTGAAAACTTAGTGATTAAAGCCCTCATGAACTTGATGGCACATTTTATTCTTTGCCCCTAATAAACTTGAACCATTGTGACAACTTTGTTGTATATGCTTGCACTTATAAGTTGGAGTTAGCAGAACCGTGTTGTCACGGGGAACGTTTTCAACATTGCACTTGTACCTTGTTGTACTCAGTTGATATCATGCTCTTTTGTCCATGGATGTCACCGGTGTGAAATAAAGAGGGGACTTGTAAGTCCATGGAGTTTGTATTCTGTGTTAGAGAAATGCCTGGGCCTCTAGCCTAAGCCATGCCTAATCATGGTGGAAACTTGTAGCATCACCATAATGAGCTATCTATGAAGCATCCTCAATAAAAAGCTATGCATATGGTAAACAAAAAGATTGCTGAGATGCTCATTGTCTGCTTGCCTTGTCAGTTTGGTTATGGGAAAGCTCATGTACCATGTGCAAGGGGTACCCCGTTAGCGGCTCTCAATGATATGCAAATACTTATAGTGAAAAGAACTTACCTGGACCCAAAGTTGAGTATGCATGAGGTGTGGCCCTCATATTCAAGGGACTTGAGATTGCCAACTTATACTTTGTCAAGCATATACTCCAGCTTTGCCAGTTTAACCTTAACCACTTCAAGATGCTTATGATAGGGGCAATGAGGGATGAAAGATAACAAGTACCATAATTTTTGGAAGCTCTTTTTGAAACTTGTAATCCCTGCTTCTTTTATAAAAATGCCTTTCTTCCACCACTATTGAGTCTCCACCTTCTACCTTTAGGCACCATTAAGAGAGCATAGTTGTCATTCCGTGTGCAGTGTTCCAAAGCTTATTAATTGATGCATAATGTGTTATTACTTGCTCTTGTGCTCCTTGTTTCTAGTCACCCTTGTGAACTTTGCTGGTGTCCTATGCATTTTATTGCTACTCTATGAGGGACAAGCTAATTGCCACTAAGCTATGTTTTCTACATGTGAAACAAAAAAATGTTTTTCAATGCATGTTATTCATGATCTTTGTGTGTAGCTTGTCATGTTACATGCATAGTTACTATGTCCTATTGTTAGAACTCCATCTTTCATGCACATGTTTAGAGTTCTTTGATACCAGCTTTCAATGCTTGCAAATGGTTCGATCTTTATTGTGAGGGTGCATGTATCCTCAAAAATTATTCTGTTTATCACTTACCTACTCGAGGACGAGCAGGAGTTAAGCTTGGGGATGTTGATACGTAGGAAATGTATCTATAATTTTTGATGCTCCATGCTTGTTTAGTATCTACTTTTCTTTACTCGTCCACACTTTGAGGTGATTTTTACATGTTTTGTGGTACTAACCTACTAACAAGTTGCAACAGTGCCATATGCCTATTTTCTGCTATTTTTGGTTTCACAAAAGTTAGTAAAGAAATATTCTCGGAATTGGACGGGACAAAGGACAAAGTCAATTACTTTTTGTGGGGAACAAGAAGTCCAGAGGAGAGCCGGGGAGGCGAGCCAGAGGGGCCAAACCCCCTAGGCGTGGCCACAGGTGGGCCCGTGCCTGGCTAGGGTTTGGTGCCCCTGGCCGGCCCCTCTGCCTCCCCCTTCGCCTATAAAAAGCCCCCGATGCAGAAACCCTGAGTACCCTATCAGAAATCAACGAAACCGTCTGTAGCCGCCGCCACCATCGTCCCTAGATCGGGGGATCTAAAGTTCTTTCCAGCACCCTTCCGGAGGGGAGATCATCCCGGAGGCTTTCTCTCCAGTATGATGCATAAGTAGTTCCACCTTGGACTATGGGTACATGTAGGAGCTAGATGGTTGTATCTCCTCCTTTGTGCTTTCATGTATAGATCTTGTGAGCTCCGTTCATGATCAAGATATAATCTATTTGTAATCATGCATTTTGTGTTTGCGGGGATCCGATGGATATTGAGGTTATTATGTTGGTTTGATTAATGGTTTTGTTTTTATGATTGTATCATGTCTGTGTTGTTTGTGATCTTGCATGCTCTCTGTTGCTAGTTGTTATCTTGGCCAAGTGGTTGCTAGTGACTCTAAGAGGGGGTATTTATGCTTGATAGTGGGTTCATGCCTCTAGTTTCCAAGGGAAGTGACAATAATATCTTCGGTTGTAGATGTGTTGTTGCTACTAGGGAGAAAACAATGGTCTCTTGTTCATGGAACATGTGGACTATTTACCTTACACACTTTGCTTAAAGCAGTTGTCTATTGCTTGCAACTTAATACTGGAGGGGGTTCGGATGATAACCTGAAGGTGGACTTCTAGTCATAGATGCAGTTGGATGGTGGTCTATGTATCTTGTTGTATTGCCCAATCAACCTCATAGGATCTTTCTGACTAGTAATTGCATTGGTATGTCTTGCTCAGTTCCTGTCAATTGCCCTGCTGTAATTTGTTTACCCTTCATGCCATGTTGTTTATCTAAGGAGAGCACCTCTAGTGAACTATGTATCCCGGTCCAATATTTACCATTGATACATCTTCCACTGTTACTTGTTTACTTGCTACAAACCACCATTACCTTTGTTACAGCAAACCGGTGAGCTTGGAAACCTCACTAATTCGTTGGGACGAATCTTGAGTTTGTGTTGTGCATGTCTCTGCATTCCTTGCAACACCTGTGTGATGTTTCCTTCCTCCTTCTGGTTTGATAACCTCGGTCTCAACCAAGGGAAAACCTACTGCTCGCTCTTCACACCCTGCTCTTTGGGTTACCAACGAAGTGCCACGTCGAGAACCATCAGTCTTACGATATTTTGAGATCACTATGGAAGCGATGGGATCACCACTGAGAAAGGGAAGAGAATCTCAGAATCATTCCGAAGGAGTAGCGACATAATTCCAGGGGAATCTAGACATGTTCGGAATGAACCGAAAGGTGTTTCAGAACAAACATGAATTTTATAATACATATTTACATATTAATTGAGATAACTAATATTAAATAAATATTTAAAAATTAATATTAATGATCCAAATCCTGCTTGATGAATATTAATGGATGGATCATTAGAAAACTTTTGCAATATATTAATGAGTTCATGAAAGCTATATTTATCAAAATCTAGTAGAGGTTATTTTGTTTCACTAAGCATTTTAACTTCCTCTACTTTTTTCATTTATAATCATAGGTGCCTTTTTTCATTATCAAGAATAGTAGATTCTTTTTACTCTCTCATTGGTTCTTTAATAGGTATTCCAAATTGCAACAAGAGTGGTTCAAGAAGATCAATGTAGTTGATCAATTCAATATATGTTTCTTCAAATGTAGGAGGTATACTTTTCATAAAGGTAATATAGTTCATACCAATAGCAGGGGGGTCCTTGTGGTTTTCCTGTAGATATGTTTAATAAAGTTGCTTGATTATCAGCCAGTTTAGAGAGAGCTTTGTCTAAACCCGCATCTTGGTGTTGTAAACATTTTATATTAGAACTTATGGATGAAATAGGCTTGTTTAATTCCTCTATCATGGTAGCATGGCTAGCTTCTTGTTCAATGTGGTTCTTATTTGTCTCTTGTTTTTTCCAAGTTATCACTAGTTTGTGGAATAGTGTCGAGTTTCCAGTTGTTTCCATTAGCATTAGGATATGGAATGAAAGTATGGTTACTATAGTTGTTTTGAGCATAAGGTGTCAAACCATAAGAATTACTGTAGTTGTTCCCATTACCATTATTACCAAAGTTTCTTATGTAGTTGATATCTACATTTTCATTGTTGTTCCAACTAAATCTTGTAAGGGAACATTATCAATTATTTGTTTATACATGTAGGAAAGTATGGCATCCATTTTACTAGACATAGAGTATACTTCTTCAATAGTATTAACTTTTCTAGATGATGGGTTTGGTGCTCATTCAGTGTGCCGTTGATTATGGTTATGCAACATGTTTTCTAAGATGACTTTAGCTTTAGGAACGGTTTTACTCATGAAAGCCCCCCCCCCCCCCCCCGACAGCGGAATCTAGCGTGCTTCTTGACATATAGTTTAACCCATTATATAAAGAGTGTAAATGATTCCATTAATTTACTCCATGTGATGGGCAAGTTCTAAGCATGATATTAATTCTTTCCCAAGCTGTTGGTACATGTTCATTATCATTTTTATTATAGGATGGGATGTTATTCCTATTTTGCAAGATTTTAATAGGTGGCTAATATTTATTTATGAAAGCTTCTTTAAGATCATTCCAAGAGTTTATGCTAGCAGTTGTTAGTGATAATTGCCATTTTTTAGCTTTTCCTCTAAGTGAAAATGGGAATAGTTTGAGTTTAACTATATTGTTTTCCACATTTTTAAATTTTTTGCATGTCACATATTTCACAAAAGTAATGTAAATGCATAGAGGAATCTTCACTAGCACTTTCCCCAAATTGTTCTTTGATAATAATATTAAGGAACCTAGAGTAACTTCAAAGCTATTAGCTTTTATTTCAGGAGTTGTAATGGTCCTAGCAATGAATTGATCATTACGGGTATTGGTGTAGTCACAAAGTTTTGAAGTTCTTTCTACCATGTTTGCAAGAAAAAGTTATATTGATTTTTATGGTTTTTATGTTTTAATGAAAACTAACTAACAAATAAAAGACTAAAACAAGACAAAAGAAAATTGCTTTGAAAAAGTAAAGGGGAAGGAAAAGCTCATAGTGGTGCAACCTCCCCAAGCTTAGGTGTTTGCACAAGGTTGATGATGATGGCGCCAGAAAATGTTCTAGCAGTTGCTGTAGAGGTGGACTGTGGTCCTAGCTTGATGATGATGGTGCTAGAAAATGTTCTTGTAGTTGCAGAGGGAGTTGAGGTGCAATCCAAGCTGTAACCATTGTGAGATGTCTCTTGCAATTCCCTGGCAACGGCGCCAAAAAATGTTCTTGATGGAAACAACTCTGTGTGTACCAACTCATTGGGACTACAAGTGCAGAGTGTTATAGCAAGCGTCTTTTACCCACAAGGGTGACTCAAGGGTTTATATCGAACTCTTGGGGCATTGGCTAAGAGTATATTTTGCTTCTACTCTTAAAACAAACTACAAAACAAAGTTCTTGCCTTCTGACCCCAACTCCACCGTGTGGTTGTCAAGCACAAGGTTTCGTATTAGTAAAACTAAAATAAACTTGTAAATAAATAAAGTAAAACAAGTTATAACTAGACAAGCAAAGTAAATGCAATAATAAAAAGGTCTTTTGTGTTTGCAAGTAAAGAAAGTATTTTTTTGTATTTCCGAAATATTAAATTGTAGAAAATATAAATGATAGTAATGGTGTTGGAAAGCTGTTTCTTATGATAAAAGTTGGACCGGGGTTCATGAGTTCACTTGTCTATTCTCTTTTTAAGTTGTAGTGGACATAAAATAATTCATCATCAACATAATACTGGTGAAACTTCAATATGTGTTTGATAAGCATTCATATGGGCATCACGTGCTAACATAGAGATGATGCAACACATCTCTCTTATACTCCTCTAGAGGAAAACTCCAAGCAATCTAGAATTAAGAATCAACAGAGCATAGCCTTAAGTACTTTGACATGATGTTTGACTAACAGATATGATACCTTGACCAAACAACAATATCAAGATGTCACAAGATAAGTATAGCACATGAACTCACTTAATCCCTAGTAAGGTAACAAAAGAAAGGTAAAAACCATAGTAGATCTTGAATTTGTTGTCACTATTCAATCACCACCACCAGGCTACTTCATCTAATACACACTTTTACCCACACATGCTCTTGCATACAAGTTGGATAAAAAAAGTAATTAATAATGGGGTATATGATATGCATATATCAATACATCTTACACATAAATAGGTTCTAGTCTCATATATCAAATCATAGAATAAAGATCCACCATATAGGAATTACATATATGGCCATAATCATTGTTGGGCAGCTCATATGGTACTAGATCTATGATAGCACAAGATAGAAATATATTAAGCTACTGCCACAAACCCATATTCTAGAGGTGGACTACTCCTCGTTCATCATGGTGATGATGTTAGAGATGTTGGAGAAGGTAGAGATCCCTTCGACGACGGCTTTGGTGGAGTTTTCCCGTCCAATGTTCGCTAATTTTGTCTCTGTTTTGGTGTTTTTGTGTTTCTGCAATGCTCTCCTCGAGGATTCCTTAGGAGACCCTTTATATAGGAGTTTTTAGATCAAACCAAGTCGGTGGGCGAAAGATTGAAGCAAATCGGATGGTCGAGGACCAAAAGAGGTTCGGTAGCGTGTGCACGTGGGTTGGTCGTGCCACCTGGGCTCTTTTGGGCCTACGGACCCCTCTCATGAGGTCAAAGCACTCCAGATCATCCCTCTTCGTGAAATATTGACTTTCCTAGAATCTTAGATCCGTTTGACTTTGTTAGGTCCCTAGAAGATAAAAATACTCAAAATAGGGTTTTTTCCTATCCTGTAGAGTTATAACCAAAATAAAGCGGATCATTGGTAGACACCCAAAAAAATGAATATAAAACATGGATATAACATTATATATGTTGCAAATATATGGAAATATGTATCAATAAACTACAAAGTTCATGTATGCATTTTACATGCATCACATGCTCAGGAGGGGGCATCCAATGAGATGAAGCCTTGCAATAATGTATGCAACTGAATTTTACAATATATTTACATATGTTGTTTGCTAAACTATATATGCTTGCCGACTAACTTTCCTGCAACGCAATTTGCAGTATCGATGTATTTCTCTTCTCTTAGGAGGTAAGAGGCATCTTACTGGTCATAATAGCTGCTATGTGCATCTCCAAGACAAGACTATTAGAGATCTCCAAGATGCACTGAAATGTAAAGATGAAGAGATTAGTCAACTCAAAAAATAATGTGTCCACATCCACTATGTGTATTAGTCAATTGACTAAAGGATGGAATACAACAATTCCAGTCACCTTTGATGCTGCTAGTGAACTCCAAAAGTTTGTGAGTGGACACTTCATCCCTGAGGCACCTTATGTAGATGGAAGAGAGATCAACATGATGTTGTCATAGCTATACGCACAAGCTGAAAAACTTTTACAATCTGTTATATAAGCAGATGAATCCCTTTTTAGAATTCAAGATCGTTACACATCCTCGTACAAGCCTGATCCAGAAGAAGATGACTCTGGCATTGAGCCATAGGATTATGAAGACAAGGAAAACCCTAGCAAGCGTGATCATGCTAATGTCTTATGGGAAGAATTTGGGATCTCTTCCAAGGATGACATTTGTTTAACAAGGTGTTCTATTGTGTAGGTTGATGTAATACCGTGAAACTGATAGCTACTGCCTGTTATATCACACGGATTGTGACCTTGTAATGATATTTTTAGCATCATGTGTGATTTTATTATGATTATCTGCTATTTATGTTATGATTATTTGTGATTTCTGATAATTAAGCAACCCCTAAATTTAAAACTGCATTTAAATATGCTACTCCAGAAAAGATCATTGCGGGCAATAAACAATTGTGCAGTCCATGTATATAGGACGAAACCAAATTATGCCAGGTACACACAATTGCCACGACACCTAATCGGTGCCTGATATGTCGTAAAGGTATCTATAATTTTTGATGTTCCATGCTTGTTTAGTATCCACTTTGCTATGCTTTGTCTATACTTTGAGGTAGTTTTATACATTTTCCGGGACTAACCTATTAACAAGATGCCACGGTGCCAGTTGTCTATTTTCTGCTATTTTTTGTTTCAGAAAAGCTAGTAAGGAATTATTCTCAGAATTGGACGGGACAAAAGCCAAAGTCAATATTTCACCGGGACGAACACAGAGACTGAAGGGCGACCGGAGGGGAGCCACAGGGTGATCACACCCCCCATGTGCGGGCCCACCCTAGGCCGCGCCTGTGTAGGGTGTGGGGCCCCTGGCCGCCCTCCTGCCTCGCCTCTTCGCCTATATAATCCCCCTGATGCCAAAACCCTAAGTACCCGATCAGATCTCCACGAAACAGTCTGTAGCCACCGCCACCATCGTCCCTAGATCAGGGGGATCTGAAGCTCTTCCCGACACCCTGCCGGAGGGGAGAGATCATCCCGGAGGCCTTCTTCATCACCATGCCAGCCTCCGGTATGATGCGTGAGTAGTTACACCTTGGACTATGGGTCCATACAGTAGCTAGATGGTTTTTTCTCCTCCTTTGGGCTACCATGTTTAAATCTTTTGAGCTCCGATCATGATCAAGGTCATCTATTTGTAATCATGTTGTTGTGTTTACGGGGATCCGATGGATATTAAGATTACTATATCAGATTGATTATTGATTCTATCTTGTTGATTCTATCATGTCTGTGTTGTTTGAGATCTTGCATGCTCTTCGTTTCTAGTAGCTATCTTGGCCAAGTAGATGCTAGTGACTCCAAGAGGGGGTATTTATGCTCGATAGTGGGTTCATGCCTCTATTGAATCTAGGGAAGTGATATAAATCTCTAAGGTTGTAGATGTGTTGTTGCTACTAGGGAGAAAACAACAATCTTTTGTTCATCGAACAATTGTATTGTTTACTTTACGCACATTGCTTAAAGCAGTTATCCGTTGCTTGCAACTTAATATTGGAGGGGGCTCAGATGATAACCTGAAGGTGGATTACTAGTCATAGATGCAGTGGGATGGCGATCTATGTATATTTTTGTAATGCCCAATCAAATCTCATAGGATCATGAATGTATAGTATTGCATTGTTATGCCTTGCTCTGTCCTGTCAATTGCCCCGCTGTAATTTGTTTACGCAGCATGTTATGTTATTTATCTTAAGGAGAACACCTCTAGTGAACTGTGGACCCCGGTCCAATCTTTACCATTGTTACATCTTCCACTATTACTGTTTACTTTCTGCAAGCAATCATTACCTTCCACACCATACGTTTAATCCTTTGTTTTCAGCAAACCAGTGAGATTGAAAACCTCACTGTTCATTGGGGCAAAGTCTTGAGTTTGTGTTGTGCAGGTTCCAAGTTGTTACCAACACCTTTGAGTCGTTTCCTTCCTCCTACTGGTTCGATAATCTTGGTTTCATATTGAGGGAAGACTTACTGTTGTGCTCATCATACCTTCCTCTTAGGGTTTCCCAACGAAGCTCTACAGTTATTTGAGCCGCACCAAGACGTTTTCTGGCGTCGTTGCCGGGGAGTTAAGGACGACTTCACAAGGGGAGTCCTTCACAACCTTTCTCTTTACTTTTTTTTGTTTTGTTTTGTTTTGTTTTGCTTGCTTCTTTTTATCAAAAATTACAAAAAAAATAGTTTCGTTTGGTTTGCTTTTTTTTATAAAAAACACAAAAAAAATTAGTTCCTACTTTAGTTGCTACAATGTATGGTGTTGTTCCAATCACTGTGTCACCTATGGAAAGGGTATTTACTTTCAAACAAGGAAGTGTGGAGAGTTTCAAAGAAGCTTGGTCTAGAATTTCTGATTTACATGGAAAATCTGAGCCTAAAATGAGTCTAGGCTTAGTTATTAGCAGTTTCTACCATGGTCTTGCTCTTTGTTATAGATATGCTTTGGATGTTTCAGCAGGGAGAGATATTTTTCAGTGTAATGATAATGAAGCTTTGGATGCCATAAAGAAGTTGATTACAATTTATAATTTGCCTAGCAAGTCTGATTCTTCCTTTATAAACATTTATGCTAGGTTAAACACTCTTGAGACCAGTACCACTACTTTAAAAGATTGCTATAACATGCTTAGAGAGAACCATGATTATGTTAAAATAAATTCTGAGCCTTCAAAATGGTTTCCTTCAATGAAAGTTGTTATAAATAGTGAAACTTTTGATGCCCGTTGTGATATCATGTCTGAATTTTGTCTTATGCCTAAAGATATCTATGAGTCTTTGAATCTTTGGGGGCTTTCTGAAGGAGGAGAAGAAATATATCTTACCAATAATGCAACTATATTACCCATTGGAATAGTTGAAGGAGTGTTTACAAACATCTCAGGGAAAGTGGTGTCTACTAATTATCTTGTTATTAAATGTGTAGGAAAAGGACAAATTACACTTGAAAGATCCCTACTGAAACACCTTGGAGCAATAATAGATGTGGGAGAAGGCATTATGCATTTTGCTTCTCCAATAAGCAATCATACATTCCCTAAATATAAGAATAAAGGTAAGAAAGGTAGGAGCAAGAAATTTGATGTTAATGCTTCTTCATTTGAAAAATACTTGATTCTTGCTTCTTGTGCCTAACTTAAAGGCGTTAAAGAAAAGTACTTCTTGGGAGATAATCCAATAGTTTTCTTGAGTCTTGGAAGTTATTACTTCTGTAATAACCTCTCCTTATAGTTTTTATTTGATTTTTGTGCCAAGAATAACCTCTAATGAGAGGGAAGTAAGATTTGGGGAAGTGTTGTCCCAAGACAGATTTTTTGTGCTTCACTGTAAAAATTCGTGAAAAATCTCTGTAAGTCGGTTTGAGCTGTAATTTTCTTAATAAGTCCCCCAGGTTGTTATATAACTTTAGTTAGTTCAACACTCTTTTATTTGAGCAACATAAGGTCTTCGAAAAAATCGGTTTTCACCTGCTGGTATGTTTTGACAGACTTCTGCCATTATTTGCATTTGCCTATTTATTAATTTCTTTCTGAGTTCGCTTTGGTAAATTGATCTTTTTGAAGGAATTGATACGCTAGCTAGTGTTTTTACTGAAAGTTTTGCTGTTTTGAAACTAAACCCAAAGGTCTATTAACTTTTGAATGCACTAATATTGCTAATGAAGATTGTGTGAAGTTCTGTATGAAGGAAAATTTCAGGTGAAAGGGAAGAATGATGTAATGAGATGAAGAATGGACAAAATCTCAAGCTTGGGGATGCCACCCCGTGTCACCCCAAGAAATATTCAAGAGGTACAAGCCTCAAAGCTTGGGGATGCCCAAGGCATCCCCTTCTTCACCAATAAAAATCTCAGGTCTTTCTAGGCACTTCGTTTTTATTGTTTCATGCACTGTTGTGTTGTTCTTGGAGCGTCTTAGTTTTTGTTTTTTGGTTTTCATTTCTTAGTTTTCTTGAATAAACTAGTTGGAGCCCCTCTTTTGTTGTGTTGTTTCAAATAAGTTGATTGGTGTTGGAAAGGAGTAGGAAGTTCTTACTTTAGTAGTACAAAAGGGAGTTTGCTTTGACTTTGGCCTATACTCTATCATGTCATGCTAGATGTTGTTTTGACCTTATGCTTAGTGATTATTGTTGTAGCATGACTTGTTCCAAACAATGGAGATTGCTTAATGTGCCCTGAAAGAATCATGTGTTGTTTTAGAATACAAAAGCATAGTATTGTGGTATTCCCCTTTGATGCTTTGTTTGGGTTGACTTGGCACATGCTTACACCATGCTATGACTATGAACCAGTCACCTTAGCCTCTATGATCATTTAGATTTTGACTTTTGGTACCACTTTATGTTTTGATCAGTAATGTTTTGCCACTCTTCATGATTATGGCCATTATTGCTCTCTTAGTTGATCTCTCCCAGTCTTTTGCTAGCCTCCACTTGTATTGAGTAAGCTATACTCATGCATCCAACTCCCAAGAAACCAAGTTATTACAAAGTGTCCACTATAAATTCCTATGCATGGTGTGTTACACCATTCCAAGTATATTCTTGTTTTATCTATCTTCCAAATGAAACTTGTTATGTGAAAGTTAGTGATTAAATCTCTCACAAACTTGATGGCACACTTTATTTTTATTGCCCCTAATAAACTTGAACCATTGTGTCATCTATGTTGTATATTCTTGCACTTATACGTTGGTAATTATTAGAACAGTGCAGTCACGGGGAATGCTTTCAACACATGTAAATATTTACCTAGTTGATATCATGCTCTTTTGTTTATGGATGTCGTCGGTGTGAAATAAAAGGGAGCTTGTAAGTCCATGGAGTTATGTATATGTGTTAGAGAAACGCCTGGGCCGCTAGCCTAAGCCATACCTAATCATGGTGGAAACTTGCAGCATCACCATAGTGAGCAATCTATGAAGCATTTTTCTTATAAAAGAGAGAGATAGAAAAAAGAGATTGAGAAAAAAAGAAGAAAGAAGAGAAAAAAGCACCATTTTCCCATGTAAATAAGAAGATTGCTGAGATGATCATTGTCTGCTTGCCTTGTCATTTTGATATGGGATAACTCCTGTATCATGGGGCAAGGGGTACCCCATTGTCGGTTCTCTGTGATACGCATGTACTTACTATGACAAGAGTTACCGGTAACTAAAGTTGAGTAGCATGAGGAGCGGCCCTCGTACTCAAGGGACATGAGATTGCCAACTTATACTTTGTCAAGCATATACTCCATATTTTGTTCACTTTAACCATAATCACTTCAAGATGCTTATGATAGGGGCAATGAGAGCTTAAAGCTAACAAGTACCATAATTTTTGGAAGCTCTTTATGAAACTTGAAATCCCTGCTTCCCTTTGAAGGGCCTTTTCTTCCACTTTTACATTGAGTCTCCACTTTCTATCCTTAGGCACCAATTAAGAGAGCATAGTTGCCATTCTTAGTTCTATGTGCATTGTCCCAAAACTTGTTGATTGATTCATATTGTTGATATTCCTTGTTCTTGAACTATTTGTATCTAGTCACCCTTATGAACTTTGAAGGTGTCCTTTGAATGTATGTTTTTCTACTCCATCAGGGACAAGCTGACTGCCACTATGCCATGTTTTCTATATGTGAAACAAACAAACGTCTCTCAATGCATTGTAATTCATGAACCTTTGTTTGTATCCTTTCATGTTGCAGCATATTTGCTATGTCTTATTGTTAGAACTTCATCTTTCATGATCATGTTTAGAGTACCTTGATCCCAGCTTTCAATGCTTGTAAATGGTTTGATCTTGATTGTGATGGTGCATGTCACCTCAAAAATTATTCTTTTATCACTTACCTACTCGAGGATGAGCAGGAGTTAATTTTGGGGATGCTTGATACGTCGTAAATGTATCTATAATTTTGATGTTCCATGCCTGTTTTGTTCAGTTTTCTATGCTTTATCTACACTTTGAGGTATTTTTATACATTTTTTGGGAATAACCTATTAACAAGATGCCATAGTGCCAGTTGCCTATTTTCTGTTGTTTTTGGTTTTAGAAAATCTAGTAAGGAAATATTCTCGGAATTGGACGGGACAAAAGCCAAAGTCAATATTTCACCGGGACGAACACAGAGACCGAAGGGTGACCGGAGGGTAGCCACGGGGTGGCCACACCACCCCCCACGCGTGGGCCCACCCTGGGCCACGCCTAGGCAGGGTGTGGGCCCCCTGGATGCCCTCCTGCCTCGCCTCTTCTCCTATATAATCCCCCCGATGCCAAAACCCTAAGTACCCGATCAAATCTCCACGAAATAGTCCGTATCCGCCGCTACCATTGTCCCTAGATCGGGAGGGGTATCTGAAGCTCTTCCCGGTACCCTGCCGGAGGGCAGAGACATCCCGGAGGTCTTATTCATCACCATGCCAGCCTCCGGAATGATGTGTGAGTAGTTCCACATTGGACTATGGGTCCATACAGTAGATAGATGGTTGTTTCTCCTCCTTTATGCTACCATGCTTAGATCTTGTGAGCTCCGTTCATGATCAAGATCATCTATTTGTAATCATGCATGTTGTGTTTGCGGGGATCCGATGGATATTGATATTACTATGTTAGATTGATTATTGATTCTATCATGTCTATGTTGTTTGAGATCTTGCATGCTCTCCGTTTCTAGTAGCTATCTTGGCCAAGTAGATGCTAGTGACTCCAAGAGGGGTTATTTATGCTCGATAATGGGTTCATGCCTCTATTGAATCTAGGGAAGTGACAGAAATCTCTAAGGTTGTAGATGTGTTGTTGCTACTAGGGAGAAAACGATCTCTTGTTCATGGAACAAGTGTATTGTTTACTTTACACACCTTGCTTAAAGAAGTTATCCGTTGGTTGCAACTTAATACTGGAGGGGGTTCGGATGATAACCTGAAGGTGGATTACTAGTCATAGATATAGTTGGATGGAGGTCTATGTATATTGTTGTAATGCCCTATCAAATCTCATAGGATCATGAATGTCTAGTATTGCATTGTTATGCCTTGCTCTGTCCTGTCAATTGCCCCGCTATAATTTGTTTACCCAGCATGTTATGTTATGTTATGTTATTTATCTTAAGGAGAACACCTCTAGTGAACTATGGACCCCGGTCCAATCTTTACCATTGTTACATCTTTCACTGTTACTGTTTACTTTCTACAAGCAATCATTACCTTTCACACCATATGTTTAATCCTTTGTTTTCAGCAAACCGGTGAGATTGAAAACCTCACTGTTCGTTGGGGCAAAGTCTTGAGTTTATGTTGTGCACGTTCCAAGTTGTTAGCAACACCTTTGAGTCGTTTCCTTCCTCCTACTGGTTCGATAACCTTTTGGTTTCATACTGAGGGAAGACTTAATGTTTTCATACCTTCCTCTTGGGGTTTACCATCGAAGATCTACAGTGATCTGAGACGCATCGATGCCAGCGTACAATGGACCGCGACGTTAATGCTATGTTGTGGAGTGGTAGTGCTTTCTTGGTGGATGACAATGTGCCGAGCCAAAAAAAGTGCCGCATAAAAACTTTTCCTGGCGCAGTTATGCTTGGCGGCTTTTCTTGCCGCGCTAGCATGAAACCGACGACTAGGCGTGTGCTTCGGCATTTATAAGCGCCAGGGCACGCGATACGTGTTGCAGTGTAGTGACCCTAAGGTATGAAATTCGAACTTTTGCCAATGTGGTGGTCGTAATCTTCTTGAATGCTAGCCGTGATTTGCGTTTGTGCGGATGTAGCTAAGATGCGCAAGAGATTCCATCCTTGTTTGTGTATCTAGCAAGGTTAACATCATAGAGGCGCCACTTGATTTGTTCGGCATTAAGGTGGAGGAGGTCGAGGACGACATGGATGGGGAGGAGGTTGAGGACGACATGGATGGAGAGGAGGTCAAAGAGATCAAGGAGGAACTATTTGATTCTTCTCAAAATGGAAGGAACAAAAGAGCGGTGAACTACACCAAAGTCGAAAACACTTGCTTAGTGTGGGAATGGTTGTTGGTGTGCATGGATGCAGTGGCCGGCATGGATCAAACCGGGAAGATCTATTGGGAACGTATCAAGGATAAATTCTTTAAGTTCATGCCTTGGGTTGCTTCACTGGTTTCTCGCATATATAGATCCATACATGGATTGTGGGACGTGATCAAATCATGTTGTAGCCGTTGGAGTGGAGCTATGGAGCAACTGTGTCTAGCGCCACCAAGTGGCATAGCTATCGATGACTACTTGAGTTTGTTTTGCATCTTTTTTGGTCATATATGCATGTAATTTGTGTTCATGTTGGTAACAAATGAATTTATGTGTTTGTAGGAACGTGTTGCAATGCAAAGGTGGAAAGCTATAGCCAGATCCAAGGGAAAACCATTCACACTTCAACATTGTTACAAGTTGTTAGATCACCATCGAAGAAAGGGGGCTTACTTGAATTGGATGATGCTTGTGATGCGGAAAATGGTGAAAGAAAAAAGGGGAAGCCAGATGGAAACAAGAGAGCCAAAGAGAAGCTAAAGCTTGAAGCCCAAATATCAAGTTTAAGAGATAAGATAAATGAAATGATCAAGTCAAAGGAAGCAATGACGATGAAGACATTGGAGGAAAAGATGAGTGATGGAAACTTATAAGAATAGTGATCTTAAAGAGAAGGAAGCAATCTCTTTTAGGTGGTGGTGCTTCATCGAGTGGTGGTGGTGGATCAGCAAGTGCTAGTGGTGGTGGAGATGCATACGGCTTTGGTGAGCTTGACGACTGCGGTGTTTCTTGATGCGGTCACAAGAGCCAAGATGAGACGATTGTGAAACTTTTTGGACATTTATGTTGATGAAATTTTTATGCATTATATGATGATTGCTTTTTTCATAAAAACTATAAAGTATTGCATCGGTTGATCGCTCTTTGTATCTATGTTGATTCCTTATTAAATAACTGTCAAAATTGCAACTATACGGTTTTGGTTGAGCCATGGCGGAACAGATCCGGGAATTTTTCTGTTTTACGGGCGCGAAAAGCGGAATTTATTTCACACGGTCCAAATCAGTCTGTAAAAAAAGTTTCTTGTGGCCCTCTAAAGCCTTGTTCAGTTTCACATGGATTGACATGGATTAAATCCATTCTAAGTCAAAATTCCCTTAATTCCACTCTAATCCACCCCAATCCAATTGGGAGGTGGAATAACCAAACAAGCCCTAAACCACTTTTAAGAACCACAGGATCTAATAAAGATGCTCTACATCTGTCCACTGGTGGAAAACGGGCCTCTAGTCCTGGGCCGTAATGGGCTCTAGTCCCGGTTTCGGACCCGGGACTGCCAAATCGGGACTAGAGGCCTCTATCTCTAGTCCCGATTTGCTATGGCCCGGGACTAGAGTCCACCACGTGGTAGTTTTAGCGCGGCGGGGGCTGGAGGACCTCTAGTCCCGAGTCGTAACATCACCCAGGACTAAACGGTTTCCTACCGCGGCAGAGATTCGTCTGTTTCTCTGTCGCGGTATGATTCTGTGTTTTCATTTTATTTTTTCCATTTTGTTCTTTTTTAAAATTTGTGTTTCATTAAAATTTTAAATATGTTTCCGTACACTTATTCTATTCTACTACATACACAGTACACGTCAATGCATATATATAATTAATATTCAATCCCTTGCGAGCATACATATCTATATACAATATTCGATCATATCAAAAGGAAATGTTTTGAAATTACATGGCCATTGATGATATATCATATCAATTACATGGATATCACTACTTCATATTGAGTTCATAGTCCTCCACATAATGTTCTCCCCTTTCATCAAGGACCTCCTTCATGAGAAATCCCGCCAATTCCTCTTCAATTGCTCGTACGCACTGTTCTAGCTCGAGATTCTCCTATAAACCATGAATATAATGTGAAACAACTTTTCGCTCACTGTCCAACTCACGAATGTACTCGCAAATGTAGAATCCACATAAATGAGTCCCTGGTGGATGCTGCAAACCATTCACCATTTTATAAGTTAGTTGATCTTTAAATGGACCTGCTATTTTCTATTTGAACCGTGTCCAACACCTGCTCGGCAAAGAAAATGAACAAATGAGTTAATAGTTACTTGATATCAGGAAATGAACGAAAGAGGCCTATATAATGCGATAATGATTGAAATTACTTCTGGAGCATTTCTTTCATCTCACTCCACTTCTCTTGGTCCCAACTTAATGAGCCGTGGACTTCAACTAGGGACTTGTCAACTTGAATGTTTAGCAGGATCCAGTGGAACCTGCGGGCGTTTACATAAGCAGACATGTATAACTCATCAATTACACTTAAAAAAGAATGTGTACAAGACAGAAACACTCACTTGAAGTTGTAAGGAAATAGTATTTCCTTAAAAAAATGATGCTCCATTAAAAACATGCACAAGTCTTCCTCCACGTCCTTGGGTGATTGTGTAATGTATATTCATTAACGATATATGGGTCAATGAACCCAATGTCATATCTTCTAGTTCTTTTGCATTCAGGCATCTTCATTCTGCAGAATATAATACCGTACAAAAGGATATATAGTCAGGATAATATATTACATGCAATGAATGAGCTGAGCTAGAGACTTAATTATAGAAATAAATCACTTACAGAAAATAGCAACCGATGATAGATTTGTCGAGGGCGCGTTGATTGTATAACTGAAACAGTTCAACCATTTGAATCTGTATCAAGTATTCTTTGAAGTGATGTTCCTTTCTAACGTCCACCGAAAACCATTCTTTCTGGTGCTTTTTTTTTATTTGCACAATGTACCAATCATGCAGATTTCGCATATGTGTTGATAGACATGCGAGATCCTCATGACTGACTAGAGGCTCCCCTTAAACATATCTTCGTGCTATCTCACCCATTGGCAGATCTTCATAGCCTAAATATTGACCAAGAGACATACCTGCGTCGATATCAAGTTCTTTGGCCTTCGCTAGAGTGATGCCAATTACTCCAGTAGCAGCCTTGTCTCTGGGGTCCATTATTTGCATGTCCTTATCCATTTCAGCTCTGAAGGCCTTGTCGGTATCTGAAATCACTATGAGCGGGGGGGGGGGGAGGGGGCGATTGAATCTTCTGTTGTCCGAGTTGGGTAACTTGTTTCCCCCTTTTTGCACTTGTTATTCTTTTCTGCTTTTTTTTCTTAATAATTTCGTGGTCATAGTCTGATTCTAGATTCATTGATATTTGGGATGGTTGCTCAAGAAAGGACTTAGCCCACTTTTTGGTTTTTTCAACAAATACCAGCTTTGGCTCGGGCTTTTTGGGTAAAAAAATCCTTAACTTGGGCATCCACATCCATGGAGTTTTCCTCATCAGTATTTTCATAAGGTCTCTTGGGAAAAGCGGCGGGATGTCGACTATCTTCACCATTTTACCTTTCTTCTGAGTGAGGCGCGGGGGAACGGCGACCTTTTGTTTTTTCAGCGAGGTAGTATTGCACAGAGGCAGAGGCAGAGGAGGAGATCGAGTATTGCGTGGAGGCGGAGATCAAGTTGATGTACTCGCTCTGCGGCGATCGACATCGGGGTAGGGTGGACTTGGAGGTTGACGATCATCGAGGTAGGGTGGACTTGGATTACTTGGAGTCGGTGGCCTTGGCGCCGAGCCTGGAAACTTGATATATTTTTTCTTCCATAGAATGATATTGCGCTTGACATCTCCCAGTTTCATAAGGCCTTCGGGCATACCGATGTTAATATATAGGTCCGCAAAATCGTCCACTAGGTCATCCACAGTGACACAAGCATAGCCAGGTGGAATCGGACGTGAATGGTGGAGTGCTCCACGTAGACAAGGTAAAGCAGTGCCGATTGCCACCTTGAAGGACATGTTTTTATTAGCTAATGTAGCTCACATTGTATCATCTCTCTGATATCATCCACAGGGTAGCGAGGCACCGGTGCATCATCCAGCAGTGCTTGATCATCAGCCCGAACATCTATGGAAGCCATGCTGCTTCTCCGTTGGCTATTATCCAATGCAGGATCATTAACATGCGGATGAGATGACCTTTGGCTAAGTGCTTCCACTACCAGCTTCTTTATCCCAGCTAGTTCCTCTTCTATCTTCCCGATCCGGTATGCCTCCTGGTCCTTTTTTCTCTTATGGCTTATCGTACTCGGGAAACCCTTTATTCCACATAACACCGACGCCTTTGCCTCGTGTTCGTCCACCTTTTCCTAGGTTCTCGAGGGCATGTGTCAGCTCGTCGTTCTCTCTCGGGCCAGAACAATCCCAATTGAGCATCGTTCATTGCTTTAACGATTGCATTGGAGGGTGTTAGAATTTTTTCTTGAAAAATTCTCTTCCCTGTTTCTAGATACAACGACCCCCCGTGCCCGTACCACCAGTACTTTGACCTCTCGGGCCATCCATCTATACCAGGAGTGGCCCCTCTAGTCCTCATGTCTTGCTCCATAGTTTCCCACTTAGGAACGACACTCTTGTAGCCACTTGTCCCCATTTTATGGTGGTATTTATTTTTGGCAGCATCTGTCGCATTCTTTTCTGACTTTGCCTTGGCATTAGAAGATAGCTTATACGTTACAAAATCGGGGAACTGTTCTCTCAACTTCTCATATGCTCCTTTGAACTCTGGAGCTTTCTTTTTCACGACATACTTTGCGTAGAAACTTTTCTTGTGGTTCCAAAACAGTTCGGCCATCTGCATTAGAGCCTACACCTTGACTTTTGCTCTTCTTTCAAGCCCACTCGGCCTTGGGGTAGTACCATATTCCTCGAATTCTTCATACTCTGGAGGTAGTATGAAATATGCTATGAGCTTCTCCCAAAGGTCATCTTTGGCATCATCGGTGACATAACTGTTGGATTCTTCACCTGCTTTCTTTGACTTATTCCATTCTTGAATGGTGATTGGGAGGTTGTCCCTAACAATCACCCTACATTGATTTGTAAACATTCTCTGGTGATTTTCTAGAGCAATCGGTTCTCCATTATCATCTATATCATCGATGTTGAACCTTTGATTACCATCCAACTTTTTGTTTGGGCCTCGTTTCGTTCTAGCTGTCGATTCTCTTGGGCTAAAAGAAGAATAGAGAGTGATTAATATATATATATCCAGATCAATTAATTGTTGAGGCTTAATATATATATATATATACCACACCGGGGTCCTTCATTGTTGTTTGCTTGCCCTTCATCAATATTGTATGTTTGCCCTTCACCCATCTGTTCTAGCTGATGTCCACCACCGGATGGATTCAGAAATGATGATATCTCGACCTCGTCATAATCTTCTCTAGCACGAGGTTCAATATTAATAGCTATTTCACCATTTATAATGCTCATAATAATCTCGTTGCCTTCGGTGTCAATGGTGCGCTCCATCACTACTACAAAAGAAGTTACAAAAAAGTCAGCTTTGTATATATATGAGCAAATAGATGGTAAAAAATATTGCAAATACTAAAAATACTACTACATATAATAGTACAAATATAATACTAGTAATACTACTAATATTTCCTACTAACATTTATGTACTAATATATACTAATATACTATTATACTAACATTTATGTACTATATTTGTAGCATTTATAAACACTAATATATACTACTATTTATAAACACTAATATACTATATTTGTAGCATTTATAAACACTAATACTAACATTTATGTACTATACTTGTAGCATTTATAAACACTAATATACTATATTTGTAGCATTTATATACTACTATACTAATATTTATGTACTATACTTGTAGCATTTATAAACATTAATATACTAATACTAGCATTTCCTAATACTAATATAAACACTAATATAACATTTCCTAATACTAATATAAACCGGATCGACGCCGGTGACGACGGTGGCAGCGCGCGGTAGGGTGGGGCACACCTGCTGGGGACAAGGCGTGTGGCTGCATGCGCGTGTCACATCCCAAGATTTTCCAAATCTTGTAATGTGAAAAATAATTGAATAAAATAAAACTTTGTTGATTTTCAGGGTGAGAAGAAACTTTTTGAGTCCATTTGGAAACTTTCAAAACCTATTTGGATCAAATAAAATCCTAAAGGGACTTAAAAAAGATAAATAAACAATAAAGTCAAAAATATTTGAAATTACTATTTTTGGATCTTTTAATAAAAGATTTGGTTTTCAAAAGAAAAGGAGGATATATAAATAAAGATTATTTTATAGAGCCAAATTAAACCTTGGCCAAGTTTTTGAAATAAAATGTTTTGTTTTGATAAAAAATAGTGAAGGTTTATTTAAATAAAATAATAAGGATTTAATATCCAATTTTATTTAAGTAAAGCCTTTTTCCATTTTAAATAAACACTAAAACTTATTTATTTATTTTAAATAAGTTATCCAAGTATTTTACATTCTCAAATAAAACCTACTGAAGTGTTTTGGTTTTATTTAGATTTCAAATAAATATTTTAAATAAAACAAACCCTATTTGATTTAATAACTAAGGTCCATTTTATTTAATTATTAATGGAACCTAAAATAAAAATGTTATTTTAAACAAGTTTTCCAAGTATCTTCTATTTCAAATAAAAACCTACTGATTTGGTTTTGAAAATATTTAGACTACGAATGGAATTTTTAAATAAATTAAAACCCATTTGATTTATTAAATAGTGTCCATTTTATTTAATTATAAATGGACTCTAAAATAAAATTATTATTTTGTTTTGGGAATTGGTTTATGTTGATAAACAGAACCAAATTCAACACAAAGTATGGTGAATGTTTTGAATTGTTTGAATGTTTGAATTGTTGATTGAAATTCAAAACAGAAAATCAAAAGAGAAAAAGAAAAAGTTTTAGAACAGAAAAAATAGAACAAGGACCCAGCCCAACAAATTGGCCCAACAAATTGGCCCAACAAGACCCAGTCCAGCCCACCTACTCTCTCCCATGGCGAAACGTTTTTCACCGTAGACAGAACCCGCGAAGCAACTGACATGTGGACCCTCCCCTTCACCTCCTTTCTCACTGACCAGCCGACCCCACCATCTCCTGTTCATCGTCTACACCCACGACCTGTTCTTCCTCCCCTCGTCGCCGTTTCTGGCTTTGATTTCGCGGCTTGAATTCGTCTTAACGCGACCACCATTACTCGCAGTGACCATGCACATTTAAACGCCAGCGACTCTCCTCCATTTCCCCTCTGTCTCCTCCCCCAAGTGCGCCCCCAGGCTGTCGAATTTAGCTCAAACACCGCCACTGTCCGACGACGCTTCGGCGACGATTACGGCTGTGTCCTGCCACCCCTTACCTCCCCGACCAAGCTCACACCTTCCCCACTCCCAGGAGCATCTCCCCGTACCTCCCATTCAACCGCTGGCACCCCAGAACCTCGACTCCAACAACCACTGAGCGCCGCCGCGTCTGGTTCTTCTCCGACGACCTCCCCCCCCCCTAGTAACACCGACCTCCCCTTCATCTCAGGATGATACTCGTATGCTCTAATCTCTCTTGCGCGTCTAACAGACCCCCTGTTTTGCCTTTCCGTGACCTGTAGCCTCGCCAACTGCGACGCCAGTGCGTGCCCGACGCTGTCCTAAACTCCGACGAGCGATTGCCGTCCACCCCGAGCGCCCCTTCAACGGAGACGACCACGTTGAGCACCAGCATTCCACGGCGATTCTAGTGAGCATCTCCCCTACTCCTCTCGCTTCCTGTTCTCGCTGTTACGCCGTAGCCAGAGCACCACCGCCGCGCGCCACCGTCGTCGCGCCGCCAGTTCTTGGCAAGGCATTAGGAGCCGTCCGATCCAGATCCGAGGCACGCGATATATTGACTTATAAAAGGGGTAAGATCGATCCTGTGCCACACGATTCACTTTAAATCCTGCGGTCCATGTTGCTGATCCGAACGAACCGGTACCGCCCAATAGGAATCAGACGCGTGTCACTGGTTTGAGTTAAAACAGAATTTGAAATCAGAATTAGATGCAATTTTGAAAACCTTATAACTTTTGATCCACACGTCCAATTTTTATAAACTTTATATCAATAGAATCAGTGGAACAAGCCCTAGCCAGCCAAGCCATTTGTTTAGTAAAAAGCTTCTGGAAAAATGGTTGTTTTTGCAGAAACATTTGTATGCTTGTTAAGGATGTGAAAATTGTTTAAAAATGAATTTGGGGATAAAATCTTTTGCAATTGGATTGCTTTGAACCTACTGACCATAGGAAACACTTTGTGGTTTCAAAAATGTATTTGGTGAAACAAAAGAATGATTCTTTGATTTAAAACCATTTCTAGTCAAATAAAAATATAGTTTATTTATTAAAAATGGTTTTGGAAGAAAACTTTTGGGAAATGTTTTGTTTTAAACTCTCTGACCCTAAACACCAAGTGTTGTGGTTTGAAAACATATTTGGTGAACCCTATAGATTAATGCCTTAGTAAAAATATTTCTACACCACATAAAATGATACTTTGTTTTGAAAATGGTTTAGGAAGTGAAACTTCTTGCAAATGACTTTGCCACTTTACAAAATGACCAATAGGTGTTTTCAAATGTTTATGACCCATTAGGAACCACTTTTTAAAACAAAACAAAGCTTGGCATGCTTGCATGCATTACTTTGACTTTGTAATTTTATGTGATGTTTTGCTTGATTGGTAGATTGAGTTTGTGCCTTGTTTGATTGGATTGTAGTGACTTGAAGAGTGTGATTGTTGCAAGGACAAGGAGTGAACCCATACTCTACCAAAAAGGCAAGTGATGCTTCATACTTTTGTCCCATTACTTTCACTATGCATTAGTGATTTTTCTAAGTAAAACTTGCATGGAATTTTGCTAAGTATAAACCTTGCTATAGAAAAACCTAGTAGATGAAACCTTAGTAGAAAAATTCCTAAGTTAAGACTCCTACTACTATCATGCTTAGCTTAGCTAATAGAAAACAAGGGTGGAAATATATTCACACTATGGAAAAGTTCTAAGTCTGAGGACTTGTGTTTTTGTTTAATAAAACAACTAAGTTAATGAATCACCTGGGTGGAATGGGACTTGATTGGTGGTTTTTGGTTGAGTGGTTCACAAGGCCCATGTTTATGGTTTACCTTGTGTATCTCACTTGTGGATGGCCACCCAGGAACAAAGATATTTGAGATGTCAAATGTTGAGAAGCTTCAAGTGCAACCACTTGGCATTATGGGCTCTGCCTGGATCATATAGGTTGCAAGAACTTAGCCATATGGACAGTGGGTGGTAGAGTTTTGATAGGTTGGAACGCGTCCATTTTGGTCTAAGGGAAGGCTTCTGAAAGATCTTGTCTTGGTAAACCAAGTCTTGTGGGGAAAGTGCACCACCTCTGCAGAGTGTAAAATCTAAGTACTTAGCCATGTCCCTGGTAAAGGACAATTTGAGAATCAAGACATGGAAGCAATCAAGAATCTCATCATTCAAATTTCTAAGTTAAAAACTTGTGGTTTGAACAAGGGTTAAAGGATCTTCAATCTTTGATTGGGAGAAATGATTTTTTCAAACAAAAACTTAGTGTTTTCAAATGTTAAGGAAAAATATATTTTGAGCAATGCAAGCCTCAACTCCACTTAGCCAAATGCATATAGATGATAGACTCCACCATACTACCATAGTATCACTTGCCAATACAATTCAAATGTATTGACCCTTCTGGTTGTAACTTGTTATGTTGCAGGTTTGATTGATTTAGTGAAGTGTGTTGATTAGGATTACAAAGTCTACAACCAACATGTCTGCTTGTGGCACTTTGAAGATGAAGGACCCCATGCTTATAGATATTCTGCTGCAATGTAATGTAATAGCCAAATGAGCTATGTAAGATGTAATAAAATTATGTTATTCCTGGTTATAAAGTTGTATTATGACCTTTGTTTCTTGATATTACATATTAACTGTGGATGCTAGCTATTGATCCAGGGACTAGCATTGTAAACACAGGGCACTCTACCTTATTAAAGGTTGGGACCCTTACAGATGGTATCAGAGCATTGTGTTGCCTGTAGAATTTGTAAACCTAGGATTGGACAAAAACCCTTAGAAAAATAGGAATTGTATTTGTTCCAAAACTTATTTACAAACAATCTTGTAAACTCTTTCCTCAACCATTTTTGGTTTTAACTCTACATCTCTTCTATTTCAACTTGATGGATAAAGCCTACCCCATGGCCAAAGATTTCACCATGTGCAAAGGACTTCTTCAACTCTAATGACTTCAACATCTTCAACTCTAATGACTTCAACATCTTCAACTCTAATGACTTCAACATCTTCAGCATATTCACCAAGGACTTCCAACTTGGATACCACTAAGGACTACAAGTGAGACAAGGAAATCTTGCTCAAGATATGGAGACTAAGGAAATGCAAAATTAGAAGGAGTTCACTTCACTTGAAGTTTGTGACCAAGAATTTTTCCCAAGGAAACCATGATCTCATCCAAGAAGAATCAACCAAAGAAGGATGGAAAGATCACAAGTAAACCCTATAGATGGACCACCATATTTTAGTTAAGTCAAACACACCAACTTATGTGGTGTAACAAAAATATTTTGTTGCCTAAAAATGTGCTTGAACTTTGTTGTTGAGTGGAATGTTTGTTTGTGATTGCTTGCACATTGCTTGTGTGAATTGTGATGTGTGTGATTAGAATTATTCCCTTAGAAATATTTTGCCTATTCTAATCCCAATCCAACCCAAACAGATGACTTCTCCAAGAGACTCCCACATCAAGGTTGATGACAACAACAACCAAGAGGACAACATGAGAGAACTCATAGTAACCCAAAACCAGTTGAGCCAAGAGACAACTCAGCTTTTAGCCAACAACAATGGACTAGACCCAGCCATACAAAGGATTTTGAAACTTCAATCCCAATTGTTGCAAGGATTGATTACTCAAATGATCAACAAGAGATAAAACTTTTCCCAAAGAGCTAATGACAACAAGGATGGCAAAGATGCTATTCTAGAAGGAACCCAAGCTAGCAATACTTGTGGAGACAAGGATCATACATCCAAGGAGCATGAAGACCAATGCCCCAAGAAGAGAGAAAGATTTCCCACCCCTGAGGTGAGATATGAAGAGCATGAACTAGAAGAACTCCTAGCTTTGGAGAGACCCAAAAAGAAGAAGAAGGACATAAGCCAGTTGCAATGCTACAATTTCAAGGAGAAGGGACACTATGCCAGTGATTGCCCAGAAAAGAAGAAGAACCAAGGAAATAAAACAAGAAGAATTGTTACCCACGGAAAAGAAAGATATTAGCCAAGTGATGTGCAACCACTGCAAAGAGCTAGGACATAATGCAAGCAACTGTTCAGAAAAGATGAAACACAAGATAAACAAGCCTATGAGGGATCTCAGCCTTGTCACATGTTTCAAATGCAAGGAGCTAGGCCACTATGCAAACTTCTGTCCAGGAAAGTTACATCAAGATCCCAAGCAAGCCAATATGTAATTTAGTTGGAAAAATTTTAAGGGTGGTAGTACCCTAGATGTTTTGAACCAACTTGTAACCCTAGCCTCCCCAAATCTCGGGACGAGATTTATTTTAAGGGTGGTAGCCTGTCACATCCCAAGATTTTCCAAATCTTGTAATGTGAAAAATAATTGAATAAAATAAAACTTTGTTGATTTTCAGGGTGAGAAGAAACTTTTTGAGTCCATTTGAAAACTTTCAAAACCTATTTGGATCAAATAAAATCCTAAAGGGATTTTAAAAAGATAAATAAACAATAAAATCAAAAATATTTAAAATTACTATTTTTGGATCTTTTAATAAAAGATTTGGTTTTCAAAAGAAAAGGAGGATTTATAAATAAATATTATTTTATAGAGCCAAATTAAACCTTGGCCAAGTTTTTGAAATAAAATGTCTTGTTTTGATAAAAAATAGTGAAGGTTTATTTAAATAAAATAATAAGGATTTAATATCCAATTTTATTTAAGTAAAGCCTTTTTCCATTTTAAATAAACACTAAAACTTATTTATTTATTTTAAATAAGTTATCCAAGTATTTTACTTTCTCAAATAAAACCTACTGAAGTGTTTTGGTTTTATTTACATTTCAAATAAAGATTTTAAATAAAACAAACCCTATTTGATTTAATAACTAAGGTCCATTTTATTTAATTATTAATGGAACCTAAAATAAAAATGTTATTTTAAACAAGTTTTCCAAGTATCTTCTATTTCAAATAAAAACCTACTGATTTGGTTTTGAAAATATTTAGACTTCGAATGGAGTTTTTAAATAAAAAAACCCATTTGATTTATTAGCTAGTGTCCATTTTATTTAATTATAAATGGACTCTAAAATAAAATTATTATTTTGTTTTGGGAATTGGTTTATGTTGATAAACAGAACCAAATTCAACACAAAGTATGGTGAATGTTTTGAATTGTTTGAATGTTTGAATTGTTGATTGAAATTCAAAACAGAAAATCAAAAGAGAAAAAGAAAAAGTTTCAGAACAGAAAAAAATAGAACAAGGACCCAGCCCAACAAGACCCAGTCCAGCCCACCTACTCTCTCCCACGGCGAAACGTTTTTCACCGTAGAGATGTAACCCATGAACCCATGACATGGACCCTCCTCACTCCCTTTCTCACCGACCACCCACCCCACCCTCTCTCTCATCGCCTACACCCACGACTGTTCTTCCCTCTCGCCTCGCCGCTTTAAGCTTTGATTTCGCGGCTTGAATTCGTCTTAACGCGGCCACCATTACTCACAGTGACCATGCACATTTAAACGCCAGCGACTCTCCTACATTTCCCCTCTGTCTCCTCCCACAAGTGCGCCCCCAGGCTGTCAAATTTAGCTCAAACACCGCCACTGTCCGAGGACGCTCTGGCGACGATTACGGCCGTGTCCTGCCACCCCTTACCTCCCCGACCAAGCTCACACCTTCCCTACTCCCAGGAGCATCTCCCCGTACCTCCCATTCAACCGCGGGCGCCCCAGAACCTCGACTCCAACAACAACTGAGCGCCGCCACGTCTGGTTCTTCTTCGACGACCTCCCCCCGGTAACACCGACCTCCCCTTCATCTCAGGATGATACTCGTACGCTCTACTCTCTCTTGCGCGTCTAACAGACCCCCTGTTTTGCCTTTCCGTGACTTGTAGCCTCGCCAACTGCGACGCCAGTGCGTGCCCGACGCTGTCCTAAACTCCGGCGAGCGATTGCCGTCCACCCCGAGCGCCCCTTCGACGGAGACGACCACGTTGAGCACTAGGATTCCACGGCGATTCTAGTGAGCATCTCCCCTACTCCTCCCGCTTCCTGTTCTCGCCGTTACGCCGTAGCCAGAGCACCGCTGCCGCGCGCCACCGTCGTTGCGCCGCCAGTTCTTGGCAAGGCATTAGGAGCCGTCCTATCCAGATCCGAGGCACGCGATAGATTGACTTATCGAAGGGGTAAGATCGATCCTGTGCCGCACGATTCACTTTAAATCCTGCGGTCCACGTTGCTGATCTGAACGAACCGGTACCGCCCAATAGGAATCAGACGCGTGTCACTGGTTTGAGTTAAAACAGAATTTGAAATCAGAATTAGATGCAATTTTGAAAACCTTATAACTTTTGATCCACACGTCCAATGTTTGCAAACATTATATCAATGGAATCAGTGGAACAAGCCCTAGCCAGCCATGCCATTTTTTAGTAAAAAGCTTCTGGAAAAATGGTTGTTTTTGCAGAAACATTTGTATGCTTGTTAAGGATGTGAAAATTGTTTAAAAATGAATTTGGGGATAAAATCTGTTGCAATTGGATTGCTTTGAACCTACTGACAATAGGAAACACTTTGTGGTTTCAAAAATGTATTTGGTGAAACAAAAGAATGATTCTTTGATTTAAAACCATTCTAGTCAAATAAAAATATAGTTTATTTATTAAAAATGGTTTTGGAAGAAAACTTTTGGGAAATTTTTTGTTTTAAACTCTCTGAACCTAAACACCAAGTGTTGTGGTTTGAAAACATATTTGGTGAACCCTATGGATTAATGCCTTAGTAAAAATATTTCTACACCACATAAAATGATAATTTGTTTTGAAAATGGTTTAGGGAGTGAAACTTCTTGCAAATGACTTTGCCACTTTACAAAATGACCAATAGGTGTTTTCAAATGTTTATGACCCATTAGGAACCACTTTTCAAACAAAACAAAGCTTGGAATGCTTGCATGCATTACTTTGACTTTGTCATTTTATGTGATGTTTTGCTTGATTGGTAGATTGAGTTTGTGCCTTGTTTGATTGGATTGTAGTGACTTGAAGAGTGTTATTGTTGCAAGGACAAGGAGTGAACCCATACTCTACCAAAAAGGCAAGTGATGCTTCATACTTTTGTCCCATTACTTTCACTATGCATTAGTGATTTTTCTAAGTAAAACTTGCATGGAATTTTGCTAAGTATAAACCTTGCTATAGAAAAACCTAGTAGATGAAACCTTAGTAGAAAAATTCCTAAGTTAAGACTCCTACTACTATCATGCTTAGCTTAGCTAATAGAAAACAAGGGTGGAAATATATTCACACTATGGAAAATTTCTAAGTCTGAGGAAGGCTTCTGAAAGATCTTGTCTTGGTAAACCAAGTCTTGTGGGGAAAGTGCACCACCTCTGCAGAGTGTAAAATCTAAGTACTTAGCCATGTCCCTGGTAAAGGACAATTTGAGAATCAAGACATGGAAGCAATCAAGAATCTCATCATTCAAATTTCTAAGTTAAAAACTTGTGGTTTGAACAAGGGTTAAAGGATCTTCAATCTTTGATTGGGAGAAATGATTTTGTCAAACAAAAACTTAATGTTTTCAAATGTTAAGGAAAAATATATTTTGAGCAATGCAAGCCTCAACTCCACTTAGCCAAATGCATATACATGATAGACTCCACCATACTACCATAGTATCACTTGCCAATACAATTCAAATGTATTAACCCTTGTGGCTGTAACTTGTTATGTTGCAGGTTTGATTGATTTAGTGAAGTGTGTTGATTAGGATTACAAAGTCTACAACCAACATGTCTGCCTGTGGCACCTTGAAGATGAAGGACCCCATGCTTATAGATATTCTGCTGCAATGTAATGTAATAGCCAAATGATCTATGTAAGATGTAATAAAATTATCTTATTCCTAGTTATAAAGTTGTATTATGACCTTTGTTTCTTGATATTACATCTTAACTGTGGATGCTAGCTATTGATCCAGGGACTAGCATTGTAAACACAGGGGACTCTACCTTATTAAAGGTTGGGACCCTTACAGCGCGGTGGCAGGAGAGGCGGCTGCACGGAGGCACGGCGAGGCGGCTGTGCGGAGGCACGATGAGGCAACTGGAGATGTGGGCGGCGGCGCGGGAATCAGACATCACCTCCTTGTTCTCAGCTGCATCGTCTCGCCTTCGTCTTCCTCCTCGATCGATTTCGCCAAGTGATGGGTGGGCATGAACGGGGCGGCGCGGCGTATTTATAGCCCCCTTTTAGTCCCGGGTTAAACCACGACCCGGGACTAGAGGCTCTCTAGTCTCGGGCCGTAGCTTAACCCGTGACTAAAGACCCCCCCCCCCCATCTAGTCCTGGGTCCAGCCCCCACCAGCGACTAGAGGGTATTATCGCCCGCTTCAGCTTTCGTATACGGAGCCATCCTCTAGTTTCGGGTCCATCCCCCACCCGGGACTAGAGGTTTTTTTGTAAATTTTTTATTTCTTAGTTTTTAAAATTCAAATCAATTAGAAAACTTTGGAAATTCATATCTCCTATTCTATAAATCCAAATAATAAAAATAATATGTCTATTATTATCAAAAAATATAAGGAATCTAAATATATCATCCATATATCTGTGTGCATCTTGTATCAATTGTGCCATTTTCAAATCCACTATTTTTTAATATTTTTGAATTTGACAAAACTTTCAACATGAAAAGTGTTTGAATTTGAATACATAATCCAAAAATATTTTTTGTTTTCTAAAATAGAGTTTTTTTTGTAATTTACTTATTTTTTAGTTTTTATAATTCAAATGAATTAGAAAACTTTGGAAATTCATATCTCCTATTGTATAAATCCAAATAATACAAATAATATGTCTATTATTATCAGAAAAATATAAGGAATCTGAATATATAATCCATACATCTGTTTGCATCATGTATCAATTGTGCCATTTTCAAATCCACTATTTTTTCATATTTTTGAATTTGACAAAACTTTCAACATGAAAAGTATTTGAATTTGGATAACTAATCCAAAAATATTTTCTGTTTTCTAAAATAGAGGGTTTTTTGTAATTTACTTATTTTTTTAGTTTCATATCTCCTATTGTATAAATCCAAATAATACAAATAATATTTCTATTATTATTAGAAAAATATAAGGAATCTGAATATATATCATCCATACATATGTTTGCATCATGTATACATATTTTATGTTCGAATAAATATTTCGGGGTCGTTTAGTCCCGATTGGAGGCAATAATCGGGACAAAAGATATTTCCCGCCATTCTGAGAGTCGTCAAGCCACGCGCCATGCTTTCCCGCCATTTTTCTCCGCTTCCTGCCATGTTTTCCCACCATTTCTCTGAACAATGAACATACACACACATACAAACCTTCCCTTCTCACAACAATGGACACCACATACTGGGGAATTCTGACCCTCGAGGAGACCGAGGTGCTATGCGCCTCCAGCTACCCATGACCGTCGAGTTATCGGCCGCCCGGCGATTGGATGCTGAGCACTAGAGGGGTTTCTGTCCCTCATGTTCCTCAAGGTTTCGCATGCCAGGCGGACATCACGAACCACTTCTACCTCAAGATCAAGACTGAGCAGCGGATGGATCCCCATTAGGATCCCGAGAACTATGACACCTGGGATGTCTTCTTTGCTAATCCGCATGACAGGGATCGCAAGGTACGAGGGTGACAACCCTACCCTGGTGAACCACAACGAAGTCGGCTGCTACCTATGGTGGGCGAACTGGACTATCGTCAGCGTGATGCGCTACATCGTATAGGGATATCATCCTCGCATGTGGTGCCCGTAGCCGCCGCAGAGCCCCCTCCCCCATGCGTCATCCGGGTGTAGCGGCGTCGTCATTCGGGAGCCCCCTCCCCCATATGTCATGAATTCGAGGCCAGAGTGGCAGTTGCCCCTGGTATATGTCATGGCTGGGCTGAGGATCCAGCCGTGTGCGCCAAGCAACGATAACAATGACGAAGATGAAGACAAAGAAGAAGACGACCCTGAAGCTGTGTACTATAGGGCTAGATATGTGAATGACTAAAGGGGCACTTTAGTCTCGATTCCGTAGTCCTGGTTTTTTAATATTTATATATGTCTTGAGTGTTAGTCCCGGTTTGTGGCTAGACCGGGACTAAAGGGGGCCTTTAGTCCCGATTCCGTAGTCCCAATTAGAAAACCAGGACTAATGGACCGTTTCCTACTACGACTTTCCTAAACTATGAAGATGTTAATATATTCTTGTGCCGGGGAACTAACTAATTTTACATATTAGGAGTGACTCTATGACTAGCAATGTGGATATGCCTGAGGACTGGATCCTTAGGCATCTCCACAGAGCTGGCCGTAGTGTTGTCCCTGCTCTCGTACACCATCTTGTAGTTTATAACTTCTCTAACTAGATCAATACACCTGGGAGCTAACTAATTTAACATATTAGGTAGTGCCTCTATGACCAGTAATGTGGAGATTCCTGAGGACTGGATCCTTAGGCATCTCCACAGAACTGGTCATAGTGTTATCCCTGCTCTTGCACACCATCTTGTTTGTAGTTGATAACTTCACAAGGATTCCTATTTACAGATTAAGCATCACGACATAGTGTCAACACTCACGACATAATATCGACACTCACCCCTGTCATCAGTGCTGCCACCCACCGTAATAATGTTGCCACTCACTAGCATAGTGCCGCCACCCACTGAAATAGTGTCGTCACCCATGTTTAGTACCAGTTGGTGTCTCCAACCGGGACTAAAGGTTCTCTTTAGTCCCAGTTGGAGACACCATCCGGGACTAAACATGCTCGCGTCGGCCCCATCCTGCCACAACCCCTTAAGTCCCGGTTGGAGACACCATTTGGTACTAACATTCTCGCCTCCCGTGGCTCAGGAACCTGGAGTCGTCGTCCAATTTGATTGAGAAAGATGTATTAGTTTTCATATTACATAAATATTTTCTTCTGAGTTTTTAGAACACAGTTACATAAAATGTTTAATACATTATTACACGTCATTTCTTCGTGTGTGTCCCTTTCTGATTGAGCCGTAACAAGGTTGTTGGATCAGTGTTCACTATGAAGGGCGGAATTTCATGAAACTTATCACAATCTTCTGACATGTTTGTCTTGTCCTCCACTCCCACGATGTTTCTTTTCCCTGAAAGAACTATGTGGTGCTTTGGCTCATCGGTTGATGTATTCTTTTGCTTATTTTTATTTTTCTCGGTTTCGTAGACATGTCCTTCACATAGAAAACTTGATCCACATCATTGTCTAGTACGAATGGTTCGTCTAAATACCCAAGATTGTTGAGATCCACTGTTCTCATTCTGTACTTCTTGTCTACCTCAGCCCCTCCTCCCATCAGTTTGACCCATTTGCACCGAAACAAGGGGACCTTAAAATTAGGTCCATAGTCAAGTTCCCATATCTCCTCTATGTAACCATAATATGTGGTCTTTGACCCATTGTTGTTTGTTGCATCAAAGCGGACACCAGCATTTTTGTTGGTGCTCTTTTTATCTTGGGTGATCATGTAAAATGTATACCCATTTATCTTGTACCCTTGGAAAGTCGATATATTCAAAGATGGTGACCTGGACAACAAGTATATCTGATCTCCAAGAGTGTTGTTTCTGATGAGATGTTGTAACCAACCGCCGAAAGTCTTCATGTGTTCATCTATAATCTAGGAGTCATGCTTCCCAGGGTTGTTGGAGCATAAAATTTTCTTGTGTTCCTCGATATACGGAGTCGCCAATGTGGAATTCTGTATAACTTGGTAATGTGCTTCAGTGTAAGAATGCTCGTCCCAACATATTATTGATTTCCTTCCTAGAGTGCCTTTTCCACTCAATGTCCCCTCATGCCGTGATTGAGGAAGACTAATCGCCTTAAGTTCAGGAATAAAATCAACACAAAACTCATTGACCTCCTCTGTTCCATAGCCCTTCGAGATGCTTCCTTCTGGCCTAGCATGGTTGCGAACATATTTCTTCAAGATTCCCATGAACCTCTCATAGGGGAACATATTGTGTAGAAATACATGACTGAGAATAGAAATCTCTTCGACTAGGTAAACCAGGAGGTGCGTCATAATATTGAAGAAGGATGGTGGGAACACCAACTCGAAACTGACAATACATTGGACCATATCATTCTGTAATCGTGGTAGATCTTCAGGATTGATTATCTTCTGAGAGATTGCATTGAGGAATGCACATAGCTTGACAATGGATACTCGAACATAATCCGATAGAAGCCCCCTCAATGCAGTCGGAAGCATTTGCTCATAATCACGTGGTAGTCATGAGACTTTAGGTTTTGGAACTTTTTCTCTGCCATGTTTATTATTCCCTTTATATTCGACAAGAATCCATACGGGACCTTGATACTACTCAGGCATTCAAAAAAGATTTCCTTCTCTTATTTGGTAAGAGCGTGACTACCATGACCTTGAAACCATTCTGGATGCAGGCCTTCTGGGTCTTTCATACATTGCTGGTCCTTCCGTGCTTCTGGTGTATCTTGCGTCTTCCCATACACGCCCAAGAATCCTAGAAGGTTTACGCAAAGATTCTTCATCACATGCATCACATCGATTGCAGAGCAGACCTCTAGGAATTTCCAATAGGGTATCTCCCAAAAAATAGATTTCTTCTTCCACATGGGTGTGTCTCCGTTAGCGTCCTTCGGAATAGATTTTCTGCTAGGACCCTTTCCAAAGGTTAATATTTGATCCAAATCTTTGACCATATCAAATACACCAGCACTAGTACGTTCCTTAGGCTTTGTCTGGTGACATGCCTGGCCGTTGAAATGCTTTCATTTCGTTCTTAAGGCATGCTTGGCCAAAATAAATTGACGATGCCCCGTGTACACATTCTTCTTACAATGTTTCAAATATATATTTTTAGTCTCATCTAAATAGTGTGTGCATGCATTGTATCCCTTGTTTGTCTGTCCTAAAAGGTTACTAAGAGCGGTTCAATCATTGATTGTTACAAAAAGAAATGCTTGGAGGTCAAATTCGTCCTACTTGTGCTCATCCCACACACGTACGCCGGTTTCATGCCATAACTGTAGAAGTTCTTAAACTAATGGCCCTAGGTACACATCAATGTCATCGCCGGGTTGCTTAGGGCCTTGGATCAGCACTGACATCATAATGAACTTCCGCTTCATGCACAATCAAGGAGGAAAGTTATAGATACATAGAGTCATGTGCCAGGTGCTGTGACTGGAGCTCTGCTCCCCAAAAGGATGCATGCCATCTGTACTTAGACCAAACCTGAAACTCCTTGCATCATCTGCAAATTCCGGGTACTATCTATCAATTTTTATCCACTGCGACCCATCGGCGGGGTGTCTCAACATCTCGTTTGACTTACATTCCTCTTTGTGCCAACGCAACAACTTGGCGTACTTTTTGTTTCTAAAAAAACGTTTCAACTGTTCCTCTTCCGGGGGACTCGCCCTCAACATCACCAAGGTCATCTCGTCTAATCTTATGCCGCAATACAGTGCATACTAGGCATGCATCCAAATTCTCGTACTCCTCACCGCGGTAGAGGATGCAGTCATTAGGGCATGCATATATCACCAATAGAAAACAGGACACTAGTCCCGGTTTGTAAGAGGCTTTAGTCCCAGATTGACTAACGTATCGGGACTAAAGGTTAGGCCTTTAGTCCCAGTTCTGTTACAAACCGGGACTAGATTGTCTCCATGTGGCCCCGCTGCGTGCGCTAGGCTGGAGGATATTTAGTCCCGGTTCGTAACATGAACCGGGACTAAAGTTCTTCTGCCACGGCGGCGTTTTGCACCAAACTACTGCCGCGGCAGGAGGTGGGGTTTTAGGGTTTTCTTTTTTTTGTGTTTGATTATTTTTCATTTTGTGTTTTCATATACATATTATTCTACGCTACTACATTTTGTATACATTGATGCATATATAATATAATTTCACTCACGATAACATAAATACATATAAATATATACACAACCGAGACTAGAGCTCGTCTAATTGATTTACACCAAGATCACTACTACAAATATTGTCCTTTTGTGTCTATCCACGATTACACGAAGGTCTATCTACGTTGTACTCTCCTTTTGAGTTTATGACGTCCCTCAGCAAAAATCCTGACAACTCCTCTTGAATTGCTAGTAGGCGTTCATGTGGTAGGAGGTTATCCCGCATCGCATCCAACTATATATAAAGAAGTAGATCATTATGAATGGAACTCAACAAAAACTATGGTATAGAATAAATTGCAAATATATTGTTTACGTACTTGAAGAAAGTCTGTGCCCTGCTCCATACACCCACGAATGAACTCGCATGCGTAATATCCACATAAATTAGTCCCCTATGGCTGCGTCGCACACTTTTCGATCAAGAATATAATTCAATCAGATAATAATCAAGCATGATAATTGTAAGAATAATAATTGTAATATCCACATAAATTAGTCCCCTAGCTCTCATACTACTTACCGGGACCGTACGAAAAGTGAGCTCCTCACGCCATTCACCCTGAAACTCCTTCGTGAACCTTTTCCAAACCCTGTCCGGCAAAAAATAAATGAATAAGTTATTAATTAGTTTACATCTCAGAGAATGAACGAAAGAGACAGATATAGTGATTGAAATAACTTTTGGAGGCAATTAATTATGCTGCGGTAGTCTTCCATCGGCTTCTTTAACGAGTCCGAGATTTCAACTTTTGCACGGTCAACGTCAATGTTTAGAAGAATCCAGTGGAAGTTGCGCACGTTTATATACACTTAACATCGAGTAAACAAAAATTGAATGTGTACAAGACAGTAAGAATCTTACCCATAGTTGTAAGGAAATAGTATTTGTGTCTTGTAATGTTGCTCCATTAAAAACATTAGCAAGTTATCCTCCGTTTCCTCGAGGTTATTTATTAGCGTATGTCCATTAACTATGTTTGGGTCAACGAACCCAATGTTGTAGATTGACTTTCTTCTACATTCTTGAATCTTCATTTTGCATATATAATAGCATACAGAAGGAACTATAGTGAGGATAACGACAGGAAATGAATTGAATGAGCTGAGTTAGTGACTTAATTACTTACAGACAATAGCGCTGAGGAGGGACTTGTTGAGGGCGTCTAGGTTAAATAACGGAAATAGTTCACAAAGTTCAATGGAGATCTCGTCTGTACGGAAGTACTCCTCTCCAACTTTACATAGGATAAATTGTCTCCCTTCCTTTGTGACTTTCAAGTACCAGATATGCAACAGTCGCATATGTGTTGGCAGATCATCGAATACCTCATCGCTGACCAGAGGCTCCCCGTAGACAAATTTTCGTGCTATTGGTCCCTTGGCGACATTATCTCCGCCGGCTAGAAGTGCTTCGACCGGCACGTTACACTCCTTGGCTAATTTAATAGCTAATTCCATATCTATTCCACCTTGTGTGGGCTGGGGTAACACCTTGAGCGGGGCAATAGGTTGTTTTGCCTGTTTGCCAAGCTGGGCAACTTATTTTGATTTTCTCCCACTTGCAGTACTGCTTGATGACTTCTCTTTTAGTGTCTTCGTAAGACAGCGTGTATAGTCATCTTTCCTATTTAACACATGTTGGGGTGGTTGCTCAAGGAATGCCTTGAAGTGCTTCTTGACTTTTGGATCAACTAGCACCTGTGGCTCGGGTTGTTTTGGTGCAAAATGGGCCTTTACTTCGGCCCGGGAGATCACCGCGCTTTCCTCATCAGTCCGGTGATAAGCTAACTTGGGAGGAGATGACAGTACTCTTGGGAGGGGATTTTGTCATTTTCGGCGTCGGGTCTCCCTCGACGTAGCGGTGTTATTCTTCCGCTTTCTTCCCTTTGATTCAGTGGGCGGAGGCGCCGGAGATGGAGATGCACTCGCGCTGCGATCCCTCTTAGGAAGGGGTGGACTATTGTTTCTTGGTAGAGATGGTGGACTCGGAGGTGATGGATTCCTTGTCGGAGGAGAAGATTTCCTTGGCACCCAGCCTGGAAACACGATGTGTTGTTTTTTCCAAAGAATGATCCCACCCTCCAATTCTCTAAGTGTTTTCTCCCCTTCGCATGCAGGGATGTCAAAGTGATCGACATGTCAGTTCAACTTCATTCACATTGACACGAGCATAGCCAACTGGAATCTGACTTCCATGGTAGGTCGCTTCCGGTGGACAAGGTAAAGCAAAGACGAGCGCCACCTTCATAGAAATGTTCTTCACTGTGACATGTAGCTCACAAGCTGTCCTTGCCTCGACTTCATCCACGGGGTAGAGAACCATCGTTGCACCAGCCGTATCATCTATCACCGGTGCATTATTGTCCATCAGCATTGGATTATTAGCTTGTACCTCCGTGGAAGCCACGCTGCTTCTCCGCTGAGATGGGCCCACCGGACTGTCTAACGCAGGATCTTGCTGTCGGGCCAGTACTCTAAGTTCATTAATCTGCTCCTGATGCAGCTTGAACATGGCTTGAAATTCCTCGTTCCTTTTTTCAACCGCCTCCAACCATGCTGCCTCCTCCGCCTTCTGCCGGTTCATTTTTCTAGATCGACTTCTATAAGTGTCGATGTCAGCAGGAAACCCTATCTTCCATGGAACATATGGGCCAAAGCCTCGTGTTCGTCCGACTTTTTCAGGATTCCCGAGGGCATATGTCAGCTCATCGTTCTCTCTGTCGGGAATGAACTTTCCATCTTTTCTTAGTTGTATCACTTTAACAAGTTCATCTTTGGGTTTAGTAATGGCCTTCTTTGTAACAATAATCTCCCCGGTTTCAGTGTCATACGACCCCCCATGCCCAAGGAGACAATTTTTTGACCTCATGGGCCACTTATTTGTAGCTGGCGTGACCCCTTTTTTACGCATTTCTTCCTCGGTTTTTTCCACTTTGGCGCGGCCGTCTTGTAGCCACCTGTCCCAATAGTATGGTGATATTTCTTTTTGCCCGCATTTATTTCTTTTCTGACTTGGCCGTAGTTGCTTCTGATTCCTTGTATTTCACAAATGGGGTCCAGTTATCCCGCTGCTTCTCCAGCGGGCCAGTGAATGGCGGAGTCAGCCCCTTCTTGGCATAGTTGTTGTACAATCTTTTCTTCCAGTCCTTGAACTGTCCGCCCATCTTCTTAAGGGCCCACTTTATGACTTGCAACCTCAATGCCTCAGTGAGTTCAAGAGTGTCCAATTCAGGCAGAGAGAAGTGTTCCATGAGTGAATTCCAAAGATCGTCTTTGGCTCTATCATCGACAAAAGTTTCTCCAACTCGATCACTTTTCTTTCCTGGCTTATTCCACTTTTGAGTAGTGATCGGGATGGCGTCCCTGACTATCGCTTTGCATTGTTATTTAAATACACTTGCGGCCTCTTTCGGCTCCAAAGGTTCGCCGAACTCAGACACTAGATCAATGGTGAAACGCATACCATCGGCCAACTTTTTGGTCGGGCCTCATTTCCTTGCAGAAGATTCGCCCGATGCGGAGGTCTAAGAGAAGAAACAGTCATTAGTACATATAAATATATATATATATATGAATCAACTAATGCATCTACTAGCTCGTGATCAGCAGAGGCTTTATATACCACGTCGGTCTTTGCTATGGTGGTGTCTCCACCGTCAGTTCCACCGTCGTCTCCACCAAAGAATTCATCATAGTTGTATCTTTCGTCGGCTTCATCCAAGTTGAGGTATTGGGAGCCATCATCATCTCCATCATCGTCTGCTCCATCATAATGGTAACCTTATGTACCCTCATCTATCATGTTGTACATGATGTGCTCTTCGTTGTCTCTACCGTCCATAACTTAACTAATACAGAAGAAAGATAAAACCATTTTGCTTAATGTGATAAAATAATGGAAGATAAAGTAATCCATCTTAAACAATGCGATAAAGAAAGATAAAGTACCAATTAAACAACAATACATCTCGAATAATCTAGCTAGTACGACAATAAAGTACCAATTAAACAACAATACAACCCTATTACACATCTAGCTAGCTCAGCGAAGACGTCGATCCCCGGCTACTGAGCCGCGGGAGGTGTGCACCCAAAGTGTAGGAACCATCACCGGAGAATATCTCGGGTAAGGTGCCTGAAGAAGCTGCCAGGTATTGGCGTCCCGGACTCATAAAATGTGCATGTAACGCCGGACGTGCTCGTCCTCCTCCCTGACACGATGTTGTACCACCTCGTCAGGGGTCGGCTACCTCTGCATGGCACCTAGACCACTCGGCCGCCACCACAGAAGATCCGGGTCGACGACGACACCCGGATTCCTCACGAGATGACGTTCCCCGGCTGGTAGCACCTCCCAGTGCCAGCCCGGCGGAGCCCAGACCCGTGGATGCCCGGTGACACTGTCTAGTAGCGCTCCGGGGGTCACGCCAAGTGAACGAGGATGAGGAATCGGCATATTCCTAAACACTAAATTAAACCTATATACTTTAAACATGATGAAAATAAATAGTATCAACTAAAATAAACTATATTAAACACTAACTAAATTCACTAACTAAAATAAACTATATTAAACACTAACTAAAATTCTAAAATTCACTAACTAAGAAAAATTCACTAACTAAAATAAACTATACTACACTAACTAAATTACACTATCAAAATAAAATATATTAAACACTAACTAAAATATCTAAGAAAAAATTACACTAAACTTACTAACTAATTAAGCCTAAAATAACCCTAACTAATTAACCCTAAAATACACTAACAAAATTATATACACAAACTAATTAACACTAACAAAATAACTAACAAAATTAACAATAACAAAATTAACACTACTAATTAACTAGAGCTTACCTTGGGGAGCGGCGGCTTCGGTGGTGGTGGATGGTGCGGACAATACCTGGTCTCCGTGAGGGACTACCGGGTGGTCGGGCAGCGTCTTTGGAAGAAGCATGGGGCGTACTGGCCAAGCAGGCGGCCGCAGGCAACCACAGGCTCGAGCGGCTGGGAGAGGCGAGAAGGCGTGAGGCGCACGCACGCGTTGGTTGGCAGCCGGTGACGGTGGCTCTGCACGAGGAGGAGGAAGATGGCGGCGCGGTGGCTCTGGTCGATCTGTGTGCTCCGGTTCGGTGCACGAACCGGGGCGCACGAGGTGGGTATTTATACCCACCCACCCTTTAGCCCGGTTGGTAGCACAAACCAGGACTAAAGGGGGACCTTTAGCCCCGGGACTAAAGGGGGACCTTTAGCCCCGATTGGTAGCACAAACCGGCGCTAAAGGGTTTTCGACGCGCCGAGTTTCGCGCGCAGCCCCGCACCCCTTTAGCCCCGGTTAGTAGTACAAATCGGGGCGAAAGGTCCTTTTTTAAAAGCTTTTTCAAAACCTTTTTAAAAACCTTTTTTAAAATTAATTATTATATGCCTGCTTAAAACCTTTTTAATAACAAAAAACCTTTTTCAAAACCTTTTTAAAAAACCTTTTTCAAAACATTTTTTAAAAACCTTTTTAAAAACTTTTTTCAAAAACCTTTTTTAAAAACCTTTTTTAAAACCTTTTTTAAAAACCTTTTTTAAAACATTTTTTCAAAACCTTTTTTAAAAACCTTTTTCAAAACCTTTTTTAAAAACCTTTTTTCAAAACGGCGTGCGTGAAGATAGGGGATGAGAATGTTAGAACTTGCATTGGATCTCTAAAAAAAATGACATATTGTGAGTCTAAAAATGATTTTTTCAAAAAATCACGGACGTTAGATCATGTACCTGTAGTTCAAACCGGACCCACTTCCTACCGATTCAGTAGACATTTGTCTTTTTCACCCGGGAAGGACATAAAGGTTTGAGATCCCCCGGTTGGGATATAATTCACGTAAGGTGGTCTACTATTTTAGAAAAATGGGATGGTAGCATTCTTTAACTGTATTTTGGTGGCTGCTTCACAAAACGACCCGTCTTTTTGCGCTCGGAAAATGGAAAATGGCTTTTCCGAGCGACGAAAAGGAAAACTTTCTCCTGCAACATTGTTCTACATCCCAATATACACATACATGCACAATATGGGCACCGTATCACAAACTATGCCGCGATTCAACACATAACATCCGTCTCTTGGACCGAAAGTCATGAAACCTCGAACATGATAGGTCATTTTGTGAAGGTTTTTTGGAGACATAATTAGTATACCAAGTTTGATATTTTTCCTTGCAACTATGTCACATAATATCACACCACGCGAAGGATTTACATTGCTCAGACCTTTTTTGAATTTTTTATGCCCATTTTGAATTTTTTGCCATTTCGAACTTAGATCAAACCGGCGTGCGTGAAGATAGGGGTTGAGAATGTTAGAACTTGCATTGGATCTCTGAAAAAACGACATATTGTGAGTCTAAAAATGATTTTTTCAAACAAATCACGGACGTTAGATCATGTACATGTAGTTCAAACCGGACCCACTTCCTACCGATTCGGCAGACATTTGTCTTTTTCACCCGGGAAGGACAGAAAGGTTTGAGATCCTCCGGTTGGGATATAGTTCACGTAAGGTGGTCTAATATTTTAGAAAAATGGGATGGTAGCATTCTGTAACTGCATTTTGGTGGCTGCTTCACAGAACGACCCGTCTTTTTATGCTCGGAAAATGGAAAATGGCTTTTCCGAGCGACGAAAAGGAAAACTTCCTCCTGCAACATTGTTCTACATCCCAATATACACATGAATACACAATATGGGCACCGTATCACAAACTATGCCGCGATTCAACACATAACATCCGTCTCTTGGACCGAAAACCATGAAACCTCGAACATGATAGGTCATTTTGTGAAGGTTTTTTGGAGACATAATTAGTATACCAAGTTTGATATTTTTCCTTGCAACTATGTCACATAATATCACACCACGCGAAGGATTTACATTGCTCGGACCTTTTTTGAATTTTTTATGCCCGTTTTGAATTTTTTGCCATTTCGAACTTAGGTCAAAACGGCGTGCGTGAAGATAGGGGATGAGAATGTTAGAACTTGCATTGGATCTCTGAAAAAAGGACATATTATGAGTCTAAAAATTATTTTTTCAAAAAAATCACGGACGTTAGATCATGTACATGTAGTTCAAACCGGACCCACTTCCTGCCGATTCGGCAGACATTTGTCTTTTTCACCCGGGAAGGACAGAAAGGTTTGAGATCCTCCGGTTGGGATATAGTTCACGTAAGGTGGTCTAATATTTAAAAAAAAATGGGATGGTAGCATTCTGTAACTGCATTTTGGTGGCTGCTTCACAAAACGACCCGTCTTTTTATGCTCGGAAAATGGAAAATGGCTTTTCCGAACGACGAAAAGGAAAACTTCCTCCTGCAACATTGTTCTACATCCCAATATACACATGAATACACAATATGGGCACCGTATCACAAACTATGCCGCGATTCAACTCATAACATCCTTCTCTTGGACCGAAAACCATGAAACCTCGAACATGATAGGTCATTTTGTGAAGGTTTTTTGGAGACATAATTAGTATACCAAGTTTGATATTTTTCCTTGCAACTATGTCACATAATATCTCACCACGCGAAGGATTTACATTGCTCAGACCGTTTTTGAATTTTTTATGCCCGTTTTGAATTTTTTTCCATTTCGAACTTAGGTCGAAACGGCGTGCGTGAAGATAGGGGATGAGAATGTTATAACTTGCATGGGATCTCTGAAAAAACGACATATTGTGAGTCTAAAAATGATTTTTTCAAAAAAATCATGGACGTTAGATCATGTACATGTAGTTTAAACCGGACCCACTTCCTGCCGATTCGGCAGACATTTGTCTTTTTCACCCGGGAAGGACAGAAAGGTTTGAGATCCTCCGGTTGGGATAAAGTTCACGTAAGGTGGTCTAATATTTTATAAAAATGGGATGGTAGCATTCTGTAACTGCATTTTGGTGGATGCTTCACAGAACGACCCGTCTTTTTATGCTCGGAAAATGGAAAATGCCTTTTCCGAGCGACAAAAAGGAAAACTTCCTCCTGCAACATTGTTCTACATCCCAATATACACATGAATACACAATATGGGCACCGTATCACAAACTATGCCGCGATTCAACTCATAACATCCGTCTCTTGGACCGAAAGCCATGAAACCTCGAACATGATAGGTCATTTTGTGAAGGTTTTTTGGAGACATAATTAGTATACCAAGTTTGATATTTTTCCTTGCAACTATGTCACATAATATCACACCACGCGAAGGATTTACATTGCTCAGACCTTTTTTGAATTTTTTATGCCCGTTTTGAATTTTTTGCCATTTCGAACTTAGGTCAAAACAGCGTGCGTGAAGATAGGGGATGAGAATGTTAGAACTTGCATGGGATCTCTGAAAAAAATGACATATTGTGAGTCTAAAAAATGATTTTTTCAAAAAAATCACGAACGTTAGATCATGTACATGTAGTTCAAACCGGACCCACTTCCTACCGATTCGGCAGACATTTGTCTTTTTCACCTGGGAAGGACAGAAAGGTTTGAGATCCTCCGGTTGGGATATAGTTCACGTAAGGTGGTCTAATATTTTATAAAAATGGGATGGTAGCATTCTGTAACTGCATTTTGGTGGCTGCTTCACAAAACGACCCATCTTTTTATGCTCGGAAAATGGAAAATGGCTTTTCCGAGCGACGAAAAGGAAAACTTCCTCCTGCAACATTGTTCTACATCCCAATATACACATGAATACACAATATGGGCACCATATCACAAACTATGCCGCGATTCAACTCATAACATCCGTCTCTTGGACCGAAAGCCATGAAACCTCGAACATGATAGGTCATTTTGTGAAGGTTTTTTGGAGACATAATTAGTATACCAAGTTTGATATTTTTCCTTGCAACTATGTCACATAATATCACACCACGCGAAGGATTTACATTGCTCAGACCTTTTTTGAATTTTTTAGGCCCGTTTTGAATTTTTTGCCATTTCGAACTTAGGTCAAAACGGCGTGCGTGAAGATAGGGGATGAGAATGTTAGAACTTGCATTGGATCTCTAAAAAAACGACATATTGTGAGTCTAAAAATGATTTTTTACAAAAAAATCACGGACGTTAGATCATGTACATGTAGTTCAAACCGGACCAACTTCCTACCGATTCGGTAGACATTTGTCTTTTTCACCCGGGAAGGACAGAAAGGTTTGAGATCCTCCGGTTGGGATATAGTTCACGTAACGTGGTCTACTATTTTAGAAAAATAGGATGGTAGCATTTTGTAACTGCATTTTGGTGGCTGCTTCACAAAACGACCCGTCTTTTTGCGCTCGGAAAATGGCTTTTCCGAGCGACGAAAAGGATAACTTCCTCCCGCAACATTGTTCTACATCCCAATATGCACATGCATGCACAATATGGGCACCGTATCACAAACTATGCCGCGATTCTACACATAGCATCCGTCTCTTGGACCGAAATCCATGAAACCTCGAACATGATAGGTCATTTTGTGAAGGTTTTTTGGAGACATAATCAGTATACCGAGTTTGATATTTTTCCTTGCAACTATGTCACATAATATCACACCACGCGAAGGATTTACATTGTTCAGACCTTTTTTGAATTTTGTATGCCCGTTTTGAATTTTTTGTCGTTTCGAACTTAGGTCAAAACGGCGTGCGTGAAGATAGGGGATGAGAATGTTAGAACTTGCATTGGATCTCTGAAAAAACGACATATTGTGAGTCTAAAAATGATCTTTTCAAAAAAATCACGGACGTTAGATCATGTACATGTAGTTCAAACCGGACCCACTTCCTACCGATTCGGCAGACATTTGTGTTTTTCACCCGGGAAGGACAGAAAGGTTTGAGATCCTCCGGTTGGGATATAGTTCACGTAAGGTGGTCTAATATTTTAGAAAAATGGGATGGTAGCATTCTGTAACAGCATTTTGGTCGCTGCTTCACAAAACGACCCGTCTTTTTATGCTCGGAAAATAGAAAATGGCTTTTCCGAGCGACGAAAAGGAAAACTTCCTCCTGCAACATTGTTCTACATCCCAATATACACATGAATACACAATATGGGCACCGTATCACAAACTATGCCGCGATTCAACTCATAACATCCGTCTCTTGGACCGAAAGCCATGAAACCTCGAACATGATAGGTCATTTTGTGAAGGTTTTTTGGAGACATAATTAGTATACCAAGTTTGATATTTTTCCTGGCAACTATGTCACAAAATATCACACCACGCGAAGGATTTACATTGCTCAGACCTTTTTTGAATTCTTTATGCCCGTTTTGAATTTTTTGCCATTTCGAACTTAGGTCAAAACGGCGTGCGTGAAGATAGGGGATGAGAATGTTAGAACTTGCATTGGTATCCCTGAAAAAACGACATATTGTGAGTCTAAAAATGATTTTTTCAAAAAAAATCACGGACGTTAGATCATGTACATGTAGTTCAAACCGGACCCACTTCCTACCGATTCGGCAGACATTTGTCTTTTTCACCCGGGAAGGAAAGAAAGGTTTGAGATCCTCCAGTTGGGATATAGTTCACGTAACGTGGTCTACTATTTTAGAAAAATGGGATGGTAGCATTCTGTAACTGCATTTTGGTGGCTGCTTCACAAAACGACCCGTCTTTTTGCGCTCGGAAAATGGCTTTTCCGAGCGACGAAAAGGAAAACTTCCTCCCGCCACATTGTTCTACATCCCAATATACACATGCATGTACAATATGGGCACCGTATCACAAACTATGCCGCGATTCTACACATAGCATCCGTCTCTTGGACCGAAAGCCATGAAACCTCGAACATAATAGGTCATTTTGTGAAGGTTTTTTGGAGACATAATCAGTATACCGAGTTTGATATTTTTCCTTGCAACTATGTCACATAATATCACACCATGCGAAGGATTTACATTGTTCAGACCTTTTTTGAATTTTTTATGCCCGTTTTGAATTTTTTGTCGTTTCGAACTTAGGTCAAAACGTCGTGCGTGAAGATAGGGGATGAGAATGTTAGAACTTGCATTGGATCTCTAAAAAAACGACATATTGTGAGTCTAAAAATGATTTTTCAAAAAAATCACGGACGTTAGATCATGTACATGTAGTTCAAACCGGACCCACTTCCTGCCGATTCGGCAGACATTTGTCTTTTTCACCCGGGAAGGACAGAAAGGTTTGAGATCCTCCGGTTGGGATATAGTTCACGTAATGTGGTCTACTATTTCAGAAAATTGGGATGGCAGCATTTTGTAACTGCATTTTGGTGGCTGCTTCACAAAAAGACCCGTCTTTTTGCTCTCGGAAAATGGAAAATGGCTTTTCCGAGTGACGAAAAGGAAAACTTCCTCCCGCAACATTGTTATACATCCCAATATACACATGCATGCACAATATGGGCACCGTATCACAAACTATGCCGCGATTCAACACATAACATCCGTCTCTTGGACCGAAAGCCATGAAACCTCGAACATGATAGGTCTCTTGGACCACCGCTTCCCGCCATGTTTTCCCGCCGTTTCCCTCTGAACGGTGCTTTTAGTCCCGGTTGTAGCCACTAACCGGGACTAAAGATATTTCCCGCCATATCCCACCGCTTCCCGCCATGTTTTCCCGCTCTTTCCCTCTGAACGGTGTTTTTAGTCCTGGTTGTAGCCACTAACCGGGACTAAAGATATTTCCCGCCATATCCCACCGCTTCCCGCCATTTTTTCCCGCCCTTTCCCTCTGAACAGTGCTTTTAGTCCCGGTTGTAGCCACTAACCAGGACTAAAGATATTTCCCGCCATATCCCACCGTTTCCGGCCATGTTTTCTAGCACTTTCCATCTATATATAGGCCGACCACGCCATGGCTATCCATACATCCACACCTTCCTCTCTCACAACTATGGACAGTGCCTACTAGGCCATTCTGACCCTCGAGGAGACCCAGGCGTTGTGGGCCTCCAACTACCCTTACCCGCTGGGCTACCGGCCGGCCGCCGGCTGGATGCTGAGCGCTGGAGGGGTTCCTATCCCTCCTGTGCCTCAAGGCTCCGCCCGACAGGCAGCCATCACGAACCACTTCTACCACGAGCTCACGCCGGAGCAGCGGATGGATCCCCAGTGGGATCCCGACAACTATCACACCTGGAATGCCTTCTTCGCTAACCGACAGGAAAGGGAGCTCGCCAAGTACGAGGGTGATGGCCCGCCCCGGTGAACCACAATGAAGTCGGTCGGCATCTGTGGTGGGTGAACCATACTATCATCGGCGTGATGCGCTACATCGCCGGGGGAGACCATCCTCGCCTGCGGTGCCCATAAGTCTACCCGCCACAGAGCCACAAGAAGGCCCCTCCCCCGCTCGGCGGTAGCGGCATCGTCTTCTAGGATACTCCTCCCCCGCCCGCCGTGAATCTGAGGCCGGAGTGGCAGGTGCCCCCGGTATATGACATCGTTGGGCTGAGGATCTCTGGAGTGGCAGGTGACAATGACGATGATGATGACGATGACGAAGAAGACCCTGAAGTTGTGTACTATAGGACTAGGCATGATTGTGACTAAAGGGGTGGCTTTAGTCCTCAGTGTTAGCTAGTCCTGGTTTGTCCTGGTTTTTAATATTAATAAATGTCTAAGTGTTACCTAGTCTACAGTTTTGGTACCTGCCTACAGCAATCTCAGAAATTCCTTTATTAACCATGGAGTATCTTCCTTTAATAAATGAAAAATAGGATTAATTCACAAAAGGTTTAATACATTACATCACCAACATCCACATCTAGTGTTTTGGTTCTCTTCTTGTCTGTAACCATGGAGCATCTTTCTTATTTAGCGATATGCTTGGGTCAGTTTTCACTTTGAATGGCGGAATTTCATGAAATTTGTCATAATCTTCTGACATGTCTGTCCTGTCCTCAACTCCCACCATGTTTCTTTTTCCTGAAAGAACTATGTGGCTCTTTGGCTCATCGTATGATATTATATTCTTTTGCTTATCTTTCCTTTTTCTCGGTCTAGTAGACATGTCCTTCACATAAAAAACTTGAGCCACATCATTGGAAAGGACGAATGATTCGTCTCCGTACGCAAGATTATTGAGATCCACTGTTGTCATTCCGTACAGCTGGTCTACCGTTACCCCACCTCCTGTCATCTTGACCCATTTGCATCAAAACAATGGGACCTTGAAATTAGGACCATAGTCAAGTTCCCATATGTCCTCTATGTAACCATAATATGTGTCCTTTTTCCCATTCTCGTCTATTGCATCAAATCGGACACCACTGTTTTGGTTGGTTCTCATTTTATCTTGGGCGTGCGTGTAAAATATATTTCCATTGATCTCGTACCCTTGGAAAGTCAATATAGTTGAAGATGGAGACCTGGCTAACAAGTACAACTGATCTCCAATAGTGGTGTCATTCATGAGATGTGTCTGCAACCAACCGCCGAAAGTCTTCATGTGTTCATCTCTAATCAACCTGTCAGACTGCCCCGGGTAGTTCGAGCGTACAATATTCTTGTGTACCTCGATATATGGAGCCATCAAGGTGGAATTTTGCAGAATTGTATAGTGTGCTTTAGTGAGAGAATGTCTGTCCATACATATCTTTGTTTTCTTTCCTAGCGTGCCTTTTCCACTAAGTCTCCCTTCATGCCATGATTCAGGTACACCGATCGGCTTAAGGTCAAGAATAAAGTCAACAACAAACTCAATGAACTCCTCTGTTCCATATCCCTTGGAAATGCTTCCTTCTGGCCTCGCACGGTTATGGACATATTTCTTTAACACTCCCATGAATCTCTCAAAGGGGAACATATTGTGTAGAAATACAGGACCGAGAATGGTAATCTCTTCGACTAGGTGAAATAGAAGGTGCGTCATTATGTTGAAGAAGGATGGTGGGAACACCAACTCAAAACTGACAAGACACTGGACCACATCTTTCTGTAACCCTGGTAGACTTTCTGGATCGATTACCTTTTGAGAAATTGCATTGAGGAACGAACATAGCTTCACAATGGGTACTCTAACATTTTCTGGCAGAAGCCCCCTCAAAGCAACCGGAAGCAACTGCGTCATAAGCATGTGGCAGTCATGAGACTTCAGGTTCTGGAATTTTTTCTCTGCCATATTTATTATTCCCTTTATATTGGACGAGAATCCAGAAGGAACCTTGATACTACTCAGGCATTCAAAAAAGATTTCCTTCTCTTCCTTGGTAAGAGCGTAGCTGGAAGTACCTTGAAACAACTCTGGATGCCTTCCTTCTCGGTCTTTCATACGTTGTTGGTCCTGTCATGCTTCTGGTGTATCTTTATTCTTTCCATACACGCCCAAGAAGCCTAGCAGTATCACGCAAACATTCTTCGTCAGGTGCATCACGTCGATTGCAGAGCGGACCTCTAAGACTTTCCAATAGGATAGCTCCCAAAATATAGATTTCTTATTCCACATGGGTGCGTGTCCGCCAGCGTCCTTCGGAACGGACTGTCCGCCAGGACCCTTTCCAAAGATTACTTTTAAATCCTTCACCATATCAAATACAGCATCACCAGTATGACGTACAGGCTTACTCCGTTGATCTGCTTCACCATTGAAATGCTTGCCTTTCCTTCTTAGGGAATGCATGGGAGGAAGAAAACAACGATTCCCTAGGTACACATTCTTCTTGCACTTATCCAAATAAATACTTTCAGTGTCATCTAAATAGTGTGTGCATGCATTGTATCCCTTGTTTGTCTGTCCTGAAATGTTACTAAGAGCAGGCCAATCATTGATGGTTACGAACAACAATGCCCGTAGGTTAAATTCCTCAAGATTGTGCTCATCCCACACACGTACACCTTCTATGCCACAACTGTAAAAGTTCTTCAACTAATGGCTTAGGTATACATCAATGTCGTTGCCGGGTTGCTTCGGGCCTTGGATGAGCACTGGCATCATAATGAACTTCCGCTTCATGCACAACCAAGGAGGAAGGTTATACATACACAAAGTCACAGGCCATATGCTATGACTGCAGCTCTGCTCCCCAAAGGGATTGATGCCATCCGTACTTATACCAAACCATAAGTTTCTCGCGTCACCTGCAAAGTCCGGATACTTTCTCTCAATTTTTCTCCACTGCGACCCATCAGCAGGGTGTCTCAACATCTCGTCTTTCTTATGGTCTTATTTGTGCCATCGCAACAATTTTTCATGCTCTTCGTTTCTAAACAAAACGTTTTAGCCGTGGTATTATAGGATCATACCACATCACCTTGGCGGGAACCCTCTTCCTCGTGCGCTCCCCCTCAACATCACCAGGGTCATCTCGCCGGATCTTATACCGCAATGCAGTGCATACCGGTCATGCATCCAAATTCTCGTACTACTCACCGCGATAGATGATGTAGTTATTAATGCATGCATGTATCTTCTATACCTCTAATCCTAGAGGGCAGACAACCTTCTTTGCTTCCTAAGTACTGGCGGGCAGTTCGTTATCCTTTGGAAGCAGCTTCTTCATTATCTTCAACAACTTTTCAAATCCCTTGTCAGGCACGCCGACCTCTGCCTTTCATTGCAGCAATTCCAGTGTGCTGCCTAGCTTTTTGTGGCCATCTTCGCAATTGGGGTACAACAATTTGTTGTGATCATCTAACATCTGCTCAAATTCCAACCTCTCCCTTTCGCTATCACATTCTCCCTTTGCATCAGCAATGGCCCGACCAAGATCATCATCTGGCTCATATGATGCACGTTCTTCTTCTTCTTCTTCATCATTGTCTTCCATTGTAGTACCACCGTATTCAGGGGACATAGGATAGCTGTCATCATTCTCTTCATCTTTGTTGTCTTCCATCATAACCCCTCTTTCTCCGTTCTTGGTCCAATAATTATAGCCAGACATGAAACCGAACCGAAACAAATGGCCATGAAGGACTCTTGAGGAAGAGTATTCCTTCTGATTCCGACACTCACCACATGGAAAACAGATAAAACCATTCCGCTTGTTTGCCTCTGCCACAACGATAAAAGAACGCACGCCTTTAATGAACTCGTCAGAGATTCGGTCAGCGTACATCCATTGCCGTCTCATCTGCATTTTATAAGTTCATCAAACAAAATCACGATGCTAAGAGTAGTACTAGTCTAAAAATAAAAGAACACATCGTATACATCAAACAAGCACTGATTTAAAAAACTTCCTACTACATCTTTAGTCCCGGTTGGACACACCAACCGGGACTAAAGGGGTTGCGGCAGGCTGGGGCTTACATGAGCCCGTTTAGTCCCGAATGGTGTCTCCAATCGGGACTAAAAGTGGGTGACGACACTATATGTCGTGAGTGGACACTATGCCAGTGAGTGGCGACACTATTTCAGTGGGTGGCGACACTATGATAGGGGTGAGTGTCGACATTATGTCATGAGTGTCGACACTATGTTGTGCTGCTTAATCTATAAATAGGCTTCCTTGTGAACTATCAACTACAAGGAAGATCGTGTGCGAGACCAGGGACACCACTACGGCGGAGCTTCTCGAAGATGTCTTAGGACCTCGTCCTCAGACATCTTCGAGGAGCTCGCCGTAGAGGCACTCCCTAATATGTGAAATTAGTTAGCTCCACCAACATACTAATTTATCTAGAAAAGATATGAACCGAAAGATGGTGTGCGAGACCAGGGACACCACTATGGCAGAGCTTCTCGAAGATTTCTTAGGATGCCTCGTCCTCAGACATCTTCGAGGAGCTCGCCATAGTGGCACTCCCTAATTTAATTTGGTAGCTCCTTGGTGTGTTCATGTTTTTTGTTTTTTCTTGCTTAACCGACCGATGATTAACTAAAATGCTAGGGAGTCACTATATATATGTGTGTGTCTTCATAGTTTTGGTACTTATTTTTGTTTCAATGGATTTTGTGACGACAGGTAGAAGAAAGAAGAATATTTTGTTGCTTGACGGTGACATGATGCACTGTGAACCGACCGGATTTCAAGACAACGTGTCAAACCAAGATATGTATATAGGATGAACTCATGTATCTATGTGTGCTTCGATGAATCAAATGAATTTCGAGAACTATATGTGCCAAATTAACCAGATATACAGAGATAGAACCCACACAAAATCTATCCATTTCTAGAGCATGAAATGAACTAAAACAAGCAATGAGAGCTGAAATGATGAAGTTGCTAACCTCTTAGGACCCTTGATAGATGTGGAGCCAAAAAATCTTCACAAATCTTGAGAAAAATTGGAAAGAACTCGAGCTTGAGGGGAGAAATTTGAGAGGGATGATTGTGTGATCTTGAAATGGCTCGGGCTGGGAAGGGGAAGAAGATATAGTCGGGAACTTTAGTTCCGGTTTAAGAAACAAACCGGGGCTAAAGGTCCACGCATCTGCTCTTTTCCAGCGCCAGACCCTTTAGCCCCGGTTTGTTAAACGAACCGGGGCTAAAGTTTCCATACGAACCGGGGCTAATGTCTTCTGGTCCCTGCGGCCAGAACCGGGACTAATGCTCTAGACCAAAGGTCCATTTTTTACTAGTGTATATTCTGAACCTCTAAACCTAGAAGGCAAACAACCTTTTTTGCTTCGTACATACTGGCGTACAATATGTTATCCTTTGGAAACATATTTTTCATCATTTTCAGCAAAATTTTAAATAAGAAGTCAGCTATACCACACTCTGCCTTCCATCACAGTAATTTTAGTATGCTACCTAGCTTTTTCATACTATTTTCGCAATTTGGATACAATAACTTTTTGTGATCCTCTAACATGTGATTGAACGTATCCCTTTTTTTTTCATTTTCACAGTCTCTTCGTGCATCAGCAATGGTCCGACCAAGATCATCAGCGGGTTCATCATGTGTCTCTTCTTCAGCCTCCCCTTCAGCTTCCCCCATGAAAGTATCTCCGTACTCAGGGAAACCATGATAGTTTTCATCATCATCCTCTTCATTGTCTTCCATTATAACCCCTCTCTCTTCGTGTTTGGTCCAATAATTATAATTGGGAATGAAACCGGACTTCAACAAGTGGCTATGAAGGGTTTTTGACTCAGAGTAATCCTTCTAATTTCTACATCCACTACATGGACAAAATACAAAATCATTCCGCTTGTTCGCATCAGCCACACGGATGAATTCATGCACGCCATTAATGAACTTGCCAGAGCGTCGGTCAGTACCGTACATCCATTCCCGGACCATCTTCATTATTTTAATAGTATATCAAAAACCATTACATAGCGTCAGGAATAGAAATCAGTGACCAATTTAATACAAGTTATAATGTGAGCTTCTAGATCGTTAAATTTGAATTTTGAAAATTTTACATGCACCAATTTTTGAATTGGAGAAAACAATTAACATTAAAAATATGGAGTTTTAAATTATTGTTCTAGCAGTGAAAACCTCATTACATTCTGAGCTCATTTCAATTTTCAGTAACTTTTTTCCTAATCAAAATTTGTCTAAAATTATATATCTAAAAATCCCTCTACTTTTAGAGCATGCAAATCCATCTCTACTTTTATCACATTGAGCTAAACTAACAATGAGAGATGAAAGGATGAAGTTTCTAACCTTTTAAAACCTTGGATTTAGGGGTTGCAACCAAATTTTGAGAAAAAAGACATGAACTCGGCTTGCTTGAGAAGAAAAATGGTCATGGCTCGGGCATAAATGAAGCTGCATTATATAGAGGACCAACAGTCCTGGGTACTAGAAATTAAAACTAATCCAGGACCGTATGACGGACCGAGACAAAAAATCTGAAACGGTCCAAAACTAATGTTTCCCCGTGTTTCAAGCCGTTATATACAGTACGAACCGGGACTAGTACTTGCACATGGCAAACCGTGAACCGGTGCAAATCCTCTTTTCTCATAGCTGCAACCCCATTTCCAACCATAAATACCTACCCTCGTCCAACGCATTGTAGCACAGTGCCTGGCGTACCTTACTTTGCTTTTCTCCCTGCTCCACACGCACTGCCATACCGCTCACCGCACTGTTTTGTCCGCCCAGCTACCCAAGAAGCAACGACAGGCACACCGGTGTGGGCAATGGAGTCGCGTTTGAAGTCCGGGTTTAATGGTGTCAGCGGCGCCTCCGACAGCCGCAGGGGCTACATGGGAGGAGCCCCGGCGGTCGGTTCCAAGCCGCCGGTAGACTGCTGCAGCGTGGCGCTACGGGTGTTCATCCTGGCGGCGACGCTTGTTGCCGCCGTGCTGATGGGCGTCGACCGGCAGACCAGCATCGTCCAGGTCACCATCGCCGACACGCTGCCGCCGCTCCAGGTTCCAGTCACGGCAAAGTGGTCCTACGCCTCCGCCTTCGTGTAAGTCTCTGCACTCGATCTTGGGCAACTGATCTAGTGCCACGATTGCATGAGCGCTCTTCAGCAAATCGTATCTTTTGATTATCTTCTTCTCTTCCTCTACTCTCTCCGTACAGAAATTAGTAAGCTGAATATATCTAGATACACACGATATTTAGATGCATGTTAGTGTATAAATACATATAAATCTAGACAAACACAATCATTTATTTCTGGACGAGGTGGTAGTATATTTATTTGGCGATTATTATTCATGAAGCAATTATCTAAAAGCAGCTAACCTAGTGGAATACCCATTATATTATATATAAATTTAAGGATTACACGTACTGTACTCATTATATAAGACAGGACGGATATAAAGACGCCACGTACGTTCCAAAAAAGGTCGAAAAATGGGCCTGTCAAGCACATGCCCGCCTTTATGACAATTAAATATTCTAGTACTAGGGCATAATTTTGTGCACAAATAAAAATTCTAGAAATATTAACCAAAGCTTTAACCTCACAACCTGGCTCCAAGCAAGCTAGCGAAGTGTCAGTCTAGCTTGTCTGTAGTCTGTAGGCTGTACTCCAGTCGCTACGATACTTGCCATTTCGGTAGAAACTACTAGTAGTAGAAAGCAACCATTCCCTTTAGATAATTCTGGACATAGCAAAATTGCTTCTGGACTTTCATCATAACCTCGCCTTTATTTCGGCGAGTGTTCACCCCTCTTTCCGGTATCATGGATATATCCTTCTCTAGCTGTGCTGTGATATATATGCAGCCGATCGAGAAACAAAACAAAATCCGATTCATCGACAGGGATACGCACTTTTGGCGGTGAGAAGGATGGCACGCACGCAAGAAATGTCTATCCAGCTAGCTGATTCCTACCGTCCACTGCTCGATCGTCTCTGTCGATCTTGGAAGCCTCTTGATCCCACGTACAAACAAACCCTTCTCTTTCTCCTACCTAGAAAGACCCTTTGCTACTATAGACAAGGGTGTGAAGATAAATTAGAACTACATTAGCTTTTTTTCTCGCTCATAAATACGTACTTACCCATAAGCGCGCACACACATATCTGATCTATATGATTCTATAAGCACATTCGACAGTCTGAGCCGACGGGTCTTAAAATTGACGTACTCACCACATGTATCTTACCATCGACGGGAGCATCGCCTCCCACTAAAAGAAAATTTTACCTACCTCTATGAGACACCAAAACGTTAAACTTTGGGTTTACAACACAACAAAACGTTTAAACTTAGAATTTGACGGGAGAAATTGGTGGTGGGTCCCGGCAACTTTTGTGAGCAGTATATCTTTTCAAAATTGCCATCCACCATGGCGATTGATGCCTTAGCTCCGCGGGATTAATATCATTCGCTTCCTACAATTTGGACAAAATTAACCTGAAATCTCTTTTCGATAATAATTAACCTGATTTAGGTACGATGCTTGCTGTTGTACCCGATATCTCTCTCTTTCAGTTGCTTTGAATTTTTCTTTAATTACTGCATAAGTGGTATATCGATCCAACATTATAGAAGGTAAAAATATTACTCCCTTACTCCAATTCATAATAATTGTCGCTTAGTTAGTATAAATGATGTAGCTTAGTTAGTATAAATGATGAGTAGTATAAAAGGCTAAATGAGCTATATTTATTATGGACCGGTGTATAGGTGGTATTCCCCGTCCAAGAATTATTGTACTCTCGGCATTTTTAGAAAATCAAACTATCTCAAATTTTGGCCGAGTTTACATCTAAAACAATATTTTTCAATCAAATAGCTATATGACGAAAATATATATTTTATATTTATATAAACATGCTAAACTTTTAAAGTTTGACTTTAAAAAATTAGGAAATACATGTTGTCGTGGGCAGATAGGAGCAGACCTTAACATCAAGGACGGTTGGTCAAAACAAGTTTACATCCAAACCCAACAAGAATGTGGTGCGAGTTATGGCAACAACAACAATAAAGACATCATTTTGTCCAAGGTCGAAGGAATTACACGTCACTGCATCCATCACACAAGAAAAAAATACATGGAATCTTCAGTGGGCCACACGTGGCTCGACCGATCGTCGGATCTGCCACCATTATTGCAGAAAGGGATAATCAGACGGTGCATTATTAGGTCCCACCTGCCAACTCCACGCCTCACCGCACAAGAGCCATCCGGCCTGGGCCACGCATGCGTGCTCATCCTAAGCAAGCTAGCACCATCGGTTTTTTTTTTTTTTTTTTAGATCGCTAGCATCATCGATTTGATCCTCTTACAAAAAGCAATAATATATGGGTATCGATACTTATATTTACTCGACCTGGGCCTTTTGGGGCCTACTCTTACATTTTTCTGCCGAAGTTGGCGACATTGACGCCGGCTTTTGGGTGTGTGTGTGTGTGTGTGTGTGTGTGTGTGTGTGTGTGTGTGTGTGTGTGTGTGTGTGTGTGTGTGTGTGTGTGTGTGTGTGTGTGTGTGTGTGTGTGTGTGTGTGTGTGGAGCGATCGACGGATAGGAGGCAGGAGGAGGGAGAAATTATTCACTATCGTGGTAGAGGTCACATATATTTACTCGATCTGGACCTTTTGTGGCCTAGTCTTATAATTTGTTTACTCCTCTAACCATATAACGGATCGGTTAGGTGCACATTTATTGAAATTATAAGGACATGTACATCGCAGGGCGCTAAGACGGGCGTCGGGATTTCTTTCCCGGTCAAATAGTAGTTGAAGTATGGAATCCCAGGTTTAGACGTAGCATCGACGCAATAAAATGCGGCGAGCTCTTAGCATTTTTTTCCGTGCATGCATGAGGCAGCGTGGAAGACAGCAGGCAGCCAGCAGCTGGATGGTTTTGCGACCATAATAAGCGTCGAGCTTTGTGAGATAGGATGCTTAGAGATAAAACAGATTTTGTGGTATTAATTTTTTTCACCTAAACGCCCAGAATAGTGTCTAGGATTGTACATGCCCTAAGCAGCTAATCGTCTTTAAGAATTGGCTAGAGATGTCCTAAGTTTGAAGAGGTCTTTTGGCTCTTGGGTGTATATACTCCCTTTGTTTGAAATATTATATACAAAACACAGTACTACGTAGAAAACAAGGCATATATTTATAATCAAAAGGCTATCTTGTAAGTTCGACCAATTGTATAGGCAATTTCTTATCAAAAGCTTGTATTTATATGGTCTACAACTAAATCATAAGCCTTAAATGGGGAGAAGGACGTTTATCAAAATAGCCGAGGGCCCATCCACACGATATAAATCGCCCTCATTTTCGAGTGCACGGTAGCACCTGTAAGCGCTCCAGCTGCATGCACCCACCTAGTAGATCGATAATAACTAACGCCCTCATTTATTCTGAAAAGAAAAGTCATTATCATCATAGGAGAAAAAAAAAGGTCGATCTTGAGTGTCCTCCACTGGATGATCGACCTCCTCTTCCTCCAGAACCCCAACCTCCGCTCTCCTTCCTCCACCTCCTCCTCAACCTCTTGTTCTTGATCAAAGTTGAGATCTTTAATGCTAGCCATATGGCTACCGACTGATTGCGACATGAAGTCGGCCACCTCAACCTCCAACACACTACAAATAAACCACAACAACATCACCCATGGATTCAACCATCACCGAATGGGAGGAAAAAAAAAACTTTTAACCTCTCTAGCGTTCCATCGAGCACTTGAAATCCATGGAGGTTCTTGGTGGCAGCGATGGCCGGACGATGGTTCGACGAGGCGGCCGGTTGCCGCAGAGCCTTGCAAGCTAGTGGAACCGGTGTAGCCTTTGGTTTCGCTGCCACGGCCTTCTTCCTCTTCTTGTTGGCCTCTGTCTTGGTGAGCGCATGTTTCGTCAGCTTGCTCTGTCGCCTACCGATCACCGGTGCAACCGTAGGACGATGCACCATTGTTGGGGCCACTACGTGCTTGATGCCACCCTTGCCAGGCCTTTCCTGAGGTTCCGTCGGCCCACACAATGTTGTTTGTCCCCAACCTCTTTCACGGGCCAGGGAGATGCTTGATTACGGCGTCGGCGAGCCAACGGAGCAGGCGTGGGTGTGGAATCGTTTTGTGCGTCTATTTTGGCCGGAGTCAGGGACATCGGTGCTGACTTGAGGGGGGAATTATTCTCTAGCGCGGTGGAGGTCGCTTATATTTACTTGACCTAGACCGTTTTGGGGGCTAACTCTTATATATTTTTACTCCTCTAATGGTATAAGGGATCGGTTAGATGCATGTTTCTTAAAATTAATAAGCAGCTAGCCGTTTTTAAGAGATCGGCTAGAGATGCCTAAGATGCATATGCTCCCTTTGTTCGAAATATTATATACAAAAAAAAGTACTCTCCCAGTTCGAATTCGATGAGGGAGTTTACTGACTAACGCCCAAATTTATTATTCTGGAAAGAACAGTCGGTATTATCAGAGAAGAGAAAAAAGTTAGATCTTTCTAAATGATCGAATTCTATACTGAATTGACCAATTAACAGAACATGCACTCTATACGGCGCATATATACGGTACGTGCAGGTACTTCGTGGTGGCGAACGCGATGGCGTGCGTCTTCTCGGCGATATCGCTGGCGGCGTGCCGCAGCCGGAGTGCGGTGGTGCCGCTGATGATCGGCGACCTAGTGGTGCTGGCGCTGCTGTTCTCGGCGGTGGGCGCGGCAGCGGAGTTCGGCATCCTGGGTGAGCGCGGCAACTCCCACGTGCGGTGGGGCAAGGTTTGCCACGTCTACAACAAGTTCTGCGAGCGTGCCATGGCCGCCGTCATCGTCTCCCTCATCGCCGCCTTCACCAACCTCGTCCACCTCATGCTTGCCATCCTGGACATCCACAAAAACTCCTCCTACTACTAGCTAGCTCAGCCGCTGATCTGATGCACGGCCACGCGCGCATCGGAGCTCGGTCGACGTATGATGGTATATACTAGCTATTGATTTCCGAGTGGGTTTACTAATGGTCTAAATCTTAGGTGCGTTGATTCGACTGTGGTCATCACAAGTTAATAAGTATTCTAATTGTAACAAAGTCATAAGTAACTCATTTGTGTTAACCGTATATGCACATGAGACGGTGTGTGTCCTAATAATTTACTTTTTAAATGATACATATATATAACACTTTGCTTCGGTCCCCCATCCCCTCTTTCAAATTTTGACAAACAAAAACTCGATTCCGATTGTTTAGAGGATCGTACAAACTTACCCGAACTCCATATGGTCTTTTTAGACGTATACTCACTATATACGTATGCTCATGTGTATGCGGAAGGCGAAAATCAGAAGTTATATAACAACAACAAAAAAAATTAAAAATATGACATACAAAGACGTAGATCGCGATAATAGGAGGTGAGATCGGCCGATCGAAACGTGGATTATACCCAGTTCGACCGAGTACACATATACAGAGATATACGTGATCTCGATATGGGTTTCGACCGGTCAAAAAAAAATATAACAAGGCCCATGTAGCTTAAGTTTAGGGGTGGGGGACCGAAGCACATCTCTATATATATACCGACACTTGTACCATCGCTGTCCCCATTTACCTTATCTCTTCTTTCTATGCGTTGTTTCTAGAGCAAATTGCTCCGCGTGGCTCTCCTAACCCCGTGCCGCCGCTGCTCGTTTCCACACGCATCCCGCGCCGCCGCTTGTCCCCACACGCACCCCGCTCCGCCGCGGCTCGTCTACGCCCGCTCCGCCTCCCGTCGCCGAAGATGGAGTCCACGGGGTGGAGGTTCTCATGTGAGAGGAGCTACCTAGGAGTGGTCCTACTTCCGCGGCCGTGCTCCGCCAGCCTGATTCTTCCTGTTCCACCATGACCACCACCTCCCCTTGACGCGGAAACACGCAGCCATAGCCTCCGGCGGCGGAAGTGCTATGTACGGTCTCTCGCGTTGCAACGATAGTTTAGAGGGCTTGCTATTCTAGTTGGCCGGTACTGCTTTTTTTGTATTGGTCGTTGCTATAAGCGTTTTGCTACCTTAGCATATTATTTTTACTATATATTTATATATTTTTTCTACTTTCGTATAATTATTTTGCTACAACTACTCTATAGTTTTGCTACAAGGTCTCCGGCGAGAGTCTTCGGCGGTGTCTCCGGCGATGTCTTCTTTGCTACATTAGAGAAAATATTTTGCTACAACCGTTTTATGTTTCTGCCACAATAGCATAAATTTTTTGCTATGAGGTTTCCGGCGAGTCTCCGGATATTTTCCGGCGAAGTCGGTTTTGCTACATTGATACTTTTTTTGCTACAAAGTCTCCGGTGAGGTCTTCGGCGAGGATTGTCTTTTTTATTCTATTTTACCGCGAACCGTTTTTTGTTACAGTATAGCAAAACCGGGTATTATGTAGCAAAAGCGGGATCTATTATAGCAAAAGCGGGATTGAAAGGACACGTGTCAGCAGGAGGACCTAGGGGATCAGAATTTTTGATCCCCCGGGGGACGCATAGCACTGTCCTTTGGTTATTAGTCGGGAGTCAAGAGAAAAAACGGTTTGCCCTCCCGGTTCACTCCTCTCACAAGCAGCACTGGATCCCCCACCCCACCCCACCCCCACCCCCTCCCCCTCCCCACCGTTGCCGCCCCTATAAATCCCCCTCCATGATCTCAACTCCACTGCTCCCATCCCGTCGAATGATGGAGGGAAGGAGAGACGCTCCAACGGCGGAGGTGGGGCGACGACTGGGGGTGCAGGGTGGCCCGACCATGGCAGATGGGTCCTGATGTCCTCTGGCAGAGTGGTGACATGGAGTTAATGGAACATCGACGGTGACCACATGCGGTGCCTCGCTCCGATCTGGTCTGATCTAGGCCTTAGGGTCTGATCTGGGCCAGCGCGGACGTGTAGGGATGCCTTTTGCACTACGCCAGTCTGACAAGGGGTTGACTGACGGCATGGTGGTTGCTGGTCTTGCAAATAAAGGTGGTTGTCCTAGTGTTCTTCTCGCAGCAAGGCAACAAACTATGTGGTCGGAAATCCTCGATTTGACCATCAATGTATTCTAGAACTTCTACCGGAAATCTTCATGGATTGGCGCATGACGCCCTAGATATCTGGATTGGATGGCATCCGGTCGTGCGCCTCCATATCATCCCGTGGGGCTTCATGATGGCATGGCGGCGAGCTCAGCTGTATGTTGTGTGGCTTCATGGGGGTGCATCGTGAAGCTTCGCTGTATGTTAACACCATGGGACATGTTAGTATCTCGAATTTCATGATGTTCACAGTGATGGAGAACGATAACTGGGATTTGAGGAATAGTAATGACGGAGAGGGTCTTGGAGGCGATGAAGATTTTGCTCACATGCAGGTGACTGGAATTGGCTTGTGGGAGTTTCACATCCACTTTGGATATGGTACCTGAGAGCGCCTGGTGTTTGATTACTTGTAAGAGTAGCCTCGGCAAGTGGGGGTGGCAGTACTGAAGGAATTCAAGTTTGGCCTTTCATTGTACTTGACCTAGAAATGAATTCTCTTAATATTTTTCTGAACTCGCACAATCTATAACATTAACTGTGGGTTATTTCTCCCTCCAATACACAAGTACCACAAGGCATGTCAATAAGTGTAGCGGTAACAGGTTCATAAGGGGTGCATTTGGTAGGCCATTTGAGAGTTGGATATGCCCATTGGGATGAAATCAGGTTTATTGGTTGTCTGTCTCGATACCGAGCCAGCACTCGCAAAGAGTGATGAAGCAGGCGATATGAAGGAGAGAATTGGGAGACAGATGATGCAACTGAATCCCATAAAAGAAGAGGAGTCCACGAAGAAAATCATGAATAGGAAGAGAGAGGCCACGGATGACAAAGGAGTAAAACATGAGCCGATACCCTTCGGATGGGCGTGGGGTTACCTCGTCGCCGAAGAGGATGGCGTCCTCCTTGTTCTGGGGAATCAGCCCAGAATCGTGCAGCTTGCACAAGTCCCCGTCACGCATCTCCGTGCGCTTCCACCCGCCGCTAGTGGCGCGGGCCGTGGTAGCGATCTTCTTGCCGCTGCCGGCGGCGCTCGACCCAGCTCCGGCAGCGATCTTCTTGGTGTTTCCTATCTTGTAGCGGTGATGCTGATGGTGCGCACGCAAGAAGGAAGAGGGAAAACAGCGAAGAATATCCAGAGCACAGTGAAAGGCAGCGAAGCTCGTGAGAATGGAGGCAATGAAGATGGACAAATGACACAGGGTAAAAGAAAACTACTGTTTACCCACAATATAAAAGGACGAAGACGACGCACAGGAGCCGTTGATCCAGAAGCCCTAGCGTGCACCGCAAATCGAACCCTAAACGTGTTAACACTACACTAAACCGTCGCCAGCACGTCGTGCACTATGCACGGAAATCAAAGAGACGTCGTAATTTTCGCTACGTCTACGCATGACTAGTCAACTTCAAGTCAGGCGGTGGGATCCACGATCGTCTCGTCGCATCATCTATGTTACCGTAGACGGTTGAGATCACCAATCGTCAGCACTAACATCATCAAGGCCAAGCCAGCAACGGTTGGAAGTTTTCGGCTGATCAATCAAGTACTTACTCGAATCTATGATTCAAAAAACTACTCGGGGGCTACTCCTACCAGGAGCGCTGGCCGCGCACCTGAGAAATGACTAAGGTAACTACACTTTGTAAATATCTTCGAGTTCTACGTCGAGTCTGCGACTCCACTACGGACTCAGTGGCTAATCCCATAGGGAGGATCGGTTGAGCATCCGAAAAAATTGTGTCCTTTGGACCTCGGCTGAAAACAACTAAACTAAAGTCTGCTTTCGAGTCTCACTCGAGCAGACGATCGAGCTACTCCGTGAGCGCTGCGCACCCTATGAATTCTTCAAATAAAATACGACAAATTTTTTTTGGCAACTTTGCCCAAACCAACGCTAAGTGAAAGAAGTCTCCTTGGCCACCCGAAACGCCTCCGCGGTGATAAAATTTAGGATGATGTGTCTATGACGCAAAGATAAGTCCTATAGATATCATCTGATGGCCTGGTAACGCACCTGACTGCGCTCTGCCAGTAAACTCCCGTGTCAAGAGGCACAATGAAAAATCCCGATAGACGCGTTGGGTACATCACTTGAAAATCACTGGGATTCGACTACTATAAGTCCATAACGGCCTGAGTCAAATCACACCAGCAATCGTTCCGAATTCGTGTCTGGGGACTCGAGTTTGATGAAGATCGTTTTGTTTTGTCCTATGATAGTTAGCTGGCCCTGATCCATCGGAGAGCCAGACGCACGCATCAACAGTCCCTATAAACTAAAAACAGTTTCTCTTTAAAATAACAGGCTCAAACTGTACCCGAAAGACTGAAGAGTCCTCAGCCGAATCTACGATTCGACTGAACACTTGGGGGCTACTGACATGGATATACCACATGAGTACGCAACATTGGTATATACCCGGTCCGGTCCAAGGAAGGCCCACGTCAAGACACGCAGCCCATGAAGACTTCGGGTGGCCAAAGCCCATGACGTTTTCGACTCCTTGGAGTATAAGTCTAGTTTAGATAGAATTTCAAAGGGTACAAACCCTAATTTGTAACCGACTCGACCTAATCCCGGGACCTTCCTATCTATATAAAGGCCAGGAGGGTATGGCGAGAAGGATCTCTTCCACCATCGCATACACACCTTCACGCCAGATTGCGTCTGCGCACCCTTGTAACCTTCGATTCCACCGTAATCAAGAGTAGACAAGCAGGAGTAGGGTTTTCCCTCCGGTGGCCCAAACTTGGGTAAACCTCGTGTCCCGCGTTTCTTGTCCGTTAACCGTTCCGCGATCTCTAGCATCCCCATCTTCTCCAAAACCCAAGTCCATAACAATGGACATTTATGAAATCAACCCTTGTCACCCCAGGTTAGAGGCCCTGGAGGAACTGCCAAATTAGCAATTTTAGGGTCGTCGTTATTTGGGGGGCACGCTGCATATTGGATCAACATCAATAATGTCTCCCTCAGAAGAAGTGAGGAAAGTGAGGTCTAGCCTGGCCCCAACCACAACACGTGAGGCTACGGAAGTCGGATCTAGGGCGCGGGGGCTTTGCAGTCGACTTGTGGTTACCCTACATAAACTGTACGATGCCAATTGTAAGACCCTACTGATGTGTTCTAAATCATGAGCTGGTATAACCCCATGTGGATGCTTAGTAACTACTATGAAACCGTGAGGCTCCCACAACAAGTTATTCCTATGCGCCAGGAACAGTATCGTACACCTCCGCGTCACCCCACAGAAAGTTTTAGCTTCACGTGCAAAAACACACCAGGATACTAGTACTCAAGAGCACACATGTGTGTAGAGGTGGCATCCATAAAACAATATTATAGAGCATGTTCATCTAAAATAAATAGAAACATATAGGAAAAATCAACAGACAAGATCTAGAATACTTAAATAGAGCACATATAGGACACATGTCCCAACATTATTATTCAATAAGAGGAAGTTAAGTATGGATCAAGAGCATAAATAGACATAAGATGTCAAGAACATAATCAAGTGGAACACCAACTCCACACGGCTCAAGAATTCTAGTAGGATCACCTCGTCTACACATTGAGACATCTCAGCAAGATGGCCTACATGTCTTGGTAGCAACACATACCTATACAATGGGTGAAGGACCCAACAAAAATTAAAAGAGAGAGCGTTAGTACCAAGGTGTGTGTACTGATTAGTTTAGAATTCGGTTGTGCTCGTCTACAAAGGTATGTTGGGGTTACGTAGCTAGAAATCTTGTGCTATCTAACTTATAGAGACATGATACAACTTGTGGATATTAAATGGGGATGAGAGAAATCTATTTGGTAACAATATATAACTAACACAAAACATAAGGGCATCTCCACACGGGAGACGCAAACGGACGACCTAAACGGTCTGATTCTGTCCGTTTGGGTCAGGCCACGAACGATTTGGGGTCGTGGTCCGGCCTGTCCGGCCGATTGCGCACAGCAACTCGACCTAAACAGGCGAAAACAGACAGGCCAGCCCAAGAGAAGAAGGCCCATCGTGGGACTGCATGTGTCCACGTCAGTCCGGGCAGACGCATCTGTGACCCAGATTTGATGCCCGAATGGGTCAGTCTGGGGTGCGCAGTCCGGATTGGTGGTACCGCTAGGGCACTGCGCATGTCCCGCGCGTCCGCGCAGATCCATTCAGACACGCTCAGACCGTTTGGGTAGTCTCGGTGGAGATGCCCTACCTAGAGGGGGGGTGAATAGGTGCTACTTCAAATTTTATTCTTTTTCAAATTAGGGTTTGACAAGAAAGGTAAATTCTCTAGATTATGCAACTAAGGTGAATTTACCTATATGTCAAACTAGCACCAACTAGCACAAACATAAGCAAGAGCAAGTAAAGTACGGTAAAGGATAGAAGTAACCAAAGTGGAATGCGGAGACACACGGGTTTGTTTCCCGTAGTTCCTTCCTTTTGAGGGGAAGTACGTCTACGTTTGGAGAGGGGGTGGTTTCAAACCACCAACGCGACGAGAGGCCTCCCTTGTTCTCCGATGAACCTCACCCCAAATGGTTCGATTCACCCCTTCCACTATATTGGCAACCTTCGAGGTGGAAACCGACACCTTTACAATAAGTTCAGGGCACACATCCACAATTTAATTGGAGGCTCCCAAATACAAGCAAGCTGTCAAAAAATCAAAGACAAGCTTGTAAGAACCAAATCAAAAGCTAGGGTTTCCAAAGAAACACTAGAGCATGGAGGCCCTCAAGTGAATGAGGGGGAAATGAATATCTCTCTTAGTGAAGTTGTAAATCAAGGCCTCCTCCTTTGATTCTCCAAAGATCAATGACTTTGGATGGTTGGATGAAGAGATCTTGTTGATTTGGTGGCTCAAATGGGGATGGTGTTCTTGAGTGGGTAGAGCAGCTGGAGGAAGGGGATAAGTTCCTCTATTTATAGACTCCGATCTACATCGGAGACTCCGGCCAATCTCCGGACCAGCCTCCGGACTAACTATCAGATTGTCCCAGCGCCTCTGTGAACCAAGTGGACCAGAGACTCAGGTCCAGCCACAGCGGAGACTCCGGTGAGTCTCCGGACCTTCCTCCGGACCACCCATCAGATTGTCCCATGCTAAATTCTGGAGCCCCCTCCGGAGACTCCTGGGGAAACTCCGGACCACACCAGAGACTCCGGTCCAGCCTGACCGGAGACTCCGGTCTGGAATTCCCAGGAACTTGCAAATATTGCAGGGAAAGTTCCGTAGGCCAAGGGTCCTTTTCACTTTACATTATATCAACATGTTGACATTAGCATACTATAAAATGATCTACTTGTTGTTAACGAACACAAAAAGTGATTACGACAGTAAATGTCCTTTCAATCTCCCCCTTTTTGGTGTTCGATGACAACAACTGATTTTGCATGGAAGTATTTGCAATAAGATATAATAAGATATGACAGTGTATAGCAATGCTCCCCCTGACTATGTGTGCTAAGATAAACAATGTAAAGCATGCACGGCCAGTAGTAGATGGATAATAAAACATAGTCATCACACTAGTTACAATAATGTAGGAGCAATCATGTCCTCACACAAATAGCAAATAGTTCAAGATGGCAAATAAAAAGCAATAAAAAGCAAGTCCAAGCCCATGCAAATCCCAATGACCCCGATGACAATGTCTTCTCCCCCTTTGGCATCGAAACGCCGAAAAGGGAAAAGACCTAAGCTAGCGCCCCAACAGATCAGTAGTCCTCAACGTCATCATCCTCGTCCTCCTCATCCATATCCTGATCCTCATCATCATCCCCATAGTCATCATCACCATCTGGAGATGCTGGCCCTTTGCCGTGAGGGCGAGAAGAGGAGGTACCCTGGTACCCATATCCAGAGGTGACATCAGAGAAGGTCTTCCAATCCACCAAACTGTCATGTTGGGCATTCCATGCCCCAAAAGAAAGAGTGTAGTCTGACTCAGTGGATTGTTGAGAGCCATGCTCGTCAGTGTACTCATCCTCTCCTTCCTCATCATCTTGTTCTCCCTGAGCCTTAATCTCCTTGACGAGTTTATCTATGCGATGGTTGCTCTTGTAGGAGGCATGCTATTGCTTGCGGATATCCACATTCATGCAACAAAGAGTCCTTTCCTAGAATGAGGCCTTCTTGAACCTCTCATGAAGATACTCTCGTGCCATGGGAGGCATGGGTGCATTGGAAGCACTCTTCCTCCGAGCCCTAGTAGGAGAGGGGGCTCTCTCGGTCATAGTGATCTCCTCCTCCTCATTGGCATAAGAGCGTCTAGGAGGGGGACCCATGCGTCCTTTCTGCTGCAGTGATACAAGAGTGTTCTCTATAAGGTTGGAATCCAAAGCAAGTGGAGAACCATGATCCTGCGAGTTGATGAGTCTCATGACAAGTGGTGCATATGGAGGAGCCTTCTTGTACAATATGGCATGGTACATCTCCTCAAATATGAAATCCATAATATCAATAGGATCCGCATCTGCCTCGGGGCTAGCCATGTGAATCATGTGGGTATGATATAGCAAGTTGACTAAACCACATCTGATGGCATCATCATTTCCATCACTAGGGGAAATGGTATGGCAGAAGATCCTCAACATCAGATTGTAGAGGGGCTTGAGTCCCTTGGACCCGCACAAACACCCTCGCTGAAATACAAAGGGACAAGCTTGTTCTTGTTCTCCCAAGAGCTGCTGAGTGCATGCACACCCCAACATGAGTGGACACACCCTAAAAGGTCTCAAAGATGGCATCAACAAAGTTGTAGAAAGTTGCAGAGCAGCGGTGGTTTCTAGTCATCCAGGTCATAGTCCTTCCTTGGCCATACCCAAACACAACTGTGGCATAGAACTGTGATACGCCCAATTTGCATCACCATTCTATATCATAATTTACCTCTATTCATTGATATTTGTCTTATTATGAGGTATTACTTATGGATTTTCATCTGTTTATGCATGTTGGATGATTCTTGGAGGATGGACTGCCGGAGTCTGGATTCTGATGGAAAAGAAGGCGTTTCGGTGCAATTTCGTGAAGATCAGAAAATACGGAAAAATATGGAAACATATTATTTTCCCGGATATGAAGGAAGCTGGAAGGAGGCCTTGAGAGGGCAGAGGCCCACACCCCCTAGACGCGGGCCCACCTGACCCCGCACCTAGGGCAGGTGTGGCCCACATGCCCGGCCTCCGACTCCACCCCTTCGCCATATCTTCCCTACGGAACCCTAAGACTGGGAGAGCGACCACATATAGATTTCCGCCGCCTCTGGGTGGCGGAAAACACCGAGAGAGAAAGATCTCTTCGGCAGACAAATTTCTGCCAGGGGAATTCCTTCCCGGAGAGGGGAGACTGTCGCCATCAACACCATCGTCAAGCTAGGTTTCATCAGGATCATCATCATCCACACCATCATCTCCACCAGCACCATCATCACCACTCCGTCTCGCTGTAACAATTGTGTTGGATATTGCTTTAGTTCTTGGGGGAAACTTTCCCGGTGTTGATTACTATTGTAGTTGATGCTTGTGAGTGGAACCATTGGATTATTGTTTATGTTCATATTGTTATCCATTACCATATCATCTTTTATCTTGATCTATATGATGTCTTGTGAGTAGTTCTTTGTGTTCGTGAGGACATGGGAGAAGTCATGTTGTCAGTAGTGAATCTGTGATGAGTTATTATTCAATGGTTTAGTATTTAAGTTGTGGTGCTATTCTTCTAGTGGTGTCATGTGAACGTAGACTACATGATACTTCACCATTTATGGGCCTAGGGGAATGCATTGTGTATTTGGCTACTAATTGTGGGGTTGCCGGAGTGACAGAATCCTGAACCCCCGTTAGTACACCTTTGCACAAGGGAGTGTAGGATCTCAGAGTTTAAGGCTATGGTTAGATTTATATCTTAATTACTTTCTTGTAGTTACGGATGTTTGCAGGGGGTTTTATCACATGTATGTATTAGTCCAAGTAAGGTCGGTACATTAGCATAGGTTCACCCACACAACACTTACAACACCAAAGAAGAGTACTCATCTATTTGAAGCGAAAGCACTTGACGGAATTCCCATGTGTCCTCGAGAACGTTTGATCCTTATAAGTATTTCCACCGGCTTGTCCTTTGCTAAGAAAGGATTGGGCCACTTGCTCCGTTTGTTCGTTGTCTTTATTACTTGCTCTTTGTTTTTTTGCCTTGTGAGAAAACCACTAAAAATCTGTTTGCTAAGTATTCACAGGGATTTCCTGCTCCATACCACTGTTCAGCACCTTCTTCTCCTTGTTGGGATCGACACTTCTATTTATTGAAAGTACTACGATACACCCCCTATACTTGTGGGTTATCAAGACTATTTTCTGGCACCGTTGCCGGGGAGTGAAGTGTTATTGAGGAGTGGAACTAGTAAGGGAAACTTTTACTATGAGTATTGATCTTATTACTGCTTGTTACTTTGTTTCCAATATGGATAACCCACTTGGTTTTCTATTTGGGAAAAATACTACCACTGCTAGGGTAGTAGATGAACCACCACCTGTTGAGATAGATCCTTTTAAGATACCTACAAGTATTGTTAATCGTGTTATGGATAATTATTATTTTGGGGATGGAACTGTCCATCCTGGTGATCACTTGCTTTTTATCCATGAATTATGCAGGTTGTTTAAGTGTGCAGGTATCACAACTGAACATGTGAAGAAGTTACTCTCCATATCCTTGAAAGGGAGAGCTGAAGAATGGTATAAGCTGATGAAGAATGGACAATCCATGAAATGGGAGGAGATGGCATCTCTCTTTTACTCTAAATTTTATCCTCCCAATGAGATTCATAAGGATAGAAATCTTATATATAACTTTTAGCCTTTTGATGGAGAGAGTACAACTCAAGCTTGGGGGAGATTGAAGTTACTAATGCTTAAATGTCCTATTCATGAACTCCCTAACAATATTATTCTCAATAATTTTTATGTTAGGCTTTCTCTTCATGATAAAGATTTACTAGATGCTTATTGTGCTAGATCATTCACATGTATGAAGGAAGAAGCTAAATGGGGTCTCTTAGACCGTATTCAAGATAATACTGAAGCTTGGAGAATGAAAAATGAAGAAAGTCAGGTATAAACTATGATTATGAATGCATTAAATCTTTTATGGGAACTGATGACTTCCGTGATATTAGCAATGAGTTTGGTCTTGATTCCCAAAGTATTGCCAACTATTTTAAAGCCTTTTCCTCTTACATAGGAATTCCCAAAAAAGAAGTGGAATAAGTACCATGCTCCTTATAAAGATGTTGTTAATCATGCTGTCGTTAGAAGTACTCAAGTTTATACTACTAATCATATTGTGCCTGAAGCTCATGTTGAGAAAATGCCTTTCTGTCACATCCCAAGATTTTCCAAATCTTGACATGTGAAAATAAAAGATTAAAATAAAACTTTGTTTGATTTTCAGAGCCAGAAGAAACTTTTTAACTCCAAACTCATTTGAAATGAATAAAACCTAAAGGGATTCATAAAATAAAACATTTAATAAAGAAGATTAAAAATGTTTTGGAATTACTATTTTTGGATCCTTTAATAAAAGATCTGGTGTTCAAAAGAAAAGATGGATTTATAAATAAAGATTATTAATTAAACCAAATTAAAACCTTGGCCAAGCTTTGGAATAAGCACATTTTGTTTTGAATAAAAATAAACAAAAGATTATTTAAATAAATTAATAAGGACCTAATAACCAAATTCTATACAAATAAAAGGTTTTACCAATTTAATGGAAACATCAAAACTTGTTAAAAATTATTTAAAATAAGTTTTCTAAGTATTTTAAATTCACAAATAAAATCTACAAAAATGTTTTGACTTTGCTTTGGACTTTAAAATAAATATTCTCAATAAAACAAACCCTAGTGGATTTAAAAATGAAAGTCTATGTTATTTAATTAATAAAGGACTCTAAAATAAAAGGTTATTTTGTTTTAAACAACTTTTCCAAATATCCTTAGTTTCAAATAAAACCTACTGGTTTGATTTTGAAAGTAATTGGATTTCAAATAGAGATTTTATTAATTAAATCAAACCATATTTTATTAAAAACTAGATCCATTTTATTCAAATAATAAATGGATCCTAAAATAAATAAGAATATTATTTTGAATTTGGATTATGTTACTAAACAGAACCAAAATACAAGTTCAAAGTTTGTTGAATGTTTGATTGGATTTAAGTGTGATTTGTTTGATTGAAATATCAAATCAGGAAATAGAAACAGAAAAAGAAAAGAAATCAGAAACGGAAAAAAATAACAAAGAGGGCAACCCAACCAGGCAGCCCACTAAGCCCAACAGCCCACCTGTTCTTTCTCTCCCGAACCGTTTTCTACACCGCAAACATAACCCCACCCCCTCACTGACTGGTGGACCACTTGTCCCTTTCGTTTTCCCACTGACAGCGGACCCCACATCCACTGTTCTCCTTCTTCCTCCCCGCGACCTCCTCCTCCCCATAACCTCGCTGTCGTTGCTGCAGTAACTCCGCGCGTTCAATTCGCCTTAACACCGCGATAATTCCTCGTCGCGACCACGTCCTTAAAATCGCCTTCTCCTCCGCGACGTATTCCCCCAGCCCACTTCCCCTCTCTGCCTCTAGGCTGTCGCCAATTCACTCTGTACCGCCGCCACTCCGACGATGTTCAGGTGATGATTCCGGCGGAACCAGACCACCCCAAGCCTCACTGACCAAGCACGCAACTTCCCCACTCCCTAGCGCATCTCCCCGTACCAACCGTTCATCCGCGGGTGCCCCAGGAAGTCGTCTTCGACAAAATACAGAAGCGCCGCCGTATTTTACTCGGTGGCTTATCTTGGTAAGAGCCGACCACCCTAAGCTCTCTCAATAACGCTCACAGCTTTGTCATGCTCTTCCGCGACTAATCATGCCCTCGGTTTACCCTCTCGAGATCTACAGCAACGCCAACATCGACGACTTGCATCACTGCCATCTGACTTCCTCTCCGACGTCGTCTCCCTGGTAAACTAGACCACCCCTCCTCTTCTCTTTCACGCACGCGTCATCACAATGACCTCGCGCAGCTAACCCGTCCTCTGTTGGTCTTCTCGTGAATGACAGAGTCGACTTCGACCTCGACCACGCAGCATCGCGCCGTATGAACTCCGTGACAATTACGCGATGCCGAGCACCCCTTCCCTCGAAAATCACACGACCGACAACACCTCATCCTCGCGACTTCGGTGAGCTTGCTTTCCCTCTTCTTCACATCCTGTTTCATCAGCGCCGCCGCCGTCTGTCCGTCACCACCGTTCCCCGTCGCGGTACGCCCATCCGTGACCGGGTCGATGGCGTAGTTAGATCGGGATCAGACGAATAGGATAGAACCACTTATTCTCGAAAGGGTATGTGCTCAGAACCGTTCGATCTAACTTAATCCAGCGGCTCACGATCGCGATCCACCCGAAGCGGTACCCGCGAGTAGAAACACGCCGCGTGTCGTCTGTTAAAATTAGAAAACAGATTTGAATTTGATTTAAATTGCAAACTTCAAATCCTTATATCTTTTGATCCACACGTCCAAATTTTGCAAATTTTATATCAATGAATTCAGGAGAACAAGCCCTAGCCAACCCTACCCTTAGTTTTGCAAATAGTATTTGGTAGATTGTTTGAAATTGCAGATTCTTTTGTGTGCTTGCTAACATTGGAAAAATCATTTAAAAATGAATTTTGAGATCAAACCTTTGCCAATTGGTTTATTGTGACCCTACTGACCCTAGGAACCAACCCATAGTGTTAAAAATGATTTTTGTGAAATTTAAGTTGAATTAGTTAACTTAGTCATTTTCTAGCCAAATAAACTCATTAAATTTTATTATGGAAAAGTTTGTGCAAGGAAAACTTTGGGAAAATGTTATGAACCCAAACCTACTGACCCAAAACACCAAAGCCTTGCCAAGAGCAACTCACTTGGTGAAAAACCTAAAGTTTTACTTTAAAAAGAATGATTTTCACCACATGAAAGGTTGAATGGATTTTAAAATAGACTTTGGGCAAAACCCTTTAACTAATGACTTTGCCATTTTGGTGAATGACCAATGTGGACCTTACAAAGTTTATAAACCTAGTAGAGACCAACCTTGCAATAGAACCCTCTTTTTACAAGACTTAGGAACCATTGCTTTGTGTATGTGAATTATTGTTTGAATGATTGGAATGCTACTTGATACTATGCTTGCTTGATTGTAGTGAAATTAACAAAGTGTGAGACTAGCAAGATCAAGGGGTGACTATCATTCCTTAAAACAAAAAGGCAAGTTACACTATCATACAAAAGACCTACTATTTTCATTATACTTAGTAGATTTTGTAAACATGCATGAAAATGTTTTATACTTATGCTATGCTAATCCTAATAGGATTCCCTATACTCTCCTTAGTGAAAATATTAAAGTTGTACATGCTTAGCCATGCTATGTTTGAAAAGAGATACATGTTGAGATTTTACAAAGATTAAGAAAAAGACTTGTGTTTTATATAATAAAACAAGGACTCAATGAACCACCTAGGTGGTGGACACTTTATGTTTTGGAGAAGGTGGCAACAAAAGGGAACCATGTCTATGGCAATCACTTTGTTTTGTGCTCCAAAATGAAAACCACCTAGGAAACTTAGAGATCGAACATGTTTCTCCAATTGTGGCTTTCATGTACAACCACATGCTATTATGGCTCTGGCTTAGTCAACTACATTAGGAAGACCCATACATTGTCTTTAGTTACCGGACATGGGGATCTGGAATGCTTCATGGGGGCTGAAGACAAGCTAGCAATGATGTATGGGAGGACCTTTTGGAAAGACTTCGTCACATTCTCGTCTGCCAAGACTCCATCTTGGTGAGCACTAATCCAGAGGCCCTTTGGTGGCAACAAGATGGGATTGTGTCATGTGGGTAAAGTGTACTCCTTCTGCAGAAGTTAATAAAATCTAAGTACTTAGCCGTGTCCCCGGTTATGGACAATACTGAGCAACTAAAGTTTGAACTATGGGAGATCTCGACATTCTAATTTCTAATATAAAAACTTGATGCACTTGGGGGTACCAAGGAATTCAAAGAGATTTGATAAAGCTTGATGCACTTGGGGAGTTACCAAGGTGCTCAAGAGCATGATGTACTTGGGGTTACCAAGGGACTCATGAGATTTTGATAAAACTTGAAGCACTTGGAGTAACCAAGTAGCTCAAGGGATTTTTTTTTACAAGGACTTGAACACTTGAGTTTCTACCAAGGAGTTCAAGGAACTTGGAAAAGAGATTTGAAAAGAGATTTGACAAATCAATTTGAAAAAGATAGGATAAATGTTGCTTTATGCAAATAAGCCCCAAACTCTACTTAGCCAAATATGCATGTATGGATAGGATCCACTCATATTATACATAAAGTGAAACTTGCCAATACAATTCAAATGTATTGACCCTTGTGGCTGTAACTTGTAATGTTGCAGGTTGATTGTTTTAGAATGAAGATTGTTTGATTGACTAGGATTACAAAGTCTACAACCAACATCTGCCTGTGGCACTTTGATGATGAAGGACCCATACTTATAGTTATTCCGCTGCAATGTAATGTAATAGCCAAATGAGCTATGTATGATGTAATAAAATTATGTTATTCCTGGTTATAAAGTTATGTTATGACCATTGTTTCTTGATATTACATCTTAACTGTGGATGCTAGCTATTGATACAGGGACTAGCATTGTAAAACACAGGAGGGATCTACCATATTGGGTAGGGACCTCCTACAGATGGTATCAGAGCATTGCGTTGCCTGTAGGATTTGTAAACTCTAGGATTGGACAAAAACCCTTAGAAAAATAGGAGTGTATTTGTTCCAAAAACTTATCTACCAAAAACACTTGTAAACCTTTCCTCAACCATTTGTTTTCAACTCTACATTCTCTTCTATTTCAACTTGATGGAAAAACCTACCCATGGCCAAAGACTACACCATGTGCAAAGGACTACTTCAACTTCTTCAACTCTAATGACTTCAACATCTTCAGCATATTCACCAAGGACTTCCAACATGGAAACTACTAAGGACCACAAATAAGAAAAAGAAATCTTACTTAAGAAATTAGAGACTGAGGGAATGCAAAATAAGAAGAAGCTATCAACAAATTTGAAGTATTGTAACCAAGAGTCTGTCTCAAGGAAGCCATGACCTCATGCAAAGGGAAGAAAGATCACAAGTGAACCATATAGATGGACCACCATATTTTAGTTAAGTCAAACCCACCAACTCATGTGGTGTAGCAAAAATATTTTGTTGCCTTAGTGTGTGCTTGGGTGCAAAGATGAATGTGATTGGTTGATTTGTGATTGCATGCACCTTGTGGGTGTGAATTGAGATATGTGTGATTAGAAAAATCTCATTAGAAATTTCTTGCCTACTCTAATCTTCCTTCAACCCCAAACAGATGACTACCCCAAAGGACTCCAAGGTTGATGACACCAACACCAACCAAGCTGACAGCCTGGGAGAGCTCATAGCAACTCAACATCAATTGAATCAATTGACAGCTCAGTTCCTAGCCAACAATAGTAATGAAGATCCAGCACTGCAAAGGTTTTTGGAGGAGCAGTCCCAATTGATGCTTAAGGTGACCAATCAAATGATTAGCATGGAGGAAAATTATCCTAGAAAAGAGTATGATAGCAAGGATGACAAGAATGTTGTTCTAGATGGAGCCCCAGCTTGCATTATTTGTGGAGACAAGGATCATACTTCCAAGGAGCATGAAGGACAATGCCCCAATTGTGATGAAGACCATCCTGTTGGAGAATGCCCTACCTCTCAAGCTACTTGCTATCTTTGTGAAGGAAGTGATCATACTCCTGGCCTATGTCCTATCTATGCCATGGTAGAACAAAGGAAACAAGAAGGATCCAAGTCTACCAAAGGGAAAGGACCACTACTACTTCCAAGCAAGACAACCCAATTCAAAGGATCAAGGAAAATCAAGAAGCCCAAGCAAGACATGAGCCTTGTACAATGTCGTAAATGTAAGGAAATGGGACACTACTCTAGTGGATGCCCAGAGAACATAAAGAATAAAGGAATAGACCAAGTATGGTGTAACAACTGTAATGAACCAGGTCATTTTGTAGCAACTTGCCCACAAGAGCAACGTAAAGAACTCAAAGACATTAATTGCTTCAACTGCAAGAATCCAGGACACTATGCAAGCAACTGTCCAGAAAGGATGAAGAACAAGTTGAACAAGCCTATGGAGAAGCTCAACCTTGGTCCATGAGTCAAACATAGGAATAAAGCAAAAGTTTAACATAGAGAAATTCCAGGACCCAAGAAGGCCAATATGTAATTTTGTTTGACAATATTTTAAGGGTGGTAGTACCCTAGCTGCTTTGAACTTGATTGTAACCCTAACCTTCCCAAATCTCGGGACGAGATTTATTTTAAGGTAGTACTTACATCCCAAGATTTTCCAAATCTTGACATGTGAAAATAAAAGATTAAAATAAAACTTTGTTTGATTTTCAGATCCAGAAGAAACTTTTTAACTCCAAACTCATTTGAAATGAATAAAACCTAAAGGGATTCATAAAATAAAACATTTAATAAAGAAGATTAAAAATGTTTTGGAATTACTATTTTTGGATCCTTTAATAAAAGATCTGGTGTTCAAAAGAAAAGATGGATTTATAAATAAAGATTATTAATTAAACCAAATTAAAACCTTGGCCAAGCTTTGGAATAAGCACATTTTGTTTTGAATAAAAATAAACAAAAGATTATTTAAATAAATTAATAAGGACCTAATAACCAAATTCTATACAAATAAAAGGTTTTACCAATTTAATGGAAACATCAAAACTTGTTAAAAATTATTTAAAATAAGTTTTCTAAGTATTTTAAATTCACAAATAAAATCTACAAAAATGTTTTGACTTTGCTTTGGACTTTAAAATAAATATTCTCAATAAAACAAACCCTAGTGGATTTAAAAATGAAAGTCTATGTTATTTAATTAATAAAGGACTCTAAAATAAAAGGTTATTTTGTTTTAAACAACTTTTCCAAATATCCTTAGTTTCAAATAAAACCTACTGGTTTGATTTTGAAAGTAATTGGATTTCAAATAGAGATTTTATTAATTAAATCAAACCATATTTTATTAAAAACTAGATCCATTTTATTCAAATAATAAATGGATCCTAAAATAAATAAGAATATTATTTTGAATTTGGATTATGTTACTAAACAGAACCAAAATACAAGTTCAAAGTTTGTTGAATGTTTGATTGGATTTAAGTGTGATTTGTTTGATTGAAATATCAAATCAGGAAATAGAAACAGAAAAAGAAAAGAAATCAGAAACGGAAAAAAATAACAAAGAGGGCAACCCAACCCAGGCAGCCCACTAAGCCCAACAGCCCACCTGTTCTTTCTCTCCCGAACCGTTTTCTACACCGCAAACATAACCCCACCCCCTCACTGACTGGTGGACCACTTGTCCCTTTCGTTTTCCCACTGACAGCGGACCCCACATCCACTGTTCTCCTTCTTCCTCCCCGCGACCTCCTCCTCCCCATAACCTCGCTGCCGTTGCTGCAGTAACTCCGCGCGTTCAATTCGCCTTAACACCGCGATAATTCCTCGTCGCGACCACGTCCTTAAAATCGCCTTCTCCTCCGCGACGTATTCCCCCAGCCCACTTCCCCTCTCTGCCTCTAGGCTGTCGCCAATTCACTCTGTACCGCCGCCACTCCGACGATGTTCAGGTGATGATTCCGGCGGAACCAGACCACCCCAAGCCTCACTGACCAAGCACGCAACTTCCCCACTCCCTAGCGCATCTCCCCGTACCAACCGTTCATCCGGGTGCCCGAAGTCGTCTTCGACAAAATCTGAAGCGCCCGCCGTCGTATTTTACTCCGTGGCATATCTTGGTATGAGCCGACCACCCTAAGCTCTCTCAATCACGCTCACAGCTTTGTCATGCTCTTCCGCGACTAATCATGCCCTCGGTTTACCCTCTCGAGATCTACAGCAACGCCAACATCGACGACTTGCATCACTGCCATCTGACTTCCTCTCCGACGTCGTCTCCCTGGTAAACTAGACCACCCCTCCTCTTCTCTTTCACGCACGCGTCATCACAATGACCTCGCGCAGCTAACCCGTCCTCTGTTGGTCTTCTCGTGAACTACAGAGTACCCGAGCACCCCTTCCCTCGAAAATCACACGACCGACAACACCTCATCCTCGCGACTTCGGTGAGCTTGCTTTCCCTCTTCTTCGCGTCCTGTTTCATCAGCGCCCGTCATCCGTCATGCCTCGTCGCAGTCACGCCCATCCGTGACGGTCGATGGCGTAGATTAGATCGGATCGGACGAATAGGATAGAACCACTTATTCTCGAAAGGGTATGTGCTCAGAACCGTTCGATCTAACTTAATCCAGCGGCTCACGATCGCAATCCACCCGAAGCGGTACCCGCGAGTAGAAACACGCCGCGTGTCGTCTGTTAAAATTAGAAAACAGATTTGAATCTGATTTAAATTGCAAACTTCAAATCCTTATATCTTTTGATCCACACGTCCAAATTTTGCAAATTTTATATCAATGAATTCAGGAGAACAAGCCCTAGCCAACCCTACCCTTAGTTTTGCAAATAGTATTTGGTAGATTGTTTGAAATTGCAGATTCTTTTGTGTGCTTGCTAACATTGGAAAAATCATTTAAAAATGAATTTTGAGATCAAACCTTTGCCAATTGGTTTATTGTGACCCTACTGACCCTAGGAACCAACCCATAGTGTTAAAAATGATTTTTGTGAAATTTAAGTTGAATTAGTTAACTTAGTCATTTTCTAGCCAAATAAACTCATTAAATTTTATTATGGAAAAGTTTGTGCAAGGAAAACTTTGGGAAAATGTTATGAACCCAAACCTACTGACCCAAAACACCAAAGCCTTGCCAAGAGCAACTCACTTGGTGAAAAACCTAAAGTTTACTTTACTTTAAAAAGAATGATTTTCACCACATGAAAGGTTGAATGGATTTTAAAATAGACTTTGGGCAAAACCCTTTAACTAATGACTTTGCCATTTTGGTGAATGACCAATGTGGACCTTACAAAGTTTATAAACCTAGTAGAGACCAACCTTGCAATAGAACCCTCTTTTTACAAGACTTAGGAACCATTGCTTTGTGTATGTGAATTATTGTTTGAATGATTGGAATGCTACTTGATACTATGCTTGCTTGATTGTAGTGAAATTAACAAAGTGTGAGACTAGCAAGATCAAGGGGTGACTATCATTCCTTAAAACAAAAAGGCAAGTTACACTATCATACAAAAGACCTACTATTTTCATTATACTTAGTAGATTTTGTAAACATGCATGAAAATGTTTTATACTTATGCTATGCTAATCCTAATAGGATTCCCTATACTCTCCTTAGTGAAAATATTAAAGTTGTACATGCTTAGCCATGCTATGTTTGAAAAGAGATACATGTTGAGATTTTACAAAGATTAAGAAAAAGACTTGTGTTTTATATAATAAAACAAGGACTCAATGAACCACCTAGGTGGTGGACACTTTATGTTTTGGAGAAGGTGGCAACAAAAGGGAACCATGTCTATGGCAATCACTTTGTGTTGTGCTCCAAAATGAAAACCACCTAGGAAACTTAGAGATCGAACATGTTTCTCCAATTGTGGCTTTCATGTACAACCACATGCTATTATGGCTCTGGCTTAGTCAACTACATTAGGAAGACCCATACATTGTCTTTAGTTACCGGACATGGGGATCTGGAATGCTTCATGGGGGCTGAAGACAAGCTAGCAATGATGTATGGGAGGACCTTTTGGAAAGACTTCGTCACATTCTCAGTCTGCCAGTACTCCATCTTGGTGAGCACTAATCCAGTAGGCCACTGGTGGCAACAAGATGGGATTGTGTCATGTGGGTAAAGTGTACTCCTTCTGCAGAAGTTAATAAAATCTAAGTACTTAGCCGTGTCCCCGGTTATGGACAATACTGAGCAACTAAAGTTTGAACTATGGGAGATCTCGACATTCTAATTTCTAATATAAAAACTTGATGCACTTGGGGGTACCAAGGAATTCAAAGAGATTTGATAAAGCTTGATGCACTTGGGGAGTTACCAAGGTGCTCAAGAGCATGATGTACTTGGGGTTACCAAGGGACTCATGAGATTTTGATAAAACTTGAAGCACTTGGAGTAACCAAGTAGCTCAAGGGATTTTTTTTTACAAGGACTTGAACACTTGAGTTTCTACCAAGGAGTTCAAGGAACTTGGAAAAGAGATTTGAAAAGAGATTTGACAAATCAATTTGAAAAAGATAGGATAAATGTTGCTTTATGCAAATAAGCCCCAAACTCTACTTAGCCAAATATGCATGTATGGATAGGATCCACTCATATTATACATAAAGTGAAACTTTCCAATACAATTCAAATGTATTGACCCTTGTGGCTGTAACTTGTAATGTTGCAGGTTGATTGTTTTAGAATGAAGATTGTTTGATTGACTAGGATTACAAAGTCTACAACCAACATCTGCCTGTGACACTTTGATGATGAAGGACCCATACTTATAGTTATTCCGCTGCAATGTAATGTAATAGCCAAATGAGCTATGTATGATGTAATAAAATTATGTTATTCCTGGTTATAAAGTTATGTTATGACCATTGTTTCTTGATATTACATCTTAACTGTGGATGCTAGCTATTGATCCAGGGACTAGCATTGTAAAACACAGGAGGGATCTACAATATTGGGTAGGGACCTCCTACACTTTCCCAGCTAAGGTAAAGTAGTCTTCTATGATTATTAGTGCAAATAACAAAGGTACAATGAAAACTGTGGAGCCTGGTAAGCAATTGAATGTTGAACTGTGGTAGCTATTGTGAAAGACACTGTCACTAGAAATACAGAGGATGAGCATATTTTATTTTGTGAAGACTCTTCTAATATTATCTCTCATCCTAGTAAGGCTAGAAAATCTAGTGTTCATGTGCTTTCTGTTAAATTTGGTGATCATTGCTACTATGGTTTATGTGATATTGGTGCTAGTTCTAGTGCTATTCCTTATGAGCTTTACAGGGAAATTATGCATGAGATTGGTCCTTGTGAGCTTGAGGACATTGATGTGGTTATTCACCTTGATAACAAGGAAACCATTTGACCCATTGGCATTGTAAGATATGTCGAGGTTATCTGCGGTAAGATTAAGTATCCTGCTGATTTTCTAGTGCTTAATTCAGCAGCTAGCAAAACTTGTCCTATCATTTTTGGTAGACCTTTCTTGAATACTTGTGGAGCTATTATTGATTGTAATAAGGAAAAAGTTTTAACTAAGTTTGATGGAGATTCTTATGAGTTTTACTTTTCCAAATTTGCTAAAGCTCCTTGTGAAAACAGCTTGCCTAATAAAGATTTCAGGATGGAACAACTTGCTTCTATTGATCTGATTTATGACCTTGGACCTCTTTTTGGTGATTGTAATTATGCTTACTCAGATGATCAAGTTGTTTCCAGTGACAGTTATATTGTCAACTTTATTCAAAATGCTACTGAAAGTTATTTTGACAGAGGGAAACATGGTTTTATGCATCTCAATGATATTAAGTTTCTCCGTTTTATGTTGAAAGCTTTGAAGCTGCATCTGTTTTGTCTTCATATGCTAGTGGATTTTTGTTTCAACAATTCGTTTTCTCATGATACCCCCATGCATAGGAAGTGGGTTAGAGTCAAGTGTGTTGGTTATTTGCTTCTTGATGCTCTCTTTCATTTCAAATATATATCTCCTTTGTGAGCAACTTTGAAAGTTTCAAGCCTAACTTAAAGGCATTAAAGAAAAGTACTTGTTGGGAGATAACTCAAGAGTTTTATCGAGTCTTGGAAGTTATTACTTCAGTAATAACCGCTCCTTATCCTTTTTTGTTTTGGTTTTTGTGTCAAGTTCAACTACGTTTGTGAAGTAGAGGAGTTGTCAAAAGTGGTTGTCCTGGGACTGTGTTGTATTGTAAAAATTCGTGAGGGAGATCAGTACTTCGGATGGAGCTGAATTTTTCTGAGCTTGTTCTCCAGGTTGTTACCCAACTTTCATCAGTTCTGCACTTTTAGATTTGAGCAACAGAAGGTTCTCGAAAAAACCAATCTTTACCTGCTTGTCTGTTTTGACAGATTTTTGCCTTCGTTTGCATTTGCCTCTTACAGAAGCTTTTGTTTTGATGGGCTTTTAGTTGAAGTGTGTACCTAAAGGTTTGTTGTTTTTTATTACACTAATGTTGTCATTAAGTTTGTGCAAGGGTTTTGTATGAAGGAAATTTTCAGGAGAAAGAGAAAAGGAATCTGCAGAATTCGTCTTTGAATAGGTAAAAGTAGTGAAAACAGAAGGTTCGTGAAACTCCAATATTTTTATATTTTTGATGTTTTTAGTACATAAGGAAGACTATGAGACGGAACTGAAGAGGAAACAGAGTCCGGGGTGGACAAACCCACCCCAGGCACGGGCCCAGCCTGGCCACGCTTGAGGGGGGTGTGCCACCCTCGAACTCTGTCTTCGCCTCGTTTCCGTGTCAGTACCTTCCTTATGCCTTTAAACTTCGTAATATATAACCCCCCGGGTTCCCCGAGGTCCTTGCATCGTGTTCTCGCCGTGTTTTTGTTTCGATCTGTTTCTGTCAGGAAAATTCTCAGATTTGGATCCTCAATGTCTTCCTCTGGATCACCCACGGAGGATTCCTCTGCGGACATCCTCAACATGTACATGTATGAGTTGAGGATTCATCCCAAATAGTTGATCCTCAAGGAGAGGAAGGTACAGATGAAAGAAGTTCAAGGTCCTAAAGGCAGTATAGAAGACATGATGGAAGCATTGGAACAGGAAGTTTTCAGGTACAAGAAGATGGCAGAATGCGAAGTGGGTGTTATTCACAAGATAAGTTCAGAACTCATCACCAAGCACGAGGGAGAAGTTGCTGGGCTCCGAGAAGAGATATTCTCACTCCGTCAGACCACCAATCAATTGCAAGCACAACTCTATGACATACATAACCAAAACTATGAGTATGAGGCTAGATTTGATTGCATAAGCTCTACTGCTAGTTTCAGGATTACAGAGACAAGGACATCCTTTTTGGATGGGGAACCATTGCCTTGGAAGTTTTATGATGACAAGGGAACACCACCACCACCGAAGTAGTAATTCATCATCAGGTTTGGCATCCCCTTGGCTTGTTCCAAGCTTGGGGGAGTGCCGCGGTATCACCACCATTGTCTTTTATCTTTTTAGTGGATTCATATCTGTGGTAGAGAGGTTATCTTATAGTTTGGTTTGCATGTGGAAGTATCTCTCCTTTAGTTGATTATCTATGTATCCCTTGGTGTGAGTGCCTTTATTGAATATTAATGAGAAGTCTCATCTTTTACTTTTTGCACTTCTTATTTTAGTTTGCAATCTCTATTATATGATGGATCTTGTTGATCAGTATTGGCACCACTTTGGGATCATCAAGTGGATCTAAATTGGTTTTGGCAAATCAAGTTCTGGTCAGTAGAAATCCTTTTTGAGGTTTGAAAGAGGAAGAAAAAAAGCTTACAGGTATTTTGTATCATTTGTTTTCTTTCTTGTTGGCTCATAAGCTTAGTATTCTTTATTTAAGATCTTTTGTGTTTTCAAGGAAGATTACATGTTTGGCTTTATTACTTGTATGTTTGCTTGTTTCTTTCAACTCTCTTGCTTGCTACCCAGCCTTGATAGCCAAAAACCTGTTTTGAGAAGGCATACTTCTCAAAATTCCAAATCCCTTTGAACCAAAACTTTTGCCATTTGTGTCCACCATATCTACCTAGTAGCTTTGTTGCTATTCCAAGCAAATTCTAAAGTTTCATCTACCTTTCGAATTAAAAAGTATTTTGTTATGTGAAAAATAGTTAGTAAAGCTCTCACGAACTTGATGGCACACTTTATTTCTTGCCCCTAATAGACTTGAACCATTGTGCCATCAAAGTTGTATATGCTTGCATCTATACGTTGGAATTAGCAGGACCGTGCTGTCACGGGGAACGTTTTCAACATTGCACTTGTACTTTGTACACAGTTGATATCGTGCTCTTTTGTCTATGGATGTCAACGGTGTGAAATAAAGAGGGAACTTGTAAGTCCATGGAGTTTGTATCCTGTGTTAGAGAAACGCCTGGGCCGCTAGCCTAAGCCATGCCTAATCATGGTGGAAACTTGCAGCATCACCATAGTGAGCTATCTATGAAGCATCCTCAATAAAAAGCTATACATATGGTAAATAAAGAGATTGCTGAGATGCTCATTGTCTACTTTCCTTGTCATTTTGGTTATGGGAAAGATCCTGTACCATGTGCAAGGGGTACCCCGTTGGCGGTTCTCAATGATATGCAAATACTTACAATGACAAGAACTTACCTGTGACCAAAGTTGAGTAGCATGAGGAGTGGCCCTCATATTCAAGGGACATGAGATTGCCAACTTAAATTTTGTCAAGCATATACTCCATCTTTGTGCACTTTAACCTTAATCATATCAAGATGCCTATGATAGGGGAAATGAGGGCTCAAATCTAGTAAGTACCACAATCTTTTGGAAGCTCTTTATGACCTGTAATCCCTGCTTCCCTCTATGAAGGGACCTTTCTCCCACTTCCAAGTTCAGTCAGTAAACCTACTTCCTCTCTATCTCCAGCAATCATTTGAGTTGTTGTGTTTCAAGCATTCATATGGTGATTTATTCAATCATGTTCTTTGTCTTCCTTGTTTGCGCAAAACTCTTATCCATTGAGTATTACTTTGAAAGCCTTCAATTGTGAAAAACCTTTTTGAGCAAAGAGTGCTCCTGTTTTGAAACTTCTACAAAAAGCTTTTGTGAAAAAATGTTTGCGAGGTGTTCTCTGACCAAGAACAAGTTTGCCAATTCCAATTATGATTTATCTTTACGCATCTCTATTGTGACTGTTATACTTGGTTGCAAGCTAAGTTATATAATGGTGAGTTGCTTTCTTCTATGAGTGGTGCAATGGTAAGTGTGATGCTTCTTGTTCCTATTCTTTTATCGACACTTCACTCCATAAACCTGTGGACATGTTTACTGAGCTTAGTTTTCGCTTGGAGACAAGCAAAGTCTAAGCTTGGGGGAGTTGATACGCCAATTTGCATCACCATTCTATATCATAATTTACCTCTATTCATTGATATTTGTCTTATTATGAGGTATTACTTATGGCTTTTCATCTGTTTATGCATGTTGGATGATTCTTGGAGGATGGACTGCCGAAGTGTGGATTCTGATGGAAAATAATGCGTTTCGATGCAATTTCACGAAGATCGGAAAAATAACAGAAAAATATGGAAACATATTATTTTCCCAGATGACGAAGGAATCCAGAAGGAGGAGCGAAGTGGGGCCGCAGGGGCCCATCACCACCCCTAGGCGCAGGCCCACCCGACCCCGCACCTAGGGCAGGTGTGGCCCACCTGCCCGGCCTCCGACTCCGCCCCTTCGCCTATATCTTAACTAAGGAACCCTAAGCCTGGGAGAGCGACCACAGATAGATTTCCGCTACCTCTGGGGGGGCGGAAAACACCAAGAGAGAAAGATCTCTTAGGCAGACAGATTTCTGCCGGGGGAATTCCTTCCTGGAGAGGGGAGATCGTCGCCATCAACACCATCGTCAAGCTAGGATTCATCGGGATCATCATCATCCACACGATCATCTCAACCAGCACCATCATCACCACTTTGTCTCGCTGTAACAATTGTGTTGCATATTGCTTTAGTTCTTAGGGGAAACTTTCCCGGTGTTGATTACTATTGTAGTTGATGCTTGTGAGTGGAACCATTGGATTATTGTTTATGTTCATATTGTTATCCATTACCATATCATATTTGATCTTGATCCATATGATGTCTTTTGAGTAGTTCGTTGTGTTCTTGAGGACATGGGAGAAGTCATGTTGTCAGTAGTGAATCTGTGATGAGTTATTATTCAATGGTTTAGTATTTAAGTTGTGGTGATATTCTTCTAGTGATGTCATGTGAACGTCGACTACATGATACTTCACCATTTATGGGCCTAGGGGAATGCATTGTGTATTTGGCTACTAATTGTGGGGTTGCCGGAGTGACAGAAACCTGAACCCCCGTTAGGACACCTTTGCACAAGGGAGTGTGATACGTTGGAAACGTATATATAATTTTTGATGCTCCATGCTTGTTTAGTATCTACTTTGCTTTACTTGTCCACACTTTTAGGTTCTTTTTACATGTTTTCTGGTACTAACCTACTAACAAGTTGCAACAGTGCCAGATGCCTGTTTTCTGATGTTTTTGGTTTCAGAAAAGTTAGTAAAGAAATATTCTCGGAATTGGACGGGACAAAGGACAAAGTCAATTACTTTTCGTGGGGAACAAGAAGTCCAGAGGAGAGCCGGAGGGGCCATCCAGGGGGGCCACACCCACCCTAGGCGCGGGTGGTCCCAGCCTCGCTCTTGGCTAGGGGTTTGCCACCCCTAGCCGCCTCCTCGGTCTCCCCTTCACCTATAAGAAGCCCCCGATGCAGAAACCCTGAGTACCCGATCAGAAATCAATGAAACCGTCTGTAGCCGCCGGCACCATCGTCCCTAGATCAGAGAGGGATCTAAAGTTCTTCCTGGCACCCTGCCGAAGAGGAGATCATCCCGGTGGCCTTCTCTCCGGTATGATGCGTGAGTAGTTCCACCTTGGACTATGGGTCCATGTAGTAGCTAGATAGTTGTATCTCCTCATTTGTGTTTTCATATATAGATCTTGTGATCTCCGTTCATGATCAATATCTAATCTATTTGTAATCATGCATGTTGTGTTTGCGGGGATCCGATGGATACTGAGATTATTATGTTGGTTTGATTAATGGTTTTGTCTTTATGATTCTATCATGTATGTGTTGTTTGTGATCTTGCATGCTCTCCATTGTTAGTAGCTATCTTGGCCAAGTAGTTGCTAGTGACTCCAAGAGGGGGTATTTATGCTCGATAGTGGGTTCATGCCTCTAGTTTCCAAGGGAAGTGACAATAATCTCTTCGGTTGTAGATGTGTTGTTGCTACTAGGGAGAAAACAACGGTCTCTTGTTCATGGAACATGTGGACTGTTTACCTTACACACTTTTCTTAAACCAGTTGTCTGTTTCTTGCAACTTAATACTGGAGGGGTTTCAGATGATAACCTGAAGGTGGACTTCTAGTCATAGATGCAGTTGGATGGCGGTCTATGTATCTTGTTGTATTGCCCAATCAACCTCATAGGATCTTTTTGACTAGTAATTGCATTGTAATGCCTTGCTCAGTTCCTGTCAATTGCCCTACTGTAATTTGTTCACCCTTCATGGCATGTTGTTTATCTAAGGAGAGCACCTCTAGTGAACTATGGACCCCGGTCCAATATTTACCATTGATACATCTTCCACTGTTACTTGTTTACTTGCTGCAAACCATTACCTTCCAGACAATACGTTTAATTCTTTGTTACAAAAAACCGGTGAGCTTGACAACCGCACTGTTCGTTGAGGCAAAGTCTTGAGTTTGTGTTGTGCAGGTCTTCACATTGCTTGCAACACCTGTGTGATGTTTCCTTCCTCCTTCTGGTTCGATAACCTCGGTCTCAACTGAGGGAAAACTTGCTGCTTGCTGCTTCACACCTTGCTCTTGGGGTTCCCAACAGGCTGTGCATAGACAGTCGTCAAGCTTTTTTGGCACCGTTGCCGGGGAGGCTAAGGACGTCTTCATAAGGGGAGTCCTTCACTTCCTTTATTTTTACTTTGTTTTTAGTTTTCTTTGTTTCTTTTGCTTGGTTTTGTTTGCCTCTTTTCAAAAAACCCCAAAAAATTAGTCTAGTTTGGTTTGCTTTCTTTATTCAAAAACACAAAAAAATTAGTTCCTACTCTAGTTGGTGGTCTGTTATTGCCTTGCTTGGTCATGCTTTCTATCAATGGATGGTTTCTTTGGAACTAGTTCTTATTGGCAAGGTGGGTTCACAGAGGAACAAAAGTATTATTATAAGGAACACCATTTGTCACAAAAAGGGAAACACCTATGGGAGCAAATTGATAAGTTGAATACTATTGCTAGAGACGTGTGCTCTATTTATAATGTTACTTATTTCTTTGATAAAGCTTGCTGCTGCAGGAGGTGTAAACACCTACCCTTTCAATGTGAGTATAATGATAATGTTACCATATCTTCATATGCTAAAGGAAATTATGACTTTTATGATGTGGAACAAATTAAAGAATTTATTGCTTTCAAGGGTGCATTTGAACTTGCCAGTTTGCTTGAAAATACTGATGATGCACCTTTATGAATCTGAGGTTTATGAGATACTTAAATTCTGCTTTGATAATTACAAGGAAGCAAATGGCTATATTCTTGAATATTTTAATAGATGTTTTCCACATTTGGAATAGACTAATGCCTTGCAGGAGCCTATGGAAGAAGAAATTGTTGAAACTGGAAGCTCATTAGATGAAAAAGAGGAGGAGAGTGATGAACAAAAGGAGGAAGAATGGATCTACCCATGCCTACCTTCTAATGAGAGTAACTCTTTACCTCTTATATTATTTGATTGTCTCCCATGCTTACCAAAGGAGGATGAATGTTATGTTCCTATGGATCCTTTTGAAATTTCTACTTTGGGTAAAGCCTGTGAAGGTTTTAATCCCACTATTTTTGAGCTTGATATAAATTATGTGTTTATAGATCATGAAAATCATGCTTTATGTGATAGCTATATTGTTGAGTTTATTCATGATGCTACTGAAAATTATTATGAGAGAGGAAAGTATGGTTGTAGAAATTTTCATGGTACTAAAACACCTCTCTTTGTGTTGAAAGTTTTGAGGTTACTCTTGTTTTCTCTTCTTATGCATGTCACTTTGTTCTTTGCGAACTTATTTGAGTACAAGATTCCTATGCATAGGAAGTGGGTTAGACTTAAAGGTGTTTTGAATTTTCTTCTTGATGCTCTCTTTTACTTCAACTCATAGTTCTTATGAGAGCATCTTCTCAAGCTATCAAGCCTAACTTAAAGGCGTTAAAGAAAAGTACTTGTTGGGAGATAACCCAAGAGTTTCCTTGAGTCTTGTAAGTTATTACTTCAGTAATGACCTCTCCTTATCCTTTTTGTTTGCTTTTTGTGCCAAGAATGACCTCTAATGAGAGGGAAGTAAGATTTGGGGAGTTGCTGTCCCTAAACAGATTTCTGTCCTCCACCAAAAAAAATCGTGAGGAGGCTCTGTAACTCGGATTGAGCTCAAACTTTTCTAATACATCCCCAATATGTTAGCTAACTTTTGTTAGTTCAACACTTTTTTATTTGAGCAACAGAAGATGTTCTAAAAATCGGTTTTTACCTGATGGTCTGTTTTGACAGATTTCTGCCATTATTTGCATTTGCTTCTTATTGATTCCTTTTTGAGTTATCTTTAGGTGAATTGAGCTTTTTGAAGGAGTTACTACAGTAGCTTGTGTTTTTAGTGAAAAGACTTGTTGTTCCAAAGCTTTGCCAGTGGTCTAATATATTTTGAATATACTAATGTTGCTAATGAAGATTGTGTGAAGTTTTGTATGAAGGATAAAATTTCAGGTGTAAAGGGAGAATGATGAAATGAGATGAAGAATGGACAAAATCTCAAGCTTGGGGATGCCACCATGGTGTCACACCAAGAAATATCCAAGAGGTACAAGTGCCAAAGCTTGGGGATGCCCAAGGCACCCCCTTCTTCATCAATAAAAAGCTCAGGTATGTCTAGACACTTCGTTTTTATTGTTTCATGCACAGTTGTGTTGTTCTTGGAGCGTCTTAGTTTTTGTTTGATTTGCTTAGTTTGTTTAGTTTGATTGAGTAGTTTGGACCCCCGCTCTCGCTGTGTTGTTTTGCAAATAAGTTTGCTCGGTGTTCGGAAAGGGGTGGTAAGTTCTTGCTTGAAGTGCAAGAGGAGCTCGCATTGACTGTGACTTAGACTTTAGCATGACAAGCTAGGTGTTTTTTTGGCATTATTCTTAGTGATTATTGCTGCAGCATGTCTTGTTCCAAACAATTGGAATTTCTTAGTGTGTCTTGAAGAAATTATGCGTTGTTTTAGCATGCAAAAGCATAGTATTGTGGTATTCTCCTTTGATGTTTTGCTTGGGTTGACTTGGCACAAGCTCACACCATGTTATGACTATGACAAGTCACCATTAGCCTCTATGATCATTTAGTCCTTGACTTGTAGTACCACTCTTTGCTTTGATTAGTATGCTTTGCTGCACTACATGATTTTGGCCATTATTGCTCTCTTAGTTGGTCGATCCCAGTCTTTTGCCAGCCTCCACCTGTATGAGTAAGTTCTACTCATGCCTCCAACTCCCAAGAAACCAAGTTATTCCAAAGTGTCCACTATAAATTCCTATGCATGGTGTGTTACACCATTCCAAGTATATTCTGTTTTCAACTATCTTCCAATTAAAAGTATTTTGTTATGTGAAAACTTAATGATTAAAGCCCTCACGAACTTGATGGCACACTTTATTCTTTGCCCCTAATAAACTTGAACCATTGTGACAACTTTGTTGTATATGCTTGCACTTATAAGTTGGAATTAGCAGAACCATGCTGTCACGGAGAACATTTTCAACATATCACCTGTACCTTGTTATACTCAGTTGATATCATGTTCTTTTGTCTATGGATGTCACCGGTGTGAAATAAAGAGGGGACTTGTAAGTCCATGGAGTTTGTATTCTGTGTTAGAGAAACGTCTGGGACGCTAGCCTAAGCCATGCCTAATCATGGTGGAAACTTGCAGCATCACCAGAATGATCTATCTATGAAGCATCCTCAATAAAAAGCTATGCATATGGTAAATAAAAAGATTACTGAGATGCTTATTGTCTGCTTGCCTTGTCATTTTGGTTATGGGAAAGCTCTTGTACCATGTGCAAGGGGTACACCGTTGGCGGTTCTTAATGATATGCAAATACTTACAGTGACAAGAACTTACCTGGACCAAAAGTTGAGTATGCATGAGGTGTGGCCCTCGTATTCAAGGGACTTGAGATTGCCAACTTATACTTCGTCAAGCATATACTCCAGCTTTGCCACTTTAACCTTAACCACTTCAAGATGCTTATGATAGGAGCAATGAGGGCTGAAAGCTAACAAGTACCATAATTTTTGGAAGCTCTTTTTGAAAATTGTAATCCCTTCTTCCTTTACAAAAAGGCCTTTCTTAGACCACTATTGAGTTTCCACCTTCTACCTTTAGGCACCATTAAGAGAGCATAGTAGTCATTCTGTGTGCAGTGTTCCAAAGCTTATTAATTTATGCATATTGTGATATTACTTGTTCGTGTGCTACTTTTTCCTAGTCACCCTTGTGAACTTTGCAGGTGTCATATGCATCTATTTGCTACTCTATGAGGGACAAGCCGATTGCCACTATGCTATGTTTTCTGCATGTGAAACAAACAAACGTTTTTCAATGCATGTTATTCATGATCTTTGTTTGTAGCTTGTCATGTTGCATGCATAGTTACTATGCCCTATTGATAGAACTCCATATTTCATGCACATGTTTAGAGTTCTTTGATCCCAGCTTTCAATGCTTGCAAATGGTTGGATCTTTATTGTGAGGGTGCATGTCACCTCAAAAATTATTTTGTTTATCACTTACCTACTCTAGGACAAGAAGGATTTAAGCTTGGGGATGTTGATACGTTGGAAATGTATCTATAATTTTTATGCTCCATGCTTGTTTAGTATCTACTTTGATTTACTTGTCCACACTTTGAGGTGTTTTTTACATGTTTTCTGGTACTAACCTACTAACAAGTTGCAACAGTGCCAGATGCCTGTTTTCTGCTGTTTTTGGTTTCAGAAAAGTTAGTAAAGAAATATTCTCGGAATTGGACGAGACAAAGGACAAAGTTAATTACTTTCCGTGGGTAACAAGAAGTCCAGAGGAGAGCCGGAGGGGCTGGCCAGAGGGGCCAAACCCACCCTAGGCGCGGGTGGGCCCCACCCGCGCCTGGCTAGGGTTTGGTCGCCCTGGCCGCTGCCTCAGTATCCCCCTTCGCCTATAAGAAACCCCGGATGCAGAAAACCTAAGGACCCGATCAAATATCCACGAAAACGTCTATAGCCGCCGCCACCATCATCCCTAGATCGGGGGATCTGAAGTTCTTCCTGGCACCCTGCCAGAGGGGAGATCATCCTGGAGGCCTTATCTCTGGTATGATGCGTGAGTAGTTCCACCTTGGACTATGGGTCCATGTAGTAGCTAGATGGTTGTATCTCCTCCTTTGTGCTTTCATGTATAGATCTTGTGAGCTCCGTTTATGATCAAGATCTAATCTATTTGTAATCATGCATGTTTTGTTTATGGGGATCTGATGGATATTGAGGTTATTATGTTGGTTTGATTAATGGTTTTGTCTTTATGATTCTATCATGTATGTGTTATTTGTGATCTTGCATGCTCTCCGTTGTTAGTAGCTATCTTGGCCAAGTAGCTGCTAGTGACTCCAAGAGGGGGTAGTTATGTTCGTTAGTGGGTTCATGCCTATAGTTTCCAAGGGAAGTGATAATAATCTCTTCGGTTGTAGATGTGTTGTTGCTACTAGGGAGAAAACAACGGTCTCTTGTTCATGGAACATGTGGACTTTTTACCTTACACACTTTGCTTAAAGAAGTTGTCTGTTGCTTGCAACTTAATACTGGAGGGGGTTCGGATGATAACCTGAAGGTGGACTTCTAGTCATAGATGCAGTTGGATGGCGGTCTATGTATCTTGTTGTATTGCCCAATCAACCTCATAGGATCTTTCTGACTAGTAATTGCATTGTTATGCCTTGTTCAGTTCCTGTCAATTGCCCTGCTGTAATTTGTTTACCCTTCATGGCATGTTGTTTATCTAAGGAGAGCACCTCTAGTGAACTATGGACCCCAGTCCAATCTTTACCATTGATACATCTTCCACTGTTACTTGTTTACTTGCTGCAAACCATTACCTTCCACACCATATGTTTAATCCTTTGTTACAGCAAACCGGTGAGCTTGACAACCTCACTGATTCATTGGGGCAAAGTCTTGAGTTTGTGTTGTGCAGGTCTCCGCGTTGCTTGCAACACATGTGTGACGTTTCCTTCCTCCTGGTTCGATAACCTCGGTCTCAACTGAGGTGTCGTGGTATTGCACGGCAGATGCTACAGGGGGTAGCTTACGTAGAGGGAGCAAGGCGACATAGGAGAATCCGGGGGCGAGATTGGCACACGATGTACCCAGGTTCACGTCCCCTCGGTGGAGGATCGCTACGTCCTGCTATCAATCCATTATATGATCATAGATTGGTTTACATGGTATCCGCCGTAGGCGGAGGGAGAGACTAGATCTAATCTAATGTAGGAGAAGAGCATACCCCTTGGGGGTGCCCCTGGTGGCTTTATATATGTAGCCACCTAGGGTTTACAAGTGCACTAATGGGCTTTGTATTGGAGTCGCCGTCTTGGAACTCTAGTCGGCGCCGCTTGTTCGGGTCCAGCGTGCGCCAGTCGCCGTATTGGGCGAGTCGACCCGCTCTGGGCTTGGCTTCAGTCGGCTCGATCCAGCTGGCGAATCCGCTTAGTGGGTATACCCTGATTGGTATTCCCCCATCAGTAGTCCCCGAGCGCGTTGTTGATTCGACGTGGGCTTGAGGCATGGCGCGGAGAGTCTTGACAATGGGTCGTGGCGAATCGGCGACGAGCTCCTGAACAGAGGAAAGAACCGTGAAGCGGGAGGCAGTCGGCGTGAGCCATTCGGTGATGGCCAGTTGGTGAAAGACGCAGGGTGTCGGTGAAGCCGCTAGTTACGGCGAGTCCCCGAACGTGGAGCGTTCCGAGTCCCCGAGTGTGGCGAGTGGCGAGGTCAAGCGACCGGCGTGTGGCGCTGTCTGTAGCACGCCGAGGCCCCGAGCGCGTTGAGCACGCGAGGGCGAGTTCGCGGCGGCGAGTCTCCGAGCATGTTGAGTACGCGCGGGCGAGTTCGCGGAGGCGAGTACGCGAGGGCGAGTGTCCATGGCGGCGAGTCCCCGAGCGCGTTGAGTACGCGAGGGCAAGCGTCCGCGGCGGCGAGTCCCCGAGCGCGTTGAGTACGCGAGGGCGAGTGTCCGCGGCGGCGAGTCCCCGAGCATGGAGAGTATGCGAGGGCGAGTCCGCGGTGGCGAGTCCTCGAGTGTGTTGAGTACGCGAGGGCGTGTCCGCGGTGACGAGTCCTCGAGAGTGTTGAGTACGCGAGGGCGTGTCCGCGGTGACGGGCGAGCCGCCGAACGTGAAGAGTCTGTGGTCATGGGGAGTCCCCAAGCATGGAGAGTGCGAGAGGTTAGCGACTCGCGGTCGCGGAACCACGCGTACACGCGGTATGCCTAGGAGTAGTCCCCGAGGCTCGAGTTGGCTCGTAGAGGCGACTTGAGGCTCATATTTTGAAAATAGTAGTGGTTGTTTGCTGAGCGTGGCGAGTGGCGAGGTCGAGCGACCGGCGAGTGCCGAGTCCCCGAGCGCGGCGAGTCCGCGAGGGGAGAGTCCCCGAGCATGGCGAGTCCGTGATGATTGCGAGTCCGCGAGGGGAGAGTCCCCGAGCGTGGCGAGTCCGCAATGATTGCGAGTCCGCGAGGGGAGAGTCCCCGAGCGTGGCGAGTCCGCAATAATTGCGAGTCCGTGAGGGGAGAGTCCCCGAGCATGGCGAGTCCGCGATGATTGCGAGTCCGCGAGGGGAGAGTCCCCGAGTGTGGCGAGTCCGCGATGATTGTGAGTCCGCGATGATTGCGAGTCCGCGAGGGGAGAGTCCCCGAGTGTGGCGAGTCCGCGATGATTGCGAGTCCGCGAGGGGAGAGTCCCCGAGTGTGGCGAGTCCGTGATGATTGCGAGTCCGTGAGGGGAGAGTCCCCGAGTGTGGCGAGTCCGCGATGATTGCGAGTCCGCGATGATGTTGATTGCGCTGTTTTTGTTAGCGAGTCTCTCGTCTTGGCCCGGGGGGCCAGTCGCATGGCGACTCCAAAGACGGCTCTCGGCTGGGCGTTTTTCCTGGACGATCCGAGGCTCGGTTTGCAAGTACTCTTCCACAGTACTTGGCCGTGCGAGTCGCACTGTCTAAGGTTGAGGAGGACATGGTGCTGTTTGTGTAGCACTACCATTTGTCTTGGCCCGGAAGGCCAGTCGAGCAAGGCGACTCCAATGATGGCTCTCGATTAGCGTTTTTCGTGGACGATCCGAGGCTCGGTTTGCGAGTCCTCGTCCGCACTACTTGGCCATTGCGAGTCGCTCTTTCAAAGGTTGACAAAGGCGAATAGATTTTTCCCGGGGGAAAGAGACGCCCAGTGGTGAGTCCATGCAGCGTGGCATGCGACCCTCTCTGGCGACTCAGACGATGAAGGTCCCTTAGCAGGCGTGGTGTACGCATTTTTCGTAGCGGACAGGGTCGCATGGCATTTAGCCGGAAAAAGTCGACGCGGCGGACGGAGGTCGCGCTATGGCGAAGTCGGCGGTGGACACGGAGTCGACGCGGAGGACAGAGGTCGCGCTATGGCGATGTCGACGCGGCAGACGGAGGTCGCGCTATGGCGAAGTCGACGTGGCGGACACAGGGTCGACGCGGCGGACGGAGGTCGCGCTATGGCAAAGTGGACGCGGCGGACACGGGGTCGACGCGGCGGACGGGAGTCGCGCTATGGCGAAGTCGATGCGGCGGGTGAGTCCGCAACGGGCGAGTCCCCGAGCCTAGCGAGTCCGCGTTTAAGCGTGTCCGCGTTTAGGCGAAGGTCCGGAGCATACGGATCCACGGACGTGGGGTGTCACGGCGTGGCTGAGTCCACGAGGCAAGTCGCCGAACATAGGAAGTCGCGACGTGGCGAGCCCACGATGGACAAGTCCGTGACAGGCGAGCAATCCAAGCCAGCATCGGGTGAATCCGCGACCGATTGACGCGACGCTCGGCGAACTGCACATTACGATTTGGTTTTGCCGTGCTTGCAGAGACAAAAAGATTAATAGACATGATAGAATATAAAAATTTGAATAAGGTAGCGAGAGAAATTATAGCGATCCAAATCCAATCATGGGCCACTTGGGAGATCTGCTCCAGCGCTGTGGCCAGATCAGGACGCCCTTCTTCAACCTCGTTATGGAACCATGATCAGTATAGTTGAAAAACATACAAATAAGACTACGTGTGTGACGGATTAAATCCGAACAGAACAAAGAGAGAGAGAGAGAGATCGTCAGATTTAATAATCAAAGAGATAGGAAAAACCGACTAGGCTGGGGACGAAATCACGTGGTGTCCTTTCCTGAAATTGATCGATTTGTTTACATCTCTTGGACAGAGATGTCCCTTTTCCTCGGGCTATGCGTTCATCGGTGCCTTGCCATCTAAATTTGGCTTCTGATTTTTCTCATTGAAGTCGCGTGCGCGTTGGGGAAGATGACCCGACTGCATCCAAAAGAAAGGAAATCATCCATGTAAAATAAAACACGGATCTCACCTTTGTCTGTCCGTATCAAGGAGGCGAATTAGGCTACAGAAAAATCAGCGGCAAAGTAGAACGGGATGTCGGCTAGGTGCAATCTTGTCGCACGATGAGGGATCCCGCCCGGATTATCACCCTCCAAGCACCGCTAGCCCCACGGTGGGCGCCAACTGTCATGGTATTTCACGGCAGATGCTACAGGGGGTAGCTTACGTAGAGGGAGCAAGGCGACGTAGGAGAATCCGGGGGCGAGATTGGCACACGATGTACCCAGGTTCACGTCCCCTCGGTGGAGGATCGCTATGTCCTGCTATCAATCCAGTATATGATCATAGATTGGTTTACATGGGAGCCGCCGTAGGTGGAGAGAGACACTAGATCTAATCTAATGTAGGAGAAGAGCATACCCCGTGGGGGTGCCCCTGGTGGATTTATATATGCAACCACCTAGGGTTTACAAGTGCACTAATGGGCTTTGTATTGGAGTCGCCGTCTTGGGCCTCCAGTCGGCGCCGCTTGTCCGGGTCGCCGATCCGTATCAGATCGACCCGCTCTGGGCTTGGCTTCAGTCGGCTCGATCCAGCTGGCTAATCCGCTTCGTGGGTATACCCTGATTGGTATTCCCCCATCATGAGGGAAAACTTGCTGCTTGCTGCTTCACACCTTGCTCTTGGGGTTCCCAACAGGCTGTGCGTAGACAGTCGTCACTTTGCAGGTGTCCTATGCATTTAATTGCTACTCTATGAGGGACAAGCTGATTGCCACTATGTTATGTTTTCTGCATGTGAAACAAACAAACGTTTTTCAATACATGTTGTTCATGATCTTTGTTTGTAGCCTTTCATGTTGCATGCATAGTTACTATGTCCTATTGTTAGAACTCCATCTTTCATGCACATGTTTAGAGTTCTTTGATCCCAGCTTTCAATGCTTGCAAATGGTTGGATCTTTGTTGTGAGGATGCATGTCACCTCAAAAATTATTCTTTTATCACTTACCTACTCGAGGACGAGCAGGAATTAAGCTTGGGGATGTTGATACGTTGGAAACTTATCTATAATTTTTGATGCTCCATGCTTGTTTAGTATATACTTTGCTTTACTTGTCCACACTTTGAGGTGCCTTTTACATGTTTTCTGGTACTAAACTACAAACAAGTTGTAATAGTGCCAGCTGCCTGTTTTCTTTTGTTTTTGGTTTCAGAAAAGTTAGTAAAGAAATATTCTCGGAATTGTACGGGACAAAGGACAAAGTCAATTACTTTCGGTGGGGAACAAGAAGTCCAGAGGAGAGCCGGAGGGGACAGACAGGGGGGCCAGACCCACCCTAGGGGCGGGTGGGCCCAGCCCCGCGCCTGGCTAGGGTTTGCCACCCCTCGAAGCCTCATCAGTCTCCTCCTTCGCCTATAAGAAGCCCCCGATGCAGAAACCCTGAGTACCCGATCAAAAATCCATGAAACCGTCTGTAGCCGCCGCCACCATCGTCCCTAGATCGGGGGGATCTGAAGTTCTTCCCGACACCCTGACGGAGGGGAGATCATCCCGAAGTCCTTCTCTCCGGTATGATGCTTGAGTAGTTCCACCTTGGACTATGGGTCCATGTAGTAGCTAGATAGTTGTATCTCCTCCTTTGTGCTTTCATGTATAGATCTTGTGATCTCCATTCATGATCAAGATCTAATATATTTGTAATCATTCATGTTGTGTTTGCAGGGATCCGATGGATATTGAGATTATTATGTTGGTTTGATTAATGGTTTTGTCTTTATGATTCTATCATGTCTGTGTTGTTTGTGATCTTGCATGCTCTCCATTGTTAGTAGCTATCTTGGCCAAGTAGTTGCTAGTGACTCCAAGAGGGGGTATTTATGCTCGATAGTGGGTTCATGCCTCTAGTTTCCAAGGGAAGTGACAATAATCTCTTCGGTTGTAGATGTGTTGTTGCTACTAGGGAGAAAATAATGGTCTCTTGTTCATGGAACATGTGGACTGTTTACCTTACACACTTTGCTTAATGCAGTTGTCTGTTTCTTGCAACTTGATACTGGAGGGGGTTCGGATGATAACCTGAAGGTGGACTTCTAGTAATAGATGTAGTTGGATGGCGGTTTATGTATCTTGTTGTATTGCCCAATTAACCTCATAGGATCTTTCTGACTAGTAATTGCATTGTTATGCCTTGCTCAGTTCCTGTCAATTGCCCTGATGTAATTTGTTTACCCTTCATGCCATGTTTTTTTATCTAAGGAGAGCACCTCTAGGGAACTATGAACCCCGGTCCAATCTTTACGATTGATACATCTTCCACTGTTACTTGTTTACTTGCTGCAAACCATTACCTTCCACACAATATGTTTAATCCTTTGTTACAGCAAACCGGTGAGCTTGACAACCTCACTGTTCGTTGGGGCAAAGTCTTGAGTTTGTGTTGTGCAGGTCTTCGCGTTGCTTGCAACACCCGTGTGATGTTTCCTTCCTCCTTTTGGTTCGATAACCTCGGTTTCAACTGAGGGAAAACTTGCCGCTTGCCGCTTCACACCTTGCTCTTGGGGTTCCTAACAGGTTGTGCGTAGACAGTCGTCAGAGTGTAGGATCTCAGAGTTTAAGGTTGTGGTTAGATTTATATCTTAATTACTTTCCTGTAGTTACGGATGTTTGCAGGGGGTTTAATCACAACTATGTATTAGTCCAAGTAAGGTCGGTACATTAGCACAAGTTCACCCACACAACACTTACAACACCAAAGAAGAGTACTCAGCTATTTGAAGCGAAAGCACTTGACAGAATTCCCATGTATCCTCGAGAATGTTTGATCCTTATAAGTATTTCCACCTGCTTGTCCTTTGCTAAGAAAGGATTGGGCCACTTGCTCTGTTTGTTCGTTGTCTTTATTACTTGCTCTTTGTTTTGTTTCCTTGTCAGAAAACCAATAAAAATCCATTTGCTAAGTATTCACAGGGATTTCCTTCTCCATACCACTGTTCAGCACCTTCTGCTCCTCGTTGGGATCGACACTCCTATTTATCAAAAGTACTACGATACACCCCCTATACTTGTGGGTTATCAAACTGCTGCACAAGGGTGATGTTGTAATCTTCACGGAGCTCCATCAAGCCGAACAACCCTAACTTCTCACAAATCCATAGTGCATCAGAGAAGTAGGAGTTGTTCCTCATCTGCTCTACACTCATATACTTCTAGGGGCACAAAGGTGAATTATTGAGCACGCTGTAAATGTATTTCATGAAAATAGCTTTCTCCTTCCTCCAATAGCATGGGTCCTCGCTGGTACGTGGCAAGGCATAGAAATCAGTCTTCCGCAGCTCATGGTACTATTTCTTTGACATGTGGGTCAAAGACTGAAGATTGTCGTACTTTGCCCTCTTGTCACGGTTCTCTTCCTCAACCCAGTCCTACTCCCTCCTCATGTATGTTGCATCACAGGTCTGTTGTCTCCAGTTGGACTGGGGCACAACATACTAACCCTCAGTCTCATCATAGCATGGATTAGCCTTTTTTGACTTGGCCTTGGTGCGAGGAGGACGACGAGAACCAGAACCTGTGAACAACAATGAGTGAGATAGCATGGAGGTAAGAATATTGTAACATCCCTAAAATCATGTTTCAAAACTCATTCATATCGTTCGTGCATCCATGATCATTTAGGGTTCCTTTTCAAAATCATTTCAAAAACAGGAGCATCTGATGCTCATTATTTTATGTAAGTATGCTATAGCCTTGTTGCTACCTTCTATGAGAAAGGTACTTATTTTAATCAGAATTGTTTTGAGTTCAAACTTAGGTGTTGTTTCTAAAGTTTGGTCAAGGTTTGAAAACAAATTATGATTTATAAACCAATCTTTTACTATTTATAATTACTTAACTAGAGCTTTTTTTTATTTTTCAGAACTCAAGTTGATTTTAAAGGGTGAACAGTCGTGTTACACATTCTAGGAGGCAAGAATCAACAAAATTTAGTGTGGGGAAAGTTTCATTTAAAACAGTTTTGATTTGATCTTTCAAATTAAAACCAGAAATTCGAATCAGAAAAAGATAAAGTGAAAGGTAGGAAAAAAATAAAGCAAACAGCCAATCTAGCCCTACCCAGCCCAGCAAACCATTCTGGCCCAGCAAGAGCCCACTCGGGAACCCCTTTGCCTCTGTTATTTTTCACCCACGCGCTCACCCATAGAGTCATTGACGCAGGGACCCCACCTCCTCTCTTTTTCTCTCGCTGACAACAGAGGCCCACACGTCAGTCATCGTCTCCACCCCCAGCGACCAGTTCTTCCCCAAATTCCTTCGGCCGTTTCCTGTTTAATTCCGTGTCTTCAATTCCGTTGAATGCTCGAGTAATTCACGCCCACGGCCTCGCCTACTTAAGCACCATGCCTCCCTTCCCCTTTTTCCCCAAACCCCACCCCACCGGAGCCACCAGGCTGCTCGGAATTCTCTCAGAACCTCCCTCTGCTCCGACGCCTTCCAGCGATGATTCTGGCCAAACCCTGTCGCCCCCCTCGACTCCTCGACCACATGAGCACACTCCCCATCACCAGGCGCATCTCTCGGTACCTCACTCTCGCCCGTGCATGCTCTGCATCATCGGCAGCGACATCGACTGAGCTCCGCCACCGTCTGCTCAAACTCCGGCGACAATTCCCCATAAGCCCCAACTTCCCCTCTTCCTCTGTTTGATGCGAGTGTGATCCCCATCATCCTGCGCACCTAACGCAACCCTTTTCTCGTCTTAGTGTGGCCCAGAACATCGTCTCCGTCGCCAACTGAGAACAACTATCGCCAGGAACTTCTCAGACGAGCAATCCACGACGACCCCGAGCGCCCCTTCGTCAATTGAGGCATCATTGAGCATCAGCACGTCGCGACAACCTCGGTGAGCCTTGCCTCTACCCTTTTGCTTCAGTATCGCCCGGCTCCGACCACCACGCTAGTCGCCACCGCCACCGCCGTTTAGGGTTAGCTGCTTAGGGCCGATAGATCTTTTAATCCACTGGACGCGATAGATTCAATCACCGAAGCGGTATGGATGCATCTGCACCGTGAGATCTAAATGAGATCATGCGGTCTGTGTTAGCCGATTCAACCGAAACGGTATGGACCAATAGGAAGCAGCCATGTGGCCTGTCTGTTTAATAAAAACCAGAAATTAGATCTATTAGATGTTTAAACTTGAATAATTCATAACTTTTGATTCCCACATCCAAATTTGACAAATTTTATATCAATGGAATCAGGAGAGAAAATACTTTCCATTTATGCAATGTGTTTAATGTTTTGCTTATGTTAAAATGTTTGTTTTCACAGAATCATGTGTAGGCATAATTTGGGTATAGAAATTATTTGAAAAATGTTTTAATGCTCAAATAAAGTTTTTTTTAGCAAGTTTTGAACTTGTTTAAGATTCATTGCTGTGCACTTGTCTTGTTTGGTGTAGAAAATCATCACATGGCATTTTGCATGGATTCATATATTTCTGCTTCTATATATTTTGTATGTGATTTTGCTGCTATTATTTTATGTGTAGATTTTGGTGCAAATAGTGATTGTGATGATTGTTGCTACTCTCCAAACTACCAAGGCAAGTGGTGCTTCATGATTTATTCCTATGTTTTTCAACTATGCATTAGAAATATTTTGCTATACTTGCATGGACATTTTGATCTCTATGCTATGCTTGGGAAATCCTAGTAGTTTTAGAATTGCTAGAAATATTTCTAAAACTTATCAATGCCATGCTTAGCCTAGCTAATAGAAACCAAGGGTGGTTATATATTCATGCTATGAGAAAATATTTCTAAGTCTTTGGACTTGAGTTTTGTTTAATAAAACAACTAAGTGAAGGAAACACCTGGGTGGAATGGAAGGAATGGTTTATGTTGAGTGGTTACACAAGGCCCATTTCTATGGTTTACCTTGTGTATCTCACTTGTGGAAAGCCACCCAGGAACAAAGAGATTTGAGATGACATATGTTAAGAAGCTTCTAGTGCAGCCACTTGGCAATATGGGCTCTGCCTGGATCACATGGGTTGCAATAACTTAGCCATTTGGACAGTTGGTGGTAGTGGGATGATAGGTTGGAACACGTCCATTTGGTCTAAGGGAAGGCTTCTGAAAGGTCCTGTCTTGGTGAAAATCAAGTCTTGTGGGGAAAGTGCACAACCTTTGCAGATGGATGAATCTAAGTACTTAGCCATGTCCCTGGTATTGGACAACTTGAGCATCAAGACATGGAAGCTATCAAGAATCTCCTCATCCCAATTTCTAAGTAAAAACTTGTGGTTGAACAAGGGTGAAGGTACACCAATTTATATTGGTGTTTCCTTGGGAAAGTTTTGTCAAATAAAAACTTAGTGTTTTCAACTAATAGGTAAAACCTATTTTGAGCAAAGCAAGCCTAAGCTACACTTAGCCAAAATTCATATAGAATCTAGTCTACCAATATTCTACTAAGGTATCACTTGCCAATACTATTCCAATGTATTGACCCGCTATGGATGTAACTTGTGATGTTGCAGGTTACTCTGATGGTGATTAGGGGTTATGAGTCTACACTCAACATGCTTGCCTGTGGCACATGAAGATGAAGACTTATTTATCTTATTATATATTTGAACTCTTGTATTAGGCCTGTGGCCATGGAGTTTGTAAAAGACTATGTTTGTCTCTGGAATGATATGTAATAATGACCTTTGTTTTTGTGTACTTCATCTTAAACTGTGGATGCTAGCATTGATCCAGGGACTAGCATTGCAATCACAGGGATCCTTACCTTTATAAAGGGAGGGATCTTACAAACATATGTCCCAGAAGTGCAACACAAGATCCTTGAGACATTAGTGGATCTGTTTGAGTCACCCCACACCAGAGTCTCCGTGGTTCACACCGGAGTTTCCAGCTCAGACTGGAGTCTCCGGTCCTGGGGACCGGAGTCTCCGGCCCAGGGGACCGGAATCTCCGGTCGAGAGGCTCGGGCAAGAACAAGGAGGCTGCTGGAGGGGGTGATTCGAACAAAACGGGCAAGGAAACAAGACTAATGTGATAGTGTGCATGCATACAAGTGATTCCCGTGGGTAAAATTAGAACCAATCCTCAAAAACAAATCAAGGGAAGAACCCTAGGTGAAAAAGAGGAGGAGAGGTATGATACGTCCAAAACGTATCTACTTTCTCGAACACTTTGCTATTGTTTCTCCTCTAAACTTGTGTGATTTGGATACAACTAACACGGACTGAAGTTGTTTTCAGCAGAATTACCTTGGTGTCTTGTTTTTGTACAGAAAATCAACTATCAGGAAAAATCCCGGAAAATATGCCAAAAATTATATTTCACCAGAAGATTCATGGAGCCAGAAGACGAGACGGAGAGGAGGCCTGGGGGGCCCACACCCATGCCAGGCGCGGGCCCACCACCGGCCGCGCCTGGGGGGTGCATCCACCCCAGGCACCCCCTCGGCCTCCCTCTGCGCCTATAAGTTGCCTTTCGACCTAAAAACCGAGGGGGGGTTTGATAGTTTTCCAGAAAGAGTTCCGCTCCACCGCCGCCACCAGAAACCAAGATTCGGATCCAGAAACTCCGTTCTGGCACCCTGCCGGGACAGGGAATTTAGAGAGGATCATTGCCATCGTTATCACCAATGCATCTCCATCAACCACCGATGTTTCCCTCATCCATGAGTGAGTAATCCCCCGCTGAAGTCTTGGGGATGCTAGGGATTGGATGAGTTCTATCATGTAATCGAATAAGATCTGTTAGGGCATAGTGCCTAGTATCTCTATTAGTGCTATTTGACTTTGTTGCAACTTGTTGTGCTTAATGCTTGTCACTAGGGCCCGAGTGCCATGATCTCAGATCTGAACTTATTATTGAATCATTATGATAGTATTGTTTGTGATCTTATCTGCAAGTTGTGTACACATATCATTGTCCGGATCCAAAGGCCCCAAAATGACAATAATTGGGACAACCAGAGGGGATGGCTGTGGTGTGAGGATCACATGTGTTCACGGAGTGTTAATGCTTTGCTCCGGTGCTCTATTAAGCATCACCATAATGAGCATCTATGAAGCATCCTCAATAAAAAGCTATGCATATGGTAAATAAAAAGATTGCTGAGATGCTCATTGTGTGCTTGCCTTGTCATTTTGGTTATGGGAAAGCTCTTGTACCATGTGCAAGGGGTACCCCATTGGCGGTTCTCTATGATATGCATGTATTTACAATGACAAGAACTTTCAGGTGACCAAAGTTGAGTAGCATGCGGAGTGGCCCTCGTACTCAAGGGACTTGGGATTTCTAGTCTATGGTCTGTCAAGCATGTGATTCTGAGTGGACCTCACTTTCAACTTAACCACATGAAGATGCCTATGATAGGGGCAATGAGAGATCAAAGATAATGAGTACCCTCCTTTCAGCATTTGGAAGCCTTTCAAACCTTTCAAACCCGTTTTCACAACCTTGTTGAGTTACCACTTATTCTATGAGCACATTCTTGAGAGCATAGTTGTCATTCTTGTATTTGTTCCAAAAATTGGTTAATTATGTCATGACTTTGATGCTAGTATCTCTAATATATTTATATCTAGTCTTCACTTGAACTTCAGAGGTGCCTTGGCATTTATATTGTGCTCTTCAAACAAAGGCAAGCGAGATACCACTCTATCATACCTTATTATGAGCATTGCAATGTTGATTATGTTTATGTTTTATGCTACTTATTATTATTGAGTTGGTTTCTCTTCATAGATTGCAATTACTATTGAGTAGACTTAGTTGCATACTTCTTATTATGAATTGTCTAAGCATCTACACCTATGCTGAGAATATTTACATCATATGAAGCAAAGTGTTCATGAAAGTTCTTTTATCGCACTCAGTTTTCAACTAAATTGCTTGAGGACAAGCAATAAGCTAAGCTTGGGGGAGTTGATACGTCCAACGTATCTACTTTCTCGAACACTTTGTTATTGTTTCTCCTCTAAACTTGTGTGATTTGGATACAACTAACACGGACTGATGCTGTTTTCAGCAGAATTACCTTGGTGTCTTGTTTTTGTGCAGAAAATGAACTATCAGAAAAAATCCCGGAAACTATGCCAAAAAATTATATTTCACCAGAAGATCCACGGAGCCAGAAGACAAGACGGAGAGGAGGCCTGGGGGCCCACACCCATGCCAGGCGCGGGCCCACCACTGGTCGCGCCTGGGGGTGCAGCCACCCCAGTCACCCCCTCGGCCTCCCTCTGCACCTATAAGTTGCCTTTCTACCTAAAAACAGAGGTGGGTTTTGATAGTTTTGATAGTTTTGCCATCGTCATCACCAATGCATCTCCATCAACCACCGATGTTTCCCTCATCCATGAGTGAGTAATCCCCCACTGTAGACTTGGGGATGGTAGGGATTGGATGAGGTATATCATGTAATCGAATAAGATCTATTAGGGCATAGTGCCTAGTATCTCTATTAGTGCTATTTGACTTTGTTGCAACTTGTTGTGCTTAATGCTTGTCACTAGGGCCCGAGTGCCATGATCTCAGATCTAAACTTATAATTGAATCATTATGATAGTATGTGTGAGGATGGTTGTGGTGTGAGGATCACATGTGTTCACAGAGTGTTAATGCTTTTCTCCGGTGCTCTATTAAAAGGAGCACCTTAATTGCCAGTAGTTCCCTTGAGGCCCCGCTGCCACGGGCTGGATGGACAGAAGATGTTATGCAAGTTCTCATTGCGAGCACGTATGACTATATATGGAGCACATGCCTAGGATTGTTTAGTACTTGGATGCTTGTTATTATTAATCTGCAATGCCCTAGATCTTGAAGTTACATGTTTAGACTCGTCCATGCAACGCCCGTCCATCCATCCCTATGCCTACCGCACTCGAATCCCACTATTACCGTTACTGTTACTATTGCTACTGTTTCACTGTTGATGTTGCTACTGATAAACTTTTGTGAGCAAGAACTATTTCCAGGTGCAGCTGAACTGACAACTCAGTTGTTAAGGCTTGCAAGTATTCTTTGGCTCCCCTTGTGTCGAATTAATAAATTGGGTAATACTACCTGCGAATACTGTTGCGATCTCCTATACTTGTGGGTCATCAAGGTACCAGATCTGTCCATGGGATCGATTCCACCGGTGGGAATGACCCAATGGTGGAGGAGAGGAGGCTGGCCGATGGCATGGCGGATCCCGAGGGCTTCTTGACCTCCGGGGAGGAGTTTTGGAAGAGGAGGCGGCGGGGTTGAGAGGGGAGGTCGGGGTGGATGAATGAAACTGCCTATTTCAGTTCACCCTGACCTCCCTTAAGTGGCCCAAAAACCGCCTGGACTGGATACTCCGGTCTGCACCGGAGACTCCAGCCTACACCAAATACTCTGGTGTGAGCACACCAGAGACTCCGGTCCTCCTCGACCAAAAACACCAGGTTTTGTGTTTGGGGACATATATGAGAGAGAGTGTGTGTTTTAAGACAATATATAGGCTTGGGTTAAGATGAGACACTGTGAAGAATCAAGAAGAATCATAGAAATCCACTAAAATATTCAAGAAAGCTCCAAATAGACACGAACCAAGAACCAACTCTTCACGAGGAAGAGGGCGGTGGCCGAGACCACCATGTAAGAGTTTGTGGCATGACACCGCGAAGAATTATCCTTGGGTTCATGTCCACTACTCATCAATGAAGCTCACATATCACAAAATGATATTAAGAGAATTGAATTTCTTAATTTTTGCATTATGAGGGGAGGGATAGCCCAATGTATTAGGACCGCACTCCCCCTATTTCCATGCCTGCACCTAAACCAAATAAGAGTCAAGACATAGGTGAGTATGCAAGGTGATCAAGTCAAGCTCCTGGAATCTATGATATTTAGTTCATTCCTCAAACAACAAAACCTTGCTTCATCAAGTGGCTTCGTGAAGATGTTGGAAAGTTTGTCTTTGGTTGACACATAGGATAGCTCAATATCACCTCGAGCAACATGATCTCTAATGAAGTGATGAAAAATCTCAATATGCTTGGTCCTTGTGTGATCACCGGGTTGTAGGCAATCTTGATAGCACTTTCATTGTCACATTGAAGAGGCACTTTGTCACAATGGACACCGTATTCCTTTAAAGTTTGCCTCATCCATAGCAATTGAGTACAAGCACTAGCAGCTACCACATACTCGGCTTCGGTGCTGGAGAGAGATATACAATTTTGCTTCTTAGAAGACCAACATACCAAGGGCCTATCAAGGAATTGGCAAGACCTGTATGTTGATTTTCTATCATCCTTATCACCAGCCCAATCCGAGTCTGTGTATCCACAAAGAGCAAATGTGGATCCACGAGGATACCAAATACCATAGTGTGGGGTATGAACCAAATATCGAAAGATTGTCTTGACTGCCATCAAATGGCTTTCTTTAGGAGCTGCTTGATATCTTGCACACACTCCTACAATCAACACAATATCGGGTCTAGATGCACAAAGGTAAAGGAAAGAACTAATCATAGACCGGTATACCTTTTTATCCACATCTTTAGCATTTGTATTTAGTTCAAGATGACTCTTCGTTGCCATGGGAGTAGGAGCACCATTTAAATATTTCATGTTGAATCTTTTGAGTATATCTTGAGTATACTTGGCTTGGTTGAAGAATGTTCCTCCTCTTACTTGCTTGATCTCAAAACCAAGAAACACCCTTAATCCCCCATCATAGACATTCATAAACTACTAGTCATAAGCGTTGAGAATTCATCATTAAAAGCTTTGTTAGATGAGCCAAAGATAATATCATCAACATATATTTGACATACAAAAAGCTCCCCATTGACCTTCTTGGTAAAAAGAGTGGGATAGATTTTCCCAACCTCAAACCCACGATCAAACAACAACTGTCTAAGGTGCTCATACCATGTGCGTGGGACTTGTTTGATCCCATAGAGCGCCTTGTCAAGTTTGTAGACATGGTTTGGGAAGTTGGGATCCTCAAATCCCGGGGGTTGCTTTACATATACCAAATCACGCAATGGACCATTAATAAATGCACTTTCTACATCCATTTGTTGTAATTTAAAGTTATGATGTGCCGCATAAGCAAGAAGGATACATATGGGCTCAAGGCGAGCCACGGGTGCATATGTCTCTCCATAATCGATGCCTTAAATTTGAGAGAACCCTTGTGCAACCAATCTTTCCTTGTTCCTTACAACAATTACATGCTCATCTTGCTTGTTCTTGAATATCCACTTGGTGCCTATGACATTGCGGCAATCCTTTGGCTTCTCAACTAACTTCCATACTTTATTTCTCTCAAAGTTGTTGATCTCTTTGTGCATTGCTTCCAACCAATCCGAATTTTCAAGAGCTTCCCATACTTTCTTTGGTTCAATCATGGAGATGTGTGCTTGGTGTTCACTAAACCTCTTCAATTGTGCTCTTTTGGGCATTCCTCTCCTTAGATCTCCAACTACATTGTCTAGAGAGTGGTCTCTTAATTCCAACATTCTATCATTCTACCTTTGCTACGAGTTTTGATCTCCTTTTTGTTTCTTGGGGGATCTATTCATCATTTTGGTCCTCATCTTGACCATCAACTTGACCTTGATCATCATTAGGATCATTCTCTTCAATAAGAGGCACGGATTGACCTTGGTCTTGATCAAGCACACTACTAGACTAGAGTTGAGCTGCTCTCACGACAGATTGTATAGATCTTCCTTGTGTAATAGACCGAGCATCACTTGATATTCTAGAGAATGGTGACTCAAGATCTTCCTCACTAGAGGTATCACCCTGATAAACATGTTGAGGGTCCAAACCTTGTCTTTGGCTTGGGTCACTGTTCTCCTCGATAGAGGGAGCTTGTTGTTGCTGTGAAGATGAGGGCTCCACTTGAATAGAGCATAATTCTTCTCGATCCCCCATAAGGGGTTCCTTAACGGGGCGGATAAATATCACACCGATTCTTCCTATGGCATCCTGAGGCATTTCATCATCTGCACCACAAGCATCAACACGCCCCTCCTTGGGGACCATCATATTCTTTGAAAACCACACTACAAGATTCTATGACAGCTCCGGAGATCTTATCATAGATTCTATAAGTGTGGGATTCGAGACCATATCCAACAAAAATACCCTCTAATGCTTTGGAACCAAACTTGGACAAACGAGCACCCTTTTTGAGATAGAAACACTTACAACCGAACACCTAGAAGAAAGATATGTTGGGCTTGTTACCGGTAAGTATTTCATATGGAGTCTTGATCAATTTCTTGCGGAGGTAGAGCCGGTTTGATGCATGGCATACGGTGGAGATTGCTTTAGCCCAAAAATTATATGGATATTTGAACTCCACCAACATGGTCCTTGCCATATCAATAAGTGTTCGGTTCTTCCTCTCGGCTACACCATTTTGTTGAGGGGTATATGCAGCGGAATATTGGTGTTTTATCTCCTCATCACTAAGAAATCCATTCAAGGTGTAGTTCTTGAATTAGGTGTCGTTGTGTAACATCCCAGCATTTAGGAACTAACGAAGGGTAGATTTAGGAATTTGTGCATATGCATGCATTCATCTGCAAAATTGTGGGTAAATTTTTCGCCAAATAAAAACTTATAGGGATCAAAGTTTCTTTCACTCTCTAGGTATAGGAATAGCTCTGGAGAGTGATTGTTATAAATTTTGACATGACCTTTATGAAACAATGTGTTTTGGGGTGAATTTGAATTCAAATTTGAAATGTGAGTTTATATTTTAAGAACTTAGAATTAAGATTTAATAATAATATTTAATCAATAAACAATAAATAATAAACAGAAACTCTAAATAAGAATTGTAATCAAACAAATGATTATTTATTCCATATATTCATTTCATTAATAAGTTACAAAATAGTAATAATTAAGACAATAAAGAATTCTTACAATAGTGAAATTACAAAAGGAGGAATATTTACATATTGAGAATTATTACAATATTCCTTACAAAAGAATAAAATAAACATTACAAGATCTATATCTGTCTAAAAGAAATCTACACTACTCTTGAATCTTCAAATCTTGTACCTGCAAAACAAAGAACAAACAAAAAGAAAAATAAAGGTTAAGTTATTAATTTTTACTCTCAGTAGAGAACAGTGAGATGCACTGTTCCATTTTACATCATTGAGTACATGTTTAGGGGCAAGGTTCACCAATATGAAAGAATTAAACCTTTCATAATAAATAAGCCACAAGTCAAATGATTCCAATCAGTAAGAGGGGCAAGTTTCACCAGGCAGATAAATGGTAACCAGATAAAAAGGTAGAACATTTCCCTGAGCATATCCACAAGAGTACAGTAAACACACAAGCATCTCACACAACTAAATGCATGGATGTGTTATCGACACGGCCACAGCTGCCTACACAAGCAAAAGATCTCAACACATCCGTGGGCAAGCACAAGTGCACCATTTGTTTGCTCATACCACATTAGAACCAGCAGCTTAGCCATAGCCAAGCCAATCAAACCAGCCAAACAAAAGCACCACCACAGATCAACCAAACATCACCAGATGGTGACATAAGGAGGGGAAGAATCAGGTGGACAGCAAGGCCAAGCAACATGAGCTAGGAGGAGCAGGCTAGATCAAGGCCAAGCACAGGAACTCAAGGGAAACAAGAACAACATCAGAGGTGAAGGACAGGATCTGATCAGCAACATCAACATCACCACCAACCACAACAATCATCAATTTTGTGGTGAGTGTCATAAAACCATCACATGATCTATTCATATTATCTAGACAGAAACATGTGTTGTTTCATGAAACAACCTCTCAATAATAACCCTGGTGAGGTGAATCTATCCTAGAGATTTTGAGTATAAAGATCAAAAATCAAACCTAGCCAAAAACACCAATTTCTTAGACCAGCCTCATAGATTTGGTGTTAACACATGCAACTTAAATAATCTATCACTTCTTCTTACCAGATCAGGGCACATCTCCCAGAGGGAGTAGCACCTCTGATCTTATAAGTTACAAACAAACCATTCACTTAACCAACTAGGACTTTAGATCCTAGAGCCTCAGACCAGCATCATAGGCATGATCAAACAATAAGTTTCATAAGCATTGATCTTACTACTAAGACAACCAGATAGACCAGTTTTTATAAATCCATTAGCTAATCATTTTTTTGAGACCATGCTTAGAGATCAGACAACATATATCCATTCATTTTCATATAATCATCAGATTCTATTGAAAGGTTCAGACTAAGGATAAATAGGCAAGTTAATAAACATTAATTCAGTGAATCATCACTGACAGGGTTACTGCCAGTATCAAGATACTGACAACAGATGAACACACTAAGACACCATAGTATCAACCAGAGGCAACACTATGAAACACTAGCATCTGATCCAACATTAGCCTCAGAGCAACAACAACACCACTTAATGAAAGGATGACCACAAGCACTAAAGTGCAGAGCACACAAATTCTCACTAAGCATCATGAACAGACCATAGTATCATCTTAAAAGCACCAGAGATGAACCCCTAGTAGTAATACAAGCACAAAACGAAGATTGGCCACTAGATACACATAGAGGGACTCGAGGTAACAAGATGAACTAGAATCCACAGAGGCACAACTCACCCGGGGTCCTCGCTGACGAATTGAAGAGGAAGCAGAAGGGCCGACGTGCTCGTGGTGGCACGGGGAGCCCCCAGAGGGCGCTGCAACCCGCACCAGCCACGGCGGCAGCCACAGCAGCACACGAACACTGCACACCACCACAGGAGGGTCAGTAGCGGCAGTAGCAGCACCATCCCCAAACCCTAGGGTTCGGGAACGGGGCTAGCATAGCCATAGGAGAGCTGCAAATTCAAATCGAGGAGGAGAAGATGAACCAGCATATTCGACAACTGTAACACCCTCAGAATCGGACCTATGCAAGTTTAGGCAAAATTCACCAAACCCGCATAGAAACGATTCAAAGGTGCCCACCAAGCACTTTCGTGCGGGTGGAAAACGAAGTAATAACATCACACAACAGTCCTCGATGGGACCCACAGAACAGATATATATATAAGCGACTCCATGAGTCAAGAATACAGATATAATATACAAAGATCCAAATCACCTTGAAAACGATAGAGCGTCCAGCTACGGACAAGATGCAAATGGGGCTAAGAGCCCTGAAGAATAACCAATGGCGTCCATAACCTGCCCGTGCCAAGCCGGAAGGGTAACCACTAACGGCGTCGATCTCAAAACCGCTTAACAAAAGGGGTGCCGACAAAGGGCAAAGGAAAAAGAAGGAGCGTCGATCGAGGCCGACACGGCGAGGCTAGAATTCGGCGGTCCTCGCCTACATAGGTATGGTGGACTGAAGCGGCAGCGGCAGCATGCGCTATACAACCTATAGAGACTCGATACAACTGGCGGTTATCAGAGAGGGGTAAGAATGACCTAACCGGATCCAACCTGATTCTACCATCAGACAAACCCATCCTGGCGTTTCCCCCTCGACGCCTATCGAGGAAGTCAACCGAGGAACTCACATAGTTGGCAATTTTACTTATTCAGTTATCGTTACAGTAATTACTAGTCAGGTATAGATAATCATCCTGATAAAATAAGCAGTGGGCACTTTTAGTTAACCATTCCGTGATAGTTGCAACAATTACTAATCAGGTACAGATAGCATGAGATAAACCCAAAACCCAGCAGTTGTTGGTACTTTTATTCAGCCATTTCGTTGTAGTTGCAATACTTACTAGTCAGATACAATTGTCGCAAGCGACCACCAAACAAGCAATTGTGGGCAGTATTAATTAGCCATTCCGTTGTAGTGGAGCTGATTACTAGTCATTATAAGTCAAATTAATAGCAGTAAACTTTAGTTATGCTTGTCTATGATCGAGATACTGTGCTCCAAGTCGTCCATATCCGCGGACACGGCTTTGTAAAGTTTTACCGGCGGGTGCACCAATAGCAACACACACTCGATCAACCTCGGAAAACCAAATCAAAACCCAACGAGGCTTTCACGACTGAACAATCACAGATTCAGAAATATTTCGGGGCCACCCTTAAGTAGAATCAACGGAGTAAGCAAGCTCGAGACGGCCTCAAGGTGTTGGGTATACGGCTGTGAACGATCGGGAACCCCAAACGGGCTTGTCGACACCATGGAATCGTGTCCCGATCCTAACAAGATAAGTGTGCTATCTGTCGCACAATCGTAAATAAAGCAGTAAAGCAGGGCATAAGTACAGGATCGTAAATAAAACCTCAAACTAGTTTGTGGCCCCAAGAAATAAGACGGAATCAAGCTCTGGCTCAGGGGGGTCCCATATACCTCCCGGATGTGGATAGCGCGCAAAAATCAAGGAACAGGTATCAAGTACTCGGGGTCTTACGGGACACAAGTGGGCGTTCGGAAACCAAATATTATCTATCACCCACCGATGCCTCTGCTTATTTAATTTTAGTTGTTAAACAGAAATTAAAGTGACGATAAGTAAAACTAGAATCATCTCCAACATCAACATGCGGCAATACATCAGCAACTGTGGCATTGACAACACGCGACAACACTTGAGCAAGCGACTACGACACGCAAGTCCAACTAGCTACCAAACAACAGGTAATAGGATGTGTCCAAGGCAATATACGGCTGCAGGGAATATCAAAGGGTACGAAAACTAGAGCATCGCAACACAGATAGCAATAGATCAACAGGAGGGAATAAAGACTATAAATTAAGATAGGTAGAAAGGGGGAGATGCTCGCCTGAAAACATTGTCGAAGGGTTCGGCCGAAGATCGAGGCGAAGCTCACATCAACTCAACGGCCCAATCCGCGAAGAAGCAAACACTAGAAGGAACACCGGATGCAATATTTAATAAAACGGCAGAAGATCGGCATGGTGCATGTATGATGGATGACATGGCAAAGGTTCGATGCGATTAGGCCAGATTAAGCGGAACCGGGGTCCCGACAATTAGATAGATGGTTCTAGTTATTTAGTACCCCGCAAATTAAATGTTGTGATAACAAGGCAAGATAAGATACCGGTTCGCTACACAAGTTTTAAATGAGGCCAATATAAGGCTAGATTTGCCCGCATATGGGCCCCATATTTAATTATTAGGTGAATCGGCATAAGGCCCCCAAACCACAGATATGCATGCGAGTATGACAATTAAATATGCAACAGTTGTATTATATTGTGAAATTAGGGTTCCGGGAAGGGTTCACACATTGGAGTTCGGCGAACTTGGGGTTCCGGGGTTCGGGGTTCGACGGGTCCAGGGTTCGACGGGTCGTTCTCGGACTCCGGGGTTAGGGTCTTGGCGCATCCGGGTCTTTGGGCCATGGCGACGGTCCTGGCGTCCTTGATGGCGAACTCAGGGTTCCGGGGTTCGCGGGTTCTTGTCGACGGTCTCGTGGGGCCATCTTAGTTGCCGGTGTCGAGCTCGGGTGCCGTTGATGGTCTTGGGGTTTCAGCGGAACGGTCTTCGGGGTACTTGGCGTTCTATGAAGCAGAGCTCCGGACCTTCTGCTCCGGGGGAGGTTCTCGGCGTTCTCGATGAAGACCTTGGCGAGGTGATCTTGGGGGTGGTTCTTGGCGTTTGTCGGGTACGGGCTCGGCGTCCGGGGAAGGAGTGCTTGTCGCACGGTTTCCGGTGTTCGTGTAGACGGTCATGGCGTCCTCGAGAGGGGTTCAGGGTTCCGTGTCGCAGGCCTTGGCGCTAACGTGAGTTCTCGGCGTCGGCAGATCTTGGTGGGGTCGTTCTCGGGGTCCGTGGATCTCCGGATCGGTCTTCGGGGTTCGGCTATCGGATTCGTGGAGGAGTTCTTGGAGGAGAACATGATCGGGTTTGCTTTCATCGGGGAGGCTTGATTCACAACATCAAAACACCACGCGAGAGGACACCGAAGCTAAGGGGGTTAGAATTCGGAGCGTTGGTCATCGTGGAGCATCTGTAGCACAAACACGCATGTATCAGCACTTAAACAAAACAGTACCACCACGGCATCTGCAGCGCAGGTACTGGCACGAGAGGAGTCCGGGGACGGCGGGGTCGCTGACGCAGGGGCTCGGGGCGGCAACGCGGAGGCAGGCCGCGGCGGCAGACTCGAGGAGGGAAGGTCGTCGCGGCAGCCGCTGATGGTGGTGAGCGCGGGGCGGAACTTCGGGGACGCGGGAGGTCCTGGCGGCGGGGGCCCGCGGATGGCCGGAGCAAGGCGGCACCAGGGCGTCGAGGAGGAGCTTGGCGGCGCGGGGAAGCTGGCGCGGGACGGCCAGAGGTGGGCGGAGGAACTCGCGGCGGCGGGAACGCGCGGGAACGGCGCTGCACAGGGAGAGGAGGACCGCGTGTCCGGGCGGCTGACGGGCGTGGCCGAGGCGGACGCTCGGGTGAGCGTTCTGGGGCGGTGGAGGAGGCGGTGAGGACGGAGGCGCTGAGTGAGCAGCGGCGCGGGCGCGCTAGGGGGCTGTGGGCGCGGGCGCTGCGGGAGAGGCGGTGCGGGCTCGATGACGCGAGCGGGCGAGGAGGCGAGCCGACGCTGGCGTGGGGCGCGCCGGAGGTGGTGGAGGAGGGTTCGCGGCGGCGCTGCTGGCTCGCAGCGGTTCGTGGGGAAGCGGGACGGCGCGGGCGACCCACGCAGTGGCTCGGGCGAGGGGCACGCGGACTGGGCGGCGAGGTGGGGAAGACGACGCGGTCGGGCGGGGCCGGAGCGTGGAGGTCGGCGGCGGAGGTAGGCCGCGCCGGCGAGGGCGAGCGGCGCGCGCGGCCAGCGGAAGAGAGAGGGAGGGGAGGAGGAAGAAGCACAGGACGGCAGCGGGTGGTGGGACCGGGGCGTAGCGTGTGTGCTGTGTGCTCGGGAGGCGGTTGGAAAGGTGCTGGGTCGGGGCTGTGGGTGGGACCAAGGGTCCCAAGGCAAGTGTGTGGGCAGGACTGCTGAGGGATAAGAGGGAGAGAGAGGAAAGAGAGTGGGGTGGGATTAGGAGAGAGAGAGGGATAGGCTAGGTGGCAGATTCTGAGTGGCTAGGAAAGAGGGGAGAGATGAGGTGGCTTATGGGGATTGGTGGGGGTGATGTGGAAAGGGGGGCTGGGTAGATTTCTGGGTAGACTTAGGATTTAGATGGGGCAGGTTGGGGTGGACCGTTTTAAAAACTGGGGCGGTCGTTCAGGTCGGGTTGGCCCGTTCGACTGCCCCTACTAAATTAAATATAAATTTTATTTGTTTTTAAACGGGCCGTTGGCAAACCGATAGCGGCCAAAACGAAATATTCCAGGGACCCGGTTTTGGTGGTGGAATAAAGATGGGGCGTTTAGAAAACAACACGGGCTTTGCAAACATAATTTTGGCAAACAATGCATGATGATGACGATGCAATGCACAAATTCTACGCGATTTTCTAGTAGTGGTTTTGCGGGATGCCACAATTCGACACCACTAACAAGGGATCTCGCCCTCGAGATCCGCCTCATGGTACCGGAAGGAAGGTCGGCGATCTGCGTCTTCTCGCTTCGTGTAGATCCTCGCGACACCACTAACGATGGTCCATCCTCCATCTTGAAATCGGCGACACCACCAACAAAGGGTCGTTGTTTCTGATCGTCGAGAGACACCCCGGGGAAACAAAGGACGAAGATAGAGGCATCAACAAATAAAGCCACCTCTAACTTCCGTTAGAAGAGGGAAAAGTTACATTGATCCACCAGTTCGATGTACAGAGCGAACAGTAAGAGTCGGGTAGGGTGATCAATCCATCCCGGCCCAAACTATCAACTCTCTACATGGGTAGGGGAATCAGGCAACTCAACTCTCGAGATTTAGACTGAAGATCTTCATAGGCGGTATCCGGAACAAAGGGATGATGCCAGCAAAATCGTATGAAAGACACAATGATTAGGTTCCGCGATGGTTCCATTGGCATGAACAACACGTGCTCAAGGTCGACTCCAACTTCACCAAAGCTCGTCCTTCTCATATGTTTTTCAACGACACTGATATCCAGCAAGGAACACATAGGGATAAAGAGCTCAAGGACAAAAGATCGGATGAAGGGTACAGACAAGTTACAGATTGACGATCGTAGCACCTCCGTTACAAAAAGGGAGAAAGAGAAACCCTGAAGGTACGACGGAAACCCAACCACGAGAAATCCTGGACTCGAAGAAAAGAAAAGAGAGTAGGTTCAAAACACGCAGGGGTAAGAGGAGAATAGCAGAGGGGTAAGGAATAAAATCAGACCTAATCAGAACTATCCAACCGATTTTCAAAAATAGTTTTGACACTTCTACTTCGGCCGTTAGCTAGGTTATCCTACCGGCTGGACTTGTGGGGTATCGCAACTGCTGAGCTCTGATACCACTCTGTAACACCCTCAGAATCGGACCTATGCAAGTTTAGGCAAAATTCACCAAACCCGCATAGAAACGATTCAAAGGTGCCCACCAAGCACTTTCGTGCGGGTGGAAAAGCAATAACATCACACAACAGTCCTCGATGGGACCCACGTGTATATATATATATAAGCGACTCCATGAGTCAAGAATACGAATATAATATACAAAGATCCAAATCACCTTGAAAACGATAGAGCGTCCACCACGGACAAGATGCAAATGGGGCTAAGAGCCTCAAGAATAACCAATGGCGCCCATAACCCTGCCTGTGCCAAGCCGGAAGGGTAACCCCGCTAACGGCGTCGATCTCAAAACGCTTAACAAAGGGGTGCCGACAAAGGGCAAAGGAAAAAGAAGGAGCGTCGATCTTGAGGCCAAGACAGCGAGGCTAGAATTCGGCGGTCCTCGCCTACATAGGTATGGTGGACTGAAGCGGCAGCGGCAGCATGCGCTATACAACCTATAGAGACTCGATACAACTGGCGGTTATCAGAGATGGGTAAGAATGACCTAACCGGATCCAACCTGATTCTACCATCAGACAAACCCATCCTGGCGTTTCCCCCTCGACGCCTATCGAGGAAGTCAACCGAGGAACTCACACAGTTGGCAATTTTACTTATTCAGTTATCGTTACAGTAATTACTAGTCAGGTATAGATAATCATCCTGATAAAATAAGCAGTGGGCACTTTTAGTTAACCATTCCGTGATAGTTGCAACAATTACTAATCAGGTACAGATAGCATGAGATAAACCCAAAACCCAGCAGTTGTTGGTACTTTTATTCAGCCATTTCGCTAGAAGTTGCAATACTTACTAGTCGAGATACAATTGTCGCAGCGACCACCAAACAAGCAATTGTGGGCGTATTAATTAGCCATTCCGTTGTAGTGGAGCTGATTACTAGTCATTATAAGTCAAATTAATAGCAGAAACTTTAGTTATGCTTGTCTATGATCGAGATATCATGCTCCAAGTCGTCCATATCCATGACACGGCTTTCGTAAAGTTTTACCCGGCCGGTGCACCAATAGCAACACACACTCGATCAACCTCGGAAAAACCAAATCAAAACCCAACGAGGCTTTCACGACGAACAATCACAGATTCGAAATATTTCGGGGCCACCCTTAAGTAGAATCCGAACGGAGTAAGCAAGCTCGAGACGGCCTCAAGGTGTTGGGTATACGGCCGTGAACGATCGGGAACCCCAAACGGGCTTGTCGACACCGCGGAATCGTGTCCCGATCCTAAGACAAAGTGTGCTATCTCGCACAATCGTAAATAAAGCAGTAAAGCAGGGCATAAGTACAGGATCGTAAATAAAACCTCAAACTAGTTTGTGGCCCCAAGAAATAAGACGGAATCAAGCTCTGGCTCAGGGGTCCCATATACCTCCGGATGTGGATAGCGCAAAAATCAAGGAACAGTATCAAGTACTGGTCTTACGGGACACAAGTGGGCGTCGAAACCAAATATTATCTATCACCCACCGATGCCTCTGCTTATTTAATTTTAGTTGTTAAACAGAAATTAAAGTGACGATAAGTAAAACTAGAATCATCTCCAACATCAACATGCGGCAATACATCAGCAACTGTGGCATTGACAACACGCGACAACACTTGAGCAAGCGACTACGACACGCAAGTCCAACTAGCTACCAAACAACAGGTAATAGGATGTGTCCAAGGCAATATACGGCTGCAGGGAATATCAAAGGGTACGAAAACTAGAGCATCGCAACACAGATAGCAATAGATCAACAGGAGGGAATAAAGACTATAAATTAAGATAGGTAGAAAGGGGGAGATGCTCGCCTGAAAACATTGTCGAAGGGTTCGGCCGAAGATCGAGGCGAAGCTCACATCAACTCAACGGCCCAATCCGCGAAGAAGCAAACACTAGAAGGAACACCGGATGCAATATTTAATAAAACGGCAGAAGATCGGCATGGTGCATGTATGATGGATGACATGGCAAAGGTTCGATGCGATTAGGCCAGATTAAGCGGAACCGGGGTCCCGACAATTAGATAGATGGTTCTAGTTATTTAGTACCCCGCAAATTAAATGTTGTGATAACAAGGCAAGATAAGATACCGGTTCGCTACACAAGTTTTAAATGAGGCCAATATAAGGCTAGATTTGCCCGCATATGGGCCCCATATTTAATTATTAGGTGAATCGGCATAAGGCCCCCAAACCACAGATATGCATGCGAGTATGACAATTAAATATGCAACAGTTGTATTATATTGTGAAATTAGGGTTCCGGGAAGGGTTCACACATTGGAGTTCGGCGAACTTGGGGTTCCGGGGTTCGGGGTTCGACGGGTCCAGGGTTCGACGGGTCGTTCTCGGACTCCGGGGTTAGGGTCTTGGCGCATCCGGGTCTTTGGGCCATGGCGACGTCTGGCGTCCTTGATGGCGAACTCGTGGTTCCGGTTCGCGGGTTCTTGTCGACGGTCTCGTGGGGCCATCTTAGTTGCCGGTGTCGAGCTCGGGTGCCGTTGATGATCTTGGGGTTTCAGCGGAACGGTCTTCGGGGTACTTGGCGTTCTATGAAGCAGAGCTCCGGACCTTCTGCTCCGGGGGAGGTTCTCGGCGTTCTCGGTGAAGACCTTGGCGAGGTGGTCTTGGGGGGGGTTCTTGGCGTTTGTCGGCACGGCTCGGTCCGGGAAGGAGTGCTTGTCGCACGGTTTCCGGTGTTCGTGTAGACGGTCATGGCGTCCTCGAGAGGGGTTCAGGGTTCCGTGTCGCAGGCCTTGGCGCTAACGTGAGTTCTCGGCGTCGGCAGATCTTGGTGGGGTCGTTCTCGGGGTCCGTGGATCTCCGGATCGGTCTTCGGGGTTCGGCTATCGGATTCGTGGAGGAGTTCTTGGAGGAGAACATGATCGGGTTTGCTTTCATCGGGGAGGCTTGATTCACAACATCAAAACACCACGCGAGAGGACACCGAAGCTAAGGGGGTTAGAATTCGGAGCGTTGGTCATCGTGGAGCATCTGTAGCACAAACACGCATGTATCAGCACTTAAACAAAACAGTACCACCACGGCATCTGCAGCGCAGGGACTGGCACGAGAGGAGTCCGGGGACGGCGGGGTCGCTGACGCAGGGGCTCGGGGCGGCAACGCGGAGGCAGGCCGCGGCGGCAGACTCGAGGAGGGAAGGTCGCCGCGCAGCCGATGGTGAGCGCGGCGGAACTTCGGACGCGAGGTCTGGCGGGGCCCGCGGATGGCGGAGCAAGGCGGCACCAGGCGTCGAGGAGCTTGGCGGGAAGCCGGGCGCTGACGCCGAGGTGGGCGGAGGAACTCGCGGCGGCGGGAACGCGCGGGAACGGCGCTGCACAGGGAGAGGAGGACCGCGGTGGCCGGCGGCTTGACGGGGCGTGGCCGGAGGGCGGGGGACGGCTCGGGGTGAGCGGTTGCTGGGGCGGTGGAGGAGGCGGAGGACGGAGGCGGGCGGGCGTGAGCAAGCAGCGGGCGCTTAGCGGCGGCGGAGGCCTTGGGCGCGATGGGAGAGGCGGTGAACTGGCGACGCGCGAGCAGGGCGGAGGAGGCGAGCCGACGCTGCGTGGCGGGCGGCGCCGAGGTGGTGGAGGAGGTCTGGCGGCGGGCGTGGCAGCAGCGGTTCGGGGAAGCCGAGACTGGCGGACTCACGCAGTGGCCTGGGCGGGCGAGGCACGCGGACTGGGCGAGCGAGGTGGGGAAGACGACGCTGGCGGGGCCGAGCGTGGAGGTCGGGCGGAGGTAGCCGTGGGCGAGGGCGGAAGGCGGCAAGGCCAAGAGAGAGGAGGGAGGAGGAAGAAGCACAGACGGGCAGGGTGGTGGGACCGGGCGTGCAGCGTGTGTGCGTGTCGGGAGGCGGTTCGAAAGGTGCTGGGTCGGGGTCGTGGGTGGGACTGGCGGGTCCCGTGGCAAAGGCGTGCGGTGGCCGAGGGATAAGAGGAGAGAGAGGAAGAGAGTGGGGTGGGATTAGGAGAGAGAGGGATAGGCTAGGTGGCGGATTCTAGTGGCTAGGAAAGAGGGAGAGATGAGGTGGCTTATGGGGATTGGTGGGGTGATGTGGAAAGGGCTGGGTAGATTTCTGTAGACTTAGGATTTAGATGGGGCAGGTTGGGTGGACCGTTTTAAAAACTGGGCGCTCGTTGGTCGGGTTGGCCTGCTCGATCGCCTACTAAATTAAATATAAATTTTATTTGTTTTTAAACGGGTTGGCAAACCGATAAGGCCAAAACGAAATATTCCAGGACCCGGTTTTGGTGGTGGAATAAAGATGGGCGTTAGAAAACAACACGGGCTTTGCAAACATAATTTTGGCAAACAATGCATGATGATGACGATGCAATGCACAAATTCAACGCGATTTTCTAGTAGTGGTTTTGCGGGATGCCACAACAACCTCACCGCACATGGCAATGCCAGGAGGGCCACGGCGAAGCATTGCCGTGGCCAGCAAGACCCACGAGGTCGACGCGGAGAGAAGATGAGGACGAGAGAGAGGGACAGGGAGAGTGGGCTGAGAGGGCCTGCCCTTCGGGAAGCCTTTTGTTCATGGTCACTCGGGCCAAAACAGCCCAATAAGCCCAACAGAGCCAGCCCAAAAACTTAAAAGAAGTTTTAATAATTGAGAAAAGACCAAAATACCCCTAAACTTAAATAAATTCTAGAAAATGAAATAAAAATCTAAAAATTATAAATAAAATATTTTTGGATTCATAATAATCCAATCTATCTAAATAAATTAATAAATAATTTTTTATGCATATAATTTTTTATCAAGAATCTTATAATATATGTATTCCTTATGGAATTTTATAAAATTAAAGAAAGAAGATAAAAATAAATAAAAATCACTTTTATTATATATTAATATTGTAGTATTTTATAAAAATACTAAATAAATATTTAGTATCGTAAAAAGAAATTCTTTTATTTAAATGTTAATTCTTAAAAGAATTATTAAATAAATAAAAATAAAATAAAATAAAAATATAATATTCAATAAATATTAATAATTAATATTTGTAAATCCTTTACTACTTAAAGGAATTTTTGTAACTAAAATAATGGGTAGAACACACAAAAATAAATAATGCATTACATTACTTTGCATAATCATTTTGCCTCTTTAAATATTTTCCTTGCTGGGCAATAATGATGTTTTGTAGACATAGAAGCTCAAGGTCCAGTGCAAGCATCCGACTTCACTACCTTGCAATCACAAGGCAAGTTCATCACTTTCTCATGTCCTTTGAAGAGTCTGTATCAAAGTATTTGCAAGTTGTGTGTTATCATCTATGTTCTAGAGAAAGAAAATATTATTTTCTCAAACAAATAAATCATAGGTATCATCCTAAGTGATGATATAATGGAGCAATAGAACTTAGGTTCTATTTTCAACAATGATGATCAGTTAGGGACTTAACAACCCATGACATCAGTGATTCTAGCATCGTATATCAAGCGTTAACCATGAGATTTGGAATGGGAAAGAGAAGTCAGCTGTATCTTCTTCCTCATGCATGTAGCCGGATGTGCAGGTCGTGACTGTTATCACTCGTAGCGTGCATATTAATTGGTAATTCGTAGAGGATATGCAACATATGGGTGGGAACCCTCATCGTCCCACGATAGTTCTGGCATCTAACGGTCTGTACAAACCATTGTCGTAATTCAATGGGTGGGCATGGTGTACACCAAGGAGGCATGCGAGGTCGCGAAGGGGGCAGTGATTGGCTTGGATCACCTACTGGGCCCCACATCATGGAATTATGGACGGGAAAGTACGCCCTGTTGTGTAACAAGGAGTTGATCTCTCATGGGTAAAGTAACGCACCTCTGCAAAGTGTTAGAATTGTAACTTGTTACTCCCTGTTCCGGGAAGGAGCTACGAACGCGACAGGAAAGGAACTCCATGAAAGTTTTGGTCAACCTGTGAAGGCTGATGGTCATAGATTTTCATAATAAAATCAATCTTTGAAGGAAGATTTAAAAAAACTGCATAGTGCTAAGGACTTATAGTCCGAGGTGGTAGATAGAGCATCAAACTTCCCACCTTGCATATAATGAACTTGCTGAGTAACGCTGTTACTCACCCTTTACTTTGATCCCTTGCTTAGACTCTGAAGATCTCGAAGATACTCCTATGTATGCAGCAGAATGCCAAGATGATGTGTTCTACGAGGAGCCTGACCTGTCAGAAGGTGTTGAAGGAGTGGATTACGAAATCCGCTATGCAGTAGATGGCAACGAGTCAACCAAGTTGCTCTAGTTAATAGTAACTGACGGAGCTGAGCAACATGAACCATATAGAATAAGCTATTGAGCTCAACTCTTAGTTGGAGTTGTTACTTTTAAATTCTGCTGAAACACTTTATATTTTGGTTTGTAAGTTGAATATTTTCGAAGTCTTGAACTTCTGGTATTGTAACAATAATAATGTGTGTATGTTTGTAATATGGACCCATGATGTTTCTGTTGTACCACTCTGGGGGATGTGATATTTACGGAATGGTGTTCTATGGATGTCATGTCAACGACTACACTATACTACACATGCAGTGGTATGCTGGGTCATCGCAGTTGGTATCAGAGCAAATTGCTTTGACCTTAGGTTGGAAACCTAGTAAAGGGTATTACCTGTAGGAGAGTTTTGCAATGATAAAGAATTCTCTAAGAAAATGTAATGGGTATTCAAATGAGAATATTCCGTTATATGTTTTAGTGCGATAATTCTTTGTTATGATACAATATATTATTGGATACTAATAAAAATATTTTTGACATACAGAGTTATGGCACCAAAGTTTCCAAAACAGACTTTGGTAAGGAAAGAGGAGACTCTCGATGACTATCAAGGATCATTCACGGACCAGCTTCGTCAACTCTTAAAGATTTTTAGTTGTCCAACTAGAATTCCGGTGAATACCATAACCTATTATGATGGTCGAATGTTATCTAAATATCGTGTAAGTATCCAACTTCCTGAGGAGCTTGGATTATATCATGATCTACCTATAGGTGAAGGTAGGAGTCATTTAGCAGCATATCATGTTGCTGTTGTGGAGGCGATAGCTAATATCCGGGAGTATAAAGCCAAGGAGTTAGAAGGGAGCACATTTTCTGTGATTCCTCATGATTCTATAGACTCGGAGCCTGTACCGGATCATCTTACTTTGGTTAAGAAGCATCCTAAGTTAGCTTCCAAGTTTATGGACCGATATCGAACACTTGTTTCGTCTTTTTATAAGACACGTCAAGTTATTGTTGAAGATAAAAATGACATGTTAGAGGATCTAATTGATCCGGAAAGAAGGAAGCAGTTAGCATTCTAGTTGGAGAAGGAAGCAAGTAGTAATACTAAACCAATATTTAATGATATACCCATAGATCTCGAATATTTTACACCATATCCCTATTCACCAAGGCCTAAACCTATATATGATCCGACTTTAGATATGAGGTATGCAGTACCACAGGGTTCTGAGGAAGGTTCTGATTCAGAACTTCCTATCGAGAATTCTGATGGTTGGAGAATGGGATCATTTGAGGGATCCCAAGGAAATCAGATGTCCATAGATGGGTCTGACAGAAATGTTGGACAATCTAGTTGGATGGGTGCAAGAAACAATCCTAGTAACAGTAGTAGAAATACCATATTCATAGATGATCAGGATGAGGAAGAAGATCCTAAGGAGAGAGTGTTTGAATCATCAACATCTTCTCAAAACCCAGGGAATATACATTATCTGGTGTTTAACTATCTTGCCCAACAGAGCATCTGGGGAACAGCAGAATCTGTGTATTATGCTGACAACTCAAGGTATGAAGCTTAGGAGATGCAAGTGGGTGAAAATGGTGAACATGTTTCTGAATACTTTTCATCTGAGCTAGAGGGAGTCAATGCGCTCAGGTTGAGTTATGAATCAAGTCCTGACACTTCAGATACTGAGTATTTTCCTTCTAGAAGGCCGTTTGTTCCACAAACTGTGCGACGAACGTCACGTCATCACGGTTGGACTTCAGGCATGTATGATGAGCGTCATGGATACTAAAAGCAGGCGGCTTATTAGGAAGTATCGGGTATTATGTATTGTAATCTGAGAGAGTGATGTCGATAAATAAGTGAGGAAGTATGCCTATTATACTAAGGTATTTGTAGGACATGGGTATGATGATGACTTTGTACTTTCTTATGAGGCTTGTACTGTATAATATGTGAAATGCATATTTGGATTTTATTTGGATTTTCATTGTGTGACTAGTTCTATGCGTAAAGTTGAGCTCAGAACACATGTGCATGATGTAATTATGAGTATTCACTTTATGTTGCAGGACTAGAGGGTCATGGACATGGGTGTAGAGATTGGGTCTAATCAGCAGCGTATGGAACGTGAGGCCAAGGAGAAGGCAGATGCCGATATGGAAAATTAGGGAACCTTACCACGACCACCAATGAGGCCATTAATGGAGAAGAACTTTATGCAGTATATACAAATGATGCAAGAAAACCAAAACAAGTTCATGGAAGAGTTGTTGGGACGAGCTGGAAATCAGAGAGCACCTGAAGGTGGAGGAGTGAGTCTTTCTGACTTCCAGAATGCAAGGCCGTTACCTTTTGCATCAGCTCCCGAACCAATGGATGCAGAAGATTTGCTAGCAGATACAGAAAGAAAGCTGAAGACTGTAGGTTGTAATGATGAGGAAAAACTGATGTATGCAACTCATCTTCTGATAGGACATGCAGCATCATGGTGGGAAAATCAGTTAGCCATGCAACAACCAGGAAGAGAGTACACTTGGGAAGAGTTCAAGCAGAGGTTCCGTGGATATCATGTTTCGGAGAGTGTTATGGAGTTGAAGCAGAGAGAACTTGAGGAGCTTCAGCAGGGATATACTAGTGTCATGAAGTATATTCGGGAGTTTAGCCAATTGTCTCGTTATGCTGAGGAAGAAGTCAATACTGAAGAAAAGAGGAAAAAGTGTTTCCTGCGAGGGTTAAATCCATTTGTGAGGATGCAGTTAAGGTTGGCTAATAAGCAAACTTATCAGCAGTTGCTGGATGCAGCTATCACGTTCGAATATGACTACAAGAATGTCTAAGAGGATAGGAGGAAGAGAGCCAAGAAGGAAACAAAGAGGATTCAGGCAAGTAAACCTAAACCCAATCTGGAGTTCAAACCCCAGAACAAAGCCTACAACAACAATCACAATAACAAGGGCAATGGTGGAAATCAGTCCAATCCCAGGAGGAATGTTATCTGTAACAATTGTGGAATTCTAGGGCATTTCCAGAGAGAATGCAAAAAGCCAGTAGTTATCTGTTATGGTTGTGGCCCGAAGGGCCATATCAAGCCTGACTATCCGAGCAAACCACCAGGTGGTTGGCCTACCAAGGGTGGAGGACAAGCCAGTGGAGGGAATGGACAGCCCAATTGAGGAGGAAATAATGTCAAAAACAACAATGGCAAGAGGAATAGACCCACAGGGAAGCTGAATTGTGAAACCTTGGAGGAGGTGTACAACTCTGAGCATGCCGTAATAGGTACGCTCAACATCCTTACCAATCCCGGAAAAGTTCTATTTTATACTGGTGCAACTACTTCATTCATTTCTGAAGAATTCTGCGATAAATTCGGGATTAGAAGGGCAACGTTAGAAAACCCGATGACCGTAGTTACGGCAGGGGGAAATGTGATTGTACGCCACATTAAATAAGATCAGGTTATCTCGATCTGTGGTTGTACATACTTTGCGGACCTTTATGTGATTCCTTTGAAGGGAATTGCAGTAGTGCTGGGTATGGACTAGATGACTGAACATGGGGCTCAAATTAATTGTGAGGATAAAACTGTCTCAATCAAAACTCCAAGTGGAGCAAGGATAGTTTACCAAGCAGATAAGCACAGTCATATTGTGGTGGATCTACAATTGAACTCAATTAAGGAGGTCAAGTTGGAAGATATTCCTGTAGTAAATGAGTTTCAAGATGTTTTTCCAGCAAAGATACCAGGAATGCCACCAGATCAGGAAATAGAGTTCACTATTGATCTAATTCCAGGTACAGCACCAATAGCTCAAGCACCATACAAGATGGGTCCAAAAGAATTAAAAGAACTCAAAGAGCAAATTGATGAGTTAGCCAGAAAAGGATTCATTCAGGAAAGTGTATCCCAAGGGAACACCGGTGATCTTTGTGGATAAAAGAGATGGTGGAAGAAGGATGTGTGGGGCCTACAGAAATCTGAACAATGTTACCATAAAGAATAAGTATCCTTTACCAAGAATTCAAGATCTGGTTGATCAAGTTAAAGGAACTAGAGTATTTTCAAAGATCGATCTAAGATCTAGATACCAGCTGTCACATCCCAAAATTTTCCAAATTTTGTAATGTGAAAAAATAAATAAACAAAATAAATAATTGTTGAAAATTTAGGATGAAAAGAAACTTTTTGTTTTTAAATGGAAACTTAAAAAAATCCCATCTTGAACAAACTTTGAATAATATTTGAATCCAACTAAATTCAAATCAAGTGAAATGCATTCTTCATAAATGCATCTAGAAAATTTAAACACTTGGAAAATAAATCAAAACCCTAAAACCCTAATGGAATAAAATCATTTCCAAGATATCCCTAAGACCATGGTTTTGATCCATATAAAATTTTGTCAACAAACATTTATAAATGATCAAGAATGACAAATAGAAATATTATAAAACCATAGAAATTGATTTCATTCAATTTGGAGCCATAAATAAAATCTTATGAATTGAATAAGATCAAGAAATTAAATTTCCAATGCTAATAAAGCACCTATCTAAAACTCCATACCAAATGCTGAGCAATTAATCCTAAAGATATTTAAAAGGATAAATAAATATCAAATAAGATTTTACAAATTGGAATCACCAAGTTTGGATCTATAAATAAAAGATATGGATTTTATAAGATAAAGATAGAAATATTAAATGAGGAATATTTAAAGGCCAAATTAAATCTTGGCCAAGACCATAAACAAATGGAATAAACATAATCCAAGTTCAAATGAAATAAATGGATAAATAATATTGAAATAAAATAATATGGCCCCAACCAAATTCTATTCCATTTGATTAAGACAAATCCCTAATAGAAATGATTAATTAAATCAGGGGGAAATAATTGGAATTTACCCAAGTGGAATAAAAGTTATTTAATTAACTCAAATGAAATAAAAGAATCATTTAAATAAGGTTTGGAAATATATATTATTTGATTGAACACAAGGGCCTATTTTAAATAATTATTATACCCTAAAATAATAAAAGAATTATTCTAAATTTGACTTTAGAATGTATTATTAATCAGTATTTGAATATACACAAAATTTGGTAGAAGTTTGAATTCAAATGGGTGTTTGAAATGTTTAAACAAAATCAAAACAGATAAATAGAAAAAGAAAAAGGAAAAACAATCTGAACAAAAAAAGAAACAAAGCTAGCCCAGCCCAGCAAAGCCCAACTGGCCCAGCAGCCCACTCACACTCCCTCTCCCCGAAACGTTTTTCTCACCGCAGAACAGAGCCACCCCCTCGCTGACTGCTGGCCCCACCTTTCCTCCCTCCCCCTCACTGACTAACCCAGCCCACACGTCAGTCGTCGTTTCCACCCTAGCGACCAGTTCCTCCCCCTCATTCCTCTGGACGTTTCCTATGTAATTTCACAGCTTCAATTCCCGTTGAATGCACGAGTAAATCCCCCTCATTATTTTTGTGATAAAATCTTTGGAAAATGGATTATTTTGAACCAAATGACCATATAAACCAACTTGTGGATTCAAAAACATATTTTGTGAAGCAAAAGAATAAATCTTTGATTTAGAACATTTCTAGTCAAATAAAAATGTGGTTTATATGTTAAAAATGCTTTTGGAAGAAACCCTTTGGGAAATGTTTTGATTTAAACTCTGTGACCCCAAACACCAAGTTTTAGAATTAAAAATATATTTGTTGAACCCTATAAAGAATATTGCTTTGCTAAAGGCAATTTCAACAACATAAAATATTGATTTAGTATAAAAGTGGTTTATAGGTCAAACCTTTTGCAGATGGTTTTAATATTAAACACTTGACCATAAAACACCAACAATTGTGTTTAAAATGTATTTTTCAAACACTAGAAAATATTACTTTGGTTTGAACCATTTCTAGCAAAACAAAAATGATTTAAAGTGGCCATTTACACTAACTTAATTCAAATGGTTTTACCACTTTTGCAAATGACCAATAGGTGGTTTCAAATGTTTATAACCTATTAGAAACCACATTTCCAAATAAAACAATATTTAGCTTGCTTGCATGCATTGCTTTGTCTCTATTATTTTATGTGATGTTTGCTTGAATGGTGGATTGAATATTGCTTGCTTGGTTGAATTGTAGTGGAATTTGAAGAGTGTGATTATTGCAAGATCAAGGAGTGAACTTATAATTCTCTACCAAAAGGCAAGTGATGCTTCATACTTTTGTCCCATTATTTTCACTATGCATTAGTGATATTTCTAAGTAGGACTTGCATGGAATTTTGCTAAGTGTAAACTATGCCATGGGAAATCCTAGTAGATGAAACCTTAGTAGAAATTTCCTAAGTTAAGATTCCTACTAATATCATGCTTAGCATAGCTAGTAGAAAACAAGGGTGGATTATATTCATGCTATGGAATATTTCTAAGTCAAGGACTTGTGTTTTATTTAATAAAACAACTAAGTGAATGAAACACCTGGGTGGAATGGAAGGAATGGTTTGTGTTGAGTGGTTATACAAGGCCCATTTCTATGGTTTACTTTGTCTATCACACTTGTGGATGGCCACCCAGGAACAAAGAGATTTGAGATGTCAAATGTTGAGAAGCTTCAAGTGCAGCCACTTGGCATTATGGGCTCTGCCTGGATCATATAGGTTGCAATAACTTAACCAAATGGACAGTTTGTGGTAGGGGATGATAGGTTGGAACGCGTCCATTCTGGTCTAAGGGAAGGCTTCTGAAAGATCTTGTCTTGGTGAAACCAAGTCTTGTGGGGAAAGTGCACCACCTCTGCAGAGTGTAAAATCTAAGTACTTAGCCATATCCCTGGTAAAGGACAATTTGAGCATCAAGACATGGAAGCTATCAAGAATCTCCTCATCCCAATTTCTAAGTTAAAATTTTGTGGTTGAACAAGGGTTGAAGGATCACCAATTTCTATTAGGAGATGCCTTGGGTGATTTTGTCAAGCAAAAACTTAGTGTTTTCAAATGATAAGGAAAATCTATTTTGAGCAAAGAAAGCCTAAGATCCACTTAGCCAAATGCATATAGATGATAGACTCCACTATACTACCATAGTATCACTTGCCAATACAATTCAAATGTATTGACCCTTGTGGCTGTAACTTATTATGTTGCAGGTTTGTTTGATGTTAGTGAAGTGTGTTGATTAGGATTACAAGTCTACAACCAACATGTTTGCCTATGGCACTTTGAAGATGAAGGACTCCATGCTAAAGTTATTTCTGCTGCATTGTAATGAGATAGACAAATGAGCTATGTAAGATGTAATGAATTATTTTATTCCTGGTTATAAAGTTGTATTATGACCTTTGTTTCTGGATATTACATCTTAACTGTGGATGCTAGCTATTAATCCAGTGACTAGCATTTTAAACACAGGGATCTCTACCTTATTAAAGGTTGGGACCTCTACAGATGGTATCAGAGCACTGTGTTTCCTATAGGATTTGTAACCCTAGGATTGGACAAAAAACCCTTAGAAAAAATAGGAGTTGTATTTGTTCCAAAAACTTATTTACAAACAATCTTGTAAACTCTTTCCTCAACCTTTTTGGTTTTAACTCTACATCTCTTCTATTTCAACTTAATGGATAAAGCCTCCACCATGAGCAAAGGACTTCACCAACTCAAATGACTTCAACTTCAACATCATCAAAGACTTCAACTTTATTTGCACCAAGGACTTCAACTTGGATATCACTAAGGACTACAAGCGAGACAAGAATGTTACTCAAGTTTTGACGGCTAAGGAAATACAACTTAGAAGGAACCATCATCACCTTTGAAGTTTTGTGACCAATATGCAAGAAATTCTACAAGGATACAAAGATATTGATCAAGAAGAACCAACTAAGAAGGATGGAATGCTCTCAAGTGAACCATATAGTTGGACCAGCATATTAAGTTTAGATCAAACCCACCAACTTATGTTGTGTAGCAAAAATATTTTATTGCCTAAAAATGTGCTTGAAACTTGTTGTTTGAGTGGAATGTTTGTTTGTGATTGCTTGCACATTTCTTGTGTGAAATTGTTGTGTGTGATTAGAATTATTTCCTTAGAAAATCGTTTGCCTATTCTAATCCCAATCCAACCCAAACAGATGACTACTCCAAGAAACTCCAACATCAAGAATGGTGACAACAACAACCAAGAGATGCACATGAGAGAACTCATAACAACCCAAACCCAGTTGAACCAAGTGACAACTCATATTTTAGCCAACTACAATGAGTTAGACCCAACCATGCAAAAAAAATTGGAAACCCAAACCCAATTGTTGCAAAGGATGACAAATCAAATGATCAACATGGGAGACAACTCTTTTCAAAGAGTTTGTGACAACAATGATGATATTCTAGAAGGAACCCAAGCTTGCAATGTTTGTGGAGACAAGGATCACACTTCCAAAGAGCATGGAGATCAATGCCCCAATTATGAAGAGAAACATCCAACTAATCAATGCCCCACATCTCAAGCTACTTGTTTCCTATGTGAAGGAAATAATCATGTCCCTATCCAATGCCCCATATATTCCATAGTTCAACAAAGGAAATAAGGTGGAGTACATCATCAGTTTGTAAACCCTCATGAAGGAACAACTTCTACCAATAAGGATGAAGGCAAAGTCAAAACTGTGCATCATAAGGCCAAATCCAAAGTGACCACAAAGTGTTGCTACTCTTGTGAAGAAGAAGGTCATATCTCTAGTAACTGCCCCAAGAAGAGAGAAAGATTTCCCACCTTTGTGGTGAAATATGAAGAGAATGAACTAGAAGAACTCCTAGCTTTAGAGAGACCCAAGAAGAAGAAGAAGAAATGCCCCAACCCTAGCAAGAAGGATATTACCCAAGAGCAATGTTACACTTGCAAAGAGATGGGACACTATGCCAATGAATGCCCAGAAAAGAAGAAGAACCAAGGAAACAAACAAGAGGCAATGATACCAAAGGAAAAGAAAGATATCAGCCAAGTGATGTGTTTCAAATGCAAAGAACTAGGCCATTATGCAAACAAGTGCCCAGAGAAGCTTCATCAAGATCCCAAGCAAGCCAAGATGTAATCTAGTTGGAAATATTTTAAGGGTGGTAGTACCCTAGTTGCTTTGAGCCGACTTGTAACCCCTATCTTTCCCAAATCTCAGGACGAGATTTCTTTTAAGGGTGGTAACCTGTCACATCCCAAATTTTTCCAAATTTTGTAATGTGAAAAATAAATAAACAAAATAAATAATTGTTGAAAAATTAGGATGAAAAGAAACTTTTTTGTTTCTAAATGGAAACTTAAGAAAATCCCATCTTGAACAAACTTTGAATAATATTTGAATACAACTAAATTCAAATCAAGTGAAATGCATTCTTCATAAATGCATCTGGAAAATTTAAACACTTGGAAAATAAATCAAAAACCTAAAACCCTAATGGAATAAAATCATTTCCAAGATATCCCTAAGACCATGGTTTTGATCCATATAAAATTTTGTCAACAAACATTTATAAATTATCAAGAATGACAAATAGAAATATTATAAAACCATAGAAATTGATTTCATTCAATTTGGAGCCATAAATAAAATCTTATGAATTGAATAAGATCAGGAAATTGAATTTCCAATGCTAATAAAGCACCTATCTAAAAATCCATACCAAATGGTGAGCAATTAATACTAAAGATATTTAAAAGGATAAATAAAAATCAAATAAGATTTTACAAATTGGAATCACCAAGTTTGGATCTATAAATAAAAAGATATCGATTTTATAAGATAAAGATAGAAATATTAAATGAGGAATATTTAAAGGCCAAATTAAATCTTGGCCAAGCCCATAAACAAATGGAATAAACATAATCCAAGTTCAAATGAAATAAATGGATAAACAATATTGAAATAAAATAATATGGCCCCAACCAAATTCTATTCCATTTGATTAAGACAAATCCCTAATAGAAATGATTAATTAAATTAGGGGAAAATAATAGGAATTTACCCCACTGTAATAAAAGTTATTTAATTAACTCAAATGAAATAAAAGAATCATTTAAATAAGGTTTGGAAATATATCTTATTTGATTTAACACAAGGGCCTATTTTAAATAATTATATACCCTAAAAAAAATAAAAGAATTATTCTAAATTTGACTTTAGAATGTATTATTAATCAGTATTTGAATATACACAAAATTTGGTAGAAGTTTGAATTCAAATGGGTGTTTGAAATGTTTAAACAAAATCAAAACAGATAAATAGAAAAAGAAAAAGGAAAAACAATCTGTACAAAAAAAAGAAACAAAGCCAGCCTAGCCCAGCAAAGCCCAACTGGCCCAGCAGCCCACTCCCACTCCCTCTCCCCGAAACGTTTTTCTCACCGCAGAACAGACCCACCCCCTCGCTGACTGCTGGCCCCACCTTTCCTCCCTCCCCCTCACTGACTAACCAAGCCCACACGTCAGTAGTCGTTTCCACCCCAGCGACCAGTTCCTCCCCCTCATTCCTCCGGTCGTTTCCTGTGTAATTTCGCAGCTTCAATTCCCGTTGAATGCACGAGTAAATCCCGCCCACGTCCACGCGTACTTAATCACCATGCTCCCTCTCCCTTTTCCCCCAATCATCACCCCACCGGTACCACCAGGCCACTCCGATTTTGGTCGGAACCACCACTGCCCCGACGACCTCTTCCGACCGATTCCGGCGAAGCTAGACCACCCTCCACTCCCTGGCATCCACCAGCTTGCTCCCCACCGTTAGTAGAACCTGCCCATAGCCCCAGCTTGGCCGCACATGCACCAGGGGCTCGGCAACTTCGAAGTCTGAGCGCCACCGTGAACATTCCCAACTCCGGCGATCTCCCTCGGTATGTACTAACCGCCCCCTCCCCTCTAGTTGACACGCGAATGATCCCCAGCACCGTGCGCATCTAACTGCACCCCGGTTTTGTCTTAGAGCGCACCGTGGCGTCGTCTCCGACAACGACTGACCGCACCCGACGCTAGACACATCTATCGACGAGGAATTACCGGTGATTCAGTGCGCCCCTCGACGAGCTACTGCCACGTTGAGCATCGCAATGATCCCCTAAACCTGGTGAGCCACTCCTTTTACTCTCTCGCTTCCTACATTGCCGGCGACGCCACTGCCAGGCCGCCGCCGCCGCCACGCGTCAGACACCAGCGCCTCCAGTTCTAGGTCAATGCACTGAGGACCGTTGGATCTTGATCATGTGGCGTAGATAGAGTCATTTAAACGAAGGGGTACGAGCTTATCTGCACCGTTCAGTCTCACTTAGATCCAACGCACCTCGTAGCACAATCCAACCGAAACGGTACAGACCAATAGCAACACGGCGCGTGGCCTGTGTGTTGTTTTAAAAACAGAATAGACTCTATTAGATATGTGAATTTGTAAATTGCATAAATTTAAATCTACACGTCCAAATTTTTCAAATTTTATATCAATGGAATCAGCAGAACAAACCCTAACCAACCATGCACTTTGTTTAATAAATTGCTTCTGGTAAAATGGTTGTTTTTGTAGAAACTTGTGTAGGCATAATTTGAATGTAAAATTCATTCTAAAATTATTTTTGTGATAAAATCTTTGGAAAATGGATTATTTTGAACCAAATGACCATATAAACCAACTTGTGGATTCAAAAACATATTTTGTGAAGCAAAAGAATAAATCTTTGATTTAGAACATTTCTAGTCAAATAAAAAAGTGGTTTATATGTTAAAAATGCTTTTGGAAGAAACCCGTTGGGAAATGTTTTGATTTAAACTCTCTGACCCCAAACACCAAGTTTTAGAATTAAAAATATATTTGGTGAACCCTATAAAGAATATTGCTTTGCTAAAGGCAATTTCAACAACATAAAATATTGATTTAGTATAAAAGTGGATTATAGGTAAAACCTTTTGCAAATGGTTTTAATATTAAACACTTGACCATAAAACACCAACAATTGTGTTTAAAAATGTATTTGTCAAACACTAGAAAATATTACTTTGGTTTGAACCATTTCTAGCAAAACAAAAATGATTTAAAGTGGCCATTTCCACTAACTTAATATCAAATGGTTTTACCACTTTTGCAAATGACCAATAGGTGTTTTCAAATGTTCATAACCTATTAGAAACCACATTTCCAAATAAAACAATCTTTAGCATGCTTGCATGCATTGCTTTGTCTCTATTTATTTTATGTGATGTTTTCTTGAATGGTGGATTGAATATTGCTTGCTTGGTTGAATTGTAGTGGAATTTGAAGAGTGTGATTATTGCAAGATCAAGGAGTGAACTTATAATTCTCTACCAAAAGGAAAGTGATGCTTCATACTTTTGTCCCATTATTTTCACTATGCATTAGTGATATTTCTAAGTAGGACTTGCATGGAATTTTTGCTAAGTATAAACACTGCCATGGGAAATACTAGTAGATGAAACCTTAGAAGAAATTTCCTAAGTTAAGATTCCTACTAATATCATGCTTAGCTTAGCTATTAGAAAACAAGGGTGGATTATATTCATGCTATGGAATATTTCTAAGTCAAGGACTTGTGTTTTGTTTAATAAAACAACTAAGTGAATGAAACACCTGGGTGGAATGGAAGGAATGGTTTGTGTTGAGTGGTTATACAAGGCCCATTTCTATGGTTTACCTTGTGTATCACACTTGTGATGGCCACCCAGGAAAAAAGAGATTTGAGATGTCAAATGTTGAGAAGCTTCAAGTGCAGCCACTTGGCATTATGGGCTCTGCCTGGATCATATAGGTTGCAATAACTTAGCCAAATGGACAGTTGGTGGTAGGGGATGATAGGTTGGAACGCGTCCATTCTAGTCTAAGGGAAGGCTTCTAAAAGATCTTGTCTTGGTGAAACCAAGTCTTGTGGGGAAAGTGCACCACCTCTGCAGAGTGTAAAATCTAAGTACTTAGCCATATCCCTGGTAAAGGACAATTTGAGCATCAAGACATGGAAGCTATCAAGAATCTAAGCTAAAATTTTGTGTTTGAACAAGGGTTGAAGGATCACCAATTTCTATTGGGAGATGCCTTGGGTGACTTTGTCAAGCAAAAACTTAGTGTTTTCAAATGATAAGGAAAATCTATTTTGAGCAAAGCAAGCCTAAGCTCCACTTAGCCAAATGCATATAGATGATAGACTCCACTATATTACCATAGTATCACTTGCCAATACAATTCAAATGTATTGACCCTTGTGGCTGTAACTTATTATGTTGCAGGTTTGTTTGATGTTAGTGAAGTGTGTTGATTAGGATTACAAGTCTACAACCAACATGTTTGCCTGTGGCACTTTGAAGATGAAGGACTCCATGCTAAAGTTATTTCTGCTGCATTGTAATGAGATAGCCAAATGAGCTATGTAAGATGTAATGAATTATTTTATTCCTGGTTATAAAGTTGTATTATGACCTTTGTTTCTGGATATTACATCTTAACTGTGGATGCTAGCTATTGATCCAGGGACTAGCATTGTAAACACAGGGATCTCTACCTTATTAAAGGTTGGGACCTCTACACCATCAAATAAAAATCAAACCAGAAGATGTTCCAAAGACAACATTTGTCTCAAGGTATGGACAGCATGAGTATCTTGTCGTACCATTTGGTTTGACCAATGCACCAGCAATATTCATGAACCCGATGAACAAAATCTGCATGCCATATTTGGACAAATTTGTCATAGTCTTCATTGATGATATTTTGATATATTCCAAGGATAACGAAGAGCATGCTGATCATTTGAGAATAGCATTGCAGATCCTAAGAGAACATAAGCTTTATGCTAAGTTCAGTAAATGTGAATTCTGGTTAGATGAGGTATAATTCCTCGGTCATGTGATCATTAAAGATGGAGTCGCTGTAAATCCATCCAAAGTTCAATCAGTATTAGAATTTACTACACCAAACAATGTGAAACAAATTCGAGGTTTCTTGGGGATGGCTGGTTATTATCGGAGATTCATTGAAGCTTTCTCCAAAATAGCTGGACCAATGACCAAATTGTTAAGGAAGAATACACCATTCATCTGGGATGAAAAGTGTGAAGCAAGTTTTCTGAAAGACCAGGTTAACTACCGATCCAATCCTAGCAGTTCCAGAAACAGGGAAGGACTTTACAGTATACTGTGATGCATCTAAAGAAGGTTTTGGTTGTGTGTTAATGCAAGATCAGAAAGTAATTGCTTATGGATCAAGACAACTAAAACCACATGAAGTCAATTATCCAACTCATGATTTGGAGTTAGCAGTAGTAGTCTTTGCTCTGAAAGGATGGAGGCATTTTCTTTATGGAGTCAGATGTGAGTTATACACTGACCACAAAAGTCTCAAATATTTCTTCACCCAAAAGGAATTGAATATGAGACAAAAGTGTTGGTTGGAGCTAATCAAAGATTATGATTTAACAATCAACTATACCCCAGGAAAAGCAAATATTGTAGTAGATGCTTTAAGTCGTAAAAGTGCAGATATTCAGCCTAGCAACCGGGAGCTACCAAAAGAGTTACAGATGGACTTGGAAAGATTAGAGCTTCAATTTATTAGAACAAAGACTCTTGGAGGATTAGCTACTATGCAGGTAGTTGCAGAGCATGATAGTGATCTTAAACATGAAATTTTTAGACACCAAGCAGAAGATCCTTTTATTGTTGAGGAAATTTGGAGGATATCTCAAGGACAAACATCAGTTTTCCGCTTAGGAGATTATGAGTCTTTATGGTTCCAAGATCGTCTTTGTGTTCCAGATGTGCCTAATATTCGTGAAGTAATACTCCGAGAAGCACATGAGACACCATATTACATTCATCCAGGAAGTACTAAGATGTACATGGATCTGAAAGAATTCTTCTGGTGGAATAACATGAAAAGGGACATTGCAAAATATGTGTCAGAATGCCATACCTGCCAAAGGGTGAAGGCTGAACATCAAAGTCCAGCAGGACCATTGCAACCTTTGGAAATTCTCGAATGGAAATGGGAGGAAATTGGTATGGACTTCATCACAGGATTGCCCATGACACCTAAACGTAAGGATATGATATGGGTAATTGTTGATAGACTCACTAAAAGTGCACATTTTATTCCGGTAAATCAGAAGGATAATGCTGAGAAGTTAGTGGAAGTTTACATCAAGGAAATAGTAAGTAAGCATGGAGTGCCCAAGAAGATCATAACTGATAGGGGATCAGTGTTTACTTCAGCATTTTGGAAGCAATTACATGAAGCACTTGATTCAAAGTTAGATTTTAGCATAGGCTATCATCCAGAAACTGGGGGTCAAACAGAAAGAACCAATAAAATACTGGAAGACATGCTAAGGGCTTGTGCATTAGATTTTGGAGGTTCGTGGGAAGATTATCTACCATTGCAGAATTTTCCTACAATAACAGCTATTAGAGTAGTCTAAAGGCAGCTCCATATCAAGTACTCTATGGAAGGAAATGTAGATCACCAATATTTTGGTATGAGCCTGGAAGTAGCAAAGAAATTTGCACCCGATTATATCAAAGAAAGGCAAGATATCCTTGATATAATCAAGGATAGATTGAAGATAGCTCAAAGTAGGCAGAAAGGTTATGCTAATCAAAGTCGAAGATCATGGCATCCTGAAGTAGGAGACATGGTATATCTCAAAGTAAGTCCAATGAAAGGAGTTAAAAGGTTCAGAGTTAAAGGAAAATTGAGTCCAAGATATATAGGACCATACAAGATATTGAGTCATAACAGGACCATAGCTTATGCTTTAGAGTTACCCTCAAGATTGGCTCAAGTTCATAATGTTTTCCATGTGTCACAACTCCGGAAATGTCTTAAAGTTCCTGATGATGCAATCACACATCAAGAGATAGAATTACAAGCATACCTGACCTATGTTGAGAAACCCTGTAAAATTTTGGAAGAAAATTGGAAAAGGTTGAGGAATAGGGCAATCAAGTACTGCAAGGTACAGTGGGAACATCATCCCGAGAGAGAAGCCACATGGGAGAAAGGAGATGATTTAACAAAAGCCTATCCAGAACTGTTTAGGTACACTCCAGCAAACTTCGGGACGAAGTTTAATTTAAGGGGGGAAGTCTGTAACATACCAGCATTTAGGAACTAATGAAGGGTAGATTTAGGAATTTGTGCATATGCATGCATTCAACTGCAAAATTCTAGGTAAATTTTTTGCCAAATAAAAACTTAAAGGGATCAAAGTTTCTTTCACTCTCTAGGTATAGGAATAGCTCTGGAGAGTGATCGTTATAAATTTTGACATGACCTTTATGAAACAATGTGTTTTGGGGTGAATTTGAATTCAAATTAGAAATGTGAGTTTTTTATTTTTAAAACTTAGAAATAAAATTTAATAATAATATTTAATCAAGAAACAAAAAATAATAAACAAAACTCTAAATAAGAATTGTAATCAAACAAATGATTATTTATTCCATATATTCATTTCATTAATAAGTTACAAAACAGTAATATATTATGACAATAAAGAATTCTTACAATAGTGAAATTACAAAAGGAGGAATATTTACATATTGAGAATCATTACAATATTACTTACAAAAGAATAAAATAAACATTACAAGATCTATATCTGTCTAAAAGAAATCTACACTACTCTTGAATCTTCAAATATTGTACGTGCAAAACAAAGAACAAACAAAAAGAAAAATAAAGGTTAAGTTATTAATTTTTACTCTGAGTAGAGAATAGTGAGATGCACTGTTCCATTTTACATCATTGAGTAAATATTTAGGGCCAAGTTTCACCAATATGAAAGAATTAAATCTTTCATAATAAATAAGCCACAAGTCAAATGATTTCAATCAGTAAGAGGGGCAAGTTTCACCAGGCAGATAAATGGTAACCAGATAAAAAGGTAGAACATTTCCTTGAGCATATCCACAAGAGTACAACAGACACACAAGTAGCTCACACAACTAAATGCATGGATGTGTTGTCGACACAGCCACAACTGCCTACACAAGCAAAAGATCTCAACACAGTCGTGGGCAAGCACAAGTGCACCATTTCTTTGCTCATACCACATCAGAACCAACAGCTTAGCCATAGCCAAGCCAATCAAACCAGCCAAACCAAAGCACCACCACATATCAACCAAACATCACCAGATGGTGACATAAGGAGGGGGAAGAATTAGGTGGACAGCAAGGCCAAGCCACATGAGCTAGGAGGAGCAGGCTAGATCAAGGCCAAGCACAGGAACTCAACGGAAACAAGAACAGCATCAGAGGTGAAGGACATGATCCAATCAGCAACATCAACATCACCACCAACCACAACAACAATCAATTTTGTGGTGAGTGTCATAAAACCATCAGATGATCTTTTCATATTATCTAGACAGAAACATGTGTTGTTTCATGAAACAAACTCTCAATAATCACCCTGGTGAGGTGAATTTATCCTAGAGATTTTGAGTATAAAGATTAGAAATCAAACCTAGCCAAAAACACCAATTTCTCAGGCCAGCCTCACAGATTTGGTGTTAACACATGCAACTTAAATAATCTATCACTTGTTCTTACCAGATCAGGGCACATCTCCCAGAGGGAGTAGCACCTCTGATCTTATAAGTTACAAACAAACCATTCACTTAACCAACTAGGACTTTAGATCCTAGAGCCTCAGACCGGCATCATAGGCATCATCAAACAATAAGCTTTCCAACTTATTTATAAGCATATATCAAAATTCCAGAAATGACCATAAGTAAATCTAGCAACAAGATCTACTTATGTACCATTCTAAGAAGGTTTCATAAGCATTGATATTACTACTAAGACAACCAGATAGACCAGTTTTTATAAACCCATTAGCTAATCATTTTTTGATACCATGCTTAGAGATCAGACAACATATATCCATTCATTTTCATAGAATCATCAGATTCTATTGAAAGGTTCAGACTAAGGATAAACAGGCAAGTTAATAAACATTAATTCATTGAATCATCACTGACAGGGTTACTGTCAGTATCAAGATAATGACAACAGATGAACACACTAAGACACCATAGTATCAACCAGAGGCAACACTATGAAACACTAGCATCTGATCCAACATTAGCCTCAGACCAACACCAACACCACTTAATCAAAGGATGACCACAAGCACTAAAGTGCAGAGCACACAAATTCTCACTAAGCATCATGACCAAACCATAGTATCATCTTAAAAGCACCAGAGATGAACCCCTAGTAGTAATACAAGCACAAAACGAAGATTGGCCACTAGATACACACAGAGGGACTCGAGGTAACAAGATGAACTAGAATCCACAGAGGCACAACTCACCTGGGGTCCTCGCTGACGAATTGAAGAGGAAGCAGAAGGGATGACGTGCTCGCGGCGGCACGGGGAGCACCCAGAGGGCACTGCAACCCGCACCAGCCATGGCGGCGGCCACAGCAGCACACGAACACCGCACACCACCACAGGAGGGTCAGCAGGGGCAGTAGCAGCACCATCCCCAAACCCTAGGGTTCGGGAACGGGGCTAGCATAGCCATAGGAGAGCTGCAAATTCAAATCGAGGAGGAGGAGATGAACCAGCGTAGTCGACAACCTCACCCTGCACCGCGGCAGCGGCCAGGGAGGGCCACGGCGGCGAGCATTGCCCGGCGGCGGTGCCAGCACCCCACGAGGTCGACACGGAGAGAAGATGAGGATGAGAGAGAAGGGCAGGGAGAGTGGGCTGAGAGGGCCAGCCCTTCGGGAAGCTTTTTGGTCATGGTCACTTGGGCCAAAACGGCCCAATAAGCCCAACACAGCCAGCCCAAAAACTTAAAAGAAGTTTTAATAATTGAGAAAAGACCAAAATACCCCTAAATTTAAATAAATTCTAGAAAATAAAATAAAAATCTAAAAATTATAAATAAAATATTTTTGGATTCATAATAATCCAATCTATCTAAATAAATTATTAAATAAATTTTTATGCATATAATTTTTGGTCAAGATCTTATAATATATGTATTCCTTATGGAATTTTATAAAATTAAAGAAAGAAGATAAAATAAATAAAAATCACTTTTACTATATATTAATATTGTAGTATTTTATAAAAATACTAAATAAATGTTTAGTATCATAAAAAGAAATTCATTTATTTAAATGTTAATCCTTAAAATAACTATTAAAAAAATAAAAATAAAATAAAAATAAAATAATCAATAAATATTAATAATTAATATTTATATATCCTTTTCAACTTAAAGAAATTTTTGTAACTAAAATAATGGGTAGAACACACAAAAATAAATAATGCATTACATTACTTTGCATAATCATTTTGTCTCTTTAAATATTGTCCTTACCGGGCAATAATGATGTTTTGTAGACATAGAAGCTCAAGGTCCAGTGCAAGCATCCGACTTAACTACCTTACAATCACAAGGCAAGTTCATCACTTTCTCATGTCCTTTGAAGATTCTTTATCAAAGTATTTGCAAGTTATGTGTTATCATCTATGTTCTAGAGAAAGAAAATATTATTTTCTCAAACAAATAAATCATAGGTATCATCCTAAGTGATGATATAATGGAGCAATAGAACGTAGGTTATATTTGCAACAATGATGATCAATTAGGGACTTAAAAATTCATGACATCAGTGATTTTAGCGCCATATATCACGCGTTAACCATGAGATTTGGAATGGGACAGAGAAGTCAGCTGTATCTTCTTCCTCTCGTATGTAGCCGGATGTGCAGGTCGTGGCTGTTATCACTCATAGCATGCCTATTATTTGTTAATTGGTAGAGGATATGCAGCATATGGGTGGGAACCCTCATCGTTCCACGATAGTTCTGGCATCTAACAGTCTGTACAAACCATTGTCATAATTCAATGGGTGGGCATGGTGTACACCAAGGAGGCATGCGAGGCCGCGAAGGGGGTGATTGGCTTGGATCATCTACTGGGCCCCACATCATGGAATTGTGGACGGGAAAGTACGCCCGGTTGTGCAACAAGGAGTTAATCTCTCATGGGTAAAGTAACGCACCTCTGCAAAGTGTAAGAATTGTAACTTGTTACTCCCTATTCCGGGAAGGAGCTATGAACGCGGCAGGAAAGGAACTCCATGAAAGTTCTGGTCAACCTATAAAGGCTGATGGTCATAGATATTCATAATAAAATCAATCTTTGAAGAAAGATTTAAAAAAACTGCATAGTGCCAAGGACTTATAGTCCGAGGTGGTAGATAGAGCATCAAACTTCCCACCTTGCATATAATAGAACTTGCTGAGTAACGTTGTTACTCACCCTTTCCTTTGATCCCTTGCTTAGACTCTGAAGATCTCGAAGATACTCCGATGTATGCAGCAGAATGCCAAGAAGATGTGTTCTACGAGGAGCCTGCCTGTCAGGAGGTGTTGAAGGAGTGGATTACGAAATCCGCTATGGAGTAGATGGCAACGAGTTAACCTAGTTGCTCTAGTTAATAGTAACTGACGGAGCCGAGCAGCATGAACCATATAGAATAAGCTGCTGAGCTCAACTCTTAGTTGGTGTTGTTACATTTAAATTCTACTGAAACACTTTATATTTTGGTTTGTAAGTTGAATCTTTTCGAAGTCTTGAACTTCTGGTATTGTAATAATAATAATGTGTGTATGTTTGTAATATGGACCCGCAATGTTTCTGTTGTACCACTCTGAGGGATGTGATATTTATTGAATGGTGTTCTGTGGATGTCATGTCAATGACTATAGTGTACTACATATGCAGTGGTATGCTGGTTCACCGCACGATGTCACTCCTTATAATCGACATAGGGACAATGTATTGACATTGAACCATGTTAATGAAGCCGATGAAGTTCTCTTGGGTCTCACTTTTCAACTTGAAGAAATATACCCATGAGTATCTTGAATAGTAATCAACAATCACCAAACAATATTTCTTCGCACCAAGACTTGCATGAGATGGAGGACCAAAGAGATCCACGTGAAGGAGTTCTAGGATCCTCTTCGACTTGACATAGTTATTTGGCTTGTGGGGAGAATCATGCATCTTTCCTTTAACACAAGCCCCACAAACACGATCTTTGGCAAAGGAACCATTTTATTTTAGTCCAACAATATGGACCTCCTTGTGGAGACTTTGAAAAGTTCTCATATTGACATGGGCTAGACATCAATGCCATAACCAACCCACATCGGCCTTTCCGAATAAGCACATCGCACTTGTAGTGGTTTGTCCCGAAAATTCCACCACATACAAGTCATTTTCGACGTACCCAACGAAAGCGACCTTGAGAGATGTCACATACCAAGATTTTCCAAATCTTGTAATGTGAAAAATAAATAAACAAAATAAAATTTTGTTGAAATTTAGGGTGAGAAGAAACTTTTTGATTCCAATTGGAAACATCAAAACCTATTTTGGTCAAATAAAATCCTAAAGGGATTTACAAAGGTAAATAAATAATAAATAAAGTTATAAAAGTTGGAATCACTATTTTTGGATCTTTAAATAAAAAGATATGGTTTTCAAAAGCAAAGGTAGAAATATAAATAAGGATTATTTTATAGAGCCAAATTAGATCTTGGCCAAGCTTTTGAAATAAAATATTTCTATTTGATAAAAGAGTAAAGGTTTATTTAAATAAAATAATGAGGATTTATTAATATCCAATTTTATTTAAGTAAAGGCTTTTTCCTTTCAAATAAACATTAAAAATTTATTAAAGATTTTAAAATAAGAATTCCAAGTGTATTAGCTTTTCAAATGAAACCTACTGAAAAGATTTTGATATTATTTAGTTTTCAAAAAGAGTTTTTAAAATAAATTAAAACTTGTTTGAATTAAAGACTTTGGACTATTTATTTAATTATTAATAAATCCTAAAAGAATAAAAGTATTATTTTAATTTGGACTTTGAAATATGTTGATAAACAGAATTAAAACTCACCCAAAGTTTGGTGGTGATTTGAATTCAAATGGAGATTGAAAAATATTATCAAATCTTATTTAATTAATACTAGAGCCTATTTTAAATAATTAAAATACCCTAAAAATAATAAATAAATTATTCTAAATTTGACTTTGGAATGTGTTATTAATCAGTATATGAATCTACACAAATTTTGGTTGAGGTTTGAATTGATTTGCTGCTTGAATTATTTGTTTGAAAATCAAATCAGAATATTCAAACAGAAAAAGGAAAAACATTTGGTATAAAAAAATGAAAGGAACAGCCCAGCCCAGCTAAGCCAGTCCAGGCCCAGCAGCCCAACTAACCCCTCTTCCCCGAAACGTTTTCCTCACCAAAGACAGAACCCGCTCAGTCACTGACGCGTAGGCCCCATCTCACCCCTCTCTATCTCGCTGACACCAGGCCCCACTGCCACCTCGCCATCGTCTCCACCCATGCGAAGACCACGCCCTGGCCGTTTCCTGCCGCTGATTTCTCGCGATCAATTCTCCTAAATGCCGCGTTTAATCCTCGCCGTGACCACGCAGCATTAAGCGTCCGTTTCCCCTCTTCCTTTTCCCCCAAACCTCACGCCTCGAGAGCCACCAGGCTGCTCAGAATCATCTCCAAACCCCCACTGTCTCCGGCGAACTCCACCTCCAATTCTGGCCAAACCCCGTCGCCCCTCGCCTCCTCGAGCACACGAGCGTGACCCTCAGTCCCTGGCACTTCTCTCTGCACCCTCAGCTCGCTCGTTCGTTTCATCGTCGGCAAGAACCTCGATGAAAGGTGCCGTCTGTCTCCAACTCCGTCGACCTCTCCCCGGTAACTCCGACCTCCCCTTCCTCTCGCGATGATGATACTCCACCGCTTTGCTCTTCCGCTCGGTAGTCTCACCCCGCCGACAGACGAGCTCGAGGCGCAAAGACAACCGGCGGCGATTGCCAACCACCCCGAGCGCCCCTTCGACGGAGAAGACCACGTTGAGCATCAATGAGTCAAGGCGATTCTGGTGATCCATTCCCCTTGTTCCCTTGCTTCCTATTTCGCCGGCTCCGCCGCTAGCCGAGAACCACCGCCGCACAGCCGCCGCCAGCGCCGCCCATCTTTGGCAAGCGTGTTGTGCGCCGTCCGATCTCGATCTAGTGGCTAGGAAAGAAACTAACCCAAGGGGTAAGTAGTGCCTCTGAGCCGTGCGATGTCACTTAGATCCAACGGCTCGCATCTGTCAATCCGCACGAAGCGGTACCGACCAATAGCAACACGACGCGTGACCTGAGATGGTTTTAAAAACCAGAAACTTATCTAATTGATGTTCCAATTTCAATAATTCATAACTTTCAAACCACATGTCCAAATTTTGTAAATTTTATATCAATGTAATCATCAAGACAAGTACTTTCTGACCATGCACTTTGTTTAGTAAAATGCTTCTGTTAAATTGATTGTTTTTGCAGAAACTTATGTAGGCATATTTGGAATATAAAATTTGTTCTAAAATGATTTTTGAGATAAAACTTTTAGAAAATGGTTTGTTTTGAACCTACTGACCATAGAAATCAATTGGTGGTCTCAAAAATATATTTGGTGTAGCAAAAGAATAAACCTTTGATTTAAACCATTTCTAGTCAAATAAAAATATTGTTTATTTGTTAAAAATGCTTTTTGAAGGAAACCTTTGGGAAATGTTTTGGAATAAACTCTCTGACCCTAAACACCAAGTTTTATGATTTGAGAATGTATTTGGTGAACTTTATAAAGATTGTTACTTTGATAAAGTCATTTTTCAACCACATAAAATAATGCTTTGGTTTAAAAATGGTTTAAAGTAAAATCTTTTACAAATAGTTTTGCCACTTTATAAAATGACCAATAAGTGTTTTAGAATGTTTATAACCTATTATAAACCACTTTTGTAAATAAAACAAAGTTTGGCATGCTTGCATGCATTGTTTTTATTCTATTAATTCATGTGATGTTGCTTGAATGGTAGATTGAAATATTGCTTGCTTGATTGGATTGTAGTGATTTGAAGAGTGTAAATATTGCAAGATCAAGGAGTGATGTCGTATTCTCTACCAAAAAGGCAAGTGATGCTTCATACTTTTGTCCCATTATTTTCACTATGCATTAGTGATATTTCTAACAAGGACTTGCATGGAATTTTGCTAAGTGTAAACTATGCCATGGGAAATCCTAGTAGATGAAACCTTAGTAGAAATTTCCTAAGTTAAGATTCCTACTAATATCATTCTTAGCTTAGCTATTAGAAAACAAGGGTGGATTATATTCATGCTATGGAATATTTCTAAGTCAAGGACTTGTGTTTTGTTTAATAAAACAACTAAGTGAATGAAACACCTGGGTGGAATGGAAGGAATGGTTTGTGTTGAGTGGTTATACAAGGCCCATTTCTATGGTTTACCTTGTGTATCACACTTGTGGATGGCCACCTAGGAACAAAGAGATTTGAGATGTCAAATGTTGAGAAGCTTCAAGTGCAGCCACTTGGCATTATGGGCTCTGCCTGGATCATATAGGTTGCAATAACTTAGCCAAATGGACAGTTGGTGGTAGGGGATGATAGGTTGGAACGCGTCCATTCTGGTCTAAGGGAAGGCTTCTGAAAGATCTTGTCTTGGTGAAACCAAGTCTTGTGGGGAAAGTGCACCAACTCTGTAGAGTGTAAAATCTAAGTACTTAGCCATGTCCCTGGTCAAGGAAAATTTGAGCATCAAGACATGGAAGCTATCAAGAATCTCCTCATCCCAATTTCTAAGTTAAAAACTTGTGGTTGAACAAGGGTTGAAGGATCACCAATTTCTATTGGGAGATTCCTTGGATGATTTTGTCAAGCAAAAACTTAGTGTTTTCAAATGATAAGGAAAATCTATTTTGAGCAAAGCAAGCCTAAGCTCCACTTAGCAAAAAGTATATATATGATAGAATCCACTATACTACCATAGTATCACTTGCCAATACTATTCAAATGTATTGACCCTTGTGGCTGTAACTTATTATGTTGCAGGTTTGTTTGATATTAGTGAAGTTTGTTGAATTAGGATTACAAGTCTACAACCAACATGTTTGCCTGTGGCACTTTGAAGATGAAGGACCCCATGTTATTGTTATATTCTGCTGCATTGTAATGAGATAGCCAAATGAGCTATGTAAGATGTAATAAATTATTTTATTCCTAGTTATAAAGTTGTATTATGACCTTTGTTTCTTGATATTACATCTTAACTGCGGATGCTAGCTATTGATCCAGGGACTAGCATTGTAAACACATGGATCTCTACCTTATTAAAGGTTGGGAACCTTACAAGAGACTTTCTCCACATGAGGACCACAATATCATCATCAATAAAGACGGCAAAGCCCATATTTCCAAGAGCACGGACTGAAAGTAAATTATAACCAAGGGTATCAACAAGCATGACGTCCACGAATGTAATATCGTGGGCAACGACAGCCTTGCTAAGACCCATTACCTTAGACTTTGACTTGTCGGCATATGTCACGGATATTTGATCATCATTTTGTCTTAACTCCTTGATAATAGATGAGCTTCCGGTCGTATGACTTGTCCAACCACTATCAAGCACCCACTTTGACCCTCCAGAAGCATAAGTCTACAAAATATCAAGCTAGTTTTTAGGTACCCATTTTTCAATGGGTCCTCTTTTGTTAGCAACAAGGGTCTTGGGAACCCAAATAGACCAAGAAATGTACCCATCAAATGGGGCAACATATTGTGCATACACATCACCATAATAATCACGCATTAAAACATAGTGAGGGTTAGCACTTCCTGCAAAATCATCATGAGACATAGTTTTGCCACTTATGGTCTTACTCCCCACAATGGCCTTGTCTTTTTCTTGTGCGTTCTTGGACTTCTTCTTCTTGTTGTTCTTATTCTTGGCTTTGGATACAAAACCAATGCCCCCTTTCTAACCATTTGACCTTTGCTTACTTAAGAGGTCATCAATGGACTTGTTTCCTTTTGGAAAGGTGGCCTTAACTAGCTCCCCCTTCAACCTAGCATTTTCTTCAAGAATATTTGTACTACTAGAAGGAATGAAATTACTAGGTGAAGGAATATTGGTCGATTCAGTTTGAAGCTTTTAATGGGACTTTGTGAGTGACAAGAGTTCACTTTCCAAGTCCTTGTGAGCCTTTCCAAGCAACCTAAAGTCCTCGACAAGTTTTTCATGAAAAACAACAAACTCAATCTTTTCCTTTTTAGCCCTTTTATATTTAGCAATAGCATGGTCTCGTTCCTTAACGAGTCTATTAACAATTATGTCATTATCCCCATCAAGCCCTTCAAGTTTTAGTTCAAGGGACATCCTAGTCTCTTGTTCTTCTTTTATAGCATTATTTAGGGCTTCTACCTCAATCATGTGTTCTATCCCTAGTTTACATCTCTCATCAAGAAGCTCTTATGTGTGAGAAATTTGATCTAAGAGGTCCACAAAATGTATCTTGTGTTCCCCTTGCAAGTTATTGATGAACTCATCAAAATCAATTATTTCCTTTTTGACCTCAAGAGACATCTCATCATCAATTTCATCATTAATCAAGAGGGAGGGGTGTGATGATGAAGATACCTCCGTTCATCTTGCCATAAGGCAAGTGACATTCTTGTTGGAGATTGTAACATCCCTAAAATCATTTTTCAAACTTATGCATATCATCCATGCATCCATGATCATATGTTTTTCATTTCAAACAAAACACTTCAAAAACAGGAGCATATGAGCTCATTATTTTATGTGAACAGCTATTAGTCCAATACCAATCTCAATTGAAGAGTTATTTGTTTTAAACCAAGCCTTGCTTGCTCTCTTGTTATTGTGTTTGATTGTTGAAGTTTGGTGAAATTTTACAAAACAAATATGAATCAGAAACCATTTCCAAAACTTATTAAAATCATGTGCTATAGCACTGCTTATTTTGTTTGAACAAAAGGACCAAGCTAATACAAAGTGACCACTTGATTTTATGCCCAGAAGTGTGAATGTTGCACCCTACAAAATCCTGGAAAAAGTTTGAATTCAAAAGCTTTTGAAATCATTTGAAAATCATTACAGAAAATCAAAACAGAATTAGAAAAGGAATAAAGAAAAGAAAAAGGGCTGGCGCTGCTAATCTAGCCCAACTAAGTAAGCAGCCCATTTAGCCCACCCGGGTCCTCCCTCTCCCTCTTTCACTCGCAGACGCACCCACAGAGTCGCTGACGCCTGACCCCACCCCTCTCGCTTATTCACGACAAGTGGACCCGTGACCACGCCGTCGTCTTCGTCAATCACGCGCCGCGACGCTCACGCTGCCATACTCGCCACAACACTGCCGCGTTGATTCCCATTGATTCCGCGAGTAACTCCACGCCCAACTCTGGCTATAAGATCCTCTCCCCACTCCGCTCCATTCCCCTCACTCACCAACCGCAAAGCGCCGCTAGGCTGTCCACAATCGAACTTGCGCCGCGGCGGTACTGAGCATCTCCGGCAGCAAATTCCGGTGAGTCCTGACCGCCCCTATGCCTCTGATTCAAACGAGTGTAACCAGCATGACCTCGTGCACCTTCTGATACCATTTGCTTGCCTGCTTGTGACCCAGGACACCGTCCTCGTTCGTTTCTGCAAACGACCGAGCCGCCGCTCAACTCCGGCGATCAATTGCGGTAAGCACTGAGCGCCCCTTGACCTCTCTCGCATACGACTAGGCTCGCCACTGTCTTGTGCACCATCTGATGCCATTGGTTTGTGCTAGGGAGACCAGGAATGTTGCCAACATCGCCGTCCACTCCAACCCAACGCCGCCCGCAACTCCGACGAGCTTCCTCGGCCACTCTAGAGCGCCCCTTGCCGAACCACCGCCACCTTGAGCATCAGCAGCTCTCTGCGATTCCGGTAAACCCCTTCCCCCTCTCCCGCGCGACCTAGAACGCCGGTAGCACCTCTGACAGAGGCGCGGCCGCCAGTCGCCGCCGCTAGCGCCGCTCGACTTTGGTCAAATCAACAGCCGCTGTTAGATCTGCATCGTAGGGATTAGATTAGAACGGGGCGAACCGTTTTCTTTAGATCTGGCGCATTGGATCTAAGTTGATCCTACGGCGTGGAAGCACGATCCGACGGCCAGTATCGGCTAATAGGAAAAAGCGTGGCGGTGTTAGAGTTTAAAAACAGAACTTGAATCAGATTATTGTTTGAATTTGATTTAGCTATAACTTTTGATCCCCACGTTAGAATTTGACAAATTTTATACCGTTGGAATCACGAGAGCAAGCTCTTTCTGATTATGCAATGTGTTTAATGTTTAGCTTCTGTTAAAAAGGTTTTATTTGCAGAAACATGTGTAGGGCTTATTTGAGTATATGAAATGATTAGGAATTGTTTTAAGGGTTAATAATTATTGTTTGGCGAGTTTTTGACTTGTTTAGGACTCAGTACTATGCACTTGCTTGGTTGAGTTTTGAAAATCATCACTTAGCATTTTGCATGCATGCATATATTTTTGATTGTATATGTTTTGTGTGTAATTTGTGGCTACCATTTCTTGTGTAGATTTTGTTGCTAGTGATTGTGATTGTGAGGAGTGATACTCTCCCAACTACCAAGGCAAGTGGTACTTCATGAATATTATCATTCCTATGTTTTCTACTAAGCATTAGAAATATTTTGTTAGACTTGCATGCTATATTTGCTTATATGCCATGTTGGGAAATCCTAGTAGTTGTAGAAATGCTAGGGAGTTTCTAAGTTAAGTTACTATATATGCCATGCTTAGCCTAGCTAGTAGTAATGTCACATCCCAAGATTTTCCAAATCTTGTAATGTGAAAATAAATGAATAAAATAAAACTTTGTTTAATTTTCAGAGCCAGAAGAAACTTTTTGAATTCAATTGGAACCTCAAACCCATATGAATTAAATAAAATCCTAAAGGGATTCATAAAGATGAACATTTAATAAAGGAAATTAAAATGTTTTGAAACTACTATTTTGGATCCTTTAATAAAAGATTTGGTTTTCAAAAGAAAAGGTGGATTTATAAATAAAGATTATTTTATAAAGCCAAATTAAACCTTGACCAAACTTTGGGAATTAAAACATTTAGTTTGAATAAAAATAACAAAGGTTTATTTAAATAAATTAATAAGGATTTAATATCCAACTTTAATTAAATAAAAGATTTTACCAATTTAAATTGAAACATCAAAACTTATTAAATTACTTAAAATAAGTTTTCCAAATATTTTATATTAACAAATAAAACCTACTAAAGTGTTTTGGCTTTTTATTAGATTTCAAAATAAATATCTCAATAAAACAAATCCTATTTGATTAATAAACCTTGGCCCATTTTATTTAATTAATATTGGACCCTAAAGTAAAAGAATATTTTGTTTTAAACAAGTATCCAAGTATTATTTACTTCCAAATGATACCTACTGATTTGATTTTGAAAACATTTGGATTTCAAATGAAGATTTTATTAATAAACAACAAAAACTCCATTTAATTATTAAACCATGGCCTACTTATTTAATTAAGGATGGAACCTAAAAAGATTAAAGTATTATTTATTTTATTTAGGATTTTGGTTCAGGTTACTAAACAGAACCAAATTCATAGTGCAAGGTTTGGTGAATGTTTGATTTGTTTTGGACATTGTTTAGTTGTTTGAATTTTCAAAACAGAGTTGGAAAATAGAAAAAAGAATCAGACAGAAAAAAATATGGAAATGGACTGACCCAACTGAGCCAGCCCAAACAGCCCACCTAGCCCAATCCCCACCCCACCGCAGCGAAACGTTTTCTCACCGTAGAAGGAACCCGCGGAGCAACAGACATGTGGACCCTCCCCTTCTCCCTTTCTTTCACTGCCAGCGGACCCCACACCCTACTGTTCTTCGTCCTCCCCGCAGCGACCCGTTCCTCCTCGCCTCTGCCATTGAATCCTCGGGCTTAATTTGTTTTAATACGGCCCCAATTACTCACGGTGATCAAGCACCTTTAAACCCAGTCACTCCTCTCCGTTTCCCCTCTGCCTCCTTCCCCGAGCACGCCTCCAGGCCGTCCCAATTTGTCCTCGAACAGCTCCGTCTCCGACGAGCATCCACCGACGAATACGGCCGAGCCACACCACCTCCTGCCTCCCCGAACACACGAGCACGATCACCGCATCCTGGCGCATCTTACCATGCCAATCATTCATCCGCGGGTGCCTCAGAACCTCGACTTGACGACTGCAAGACCGCCGTCGCCTCATTCTCCGAAGCTTCCGTAGTAATTGGCCACCCTTGTCCTTCCAATGATACGCTGTGATCGGTACACTCGCCGCGTCTAACCCTACCACTCTCGCTCGTGGACTACAGCCCCGTCCCCGTCGACAAACAGAAACTCCTGGCGCCAGCCCTAACTCCGGTGAGGAATTCCGCCCAACCCCGTGCGCCCGTTCATCAACCAGGGGCAGGTTGAGAATCCCCGTGCCACGGCGATCACAGTGAGCCCCCTCTCCTCCTTCCTCGCTTCCTGTAGCGTCGACTCCGCCACCGTCTGGCCGCTCCACCACCAGACGCCGCCAGCGCCGCCCATCCCTGGCAAGCAAGCTGAGCACCGTCCGATCTTGATCCAGCGGCTAGGAAAGAAAATAAGCGAAGGGGTATCGAACGATCTGAGCCGCGCGATGTTAATTAAATCCAACGGCCAGCGTCGCCCGATCCGGCTGAACCGGTATCAGCCAGTAAAACAACGCCGCGTGTCACCTGCTCGGTTTAAAAACAGATTTGAAATCTGATTATGTTATGATTTTCAAACCATTGTAACTTTCAAACCACACGTCCAAATTTGGCAAATTTTATATCAATGGATTCAGGAGAACAAGACCTAGCCAACTGTGGAATTAGTTTTGCAAATAGTATCTGTTTGTTTGCTCATTTTTGCAGATTCATTTGTATGCTTGTTTAGAGTATAAAAATTGTTTAAAATTGAATCTAAGGATAAAACCTTTGCAAATTGGATTGTTGTGACCTTACTGACCCTAGGAACCAACCCTTGGTATTAAAAATGATTTTTGTAAGATTTAGGTTGGATTACTTGACTTAGTCATTTTCTAGCCAAATAAAAAGAATGGTTTTTGTTATAAAAATGTTTATGGAAAGAAAACTTTAAGGAAATAGTTTGGACCAAACCTAGTGACCCAAAAACACCAAGATTTGCAATAGCAACTCATTTGGTGAACAACTTAAGAGTTTTGCCTTAATAAAAACATTTTTCACCACATGAAATGATGAATGGATTTAAAAATAGTTTTTGGACAAAACCCTCTTGCTAATGACTTTGCCACTTTGGTAAATGACCAAATTGGATCTTACAAAGTTTAGAAACCCCATAGATACCCCTTTGCAAAATAAAACTATCTTGTGCATGCTCCCATGCATGAATTGATTTACATTGTCTTGTGTGTGTGAAATTGTTTGAGTGATTATTGGATTGGAATATAAATTGAATTAGTGTTTTCTTGTTTGACTTGTAGTGAAGTGTGAGACTAACAAGATCAAGGAGTAAACTACCATTCCCTACCAAAAAGGCAAGTGATGCTTCATACTTTCTATCCCAATACTTTCACTATGCACTAGTGATTTTGCTAAGTAAAACTTGCATGAAAATTTTGCTAAGTATAGACCTTGCTATAAGAAAACCTAGTAGATGAATCCTTAGTAGGATTTTCCTAAGTTAATATTCCTATTACTATCAAGCTTAGCCTAGCTAATAGAAAACATGGGTGGAATATATATTCACACTATGGAAAAATATTCTAAGTCTGAGGACTTGTGTTTTGTTTAATAAAACAACTAAGTTAATGAATCACCTGGGTGGAAATGGAAGGATTGGGTTATGTTGAGTGGTTCACAAGGCCATGGACTTGGATTGTGTATCTCACTTGTGGATGGCCACCCAGGAAACAAAGATATTTGAGATGTCAAATGTTGAGAAGCTTCAAGTGCAACCACTTGGCAATATGGGCTCTGCCATGATCATATAGGTTGCAAGAACTTAGCCATATGGACAGTGGGTGGTAGTGTTTGATAGGTTGGAACGCGTCCATTTTGGTCTAAGGGAAGGCTTCTGAAAGATTTTGTCTTGGGAAACCAAGTCTTGTGGGTAAAGTGCACCACCTCTGCAGAGTGTAAAATCTAAGTACTTAGCCATGTCCCTGGTAAAGGACAATTTGAGCATCAAGACATGGAAGCAATCAAGAATCTCATCATTCAAATTTCTAAGTTAAAACTTGTGGATTGAACAAGGGTTGTTTGAAATCTTAAATCTTTGATTGGTAGATGCCTTGGAAAGGATCTTCAGTCTTTGATTGAGAAAAATGATTTTGACAAGCAAAAACTTAGTATTTTCAAATGTTAAAGAAAAATCTATTTTGAGAAATGCAAGCCTCAACTCCACTTAGCCAAATGCATATAGATGATAGACTCCACTATACTACCATAGTATCACTTTCCAATACAATTCAAATGTATTGACCCTTTGTGGCTGTAACTTGTATGTTGCAGGTTGATTGTTTTTAAAATGAAGATTGTTTGATTGACTAGGACTACAAAGTCTACAACCAACATCTTCCTGTGGCACTTTGAAGATGAAGGGCCCATGACTATAGTTATTCCGCTGCAATGTATTGTAATAGCCAAATGAGCTATGTTTGATGTAATAAACTTAGGTTATTCCTGGTTATAAATTTATATTATGACCTTTGTATCTTGATATTACATCTTAACTGTGGATGCTAGCTAATGATCCAGGGACTAGCATTATAAAACACAGGAGGAATCTACCTTATCAGGTTGAGGCCCCTACAAGTAACCAAGGGTTGGTGAAATATATACATGCTATGGTGAAAATATTTCTAAGTCCTTTGGACTTGTGTTTTGCCTAATAAAACAACTAAGTTAATGAAACACCTGGGTGGAATGGAAGGAAAGGTTTATGTTGAGTGGTTACACAAGGCCCATTTATATGGTTTACCTTGTGTATCTCACTTGTGGTAAGCCACCCAGGAACAAAGAGATTTTAGAGGCCAAGTGTTAAGAAGCTTCTAGTGCAGCCACTTGGCAATATGGGCTCTGCCTGGATCACATAAGTTGCTAGAACTTAGCCATTTGGAAAGTTGGTGGTAGTGGGATGTTAGGTTGGAACGCGCCCATTTGGTCTAAGGGAAGGCTTCTGAAAGGTCATGTCTTGGTGAAACCAAGTCTGGTGGGGAAAGTGCACAACCTCTGCAGATGGAAAAACCTAAGTACTTAGCCAAGTCCATGGCAATGGACAACTTGAGCATCAAGACATGGAAGCTATCAAGAATCTCCTCATCCCAATTTCTAAGTAAAAATTTGTGGGTGAACAAGGGTGAAGGACCTCAATGTCTATTGATGGTTCCTTGGGAAAAGTTTTGACAAAGAAAAACTTAGTGATTTCAACTAATAGGCAAAATCTATTTTAAGCAAAGCAAGCCAAGCTACACTTAGCCAAATTGCATATAGTATCTAGTCCACTTAAGATTATACTAAGGTATCACTTGCCAATACTATTACAAAGTATTGACCCACTGGGTCAGAACTTGTGATGTTGCAGTTACTCGATGAGGATTAGGTGTCATGAGTCTACACTCAACATGTTTGCCTGTGGCACATGAATATGAAGACTTTTATTTATTTACTTATTCAAACTCTTGTATTAGGCCTGTGGCCTTGGAGTTGTAAAGACTATGTTTATCTCTGGAATGGCTGTAATAAATGACCTTTGTATCTGGTACTTCATCTTAAACTGTGGATGCTAGCATTGATCCGTGGACTAGCATTGCAATCACAGGATCCTTTTCCTTTATAAAGGAGGGATCTTACAGATGGTATCGAGCACTGTGTTTCCTGAGGATTATGACCCTAGGATTGGAAACCACTAAGGAAAAATTTCAACTTCTACACTTGTCTATTCTTCTCAGAAACTTTTCTAATCTTCTCTCATCTCTATTTGTAGATGAACTCCATCAACGGCCGTGAGGAAAGGACCACTCATGAAAATGACTCGAGTGTGAGATGAATTCCCCAAGGCTCTCAAGGACCTCATGGTTGCATTAGAGATACAAGGTGCAGCTGTGTATAAGGGTTTTCCTGTGATGGATGAAGGAGTGGAATACTGGTGGGTGCAACTTCACTTGTATAAAAACAAGGAAGACAACCACCAGGAAAAAAGATTCTGCATGTTCACCAATTCAGTGGTGCACACTACATTCTTTGAATCAGCAAAGGATGCAGCTTGGAAGACCATCAAAGAACTTGGTGATAGAGTCAAGTGCAGAATGCTCAACCTCCAAAATGATCTAAAGAAAGAGAAGGAACATACCCAAGAGTTGGAAGCTACCAACCAAACCTTAAGAGGAGACATTATAGACTTAGTGATGGAGTCATGTGAGCAAGATAGGTTGATTGCTTCTAGAAACATTGTGTTAGCCAACAGATCCAGTGAGATAGGATTGTAAGCGTACTTCGTTAGTTGGACCACCACTTATCACCTTATTTTCCAAATGTTGCTTTAAAATAAGATTGAACCTTGGTTGTTGTAATGGTTTCATGTATGCCATGACTTGTGTGTTTAGATTTCCAAGGATATGTATGTGATGTTTTGCCTTATGTTGTAACTTAAATTGTGTTGTTCTAACTTTTCTATCTTATAAATAGATGCCTACTGTTACCATCAGCACTGTTGAGGAGTTCCAGGTTACTCGCTTTGGTCCTCGTATTGTTGAGCTTACTACTTTGCTCAATCTCCCTCTTCCTACCATCATGGTACTTCCCCTCACCAAGTTTGAGAGGAAGTACCTCTGGGGCTTCAAGGTCAACCAGCCCGGACGCCAGACAGAGCCTACCACGGAGGCCATTGTCTTCAAGCTCATGCACGATGACAAGGAGAGAGGCCTTGAGGTAGTCATGCAGGATCTGATAGGACGTCTGCTAGGGAGACACTCCCGGCAGGTTAGAGGTACCCACTTCCACGTCTTCGGAAGACATGATGAGGATGGAGAGTCCATCGACTTCGAGGACGATTCGAGGGACGCAGCAGAGCCGATTCGCCTGTACCTCCAGGACTTAGAGTCTCTCATTAGGCACGTGGACACTGACAGGACCAACGTCATGCTCAACAATGACGAGCTCCAGGTGCAGCTTCGCAAGAAGGACAAGCTCTTCGCGGAGCAAGACGAGATAGTCAAGGAAATGGAGGCGAAGTTCGAGAGCCAGGACAGGAAGTTCAAGAGTCAAGAGAAGCGTGTACAGGATAGGAACAAGAAGATCCGGGACATGACTGAAGAACTGCAGGCCAAGGACTTCGAACTCGAGCATCAACAGACAGTGATTGAGAGGCTTCGTTCCCAGAAGAGGGCTCTCAAGGCCAAGATAGAGACCTTGACCACTAGTGTCGAGGAATACAAGACCGCGATGGAGAACGCAGGTCTTACCTTTGTCGAGGAGGAGATTGATGCTGAGGAGTAGATTTGACTACTCATTTATCATTTATTAACGTACTTGTTGTTTGAGAACTTGTTATTTGACCATCCGACATGTGGATGGCTTGGTACTTGTGTGTTTTACTTTGCGAACTTGTTATCTTGTTGTTGAACCTTTATCATTGTGTTGCATGCTTCGTGTTTGTTTATGTGATGTAATGTGCATGAAAGCATCTATGGGTATCTCATTTTTATCTCTATTGATCAAACCACAGATGCCTCCCCGTCGTGCAAACCCCAACCCCAACAATAACAACAACAACATCACTCCAGAAATGCAGCAAATGATGACCGCTCAAACTCAGCTGATGCAGATGATGACGACGTTCATCCAGAACCAAAACAACAACAACAACCCACCGGGTTTTGATATGCTTACCAGGTTCTTGAGATTGAGGCCAACAAAGTTCTCAGGGACGACTGATCCCATGGTGGCCAATGATTGTCTATGTTCTGTGAACAAGGACTTGGTAACTGTGGGTTGTACTGATGCTGAAAAGGTCAGATTTGCAGCACATTTGCTGGAAGATCCAACCGCCACTTGGTGGGACAACTTCCAGATCACCACTCCCATCGAAGATGTGACATGGGATATCTTCGAGGATGGCTTTCGTACTGCTCATATCTCATTTGGAGTGATGAGTCTGAAAAAGAAGGAGTTCCATAACCTGAAGCAGCGCCACCGCAGCATGGCCGAATATATTGAGGAGTTCAACAATCTGGCGCGATATGCACCAGATGAAGTTGACACAGATGCTAAGAGGAAAGAAAAGTTCCTCGAAGGGTTGAATGATGAGCTGAATCTGCAGTTGGTTGTGGCATATGTTCCCACTTATCAGTCTCTCTGTGACAAGGCTGCTATTTTGGAGAACAAAATGAAGCAAGTTGAGAGCAGGAAGAGAAAGCACTCAGACAAGCACAGCTCGGGATCGTCTCACAAACATTCCCATTATGATGACAGTGGAAGCTCAGGATCCCACAAGCGTGGGAAATTCAACAAGCACCACAACCACAACCGTCATGACAACAAGCATCACCACAGTCATGACAACGGCAAGTACAAGAACCACAAGGGTGGATACAAGAGCCACCACAGTGGTAATGGAAGTGGAAGTGGAAGTCAGCCTGTCAAGAAGGACATTAGTCAGGTTGAATGCTTCAAGTGCAAGAAGATGGGGCATTATGCAAATGAATGCCCAGAAAAGAAAGTTGAAGGACCCAACAAGCCCAACCCTTTTCAGAAGGGACAAGTGAACCACATCAATGTGGAGGAAATCTATGAGGAGCCCGATCTTTGGTGGTAAGTTCAAACTCAATTCTGCTCCAGATTTGTTCTCTTTGATACTGGTGCATCTCATTCATTCATATCAAGAGCATTTGTTGAAAGAAATGAACTGCCGGTAGAAACTATTGGGTGTCCTATAAAAGTAAGTTCTCCTGGTGGAGAAATGATAGTGAATTCAGGATGTCATGATATAGTCATAGAATTTGGGAAGTATAAGTTTTCCGTTAACTTGATAATCCTAAACTCCCAAGGATTGGATGTCATTTTGGGAATGGACTGGATGACTAAGCACAAGGGAGTAATAGATTGTGCCAACCATACTGTCTCACTCACAACTCCAGAAAATAAAAGGATCAGATTCAAGACCAACTTTGAAACAAGAAGGAGTATGCTAAATTCTCTTAAGGGGGTTAGCATAGACAGTGTGCCAATTGTGAGTGAATATCCGGATGTGTTTCCGGAAGAACTACCAGGAATTCCACCAGATAGAGATGTGGAGTTTCTGATAGATTTGGTACTAGGATCTGGACCAATAGCAAAGAGACCTTATAAAATGTCAGTAGATGAACTGAAAGAACTCAAGAAACAACTTGGAGAATAGTTGCAGAAAGGATTTATTCAACCAAGTTCTTCATCTTGGGGAGCCCCAGTTTTGTTCGTGGAGAAGAAACATAGAAGTCAAAGGTTATGCATAGATTACCGTTCACTCAACGAGGTAACTATCAAGAACAAATACCCTTTGTTAAACCCCTCCTTTTATAAAGGATAGGATCCCTGTGATTGCAATGCTAGTCCCTGGATCAATGCTAGCATCCACAGTTTAAGATGAAGTACACAGATACAAAGGTCATTTATTACATTCATTCCAGAGATAAAACATAGTCTTTTACATATCAAGGCCGTAGGCCTAGTACCATAGTTTTTAGGAATAAGTAAATAAACACAAGTCTTCATCTTCATGTGCCACAGGCAAACATGTTGAGTGTAGACTCATGACTCCTATTCATCATCGGAGTAACCTGCAACATCACAAGTTACAGCCACAAAAGGGTCAATACTTTGGAATAGTATTGGCAAGTGATACCTTAGTATAATTTAAGTGGTCTATATTACTATATGCATTTTTGGCTAGTGTAGCTTGGCTTGCTTTGCTTGAAAATAAACTGTTCTTATTAGTTGAAATCACTAAGTTGTTCTTTGTCAAAAACATTCCCAAGGAAACCTCCAATAGACATTGGAGTCCTTTACCCTTGTTCACCCATAAGTTTTTATTTAGAAGTTGGAGTGATGAGATTCTTGTGGCTTCCATGTCTTGATGCTCAAAATGTCCATTTCCTTGGACAAGGCTAAGTACTTAGGTTTTCCTTCTGCAGAGGTTGTGCACTTTCCCCACTAGACTTGGTTTCCCAAGACAGGACCTTTCAGAAGCCTTTCCTTAGTCAAATGGACGCGTTCCATCCTATCATCCCATCTACCACCAACTGTCCAAATGACTAAGTTCTAGCAACCTATGTGATCATGGCAGAGCCCATTTTGCCAAGTGGTTGCACTGTAAGCTTTCTCCACACTTGGCCTCCAAATCCCTTTGTGCTGGGTGGCATTCCACAAGTGTGATACACAACCCAAGTCCATGGCCTTGTGTAACCACTCAACATAACCCAATCTTCCCATTCCACCGGAGGTTCATTTGTCTTAGTTGTTTTATTAAGAAAATATAAGTCTCTTGAATTAGAATATTTTTATCATATAGTATATAGATGTTCACCACCCTTGTTTGCTATAATCTAGGCTAGGCAAAATAGGGTAACTTAACTTAGGGATAATTCCTTAGCAATACTACTAGACTACATAGGACTTCCCACCTTTTCATTAGACAAAATATTATGCAATAATATAATAAAATATCTAATGCTAGTTCAAAACATAGGACAAATATATATTCATGCAAATATCACTTGCCTTGGTAGTGTGGGAGTAGCACTCTTCACAATCACAATCACAATCAAAATCTACACAAGAAATCAAAACATACAATTACACACATTTAAATATAACCAAAATAATATGAATGCATGCATGCAAGAATTTACCATGTTCTAAATTTTGAAAATTCTACCAAGTGTGTTTATGACTCATGAAGCATAACATGTCACAAGTTTTTCCAATAAACCTATTTGTCCATAACAAAATCTTATAAAGATATTTTATATCTAAAATAGCCCTAAACTTGTTCCACAAATAAAACATTTTAACTGTTACTATATGCTAAACAAATTGTATATTCGTTAGGCCTTGTCTTCTGAACTCAACGATATAAAGTTTGCAAAATCCAACGTGTCGTTTGAAAGTTATAAGCATTTGAAGTTTGAATCTAATTCGGTTTTGAATTGCTTTTAATCTAAACCTTGCCACGCTGCGTTTCTCTTGGCGCGTCGGTTCGCCGGATCACCCTTCCGAGCCGTTGGATCTAACTAACGTTCGCGGCTCAGATCTGTCCATACCCTTCGATAAGTGAAGTGTTTCTCTGCGTAGGATCAGATCTAACGGCTAAGATTCTTTTAACCAAAACGAAGCGCTGGCTTGGTAATGACGGCGGCGATCAATAAGCGGTGCCGGCGTTCTAGGTCGCCCGGAGAAGGAAGGAGGTGCTTACCAGAACCGTAGAAGGCTGTTGATGCTCAAGGTGGCAATGGCTTGGAAAGTGGCGTACGGGTTCGTCGGGGATTTCTCGCCGGAGTTCGCGAACGCGTCTGCCACGGTCAGTTGACGACGTTGGCGAGGTTCCTCGTCGCGCTAAGTCAAAACAGGGGTACTGTCAGATGCGCAAAACGAAGTGGATTCAGGCGTGTCGATCGAGGTCAGGCGGTGGTTACTTACGAAGGAGGTCGCGGAGTTCTTGCAGGAGACGGTGGCGGCGGTCGTTACGCTAACGCTAGGGGTCATGCGAAGCAAACGGCGAGTGTCGAAGATGCACAGGATTTCTGAACAAGATAGCGTGAACGCGAGACGGGAAACTCGAGACTCACCGAATCGCCGGCGATCGTCGGAGACGGCAGCGAGAGCAATGCGCGCAGCCTGGGGGCGTTCAGTGCTTGGGGTTTTGGGGAAAAGGGAGAGGGGACAGAGGGGTTTCTTATAGCCTGGTCGCGAGCGAGAATCACTCTGCCAATAACTCGAATTGATGCCACGAATCAAAACCAGAAACGGCCGCGTTGATTTGGGGATGAATGAGTCGCGCGGGTGGAGACGACGCTGGCGTGGAGATGGCCCGCTTGTCAGCGAGGTGCGCGGAGTTTGGGTGGGGTCTGGCTGTCAGCGTCTGTTTGCTTGCGTTCGCGCGTGAGAGGAGAAAAAGAAGTCCCCGGGTGGGCTTGCTGGGCTAAATTGGCTGCTGGGCCAAATCCTGGCCGCGTGGCCCTTTTCTATTCAGATGCTCTTTTCTTTTTCTATTTCCATTTTCTGGTTTGAATTTTGGTATGAATTCAAATCCTTTTGAAATCAAACTGCCTTGGAAATTTTTGTAGGGTTTTGTGGATTTAAAACAGTCACAAAACTAGGTGGTTACATTGCAAAGCTTGGTCCAATTTGGTTTTAATAATAACTAGGAATTTATTCCTGTTTGCAAACATTTGAAATGGATTTTGGAGCTCACTTCTAAATTTGAAATCTTTGGGTTTAAAATTTCACCTAATCTTTCCACCAATGAAGGCAAGCATTGAAGTATTTAAACATTCAAATTCAACAGGATGATGTTTAATTGAGACAATTTGCCCACATGAAATCATAACTCATATCCCATTTCTAAATGATTTTTGAGAAAACCCTAAATGAAGAAATGATGCAAAGTGATATGAATGAGTTTTGAAACTATGATTTTTGGGATGTTACAAATCTAACCCCCTTAAGATGAATCTCGCCCTCGAGATTCGGATTGGCTAGCAAATAGGTGTGGGTGGTCTTTCCGAAGATCATCCTCTCTTTCCCATGTTGCTTCCTCTTCGGAGTGATGATTCCATTGTACTTTACAAAATTTGATAGTCTTGGTCCTGGTGACTCTTTCTGCGGTCTCTAAAATCTTAATAGGCTTTTCTTCATAGGTGAGATCACTTTCTAGTTGAACCTCTTCCAAAGGTATGGTATCCTTCAAAGAGGACTCTTCCATTTCTGGGTGACATTTCTTAAGTTGACTCACATGAAATACATTATGGACAGCTGACAGAGATTCTGGCAATTCAACTTCATATGCAACTTCTCCCTTGCGACTTAGAATCCTGAATGGCCCAACATATCTTGGTGCCAATTTTCCTTTGACTCCAAATCTTTTCACTCCACGAAGTGGTGATACCCTGAGATAAGCCCTATCTCCAACTTCGTATGTGACTTCTCTACGTTTAGAATCCGCGTAGCTTTTCTGTCGGGATTGTGCTATTTTCAACCTGTCCTTAACTAATTTAACTTTCTCTTCGGCGTCCTTGATGAGATCAGGTCCAAATAAGCTTCTTTCCCCCACACCGTTCCATAATAATGGGGTGGTACACTTCCTTCCATAGAGTAACTCAAACGGTGCCATTCCAATACTAGATTGATGACTGTTATTGTAAGAGAACTCCGCGTAAGGCAAACTTTCATCCCAACTTGCTCCATAATCTAGAGCACATGCTCTCAACATATCTTCTAGAATTTGGTTGGTCCTTTCTGTTTGTCCATCTGTTTGAGGATGGAAAGCAGTACTGAATTCTAATCTCGTTCCCAAATATTCATGAAGTTGTCTCCAAAAGTGAGAAGTGAACTGAGTTCCTCTATCTGACACAATACTTTTGGGTACTCCGTGAAGGCATACAATTCTGCTCATATATATTTTTGCTAACTTGGCACTGGTATAAGTTGTCTTCACGGGTATAAAATGAGCCACTTTAGTTAAGCGATCCACTACTACCCATATGGAATCATACCCGGACCTGGTCCTTGGTAATCCGGTAATGAAATCCATACCAATATTTTCCCACTTCCATTCAGGAATAGGCAATGGTTGAAGCAGACCTGCTGGTTTTTGGTGCTCCGCTTTGACTCTGCTACACACATCACACAAAGCAATATGTTCGGCGATGTCTCTTTTGAGATTGTTCCACCAAAATCTTTCTTTCATATCCATGTACATTTTGGTGTTTCCTGGGTGAATAGAATAGGGAGAGTTGTGACCCTCGTGTAAGATCAGTTTCCGCAACTCTGGGTCTTGTGGAACACATATACGTTTTCCGTGCCATAAGGTTCCTTGTTCATCAATACGGAAACTCTTAGCCTTCCCTAGACTAATATTTTCCTTGATCTTTTCAATTTCCTTATCGGTCTTCTGAGCTTCTTGGATTCTGTTCAAAAGAGTGGGTTGAACATCCAATGTCATAAGATGTCCTTCTGGTACAATCTCCAATCTGAGTTCCTTGAATTGTTTACAGAGATCTTCTGGCAATTCTCCTTTGGTAAGACCATTTACAAAAGTCTTACGACTTAAAGCATCGGCTACTACATTTGCTTTACCGGGGTGGTATTGCAAACTCAAGTCATAATCCTTGATAAGTTCTAGCCATCTTCTTTGTCTCATGTTGATCTCTTTCTGGGTGAAGATATATTTCAAACTCTTATGATCGGTGAATACTTCACACCGCTTACCTAAAAGGTAATGTCTCCATGTTTTGAGTGCATGGACGACAGAGGCTAACTCCAAATCATGGGTAGGATAGTTTACTTCATGAGTTTTGAGTTGTCTTGAAGCATAAGCTACGACTCTACCATCTTGCATAAGTACAGCACCCAAGCCTTGATGAGAAGCATCACAATACACTTGGAAATCCTTTTCCAAATCATGCATATAATCTTGGTCTTTGTCACAAGTCTCTTCTTCAACTCTTGGAAGCTGACTTCGCAACCTTCAGTCCAAACAAATTTCTTGTCCTTCTTTAGTAATTCCGTCATCGGCTTAGCGACTTTCGAGAAATTTTCAATAAACCTTCTGTAGTAACCTGCTAAACCAAGGAAACTACGAACTTCCTTCACATTCTTGGGTGATTCCCATTCTGTCACAGCTGAAACTTTAGCAGGATCAACTGCCACACCATCCTTTGTCATAACATGACCAAGAAATCCAACTTTCTCTAACCAGAACTCACATTTGCTGAATTTGGCATAAAGCTTATGTTCTCTTAACTTTTCAAGTATCAATCGCAAGTGTCTTTCATGTTCTTCTTTGCTCTTGGAGTAGACTAGAATATCGTCGATAAAAACGACAACGAACTTGTCAAGAAATTCCATGAACACTTTGTTCATCATATTCATGAAGTATGCTGGAGCGTTGGTCAAACCAAAAGGCATCACAGTGTACTCATACAATCCATACCTTGTGGTGAATGCTGTCTTAGGTATGTCTTGCTCTCTTATCTTAAGTTGAAAGTAGCCGGACCGAAGATCAATCTTTGAGAATACACATGCTCCTTCTAACTGATCAAACAAATCGTTGATTCTTGGCAAAGGATATTTGTTCTTGATGGTAACCTCGTTGAGAGATCGATAATCAATACATAATCTTTGTGTCCTATCCTTCTTCTCCACAAACAATACCGGGGCTCCCCAAGATGAAGAACTTGGTTGAATAAACCCTTTCTGTAACTGTTCTCCTAGTTGCTTCTTGAGTTCTTTCAGTTCATCCACTGACATTTTGTATGGTCTCTTAGCTATTGGTCCCGAACCTGGTACCAAATCTATCAAGAATTCCACATCTCTGTCTGGTGGCATTCCTGGTAATTCCTCCGGAAATACATCCGGATACTCACACACAATTGGCACACTGTCCATACTAACCCCCTTAAGAGAATTAAGCTTACTTCTTTTAGATTCAAAGTTTGACTTAAATTTTATTCTTTTTCCTTCTGGGGTTGTGAGTGTAACTGTACGATTGGCACAATCCAAAACTCCTTCATACTTAGCCATCCAATCCATTCCCAATATTACATCCAATCCTTGGGAATTCAAGATTATAAGGTTCACTGGAAACTTATGTTTTCCAAACTCTATGACTAAGTCATGACATCCTGAGTTTACTATCATTTCTCCACCCGGAGAACTTACTCTTATAGGACACCCAATGGTTTCTACCGGTAGTTCATTTCTTTCAACAAATGCTTTTGATATGAATGAATGAGATGCACCAAGATCAAAGAGTACAAATGCTGAAATTGAATTGAGTCGAACTTACCACGGCCATCGGGTTCCTCATAGACCTCCTCCACATTGATGTGGTTAACCTGTCCTTTCTGGAAAGGATTTGGCTTGTTAGGTCCTTCAACTTTCTTTTCGGGGCACTCATTAACATAATGCCCAGCTTTTGCATTTGAAGCACTCAACTTTGTTGATGTCCTTTTTAACATGCTGACTTCCACTTCCACTACCATTTCCACTGTGGTGGCTCTTATGTCCACCCTTGTGGTTCTTGTACTTATCATTGTCATGGCTACGGTGATGCTTGTTGTCATGACGGTTGTGGTTGTGGTGCTTGTTGAATTTTCCATGTTTATAGGATACTGAGTCATTGTCATCATAATGAGATCGTTTGTGAGACGATCCCGAGCTGTGTTTGTCGGAGTGTTTCCTCTTCCTACTCTCGACTTGCTTTATTTTACTTTCCAAAATAGCAGCCTTGTCACACAGAGACTGATAAGTTGGAACATATGCTACTGACAACTGTAGGTTCAGCTCATCATTCAATCCTTCCAAGAACTTTTCCTTTCTCTTGGCATCAGTATCAACCTCATCCGGTGCATAGCGCGCCAGATTGTTGAATTCTTCTATGTATTCTGCCACACTGCGGTGACGCTGTTTCAAGTTGTGAAACTCCTTCTTTTTCAGACTCATTATCCCGGATGAGATATGAGCGGTGCGAAACCCATCTTCAAATATGTCCCATGTCACTTCATCAATGGGAGTGGTGATTTGGAAGTTATCCCACCAATTGGCGGCTGGTCCTTCCAACAGATGTGCTGCGAATCTGACTTTTTCAGCATCAGTGCAGCCTACTGTCACCAAGTCTTTGTTCACAGAACGTAACCAGTCATTGGCTGCCATGGGATCAGTTGTCCCCGAAAATTTTGCTGGCCTTAGTCGCAGAAATCTGGTGAGCATATCGAAACCCGGAGGGTTGTTGTTGTTGTTGTTATTGTTGTTGTTATTGTTGTTGTTGGGGTTGTTATTGTTGTTGTTATTCTGATTCTGGATGAATGTCGTCATCATTTGCATAAGTTGCGTTTGTGCATTCATCATCTGTTGCATTTCCGGGGTGATGTTATTGGGGTTGGGGTTTGCGCGACGGGGAGGCATCTGTGGTTTGATCAAATAGATAAGAATGAGATACCCATAGATGTTTATGCACAATACATCACAAGCAACACATAACAAGCAACTTAAGAATATAAGTGCAACATCCACATAACAAACTCATGAAATAAAACACACAAGTGACAAGCCATCCACATGTCGGATGGTCCAATAGTAAGTTCGCAACAACGGATATGATTATGTAAGTAGGAACGAGTAACAAGTCTACTCGTCAGCATCTATCTCCTCCTCGACAAAGGTAAGACCTGCGTTCTCCATCGCGGTCTTGTTCTCCTCTATAGTAGTGGTCAAGGTATCCACCTTGGTCTTGAGAGCCCTCTTCTGGGAACGAAGTCTCTCAATAACCATCTGCTGCTGCTCAAGCTCGAAGTCCTTGGATTTCAGTTCCTCGGTCATGTCCCGGATCCTCTTGTTCCTATCCTGGACACGTTTCTCTTGACTCTTGAACTTGCGGTCCTGGGCCTCAAACTTTGTCTCCATCTCCTTGATCATCTCATCCTGCTGCGCAAAAAGCTTGTCCTTCTCGCGAAGCTGCACCTGAAGCTCGTCATTACCTAGCATGACGTTCGTCCTGTCCGTATCTACGTGCCTGAGAAGAGTCTCTAAGTCCTGAAGATAAAGGCGTATCGGCTCCGCGGTGCTCCTCGAGTCGTCCTCGAAGTCAATGGACTTTCCGTCAACATCACGTCTTCCGAAGACGTGAAAGTGAGTGCCCCTAACCTGTCGGGAGTGACGGCCTAACAGTCGTCCTATCAGGTCCTGCATGATCACCTCCATGCCTCTCTCCCTGTCATCGTGCATCAACTTGAAGACGATGGTCTCTGTAGTAGGCTCACAAGGCCCCGGCTGGGTCACCTTGAAGCCCTGAGGTCCTTCCTCTCGAACTTGGTGAGTGGGTACAGTGATGGTAGGAAGAGGAGATCAAGTAGAGTGGTAAGCTCAATGATACGGGGACCAAAACGAGTAACCCGAAACTCCTCAACGGTCTTGTGACAGGCATCTATTTATAAGATTGAAAAGTTAGAACATAGCAATTCAAGGTAAATCAAGACTAACATTCATACATATCCATGAACCAGAATCGTCACACAAGTCATGCATACATAAGTTCATTACATCTCTCAAGGTCCAAACTTATTTAAAATATCCTTTGAAAAAAATAAGGTGATAAGTGGTGGTCCAACTAACGAAGTGACCTTACAATCCAATCTCGCGGGATCTATTGTTAAACACAATGTTTCTAGAGGCAATCCACCAATCTTGCTCTCTTGATTCTATTACTAAGTCTATAACATCTCCTCTTATCTCTTGGTTGGTGTCCTTCAACTCTTGAGTAAGCTCCTTCTCTTTCCCTAAGTCCTTTTGGAGGTTGAGCATTCTGCACTTGACTCTAGCACTTAGTTCCTTGATAGTCCTCCAAGCTGCATCCCTGGCTGACTCAAAGAATGTGGTGTGCATGGTAGTGTTAGTGTACATGCAGAATCCCCTTTCTTTGTGGTTGTCTTCCTTGTTTTTGTACAAGTGAAGTTGCACCCACCAATACTCCACTCCTTCATCCATCACTGGATAGCCCTTGTACACAGCTTCACCATGTACATCCATTGCCTCCATGAGGTCCTTGAGAATATTAGGAAACTCAGTTTCACATTCCAAGGTCATGGTCATGAGTGGTCCCTTCTTCACGGCTTCGTTGATGGAGTTCATCTACAGGGAAGTTGAAAGAGATTAGAAAAGTTTTACGAGAAGAATAGACAAGTGTAGAAGTATTTGAAAGAAAACTTTTCCTTAGTGGTTTTCCAATCCTAGGGTCATAATCCTACAGGCAACACAGTGCTCTGATACCATCTGTTAAACCCCTCCTTTTATAAAGGATAGGATCCCTGTGATTGCAATGCTAGTCCCTGGATCAATGCTAGCATCCACAGTTTAAGATGAAGTACACAGATACAAAGGTCATTTATTACATTCATTCCAGAGATAAAACATAGTCTTTTACATATCAAGGCCGTAGGCCTAGTACCATAGTTTTTAGGAATAAGTAAATAAACACAAGTCTTCATCTTCATGTGCCACAGGCAAACATGTTGAGTGTAGACTCATGACTCCTATTCATCATCGGAGTAACCTGCAACATCACAAGTTACAGCCACAAAAGGGTCAATACTTTGGAATAGTATTGGCAAGTGATACCTTAGTATAATTTAAGTGGTCTATATTACTATATGCATTTTTGGCTAGTGTAGCTTGGCTTGCTTTGCTTGAAAATAAACTTTTCTTATTAGTTGAAATCACTAAGTTGTTCTTTGTCAAAAACATTCCCAAGGAAACCTCCAATAGACATTGGAGTCCTTTACCCTTGTTCACCCATAAGTTTTTATTTAGAAGTTGGAGTGATGAGATTCTTGTGGCTTCCATGTCTTGATGCTCAAAATGTCCATTTCCTTGGACAAGGCTAAGTACTTAGGTTTTCCTTCTGCAGAGGTTGTGCACTTTCCCCACTAGACTTGGTTTCCCAAGACAGGACCTTTCAGAAGCCTTTCCTTAGTCAAATGGACGCGTTCCATCCTATCATCCCATCTACCACCAACTGTCCAAATGACTAAGTTCTAGCAACCTATGTGATCATGGCAGAGCCCATTTTGCCAAGTGGTTGCACTGTAAGCTTTCTCCACACTTGGCCTCCAAATCCCTTTGTGCCTGGGTGGCATTCCACAAGTGTGATACACAACCCAAGTCCATGGCCTTGTGTAACCACTCAACATAACCCAATCTTCCCATTCCACCCAGGAGGTTCATTTGTCTTAGTTGTTTTATTAAGAAAATATAAGTCTCTTGACTTAGAATATTTTTATCATATAGTATATAGATGTTCACCACCCTTGTTTGCTATAATCTAGGCTAGGCAAAATAGGGTAACTTAACTTAGGGATAATTCCTTAGCAATACTACTAGACTACATAGGACTTCCCACCTTTTCATTAGACAAAATATTATGCAATAATATAATAAAATATCTAATGCTAGTTCAAAAACATAGGACAAATATATATTCATGCAAATATCACTTGCCTTGGTAGTGTGGGGAGTAGCACTCTTCACAATCACAATCACAATCAAAATCTACACAAGAAATCAAAACATACAATTACACACATTTAAATATAACCAAAAATAATATGAATGCATGCATGCAAGAATTTACCATGTTCTAAATTTTGAAAATTCTACCAAGTGTGTGTTTATGACTACTGAAGCATAACATGTCACAAGTTTTTCCAATAAACCTATTTGTCCATAACAAAATCTTATAAAGATATTTTTATATCTAAAATAGCCCTAAACTTGTTCCACAAATAAAACATTTTTAACTGTTACTATATGCTAAACAAATTGTATATTCTGTTAGGCCTTGTCTTACTGAACTCAACGATATAAAGTTTGCAAAAATCCAACGTGTCGTTTGAAAGTTATAAGCATTTGAAGTTTGAATCTAATTCAGGTTTTGAATTCTGTTTTTAATCTAAACCTTGCCACGCGTCAAGCGTTTCATGGGCGTGCATCGTCAAGACCGGATCACCCTTCTGAGCCGTTGGATCTAACTAACGTTGCGCGGCTCAGATCTGTCCATACCCCTTCGATAAGTGAAGTGTTTCTACGCGTAGGATCCAGATCTAACGGCTAAGATTCTTTTAACCAAAACGAAGCGCTACGGCGGTGACAAGGCGTCGGTCGATATGCGGTGCCGGCGTTCTAGGTCGCCCGGAGAAGGAAGGAGGTGCTTACCAGAACCGTAGAAGGCTGCTGATGCTCAAGGTGGCAATGGCTTGGGAAGTGGCGTACGGGTTCGTCGGGGATTTCTCGCCGGAGTTCGCGAACGTGTCTGCCACGGTCAGTTGACGACGTTGGCGAGGTTCCTCGTCGCTAAGTCAAAATCAGGGTACCGGATGCGCAAAACGAAGTGGATTCAGCGTGTCGATCGGAGGTCAAGGCGGTGGTTACTTACGAAGGAGGTCGCGGAGTTCTTGCGAGACGGCGGTGGCGGTCGTCGACGCGCAACGCTTAGGGTCATGCGAAAGCAAACGGCGAGTGTCAGAAGATGCACAGGGATTTCCTGAACAAGATAGCGTGAACGCGAGACTGGGGGAAACTCGAGACTCACCGGAATTCGCCGGCGCAGTCGTCGGAGACGGCGGAGTTGCAGAGAGCAATGCGCGTAGCCTGGGGGCGTTCAGTGCTTGGGGTTTTGGGGAAAAGGGAGAGGGGACAGAGGGGTTTCTTATAGCCTGGTCGCGAGCGAGAATCACTCTGCCAATAACTCGAATTGATGCCACGAATCAAAACCAGAAATGGCCGCGTTGATTTGGGGATGAATGAGTCGCGCGGGTGGAGACGACGCTGGCGTGGAGATGGCCCGCTTGTCAGCGAGGTGCGCGGAGTTTGGGGTCTGTCAGTTTGCTTGCTTGGCGTGAGAGGAGAAAAAGAAGTCCCCGGGTGGGCTTGCTGGGCTAAATTGGCTGCTGGGCCAAATCCTGGCCGCGTGGCCCTTTTCTATTCAGATGCTCTTTTCTTTTTCTATTTCCATTTTCTGGTTTGAATTTTGGTATGAATTCAAATCCTTTTGAAATCAAACTGCCTTGGAAATTTTTGTAGGGTTTTGTGGATTTAAAACAGTCACAAAACTAGGTGGTTACATTGCAAAGCTTGGTCCAATTTGGTTTTAATAATAACTAGGAATTTATTCCTGTTTGCAAACATTTGAAATGGATTTTGGAGCTCACTTCTAAATTTGAAATCTTTGGGTTTAAAATTTCACCTAATCTTTCCACCAATGAAGGCAAGCATTGAAGTATTTAAACATTCAAATTCAACAGGATGATGTTTAATTGAGACAATTTGCCCACATGAAATCATAACTCATATCCCATTTCTAAATGATTTTTGAGAAAACCCTAAATGAAGAAATGATGCAAAGTGATATGAATGAGTTTTCAAACTATGATTTTTGGGATGTTACACCCTTTGCCTAGAATCAATGACTTGTTTGATCAGCTAGAAGGAGCTTGTGTGTTCTCAAAGATTGATCTCCGGTCAGGTTATTTTCAACTCAAGATAAGAGAACAAGACATACCTAAAACAACTTTCACTACAAGGTATGGATTGTATGAGTATACCGTAATGCCTTTTGGATTGACCAATTCTCCAGCATACTTCATGAATATGATGAACAAGGTGTTCATGGAATTCCTTGACAAGTTTGTTGTCGTTTTCATCGATGACATCTTAGTCTACTCCAAGAGCAAAGAAGAGCATGAAGGACATTTGCGTTTGATACTTGAGAAGTTAAGAGAGCATAAACTTTATGCCAAATTCAGCAAGTGTGAATTCTGGTTGAACGAAGTTGGATTTCTTGGACATGTTATGACAAAGGATGGTGTAGCAGTTGATCATGCTAAAGTATCAGCTGTGAAAGAATGGGAATCTCCCAAGTCATTAGAGGAAGTTTGTAGTTTCCTTGGCTTAGCAGGTTACTACAGAAGGTTCATTGAGAATTTATCTAAAGTTGCTAAGCCCATGACGGAATTGCTAAAGAAAGAAAATAAGTTTACTTGGTCTGAAGGTTGTGAACTCAGCTTTCAGGAATTGAAGAAGAGACTTGTGACAGCACCAGTCTTGTGTCTGCCAGATTTGGAAAAAGATTTCCAAGTATATTGTGATGCATCTCATCAGGGTTTGGGTGCAGTACTTATGCAAGACGGTAAAGTTGTGGCTTATGCCTCTAGACAACTCAAAACTCATGAAGTGAACTATCCTACTCATGATTTAGAGTTAGCCTCTATTGTCCATGCACTCAAAACATGGAGACACTATCTTTTGGGAAAGCGTTGTGAAGTGTTCACAGATCACAAAAGTTTGAAGTATATCTTCACCCAGAAGGAAATTAATATGAGACAAAGAAGATGGCTAGAACTTATCAAGGACTATGACATAAATTTGCAATACCACCCCGGTAAAGCAAATGTTGTAGCAGATGCTCTAAGTCGTAAGGTTTTTGTGAATGGCCTTACAAAAGGAGAATTGCCAGATGATCTGTGTACCCAATTTAGAAAACTCAGATTGGAGATTGTGCCTGAAGGACATCTCATGTCTTTGGATGTTCAACCCACTTTGTTGGACAAGATCAAAGAAGCTCAGAAGATTGATAAAGAAATCGAAGAGATTAAAGAAAAGATTGGCAAAGGAAAAGCCAAAGGGTTCCATGAAGACGAACAGGGTACTTTATGGCATGGGAAACGATTCATGTTCCACAAGATCCGGAGCTGCGGAAACTGATTTTGCAGGAAGCACACAACTCACTGTATTCCATTCATCCGGGTAACACCAAAATGTACATGGACATGAAAGAAAGATTTTGGTGGAATAATCTCAAGAAGGACATCGCCGAATATATTGCTTTGTGTGATGTGTGTAGTAGAGTGAAGGCAGAACATCAGAAACCAGCAGGTTTACTTCAACCACTACCCATTCCTGATTGGAAGTGGGACAAGATTGGTATGGATTTCATTACCGGATTACCAAGGTCCCGGTCGGGATACGATTCTATTTGGGTAGTAGTGGATCGCCTAACTAAAGTGGCTCATTTCATACACGTGAAGACAACCTATACAAGTGCTAAGTTAGCCAGAATTTACATGAGTAGAATTGTATGTCTACATGGAGTGCCCAAGAATATTGTCTCTGATAGGGGAACTCAATTCACTTCCCATTTTTGGAGACAGTTACATGAGTCATTGGGAACGAAGTTGGAATTCAGTACTGCTTTTCATCCTCAAACCGATGGACAAACGGAAAGGACTAATCAGATTCTCGAAGACATGTTGAGGGCATGTGCCCTAGACTACGGAGCCAGTTGGGATGAAAGTCTACCTTACGCAGAATTTCTTATAACAACAGCTATCAAGCTAGTATTGAGATGGCACCATTTGAGTTTCTCTACGGAAGAAAGTGTACCACCCCATTGTTATCGAATGGTGTGGGAGAAAGAAGTTTATTCGGACCAGATCTTATCAAGGAAGCCAAAGAGAAGGTCAAGTTGGTTAAGGACAGATTGAAGATAGCACAGTCCCGACAGAAAAGCTACGCAGATCCTAAGCGTAGAGAAGTCACCTACGAAGTTGGTGATAGAGCTTATCTTAGAGTGTCACCACTTCGTGGAGTGAAGAGGTTCGGAGTCAAAGGAAAATTGGCACCAAGATATGTTGGACCATTCAAGATTCTGAGTCGTAAAGGAGAAGTTGCCTATGAAATAGAACTGCCAGAATCTCTGTCAGCTGTCCATAATGTGTTTCATGTGAGTCAACTTAAGAAATGTCATCCAGAAATGGAAGAAACTTCTTTGAAGGACACTATACCTTTGGAGGAGGTTCAACTGGAAAGTGATCTCACTTATGAAGATAAACCTATCAAGATTCTTGAGACTGCACAAAGAGTCACACGGACTAAGACTATCAAGTTCTGCAAAGTGCAGTGGAATCATCATTCCGAAGAGGAAGCAACATGGGAAAGAGAAGATGGTCTTCGGAAAGACCACCCTCACCTATTTGCTAGCCAATCCGAATATCGAGGGCGAGATTCACCTTAAGGGGGTTAGATTTGTAACATCCCTAAAATCATGTTTCAAACTTATGCATATCATCCATGCATCCATGATCATATGTTTTTCATTTCAAACAAAACACTTCAAAAACAGGAGCATATGAACTCATTATTTTATGTGAACAGCTATTAGTCCAATGCCACTCTCAATTGAAGATTTATTTGTTTTAAACCAAGCCTTGCTTTATCTCTTGTTATTGTGTTGGATTGTTGAAGTTTGGTGAAATTTTACAAAACAAATATGAATCAGAAACCATTTCCAAAACTTATCCAAATCATGTGCTATAGCACTGCTTATTTTGTTTGAACAAAAGGACCAAGCTAATACAAAGTGACCACTTGATTTTATGCCCAGAAGTGTGAATGTTGCACCCCACAAAATCCTGGAAAAAGTTTGAATTCAAAAGCTTTTGAAATCATTTGAAAATCATTCCAGAAAATCAAAACAGAATTAGAAAAGGAATAAAGAAAAGAAAAAGGGCTGGCGCTGCTAATCTAGCCCAACTAAGTAAGCAGCCCATTTAGCCCACCCGGGTCCTCCCTCTCCCTCTTTCACTCGCAGACGCACCCACAGAGTCGCTGACGCCCGGACCCCACCCCCTCTCTGCTTTATTCGCTGACAAGTGGACCCGTGACCACGTCGTCGTCTTCGTCAATCACGCGCGCCTGCGACGCTCACGCTGCCGTTACTCGCCACAGTCACTGCCGCGTTGATTCCCATTGATTCCGCGAGTAACTCCACGCCCCTGCTCCGGCTATAAGATCCTCTCCCCACTCCGCTCCATTCCCCTCACTCACCAACCGCAAAGCGCCGCTAGGCTGTCCACAATCGAACTTGCGCCGCCGCGGTACTGAGCATCTCCGGCAGCAAATTCCGGTGAGTCCTGACCGCCCCCGTGCCTCTGATTCAAACGAGTGTAACCAGCATGACCTCGTGCACCTTCTGGTACCATTTGCTTGCCTGCTTGTGACCCAGGACGCCGTCCTCGTTCGTTTCTGCAAACGACCGAGCCGCCGCTCAACTCCGGCGATCAATTGCGGTAAGAACTGAGCGCCCCTTGACCTCTCTCGCATACGACTAGGCTCGCCACTGTCTTGTGCACCATCTGATGCCATTGGTTTGTGCTAGGGAGACCAGGAACGTCGCCAACGTCGCCGTCCACTCCAACCCGACGCCGCCCGCAACTCCGACGAGCTCCCTCGGCTACTCTAGAGCGCCCCTTGCCGAACCACCGCCACCTTGAGCATCAGCAGCTCTCTGCGATTCAGTAAACCCTTCCCCTCTCCTTCGACCTAGAACGTCGGTAGCACCTCTGACAGAGGCGCCGCCGCCAGTCGCCGCCGCTAGCGCCGCTCGACTTTGGTCAAAGCAACAGCCGCCGTTAGATTTGCATCGTAGGGATTAGATTAGAACAGGGACGAACCGTTTTCTTTAGATCTGGCGCGTTGGATCTAAGTTGATCCTACGGCGTGGAAGCACGATCCGACGCGAAGCGGTATCGGCCAATAGGAAAGCGCCGTGTGGCAGCTGTTAGAGTTTAAAAACAGAATTTGAATCAGATTATTGTTTGAATTTGATTTAGCTATAACTTTTGATCCCACGTTAGAATTTGACAAATTTTATACCGTTGGAATCAGGAGAGCAAGCTCTTTCTAATTATGCAATGTGTTTAATGTTTAGCTTCTGTTAAAAAGGTTTTATTTGCAGAAACATGTGTAGGGCTTATTTGAGTATATGAAATGATTAGGAATTGTTTTAAGGGTTAAATAATTATTGTTTGGCAAGTTTTTGACTTGTTTAGAACTCAGTACTATGCACTTGCTTGGTTGAGTTTTGAAAATCATCACTTAGCATTTTGCATGCATGCATATATTTTTGATTGTATATGTTTTGTGTATAATTTGTGGCTACCATTTCTTGTGTAGATTTTGGTGCTAGTGATTGTGATTGTGAGGAGTGCTACTCTCCCAACTACCAAGGCAAGTGGTACTTCATGAATATTATCATTCCTATGTTTTCTACTAAGCATTAGAAATATTTTGTTAGACTTGCATGCTATATTTGCTTATATGCCATGTTGGGAAATCCTAGTAGTTGTAGAAATGCTAGGGAGTTTCTAAGTTAAGTTACTATCTATACCATGCTTAGCCTAGCTAGTAGTAACCAAGGGTTGGTGAAATATATACATGCTATGCTGAAAATATTTCTAAGTCCTTTGGACTTGTGTTTTTCCTAATAAAACAACTAAGTTAATGAAACACCTAGGTGGAATGGAAGGAAAGGTTTATGTTGAGTGGTTACACAAGGCCCATTTCTATGGTTTACCTTGTGTATCTCACTTGTGGTAAGCCACCCAGGAACAAAGAGATTTTAGAGGCCAAGTGTTAAGAAGCTTCTAGTGCAGCCACTTGGCAATATGGGCTCTGCCTGGATCACATAAGTTGCTAGAACTTAGCCATTTGGACAGTTGGTGGTAGTGGGATGTTAGGTTGGAACGCGTCCATTTGGTCTAAGGGAAGGCTTCTGAAAGGTCCTGTCTTGGTGAAACCAAGTCTGGTGGGGAAAGTGCACAACCTCTGCAGATGGAAAAACCTAAGTACTTAGCCAAGTCCATGGCAATGGACAACTTGAGCATCAAGACATGGAAGCTATCAAGAATCTCCTCATCCCAATTTCTGAGTAAAAATTTGTGGGTGAACAAGGGTGAAGGACCTCAATGTCTATTGATGGTTCCTTGGGAAAAGTTTTGACAAAGAAAAACTTAGTGATTTCAACTAATAGGCAAAATCTATTTTAAGCAAAGCAAGCCAAGCTACACTTAGCCAAATTGCATATAGTATCTAGTCCACTTAAAATTATACTAAGGTATCACTTGCCAATACTATTCCAAAGTATTGACCCACTGTGGCTGTAACTTGTGATGTTGCAGGTTACTCTAATGAGGATTAGGTGTCATGAGTCTACACTCAACATGTTTGCCTGTGGCACATGAAGATGAAGACTTTTATTTATTTACTTATTCAAACTCTTGTATTAGTCCTGTGGCCTTGGAGTTGTAAAGACTATGTTTATCTCTGGAATGGCTGTAATAAATGACCTTTGTATCTGTGTACTTCATCTTAAACTGTGGATGCTATCATTGATCAAGGGACTAGCATTGCAATCACAGGGATCCTTTTCCTTTATAAAGGAGGGATCTTACAGAGATATTCTCATTTGGAGAGTCGAAGAGGGAGAATGTGGGAGTAGAAATAGTGGCAAGAGCAGCCACACCACTGGATGTTTCCTCCTCATCATCTTCATTGTCGGAGGAGTATTCTTCATGAGTGATCATCTTCATCACCAAATATGCATGTAGATGCTAGTTCAATTGTCTCCTTTAATAGCTCTACTTGTCATACATTCCATGTATTGACCCTTCGGGGCTGCTATGTTTCATGTTGCAGGATATTCAGATTCTGAGTGATCGATTAGGTCGCAATACTCCACTCGGCACTTGTTCACTTGTGGGCAATTTGAATTATGGAGGAGTTATTTTATTTATGTTGTTACTTGAATAAGGTGCGCTATCCTAGAGCTAAGCCTTATTGTAATAATGTTACTCTAGATCCTTCATTATTTATGATACACGGATATTTTGCTATGTTATTCATCTTTATTCTATTGTGAGCCAATGAACTGATCGAGGGATTGGCATGTCACATAGAAGCTATGGTCTTTGTTGATGGGATTCTTCTTGATGAAAGGTTTCTTGTAAGGAGCTTTGGAGGTTTTCTTCAACACAATTTTACCCCCATGATCTTCTCTCTTCTCATAGGGACAACCCGCAACAAAGTGATAGCGGTCACTGATACGTCCAAAACATATCTACTTTCTCAAACACTTTGCTATTGTTTCTCCTCTAAACTTGTGTGATTTGGATATAACTAACATGGACTGACGCTGGTTTCAGCAGAATTACCTTGGTGTCTTGTTTTTGTGCAAAAAATGAACTATCAGGAGAAATCCCGAAAAATATGCCAAAAATTATATTTCACCAGAAGATCCATGGAGCCAGAAGACGAGACTGAGAGGAGGCCTAGGGGTCCCACACCCACCCCAGGCGCGGGCCTACCACTGTCCACGCTTGGAGGGGGTGCATCCACCCCAGGCACCCCCTCGTCCTCCCTCTGCGCCTATAAGTTGCCTTTTGACCTAAAAATCGAGGGGGTTCGATAGTTTTCCAGAAAGAGTTCCGCTCCGCTGCCACCAGAAACCAAGATTCGGATCCAGAAACTCCGTTCTAGAACCCTGCCGGGACGGGGAATTTGGAGAGGATCATCGCCATCATCATCACCAACACATCTACATCAACCACCGATGTTTTCCTCATCCATGAGTGAGTAGTCCCCCGTTGTAGGCTTGGGGATGGTAGGGATTGGATGAGTTCTATCATGTAATCGAATAAGATCTATTAGGGTGTAGTGCCAGTATCTCTATTAGTGCTATTTGACTCTGTTGCAACTTGTTGTGCTTAATTCTTGTCACTAGGTCCCGAGTGCCATGATCTCAGATCTAAACTTATTTGCCGTGGGACTGACCACGGCAGATGCTGCAATCGGCAACGAGTAGTAGAACGAAGGGCAAGGGTGGCCAGCCATCTGCGGTGCGAGATGAGGGCGGAGACACAGAGTTTTACCCAGGTTCGCCCCCCCCGGAGGGTAAAGACCTACTCTTGCTAGATTGTATTATGATGGAGGTACAATGGGGCGAGCTCGACGGCTAGGCGGCGAGTCGCTTGGGTGGATGATGGAACGTATGTTTACACGCCCTGTAGGGAGGTTTATATAGACTCACCCTCTCCTAGGGTTTACATATCTCAACCGAATCAGTTAAGGTTTCGGTACTCATTTAACCTAATCCGACTGGGCCTATCTACTCTCCTGGGCCTTCAACTTCCAGTCGCTTGGATCCACGTCAGGTCTTGATCCAGTCGCCGTCTTTGCAGGCCCACTCGCCAGTTCCTAGGCCAGTCGGAAACGTCCTGCTGGGTATACCCCGGTAGGCATATCCCCATCAGTAGTCCCCGAGGCCATCGTCAATTGGGTGCAGGTGGTTGCTGGCAGTCGGAGCATACGGGTTCAATGCGGACATCCAGTCGAATCGGTGGCGGGCTCCTGAATAAAGGAAAAAACTAGTCATTCTAGTCGTAGCTTGGCGAACGGGTCGGCGAAATATTTAGTCACTGTTGTAGTGGTCGGGTCAGCGAGCCGAGTGGCTGAAGTTGGACTGTCAAACGCAGTCAAAACTAGCCGTTGGGGTAATCCAACGGTAACTTTTGGCGTAATCACCGCGTAGTAACGGCTTCCTGGTTTGGCGGGTAACAACCGCTATATAAAGGGAATGGTAGGCGATCGGAGAACCACCTCCTCGTCATTTCCTCTGATTGCTCGCACCTCCGTTTTCCTCCGCATCGCGATCCAGCCGATCCAAAATCCTCCGACCTCCACGAACCTTTCCGCCAATGGCCCCCTCCACCGAACCATGGGGCAGGTCCAAGTGTACGAGAGCGCTACTATCGTCTTTCGAGGATGCCGGGATCCTGCGCGCCGGCAGGTGGCGCATCCCCGCGGCCGGAGAGGTGACTCCGGACCCGCGCGAGGGAGAATTCATCTGCTTCACCAACCACCTGGAACGGGGGCTGGGATTCCCCACATCTCTCTTCTTCCGGCGCTTCTGCGCCTTTTACGGGATACAGCCATCGGACCTAGGCCCGCACAGCATCGAGCAACTCGCCATTTTCATGGCGTTCTGCAAGTGCTACCTGGGCTGCAGGCCCTACTTTCCCCTGTGGCAAGATCTGTTCCACGGGAGAATCATTCGCGAAGAAGCAGGCGGCCCAATGCTTGTTGCGGGTGGCTTGACGTTTCAGTTGAAGTCGAAGGCCTCCTTTTTCGATCTGATGCTACCTGCCAAGGCGGAGAGAGAATGGAAGAATTCTTGGTTTTACGTTACCGAGGCGACTCCAGACGGCGAGGTGGCGATCCCAAGATACTCCGCCGACCGGCCCGAACCGTGCCGACTCCAAGTCGGCAAACTCCCAACAGACCAACGGATGGTCGTGGATGAGATGCTTCAGACCATCCGTGGCCTGAAGAAGAAGGGTCTTTAGACCATCAATTTGTACAACTGCTGGCTCGGGCGGCGACTCGTTCCCCTGGCCCGCCGTGACCATTATATGTACGAGTACACGGGCCGGGAGGACTCGACGAAATCCTGCCTCGCCGAGTGGACACTCGAGGACTACATCCCGGTGTTGAAGAAGATCACCCAGGCGGTGTACCTGGACGTGAAGGCTGGGGTCGCCCCCTACACCGCGAAGCATCCAGCCCCGACGGTAAGTCATTTTCTATCATTCGCAGTCGCAGTTGATGTTGCCGCGGTTATACTGATACTGTCTCATGCCTATTGCAGTTATTTCAAGAGGTGGAAGGGTGGCTTCCGCCCGCGGACGATGAGAACTCGAGCCCGTCCGTCCAGGACGGGGGCGAATCGCCTCCCACCAAGGGCGGCGCCGAGGCGGCAGAGCGGCGGCGGCGGCGAAACGAGGAAGAGGCCGCCCCATTGGTGCGCAAAACTCGCGGGCAGCGTCAGCGCAAACTCTAGGCGAGCAGAAGTCTTGAACGTCATGATGATGACGATGACGAGCTTCCCAAGCTCACCTCGCATCGCGAAGCCACTCCGTCGAAAAACAAGAAGAAGAAGGAGGTGAAGGCCCCTCCGAAGAGGAAGACGAAGCCAGCGAGACGGGCATCTCCGCCTCATTCGGCGAGTAGTTCCGACGCCACCAGCCTGGCCAGGGATGAAGTGCCACAGACGACGGCAGCACCGGATGTCACCGCCGTCCTGAGGGAGGTGCCTCTGGCCTCGATTCCTCCGCCATTCGCCCCAGTCTCTGGGTCGGGGGTCGCTCCAGCCGTGGCAGCTTTGCCTCCCAGGAGAGCTCCTGCCGAAAACGTTGTGGAGGCTCCTGTCGCGGCCTCATCAACAAAGAGGCCGTCTGTGTCTTGGGCGCATGATGTCCTGGAGATGGGCCTCAGTCGGAAACTGGGCCCCGAACTGGAGAAGACGGCTAGCATCCGCACGGGGTTGCGTTTCATACCAGTCGCCAAGTGAGTTTTATTCACCTGCTTTACTTTTCGTTGTACTCGAACTACTTTGCTCATGTAATCAATTTGCAGGACTGGGGTTAAAAAGATAGGTCACCCGTCCATGGCCAAAGTGCCGCCATTTGTCGCCGAGGAGGACCCCTCTCGGAAGAGGAAGGATGATGAGGTCGCTGCCCCCACAGACAGTGCCAAGAAGGCCAAGAGCGACAATGTCGTCACGGTGTCCGACGACACGATGATTGCTCCAAGTGATCCTGCGGCGGGGGCGGCCTTGACGATCAAGAAGGGTGCTTCCTCGCCTGGGATGGCCGAGCCGGCCTCTTTTGGTGCCCGCGCATCCATCGCGACTTCCCCCGATTCATGGCCAGAGCGGCTACGGCGAGTGGTACCACGCCATCGAGCCGCGTGCCTGGGGTCACCGAAACGGAGGTCGAGCAACGTCGCGGGCACACTCTGGCTCTTCTCGCATCCGTGGACGCGCTACAGCTTCATGGCATGCTTGGCGCAGCCATCCAGGTATGTCCAGTCCCAGAGGATCGGGCCACTGAATTGTAGTGGTCAGATTATTTTGGTGTTTTGCTTTTATTTCTCGCGCCCAGTCCCCGAGTGTGCATTCGCTGAATTTCAGCGGGTGGGCGCTTAGGGTTTTTGATTTCCAGTCCCCGAGTGTCCAGTCGCTGAATTTCAGCGGGTGGGCACTTTAGGATTTTTGATCTCCAGTCCCCGAGTGTCCAGTCGCTGAATTTCAGCGGGTGGGCACTTAGGATTCCGTTTTTGTTAACTGTTTGACTTTTGTACAGGGTTTGCGGCGTGAATCAGCCGACCGGCTTGCTGCAAAGTGTCGCGCGGAGAAGGAACTTGTCGTCGTCCAAGAGGCAAACAAGGGACTCCAGGCGATTGCTGCGAAGGCAGAGGAGGTTCGCTAGGGCCTTGTCCCGGCGAGTGAGCTGACGGCGGCTCAATCTGCATTGAGTTTGGCTGAGAAGCGGATCGCCGAGCTTGAGCGCGAGCTTAAGGACGCGAAGGAGGAGGCGAGCTCGGCGGATGGGCGAGCCAAGGCTACTGTTACGGCCGCCGCTGAGGAGCGTAAACTCTCTGACGCCCTTGTTGCTGGGCTTCAAGACGACTACTCCTCTCTTCAAAGCTTCATCACGGATCTCTCCCGTCCTTTGATTGGTAAGTGTGCCTGCCTCTGCCTGTAATATTTTCATTGTGTGATCTTTGATGTACTCACTACCCCCCTCTGTCCACAGGTGGGATCATCGATAGCGCGGAAGAGGCGCAGTCGTTCGACGCGTAGCAATGTGTAGCCACTCTGGTCGACTCGGCCACGTTGTCCGCGACTTGTATTCGGGCGTATCTTCAGGAGATATCACCCACAGAAGTGATTCCCAGCGACCTTGTCGACGTGTGGCGGTACTTGGAGAAGGCGTCATCAGTCGTCGAGTTCATGACGCGGTCGGTGTTCCGGCGCGGGGCGGCAACGGCGCTTAGCCTTGGGCTCGCCCATTTCCCGGAAGATTTCGATCGGGCGGCGTGGCAGTGGCTACCGTCGTCGGCCGGGCTCGGTGGAGATCGTCGAGGTCTTTGAAAGGCCGGCCGCGGTGTACTCCGATCGCGTATGGGCGATGGGCGACCTCCTTCCTTATCAGGAGACGATCGTTGCGCCTAACGACCCCGAGCCGCAGCACCGGGACTTCAAGATCGAGCAGCCCTTCCGTGCGGCGATGGCGGGTGAGCTGACGACGTACCCGTCGAACCCGTACACTCCCTTCATTCGCAACCGCAAGGGTGGCAGCGGGTCGACATCAAAGCCTGCGGAATAAAACATTGTGCCCTGGGGCATTAGAAGTGGTTCTGCCATTGGGCATACTTTGTACTTTGTGACAATTGTGATATGCTATAATGAGATATCGTATTATTTTCTGGATTGTCTTGTGTTGGTGATTGAGGGTTGAACGAGTCCCCGAGCGCGTCCGCCCTTTTTATGGGGTTTACCTCGTTTGTTTATGTGTTTTGTAGTTTTGAACGTTTTTTTATTGAATCATTATGATAGTATTGTTTGTGATCTTATCTGCAAGTTGTGTACACATATCATTGTCCGGATCCAAAGGCCCCAAAGTGACAATAATTGGGACAACCGGAGGGGATGGATGTAGTGTGAGGATCACATGTGTTCATGGAGTGTTAATGCTTTGCTCCGGTGCTCTATTAAAAGGAGCACCTTAATTGCCAGTAGTTCCCTAGAGGCCCCGCTGCCACGGGCTGGCTGGACAGAAGATGTTGTGCAAGTTCTCATTGCAAGCACGCATGACTATATTTGGAGCACATGCCTAGGATTGTTTAGTACTTGGATGCTTGTCATTATTTATCTGTAATGCCCTAGGTCTTGAAGTTACATGTTTAGACTCGTCCATGCAATGCCCGTCAATCCATCCCTATGCCTATCGTACTCGAACCCCACTGTCACCATTACTGTTACTATTGCTACTGTTTCACTGTTGCTGTTGCTCCTGCTTACTGTTGCTACTACAAAATTGTTGCTACTAATAAACTTCTATGAGCAAGAACTATTTCCAGGTGCAGCTAAACTGACAACTCAGTTGTTAAGGCTTGGAAGTATTTTTTGGCTCCCCTTGTGTCGAATCAATAAATTGGGTAATACTACCCGCGAAGATTGTTGCGATCCCCTATACTTGTGGGTCATCAAGACTATTTTATGGCACCGTTGCCGGGGAGCATAACTTTATTTGTAAGTTCACTTGGATCTACTATTGTTCACTGCTATTCCTTTCATCATGGGAAAGCCTCATGATGGAAAGTTCCCTATTTTACCATCCACTACAAGAAGAAGTACAGTCCTAAACACCTCTACTGCTCTTGATTCACCATCTGTTATAAGTAAGCTTGTCACACCACCACCACATACTCATGCTACACACACTGCTACTACTGTTGAGTCTGAAACTGCTTTTGATGCTCGTGATGTTACTTCTACTGTGCTTGATGCGAGTGGTTCATTAGGTCCTTTTATAGATGCTACTATGGCTAGTCTAGGAAATACCGAAACTCCTAGTGAAGACACCGTTACACCTGTTAGCTCACCTGAGTTTAGTGAGAGTTATCATATTAATGATGGTTACATTGAGTTCACTGATGAATTTGTTGAAGAGTGCCGAAACACACATGGTACTAGTGCTATTAAGAGTCTCCTTGCTATACGTACTATTATGCCTAAGTTGTCCTATGATCCTAAGTTTGCCACCTCTCCCATAGATATTAAAGATAAATATTATGATTTCTCTCTTGATTTATCTTATTTAGATATTGTTGAGAAAGAACCTTTTTGTGGGACTAAAAATGAGAGTGATGTGGCTCATATGAATGAGCTTTCTACTATGAGTGCTTTGTTCTCTGATGATTTTAAAATGCGCAAGTACTTTGTTACTAAGATCTTCCCTTTTTTCACTAAAAAGAGAAGCTAGGGCTTGGTTTAATAGATTACCTCCTGGATCCATTGATAGCCCTGATTGTTTGATTGCTTCTTTCTTCCAAAAATATTTTCCTACCAGTGCTAGACATGCTGCTTTGTAGAGACTTTTTTATTTTAAACAGGGAGAAGAAGAGAAATTGCCTGAGTCATGGAAAAGGTTCTGTGCCTTAATTCATGCACATCCTGGATGCCCATTACCTAAGAATGAGCTTCTTGATATTTATTATAATGGAATAACTGATGATTCTAGGATATACCTAGATAGCTTTGCTGATTGTGTTTTCAGGAAAAAAACTCCTACATAAGCTGAAGAATTAATGGCTAAGATAAGCAAAAATTATGATGATTGGACTTCAACTGAGCTGAATGCACCTGAACCTATTACTCCTGAACCAGTAATGCCTGAACCAGTTCCAGCACCAACAAAAAAATAGGGTAGTTATTGCATTAAATGATGAAGTAATTCAGGAAGCTAAGAAGTGTCTAAAGGAGAAAGGTATTAGAGCTGAAGATGTGAAGAATCTACCTCCTATAGAAGAATTATGTAAGCCAATTCCCCACTCATATACTATTGAGGTACACTCTCTCCAACACTTCGATGAAGGTGATATTCCTTATGGTAAGCCTCCTGGTCTATGTTTAGAGGAACTTGACACATTTATTGTTAAACAAGGGTATTTTAATAAACAAGTTTAGAATCATTTATTGGAAACCTCTAGAGCTATCCATGAGTTGAAAGATATTGTGGAAAGAACTTTTAATGATATTAAAATGCTTTGTAAACACTTTCAGATGGTTCAAACCCAACTTGATCAACTTGATAAGGTACAAAAGGATATGCTAGTTAATGCTTCAGGAGATAAAAATGCTTATGGAATTAGAACTAGGAGTGGTATAGCTACTCAAGACCCTTTATATCCCGAAGGACACCCTAAAAGAATTGAGCAGGATTCCCAACAAGGTGAAGATAGTGGTAGTCCTCCTGAGAGGAAGAAAAAGAAACATAAGAGAGTTGAGGAACCACTTGAACCTGATGTAGATCCTAATAGTATATCTGTCTCTCATGCTGAAACTGAGAGTGGTAATGATAAAAATGAGTCTCCTGATAAGGAGGAAGTTGAGGAAGAACCTGAAGCACACTAAGAACACTAGGTACACAAAGGAATATCTTATTGCTAATAAACATGGTAAAGAGAGAGAACCTTGGGTGCAGAAACCTATGTCTTTTCCAGGTAAGAAACACAAGTCAAAGGAGAAAGAACACTACAACAAGTTTTGTGAGTGGATGAAACCTTTATTTTTGTAAATTCCTTTGACTGATGCTATTAAATTGCCTCCTTATTCAAAGTATATGAATGATATTGTCTCTAATAAAAGGAAGATTCCTAATGAGGAGATTTCTATTTTGCTTGCTAATTACACCTTCAATGGTAAGGTTCCAAAGAAACTTGGTGATCCAGGTATAACAACTATTCCTTGCTCTATTAAGAATAATTATGTTAGAACTGCTTTATGTGATTTGGGAGCTAGAGTTAGTGTTATGCCTTTTTCTCTCTACACGAGACTCCATCTAGAAAAGTAGATACCAACTGATATATCTTTGCAAATGGCTGATAAGTTAACTACTATTCCTGTTGGTATATGTGAGGATGTTCCTATTCAAGTAGCTCTGATTTTGTTGTGCTTGAAATGCATGAAGATGATAACATGTCTATTATTCTTGGGATACCTTTTCTTAATACTGCAGGTGTTGTCATTAATTGTAATCAAGGAAAAGTAACATTCAATATTAATGACAAAGAGCATACTGTCTATTTCCCCAAGAAGGTTGCTAAAAGCTATTGCCTGAATTCCATTGAAAATATTGAGAGCATCAAGGTTGGAGAAATATATTGTCCCATTCCACAAGAAAATTTTGAAACTATTATGATTGGGACCATTGCTATCAAGTATGAGTTAACATAATCACCTTGTGGAATGCAAAGTTTTGTTTCATATAAGATTGTTTTGGTAACAATACTTGATCAATCTTGTTAACAAAAGGATTTTAATGAACAAAACAATGTTTTCACAGTGGTTATAGTTGCTCACTTTTATTTTTCTCCTTTCCAATCTTTGCACTTCGTCGTGCCTAACTTAAAGGCGTTAAAGAAAAGTACTTATTGGGAGATAACCCAAGAGTTTCCTTGAGTCTTGGAAGTTATTACTTCAGTAATGACCTCACCTTATCCCTTTTTTTGCTTTTTGTGCCAAGAATGACCTCTAATAAGAGGGAAGTAAGATTTGCAGAGTCACTGTCTCGACACAGATTTGTGTCCTCCAACATAAACATTCGTGAGGAGTCTCTGTAAGTTGGATTGATCTGAAAATTTATGAATAAATCCCCCATTATGTTAGCTAACTTTATTTAGTTCAACACTTTTTGATTTTAGCAACAGAAGGTCTTCGAAAAAATTGGTTTCTACCTGCTAGACTGTTTTGACAGATTTCTGCCATTATTTGCATTTGCTTCTTATTGATTCCTTTTCGGGTTCTTTTTGGGAAATTGAGCTTTTTGAGGGAATTGCTACAGTAGCTTGTTTCTTTAGTTAAAGTTTTTCTGTTTTAAAACTAAACCCCAAAGGTCTATTATCTTTTGAATGCAGTAATGTTGCTAATGAAGATTGTGTGAAGTTTTGTATGAAGGAAAAAATTTCAGGTGTAAGGAAAGAATGATGTAATGAGATGAAGAATGGACAAAATCTCAAGCTTGGAGGAGCCACCCCGTGTCACCCCAAAAATATTGAAGAGGTACAAGCGTCAAAATTTGGGGGTGCCCAAGGCATCCCCTTCTTCATCAATAAAAATCTCAGGTCTTTCTAGACACTTCGTTTTTATTGTTTCATACACAGTTGTGTTGTTCTTGGAGCGTCTTAGTTTTTGTTTTTGGTTTTATTTTGCTTTGTTTGGTTTGTTTTTGCTTTGTTGGCTTGTTTGAAAAATCGAAAACACAAAAAATATTTGTTGGTCTTCTTTGGTTTTGTGAGTTCTTTGCAGGGTTCAGCAGTCCTCAGTGGATTTTGGTTTCATGTTATCATTCAAGTCACACAAGTGAAGAGCAATAATGAAGATTAAGACAACTTGAGGTGTGGTAAGAGGATGGTAACGAACTCTATTTGTTTCATTTTTGTACATATACTCTTCATTGTGAGCATGCTTATCCTGTTTGTGTAAGGCGTATGTCATTATGGATGCTTAGTAGTTCTTGCATGTCTATGATTAGCTCCAGCTTGCTAATAGTTTATAGCATGTCATATGAATGTTTGCTTGCATTGTTTTATTCATACTTTGGTATAATATTGTGGTATCCTCCTCTGACTGTTCATGTGAATCAACTTGGAACATGCTCACGCATGCATATGACTAGTAAGCCTCGATGATTTATTTTGCCTCAGAGTTCTTGTATCACTTTCATTCCATAATTAGTCATGTTTTGTTGCAAGCATGTTTATGACAGTTATTGCTCTCTCGTTTGTCGGTCCCTCTCTATCGCTACCCTTCACATGCACTGAGTATGTGCTCTACATATGCTTCCAACTCCCCAAAACCAATATTTCCAGCTGTGTCCACCATACCTACCTATTAGCATCATTTGCTACTTTGGTGCATATTATATATGTCATGTTTTCTTCCAAAATAAAATGTTTGTCTGTTTTGAGAAAGTTAGTTAGTAAAGCTCTGACGAACTTGATGGCACACTTTATTCTTTGCGCTTAATAATTCTGAACCATTGTGACTTATCCATGAAAGTTATATGCTTGCTAATTATATGCTAGGAGTCAGCAGAACCGTGTTGTCACGAGGAACGCTTTCAACACTTTTTGGATATCTCATCCAGTTGATTCCTTGATCTTTTGTTTACGGATGTCGACGATGTGAAATAAAAGGGGAGGTTGTGAGTTCACGGAGTTTATACATTGTGTTAGAGAAACGCCTGGGCCGCTAGCCTAAGCCATGCCTAATCATGGTGTAAACTTGCAGCATCACCATAATGAGCATCTATGAAGCATCCTTAATAAAAAGCTATGCATATGGTAAATAAAAAGATTGCTGAGATGCCCATTGTCTGCTTGCTTTGTCATTTTGGTTATGGGAAAGCTCTTGTAACATGTGCAAGGGGTAACCCGTTGGCGGTTCTCGATGATATGCATGTATTTACAATGACAAGAACTTTCAGGTGACCAAAGTTGAGTAGCATGCGGAGCGGCCCTCATACTCAAGGGACTTAGGATTTCCAGTTTATGGTCTGTCAAGCATATGATTCAGAGTGGACCTCACTTTCACCTTAACCACATGAAGATGTCTATGATTGAGGCAATGAGAGCTCAAAGCTAATGAGTACCTTCCTTCAGCATTGGGAAGCCTTTCAAACCTTTCAAAACCGTTTTCACAACTTTGTTGAGTCACCACTTATTCTATGAGAACCTTCTTGAGAGCATAGTTGTCATTCTTGTGTTTGTTCCAAAACTTGGTTAATTATGTCATGACTTTGATGCTTGTATCTCTAATATCTTTACTTCTAGTCTTCATGTGAACTTCAGAGGTGCCTTGGCATTTATTGTGCTCTCCAAACAAAGGCAAGCGAGATACCACTCTATCATACCTTATTATGAGCATTGCAATGTTGCTTATGTTTATGTTTCATGCTACTTATTATTATTGAGATGGTTTTTCTTCATAGCTTGCAATGACTATTGAGTAGACTTAGTTGCATACTCTTTATTATGAATTTTCTAAGCATCTACTCCTGTGATGAGAATATTTACATCATGTGAAGCAAAGTGTTCATGAAAGTTCTTTTATCGCACTCAGTTTTCAACTGAATTGCTTGGGGACAAGCAATAAGCTAAGATTGGGGGAGTTGATACGTCCAAAACGTATCTACTTTCTCGAACATTTTGCTATTGTTTATCCTCTAAACTTGTGTGATTTGGATACAACTAACACGAACTGACGATGTTTTCAGAAGAATTACCTTGGTGTCTTGTTTTTGTGCAGAAAATGAACTATCAGGAAAAATCCCGGAAAATATGCCAAAAATTATATTTCACCAGAAGATCCACGGAGCCAGAAGACGAGACGGAGAGGAGGCCTGGGGGGCCCACACCCACCCCAGGCGCGGGACCACCACTAGTCGTGCCTAGAGGGGGTGCAGCCACCCCAGGCACCCCCTCGGCCTCCCTCTGCGCCTATAAGTTGCCTTTTGACCTAAAAACCCAGGGGGGTTTGATAGTTTTCCAGAAAGAGTTCCGCTCCGCCGCCACCAGAAACTAAGATTCGGATCCAGAAACTCCGTTCTGGCACCCAACCGGGACGGGGAATTTGGAGAGGATCATCGCCATCGTCATAACCAACGCATCTCCTGTTGGAATTATGCCCTAGAGGCAATAATAAAGATGTTATTATTATAATTCTTGTTCATGATAATGTTTATATTCCATGCTAGAATTGTATTAAGCGGAAACTTTAATACTTGTGTGGTTTGTGAACAACACCGTGTCCCTAGTACGCCTCTATGGACTAGCTCATTGATCAATGATGGTTAAGGTTTCCTAACCATAGACATGAGTTGTCAATTGATAATGAGATCATATCATTGGGAGAATGATATGGTGGACAGACCCAAACTAAGCGAAGCAATTAGATCGTGTCATCATGTTCGTCTTTGTGAAGCTTTTCTTATGTCAAATATTGTATTCCTTGGACCATGAGATAATACAACTCCCTGGTATCGGAAGAAAGCTTTGAGTTCATCAAACGTCATCCTATGAGAGGGTGATCATAAAGGTGTCTCTCAGGTGATCGGAAAGTATCCGTTGGGTTGTATGTATCGAGATGGGATTTGTCCCTCCCAAGTCGGAGAGATATACTTCGGTCCCACTCGGTAATCGATATCAACACCGCTTGCAAGCATGTGGTTAAGGAGTTAATCACAAAGTGATATCGGATTACGGAACGAGTAAAGTACTTGCTGTGAACGAGATTGAACTAGGTATGACGGTACCGACGATCGAATCTCGGGCAAGTAAAATATCGCGAGACAAAGGGAATATATATATGGGATTGATTGAATCCTGGCATCGTGGTTCATCCGATATGATCATCGATGAATGTGTGGGAGTCAATATGGGTTTCCAGACCCTGCTGTTGATTATTGATAGAAGATCATGTCTGCATATTCTCGAACCCGCAGGGTCACACACTTAACGTGTCTCGACGCTAGGATAGATTGGATAATTGGTTTATGAGTTTTTTTCGGGGTCTCGGTTGGGATCCGGGACATCACGAGAGGTTCCGGAGTGGTCCGGAGAATAAGATTCATATAAGGCAGTGCAGTTTTTGGAGTTCGGAATTGTTCCGGGTTAATCGGTATTGTACCGGAAGCTTCTAGAACCTTCCGGAAGGGGACCAACGTGGCCCCACCTTCCGGGAGGGGGCATGGGCCTATGAGGGAGTGCCCTGGCCGCATTGGGCCAGGGGCACAAGGCCCCATAGGGCCCAGCCGGCCAAGAGAGGTTTAAACTCTAGATAGAGCTTCTAGAAGGGGGGTTTCCTTGCCCCCCACTCTTCCTCCTTGGGGCCGCCGGCCTTGGCTTGGGGGAGGGGCTAGGGCTGCGCCCACCCCTCTATATATAGAGGGCTGGGGGCGCACCAACCCCCTACACCTTCCCCTCCAACCCTAGCCGCCCTGCTGCCCTCCTCTCTCCCTCCCGACTGCTTGTAGGCGAAGCCCTGCTGCAGAAATTCTCCACCAATTGCACCGCGCCGTCGTGTTGTAGATCCAACCCATCTCTCCACCATACTTGCTGGACCAAGGAAGGAGGAGACATCGAGGTGCTGCACGTGTGCATCTCATGGAGGCACCGCCACTTGTGGTGCTAGATCGGATAGGATTGCGAGGAGGAGAAGCGAGTACAACTACATCACCCACGTTCCGACGAATGTTCCGTTGTGCGAATCTTCAAGGGTATGAAGATCTAATCCAATCTCTCTCGTTGTTTGCATCTCCTAGATTAGATCTTGGCTTTCCCTCTGTTCGCATCCGTAGAAAATTTTGATTTACTATGCCGCGAAACCCTTCAGCATCAACCACCGATGTTTCCCTCATCCATGAGTGATTAATCCCTCGCTGTAGGCTTGGGGATGGTAGGGATTGGATGAGTTCTATCATGTAATCGAATAAGATCTGTTAGGGCATATTACCTAGTATCTCTATTAGTGCTATTGACTTTGTTTCAACTTGTTGTGCTTAATGCCTGTCACTAGGGCCCGAGTGCCATGATCTCAGATCTGAACTTATTATTGAATCATTATCATAGTATTGTTTGTGATCTTATCCGCAAGTTGTGTACACATATCATTGTCCGGATCCAAAGGCCCCAACGTGATAATAATTGGGACAACCAGAGGGGATGGCTGTGGTGTGAGGATCACATGTGTTCATGGAGTGTTAGTGCTTTGCTCTGGTGCTCTATTAAAAGGAGCACCTTAATTTCCAGTAGTTCCTTAGAGGTCCCGCTGCCATGGGCTGGCTGGACAGAAGATGTTGTGCAAGTTCTCATTGTGAGCACGTATGACTATATTTGGAGCACCTTCCTAGGATTGTTTAGTACTTGGATGCTTGTTATTATTTATCTGCAATGCCCTAGATCTTGAAGTTACATGTTTAGACTCGTCCATGCAACGCCCGTCCATCCATCCCTATGCCTACCGCACTTGAACCCCACTATCACTGTTACTGTTACTATTGCTACTGTTTCACTGTTGTTGTTGCTCCTGCTTATTGTTGCTACTACCAAACTGTTGCTATTGATAAACTCCTATGAGCAAGAACTATTTCCAGGTGCAGCTGAACTAACAACTCAGTTGTTAAGGCTTGCAAGTATTCTTTGGCTCCCCTTGTGTCGAATCAATAAATTGGGTAATACTACCCGCGAAGACTGTTGCGATCCCCTATACTTGTGGGTCATCAGTCACCAAAATTGAAGCAATTTATCAATTTAGTGACATTGTCTCTTCTTTCATTTGGGTTGCTTCTTCGTTGCATTTCCATCTTGGCCTTGGCAGGATCTTTCCAAAAGTTCTTTGCATAGAAGGCCATATATTCACCATGAGCAATCTTACATCATCGGTATGGCTCATATACAAGCCTTCATCACTATCATCTTCATCCACATGGTCCACAACTTTGGCCTTTAACGCAAGGTTGACACCATTGCTCATTCCAAGGGCTCGAGAATGGGCATCTTTGGCATTCTTGGCGGCAACATTGAAAGAGGCCATCTCTTGCATAACTTCACTGGAGGTCATGAGGTGGTATTTGTGTCTTCCTTGTAGGATCTTCAGGTCGGTAAGATCAAAAGGCATGAGTGCACTCACATATTTCCTTTTTATCCAAGCATCATCCACATGTGAGGCACCCACATTCCTAAAGGCGGTGGCAGTGGACTTGAGACTATGATACATGTGTTCATGATCTTCACCATCCTTCATATAGAAGCCTTCGGCTTCATTGCTTAGTGCGTTATACCGGTTCCTTCTCATGCTCTCATTTCCAACATACAACTCTGTGAGAGCATCCCAAGCTTCCTTGGCGGTGTTGAGGTGCTCATGTGAGGGTAATGTTTTGTACCCAGTCCATGTTGTATCATGTGCAAGGCGGTGGCATTGAGTTGACTATTGACAACTTCTCTTCTAGTCAAGTTGGTTGGATCCCCAATATGGAGTCCTTCTTCAATGATGTTCCATAACTCAATACAAGAGCTGCGTACATGAGATTTCATTAGTGATTGTCATTGAGCAAAAGTAGATGCAGCTAGCTTTGGTGGGTCACCTCTATTGTTTATATGAGGGTGAGGAATTGGAGGGTCGGGAGAGTACCATCCTTGAGACTCATGGTGCTCTCCCTTCCCACTATACCTTTTTGTGGAAGAATTAATGTTGTTTGGATTATCCCGCACCTCCACAACCGCGGGTGATGTCGGGGCATTCACCTTTGGTAATGGTGGAGCTACCTCTTGACGAGAAGGGCATGATGAGTCACCTTTATCTTTAACAAGTTTCTCAAGTAACTTGTGCAATTGTTTGATCTCATTGCCCAAGGTGGAGCTCAATCTTATTTCCAACTTATTGAGATCCTCCATGGTCACCGTGTTGGTAGGCGCACCATCACCTTCCCCTAAGTTGCTACCCATATACTCTTAGGCGATAAATCCCGAATAAAGAGCCGAGGCTCTGATACCAATTGAAAGAATTGTATGGGCACCTAGAGGTGGGGTGAATAGGTGCTACTTCAAATTTTATTCTTTTTCAAATTAGGGTTTGACAAGAAAGGTAAATTCTCTAGATTATGCAACTAAGGTGAATTTACCTATATGTGAAACTATCACAAACACAAGAAATAGCAAGTAAAGTAAAGTGCGGTAAAGGATAGAAGTAACCAAAGTGGAGCGTGGAGACACAAGGGTTTGTTTCCTGTGGTTCCTTCCTTTTGAAGGGAAGTACGTCTATGTTTGGAGAGGAGGTGGTTTCAAACCACCAACGCCATGAGAGTCCTCCCTTGTTCTCCGATGAACCTCACCCCAAAGGGTTAGATTCACCTCTTCTACTATATTGGCAACATTCGAGATGGAAGCCGGCACCTTTACAATAAGTTCGGGGCACACATCCACAACTTAATTGAAGGCTCCCAAATACAAGCAAGTTGTCAAACAATCAAATACAAGCTTGTAAGAACCCAAATCAAAATCTAGGGTTTCCAAAGAAACACTAGAGCATGGAGGCCCTCAAGTGAATGAGGGGGAATGAAGATCTCTCTTGGTGAAGTTGTAGATCAAGGCCTCCTCCTTCGATTCTACAAAGATCAATGACTTTGGATGGTTGGATGAAAAGATCTTGTTGATTTGGTGGCTCAAATGGGGATGGTGTTCTTGAGTGGGTCGAGCAGCTGGAGGAAGGGGATAAGGTCCTCTATTTATAGCCCTTCACTACACTGAACCGTTTTCTGACCATTGGGGAAACGTCAGACCGGAGACTCCGGTGTGCAGATCAGATACTCCGGTCTACACCGGAGACTCCGTCCAATCTCCGGACCAGCCTCCAGACCACCTATCAGATTTTCCCAGCGCCTCTGTGAACCAAAGTGGACCGGAGACTCCGGTCCAGCCTAACCGGAGACTCCGGTCTGGAATTCCCAGGAACTTGCAAATATTGCAGGGAAAGTTCCGTAGGCCAAGGGTCCTTTTCACTTTGCATTATATCAACATGTAGACATTAGCATACTGTAAAATGATCTACTTGTTGTTAATGAAAACCAAAAGTGATTACCACAGTAAATGCCCTTTCACCCATCCCGATATTTCCCCCTCAAAATCCACAGACGAGGAAGTCATTCAAGGGAACATATGCGTTGACAATTTTATTATTCATTATCTAGTTTTTAGGGATACTTACTAGTACTCCCTCTGTCCCAAAATATAAGGCGCCTAAGGTTTAGTCAATGTGGTATAGGATTGCCTCAAGGTGGTTAATAATTTCAAGGTGAATCACCCTGAAAATACGTTATGATCCTCAAGGAGATAGAATTTAGAAGTTCTTCTTGTTAATGTTTGGCTATGAATGGTACTTGGCCACGTACCAGATACGTGTTAATATATAGGTAAAGAGTTTACAGGAGGGGCCACACGACATACACACACGTATGTGCGAGCTAAGAGAGAAAGGGAGGAAACCCTAATACATCATCTAACATGCCCCCTTAATCTAAACCTTTTGAAAGGTTGAGATTACGCTTGAATTCATCAAGTTCATTGACTGGAAGTGACTTTGTAAACCCATCTGCAATTTGATCTTTGCTTGATATAAATCTAATTTCCAATTGATTTCTTGTAACTCTTTCTCTGACAAAATGGAAGTAAATATCTATGTGTTTAGTGCGAGCATGAAACACAAGATTAGTAGACAAATAGGTAGCACCTAAATTGTCACACCAAAGGCATGGTTTCTCTTTCAACTTTACTCCTAGTTCACCAAGAAGAGCTTCAAACCATATTAGTTCAGCTATAGCATTGGCTAAGGCTTTATATTCAGCCTCAGTACTAGACCTGGAGACAGTGTCTTGCTTTATAGAACTCCATGAGACCAAGTTTGGTCCAACAAATATAGCAAACCCACCAGTGGATTGCCCATCATCAATAGAGCCTGTCCAATCTGCATCTGAAAAGGCACTAAGAAGTGTAGAAGAATACTTTGCAAATGTAATTCCTATCTTCAAGGTATCTTGTACATATCTGAGAATACGTTTTACTGTTGTCCAATGTTCTGTAGTTGGAGCATGAAGATATTGACAAACCTTATTTACTGAATAAGATAAATATGGTCTTGTCAATATCAAGTATTGAAGTGCTCCAACAATGCTTCTATATTGAGTGCTATCATCAGGACCCAAAGGTGTATCATCGGTGAGAGACAATTGCTCTGAAGAAGATAGAGGAGTTGGTGCTGACTTACAGTCATGCATACCAAGTTTTCCAAGCAACTTTGTAGCATACTTTTCCTGTGTCAACACCAAGCCATCAGTTGTTCTTTTAACCTCAATGCCAAGGAAAAATGTAACTCATCAAGATCCTTGATTGCAAAATTATCATTAAGATCTCTAAGCAATGCAGCAATAGCGCCATCAGAGTAGCTCGTGACTATGATATCATCAACTTAGATTAATACAAACACAATGATACCTGACTTGTTGTATAAGAATAATGATGTATCAGCCTTGGACGAATAGAAACCAAGAGCACACAACTTGGAGCTCAACCGTGAGTACCATGCTCGAGGGGCTTGTTTCAAGCCATATAGAGCTTTGTCAAGTTTGCAAATCAGATGTGGCGCAGAAGGATTTTCAATCTGGAGGTTGTCTCATATACACTTCCTCTTTCAGAACACCGTGAAGAAACGCGTTCTTGACATGTAGCTGCCGAAGGCTCCATCCACGAGAAGAGAGAGTCAAAACAATCCTGATAGTAGCAATTTTAACCACAAGACTAAAGGTATATTCATAATCAATTCCATATCTTTGCTTGAAACCTTTTGCAACCAGCCGTGCCTTATATCTATCAAGTGTGCCATTTGCTTTTCTTTTTATCAAGCGGCAGCGGCTCAGCAGCTAGGTCTTGGAAAAGACCCGCTCTGATACCATGTTAATGTTTGGCTGTGAATGGTACTTGGCCTCGTACCGGATACATATTAATATATAGGCAAAGAGTTTACAGGAGGGACCACACGATATACACACACGTATGCGCGAGCTAAGAGAGAAAGGGAGAAAACCCTAATACATCATCTAACACTTCTTTTAATATAGCCTCTTTTAGTCATGAATCTATGGAGTCTAATGAGGATGCACATTCTCTTGCTAAAGTTGTCATTTCTATGCCACCAGGCAGACATGTCTGGCTTCTAGATACGCCTGATATCGCATGTATACCCATGTATTTGTCTCATGAATAAAGCTCCAGGTTTTACCTTAAAAATGTAGTTACGACCAGTGAAGCCTAGTATTGTTGTGTTACGTAGACACCTATTTTAAGATCATTAAGTTGGCAATTTGGCTCACTAGTTGCGGTCCAACAGAGTCCTGACAACAAAAATGTCTTGATATGGCAGACATGCTTTTGTTCTGATAGGCGCATTAGCAACAAACATCGAATACAAAAATGATCTATACAAAGAAACTAAACGTTACATTAGCTGCAAAGTTTCCCTAAAAAATTGAACGATATTAAAATCCAGCATTGCACTTGCAACAGAGTTTTCTCTGACAAATGTTGGCAAAATTTGCAAACTTTTACACGACTGCGAGTGCTAATGGACGAGGGCCTCCCTTGGAGATACCCTAAGAGCATCTCTACCGGGCCAACCCATCTGGCCGCCCCAAACGGTCCGTTTCTGTCCGTTTGGGTCTGGCCGCGGTCGATACGGGGAAGAGGTACTGCCTGTCCGGACAGCCGCGCCCAATAGCGCGATCCATTTGTTCGCGCTTGGCCAGAGCTGGACAAATTTTGTCACAAAATTAATTTTTGAGAAGCAAATAAACTAGATCAGATAATCAAATTGAAATAGTGCTTACATATAAATAGTTTAGGCTCGCATGGTTCGATAGAAAACAACTAAACCATCATTCAAATTACACAAAACAAATAAAGGATTAAATATTGAGATTTCCCACACGAGCCTATATATGCTCAACCAAATCCAGTTGAAACCGTTCATGGGTTTGCCTGTGACGCAAATTTTCATGCACTTGCATGAAATCTTACCAAGACGCTAGACTGCTCTCTCAACCAATGACCACAAAGTCTCAAACCTTGGTCCAAGATGCCGTCATCACACTCGTCCTCGACGATCATGTTATGCATGATGACACAAGCAGTCATCACATCCCACATCATCTCTGTGCTCTAGGTTCTAGAAGGGTACTGAACAATAGTCCACCTTGACTGAAGCACACAAAATGCTCGCTCCACGTCCTTTTTAGCGGCCTCTTACTCTTTTACAAACCTCTTGCACTTCTCATCTCCAGGATTGCGGATTTTCTTCACAAAGGTGGCCTAGAAGGGGTAGATACCATCATCAAGATAGTAAACCATATCATATGTATTGCCAATGATCTGATAAAAAATCTATGGGGCATTACCTTCTGTCAGCCTAGCAAACACCGGATACCGCTGCAGCACATTGATGTCATTGTTTGATCCAGCCATACTAAAAAAGGAGTGCCAAATCCAGAGATCTTGTGATGCAACAACCTCTAGTATGACAGTGCATTCCTCTGTGTGTCCTTTGAACTGCCCTTGCCAACCAAAGGGACAATTCTTCCGCTGCCAATACATGCAGTCGATGCTGCCAATGCATGCAGTCGATGCTGGAAAAAGAAGGGGAGTGTCTTCGTTGTTTGTCTCTCACAAGTAAACTTTGCCAAATACCACAATAACCGCGCAAAAACCAGTATATAGTCTTATGGCATTTGGACTCGTTCATGCGCATGTAGTTGTCGAGGAGGTCACCGGAAACTTCATATGCAAGCTGCCGAATGGCAACAGAACATTTTTGGTAAGAGGAGAAGTCAATTTTACCGGTGCAATCGTAATTGGCATCGAAGTAGTTATCGTACTCCGTCACCCCATTGAGAATTTGCAAGAATAGGTCCTCGACATCCGATAGCGACGATAAAATGCATTCTCTTTAAAGACTGGATCAGTTGGATGGAAGTAGTCCTTCTAAAGGCGTATGTGGCCATCTTCTAGAAGGCAGGAGGTAGTTGTCATGCATCATTTGTGCAGCTGCCAGCGGAATCTTGGTCTCACCGTCGGACTTCTCAGACGATAACTCCATGAAATTCTTGTAGAAGAACTCCATTGCCCTTGGTTGCTGACCATCTGCAAAGTATGCGGCCGTCAATGGCGATGCCAACTCCCGCAGCGAACCGGATAAAACCTAGAAAGGACCGGCGACCGTACCTCAAGAAAATGATCGATCAGGTTGTGCGCCACGCAGAGGGTGTCACACGTCCATTCCATAGGAGGAGACCGAGGGCGACGGGATTGCTTGCGGCACGTCTAAACAACTCTAGCAACGCGCGTGGCCTGCGGTGGCGCTCGATATCGCGGGGACGTCGGCGGCAGCGAGCGATGGCGGCGGCAAAGATTGCGCTTGCTCGAGGCACGAGATATGGACTGCGAGGGTTTGGGGGAGGAGAGCGTCTGTTGTGCCACTGGCGAGAGGGCCCAGACGAATTATTGGAGGGACACCTGCGCTGTCCGCGCGCGTCTAGGCCGACGCAACCGCACAAATGGGTCGAGCCGGACGCGTTTGTCCGGATAAGTCGGCCCGATGGGGCGTCGCGCACGCCACGAGTCCGCACGGACGAGTTTGAACATGCTCAGACAAAATGCGTCGCGCCCGATGAAGATGTCCTAAACAAGGCCATATAAAAGCCGCAAAGCAGGTACTCCTACCAGAATAGCTTTATTTTTACCGTCGTTGCCGACATTTTTATTTTCCATTTCTGTGTGCGGTGCGAACGCATCCAGACTCGGCGGAGATTTGGTTCGAAGCAATTGAATCAAATCTCGACCAAGTGACGTAGATTGAGGCCTATTCTTGTCTCCGTTTCGAAAAGGAAAAAAAAATAGCAGTATCAATATAGCCAGCGTGACGGCATGTAAAGGTTCAGGCCATCCAGGTCCATGGAAGAAGCATCGAATCAAATCTCAGTGCCAAGAAAAACGGAAGTTTTTGGGAAACGAATATATTTGGAAACGCTCTTCGTTGGCTCCAGAGAATGATGCCCACATTGAAGGCACACGCGTCTCCCTCGCATAAGTACACGAACACGACTGGCAGCAGAGAGCATCAGAGACCTGCCTGGGACTGCGAGCGAGGGAGCAAAAATCTCGGGGAGAGGAGAAAATCTAGCGAGAAGGAGGACGACGAGGGGGCATGTCGTGGCAGGTGTACGTGGACGAGCACCTGCTCTGTGAAATCGACGGCCAGCGCCTGACCGCCGCCGCCATCCTCGGCGAAGACGGCGCCGTATGGGCGCAGTCCGAGACCTTCCCCCAGGTATTTCCCCCTCCCACTCTTTGACTCTTGTCTGTATGTCTGCCATTGTTACCCATACCTTCCTACCTGGTCAATCCATGCTTGACTTTGCGGAGATCTTGCGTGTCTGGTGCTTGCGGCGAAACCGGAGCCCGATCCGTCGAGGGGTCGATTTCTTACTGGGGTCTAGTTTCCAGTTCATTGCTTTGTTGGTTATACGGCTGGTCCTTTGCTAGTACAGATGTGGCTTATCTTTGTGGTTGCAGATTTTTGTCTAAGCGTGTGAAATTACCGATAGAACAAATATCCACACATTGCTCGGTAATATCTCTTATGTGGCCATACAAGAGAATAGATGATTTTTCAGGCTAGCCTTAAATACATATAATTACCAAAATTAAGATGTACTACTACTAGATTGCAGGGAGCAACATGCTAAATTAAGATGTCCTGTTGTTTCAAAGCATAAAATATGTTTGTGCTAATTGCTAAAGTAGTATTTCTAACCGTATATAAAATTATGGCTTGGTAATTTTAGTGGACAGCAAACTAGGATCCACTGCTACTGGGCCTTTGGTGACGCCAATGTACTGTCCATCTAAAAAAACAGTTGATCCGATATTCGAATTTACCGCAACGATCTTCATTTGCATGTTTCCAGTGCCATGAAAATCTCAACTACATCGTCATCACTTACTTTCAAGATGATATCCCGCTCAAGGTGGCAAATAATCACTTAACTGTTGGGGTCAGCCATACTATTTTCCAACTTGTGATGAAGAAGATGAAATCTTCTCTACATTTGCTAATAATCATGAAACAACGACTTTTGGAATTATATTTCTTCTTAGCTGAGAAAATCTACATAAGAAATGCCACAATTTTTAAATCATACCAGGGGAGGCACATCGGCTTCTGTGCTGGCCGCCACAGCTGCCCACTGGGCGCGGTGAGTGAGACTGATGAGAGAGAAGGTTTTAGGGGTTGTCTCCTCGGGAGCACATGACCGACTAAGAGTTAGAGACGCCTGGTGTGGTTAGAATTATGATGATTAAATCTGGTGTTGATAGTTTAACTGTGGGCTTTCACATTTCTGGACCTTTGGCAGTAGAAATGCTGGTATATAGTATCAAAATTATACGGTTACAGATCTGCATTCTTTTTTAAATGGTGTATGGCATCCCTGCTGGATCTACCCATGTATCTGTATCATGGGAAGAAATTTTCGCGATATTTTTTTTCCTTGGTAGATTAATGCTATTTCTCAGTTGTGGTGTAAAGGTACAAAATATCTCTTGGGACTCCATCAGTTAGGATGTTCAGTTTGCAAGCGTCTGCTCCTTTTATGTTGCAACATTTTAATGACTTATGATCAAGTTGTTGCTACATTTCACAGGTCAAACCTGAAGAAATCACTGCAGTAATGAATGACTTCAATGAACCAGGCTCTTTGGCACCAACTGGATTATACCTTGCTGGTACGAAATACATGGTTATCCAAGGTGAGCCTGGAGCTGTCATTCGGGGCAAAAAGGTTAGGATCTGGCATCCCATTCTTTAACTGTTATGATGTATTCAGTTGAAATTCATAATGTCTGTTTAGGAAAAGGGATTACCACTTGTCTCCATTAAAGAAATTATAGTGTTACAAGGTTTCTTTGCAAGTAGCATAACTGAAAAATTAACACCGAAATATAGATCATAATCGTGTCTTGGATACATGTGAATTAGAAATTAGAAGGTTCATTACTCGTTGTTTTTGGGTCTCTTGGGGAAAGGAATTACTAGTTTGATGAGTTAGCTTCTGCAGTTGTATGGCCACATCACCGATATGAGTCCTGCAGGTTATGAGTTGACACTTAGGAAAGACCGTGTTTTCGTCAGACAACTTAGTCTTCACATCTCTCATATTTCTCAAGGGCCAAACACAGGCAACAACTCTGTTTGCGTACCATATAAAATGTTGAGCAAGCCACCCAGGAGCTGGCCAATCAAGGGAAATCTGATTTCCCTGTAGAAAAAGTTAACTCAAAATGCATCTTATCTGCATTATAAAGGAAAGACAGCTGCATGATGATTTTCAACTAATGACTGAGTAACAGCATCATTCGCCCCCTCAATTAAAAGATGATACAATTTGTGAATTAGACAATTATTTACACAATACTGCAACCGATGTGTAAAGGATTGTGAATTGAACTTGAAATGTAAGTAAAATTCACCATTGATTATGTTTTTGTGACAATTAAAACATCTCTGATATCCAGTTAGAACTCTACTGGTGAAGTACTGTTTGAGTCTAGCATATACTCTTGCAACTAGACAAACTTTCTTCTACTCCCTCTGTTCGGAAATATAAGACGTTTTAGCTTTGTGAATCGAATGTATCTAGACGTCTTTTAGTGTATAGGTTCGTAGAGGTTCGGAGTGAACCTATATCCTAAAAGGTGTCTAGATACATTCGTTTCACAAAGCTAGAATGTCTTATATTTCCGAACGGAGGGAGTAGCATCCTGTTGCTTACTTCTATTAATGTGATGACTCTTCTGTGTGCTTACAAGTTACGACCAAGGTTTTCATACTACCACCAAGAATAATACCGACTAACACAGCACTTGTACTGGATAGTGTGCCAGATAGTATGGATGCCTTCACTAGTACACCAGGCACACAGTCTAGATTGTACAAAAGAAAATGTATCATCTGAACCTTGCACCTAAGATTGGAAATTGTGTTTAGATAGCAAAAATCTTCGTTTCAGTTTAAATTGATCACAAACAACTTATGCGTGCATTGATCAATCTCAAACTCTCAAAAAACTTGTGCTTTTCAAATGATAAAAGATCATTCCCACAGTTAATAATTTTCAGCATCTTAAAATCATGTAGTGACGGTTAATATTTCACATTATATGATCAAACAAGTTCGGTCGTACGTGCAAGGTGTGTCAAGTATGAGCTATATCGCCTAATGTTGAACACATCTGACCTTTTATCGTATCCCATCAATTGTGCTTTCTCTGCAGGGAGCAGGAGGGGTTACTATCAAGAAGACGAGTCTATCCGTCATCATTGGAATCTATGAGGAACCAATGACACCTGGACAATGCAACATGGTTGTGGAGAGGCTTGGTGATTACCTTGTTGAGCAGGGCTTCTGAAGTCTGAATCCTAATTTGGGCCAACTGGGCTTATGTCTACTGAAGTCTGAAACTACCATATACCCCATGAATAATTAGCACAAATCCGGATACCTGTCAAGGAAGTGGTGGTTCCTCACTATGTTGAAATCGCTTGCTACATGTCATGGGGCTTACTATATGTAATCTTTAAACACTGGGTGTGAATGTGATATTTTTGCCGAGTACCTAGTCTCCCTAATCTTACTGATACCTTGCAGTGTACGGTGGTGTCGCATTTGATCGTTCTGTCAAACATTTTTCAGAATTTTCATAAGGATGATTCCAGCTCCTTAAAAGAGAGACAAATTTTAAAACAAGTCTGAAAACCCAAATTCCAACTCCTTAAAAGTGAGACAAATTTTAGAAGAAGTATGAAAACCCAAACATGGCATGACCATACTCGCAGAGAACCTTTCCTATTCATCCCAGCACATCTACAAGAATGTCTGCGCAGCAGGCCTTCCCTCCAATCATGAAGGAAACGTTGCTTTCAGTTGCTCCTGCCGTGCCTCTGCACCCCCCATCCCTCTTAAATCCGGCAGCTCAAACGGATTGCGTCCTCTCTGGGACAGAGTCACATGAATCACCCCGCCCATCTCAATGAATATTCACTAGTGACCACACCGTTCCTCAATTATGTGCCGCGGCTCCAGTGTGATATGTTTCTGATTCAAACTGGGCGTGAGATTATGGGCCGTGAGAGGGACCGAACCTGCGCTTTGGAATTGGTTCCCATTTCCGGACTGTCGCTCAGGGAACCGGTTGTGGTGGATTCTTTCGCAAATTCCCTCCCTTGCTCCTTTTGTGCCAGTCCTGTATTAGTACTAGATTCTTTTCCTCTGAATTGCCAGCGGCAGTTTTTCATCTTTGAGGAAATCCTGGCCCCCTCGGAGTATACCACATGAAGATTACCATTCAACCATCAATTCTGAGCGAACGAACTGTCAGAATTGCAGACAATTCTTATCCCTACCGTGTAGTATGGGGGAAGTTTTTTCGAGGGAATGAACTCCTTGAACGATGAGCCGACGTCCGGCGGGGCAGCGAGCGAAGTACCACTACTTCTTGCTGGCGATTTGAAATATTCCCGCGAGATGTTCCTGCTGGCTAACTGTGACTGGGGTGGTCCTAAGCCAGGTTCAGAGGGAGTGATTGTTTGAGGGGGGGCAGTCGCTGAGGCGATTTTAATTGCGAGTTAGTGTGACTTTGGCAGAGCGACTGTAGCAGGGCCAGGGGCAAGGCGCAGGCTGCGTGGGATTGAATGAATGCCTCAGGTGTCCCCCCCTCTCCCCTCCCTCTGGAGAATTTTCTTGGGTTCCGTTTCGCTTCGATCGGTTAGCTGATTTCGTAGTCGTAGAAGCAGCAGCAGTGCTCGTGTTACTGCTAGGTTAGTTCATGGCAAGCAAAATTTGCTAGTACCAAAACGTGTCCTGCTCAACCTAGCCGTGCCAGCCATCACACAGAAGCCAGAAGAAGCAAGGGCAAGCAATACACCGTGAGCATGGAGATGAGCAAAGGTTCAGTTCGTCTGAACCAAAGGAGCCCGACAGCAGGTGAAGCTATAGCTCTGCGTCGCCTGCATGCATGCCACGTACGGGTCCAGGCTTCAGAGCCCCCCGAGGCACCCACGGATACGGCCGGCCGGCGCGCCATTAACGCCCCTCAGCTTGTGTGCGTACGCACTGTGCTCGCGTAGTACTGCACCGTGGCGGGGACACGCGCGCGCTGCGGCGGCGACGGCGCAGGCGCAGGTTATCCATCAACGCACACGCACCGGAAATGAATTCTCGTCAGGGTACGGCGCTCGAGCCGCGGGAAGGAACACGCTGCCGCGAGAGCAGTGGCGATCTGAATTTCTAACATGCGCTGCTCGTTGTCCTTGGGTAGATAAGTAACATTCAGGATCGATCGCAGCTGTTGCAGGGTGGAGTAGATAACAGCAGCTGCTCCCCTCCCCTGGACGGCCGGTGATCTGAAATTTTAACTGGCCGGTGTCTTATTAGGAGAGTTTTGGTGCCACCTGTCCCAAGTTACTCTGGTGAATTCGTTAATAAGAAATAAAATAGTACAGCTGATGCTACGAAAACAGCGCGCGGTTTGCTGATCCAATGTTACAATTCTTATGAATGATGATCACGCATTTAACCACGGCCTAGACTTACGCATCATCATCTCGATCCTGACGGACTGTTTCAACGCCAACTCAGATTTTCCAAGAAGCCTATCCATGATACTCCGTTCGTAGCAGCATCTTCCTAACGGTAGGGAACGACAGGTGGACTACTGAACAAATCTCACTGACTGAAGAGAATCCCGAGGTAGGAATCAGTACCTGATCGATTAGTTTACGAATGCCCAACTAAACAACCTACTACTGTGCAATGTATCCCGTCATTTGTGTTCTACGATATTTTGGCCAAGCGAAAATTATACACCACATCAAGGAAGTGAGGTGCAATGCATAAGAAACAGACTGCGGCGGCAATGGTGGCAGTGAGGGGCTGGCTAGTCTCCCATGCCTAAAGTGCTTTTTACCGAGAAGCGAGGCATCGATGACAGCTTGTTATATGTTCTAAACCTTGCAAGAAAGATTCAAACTCGATGTATTAAAAAAAACTTTTAACTCCATTTGTTGGGACTATTTTGACGGATTTGCTACAACACCTTGGCTTACCAAGCAAATTCCGTGATTAGATATTGACGCTACACTCTACTTCCTCTTCTAGAGTAATTCTCAGTGGTGTTGCCAGAGAACCTATCAAGCATGGTAAGGGTTGCGGTAAGGAGATCCCCTCCCCCCTTCATCTTTATGTTGGCCATTGACCAACTTCATCACATTCTTCGCAAGGCCACCGAGCAAGGCCTCCTCCATAGGCTTCGAGGAAAAATTCCTATGATACGCGCCTCTCTCTATGCCGATGACGCCGCTATCTTCATGGACCCCAACAAGAATGATATCAATTCTTTGGCCAATACCTTAGAAAACTTCAATGAGGTCATCGGTATAGTTACAAATTGTGCGAAAAGCCATGTGGTCCCTATCAGTTGTGAAGGGCATTGATATTGAAAATATACTCCAAGCATTTCCTGTTAATCGAGCAACAATCCCCATGAAATATCTTGGGCTTCGATCCCTTTGCTGGTGAGGCGCCTCAAGAGGACCCACTTTCAACTTTTGGAGGACAAAGTGGCCACTAAGCTCATCATATGGCTTGGGAAGCATGTTACCTTGGACGGCCGAACAACCCTTGTCAAAGAGGTGCTCACTAGCATAGTCAAGTACTTCATCACCGTTCTTGATGTCCCAATGGAAGTGCTCATGGAGATTGATAACATAAGAAGGGCTTTCCTATGGGAGGCATGTGAGAAGGTCTTCCAGCGGTAAATGCAAAGTTAGTTGCGAAATGGTATGCAAACCCAAGAATAGAGGAGGACTTGGAATCTTAAATCCCACAAAGTTCTCTTCGGCCCTTCATATGAGCAAGTTGTTTGGTTTAGAAACGGTAACATAAACGTAAATGTAATCAGATTACACCGGTACTATTAACGGAATGGGTAAAAATAGAAACCTGTTTGGTTCAACAAAGGTATCGGTATCCATTCAAAAACACAGTAGACCTTTCAAGACAGTACAAGCATCAAGAAGAAATCTCAACATGCAGAATTTAGAGAGGATATTACACGCATTCAATCTGCTTCTCCAACCGGACCACACGATGAACACAACTTCGACAAGGAAGCCCGTACCTAGTCTGGAGAAGAACGGCGTGGGATCACATTGTCATGATGGAAGAAGCAGAGGATGGCCAGAGAAACGAGAAGAACAACAATTGAGATCGGCGGCCGCCCCTAGGTTCTCACGCAGTGGCTCCGTTGGTGGTATCCCCACGACACCGCCGTTGATCCTTCCCGCGGCGTGTTGCTTGTGTCTTCCTCAAACAGGGGACCGGGTCAGAGGCCGCCGCCGCTCCTTGCGTGGCGCCGCCTCTACTGCTCCTCACATGGTGTTGCTGCAGGTGAGGGAGAGGTTGTCGAGGAGGAGACGTTGTGCCGGTGCCGGCGTGGAGACGTCGGAGGGGCGACTGGCGTGGAGGGATCTAGACGAGCCGATAGCGAGCGAGAGGAGAGGCCTCTCCCTCCGGACTCTGGTAACGATCTGTTTCTGCAGGGGGTGGACGGTATCGCGTTAAAACTGGGGTGGGATTTGTTTACGGAGTAATTCCAGGCAAAACGAAACAAACACGATTTAACATTACCTAATTACACCATAAACAGGTTACGTTACAAACTAGCGAACCAAACACGTTCGAGATGGCTTTGGCATGAATAGGATGATGAGCCCAAACATTGAGTTGGACTTGAAAATCCTTGCACCACCAAAGATCATGACCTCTTCACGGTGGCCACCAAAGTAACAATAGAAATGTGAAGAAAGTCCTTTTTGGAGGCTTCTTGGCTCCACGGGATGCGACATAAAGACCTTTTCCCTCTAACTTTCGAGATCTCGAGGAAGAAGAAGAGTATGTTTAACAAAGCCCTTACACATGACTTTTGGGTGCCCCAATTTAATAACCAAGGAGGCGTCTCTCTTGACCACATTTTCCAATTCTCCAAGCTTTGGGAAGTTCTTGATGTGGTCCACCTTGACATTAATACCGAAGATAAGATACTTTGGAAGCTCACAAATGATGGGTGATATTCGGCATACAAGATGCAATTTTTCGGGCTCACAAACTCTCCAATGACATCCCTTTGACGAGGTTTAATCTCGTCAATGCCCATTGTTATGGACTTGGGTTTTGGAGAAGACGGGAATGCTGGAGATTGCGGAACGGTTAGCAAAGAAGCAACACGGGACACGAGGTTTACCCAGGTTTAGGCCCCCGGAGGGAAAACCCTACTCCTGCTTGTCTGCTCTTGATTACAGCGGAACCGAAGGTTACAGGGGTGCGCAGATGCAATCTGGCGTGGAGGTGTGTATGCGAAAATATGAGTCGAGAGATCTAGGTCGTGCCCTCCTAACCTTTATATAGACTTAGGGGTCCGAGCATGCACCTAGTCGATTCTGAGTTTTAGGGTTTACCCCTTTGAATTTCCTATCTACTCTAGTCTTGCTCTCCAAGGATCCGAAGGCGTCATGGGCCTTGGCCACCTGAAATTCTTCATGGGCCGGCGTATATTTGTCGTGGGCTTTCCTTGGGCTAGACCAGGTATGCTGAGATCATGTACCCGCAGGGTATAACCATGTCAGTAGCCCCCGAGTGATCAGTCGAATCGTAGATTCGGCTGAGGACTCTTCAATCCTTCAGGTGCAACTATGTATTTCAAGAGTTCATGTGTAGGGATTGTTGATGCGTGTGCCTGACTCACCCGACGGATCAGGGTCAGTTAACTGTCTTAGGACAAAACAACACGATCTTCTTCAGGTTCAAGTCCCTCAACTCGAACCTGGAACATATGCTGGCGTAATTCGAATCAGGCCGCGGAGGACTTACAGGAGTGGAATTCCAGTGAATTTAATTGAGGTACCCAACGCGTCCGTCGAGATTTTTCATCGCGCTTGTTGGCACGGATTTATACTAGCAGAGCGCAGTCATGTGCGTTACCAGGCCATCAGATATTATCTGTAGGTCTTATCTTTACGTCGTAGACACAACATCCAAATTTCTATCACCGCGGAGGTGTTTCGCGTGACCAAGGAGAAATGTTGTTCACTTAGAATTTAATTGGGGCAAAGTTGCCGAAAAAATGTTGCATGCTGATCCGAAGGATCACAGTCAAAAATTCATAGGGTGCGCCGCCAGCGCTCCCTATGGGAGTAGCCCCCGAGTGTCTGTTTGAATCGTAGACTCGAGCAGAGACTTTAATTCAGCCGTTGTTTGGTTTCAGGTCCGTAGGACACAAATTTTTCGGATGCTTGAATCCGTCCTCCCTATGGGAGTAGCCCCCGAGTCCGTAGTGGAGTCACAGACTCGACGTAGGACTCGAAGAAACAGTTCAGTGCTGTAATGTGCTATTCATTTTTCGGGTGTGCGGCCAGCGCTCCTGATAGGAGTAGCCCCCCGAGTAATTAGTCGAATCGTAGTTTCAAGTGAGTACTCTTAGCTTTGAAGCGGAAGAAATTGTGACTGTTGCTAGTATGGCTTTTGATGACTTCAGTGCTGACGATCGATGACCTCAAGCGTCTGCTGCGCCAGAGATGACTTGACTGGACGAACATGGGTCCCACTTTCTGACATTGAATTGACCGTTCACGCGCGGCGTGGAGATAATTATGGCGTCGTCTCGATTTCCGCGCGTAGTGGACGGCGTGTTAGCGACGGTTCGTTGCGATGCTGACACGTGTATGGCCAGATCTGCCGTTGGCGCTAGGTCTTCTTGATGGACGGTTGTCGTGCATCGTCTTCGTCTTTATAATCATTGGGGGAAAACATTAGTTTGTTTTCACCGCAGCTATTCTCGTTTCACTGCTCCCTTGTTCTTCTGAGAGTTCTTGTTGCGTGCTGGAATATCCTCGGACATTTCCTTCTTCCATCCTACGTTCTCGCCGCCGGCGCCTCCATACCGCAATGGGGAAGGCGAAGAAGTCTTCTTCTGCGGTTGGTACCAGCGCTGCTGGAGGGAAGAAGAGTACCGCCTCTACCCGTGTCACCGACGATGGCTGGCGGCGATCGGAGACGCGGGAGAGTGATCTCCGCAAGCTTCGTGAGCGGGGCTTGATCCCGCAGGATAGGGAGGTCGTCCAACTCCCAGGCAACGAGGTAATTCCCCGTCCCCCCATTGGGTTTCGGGTTATGTTCGTTGACTTTGTCCTTCGGGGCTTCTCCTTCCCAGTCCACGACTTCCTTCGTAGACTGCTTTTCTTTATGGCATCCAGTTGCACCATCTTTCCCCCAATTCTCTTCTGCACATTGCTTGTTTCATCACTTTCTGCGAGTGCTGGCTCGGTATCGAGCCGCACTTTGGCCTCTTCCGGAAACTCTATTCCGTGAAGAGGCAATCTGGTTCGGATGGTGTTTATCCCATTGGGGGTTGCATCATCTCCCTCAAACCCAATCTGATTTTATTTTCTTTTTCCATGTCCGAATCTGTTCAGTACTGGCGGAGGCGATGGTTTTATATCCGCGACTCCACAGTGGTTGGGCAGGATTTTTGTCTTGCTCCTTTTGACCCTTCTCAAAAGATCGAGCCAAAGAGGTCCTGGAAAAACCAGATCTTGGATGGCGAGGTAGCGGAGATAGAGTCTCTCTATCGTCGGGTGGAGGATCTCCAACTGATTCCTGATAAGGAGGTGAACGGTGTGGATATCATCCGCACCTTCCTGAAATGTCGGTTGCAACCGCTCCTGGCTAGGGCACACCCGATGTTCCTTTACGCTGGGCGTCGTGACCCGACGAGGGTTTCGGCTGAAGAATTCTCTAGGGGAGATCTCGACGGTGTCCTTCGCCCGCTGCTGAAGTTCAAGGTTGGAGAGGATATCCCGGGGAAGTCGCTGACTTCTCCATTCTCTGCTTCGCGTTCTGTTCCACAGGTGTAGATCCGGGTCATGCGCGTAGCGCTATTTTCAACTGCATTGTTTTTGTATTTGTTTGCTAACAAATTTTCTTCTTCTGTGCAGGAGTTCAAGGTGCCGGGAATGTCGCCACCGCTTCCCAAATTGTTTCCGTCCGCACCGGACAATGAGGTAGTGGATTCCATGTCCGAGCTGCCATCGGCACGGTCTCCGACTGAAGAGGCCAACAAGTCGAGCGAGGACCACACCTGCAAGCGGACACGGAGCTCCAGCGAGTCTTCGGATGCCTCGACTCCTCCGAATCCTAGGAACCTAATGTGCCTTGACCGTCATAGTGATGGGCATAGGGGCTCTTCCTCTCCGATTCCTGCCGTTCTTGTGCGGGCTGTGGCGCCGTACCCGCCGGCGAAGCGGAAGAAGGAAGAGAAGAAGGAAGAGAAGAAAGAGGAGAAGAAGGTCCGGAGGACCCCTCCCGTCTTCGACTTGAGCGAGCTTGACTCGTAAGTTTCTTTAGTCCTGTATTGTCTTTTTTTGCCTGTTTCCTTTGTACTTGTGCTAATTTGTCTTTGTGCAGCCACTCTTCCAACGATTCTTCCAGTGATGGTGCTCGGGAGATGATGGGGGAGTCGAAAGTCATGCTTCCCCCTCCTCGAGTCGCCGTCTAATCATGTAAGTAACTCTGCTTCCTGCCACGGGGGGAGCCCCCGAGCCTTTTTTGGATGATTTTGTGATAATCTCTTTTGTCCTTTCCTCGGGGGGGAGCCCCCGGGCATCTGTAGGGTAGTTTGCTTTGTTGCTTTTCTTTCGAGTCTCGAGGGGAGCCCCCGAGCATTATCGTATGTGTGATTTTCTTCTGCTCGTTCTTTTTGGGCGTAGCCCCCGAGCCCTTCTTGTGACTAATAGTTCTTCTTTCTTCAGCCTTTTGTGCAAGATGCCAATCGACTGGTGCAGCAGCACCTGGCGCTGGAAGCCAGCCTCAAACATCGGCAAGGTACTTTTTATGCCTTGGCCTTTGTTTCTTCTTGTATTCCTGTCCTGTTATCCGACACTTGTGTTGGTTTAATGCAGAGGATCACAACACTTATCTTCGTGAGATTGATGCTCTCAAAAAGAGCCTCGGTCAGGCGGAGAAGAAGGCCGAGGTCGCCGTTGGTGCCAGGGAGCGCCTCGAGCTGGAGTTGGCTCATGCGGTCGAGGCGAAAGAGCGCCTGAGGCAGGAGGCTATGGACCGCGAGGAGCAACTCGCCACCGCTACTGCTGCACGCGAAAGAGATGTGGCCAGCAAGCTTATGGCGGCTGCCAAGGCTGTTTCGGGTGAGTATCTTCACCTTCATCTTGTTGGTTCCCTTATCTTTCTTTTGCGGTGCTTTTGTTCATTCTTCGTCTTTTTATCTCAGATGCCACGGGCATCAAGTTTGATCGCGGTGCTCTAGAGCATGGGAGTGCTCTGGATGATGCTACTACGGCGGTCGAAGATCGCTGCAGCACCGTCGTCAACTCGCTTGCCAAGGCTAAGGAAGTCCTTGGGCGCTTCTACAAGGAGCTTGTCCCCAAGGGCGCGGCCCTTGATGATGTTGATGCTCTGGTGGAGGCACTGTCAGCCGAAGCACCTGCGGCGTACAAGCGCAAGCAGAAGGGCATCGGCGCATCCGTCGGGCTGGCGATGGCCTTGGCGGCTGGAGCAGAGTTGGACCTTCCCTAGGTCACCTCTCGGATGCCGAGGACTGCTGATGGGTCCGAGGTAGCCTTTGCTACCTATGCTGCTCGTTGTAATCGTTATGGGCCAAAGATGATTGATCTGCTGGCCGAGTACGCGCTACGGCAGCAGGGGGAAGCCAAGGCGAGGCAATCCGGCTCCGAGGCGACTCAGGGTGCCGCATCGTAGGCGATGTAGCTGTAGGATAGTTGTAGCTTCTTTTGTTGTAAATATTTAGATGAACAATCTTCGTGCCACGTAGTGGCTTTTGCTGCACTTAATGAATTTGCTGAGTCCTATGCTACTTTATCTGCATGTTCATGTCCTTGCCTTTCTGTTGATCTAGGGCCCTTCGGGTGGTGATCCCATTGACACCTCGCCTGCAACGCGGCTGCGGCCATCTTTGGATGATTCGTCCCATCTTGCGTTTCTTCGAGACCGTGTTCGTAGTCTCGAGAAAGAGTTGCTTGGGGTGCGTGGCCATGCCGACGTTTGGAAGTCCAAGGCGGATCGAGGTGCTGCCAGAGAGGAGTACTTGATGGCAGAATTGCTTTGATTATCCGAGCAACTTCAGTGTAAGTTTTTCGAGCTGCTGCTCATTTCTTCGTATGCGCCTCCTGGCCTTGCATCTTACTTTTGTGCAAGTATTGCAGGTGTTAACCTTGCTCCAAGGGAAGAGAAGGAGCGTGTTGCTGTTCGGGTCAATTGCTTGACTCAACATAACATGGAAGCCGACGGGTTCTTCTGGATGGATCGTGACCGTGCCATGATTCTGGCGACGGTACAAGACCGCGTTCACCAAGTATCGTGGGTGCTTCGTCAGGTGCAGACTTCACTTGCGCCGGTTCTGCATGTGATGTTTCCGTTGGATGCTGCGCCGTCAACCCTTTCTAGTCTTCTGTCGAAGTTTTGGAACGTGCATCATGTCAAGGAATTGGTGCAGCATCAACTCGTCGCAGGGGTGAAGGCTGTGATGTCCCTTGTGAGGCTACATCGCCCTGACTTAGATCTGTCTGTTGTTGCAGTTGGGCCGCCTCTTCGGCCGGATGGTGGCGAGTGGGATATGCGTCCGCATTATGCGGCTGTGAGGCAGTATGCCGAGCAGGTCGTAGATCTGTTTGAGCAGCGTGCTCAAGTTATTCTTTAGAATAGGTAGTACCTGTAAAAAAAGGATAGATGTAAAATTTGTATGTATTTGTCTAGGCGTGTTTCGCCCTTTGTTATAAACATTTGGTTGCTGTTTGAGCACGTAGTGCTTTGTTCGCATACGTGTCCTTTTCGTTAGCCTGACGTGGTCAGCTACTCAGGTGTACACGTGTTATCCTCAGTCAACGAAATCGTGAGGTGGGAGGAGCCCCAAGTGCGTTTGTAGCATAAGAGTGCGAATAGTAAACAAAAGTTTTGGGGGCGAGACACTTAGCTTTATTTATATCGTAATGGAGGAGGTACATTGTTCGGCTGAGTAGCCTTGGCTGAATAGCCATATTGAAAGTAAAGGGGGGTAGCTAGGGGTAGAATCGTCGTAATTGTGCGACGTTCCATGGATTGGAGTATGCTACTCCAGACTCCACATTCTTGAGGCGATAGGCGCCACCTGGGATGACTTCGGTGACGAGGTAGGGACCTTCCCATGGTGACTCGAATTTCTTCGGTCGCTCTTGCTTGAGTCGCAAGACTAGGTCTCCTTCGACGAAGGACCTTGGGCGCAGCCGTCGGCTGTGGTAGTTGCGGAGACTCTGTTGGTACACCGCTGATCGAGCTGCTGCTATGTCTCTGGCCTCGTCGAGTGTATCGACGGCGTCTTCGAGTGCAATCGTGGATTCGGCTTCGCTATAAGCGACGACCCGGGGGGGCTGGTGGCGTACTTCGGCTGGTAGCACGGCTTCGGCCCCGTGCACCATGAAGAATGACGTGTATCCTGTTGAGATGTTTGGCGTGGTACGCAGGCTCCATAGGACGGAGGGTAGCTCTTTCGTCTAGGCTCCGGCGAGTCGCTCGAGTGGGCTCATGAGGCGCTTCTTGATGCCAGCGCCGATTAGGCCGTTGGCCTTTTCCACCTGCCTATTCGTTTGCGGGTGCGCCACCGAGGCGTATGTGATGTTGATTCCGAGGCCTTCGCAGAAGTCTTGGAATTCTTTGGAGATGAAGTTCGATCCATTGTCGATGATGATGCTATGCGGTACGCCGAACCTGTAGACAATGGATTCAAGAAACTTGACAACGGTCTTGCCCTTTTGGTTAGTGACCGGCATGGCCTCGATCCACTTGGTAAATTTGTCGACTGCGGCCAGGAGGTAGACGTGCCCCTCTTTCGAGGACCTTGGTAGTTTGCTGATCATGTCGAGGCCCCATTGAGTGAAAGGCCAGGCTAGAGGTATGGGCATGAGCTCTGACCCGGGTGCGTGTGGTTTGTTGGCGAACCTTTGACACCCCTTGCATCTTCGAATGATGTCCTTTGCATCGTTCATGGCCGTTGGCCAGTATAATCCAGCTCGTAGAGCTTTGGCGACAAGGGAGCGGCTGCCTGCGTGATGGCCGCAGATGCCCTCGTGGATGTCTTGGAGTATGGTTTTCCCGTCACCGATGGTGACGCACCTTTGTAGTACACCCATAATGTTGCGCTTGTACAGCTCGCCATTGATGATGGTGAAAGCTTTTGACCGGCGAGATATGCGCCGGGCATCCGTCGGGCTATCAGGCAGTTCTTCGTCTATCAAGTACTGGAGGTACGGTCGCGTCCAAGTTTCTTCGACTGCCATGACCTGCATCAGGTTGACCACGGCGACCTCTGTGTCTAGTTTTTCGGGTCCTTCGTGACCTTCGGGTAGCGTGGCTCCCGAGTGCTCTGCCTCTTCGGGTGATCCCTTGGGAAATTTCCGCTTGATGGATGGCACGCAAATCTGTTCGAGGAACACACCTGGTGGCACCCTTGCGCAGGTGGAGCCGATGTTGGCGAGTCTGTCGGCCTCTTCATTGCTTTCTCTTCCAACGTGCCGTAACTCGCAGCCGTCGAAGCCTCCTTCGAGTGCGTTGTAGAGTGCGCGGTACGCGATCATGTTTTCGGCGTGTGCGTCGCACTCATTCATCATCTGTTGGACAACGAGGTTGGAGTCACCGTAGATGACCAGGCGCATTGCGCCACAGATTTTTGCCATCCTCATGCCATGGATGAGGGACTCATATTCTCCCTCGTTGTTGAAGGATCAAAACTTCATCCGGAGGACGTACTTCATCTTATCGCCCTGCGGGGAGGTCAGTATGACCCCGGCTCCTGCTCCGGCTTCACGCTTGGAGCCGTCGAAGTGCATCGTCCATGACTGCGTCATGTCTGGGGTGTCTGGAAGCTGTAGCTCCATCAAGTATACGAGGAAGTCCGGGAGGACTTGAGACTTGATCGAGTGGCGCTTCTCGTAGATGATGTCAAGAGGTGACAGCTCGATGCCCCACAGGGCCACGCGCCCTTTGGCCTCTGGGTTATTCAGGATGCTGTTCAGGGGTGCCTCATTGACGACCATCACCTGGTGCTCCTGGAAGTAGTGGCTCAACCGACGAGCCGTCATGAACACGCCGTAGGCGAGTTTTTGGTAGTGAGGGTACCTCTATTTTGTTGGCGTCAATACCTCGCTGAGGTAGTAAATTGGGAGTTGGACCCCATGGGTCTTGCCTTCTTCGGGTCGCTCGACCACTAGCACGGTGCTGACCACCTGGTGTGTGGCTGCTATGTACAGCAGCAGGGGCTCGCGCTCCTTTGGCGTGACCAAAACGGGCGAGATGGAGAGCAGTCGCTTTAGATCTTCGAATGCGTCGTCCGCTTCGGGCGTCCACTCGAATTTGTCTGCCTTGCGTAGCAGCTGGTAGAATGGAAGGGCTTTCTCGCCCATGCGGCTGATGAACCTGCTCAATGCCGCTATTCGTCCTGCGAGCTGCTGGACACCCTTGAGATTCTTCAGCTTCTCCATGGCATGATGGCCCAGATTTTCTTTGGGTTCGCCTCGATCCCTCGCTGGGAGATGAAGTAGCCAAGCAGCTGACCCGATGGGACGCCGAAGGCGCATTTTTCGGGATTGAGCTTGATCCTGTAGCGGTCGAGATTATCGAACGTCTCGCGGAGATCGTCGATGAGCATTCTTGCCTCCCTGGTTTTGATGACTATGTCGTCGACATAGACTTGGACGTTGCGACCGATCTGGTCTTTCAGGAATGCCTGCATGCATCGCTGGTACGTGGAACCTGCGTTCTTTAGCCCAAAAGGCATTGTGTTGTAGCAGAACACTCTGAATGGCGTGATAAATGCCGTTTTATCTTGATCTTCGACCTTGAGTCGAATCTGGTTGTAGCCTCAGTAGGCGTCGAGGAAGGAGAGTTTCTCGCATCCTGCAGTCGAATCGATGATCTGGTCGATCCGAGGAAGAGGGAAGTGGTCCTTTGGGCAGTGCTTGTTCAGCGACGTGAAGTCCACGCACATCTGCAGGATGTCCGTGTCCTTCTTGGGGACCATCACTGTATTTGCGAGCCACTCGCTTTCTTTAATCTCCCTGATGAAGTCTGCAGCGAGTAGTCTATTGATTTCCATCCCGATGGCTTCGGCCCGTGGCTCGGACAGTCACCGGATGGACTGCTTGACGGGCTTGGTGTCTGGAAAGAGGTTGAGTGCGTACTCGGCGAATTCCATGGGAACTCCTGGCATGTCCGCAGGACACCAGACGAAGATTTTCCAGCGCTCACGGAGGAATTCGACGAGCGCGCTTTCCTATGCGGGGGTGAGGTCGTTGGTGATCAGCGCCGTCTTGGAGGCATCCGTCGTGTGGACCTGCACCTTTTTTGTGTTTACGGTGGAGTCGAAAGACATGTCAGGTGCGTTTTGTCGTGCGACTGGGGGTGCCCCATTGTCCGTCACCTCGCGGAGCCTTACGAGCTCCTCTTGCATGCCGGATGACTGGGAGATTCTGTTGAAGTCCCTGTCGCAGTGGTCCGATCGGGTGAAGCTCCCGTGGACTGTGATGACACCTCTTGGTCCTAGCATCTTGAGTAGCAGGTACGCGTAGTGTGGTACTGCCAGGAATCTTGCGACTGCTACACGCCCGAGGATGGCGTGGTATTGTGATGGCCAGTCCACCACTTTGAACTCGAGTCGCTCGCATCGGAAGTTGTCCGGCTTGCCGAAGATGACGTCGAGCCATATCTTTCCCAGGGGGAATATGCCCTTTCCTGGAATGATGTCGTGGAACATTATGTCTCACCGTTCCAGGCTGAACAGCGGGATCCGCATTGCTGCTAGGGTGCTTGCGAACATCAGGTTGATGCCGCTGCCGCCGTCCATGAAGACGCGGCTCATCTCGAAACCTCCGATCTGCGCCTCGAGCACCAGGGCAGCATGACCTGGGCGAGGGACCTGGCAAGGGTGATCCGAACGGCTGAACGTGATGCAGGACTCCGATCCGCTGAGGTACTCAGGGATGGCGGGTGGAGCTGTCACGGCTAGGTTGATCTGACGGGTGATTTTCTTCTGCACCCTATTCGTTGGGCATCCCTTCTGGATCATGAGTGCTCCTTTCGGCAGGGGATATCCGTGCCCGGCGTTGTTCTGTGCTAGCGCGACTGGTTGGTTCGGGCCTCCTACAGGTGGCGGTGGAGGAGCTCCATGCGCTATTTCACCTGGTGCGGGTGCGTTCCCAAATCCAGGGGGTGGAGCTTGCTGCCTCATCTGAACCATGCTTTCGCTGAGCTTCTGGAACTCGCGGCAGTCCTTGAGCATGTGTCTTGCCTTCTTCTTGCCATCCTGCTTGTCGATGTAGAAGTGGATGGTGCATGGACCCGAAATTTTTTCGTATGCTGAGGGTCCATTATCGCGATCGCGGCGTTGCCACGACTGTGCTGGGCGTCCTCCCTCGCGGAAATTCCCTCCGCGGTATCCTCCGCTGTTACGGTTGGCGTCGTTGCGGCGATCGGCGTAGCTGCCCGCGACCATGTCGGGCCATCGCGATCGTCGTAGACGCGCGATCTCCTCTTGCTACGGCGCTCTCGTCGTCGGCCGTAGTCGTCTTCTTCCTCCGAGTGCGCCCGGTGGACGGAATCTTCGCCGTCAGCCCACCTGTTGGCGATGTCCATGAGGTGGTCGAGTGTCTTGGGCTTGACGCGCCCAAGTTCCTCCTTGAAGTCCTGGCGCTTGACGCCGTCCTTGAAGGCGTCGATGGCCCTTTCTTCGGAGATGTGCGCCGCGGAGTTCTTGGTGTTGGACCAGCGTAGTATGTACGAGCGAATGGATTCGCCCGTTCGTTGAGTGCAGGCCCGCAATTCCTCGATCGAAGCGGGCCTCTTGCTGGTGCCTTTGAAGTTTCGGATGAAGCTGTAAGCCAGCTCCTCCCAGCTTCGGATGGATCCTGAAGATAGGCTGCTAAGCCAGATCCGAGCTGCGCCTGTCAGCTGCAGCTGAAGGCATTGCATGGCGGTTTCCTTGTTTCCGCCGTGCAACTTGACGAACGATAGGTGGTCGCTGAGCCATGCCTTTGGGTCTTGTGTGCCGTCGAACTTCGGAGTATCCGAAGGAATCTTGAAGTTTTGCGGCATCCGTGTTCGTCGAACAGATCTGCTGAAGCATCGGGCTCCGCAGAGTTCTCCTTCGTCTTCATCCATCTCGGATTCAGACGAGCATGCGCGCTTGGATCGCGCTTTGTCGATTTTGCGTTGTGTGAGCGCATTTCTGGCGTCGTAATCGCGGCTACGATGGCACGAGCTCTTGTGCCTTCGAGGAAGGTCATGGTCCTCTTCTTCGGATGAAGGAGTGGGGTTGCGGTCGAACCAGACCGGAGCTTTCTTCTTCGGCTCCGTAGGAGCTTCCTGATGGAGCGCGGCTCCGACGAGTCCGTGTCCGGTAAGTGCGGACTTGTGCATGGCTATTTTCGGGTCCCCCTCCGGAGGTGGGTGGGACGCGAGGTACGCAGTGGCTGCCATGATCACAGCCTGCGGCGTTTTCGGGATGATGTTGCCGTCGGCATCCATCTCCATGAAGGATGCGTGGAGGGTTCGGGTCACCTCACGACGCTCCTTGGGGTCCATGTTCTCCGTACGAGAGCGATGCTTGCTGCCATGGTTGCCATTCGAGCGGGAGCCGATGCCCATGGCGGAGAGCACAGCTCGTCGCGCGCTGGACTCCGAGGCTGGTTGCGTTTTACAAGCACCTCTTGCATCTTGACCTGCTTCTTGTGCTACTCGATGAGGAGTAAGTGGTATGCCATCAGCAGGTCCCGTGAGGCATCTGCAGGCAGGATCGTGTTACCCGCCACGGCGGCGCGTGCCTAGGCCCATCCTTCTTTGCTAAGGCGGATGACCTGGCGGTCGCCTGCTCGGGTGGGGACCGCTTCATTCTCGGCGTTTACTCGCGGGTTAGGTGGCGGGTTTGGCGGCGGGTTGAGAGTTCGCTGGTACACGTCACTCTGGATGACTACGGCGCATTGGTAGCGCTCTAGATTGGTCCGCTGCTGCCGCAGCTTTCGGATCCGGAACCGTAGGTCCCTTCGTCCGATGGCGGATCGCACAGATCGGAGTTGCAACTGCTGCTGTCATAGGATTCATCTGTTGATGATGATGTGCGTAGCACAGGGTGTGGGGCCCACGAAGCGGGCCTGATCGATGGCAGAGGCACCCGCTCTGGGAGGTGGAGAGTGCCGGTTTGCCCCACCTGGAAACAGAAGCTCCCGAATAGGATCTCGAGTCCATCGCCTACGGGCTCGAAGTCCTTCATGGTGGCCGGTGAGTGGGCGGTGAAGTCGAAAGCGCCGAAGAGGAGTGACTCTCCGTCGCCGCAGAGTTGTAGATCGCTCGGGTTGGGACCGTCACGATCGCTGTCAGCGTCCCAGTTCCTGACAGGCGCCAATTGATGAGGTTTAATCTCGTCAATGCCCATTGTTATGGACTTGGGTTTTGGAGAAGATGGGGATGCTGGAGATCGCGGAACGGTTAGCAAACAAGCAACACGGGACACGAGGTTTACCCAGGTTCAGGCCCACGGAGAAAACCCTACTCCTGCTTGTCTGCTCTATAGGGTTTCGTAGCATGGAAAACAAAAATTTTCTATCGCATACAAACAAACAAGACAAGATCTATATACTAGATTATAGCAACTAGTCGATGGAATAACTCACCCTCGAAGATTCCAAAGTGTTTAACGAGAGCAGATTCTCGTGGGTGATGTAGTCGTACTCTTCCCGATCTCAAGATCGCGTAGACGATCCTTCCGGCGCTGCGTTCCGGCAGCGCTCCCGCAGTCGGTCACACATTCGGTACTCGACAAAGACCTTCCTCTCCCTTGTTCCAGTAGGCAGCGGAGGTTGTAGCACTCTCCTCGCAATTCCGGCAGCACAACGGCGTGGTACCGGAAGTAGAGGGGAGATCTCGCAGGGCTTCGCCTGCCGGGCGAGTATGGTGGAGTAGAGAGTCCTCGGCGTTCTAGGGTTTAGACACGCCGAGGAGGGGCTAGGCGGCTAGGGTTTCACCTAGGCGGGCGGTTTGCCCTAGGCGTGGGCACTGGAGGTGGTGGCCGCATGCTAGGGTTTAGAGGTGGAGGAGTTGTGTCTGGGAGGGAGCCCGCCTCCTTATATAGGTGGAGGGGCGGCCAAGGGAGGAGTCCCTCCCCAACTCGGCTTGGTGGTGCGCCGGTGGTGGGAGGAGGAACTCCTCCCCCAAGTCGGTTTCCACCTCCCTCTCCACTTCCCAAAATTAGCCGTTTGACTTTCAAACTTGGCGTTTGACTTTTCAAACTAGGATTTGAATAAACCCTCTATTTTGTTCAGCGATGACACCTAGTACATGATGCAATCATATCAACTTGATATAACACATTCATTTACCCTTCCCCTCCGGAGTGCCGGACATTCCGGAACCTTCTAGAACATTCCCGATGAAAACACCGGTATCATTCTCCAACTCCGAAACGGGACTTTCCTTATATGAATCTTATTCTCCGGACCATTCCGGATCTCCTCGTGATATCCCGAATCCCATTCGAGACTCTGAACAACATTCGGTCTCTTTCTCATCATTCCATAACTACTCAAACAACGTCGAATCCTTAAGTGTGTCTCCCTATGGTTCGTGAATTATGCGGACATGATCGAGACATTTCTCTGATCAATAACCAATAGAGGAATCTGGAAATTCATATGGCTCCCACATATTTCTACGATTACTTTGCGATCGAATGAACCACTTACATACGATACCAATTTCCCTTTGTCTCACGATAGTTTACTTATCCGAGGTTATGATCGTCGGTATCTCTGCATACCTAGTTCAACCTCGTTACTGATAAGTACTCTTTTCTCGTTCCCGTGATATGTGATCCCTTGTGAGCCAGTCACATGCTTGCAAGCTAATTGGATGACATTTCACCGAGAAGGCCCAGAGTATATCTATCCGTCATATGGATGGACAAATCCCACTCTTGATCCATGTGTCTCAACCAATACTTTTCGAACACTCAATGCCATCTTTATAGCCACCCAGTTACGGTGTGGTGTTTGATGTCATCAAAGAATCCTTCCGGTAAAGGTGATATGCATGATCTCATGGTCGAAGGAATTAGGTTACTATGTATCAAAAAGCATATAGCAATTGAACTATTAAAATGACTTGATCTTTATGCTACGCTTATCTATAGGAGTATGTCCATCATATCATTCTCCTAACGATATGATATTGTTGTTAATAACATCTCAATGTTCATGATAGGGAAACCACAATCATCTATTAACCAACAAGCTAGTGATGTATAGAGGCTTTACTAGGGACTTCAAATTAAATTTACAAATCACACAAGTATTAATGTTTCCTTGTTAATACTATTATAGCATGAATGTAAACATTTATCATAAACACAAAGATATAATAATAACTATATTTATTATTGCCTCTAGGGCATATCTCCAACATGCTCTTGATTACGGCGGAACCGAAGGTTACAGGGGTGCGCAGATGCAATCTGGCGTGGAGGTGTGTATGCGAAAGTATGAGTCGAGAGATCTAGGTCGTGCCCTCCTAGCCTTTATATAGACTTAGGCAGGTCCCAGGCATAGACCTAGTCGGTTACAGGTTTTAGGGTTTACCCCTTTGAATTTCCTATCTACTCTACTCTTGCTCTCCAAGGATCCGAAGGCGTCATGGGCCTTGGCCACCCGAAAGTCTTCATGGGCCGGCGTATATTTTCCGTGGGCCTTCCTTGGGCTGGACCAGGTATGCTGAGATCATGTACCCGCGGGGTATAACCATGTCACCCTTTTTTTGGAATCTTGGGCACCTCCGAAATGCAAAATCTTCGCACGATTGATCCATCAAAATAGAGTGTGGGCGGACAGACTAGAAAAAAGCGGCCGCCCACCTCCTTTTTTAATGTCGGATTACTATTAGAGTTTGGTGCCACTTGAAGGATTGGTTTGGGCTACAAGATGTGAACCCCCAAGAGATTCGATGGTTATGTAAAGATCAAAGATTGGTGGGTGGAAGCTTTTCATAGAAGAGGACCATCTAGAAAGCCATGGCTTTTCTTACAATGTTGGTGTCATGGGAAATTTGGAAAGAAAAAGAAAGGGGGAGTCTACCAAAACATCTCCTCAACCTCGACCATGCTTGTAGCGAAAATCAAAGAATAAGGGAGTATTTGGTGCCTCGTCGTTGCAAAGGGGCGTTGAGTAATATAATGCCACGAGAGATGGCCTTGTTCTCCAAGAGTGATCTTGTAAGACTCCTTTATTTCTTCTCTGTCAACGAAAATAGCAAATCTTTTGCCTTGTTTTATCAAAAAGACTATGATGGCACTCAGTGGAAATACTTCAGTACACTCTTTCAAGATTCAAGAAAGAAATGCGGCCTTTCTTCAAACTGTTGTAAAACAGCAATTCGGTTATGATAGCAACATTAGTTGGTTTGCAAACAAACTAAGATAGCCCTCTTGCTTTACACCCCGGTTAGTCCATTAAGAGTATTTCCTCCGCCTTAAATAGACATCGCAAATTTATCAAAATTTCGATAAATCTAACACTATTTAGTATATAGATACATTTAAATATAGACAAATTTTCGACATCTATTTTGAGATGGGAATAATATAGATGAGAGTCTGCTCAAATAAACTTAGTTAATTAGCCGAGCGCACATGTATCGAGAAGGATCACACGCCAACTTCAAAATTTCAAAATGATAGACAGTCGTGTTTCGATGCTGCTTCATCGGACTTAAACTAATGGGACGCGCACTACTAGCCCCAAAAGCATTCAAACTTTCTGGACATTAGTAGTAGACATAGTAGTGTTTAGGACACAGATAAGCTGAGCTCTGACTAATGACAAACGGCTACAGAAGCTACGCGTAAAGACGTCTCGTGAAGCGCGGAAATTAGATTACTAGTAGCCATAGGAAGAGTCATTAGCGTGAGGGCATGGAGATCAGGGGTAGTAATAAGTACGCGGCACATGCGAGAAGGTTTTCAAATGGAAGCATGTACGGTATCAGCTGCAGTACCCTCCGATCCATATTATTATCTAGGCATATGGATTTATCTAGACACGTTTATCTGAATATATTTTAGTGTTAGATATATTTAATTACTAATAATTAATATAAATCGGGGAGAGTGGGAAGTTTACACCGATTCAGTAAATGTACGCACAAATGATTGGCAACTGATTCGGAAGATTAACACGGTATAGCATGAGTTCACAACAGTAATAAAATGGAAAACTAAGTTGACATGCTTATTAGAAAAGAAGCTAGCTATGAAATCTATATTTCTCATCGTTGAAAAACAATGGCTCTCCAAACACGCGTCACAATAGACTAGAGGACAAAGACATAGAGTAAGTGTTGAAATATATTATCTAGTTTTTTTCATCGGTTCGGACTTTAATTATGTTGGCTATCATTCAATTCAATGCCTTCATCCAAAAATAAGTGACTTAAATTTGTCTAAATTTACATATATCTAAATATATTTTAGTATATAATCACATACAAATCTAGATAATACCAAGTCATATCTTTACTATTAATTTCAAAAGCGTGGTGAATGCCTGGTGCCACACATGCAAAAATTACAAATAAAATGCCACTCTTCTCAACAAACTCCACGCACCCTTTCTCTACCACTTCCACTCAATACGCACTTTTCATTTATCCACGCCTCAATCTGTTTGTTAGTTCCCCAAAAAAGGTTAGATATAGCCCGGATGATCATCTCGGCCATGTCTTTGCTGATCCGGAGAGTGATCAGCACGGCGGTGGCTAGGGAGGACTCGCTCCCGGGGCTGCACCGGCCGGTCATCACATGGTGTCGATGTGCCCCGATGCAGACTCATTTCTCCCAGCGTCCACGGCATTTGGCTCGGCGCGCGTCCTCATCCCACCTCGCCAGCGTCAAATCCATCGCCTCTCTGCGATTGGCTCCATGGCCGCTGGGGCCACACCGTCACCCCTCGGACATCGGCCGCCGCGGCACCGCCTCCCGCTTTTTCCTCTCCACTCGCAATGTTCCCCGTTCGTCCCTTTGCTCGGCGCCTCAGAGCGCGCCGCCACGGAACCAGGGCAGGTTTTTTGGGGGTGCACATTCCCCGAGCCAGGGGCCGTTGATGTCTCCTTGCATCTCTCAAGCTGTTCACTAAACCACTCGCGCCCCATCACTTGTGCGCGGTGGCTGCTCTATTCGCTCATGATGAAGTGGAATTTGACGAGCCGGCGTACGCTGGTTTCCAGGCCTTCTCTCTTCCTGAAGAGTTAGAACCGTGTGCCTGACCGATCTTGTTCATCGAGACCACGTCTGTGGTTTCATGGTCGTTAGTTCGTTATGGATTTAGACCTCGGCGTAGCAATTTGGAATCTGAGGGTTTTAAATAATCCAGCTAGAAGGAGCTCTATCTATTTGTTTCTCACCAATTTAATTTATCGCTTATCGTGTCCAAGAGTCAAAGTTGGAATAGGTTGATTCTTTGGTGGTGTCTCAAACTTTTGGGCCAGCTTTTGATTGTTTCGATTTCGTCCCAGCTGAGGGAACTCGCAGTGGTATTATTATAGCTTGAGGTTCGATCGTGCACATCACAACTAGGCACAAAGGGGAATTCTCGTTGACTGCTGATGTGCTCTCTCTAAAGGATGCTAAAACCTGGGCCTTTACTTGGTCTGGCCCAAGATATCTGGTGACAAGGTACGCTTTCTGGGAAATTACTCGATCGGTGCTACCATGCAATCTCCTGGATTGTCAATGGCGACTTCAATCTTGTGACCGATATCTGCGGACAAAAGCAATGGGAGAGTAAATGACGTTTGATGAATAAATTCAGACATACGATCAACGCCTGGCATTACAAGACATGCACCTGCAAGGTCGCGATTACACTTGGAGCAACAACCAAGAGGAGCAGATTTCGCCAAGCTGGATAGAGTTCTTTATAATCCTCTTTGGGAAGATGTTTACCCCATCAGCGACCTTACGCCTCGGTACAAATATCTCGGATCACGCCTTTGCTTCCGACGTGCTCTGCGGGAGGCGCGATCGTTGGTTTCGTTTCGAGAACTTTAGGCCGAAGCTACCCGGTTTTCGTGAAGTGGTGCGCCTTCTTGGTCGACGGCCCCTGCTCGCGATCCTTTGAGATCTCTTGACTCGAAGCTACCGCAAACCCTTAGAAGTCGGGGACAGAGGAAACAAAGCCGATTCGGTCTGTTGTTTCGTGGCCAATGAGGTTATTCTTCGCTTTGATATTGCCAGCGAATCAAGAAATCTTTCAGCAGGGGAAAGGAGTCTGAGGGCGTTTTTGAAAGGGAAATGTCTTGCCCTGGCATCCCTCGAGCGCACAAGACTCATGCAACAAGCTCACGTTAGGGACATTCGCGAAGGCGACGCCAATTCAAAATACTTCCATATGAAAGCTAACAGTCGACGTCTCAAGCATCTCATCCCTCTAATCAGGTACAATGACAGAATTGCCTCCTCGAAGCTTGAGTTGGCTAAGGATTATTTCTCAGAGGTTTTCAGCACGGTTCTGTAAGATGCAACCAGCTCAATCTCGATGAACTGCAGCTACAGTCCCTGACGGCGGTTCAGGTCAGAGCGCTCGATGAAAGGTGTGGGGGTTAAGTGAAGAGGATACTAGGGTGGGAAGACATGAGAATTAGAGATGATAATAAAAAAATATTTTAACTTATATTTCAAAAACCGTAGCGAAGCACGGGTATTCAGCTAGTGTTTCTAAACCGAGGGAGTACTGGTCTTGCTCGTCTCCGTGGCTCATCGCCTTCAAGCAAAAAAAAAATAAAAAAAAAAAGCCGCGGGTGTAAAATGCAACAGGTGACACCAGAACAGCGACATTGCTGGGCTCGATGCAGAATACAACTCTGAGAACATTTGTCCATGTGTTCCCTGTTTGAAAAACTACGTGGTCTGGACGCAACTGTTCTCAGATGCCGGGTTAGGTAGGGTAAATTTGCCCGTTTGCGCGCCGGAAAAAAATTTAAATAAGAGCAAATACGACGAAACCATGTACTACAGGATTAAATAAGAACACACGATAAAGTAAGGTTACTAAGTACAACATACAACGAAATCAGGGCAACGAATAAGCAGGCAAAAGTCCAAACAACACCGGAAATTAACCAGCCTGAAGTGCGATGCAAGTGAGACCCTCAATCATTTTTAGTTTAACAAAATAAACTAAATTTCTAATGACATCATCCTTTAAAAATTTAGGGCTCGTTTTGATTCAAAGGAATCCTATAGTAATTTGGAGAATTTTGATCCTTAGCAATTTTTCTATGGGCATTCGTTTGATTCGTAGGATTCTATATTTAGAAAAAAATCCCATAGAATTGCATTGCACTATGTTTTGGAGAATTTTTTTCATCCACTTAAACCTTATGCTATAATTCCTTTCTTTTTCCTATGATTCAAACTCTACTTGAATTTTTTTTCCTATAGGTTCCAAATCCTATAGGATTCAGCTAGACATACTTTAATTTTGTGTTTTTTCTATTACTGTATTTTTCCTATCATGCAAATCAAACAGGCTGCTAGGTCCCGTCTAGAACAAAGGAAAAGTGTAGGTATTTTAGAGGATATAATTTCTATAGTAAATATTCATATGGTGCCGTTTGTAACAAAGGAATATTAATCTAAGATTCCTTCCAACTTTTTGGAATGTTCCAAATTCCACTTGAGCATCCAAATCTGAACTTTCTATATAATGGGCTATTCCATACTAGTAAATTTCGAGGAAAACTAACATGAGGTCTCACCTCATGTTTTCATCTCCTTGTGCGTATAATTACTGTGACATCCAAATAATACTTTTGAAGTTTTCCTGTCGTTTTTATTCCTATAGGAGTTCAGGATACATGGCATCTCAATTCCTGCATTATTTCTATTCCTAAGCTTTGAGTTCTATGCGTTCTAAACAGGGCCTTAGTATTTTTTTTAACGAAAAATTATAAAAGGTACCTTCATGGCAGCCCGCTTGCATCTCTCTTTTTTTTTTTGAGAGAGAGAGAGAACACACTTGGATCTCTATTTTGCATGCCATTGAGCAGCAATCTGGAACGGAAAGGCACCTGCGTTCTGTTCGCTTGTTGCATGTGACATAAAAACGTACGGCAGGTGTATTTCGTACACTAGTAGTCCCTTTTATGCATGTGAGCGTATGGTACTAATTGGAGTAGTATATATTTTGAAATTTGAAGCGAGATGAGATCTACTCCACCTAGTAGATGCATGGCGGCATCGCATCGATCTCCATTCTCCAACAAGTATAGATAGATAGGCTGCCGTACGTGGTTGGTCGTGGAAGGAAGAATCCGGTGGATAGGACCGTTAGCTAGACAGATGCGAGTACTAGTACGGGCGAGGGACAAGCGGCATCCGCAGATCAGATGGTATCCGTTGTTTAATGATGATGATGATGCCGATGGGATCGGATGAACGGACAGAATATGCCCATCCATCCATCGGTCTCAGGCGCAGAGCATACTACCATCAGTCCATCACCCTTCGTCCTACTACCAGTAGATAGATGCGTCGCGTACGTACGTAGTACGTATCGGTCGTTTGAAATGGAATACGTGCCGTACGACGGTACACACATCGACGGTCCTTTTGCAGAGTTGCGAGGATGGCAGAGCAGGTCCAGTTCAGGCGGCCACTGGGCGAGGGGGCGGTGAGGCAAACGGGATAGTAGATACCGATCGTGGAGAAGCGTGCGCGCGCGTACGTCGTATGTGTATGCGCATGCAGTGCAGGGCCGCCGGTCAAGTCGCGATTGGATCACAGGTCGCATTTGTTGGGGAGGTTTGAATGTATCGAGGGAGGCCCGGCCGCCTGCGCATGTGACGTGAGGAGGACCGGCCGTGTCTGCTTCTTTCTTTCTACCGCTGCATGTGCATGCATGCACCGCCGGGCTCGCCGGGGAATAAGATGGATTCATCGCTCGATCGACGCGACGCGACGCATGCATGCATGGCCCCGGCCGGCCCGCCCGTCGTCGGATGCGGCGGCAGCGGGTGGCAGGCGGACGGACGGAGACTGCAGCGCCAGCGCCGCGTCGCTTCGGCATCTATCTATCCGGCGCGCATATGACCGGCGCCCGGCGCGGAGCGGCGCAGACCGGCGGTGCGGTTGTGTCTTCTCTTCTCATGGTCCGGGTTCCCATGCGAGCGTGCAGTGCAGCGTGTTTTTTGTACGCGTTCGTACTGTTCCTCCTCCTTGGCAACTAGCGACTGGCCGAGCCAGCCAGCCCTCGGTTTCGGCGCGCGCGGCTGCTGGGTGGTGTTGGTGTGGCTCGACAGCCGAGCAGGACCGGCCTACCTAGTCTACGTATACGTTTCACGCACTAGATTTATACATGTTGCACAAGATCGACTACTACATTTCTTGTTTGAATCTTTCGTTTGATTGTACTCCCTCAGTTAGGAATTATAAGACCCAAAAACTTTTTAAAAATGTTAGAAATTATAAGTCATCTCTTATTTATTAGTCTTTATCCTCCAATGTATGTTCTTTCTTTTCTCTATCTTCTCTCATGCATGTGTAACTATTGGTGCATGTAGTAATCAAGAGGGTGAGTTATTGATTTTCTTAATCTTATCAAAATGGCTCATAGGCCTTATAATCTCTAACAGAGGGAGTAGTAGTAATAACAACACCAGTGTGGATATGCTATTTAAAAAGAATCAAAAAATCAGAAGTACTATTTGTGAGTTTTAAAAGAAGTTACTACAAAATATTCGGATGTAGCCAATGGTTTTTTCACAAACATGCAAAATATCAATTAAAAACATTTTGTATTTTAAACTACATAAAAATGACAAAAAAATATGGATTTGCATGCATTTTTAGAATTTCCAAATTTTATCATATTTTTTTATTCTCATGTAGCCCATAATACAAAGAATTTTGTCTTGCGATTTTGCATACCTGTGGGATACGAGATTGACTACGTTCAGTATTCTTTCCGATCTTGTAAATATGATTTTTGAATATTTTTAAATAAAGGGAGTACTGGAGTTTGGAAGCCAGAGATGATACGCAACCAAGAGTTTATGCCCCACTATATTTATTTTGGAGTTATCGCCACACTATCTCTATATAGGACCTTAAAATGAACATTATTTGGCTTAGGAGGCTGAATCTTCATTGATTTTTTTAATAAAGTGAATATATTAATACCACAAAGATACCAATGACATCCAGCCACTGCAACAATACAGTTTCCTACCAACAATACAGATGCACATAGCTAAAAAAAGAAGAATTACAATAAAAAGTCCTGCTATATTGATCTATTTTTTGTAGCAGAGGACCAAACACCACCAATATAACAATAGAAACTAATCTTCCACAAAAGTGATGCCTCCAAAAAAGAAACAATGTACAAGCGCTGTCTCGCCCTGATCATAGATTATATGTTTTCATCCTGAAGAAAGTCCGGGCTCTCAAATTTAACAAGGTCATTGTTAGCCATAACCAATTAACACCAGACCTTGGGTATTCATCCTAAAAGTTTAGACTCACAAGTCCCAAATCAGCAAGCCAGTTTTCCATATCCACCAAGACTTGAACCATCATTACTAGTCCTCGGATCACGGCTTTCACGACATTCTCCGCTTCTTACTTTACCATGGAACATCAATAATGTGTCCTATGATGGTAACAAATAGCGGAGCTTCGCAACGCTCTTTCTAGAACCAAATGGTCAGAAAATACACTGGTGCGTACGACCGAATCTCATCAGATCAACAAGGACAGGCATCCAGCAGGTCTTCATCTTGGTGCTTAAGGAACCCTAGGACAACCACCTTTATTCATGCCGGCCTGGTAGTCTCCATACCATCGGTCTACTCCCGACGAACGAAACGAATAGATTGGGCCAATTCCGTAGCACCCAGAGGAGCAGTGCCGTCACCATCGTCCTGCAGTCGGCCCGAATCGATCACCTTCGCGCCTCCTAGCCCCGAGTTAGCAAGCCGTCCACAACTGCGACGTCGCTGCCCCGCAGCCCGCCCACCGTCTGCACCGCCACTGACACGACCTCCCCGTCCCAAGGCTGGTTGACAAGGCACGAACAAAAGGGGGCGCCTGCTGCCTTCAGAGGCAAGGCGTGGCCACCACCGCCAACGTCGTGGTGGCAGCAACCAGAGATGGCCGCTAGAGGGAGGTTCTTTTAAGGTTAGGGTCGACATCTCCGAAGTCGCCCATGCACGGACGACACGGAAGGTTGTTGCTTTCCAGTTTCGAAGAAGAGTACCTAAATTCAGGTTTAAAGGTTAGTGATTCCACATCGATCCTTGATGGATCAAAGATCATCAGATTATGGACGGAGTGAGTGGATCCGTGGATTCATGCGTGTGTCACGAATGGAGCAGCTAGCTCTTCCGATCAGACGCTGAACCGCTAAGATGTTCGGTTTCACGATTGGATCACTTTCCTTGGTAAAGCTCGTGCACGATTTGGCAGAAAGATGGATCGGTGCTGCTTAGAGCAAGTCCAGCAACTTCTCAATAAAATCTCCCCTATATCTTCGTGTAGGGGACACCCTAATAAGATTTCTCCCGTATATATCCTTCGATCTTCATTAGTTCCCCAATAATATCTCTCCTATATAATAACGGTTAATTTTGTATGATATATTTTTTTCCTACAATAAGAAATCAAGCCAATTACCAGTTGAAAGAACACTTTGCCAAAAATCAAAGGAGTTGCAAATTGGACTTCCCACAAATAAGAAATCAGGCTATGATAGTTTAGAGCACACACTTCCTGAAAGAAAAAATCAGAGTTGAGCACAACCTCAGACAAAAATTCCCCCACGACAGCCAAGCCCAACTCCATCCTTCAATCCCACACATACGGTGCCCTAGGTCCACCCTGCAACTCCGCGCGGCTGGCAATCTCCAATCCACTGTATCCCGCGCAGCTGGCCAGCCCCGATCCGCTGCATCCCGCACCGCTCTGCTCTCCAACCCCTTTGCCGCCTCCACTCCCTGTCTCTCAAGCAGCTACTCCTCGCCTGCCTGCCGTGACTCGATCTGGTGGTCGATTTTGAGCTCGATTCTCACCTCCCGCCGTCGATTCCCGCTGCCGCCTATCGATTCGGCCACCGGGCACTGGATTTAATGGCGCCCTCGCCAACCTCCCCTGCTCTTGGCGGCCACCGTGCCGACATGGCCGATATAGGGAGGCGGACACAACCGCCACGGGCGTGCGGGCGGCCCGCGCACCAAAACGGCCGGCACAAGCCCGGCCGCACGTGGTCGGCGGGCCGTGCGACGCGTGTAGCACGCGGTGTCGTGCCCATGCCGACAGCTTGCACGCGTGCACGACCGGCCCGTTAAGGCGACGCCACGCACGGGAGCCGAGGCGGGGCGGGAATTTTCGAAATGTCGGAGAGCGGGGCTGGGCCCGCCATGCACAAACGGGCTGAACAGCCCGCGGACCGCCCGCCAGCACGCAGCACGCGCGAGCCAGTGAGTGGGGTGGCGGAATTTTCTTAATTTCGAGAGGCCGGGCCGCGCCACAGACAAACGGGCCAAACAGCCCATGGCCAAGCGTGCCGGCCCGTGTAGCGTCGAGCCGGGCTCGGGCCGCCAGGCTGGGCACGCGTGCCGGCCGGGCACGACACGTGTCCTGGCGGGCCATGGCGGGCCGTGCCACGTGCCGGCCCATTTACCGCGTGCCGGGCCGGCCCGTTGGCCAGATTTGGGCGGACACAATCCTGATGTTGAGGAGAGTGAGAAGGGTTGAGTCAGGACCCGACCGGTAGGGGAGCTTATAGGGACGCTGCTGGAGGCCGTTTTCTCCTCTCTCCCCTACATCTGCTATAGGGGGCTCTAGGGGCTCTCCTGGACTTGCTCTTAGTAGTACCAATACCACGGCACCAGTCGATCAGGAGGAACGCAGAAACGACGCAAGGTCCGGTCCAAACAGGGCGGCGTGTTGGCCGAAGAGTGAAACACGGTCATGAGGAGCTCATGCTGACGGGGCACGGCCGATGCTGTATCGCCTGACCCGTAACGCTAGGAGGAGCCGCCGGGCCCCACGCCCCTGCCCCGGAGATCGAGTGCTCGTCTCGTATCACCCGTCAACTCAGAACCTAATCATTGCCGAAAAGAAAGCTATAGCTGGCTAGCTATGCGTACGTACGTCGTCGAAAGAAGAGAGAGCGGAGACGAAAGGGCCAAAAGATGAGGAACTTTCATGTCACCCCTACTCAGACGAGGCCAACCTAAACCCTGCGCTATATGTGCAGCAAACCAGCCCTAAACACTGCCTCCCTGTGCTATCTATACACACGCAGATGCCGAGACGACGATGACGATGAGGCCACTTGCACCGGCAGCGGCACCGTACCGTTCCCCCACCTGGGTGCTCACATGCATCGGCCGGCCGGGGCATACCATAGGAGACTTCGTTGCAGGAGCCAGGAGTGAGATCATGTGCTCGTCCCAAACCTCATCTTTAAATTATTTCGATGCTACCTTGCGGACTGCAGCATGAGCTCACAGAGTTGACCTGACTGCTGACACGGGGCTTCCCTTTTCATCGCCATCGTGAGGTGGAAGGAGGCTATTTTGACCGATCATGTGCAGCATTATAGTGGTACTGTAGCCTAGGAGCTCAATCGGAGAAGGTCCATGCATGCTAATGGCAGACTAGAGTAGATCGATTGCACGAATGTCCTGCGCGGTTAGGGCCTATTTGATTCTAGAGAATTCCAGCAGAGATTATGGAAGATTCAAATTCTGAGGATTTTTTTGTCATGGTGATTGTTGGTTCGTAGGAATGATTTTATAGACTGTTTTTTCAAATAAATTATTTGTATTGTACTACATTTTAGAAAAAACCTCCCATCTTGTGAGGTGGGAGGAGGCAATTTTGACCGAATACTATAGACTAGAAGCTCCATGGGAAAAGGTCCATGCATACCAATGCAGAGTAGGAGATCGATTGCACGCATGTCCTTCGAGTGTAGGGCCTATTTGATCCAACAACAAAATTATAGAGATTTTGGAGGATTCAAATCTTGAGGATTTTTTTTCTCATGGTGATTGTTTGATTTTATAGATTTTTTCCATAGAAATCATGTGCACCACTACATTTCAGGAGAAACCTAACACTTGCTCAAACATCATTGCTGGAATCCTTTATTTTTCTTGTGAAGTGGGTGGAGGCCTTTTTTTTTGTCCGACCATTTCAGCATCGTAGTGGTACTATAGCTAGAAGGTCCACCGGAAAAGGTCCATGCAATGCTAATACAGAGTAGGAGATCGATTGCATGCACGTCCTTCTGGTTTGAGGTCTATTTGATTCGAAGAATTCTTATAAGAACTAACCTTTAGGAATTTTTCCATGGTGGTCATGTAATTTATATGATTAAATCTCGTAAGGATTTTTTCAAAGAATAATATGTACTACATTTCATAGAAAATTTAAACCACTCAAATCTCATTATAGAAATCCTTTATTTTCATCTGATGAATTCAAACAATATGCATACCCACTCATGTAGGAATAGAATGAGCATGACATTGCAATATTTTACTTTGTTTCATATTCTTGCATTTTTAAATCCTACACGTATCAAATAGACCCTCACTATGAAAATCTCGCTTTTGGGGGTTCTGTGCTATCTCATTTAGTAATGGAGGGCGTTTGAACGATCATGTGCAACATTATAGTTGTACTAGAACCTAGGAGATCCATGGAAAAAGGTCCATGCATGGCAATGCAGAGTAGGAGATCGATTGCATGCATGTCCTTCTCATTTAGGGCGTTTGATTCAAAGAAATCTAGTAGAAACTTTGAGGATTCAAATCCTGAGATTTTTCTTCTCGTAGTGACTGTTTGATTTATAGGATTCATTTTGTAGAAAATTTTCCAAAAAAATCATTTGTACTACTCCTGCCGATCCATAATAAGCGTAGTTGATTTAGTATAACTTTGTACTAACTCAGCGACACTTATTGTGGATCGGTGGTAGTACAACATTTTAGAAGAAGCCTAACATTCACTCAACATCATTGCCAGAATCCTTTATTTCTCTTATGAGGTGGGAGGAGGACATTTTGAACGATCATTTGCAACATTATATGGTACTATAGCTAGAAGGTCCATGCATGCTAGTACAGAGTATGAGATCGATTGCATGCATGTCCTTCTCGTTTGAGAAGGTATATTTTATTCAAAGGATTTTTCTAGGAATTTTGGAGGATTTAAATCCTTAGATTTTTTCACGGTGGTCATTCGATTTGTAGGATTAAATCTCATAAGAAAATTTTCTAAGTAATAATAAATATTACATTTATAGGAATTTAATATCAATGGAAAAAAGGTCCATCCATGCTAATACAGAGTAGGAGATCCATTGCATGCATGTCCCCTTCCTGATTAAGGTGTATTTGATCCAAAGAATTCTTATATGAAATTTTGGAAGATTTAAATACGTAGGATTTTTTCATATTGTTCATTTTATTTGTCGTATTAAATCTTATAAGGATATTTTCTAAGGAATAATATGTACTACATTGTATAGGAAATTTAATATCCACTCAAACCTCATGGTAGTAATCCTTTAATTTCCTATGATGAACTCAAACAATATGCACATGCCATCGTGTAGAATGAGCATGACATTGCAATCTTTCTTTGCTTCCTATTCCTGCACTTTTAGAATCCTATGTATCAAATAGGCCATTATTTTGGAAATCTAGCTTTAATATTTCCCATCTGCATTTCCACGCTATCTTGATTTGTAATGTCATGAAGCACTTGATATGTTGTCATGTAAATTACTAGATGAACCCGTCTTCCACTTGGCTCAGGGGCACATCACATTGTAGTGTTTCTCTATACATGGTCTAAGTTTGAACTACAACATGCATTATCCTTGTACCCAGTTCATTTAACTGGCCACATATGAACGATGTGCGTACACTATAGTCAAGAACATCTCCCATGGAAGATAATATCAAGAATCATGTATCTAATTTCAGAACAAAATATGCGGTTAGTACATAAAGTTGTCAATGGTGTTCAGTTTAGTACATCAACTTAGATAACGATAACTTTAGTCTATTAACTTGCCTAACTGATAGGTCCAAACCAGTGTGGTTGAGTTATTGACACCCATGTGGCATGCTGACATGGCATGGGTACCATTTTCTATGAATTTAGGCAAGATTGTTCGATAGAATTGCTCCCCCCAAGTTTGCAATATAGTCCTTGTCAATTGAGTGTACATATGCACACATCAAACTCAAAGATCCTAAATACGCAGCCCTCTAAATGCTCATCCTAGAACATATATAGACCAACAAAGCACATGTTCACATAAATCCAATATAACACGAAACAAAGTTAGGCATAATTATCATCAGATCATCCTAGTATTGGTTTGGCCAATTGCTAGAAACTGATAATTAACAGAGAAACTAATTTTAACTAGGAGTATGATCTCCTCATTCTCGACGGAAGAGTATCACCTACGTCATCTTGATTTTTGGGGTGACCGTCATCGTTGAGGCGCAAATCAAAATTACTGTTCCTCTCGCTATCGATGAAATAATGTACTAGCATAGGGTTCAACTTTGAGGAAACTGGCAAAGTACAAGGGGCCGAGTAATAAAATCCTAGCGTGTGGCATACACGCACTCAAAATCCTAGCAAGACGGTACCCAAACTAGGTCGGTGTGCCATGATGTCGTCATAGATCGGCTTGTTTCTTTGATTTGCACTAACTGGTCATCTCATGACGCACATGCGTGTACAATATGGCCACATTAACGCAAACTATGCCGTGATTCTGGCCATAGCATTGGTCGTTTGGCCTGAAAGGCATGAAACCTCGAATATGATTGCTCATTTTCGAGGTTTTTTTGAGATGGAATCAATATACCAAGTTTGATATTTTTCCTTGCAACTATGTCTCATAAGATGATGCAACGCAAAGGTTTTACATTGTTTGGATCATTTTCGAATTTCTTATGTCCGCTTCAAACTATGGTCAAAACGGCGGGCATAAAGATTCTTATCTAGGGGATGAGCCTCGCTAAACTTGCATTGGATATCTGGTGAAATAGCATATTGTGAACCTAAAAATGATCTTTGTGAAAAATCATGAGCATCAGATCATTTTCGAATTTCTTATGTCCATTTCAAACTATGGTCAAAACGGCGGGCATGAATATTCTTATCTAGGGGATGAGCCTCACTAAACTTGTATTGGATTTCTGATGAAATAACATATTGTGAACCTAAAAATGATCTTTGTGAAAACTCATGAGCATCAGATCATTTTTGAATTTCTTATGTCCGCTTCAAACTATGATCAAAACGACGGGCATGAAGATTCTTATCTAGGGGATGAGCCTCGCTAAACTTGCATTGGATATCTGATGAAATAGCATATTATGAACCTAAAAATGATCTTTATGAAAATCATGAGCATTAGATCATCTACCCGTAGTTCAAATCTAACCCACCCCTACCTATTTGTCAGGAATTTGTCTTTTTCCCGAGGGGTGGATTGAAAGGTTTAAGATATTCCGGTTGGGACATTTTTCATGCAAGGTGGTCTGGTATTTTTTAAAAATTGGATGATACAATTTGAAACTTTTATTTGGTGGTTGCTTCATAAAACACCCCGTTTTTTACACTTAGAAAATGGAAAATATGTTATATAAAAGTATATGTAATGTTTTTATAATGTTTGAGTTTAAATAGATAGAATTTATTTTTCTGTAGATTTTGATGTATTATATGTATTTTTCTAAATTAGAATGATTTGGTTATGATTTTTCTAGGATTAATGCGGCAAAAAGGAAAACAATTCGATTTGGAAAAAACTGGCAAAGTACAAGGGGCTGAGTAACAAAATCCTAGCGTGTGGCATACACGCACTCAAAACCCTGCCGAGACGGTACCCAAGCTAGGTCGGCGTGCCACGATGTGGTCATCATAGATCGGCTGGATTCTTTGAACCTGCACTAAGTGTAGTGTATTTTATTGCTCATTAGTTTACTGCCCCCTGGGCGTTAATTAGTTTATGCGAATACGTTGGACCTACTTCAGTTAAGTAACAGAGGGAGGTGCCGGGCCCGATCGCTCGATGTACTATATGCTCGGCCGAGACGACAACGACCACCGTTTTGTATAGTGCCGGAATACATGGGACAGTGCTGCTAGCTACTGCTCGTAATACTAGCCTACAGCGGAGCGATGGAGCTTTGAATTCGAGGGGAGTTTATTGGGGATGGTTCTTGTGAATGTGGCCTTTCCCGTGCGTGCATATAGTATGCGGCAATAGTGAAGATGTGGAATTCGTTCGTACCCCTGTATGGTCAGCTCGGACCACAGTTTCCAGTACCCACAACTTACGCACTATTACCACTACTCCATGGATGTGCATTGAAAGAGATAGATTCATAGCAGTGTATACTCGTAGCTCGAAAAAGAAGGAAAAAACTGACATATCGTAACAGTTGGAAGCAGCCAGCGAAGAGAACACGCGAGGAAACAAGGCCACAGAAGCCAACAGGAGGAAGAACTATGCCATCGCACAGGCACAGCGCGCCCGGGGTAATATAATATTATCGGGCACAGTGCGACTGCGAAATTCTTCCGGGACGACGCAATGTTTCTGCAGCCCGGTTGCTCCCGTTGCGAGGGAGCAGCCGAGCAGAGCGGGTCCGAGCCGGACCGGACCCCGATCTGATCATCACCTCCACAGCGCCACGGTCGGCGACGTCACCACGATATCGGAATCCACGGACCACATACGCCACCAGGCAGTCTCCTCGAGTGAGCGGATCTCCCCAGCTCCGTGAAGTGATGGGACGATATACTCCGGCCGTACGCGCCGAGATCGCCGTCGTCCCGTACGTTGCGGTTTGCTGTGGTTCAAATTCTTGACTTAAATCTAATCAAAACTTACCTGTAGCTCCTGTTACTGTACCCCTTATTATTTCCGTGAGCTTTTTGGAGCTTTGCGTAGATTCTAGTACTAGCGTCTGGGTGAATGAATTGATACAAGGGAGAATATTGTGTACATTCACCAGGTGTACTGCTAAAATCCTGATTGAAATGTACGAAAATCCACTCCCAGTTTCCCATGCACATGCTACTGAAGCTGTAACAAACACAAGTGCACAAGATGAAAAACTGCGGAGAGTTTCATTTCTGCGGAGACATGACGATCACATGGGTTAAGGCGACCGATTACATGACGAGGCACTAGACGACTGACTAGAGATTAACAAGTCGGTAATTAATTAATTAATTATACTTGGACACGGCCACCACCACCGTCTTGCAGGAAGCGGCGACTGTCACATCACCATCCCTTGTGCAGGAACAAGTCCCGGTCCCGGTCGGCCGACGCCTCCGACGAGCGGTCGAAGCGGCTCACCACGGCCTTCTTGAAGTTGAACGCCTCCTCCCGGTTGTTGCACGACGGCCTCTGCATGCCCGCGCCGCTCAGGCTCGCCCGCGCCTCCTGCAGGATGATCACCTCGCTCAGCGGCACCCGTTTCCGCGGCACGATGCCGCCGACCTCCTCCGGCCGCTGCTTCGGCGCGCTCTGCGACCGCACCTTCGCCACGGACGACCGCGTGCTCGACATGTAGCTCGGGCAGTTCAGCGTCGACGGGCTGTTGCTGTAGCCGCCGGAGCCGCACGCGCTCTTGGTTGGTGTCACCGGCGCGTAGCTCGTGTACCGGGGCGTGCTCTGCGCCGTCGCCGGCCTGGCCTTCTCGCACCACTCGTAGTCCGGGAAGCTGCGCGCGGTAGGCGCGGCGATCCGCGCGGGCGCGCCGGGCAGGAGTTGTTGGTGGTGGAACGGCGCGAGCGGCGAGGAAACGGAGTAGGAGTAGGCGTAGCAGTCGCCGGCCTCGGACGGCAGCGGCGGGCTCGTCCGGAGGGAGGAGGAGCGGGACTTGGGGCGGCCGGTGTCCATCTCCACGATCTTGGGGCTCCGGTCGTACCCGCCGTAGCACGACGACGACTCCACGCTGGCCGACAGGCGGCGGCTGTAGTACGCCGCCACGCTGCTGTGCTCGCTCCGCGTGTCGTCCGTGGCGTAGCGCTCTTGCTGCAGACACAAGCAACCGCACGAACAGACAAGATTTTTTTACAGCCTCTGCTAGAACAACGCTACTGGTAGTAGTAGCTCGGACGGACAAGGACATTAATAGAGGGGGTCGCAAGAGAGGCTGCACGGCCGTAGTCACGTACCAAGGAGTAGCGCGGGCGGACGGGGGTCGGGTGGCTGAGGCGGAGCTGCGGGAGAGCGGCGGCGCGCGAGCGGGCGGCGCGGATGGTGGCCTGCGCGCGGACGAGCGCCTGCATGCTCTGCAGCGTCGCCGCGGCCTGCTTCCGCACCAGGTATCCCCGCACGAGCGCCTGCAGCTTCACCAGCGCCTTGAGCGCTCGGAGGGCCTTCTTGGCCTGCGATGATTTAGGAGGCACTGATTGAGTAACCGCGCGACCTGTAATAAATTGTAATTTGCGAGGAAGTAGTAGTAGTTTGGGCAACTCACCAGCAATCCACGGAAGGCTGTCTGAATCTTGACTGCGGCGGCGGCACGGTCCCGGTGGCCCAGGAAGGCGCCGCCTCCGCCGGACGAGGCCGGCCCTTGGCTGGTGAGCCGCACGACCTCGACGGCGGCCTGCGCCGCGGCGACGGCCGCGTCCGCGGCAGCCGCGGTGGCCGCAGCGACCGCGATGGCGTGCTTGCTCTGCTCCCGCTCGGTCTCCTTGTACAGGGACTTGAGCCACGCGGCCTCGGCCGCCCGCGCGATCGCCGCGTTGCCAACCGACGGCATCGCTGGCTCCGCCTCGGTAGGCGACTCCCTCGACGACTTGCAGAAGCTCCAGCGCTTCCTGTCCCCGTTCGGAGCCGCCGCGGCAGAAGCGTTCGCCGTGGCCGGCCGCCTCTGCTCTTTCCCCTGCTCCTTGTCCTTCTTCCCGCCTCCGCCGCCTAGCAAGTTGCGCAGCCACCGGCCCGCCTTCCCCATCGCCGGAACTCGCAGCTCCGGTAGTTCAGAGAAGCCAACGGCAACACTCTGAGGTCTGAAGGTTGAGGCGTGCGCGAGAGGAAGCGCAGCGATGGGAGGCGTGCGAAGTGGGCAAGTTTGAATAAGAGAGGGAAACGGCTACGGCTATGGAGATGGAGGGAGGGGAGGGGAGCGGGATTGGAATAAAAAGAAACGGGCGGCCTCATTAGAGGACAAGACCCATATATTTCTCCCGGAAAAATAAACAACAAAATAGTACTAGTAGTGTGGCTCATAAATGCATGCATGGTGGCGAGCGAGCGAGTGTGATGAGTTGCTTGCGCAACGTTCCTAGTAGGAGCGATTAAACAAATGGGGGGAGGTGGCATGCAAAGACGGCCTGGCACGGGAGCAAGGGAACAAGCAAGCAGGGATTTGGTGCCGAGCTAAGCTCAGGATTCAAAAAGCAGACGACGCAGTAGTGGGAGTTCAAAAAGATAGGAGCTCAACTGATGCAGGGGGACGCTGGGACGTCGGAGTATGGTATGGTATGGCTCCTTAAAAAGCTGTCGCCCGTAATCTGCATGGAACGGACGCTAAACACGCACATCTTAAGCGTCGCGATTCGTGAGCCTGAGTGAGAGGTCAGTGTCAGCAGGGGATAAGGAAGTTTAAAAAGGAGAGAAGCCCGGCGCTTATCATTATCTAGTGGCTGGCCCGTAAACTGGGGTGGAAAGCGGACAAGTGGTGAGCGAGCGGGGTCTCAGGGATTTTTTTACAAATATGACCCTTTGCAATTTGCCATCGCCAAAAATACCCTCCTCGCACCGCAAAAGCAAAAATCTTGCGGCGATCTTTGAAATCGCGTGTCCTCACGCGGGGTGGCGGGATGTTCCTCCCGCCATAGGGGGTGGCGGGATGTTCCTTCCGCCTTTGGCGGTGGCGGAATGACGCCATGGGGCCCACCAGTGCGAGCACGAAGTCGAACCTCCCGCCAGCGCCAAGTCGAACCTCCCCGTTGGCCTGGCCGTGGGGCCCACCTCATCCCGCCATTCCCCATGGCGGAAGGAACATCCCGCCACCCCCTGTGGCGGGAGGAACATCCCGCCATCCCCGTGGCGGGAGGTCACACGTGTCGCTACCGCCTCCAGCATTTTGGCTTTTCGCGGTAGCGAAGGGTATTTTTGGCGATGACGAATTGCAGAGGGTCATATTTGTAAAAAAATCGGTCTCAGGCGGCGGTATACTGTACTCCGTGACGCAGTTTCGGGTAGGGCTATCGGTAGCGATCTGTCCGGGCATGTCAAGGGAGCAAGCACGAGACGGTGAAAAATATACAGAGTTTTGGACTTTGGGGCTCCTAGCTTCCTATTTCGTCTTTTTCATTCACGGTACGTGCGTGCGTGCGTGCGTGCCAGGTAGTAGTAGAAGAGACGGCGTACGTGACGCGCCCGTCCCGCTGTCCTGCATTGCCCCATGCATGCATGCACAGCCGCGCGCCGTCGCAACGGGACAACGCACGCGTACTACGTAAGAAGTTCGAGATTGTGCGTACGGTGAAAAACGTACGTGGTGAGCGGCCACGAGGGATCTGAGACGATCGATGATGATCGCCCTCTAGAAAAAGTAGTCTCTCACTAGTGCCGGGCAACGCAGGGCAGCGGCGGCAGCAGCAGAACGTGTACCTTTTTCGTTCGCTCGGGTGTGCGTGGGCTCTTGCGCTCGTGAGTAGCACGTTGACTTGTGGCACCTGTAGTTGTAGCTCCTACTCCGTTTTCTTTTCGAAAAGCTGGCACTCCGTTTCCGAAGGACAGGTGCGACGGAAGCGTACGTGCGTGCGTGAGATGCGGTGGCACTGCGACGGACGGTGCACGAGAAGGATCTTTGTGGAGACGTCACCGGTGATCGCCGTGGACGTACAGCACAGCCATGGGGTCTAGGGAATATATACGGACCCGCAACTCGGCAACAAGCCAAGAACCCCGCCATGATGATGGGATTCTAAACCTCGCCAAAAAGCGTCCAAATCATTTCTCCGGGACAAACCTTTTCTACGTGACAGGCGCTTTACCTAGAGGATAGAAATTGTTGGAATTTGATAATTTTTGGATTGCTGGCCCATTAGACAAATTCTAAAATTCTCTACCAAAGATACGATCGTGTCTTAGTGATCTTTAAAGTTCTTTCCATTACTACCGAAGGGAGTTGAACCATCTTATATAGCAGAGTGTTGCACCACTCACTAAGGTGTGACAAGAAGAGAAGCCCTCGCGCACTCCTCCTCCGACGCCGCCCGCCTCGTCTCGTCACGACGCGCGCGCCGCGGGTTGCGGGACTCTCCCTAACCTGCACTATATAAGCGTCTGTGTTAAACCTAATTGGTAAATCAATCCACACACGCGCCTACCTCCAGAACCTTGCGCCGCCGCTTTCGTCTTCCCCATCCCGGCTTGCGGCGTGCACCGCAGATCGAAAGATGGGACTCGAACCCGCCTCTCGTGAACTGCATTAATGAGGCGATCAGGTTTTTGGGGAGCGCTTAAGCGCGACTACTGGCAACCACGACGTCGTCCGACGGCGAGTTCCCAAACGACGACTTCTTTCCGGACATCAGCGACCTCTTCGACAACCTCAACATGGATGACACTGTCGCGGCTGCTATTTAGCCTACACTGTATGTGATCTTCAACTGTCTTTTTCGAATTATGCTAGGATTCTTTGTTCTAGCGTTTGGTGTAGATGTGATAGGTTTATCTTGTATAGATGTAATCTGTTCATCTACTTTGTTGATCTGCATGATTGGTTTTACTACTGCCTGTATGATTATGCTTTATCAGTTTATTATTCGGATTAAATCATATGGATTATTGCTTATATTTTCAACAATTCAAAAACCTGATTATAGGTAACTGAATTCCACTGGTGTAGCCGCGACTACTAGGCGCCTCCTTTCGATGGCATGCACTATAAGAGATGGCACAAGATAGCAGTTCTCTGGTTTGAAAACCTAAACTGCTATATCGCCACTCTTGGCAAGCCTGAAGGAGATCTTTCTGCTGAGCAGGAAGCGACCTTTAAGAAGGCCGATACCATGTTTATGGCGGCTTTGTTCAGTGTTCTTGGGGACAACATTGTTGACCCGTATATGTCATTTGATAATGGCAAGGACGCGTGGGAAGCGCTCGAGGCCAAATTTGGGGTCTCGGACGTTGGCACTGAGTTGTATGTCATAGAGCAATTCTATGACTACAAGATGGTTGATGAGCGCTCCGTCGTTGAGCAGGCTCATGAGATACAATCACTTGCCAAAGAACTTGAGCAGTTCAAGTGTTCCTTACCGGACAAATTTGTGGCTGGTGGCATTATTGCCAAGCTTCCTCCCTCGTGGAGGAACTTTGCTACTTATCTGAAACATAAGAGACAAGAGTTTTCCGTTACGGATCTCGTTGGGTCTCTTCATGTGGAAGAGAAAGCGAGAGCAAAAGACAAAACTGCTCGAGGATTTGAGGGAGGTTCTACTGCCAATTTGGTGCAGAAGAAAAACTTCCAATCCCACAAGTTTAAGAATAAGAACAAAACTGAAGGAAAGGGGAAGTTTGATGGCAAGAACAAGGTCATGCACTCAACCAACTTCAAGAAGAAAAATGATAAGAGGAAAGGCTCTTGCCACGTTTGTGGTGATCCTGATCATTGGGCTCCTAGCTGTCCTAATCGCTTTGACAAGCGTCAACATGGGAACAGCGGCAAGGCCTCTAATGTTGTTATTAGCGATACTGAGATGAAGGATGCTGGGTCTCAAGGACTTCTTCCGTGCTGATGGGAAACGGCTCACGTGCTTCTATTCATGGTGTTGGTACGGTAAATCTGAAGTTTACTTCGGGGATGACCGTACAACTGAAGAATGTGCATCACGTTCCCTCCATCAATAAGAATCTCGTCAGCGGATCGCTTTTATGTCGAGATGGCTTTAAGTTGGTTTTTGAGTCCAATAAAGTTTTAATCTCTAAGTATGTACAATTTATTGGAAAGGGTTACGAGTGCGGAGGTCTGTTCCGTTTGTCTTTGTCAGACTCATGTACTAAAGTTATTAATCATGTGTGCAATGGTAATGAGTCCAATGTTTGCCATTCATGACTCTGTCATATTAACTTTGGTTGCATGATGTGGCTATCCAATATGAGTTTAATTCCGAAATTTACCACTGTCAAAGGTTCTAAGTGCCAAGTTTGTGTGCAAGCAAAGCAACCACATAAGTCTCATACGGCTGCGGAACCGAGAAACTTAGCACCGCTAGAACTTATATATACAGATCTTTGTGAGATGGATGGTGTGTTGACAAAAGGTGGAAAAAGATACTTTATGACATTGATTGATGACTCCACTAGATACTGCTATGTTTATCTCCTGAAATCTAAAGATGAAGCTTTGAAATACTTCAAAATCTATAAAGCTGAGGCAGAAAACCAACATGATCTTAAAATCAAGCGGCTAAGGTCGGATCATGATGGAGAGTACTTTTCAAACAAATTTGATTTATTCTGTACAGAACATGGTATTATACATGGTAGGACACCTCTCTACTCACCTCAGTCAAATGGGGTGGCCGAAAGAAAGAACCGCACTCTAACTGATTTGGTTAACGTCATGTTAGATACATCGGGTCTTTCCAAGGAATGGTGGGGGATGCGCTAATGACCGCGTGTCATTTCCTAAACCGTGTTCCTGTAAAGGATAAAACCATGACTCCATTTGAGGAATGAGAAAACAAAATGCTTAAACTCTCTTACTTACGAACTTGGGGTTGTTTGGTGAAAGTCAATATTCCAATACCCAAGAAGCGAAAGCTTGGACCAAAAACCGATGATTGTGTTTTTCTGGAATATGCTTTTCATAGCATTGGCTATAGATTTTTGATAGTAAAATCTTAGGTATCCGACATGCATGTTGGTACAATTATGGAGTCGAATGATGCAAATTTCTTTGAGGACATCTTTCCTATGAAAGGTATGTCTAGCTCATCAAATCAGGAGATAACTAGTTCATCTTGTCAGGAATTTTCTATAATTCTTGAACCCACTATGCCGATAGAACACTCTGATGATTCTATGGAGGATGACAATGAAGCTCCCAAAAGGAGCAAGAGACAAAGGACTACAAAGTCATTTGGTGATTATTTCATTGTGTACCTTGTGGATGATACTCCTACTTCTATTTCAGAAGCCTATGCATCTCAAGATGCTGACTACTGGAAGGAAGTTGTCCGAAGCGAGATGGACTCCATCTTAGCTAATGGTACTTAGGAAGTCACTGATCGTCCTCATGGGTGCAAACCTGTAGGATGTAAGTGGGTGTTCAATAAAAAGCTTAGACCTGATGGTACTATTGAAAAGTACAAGGCACGTCTTGTGGATAAGGGTTATACCCAAAAGGAAGGTGAAGACTTCTTCGATACCTACTCACATGTAGCCAGATTGACCACTATTCGAGTACTACTTTCCTTGGCTGCCTCACATGGTCTTCTTGTTCATCAAATGGACGTTAAGACAACTTTTCTAAATGGAGAGCTAGATGAAGAAATTTATATGGAGCAGCCTGACGGATTTGTAGTAGATGGTCAAGAAGGAAAGGTGTATAAGTTAGTGAAGTCATTGTATGGTCTTAAGCAAGCTCCTAAGAAGTGGCACGAGAAGTTTGAAAGAACTTTAACTGCTAAAGGCTTTGTTATAAATGAAGCTGACAAATGTGTGTACTATCGCCATGGTGGAGGCGAGGGAGTTATTATGTGTCTCTACGTTGATGACATATTGATATTCGGGACCAACCTCGTTGTTATCGAGGAGGTCAAAGAGTTCCTATCTCTCTTCTTTGAGATGAAGGACTTGGGAGTGGCTGTTGTAATATTAAACATCAAGCCATTAAAGGATGACAATGGTGGGATTATATTGCTTTAGTATCACTATGTGGAAAATATATTGAGCCGCTTCGGGTATAGCGACTGCAATTATTCTCCAACGCCTTATGATCCGAGTGTGCAACTTCGAAAGAATCAAAGTATATCTAAAGATCAATTGAGATATTCTCAAATTATTGGCTCGCTCATGTATTTATCCAGCGCTACTAGACCTGACATCTCCTTTGTTGTAAGCAAACTGAGTCGATTTGTGTCAAATACTGGAGATGATCATTGGCATGCTCTTGAAAGAGTTTTGCGCTATTTGAAAGTCATCGCGAGTTATGGTATTCACTATACTGGGTATCCACGGGTACTTGAGGGTTATAGTGATTCAAACTGGATATCTGATGCTTATGAGATTAAGGACACAAGTGGTTATTTGTTTACACTTGGTGGTGGCATTATTTCCTGGAAGTCTTGCAAGCAGACCATCTTAACGAGGTCAACAATGGAAGCAGAACTCAAAGCATTAGACACAGCCACTATTGTATCAGAGTGGCTTCGTGAGATCTTGATGGACTTACCCGTGGTTGAAAAACCAATACCCGCCATCCCGATGAACTGTGATAATCAAACTTTGATTGTCAAAGTAAATAGTTCTAAGGATAATATGAAGTCATCAAGGCATGTGAAGAGAAGATTGAAATATGTCAAGAAACTGAGAAACTCCGGAGTTATTGTGTTGGATTATATCCAAACATCTAAGAACCTGGCAGATCCCTTCACGAAGGGTTTATCACGCAATATGATAGACAATGCATCGAGGGATATGGGTTTGAGACCCACTCTATGAGTTGATCCCAGTGGAAACCCACTCTATGTGACCGGAGATCCCGTGAATTAGAGCTGGGAGACAAGTTGTTGGTCAGCTGAGAGGAGAGTATCCCCATATTATATTTACATCTCCATAAAGATGCAATACTCTCTTAATCTGCATGGCAGGTTGATATTTATCTTAATGTGTTCCAAGTGGCTTTTTATAAGCGGAGATGTTGTCCTGCAGAACATCTCTTGAGGAACACACCTATATGAGTTTGACTGTCAAACGTCGCAGTCCGTGAGAGTTGGGTGCTCTCTAATAAACTCATGAAAGGCCCTGGAGTATGACGCATAAGCTCCAAACCGCGGAGAAGCCGATGGTAGCCCTGTACCGGTCTAGATTTTGTGTGAAACTAGCGCGCAGAAAACTTATAGTTCAAGGCATAGTCCACTATTCAAGTTGCTAGCTAGTGTAGCATGAAGTTTAACGTGGAAGTTTAACTTAACAGTCTCAACTACACACCGGTATATAAAACAATGTTCTGAAATAAAAGTGATGTGATGTGCCAATGAGACTTTGTGGGGGATTGTTGGAATTTGATGATTTTTGGTCTGCTGGCCCATTAGAAAAATTCTGAAATTCTCTTTGGCCCACTTGTGCATGGCAGCATATGGCTGTGCTAGTGGTGCTAAAGTTTAGTCCCACATTGCTAGTTGAAGGGAAGTTGGACCACCTTATATAGTAGAGTGTTGCATCACTCACTAAGGTGTGACAAGGAGAGAAGCCCTCGCGCACTCCTCCTCCGACGCCGCCCGCCTCACCCATGCCATGCCACGCATCGCCTCGTCACGACGCGTGCGTACCGCGGGTTGCGGAAATCTCGCCGAGCCGAGCTTTATTTTGCTGGTTGGGAAAACTAATTATGAATCATTAACGGACGCGTTAATTACAGCCGTTTCTAGTTTTTATGGACATGGCTGTTGCCGACTCGGACGTGGGCTGTGCCCCACGATCTCCCTAACTTGCACTATATAAGCGTCTGTGTTAAACCTAATCAGTGAATCAATCCACACACACACGCCTACCTCCAGAACCTTGCGCCGCCGCTTTCGTCTTCCCCATCCCGGCTTGCGGCGTGCACCGCAGATCGGGACAATAGGCCTCCGGAACCCCGCCTCGTGAACCTATATGGGTGAGGGGCGATTAGGTTTTTGGGGAGCGCTCAAACGCGACTACTGGCAACCATGACGTCGTTCGACGGCGAGTTCCGGAACGACGACTTCTTTCCGGACGTCAGCGACCTCTTCGACAACCTCAACATGGGCGACACTGCTGCGACTGCTATTCAGCCTACACTGTATGTGATCTTCAACTGTCTTTTTCGAATTATGTTAGAGTTCTTTGATCTAGCATTTGGTGTAGATATGATAGGTTTATCTTGTATAGATGTAATCTGTTCATCTACTTTGTTGATCTGCATGATTGGTTTTACTACTGTCTGTATGATTATGCTTTATCAGTTTATTATTCGGATTAAATCATATGGATTATTGCTTATATTTCCAACATAAATGTGGTGAGCCTCTCAAACTCTTATACTCTCTAGCCGAATGGTCGTGAGTTGCTATGATTAGTTAACATTTTTTCTTGCCTCAAATATAAATATAAGTATGGAAATTCATGTGAATATTGATAGTTTGAGAGAATAATGAGTTGTATTGATTTCAACCACGATGGGCTGTTTATATAGATTACAACTGACTTGGACTCCAAGACTAATAAAGATAGAGTTACAATTCGAATAGGGATAGGAGAGGCGTCTGATGCCCTAGCCGACCTATACTCTAATATCCCCCCGCAGTCTCAACGTCAGGGGCAACGATGTTGAGACTGGAGTGAATGTTTGTAAATAATGAAGTGGAGAGTCCTTTAGTAAAAATATCAGCAAATTGTGCACTAGTAGAAACATGAAGAACTCGAACGTCGCCAAGAGACACCTTCTCACGGACAAAGTGAATGTCAATCTCAATATGCTTCGTGCACCGATGCTGAACGGGATTGGACGCCTTGTAGACTGCAGAAATATTATCACAATAAACAATGGTGGCTCGCTCCAAGGGACAATGAAGCTCGACGCGTAGCTGACGCAGCCACACCGCCTCGGCCACGGCATGGGCAAACAACCTATACCCAGCCTCAGCAAAAGACCTGGAAACTGTTACCTGCCTTTTAGAACACCAAGAAACAAGATTATCTCCTAAATAAATGCAAAATCTGGATGTGGACCGTCGAGTATCTGGAAAACCTGCCCAGTCTGCATCAGAATAAACTGTCAAGCTTGTAGGAGAAGAAGAATTTAGAAGAAGACCGTGATCAAGAGTGCCTTTTAAATATTAAAGAATTCGTTTTACATGAGCAAGGTGAGGAGCACGAGGATCATGCATGAAAAGACAGGCTTGCTGAACTGAATAAAAATATCAGGACGAGTGAGAGTGGCGTACTGAAGAGCACCAGTGATGCTACGGTAAAATGTGGGATCGGAAACAGATCACCATCGGCCGATAGTTTGGCACCTATATCGGCTGGAGTGCGAGAGGGTTGACAATCGGACATACTAGCCCGTGAAGCAAATCCAAAAGATATTGTCGTTGAGAAAGAAAAGGAGAGGACTTTGTGCGAGAAACATTAATACCAACAAAATGATGAAGAGGTCCTAAATCAGTCATAGAAAATTCATGATGAAGTGAAGAAATAATATGTTGGAGAAAAGAGTCAGAGTTAGCAGTAAGAATAATATCATCAACATAAAGGAGAAGATATGTAGTATGTTCGTAGGAACAAAAAATGAATAGGGAAGAATCAGATTTAGAAGAGATAAAGCCAATGGTTTGAATGAAAGTAGAAAAACGTTGAAACCAGGCACGAGGAGCCTATTTGAGACCATAAAGATATTTTTTGAGTAAACAAACAAGATTGGGAGAAGAGGGATGCTCAAAACCAGAGGGTTGCTGACAGTAGATAGTTTTATTAAGAGTACCATGTAGAAAAGCATTTTTAACATCAAGTTGACGAATCGGCCATGAAGGAGAAACGACAAGACTAAGAACGACGCGAATAGTGCTTGGTTTGACAATGGGGCGAAATTCTCATCGAAATCAATGCCATATTGTTGTGAAAAACCACGACAAACCCAGCGAGATTTGTAACGAGCAAGAGAGCCATTAGAGTTAAATTTGTATCGAAAGAACCATTTACCAGAAACAACATTAACACCGGAAGGTTTGGGAACGAGAACCAATGTATTATTTTGTTGAAGAGCATCAAATTTATCACGCATAGCTGAAAACCAAAGAGGATCAAAAAGAGCACATTTGTAGGATGTGGGTATAGGGGAAATTGTGGTTGTGGCTATGAGATTGAGACGTTTAGAAGGGAGAAGAAAGCCACGTTTGCCACAAGTGCACATGACGTGATCATTTGTAGGTGGTTGAATAGGAACGACATTAGGTGGTAAGGTGGGTGTGGAGGAAGACTCGACAGTAGGTGTTGGTGGATCGGGTGATGGGGTAGATGGTTCGTGTAAGGTTCCCAACCTTTAATAAGGTAGAGATCCCTGTGTTTACAATGCTAGTCCCTGGATCAATAGCTAGCATCCACAGTTAAGATGTAATATTAAGAAACAAAGGTCATAATACAACTTTATAACCAGGAATAACATAATTTATTACATCTTACATAGCTCATTTGGCTATCTCATTACAATGCAGCAAAATTTAACAATAGCATGGGGTCCTTCATCTTCAAAGTGCCACAAGCAGACATGTTGGTTGTAGACTTGTAATCCTAATCATTAAACTTCACTAATATCAAACAAACCTGCAACATAACAAGTTACAGCCACAAGGGTCAATACATTTGAATTGTATTGGCAAGTGATACTATGGTAGTATAGTGGAGTCTATCATCTATATGCATCTGGCTAAGTGGAGCTTAGGCTTGCATTGCTCAAAATAGATTTTCCTTATCCTTTGAAAACACTAAGTTTTTGCTTGACAAAATCACCCAAGGAACCACCAATAGAAATTGGTGAACCTTAAACTCTTGTTCAACCACAAGTTTTTAAATTAGAAATTGGGATGATGAGATTCTTGATAGCTTCCATGTCTTGATGCTCAAATTTCCTTTACCAGGGACATGGCTAAGTACTTAGATTTTTCACTTTGCAGAGGTGGTGCACTTTCCCCACAAGACTTGGTTTCACCAAGACAGGATCTTTTAGAAGCCTTCCCTTAGACCAAAATGGACGCGCTCCAACCTATCAATCCCCTGCCACCAACTGTCCATTTGGCTAAGTTATTGCAACCTATATGATCTAGGCAGAGCCCATAATGCCAAGTGGCTGCACTTGAAGCTTCTCAACATTTGACATCTCAAATCTCTTTGTTCCTGGGTGGCCATCCACAAGTGAGATACACAAGGTTCACCAGTCCCCTGGCATTGTGTAACCACTCAACATAAACCATTCGTTCCATTCCACCCAGGTGATTCATTCACTTAGTTGTTTTATTAAACAAAACACAAGTCCTCAGACTTAGAAATTTTGCATAGCATGAATATATATTCCACCCTTGTTTTCTACTAGCTAAGCTAAGCATGATAGTAGTAGGGATCTTATCTTAGGAAATTTCTACTAAGGTTACATCTACTAAGATTTCCATGGCATAGTTTATACTTAGCAAAATTCCATGCAAGTCCTACTTAGAAAATATCACTAATGCATAGTGAAAATAATGGGACAAAAGTATGAAGCATCACTTGCCTTTTTGGTAGAGAGTATAAGTTCACTCCTTTATCTTTGCAATGTTCACTCACTTCAAATCACTACAACTCAATCAAGCAAACAATATTTCAATCCACCATTCAAGCAATTCATCACATAAAATGATAGAAACAAAACAATACATGCAAGCATGTCAAAGATTGTTTCATTTTAAAAAATGGTTTCTAATGGTTCATAAACATTTGAAAACACCTAATGGTCATTTTATAGAGTGGAAAAATCATTTATATAAGATTTTACTTCATAAACCATTTTTAAATCAAGTCATTATTTTATGTGGTGAAGAAATGCTTTTAATAAGGTAAAATTCTTTAGGTTGCACAAAATATGTTTTCAAACCATATAACCTTGTGTTTAGGGTCAGAGAGTTTATTTCCAAAACATTTCTCTAAGGTTTTCTTCCAAAACCATTTTTAATAATTAAACCATATTTTTATTTGACTAGAAATGTTTTAAATCAAAGATTCATTCTTTTATTTCACCAAATACATTTTTGAAACCACCAATAGATTTTAGGGTCAGTAGGTTCAAAATACACCATTTGCCAAAGATTTTATCCTCAAAATCATTTTGGAATAAATTTTATATCCTAAACATGCATACACAAGTTTCTGTAAAAACAAACAATTTAACAGAAGCTTTTTACTAAACAAAGTGCATGGTTGGATAGGGCTTGTCTTGCTGATTCCATTGATATAAAATTTGCAAAATTTGAACGTGTAGATTAAAAGTTATAGATTTTACAAAATGGAACATCTAATAGAACTATTCTGTTTTAAAACAAACCAGCAGGGACACGTGTCTTGATTTAATACGCTGGTACCGGTTCGTCTGGATCACGCGCTGTGAGACGTTGGATTAAAATGAAATCGCACGGTGCGGATGGCTCCATACCGCTTCAGTTAGTCGTTCTATCGCGTCTCTAGGATCTAGATCGGACGGCTAACATCGTTTTGCAACTAACTGGCGGCGCAGGACTCTGACGCGCGGCGGCGGTGTTCGGCTAGCGGCGGAGCTGGCGCTAGAGGAAGCAAGGAAGAGTAAGGATATGCTCACCAGGTTCAGGAGATCACAGCGAAGCTCAAGGTACTCGCGGGAAGGCAAGGGGCGCACAAGGTTGCTGTCAATCTCTCGCCAAAGTTCTCTCTGGCGACGGCTGCTCTCGGTTGAAGACGAAGGTGACGCTACGGGACACGAGGGAGAAAACGGAAGACACGGTTAGCTTCGTACGCGAGTCACGGACATGCGTGCATCAGAAAGAGGTCAAGGGAGGGTCTGTGCTTACCAGGAGGATTCGCCGGAGTCGAGGCAGACGGCGGCGATGCTTAGCTGACGTCGTTGCCGATGTTGTGGTTCAATCGCGAGCAAGCGGAGACTACTAGGAGTCGCGCAGGGGTCTGGGGAACATGCCTGAGTGGTCAAGGGGGCGAAGGGCGGCGAGGTATGGCCAGAATTTGAGCAGAGGCTCGTCGGAGACGGTGTGGTTCACGCGAGGAATCAAAGCAGCCTGGTGGCTCCGGGGGAATGAGGAATGAGGGGAAACAAAGAGGAGACCAGGGTGGTTAATAGGGCATAGTCGCGGCGAGTTATGGTCGCGGCATCAACGCGTATTGAAGCAAATTAAAACTAGCAGAAACGGCCGGCGAGAGGGGGTGTGGTCGTTGCGTGGGTGAAGAAGATGACTGGGAAGGGTGGGGTTGTTTCGTCAGCGAGAGAGGGAGTGGGGAGATGGGGTCCACACGTCGGTGACTCTGAGGGTTCTTTCTCTGGTGAAAAATGATTCGTTCGTGTGAGAGGGAGAGGTGGGCTGGACTGGGCCTAGTGGGCTTGCTGGCTGGGTCCTTTTACATTTTTTTTGTTCTGTTTGTTTTTCTTTTTCTATTTCTTCAATTCTGTTTTGATTTTGAATAAGTAATTCAAACACTCATTTAGATTAAAACCTTTGCCAAAATTTGTGTAGGTTTAAATACTGATTAATAAAACATTCTGAAATCATTTTTAGAATAATTTACTTATTCTTTTTAAGGTCTTTTAATTATTCAAAATAGGCTCTAGTTTTAATTCATATAAGATTTAATAATATTTCTAAACACCACTTGATTTTCCAAAACCTTCCAAATCTTTTCAGTAGGTTTTTATTTGATTATTTGGGTGTCAAATAATTCATCTTGAATTATTTGGAATAATTTAATATGATTTATTAATCATTTAAGATTGGGTATTTGTTTTAATTCAAATGGAATTAACTATAGTTTTAATTCCCTAAATTTTATTTGGAAGATTTCTTTAATCGTAATTAAGTTGAATTAAACAACTTTTATTTCACTTGGGTAAATTCCAAAATACTATTTTCTCATGCATTATATAATTATTCTTATTAGAGATTTGTCTTTATTAAAATAGGGATAAAAGGGTTAATGCCATTTTTATTTTATTTTGGAAATTATTTAGCCTTTTATTTTATTTGGATTTGTATTATAGTTCATTCCATTTGCTTAATGCATTAGGCCAAGATCTATTTGGTCTTTCAAATATTCTTTATTTAATATTTCTATCTTTGTCTTATAAAATCCATATCTTTTATTTAGAGATCCAAACTTGGTGATTCCAATTGGTAAAATCTTATTTAATGTTTATTTATCTTTTTAATTATCTTTAGGATTATTTGCTCACCATTTGGTATGGATTTCTAGATAGGTTCTTTATTAGCTTTGGAAATTTAATTTCCTTATCTTATTATATTCATAAGATTTTATTTATGGTTCCAATTTAAGTGAAACCAATTTATATGGTTTTTATTATATTTCTATTTATCATTCTTGATCATTTATAAATGTTTGATGGTCAATTTTTATATGGATCAAATCCATAGGCTTGGAGATAACTTGGAATTGATTTTTGTTCCATTAGGGTTTAGGGTTTGGATTTATTTTCCAAGTGTTTAAATTTCCAGATGCATTTTATGAGGAATGCATTTCTCTTGATTTGAATTTAGTTGGATTCAAACTTTAATTAAAGTTTGTTCAAGATGGGATTTTAAGTTTTCATTTAGAAACAAAAGTTTATTTTCACCCTAAAATTCAACAATAATTTATTTTGTTTATTTATTTTTCACATTACAAGATTTGGAAAATCTTGGGATGTGACAGGCTACCACCCTTAAAATAAATCTGTCCCGAGATTTGGGGAGGCTAGGGGTTACAAGTTGGTTCAAAGCAACTAGGGTACTACCACCGTTAAAATTTTTCCAACTAAATTACATCTTGGCTTGCTTGGGATCTTGTTGAAATCTCTCTGGACAAACATCTGCATAGTGTCCTTTGTTTCCACATTTGAAACATGTGACAAGGCTGAGATCCTTCATAGGCTTCATCTTGTGCTTCATCTTTTCTGGACAGTTGCTTGCATAATGTCCTTGGTTACCACAATTGTAACAGGTGATAAGATTGAGTTCTTCACGTATCTTCTGTGGACAAGTTGCTACATAATGGCCTAGCTCTTTGCAGTTGTTGCACCACACTTGGCTAATCTCCTTATACTTTTTCTTCTTTGGACATTCACTGGTATAGTGTCCCAGTTCTTTGCAATGACCACATTGCACATGGATTTTTGTCCTTCTTTTTCTTGGGTTTCTCCAAAGCTAAAAGTGCTTCTAATTCATGTTCTTCATATGTTATCTCAAAGGTAGGAACAGTTCCTGGTCTCCTTGACCTTCTATTATTTCTTGGATAATACATATGTCTCCTTTTTGGTCCTTTAAATTGAGTCATGTTGCATGGAGGTGCAATATGAGATTTTCCTTTGTCTTCATCCTTCTTGGTAGACTTGGCTCTCTCATGGTAATCTGCAATCAGTTGTTGCACTCCACCTTGTTTCCTTTGTTGAACTATGGAATATATGGGGCATTGGATAGGGACATGATTATTTCCTTCACATAGGTAACAAGTAGCTTGGGATGTGGGGCATTGGTTAGCTAGATGTTTCTCTTCACAGTTGGGGCATTGATCTTCATGCTCCTTGGAAGTGTGACCCTTGTCTCCACACATATTGCAAGCTTGGGTTCCTTCTAGAATAACATCTTTGTCATCCTTGTTGTCATAAACTCCTTGGGAAGAGTTGTCTCCCATGTTGATCATTTGAGTGGCCATCCCTTGCAACAATTGGGATTGAGTTTTCAAAACTTCTTTCATGGTTGGGTCTAACTCATTGTTGTTGGCTAAGAACTGAGTTGTCACTTGGTTCAACTGGGTTTGTCTTGCAAGCACTTGGTCTCTCATGTTGACCTCTTGGTTGTTGTTGTTGCCATCCTTGATGTTGGAGTCTCTTGGAGTAGTCATCTGTTTGGGTTGGATTGGGATTAGAATAGGCAAAAGATTTCTAAGGAATCAATTCTAATCACACAGATCACAATTCACACAAGCAATGTGCAAGCAATCACAAACAACCATTCCACTCAAACAACAAGTTTCAAGCACAATTATAGGCAACCAAAAATATTTTTTTTGTTACACCACATAAGTTGGTGGGTTTGACTTAAACTAAATATGGTGGTCCATCTATATGGTTCACTTGAGATCCTTCCATCCTTCTTAGTTGATTCTTCTTGAACAATATCTTTGTATCCTTAGAGAATTTCTTGCATCTTGGTCTCAAAAGTTCAAAGTGATGATGGTTCCTTCTAAGTTGTGTTTCCTTAGTCCTCAATTCTTGAGTAACATTTCTTGTCTCACTTGTAGTCCTTAGTGATATCCAAGATTGAAGTCCTTGGTGATAATGTTGAAGATGTTGAAGTCATTAGAGTTGAAGATGTTGAAGTCAATAGAGTTGAAGATGTTGAAGTCATTAGAGTTGATATCCAAGGTTGAAGATGTTGAAGTCATTAGAGTTGATGAAGTCCTTTGCACATGGTGAAGTCTTTGGCCACGGGGTAGGCTTTATCCATCAAGTTTGAAATAGAAGAGATGTAGATTCAAAACCAAAATTGGTTGAGGAAAGAGTTTACAAGATTGTTTGTAAATAAGTTTTGGAACATATACAACTCCTATTTTTCTAAGGGGTTTTGTCCAATCCTAGGGTTACAATTCTACAGGCAACACAATGCTTTTATACCATCTGTAAGGTTCCCAACCTTTAATAAGGTAGAGATCCCTGTGTTTACAATGCTAGTCCTGGATCAATAGCTAGCATCCACAGTTAAGATGTAATATCAAGAAACAAAGGTCATAATACAACTTTATAACTAGTAATAACATAATTTATTAAATCTTACATAGCTCATTTGGCTATCTCATTACAATGCAGCAGAATTTAACAATAGCATGGGGTCCTTCATCTTCAAAGTGCCACAGGCAGACATGTTGGTTGTAGACTTGTAATCCTAATCATTAAACTTCACTAATATCAAACAAACCTGCAACATAACAAGTTACAGCCACAAGGGTCAATACATTTGAATTGTATTGGCAAGTGATACTATGGTAGTATAGTGGAGTCTATCATCTATATGCATCTGGCTAAGTGGAGCTTAGGCTTGCATTTCTCAAAATAGATTTTCCTTATCCTTTGAAAACACTAAGTTTTTGCTTGAAAAAATCACCCAAGGAACCACAATAGAAATTGGTGAACCTTAAACCCTTGTTCAACCACAAGTTTTTAACTTAGAAATTGGGATGATGAGATTCTTGATAGCTTCCATGTCTTAATGCTCAAATTGTCCTTTACCAGGGACATGGCTAAGTACTTAGATTTTTCACTCTGTAGAGGTGGTGCACTTTCCCCATAATACTTGGTTTCACCAAGACAAGATCTTTCAGAAGCCTTCCCTTAGACCAAAATGGACGCGCTCCAACCTATCAATCCCCTACCACCAACTGTCCATTTGGCTAAGTTATTGCAACCTATATGATCCAGGCAGAGCCCATAATGCCAAGTGGCTGCACTTGAAGCTTCTCAACATTTGACATCTCAAATATCTTTGTTCCTGGGTGTCCATCCACAAGTGAGATACACAAGGTTACCTAGTCCCCTGGCCTTGTGTAACCACTCAACATAAACCATTCCTTCCATTCCACCCAGGTGTTTCATTCACTTAGTTGTTTTATTAAACAAAACACAAGTCCTCAGACTTAGAAATTTTGCATAGCATGAATATATATTCCACCCTTGTTTTCTACTAGCTAAGCTAAGCTAAGCATGATAGTAGTAGGGATCTTATCTTAGGAAATTTATACTAAGGTTACATCTACTAAGATTTCCATGGCATAGTTTATACTTAGCAAAATTCCATGCAAGTCCTACTTAGAAAATATCACTAATGCATAGTGAAAATAATGGGACAAAAGTATGAAGCATCACTTGCCTTTTTGGTAGAGAGTATAAGTTCACTCCTTGATCTTTGCAATATTCACTCACTTCAAATCACTACAACTCAATGAAGCAAACAATATTTCAATCCACCATTCAAGCAATTCATCACATAAAATGATAGAAACAAAACAATACATGCAAGCATGTCAAAGATTGTTTTATTTGAAAAAATGGTTTATAATGGTTCATAAACATTTGAAAACACCTAATGGTCATTTTATAGAGTGGAAAAATCATTTGTATAAAATTTTACTTCATAAACCATTTTTAAATCAAGTCATTATTTTATGTGGTGAAGAAATGCTTTTAATAAGGTAAAATTCTTTAGGTTTCACAAAATATGTTTTCAAACCATATAACCTTGTGTTTAGGGCCAGAGAGTTTATTTCCAAAACATTTCTCTAAGGTTTTCTTCCAAAACCATTTTTAATAATTAAACCATATTTTTATTTGACTAGAAATGTTTTAAATCAAAGATTCATTCTTTTATTTCACCAAATACATTATTGAAACCACCAATTGATTTTTAGGGTCAGTAGGTTCAAAACACACCATTTGCCAAAGATTTTATCCTCAAAATCATTTTGGAATAAATTTTATATCCTAAACATGCATACAAAAGTTTATGTAAAAACAAACAATTTAACAGAAGCTTTTTACTAAACAAAGTGCATGGTTGGCTAGGGATTGTCTTGCTGATTCCATAGATATAAAATTTGCAAAATTTGGACGTGTAGATTAAAAGTTATAGATTTTACAAAATGGAACATCTAATAGAACTATTCTGTTTTAAAACTAACCAGTAGGGACACGTGTCTTGATTTAATACGCTGGTACCGGTTCGTCTGGATCACACGCTGTGAGACGTTGGATTAAAATTAAATCGCACGGTGCGGATGGCTCCATACCGCTTCAGTTAGTCGTTCTATCGCGTCTCTAGGATCTAGATCGGACGGCTAACATCGATTTGCCAATAACTGGCGGCGCTGGACTCTTACGCGCGGGGGAGGCGTTCGGCTAGCGGCGGATCTGGCGCTAGAGGAAGCAAGGAAGAGTAAAGAGATGCTCACCAGGTTCAGGAGATCACGGCGAAGATCAAGGTACTCGCGGGAAGGCAAGGGGCGCACAAGGTTGCTGTCAATCTCTCGCCGAAGTTCTCTCTGGCGACGGCTGCTCTCGGTTGAAGACGAAGGTGACGCTACGGGACACGAGGGAGAAAACGCTTCATACGCGAGTCACGGACATGCGTGCATCAGAAAGAGGGCAAGGGAGGGTCTGTGCTTACCAGGAGGATTCGCCGGAGTCGAGGCAAACGGCGGCGATGCTTAGCTGACGTCGTTGCCGACGCTGTGGTTCAATCGCGAGCAAGCGGAGACTACTAGGAGTCGCGCAGGGGTCTGGGGAACATGCCTGAGTGGTCAAGGGGGAGAAGGGCGGCGAGGTATGGCCGGAATTTGAGCAGAGGCTCGTCGGAGACGGTGTGGTTCACGCGAGGAATCAAAGCAGCCTGGTGGCTCCGGGGAAACGAGGAATGAGGGGAAACAGAGAGGAGACCAGGGCGGTTAATAGGGCATAGTCGCGGCGAGTTATGGTCGCGGCATCAACGCGTATTGAAGCAAATTAAAACTAGCAGAAACGGCCGGCGAGAGGGGACGTGGTAGTCGCGTGGGTGAAGAAGATGACTGGGAAGGGTGGGGTCGTTTCGTCAGCGAGAGAGGGAGTGGGAAGATGGGGTCCACACGTCGGTGACTCTGCGGGTTCTTTCTCTGGTGAAAAACAATTCGTTCGTGTGAGAGGGAGAGGTGGGCTGGACTGGGCCTAGTGGGCTTGCTGGCTGGGCTGGGTCCTTTTACATTTTTTTTGTTCTGTTTGTTTTTCTTTTTCTATTTCTTCAATTCTGTTTTGATTTTGAATAAGTAATTCAAACACTCATTTAGATTCAAACCTTTGCCCAAATTTGTGTAGGTTTAAATACTTATTAATAAAACATTCTGAAATCATTTTTAGAATAATTTACTTATTCTTTTTAAGGTCTTTTAATTATTCAAAATAGGCTCTAGTTTTAATTCGTATAAGATTTAATAATATTTCTAAACACCACTTGATTTTCCAAAACCTTCCAAATCTTTTCAGTAGGTTTTTATTTGATTATTTGGGTGTCAAATAATTCATCTTGAATTATTTGGAATAATTTAATATGATTTATTAAAAATTTAAGATTGGGTATTTGTTTTAATTCAAATGGAATTAACTATAGTTTTAATTCCCTAAATTTTATTTGGAAGATTTCTTTAATCTTAATTAAGTTGAATTAAACAACTTTTATTTCACTTGGGTAAATTCCAAAATACTATTTTATCATGCATTATATAATTATTCTTATTAGAGATTTGTCTTTATTAAAATAGGGATGGAAGGGTTAATGCCATTTTTTTATTTTGGAAATTCTTTATCCTTTTATTTTATTTGGATTTGGATTATAGTTCATTCCATTTTCTTAATGGATTAGGCCAAGATTTATTTGGTCTTTCAAATATTCTTTATTTAATATTTCTATCTTTGTCTTATAAAATCCATATCTTTTATTTAGAGATCCAAACTAGGTGATTCCAATTGGTAAAATCTTATTTAATGTTTATTTATCTTTTTAATTATCTTTAGGATTATTTTCTCACCATTTGGTGTGTATTTCTAGATAGGTTCTTTATTATCTTTGGAAATTTAATTTCCTTATCTTATTATATTCATAAGATTTTATTTATGGTTCCAATTTAAGTGAAACCAATTTATATGTTTTTTTATTATATTTCTATTTATAATTCTTGATCATTTATAAATTTTTGATGGTCAATTTTTATATGGATCAAATCCATAGTCTTGGAGATAACTTGGAATTGATTTTTGTTCCATTAGGGTTTAGGGTTTGGATTTATTTTCCAAGTGTTTAAATTTCTAGATGCATTTTATGAGGAATGCATTTCTATTGATTTGAATTTAGTTGGATTCAAACTTTAATTAAAGTTTGTTCAAGATGGGATTTTAAGTTTTCATTTAGAAACAAAATTTTCTTTTCACCCTAAAATTCAACAATAATTTATTTTGTTTATTTATTTTTCACATTACAAGATTTAGAAAATCTTGGGATGTGACAGTTCGGTGGTAGGGGTAGGGGAAGTGGTGCTACGAGGGGTGGACACAACAGTGGTTGGGGTGGTGACATGTTCCTGTCGTGGCAAAGAATTGGGTGAAAGTTCTGCCGTGGCGCCGCAAGAGAACAAAGTAAAATCTGCCATGGCAGTCGCCGCAGAGAACGGTAAATCCTGCCACGACAGGCTGCCGCGGCAGAGAAATGGGGCAAAAATCTGCCGCGGCAGGGGCGACAGTGGGTTGAACGAAGGGTATTTTGGTAGTGGTAGGGACTGGAGGTTAGGTTTGGGGAGTGAGTTTGGTGGCATCATAAGGAAAAGTATTTTCATGAAAAGTAACATGGTGAGAAACAATAACATGGCCAGAAGAGGGATCAAAACAACGATATCCTTTGTGATCATCAGAAAGTCCAAGATGAATGCAAGGTAGGGAACGTGGTTCGAGTTTATTGGATGCTGTAGAGGCAATGTTTGTAAAGCAAAATTAACCAAAAACACGCAAGAAAGAATAGTCTGGGTGAGATAAAAATAAAGATTGAAAGGATGAATAAAGAGAATACGTTTAGGTAGGGCGAACATTGTTGAGGAAAGTGGCGGTGCGAAGAGATTCAGCCAAAAAACGAGAAGGAAGAGAGGCTTGCAAAAGTAAAGTGTAAAGAATTTCATTTATAGAACGAAGAGAACGTTCGGCTTTACCGTTTTGGGGAGAAGTATAAGGACATGAAAAACGAAGAATGATTCCTTAAAAAAAAAGAAACTGCGGTTTGTAGTGTTGTCAAATTGTCGTCCATTATTACATTGAATAAATCGAATAGGCAAGCCAAAGTGAGTAAGAACATACTGCCGAAAATTTATGAAAATTATATGCACATCAGATTTTGCACAAACAGGAAAAGTCCAAATATAGTGAGAGTAGTCATCTAGGATCGCAAGATAATATTTATAACCAGAAACACTAGGAACTGGAGATGTCCATAAATCACAATGAAGAAGCTCAAATGGAAAGGTACTAACGGTAGTTGAGGTGCCAAAAGGTAATCTAACATGTATGAGGCATTTATAGGCATTAAAAAGGGAGGGATTGTGAGAGGAACTAGAACTAGGTATACAAAAATCTTGAAGCAAAGACGACAGAGTAGTTTTATTTGGGTGGCCTAGACGACGATGCCATAAATCAATAGATGCAAGCATGTCGCGGGGGGTGTATATGGGTGTGCCATGAAGTGGATAAAGATCGCTCGTGCTATTATACCGAGCGAGAACCTCCCCCGTTTTCAGATCCTTCACAGACAAACCAAAAGGGTCAAAAGCCAGAATAACTTTGTTGTCAATATAGAATTGTCGAACAGAAATAAGATTTTTGATTAAGGAAGGAACAACAAGAATATTACGTAGAAGAAAATTAGCATAAGATGAAGAGATATGAGAATTTCCGCGCAAGAGACATGAATTGTCGAACCATCGCCAATAGTGATTGTGGAAAAGTGAGAGGGGAAACAAGCTGATAGAAAATTCATATTTGAAGACATATGCGAGGATGCACCAGAATCGAAAATCCAATCCGTACCTTTGTTATTTAGTGTAAAGTTGTTCATGGCGTTGATGAAGGCGTCTTGGTCCCAGTTTGGCTGCAGGGGAGGAGCAGAGGAGCCGGGAGCTTGCATGTTGACGTAGGGGAGGGACGGTAGCTGGTTGTACACGTACGGAGCTTGCATGGTGCCGTAGGAGCCCGGGAATTGGTAGTAGGGCACGTCGGATGGTGGTGTAGTAGTCGCGGTGTAGACGTGAGCCGGCGACCGAGGACCGAGGAGGCCGGGAGAGCCCGTGGCTGGACGAATACCGGTACTCCATGTGCATGTGTATGCAGGAGGGGCGCCATACGGAGACGGGGCCGACCATGGCATCGACCAAGACTGCACAAGGCCAGTCCAAGGGTCGTGAGGAGGCCCGGACGGTGGTGCAAACAACGATGAAGAAGTCGATCACGAAGCAGGTGCAGGGCCGGAGGAGCGCGTCATGGGAGGCCTGTAGATCGGGTTCTTGCCCCTGTAATTAGGGCTCGGGCACCATCCAGGAGGCGGGGTTGGGGCTGCAGCTGGCGCGGGCGGCTGCCGCGGCAGCCTTGAGGGTGGATTCCCTGCCGCAGCAGGAGCGGTGGCGTGGAAGACGTGTGGCGCTCGTTGTGCCTTGCAAGCTTGATTCTTTTCTTCTTGCTGGAGAAGGGAACACACCTCCTTGAAGGTGGGGTAGGGCTTCAGCATGGGGATGAAGGACTGCTGTTTCTCGAACTGATCTCCGAGGCCGACGAGGAGGGCGTTGGTGAGGGTATGGTCGTCGACGTGATCACCAAGCTCACGTAGTTCGTCGCCGATGGCCTTGATCCGCTGAAAGAAGACGATGACCGGGGCATCTCCCTGGGTGGTCGTGCGAAGCTCCGTGTTGAGCGCGTTGATGCGTGCGTCGGAGTTGTCCTGGAACAGCTGCTGAAGAGAGGCCCATAGATCGGCGGCGATGGCATCGTCGGAGGAGACCAGGTTGAAGAGACCCGTGGAGATGCGGGTGTAGATCCACTGGATGATGGCGAGATCATCTTTGATCCAGCGGGGATCGGCGGGCTGTGGAGGGTAGGAGGGATTTATACGATGACAGAGACCGCAACGGCCGAGGTGGATGGTGAAGAGGTGGCGCCAGTGGTAGTAGTTGTGGGCGCCGAGGTCGAGCGAGATCGGTATGAAGGGGGAGACATCGACGATGGTGTCGGCTAGAGAGACCATCGAAATTTTGGGAGGTGATGGTTGGGTGGATGTAGTTGTGGAGGGGGAAAAGGGGGAGGTAGGAACGCCGGCAGCACGAAACTCGGCCATGGAGAAGAGGGGCCGAGTTGGGGGCGGCGACGGCTTTGGCGGCGCAGGTGGAGGCGCCATCCCAGGTGCGGAAAACCTAGATGTCTAATACCATGATAGTTTGAGAGAATAATGACTTGTATTGATTTCAACCACGATGGGCTGTTTATATAGATTACAACTGACTTGGACTCCATGACTAATAGAGATAGATTTACAATTCAAATAGGGAGAGGAGTGGCGGCCGGTGCCCTAGCCGACCTATACTCTAATAAAGATAGTGACATGATATTATTGAAACAAGCATCCCTAATGAAACATTATATAATATGTTGTTTTTTCTTGCGACAACACTCACCAATTCAAGTTTGTCTCCTTTTAATGCTAAACACCGCGTTCACTCGCCAAGCTTTTGGATTAAAACCTACGGCATGATTCATATTTTGTCTAAAACTCAACAAAGGAGGTCAATTTGACTATTTATATGTCAACAAAACATTCCACACAAAATAAACAAATGATATTGTACATATAAAAAATAGAAAGTGCATAAAATAAAATTAATAACTATATTGTACCATGATAGAGCTGACATTACAGATGCAGATTTATGGGCCCAATATCTTCCATGTGCTTGAGTGGGTGCAGAAGTATCAGCAACAGACCATTGGGCGCGTTGGACATTTGGAGTGAACCAAGGGTACCATGTAGAGCAGTCACGGTGATTGCCTAGCACATTATCCTACAATGTCTTTGTGGCTCTCAATTTAGTGCATCGATATAACACTACCAATATGGAGTACTCCTTTCCCGTATATCATATTCTGCATGTATTTATCTTGATGCATACTGCAGTCAATCAATGCAAAGGGATTTCTTAGTGTCTATATTCTTGGACTTGAGCTACTCGTGACATATCATGAAAGACATGTGTCTTCTACTAATAATGCACGTCAGACTAAATTGTAATGCTTTATATGATACTGTGATTTACCATTCCATCAATTAATTAATTAAGAATTTGATTTGTTGTTAGATGGACCATATTGTTGATTTTTTATCTTCTATTTCATGGATTCATTCAGATCCTTATCCAGTATTTTTTTTGTTTTCAATTTGTGTGGTAACCATCATGACTAGTTGGTGTGAAGACCTATATCAAATGTACAGGATATCAAAAAAGTCTTGCGTGCTTAACATAGCCTTAACATGACAAAAATGTGAGTATACCCACAAATTTTAAGCATGTACTTAGTAGAATACAATATACCCTTTACACTCTTTTCACCGCTTTGATACTCAGATGAAATTTGTATTTGCAGGTCACACACATCAGCAGGACTTGCTATTTGGATATCAGATCTAGATATGTTTGGCCAAATATTAGGAAGAGAACATAAATAAATAAACTAGTTAGAATATCATATTCTTATGTAGGAATTGTAATTAAATTTTTTTCCTTGTACGGAGTAGTATTCCAAAAAAGTATATATATCGGATAGGTAGAATATCATATTTGATGCAAGATTGTAAATTGGCTACACTTTGGATGTTTTTTTTGTATGGAATGGTGTTACAATAATAAATATAGATTATATGTGATGCAATGCATTCATATTATCGAATTTGTGTGTGACGTGTCATGGCTTATATGAAAAATGCTTTGATGTTGAGAAAATAATTCTTCCATCTTCTTGAGCGATCAAACCATCAGTCTAGAAAATAGTATTTTGTAAAATATAGAATTATCAATACATGTAGGATAACTCTACCAACACATAAGGCTGTTGCTTCGATTTTGTAGCTATTTTTTAACGCATAAACCATTGGTTACCAACACACTTATATACGTTGCATTGTATCTTTGTAAAACCCAAAAATACAACGCATTTTTATCCGTTGGTATAGTCCCTAGCAACGCCTATATGGACAATTAGATATGCATGGTTGCATTGCTATAAAGGGGGCCTTCTTGTAGTGTTTGTCTTCCCTTGTTAGATTCCATCTTAATGTTCAAATAGCACTTTCCAATTTTGAAAGATCCATGGCCCTTTCCACACAAAACGCTCCCATCACCTAGGCAAAAGACATGGTCAATGAACAAATTAGCACCTATAGCTCTGAAGTGTACCCCCTGCGCCAGGTTCCATGCTGCCCTCATCTCGCTGTAGATGGCTGCTTGACTGAAGGATTCCTCTGTTTGGACCCTTGCAAGCGCCATCCATTGTACACTCTCATGGATCTCATGTCTAGCACCATACACGATTAAATCATTGAAATCTTCCCCGTGAAGAACTAATTGCTCCAGCATCACATCTATGGACATCACACCCTTCCATTTGTGTTGCCCCTGCTCGCTACCAATTGTGCGTCGGACGAGGACGCCATCCTGTTTTCCGTGAACAAAGTGTCTCCCAAAACCATAACCTCCAAAACCCTACCGTTAAGCAACCAAGGCCGAATTGCAGATCTAGTCTCCCCCTAAATTATTCTAAGAACAAGGAAACAGAGGGAGGAGGGAAACATGATTAGATCAGAAACTCGTCCGAGTGCAAGATACAGACTCGCATGTGGACCCGCCTCCTCGAGAAAGAAAACCCTAGTCGCCTAGGGGTTTGGGGACATTCTCTTCGCGCCTTTCGATAAAGATTTTCCATAGGAGAAAAAGTATTTACCATGAGAACCTACCAACCCTCTTTCCATAATAAAGATTTACAGTTAGCAAAATGTTTGTCTAATTACGGTAGGACACGCGCAAGTAGTATGCAGGATCAGGTGTCGTGTCACTGTAGTTTGTAGCCACTAAATGTGTGTACCACACTGTCTCACGTTCCTGTGCTCGATGATTTTAACACGACACGCAGCCAGCGGTCTAGTACTGTTGTACGTGCATGCAGGCAGGAGTGGGTACTTGGGTGGTACGAATCAGATATCTCAAATCTTGGTGACCCTATACGGGGGTTTCAAACTACTGTGCTTCCTCCTCTGAAGTCAACTCAGGCACAGTCGACGTGAGACCAGCACTAGGCTAGTACTACAAAGCTATAGGCTGCTGGGCCGCCTGCATGCGCCCTGAGCATGAGGCAGGAGCTATGCGAGAGCACTGAGCAGACGTGGTACGTGCACTATTGTACCTGCAAAAAAAAACAAATAAAATCCCACTCATTACTGCCTTGTGTGTTTGACTCAACTTACTCGAGTGGCACTGCCTCTTGACTGGGTTTTCCAAACCGTAAACTAGGCTGTCAAATCGCACATGCACAGTCGCCCGCACGCACCACTATACCACGCGCCAGTGGTTCTGCTGCTGCAGTAGTAGTAAAACCCCATCCGTCCCGAGATTGCTGGGATTGCGAGACGGAGAACTTTGACCTGCCAAGGTTTCCGAGTATCCGTATCGTAGTACGCCCGAAACGGGTGCGCTGAAATCCTGGGACCAGAAATTTGCTGCTGCGACACTCGCCAGATGAACCTATGTGTTACAGAATATATCCTGTTTTCTACTACTATCTGTGAATTTGTTTGGCATGTCTCGGTTGTCAAGTAGTACCAGTGCGCGAACATGAGGAGCGAAATCATGTCATGTGTTTGTTTGAACAAAAGCGCTCCCACCATCCATGACATCAAAAGGCAAAGCGAGCGATGGATGGATGCCACTCGCGCTCGCGCGGGACGGCCCGTTGGTCACACAGCCCAGGTCCGTGCGTGCGTGCGTGCGTGCGTGTGTTTCGGGCGAAACACCTGCTCCCTCCGGGGAAAGGCGCGGCGCCGATGGATGATCCATCCATCCAAAGCTGCCTGCCTGTTGTTGGTTCGGCTCCAGCTTTTTAAAAACCCTTTTCGTGTGGTTCGAGTTCGAGCGCCCCCCTACCACGTGCACCCATGCGTATGCGTACGCCAGCGTCGTACTCCCCGGACGGAAGGGAAGGGAAGGGCTCTCGCCACCAATGGCCTGCGCGGTCAACCTACCGAGGGCGGCGCGTGTGGTTGTGTGTGCGAGGCGAACACGCGGCCAGTGGATGGGGTTGGGTTTCCGGGGAGCGAGGCTGTGCGTGGAGGTCTACGAGGGCGGCGCGGCCTGGCGTTCGACGAGCGACCACGACCGTGGAGTGGATCGATGCTGATGAAAGCGATGAGCGGACGGCGTCGCATCATCCTTGCCAGGCACGGGGGCCTAGAGCGTTGGTTCCCACGTTGACGTGTCGAGACCGGACGAGTACGGCCTGGCGGGCGGGCTCGCCGTTGAGAGGCGGCTTGAAACGACCCCATCCACGGCCGCGACGCCTAGACGGCCCAGCAGGGGTGCGGGCCAGGCTGGTAAAGTCCTGGAGGGATTTTGGGGTGGCTTTCTGGCTGGGGCGCTGGGTTGTGTACAAGGAGAAGTCCATGGTAAGTTGGCCCTTACCCAAGGAAGCCGAGTTCTCGTTTTGTTTCCGAGAACGGTTTTTTTCCATGCTTATAAAAGCTGTATGACGATGCACAAATAAAAAACACTTTTTTTCATTAATTTATTTATTGCCCACTGTTTTTTTCCTTTTGTTAACAGTCTGGTTTCTAGTCCTTTTGATCCTCTCTAAGATTCGTGCTTGAGATGATGACACAATGGTTTCTTTTCCTCCCCGTTTTTTCCAACGACCGCCTGCCGGTATCTATTTTTTTCCAATGACCGGCGACAGGTTGTTTTTGCCTTTTTTGTTTTTGTTGGATCTCTTTGTATTTGGGATATGATTTTGTTTAAGCGATTTGCGGTTGTGTTCTTGTCGTGCTATGTTTTATGGAGGCACGGAAGATATAGCGGTTGTTTGTGGAATTTGAAGTGGGAGAAGGAAGGGAACATAGTGGCACGGGTGATAGGAACATCGGTGTCGATCTCCTCTTGGCTCTCCGTGAAGTTTTGCTCTTACGTCTTCACCACATATGCTTACGTGTGTTTCATCGGTATGTCGTGGCAATTGGAGAATGAAGACAGACAAGGAGGGACGGGGCGAACCGGATTTGGTCCGCTCTTTCACCGATGACTTGGTATGTTCTTCACCGACGGTGAGAGTTTTCTCCTCGTTTTACTTTTTGTTCAAGCATTACCCCTCCTACACCCTTCACTTTGCCTTTGTTCAGGGGTTAGTTGGATTGAGGTGTACATTACACAAGATTTCAGCCTTTTTGAAGGTAGCATCATTTTGATGTAGTATACTATGTTGTTCAAATGCTTAATATCAAGCAAAGTTCGAGTATCTTGTTTTTTTTCCAACGACTATATTCTGATAGCAACATAAGCAACAATAGGTATGGTTGGAATTAGTGGGGAGAGGGTGTTTATCCATGTGTCATTTTTTTCCTCTATGTTTCAAAAGCTGTAAAATGCTATGCTAATGTAATTCAGTCATTACCATAAGTAAAATGTGCTCTTTTTTCATGTAAGAAAATGCCACTGCATAGTAGATTGTATGGATACTAATGTGATTTGTTTTCGTCTCCTTACTTTTGTTTTTGATTCTTGTACGGGCACGTGAATTTTCTTTGTATATGGGTGCTATCTTTTGCTATTCAATCTCAATGACAATAGCATCCTTTGTTGCGACTGAATTTTAATCCCAGTTGCATCTTCCTTGCAAATAATTATTTAATTCCCATATGCACCTTGGTTGCAACCGAGTTTTACACATACTATGTATTCTTTTAATTTATTGAGATATTATGAAAATCTTGATTTTTTTATTGCAATTGTTTTAGGTAATGTTGAGTTCATAAGAGTCTTTACTTGGCACACTATTTCTTTCTAGGATTTAAAAGTTAACTTTGTGTCTGCCCTCTTTAGTGTTTATCTATGTATGAGTATATGCCTTCTTTCCAGGATTTAATTATATTGTTTTGCTACTAGTAGTACTACTACTACCACCTTTAAAAATTGCTTTTCTATGATTTGCTTATATTATAATTCACTCATTGATAATACTTCTAGTTATATTATACTAGTTTAGGTGGTGAGATAATATAAACAAACTAAACACAGCGAGATAACATAGATGATTCAAGCAAGTTCAAATGAGTATGTCTATAAACAAACTAAACACAGTGAGATAATATAGATCAGCCCGTTGTACGGGTTAGCAACTAGTTTCTGACCACGGCGTCCGTTTCATGGACTTCCAGGGCGTCAGTCCAGCAACATGTCATGGAAGAAGAGGAGCTTATGTAGCTGATGATCTCTAAGCGCGATTACGATTTCATTACTCCAGGTATCAAACAAATCACCGCGAAATCGCAACTCTAACTAACGGCAAAAGGCTAGTTGGGTCAAGAAACAGGGGAACAGACCCGTGGCGTGCGAAATTCTTTTCGAAGATTGCGCTGAGGCCGAGAAGATGACATGGCTAAATTCTTCTTGGGCGTCGTTGCCTCACCCTCACCGTCATGGATGTCGCGCCATGGGGCACTCATATCTTCTCCCTAACCGCCGCCGACGGCTCCTTCCACTTCCGTCGCGCCCTTAGCCTCCATCAATCCCTCCACGCTAGGTTCTTACATGGCCGCCGCTACCCTCACTCCTAGACGTTACCCCGCCGCCGCCGTGCCCTAGCGGCCTACCCCGATGTGGGTATTTCTTTTGTTTTAGCTATGGGAAAGAGACGGGTTGTTGGTTTAGATGGTCGGACTGGTGTCAAACCGGTAGAGGTCTTTTTAATCACGGTTTTGTCCAAGAAACCAGGTAAACCCGAAGAAACCGCTGTTTTGGTGTGGTGCGGATTGGTTTCACGGGTTGACCAGTTTAAAACCAAACTATGTCCCTATTTATCTCCGGGTGGGCACATACACATTTTCTAATAAAACTAAAAAAGTAAACCTAACGGGGATTCTATTTCTAGGACGCATAAATAATCCGACCATGCACCTGCCCAGTGCAGCTCCCGATGTGAAGCGGTAGGAACAGAACAAAGCTACACAAGAACGCACGACACGCGGCGGCACCGTACCACCCCACGCTTTCCCTTCCACCGAGCTGATTGATCAATCCCGAAATGATGAGAGCTCCCAGCCAAATTTCACGTGCCTCCCCACCACCCTGATCGACTCTAAATTGTGTTGTTTTCTAAACATATTCCCTCCTTCCCCCCTGGTCGGCATCTGCTCGCCGAATTCCACGTGCCCTCTCCATTTCTCTGCTCCACTTTCCCGAGCACTTGGATCTTTCTTCGATTTCAGTTCTTCGATCTGCTTGCTATCTGAGCAATGACGGAGCAGGTGGTGGCGGACCTCCGAGAGAGGTGCGCGACGCCGCCGTCGTTGCTGCACGACGTGGCGACGGAGATGGCCGACGAGATGCGCGCGGGACTGGAGAAGGAGGGTGGGAGCAGGGTCAAGATGCTGCTCTCCTATGTTGATAAGCTCCCCACTGGGTTAGTCCATATACTCGGTAGTTCTTCAGTTTTGTTTTATTTGTCTGCTCAGGGGAAGCCTGAAAAGTGAAAAATCCATACACTTCAATTTGTTCACTGTACACTCTTACTACTTTGTGTGCTCGTTCTAAAACCTTAGTGAGGGTTAACAAGCTGATGTTGTAAACTTGAATGTGTTGATGGAGTAGATGTTTGAGCAGAGACTGTGTTCATATGAATTGAGGGATAATACATATGACAATGGCATCCGTTAATGGGTGAGATATATTAGCTGTTGATTAGGAGATACAAATGTGAGCTCCCTATCACGTTCATAGCATTACAGCAAGACCAGAATAAGATGGGCATTTGACGGAACACATGGACGTCGGACTTAAAAATAGAAATGTAACTCCTGATCATGTTCATCCCAGTAAAACACCATCCACTTTTATCAGGCTTCAGGTCCGCTGCTAGACAAAACTTAATGATTACGTGGGCTCATTTCAACGGCCATCAGGCCATTCAATTCTTTGACCCGTGCATACCTTGAGAATTATCTGGCCACTTACATTTGTGCTCTACTAAATTTAGGAGAGAGGAAGGTTTGTTCTATGGATTAGACCTAGGAGGGACAAACTTCCGTGTCTTGAAGGTGAAGTTAGGTGGTAACGATAAGCGTATTGCTAACCGTGAGTCCAGAGAAGTCGCCATTCCACCACATTTGATGTCAGGCAGCTCCACGGTACGTTTATAAGCTGAATGCACCAACTTAGCATAGATTTGATGTTATTATGTCTTTGTTTTATTGTTTGATTATATTCACTATTTATGTTACAGGAATTGTTTGGTTTCATTGCTTCCGAATTAGCCAAGTTTGTTGCTGATGAAGATAAGGGTAATAGCTTAGCAAATGGGAATAAACGAGAACTAGGGTTCACGTTTTCTTTCCCAGTGAGGCAACACTCTATTGCATCAGGCACCCTTGTCAAGTGGACAAAGGCATTTTGTATAGAAGATGCTGTAAGAATTCCTTGTGCTCACAAACCCAGCATACTTGTAGATTACGCAATGTTTCAAAAGTTTCATTTTTAGGAGTTTCAAATGTTTCATAGAGGATCTCGATATATTATTTGATTATAAACCATAATGTATCAAAAATTAGGAATTACTCCCTCCGTTTAGAAATATAAGACATTTTAGCTTTGTGAATCGAATGTATCTAGACGTCTTTTAGTGTATAGGTTCGTAGAGGTCAGAGTGAACCTATACACTAAAAGGCGCCTAGATACATTCATTTTACAAAGCTAAAATGTCTTATATTTCTGAACGGAGGGAGTACATTAGAATTTATGTTTTGTTAGGTAAGCAACATCATACAACTCAAACATTTAAGGTACTCCTCAACAAAACTCACATATCTCTGAAATCAGGTAGGTGAAGATGTAGTTGGTAAGCTGCAAACGGCTATGGAGAAGCAAGGTCTAGACATCCATGTGGCTGCACTGGTGGGTGTCAAGAAGTTTTTATATTGCACTATTCATAAATTCTTGTAATCTCAATCTCATATATCGTTTGATAAAATAGATCAATGATGCTGTTGGGACATTGGCTGGAGCCAGATACTATGATGAAGATGTTATTGCCGGTGTGATATTTGGTACTGGTACGAATGCTGCCTATGTTGAGAAGGCAAATGCTGTACCGAAATGGGAAGGAGAGCTTCCAAAGTCAGGGGATATGGTGAGGTTTTAAGGTCATAACTTTTCACTCCAAACCTAGTAGCACTCAAAGAATTGTGCGGAATTCTTCTAGACTATTTTATTATTATTTCTCTAAGTTATTTTTGTACTACGTTTTTCATATACCAGGTGATAAATATGGAATGGGGTAATTTCTATTCATGTCATCTTCCAGTCACTGAATATGATCAAGCATTAGATAAGGAAAGCTTAAATCCGGGAGAGCAGGCAAGTTTCTTTACATTCTGTCTGTTCATGCTGCCGGTTCGGCATTTGCTGAAAACTGATTTTGGTTCTTTCAGATCTATGAGAAGTTAACCTCTGGAATGTACTTAGGTGAAATAGTAAGGAGGGTATTGCTTAAACTCTCCTTGCAATCTGCAATTTTTGGTGACATTGACCACACTAAGCTCAAAACGCATTTCCATCTGCGGTACGTTGTTTGGATAGCTTTTCATAGCTAATTTTAGGTGTAGTGTATGCTGCATGATTCAAACTTGACATTAACTAATAGATCTGGCTTTCTGTTGTATTCAGGACTCCACATATTTCTGCAATGCACCATGATGAAACACCTGATTTGAAGATTGTAGCAGAAAAACTGGAAGAAACCCTAGAGGTATGCTCACTTTGTGACCATTGCACGGCAGTCATCATTAAAACATTGTATATTTTTATGCACACACTGAAGTGATATGGTATGCATACCTCTAGATTTCAGGCACATCCTTAGAGACGCGGAAAATGGTCATCGAAATTATTGACATTATAGCAAGCAGGGCAGCCCGGTTGGCTGCTGCAGGCCTTGCAGGGATCCTAAAGAAGCTGGGGAGAGATGGCTCCATCGAGAAGCGTCGGTCAGTCATCGCCATTGATGGAGGACTGTTCGAACACTATGCCAAGTTCAGAAAGTGCTTGGAAACTACTCTAAGTGAACTGCTGGGAGAGGAGTTGTCGAAGTTGGTAGTCATCAAGCACGCAGATGATGGTCCGGGTATCGGAGCTGCCCTGATTGCTGCTTCCCATTCCCAAAACTGAAATGTTGAAGGGAACCCAGATGTTGAATGTTAGTAGGCAAGTTACTTGCCATACATTTTTTTCCCCATCTCTGGAGTGAACCGAGCACGACAACTCGTTTCCCAGCATGTGCAGTTTACCATGCTGAAACTATAAGCGGTATGTACTGAACTGAGGCTAGATGAGGTCACCTTAAAATGAGGCTAGATGAGGTCACCTTGGACAGTTGATGAAATAAGAAGGGGGCAGACGTCTCATAAATCTATCTGCCTTTCTAATCAGAAGTTTCATTTTAAAGCGTTAGCCATATGTATTGTATTTTCCCCCTCCGTTTCTGTGGGAATTAAACAGTTCCCTACAAAGTCCAGGTTTAATTTATGGGCTCCAAACAAATAACGATTAACCATAGTACTTCTCTTCGCCCACAACATGTGAACCTTTGTAAGCTCCTCAAACTGATCTATGTAAATGCTGTTGTGATAAGAGAGGATAAACAGGATCAGACTGATTTATGTGGAACTGTGGCTTTCAGACAAGTGCTTGTGGATATATTCAGACCACATCAGGTGTAGATCCTAGAATAATCACTCTTCCATCGCATCCCCAACGGTGACCTCTGTCTTCGGTTTTAAAGGAGTGCTTCTCCGGACAGTACATCTGAAAACAGATTTACAGGTTATAAATCGAACGACCCATGTTGTTCATAACCACTATTACACGGTACACTTTTAGGGGCACTTTGGGTAGAGGCATTTTTAAAAATGTCTCTAAATGTGTCAATTTAAGGCATTTTTGGCAAATGTTCCTGATGTATTATCTTTAGAGGCATTTTCATCAAAGTGGCCCTAAAGACAGTATCTTTAGAGACATTTTGCCAAGTGCCCCTAAAAATAGTATCTTTAGAGGCATTTTTATCGAAGTGTCCCTAAAGATACTACCTTTAGATGCATTTTGCCAAGTGCCTCTAAAGATACTATCTTTAGATGCATTTTCTTCAAATTGCCCCTAAAGATACTAGCTTTAGAGATATTTTGTCAAGTGTTTCTAAAGATATTGAGGCATTTTGCCAAATGCCCCTAAATATACTATCTTTAGAGGCATTCATCAAAGTGCCCATAAAGATACTAGCTTTAGATGCATTTTGCCAATTTTCCCTAAAGATACTACCTTTAAAGACGTTTTCTTCAAAGTGCCCCTAAAGATACTAGCTTTAGAGGCATTTTGCCAAGTGTCCCTAAAGATACTGAGACATTTTGCCAAATGCCTCTAAAGATAGTACCTTTAGAGGCATTTTTATCAAAGTGCCCCTAAAGATACTACCTTCAGAGGCATTTTGCAAAGTTCCCCTAAAGATACTATGTTTTGAGGCATCTATGCCCTAAACATTTTATCCGGACAGACTCATTTTTCAGAATCTGTTCAACGCCTTTTTTCACAAAAAAATTATGAACGAAAATTTCACAAGTACATACGGACATTGTGTTCACACACAAGTTATCAGTAAAAATGATTATTATTTTATGTGGTTTGTGTAAAGAGACGAGAAAATGTTCGTGAATAGTCACGTTGCAGCATCAGTTTTTTCTTTCTACAGAGAACACAAAAAGTTTCTTTATTTCCAAAAAATTGTGAACAAATATATATGGGCAGCTCCGATGGGCACCCCAAGTGAGACACAAAACGAGCTAGCACGAGCTCGACCGTGCTCCTCCACCGACTGCACCGTTCACACATCCATCGACAACGGTGATACTACTTAACATGTTCAATTGGAGCACCGTTGGGTACATACCCACCGCAATTGAACAAACAGAAGACATTTGGTCCGTTCGTGTCCCCATCCCGTGAGACAAAAAAAGTCATCCGGCGGCCCATCCATCGCAATTCTTGAGCAAAATTAAAGATATGGATGTGCGCTAGGGAGGAGTAGTACCCAACCAAAGCATGATGGGGTGGGGACGAGCGAGCGAGGGGAGTGCGAACTACTCCTTAATGCCGGAGCGTCCCGGAGTACCATTTCGCTTGGTTCGCTCCATGGGCTACGACCCATTAGTAAGTCAGCAATTGAGCGAGCACGGCAGCACAGAAATAGAACGTAGGATCATATAGCTAGAAAAGTGTCAACACCCGGATTTTTCAATCCTAGATGCCGGTTATGCCATACATCGCAATCCCAGGATTACCATTTTTGCGAGACATAACAGAATTGGATACCATAGTACATCATCCGTTACAACGATACATAAGTTCTTACACAAATAGGGATCTCATGATCCAGTTCTTAAAACAACATCAAGCAGCGGAATACGTAATAATAACGGTAGCGTAGGCGAAACTCCATCTTCAGGGTCACAGGCAATGCTGACGATGGGAGATGATCCTAGTTGTCGTAACCTTCCTGGATCCATCTTCCAGGTACTCCTCTTCATAGTCTGGCCATGGGAATAGCCAGGAACAAAGCCATGAGTACTCTTTAAGTACTCACAAACTAATACTAACAGGTAAGGGTTTTTTTGGATAATAGGACACTAGGCTCTAGGGTTGTTTTGCAAAAAGCCAGGTTTATCTCTACTCAGTTCCAAAGCTAGTCACAATTTTATAACTCCTAAGTGCGATCTTATAATTCAGGTCACAACTCTGTTGTGGTCAAGTCAAAGTCTCAATTCGTTTCACAAGTCATTTTGAAAAGTCTGACGGGGAATAGTATGGTCACTCCAACTGTCCATAATCATGACGCCACTATTCGAATAGTTTGACACTGCAGAGATTATACACTTTCACCACAACATTCGATACATCCGCCGAGAACAAATCCTGAATTCACCATACACAAGATGCGGATAATCGATCCTAACCTTTCGATTACACGCCTAGTATAAGCACCTCTCCGTGAGTTTGGCCTCCCAACCATGACCAACTGTCATCTTGGGTACCGCAGTGGACAATCTTCACAAGGTAGCCTCACTGACCTTGGCCGTGAGGGAACTAATACTACGGAATATAAGTTTCTAGTCAAGCCCTACCCAATATTCGGTATTGTGGTTAGACGCTAAAATTGGAATGGTATCGCATCCGACAACCATCGCTTTTATAAAGGGCTAAGGCTCATGTCTCAACATTTTCATCACCAAAATCATCAAGTGTTTGGAAACACATGTCCAAAACATTTCAATAGAATGATCCATCATTCCAAGGTTTTCATAACCATTTTTCCTCCAAGTAATCTCATCTAAAGTTGATCAAGTTTTATGCTTAGCACTAGCATCTATAGGTGGGGGGAAGCACTGATGAGGGGGGGGGGGGGGTAAACTAGTGGGGTTTTAACTAAGTTCAAACTCATGCCTTAGGATGACATCAAGGTTTCTAGCTTAGGTCAAATTTTATGCTCTTTATGCAACCTTCAGCACAACTGGCTAGTATCTACCAAACTCTTAGGTAGACTCTAAGTAAGCTTTGATAAAGAAATAAAGTAAGAAGCTTGCACATAAAACTAGGATTTGGGTTATCAAATGGGTAATCTTGCAAGGGTTAGCTTGCATAGGTATAGTATCAGCTTGCACATTCACTAGTAGTATTTGGCTTGATAAAGTAGAGTGTATTGCAAGTTTTAGCTTGCCTTATGCAGAGTAGTGGTTAAACTTCTCCTCGGCTTCTTCTTCGTAGTATCCTCCTTCCTCCTCGTAGCCTTGGTCGGTACTAGCGTCTATGAATAAATACGAGGTACACAATCACCAAACAATACTTAACTACTTGCAATCATCACACACAAGGGTCCTATAGATGATCTAGCATCATCTCTAACATTACAAGGTTAACACTACTAGGAAAATGGTCGTTTGTGGCGCACCTGAAAGGCCCATCCGTGGCGCACCAGTAGTGCGCCACGGGCCTTGCGCTACGGCTATCTCTCAGCCGTGGCGCACTGCCTAGTGCGCCACGGTTGTGTAGAGATAGGCGTAGCGCACCAGCTAGTGCGCCACAGAAGTTTGGCATGGTGCGCTACCCCTTTTATCTTCTGTGGCGCACTACCCAGTGCGCCACTAAACATCCATGGTGCGCTTTAGGAGTAGTGCGCCACAGAAGGTAAAACATGTGCGCCACAGATGTATTTTTTGTTTTTTTTTAATTTCCATGCCAGATTATATGCAATACAGATTATATACAATATTACAGCAGATATACACACACAGATACAAGATATACAATTATATATATAAATGCTCGATATGAAAAACAAGATTGAAACAAATACATATAGATAAGTCTCATACATGAATACATAGTCCAAGTTACATTGTTTTGATCATGTTACAAAGTAGTAGTTGGTGACATGCGAATACATGTGTCGATCGAACAAGTTAGAGCTCTAAGCTCGCTTAGACATCTAAACTAGCTAGCTAGACACAAACGCGGATAAATACCCAAAGAAGATAAGCATGATCACCGCCGACGAAGGTGTAGGTCTTCATCCGGTTCCTTGTCCTAACTCCCGCTAGATAGCGTGTATCTATCTTCCGCCTCGCCATAGTGTTGTACCCTTTGTAGCTATTGCACAAACGGTGCACTGTCTCTGCAGTCTTCCCAATCATCGAGACTCAGGAACCCGTCCCTTGTACACGACGTACCACGTCATCTACAAGTTGACAATAATAACTAACCGTGATTGAAAAACATGTATAATTAAAGTCGCATATGAAGATACACTTATAGAAAGTACTCTTAAATCAAAAGAGCAAACTCAAAAGCATGCCTCATATATAACTAGCTAGGTCGTTGGACAGAATTGCTTATGACGGACTGCTAGCCAAGTAGGATGCACAATTCACGGACTTGTGCATATCACAAGGCTAACAATCCGTCATAGCACATTCACATATATATTGTGCCACGACATTTCAATCATCGCATATTCTCGAAAAAGACAAAAATAACTCGAAAAGCATGCCTCATATATAACTAGCTAGGTCGTTGGACACAGAATTGCTTATGACGGGACTGCTAGCCAAGTAGGATGCACAATTCGGACTTGTGCATATCACAACATAATCCCGTCATAGCACATTCACATATATATTGTGCCACGACATTTCAATCATCGGCATATTCTCGAAAAGACAAAATAACACGAAAAGCATGCCTCATATATAACTAGCTAGCTAGGTCGTTGGACACAGATTGCTTATGACGGACCGTGAGCCAAGTAGGATGCACAATTCGAACTTGTGCATATCACAAGGCTCACAATCCCGTCATAGCACATTCACATATATATTGTGCCACGACATTTCAATCATCGGCATATTCTCGAAAAGACAAAAATAACTCGAAAAGCATGCCTCATATATAACTAGCTAGCTAGGTCGTTGGACACGATTGCTTATGACGGACTAGCCAAGTAGGATGCACAATTCCTGGACTTGTGCATATCACAAGGCTAACAATCCCGTCATAGCACATTCACATATATATTGTGCGACGACATTTCAATCATCGGCATATTCTCGAAAAAGACAAAAATAACTCGAAAAGCATGCCTCATATATAACTAGCTAGCTAGGTCGTTGGACACAAGAATTTCTTATGACGGGACTGTGATCCAAGTAGGATGCACAATTCCTGGACTTGTGCATATCACAAGGCTCACAATCCCGTCATAGCACATTCACATATATATTGTGCCACGACATTTCAATCATCGACATATTCTCAAAAAAGACAAAAATAACTCGAAAAGCATGCCTCATATATAACTAGCTAGCTAGGTCGTTGGACACAGGAATTGCTTATGACGGGACTGTGAGCCAAGTAGGATGCACAATTCCTGGACTTGTGCATATCACAAGGCTCACAATCCCGTCATAGCACATTCACATATATATTGTGCCACGACATTTCAATCATCGGCATATTCTCGAAAAAGACAAAAATAACTCGAAAAGCATGCCTCATATATAACTAGCTAGGTCGTTGGACACAGGAATTGCTTATGACGGGACTGTCAGCCAAGTAGGATGCACAATTCCTGGACTTGTGCATATCACAAGGCTGACAATCCCGTCATAGCACATTCACATATATATTGTGCCACGACATTTCAATCATCGGCATATTCTCGAAAAAGACAAAAATAACTCGCTCTCCGAAGGATGGTATTCTTCATCGTCTTCTAGACGCTGGGCCGCCTCCCAGAATGTCAATTGTTTATTCGGAGGTCTGAGTTCTCCTTCAGCGCTGATGCGCTTAGAACATCCAGCCTCGTCGTTATCACACATATTTGCACTAATAAAAAACAAATAATTGGTTAAATGCACGGAAAAATCCGGCATGACCTTTGCTAATTTTCTTAAACTAGGAGTGCCCGATTTCTGCCAAAACGGAAGTTAATCAACATTCCGGCAAAAATCGGGACTCGTTTCATACAAGACCCTGCATATATATGGCCAGCATAGCTAGCACACAATAAATGGCCATCATAGCCAGCACAACCAACATAAATGGCCCAAGATAGCCAGCAAAGATAACTGCACACACAATAAATCTGTTTGTGAAAAATGGAGCAACTAGAATAAATGGCCAACACACAAACAAGACATCAAGCATAAATGGCGGTGTTTCAGGTTTGGACTTAGCAGTTTCAGTTTTAGGTTTGGACTTAGCAGTTTGTGTTTGGACTTAGCAGTTTCAGGTTTCAAGAAGCATAAGCGATGTAAAATGCAAAGACAAAACTGTTCCCACCTGAGAGGAGTTTCTGGAGCATGGTCCAGGTGATCCTTAGCTCCAGCCACTCAGATGTAACCCCAAGAAGCATATATATGCATGGACAGCAGCTTTGCACAATAGTATATAGCAATAAAAAAAGGGAACTGTTGTTCAGTAGAAAAAAAATTAGTTAACTTGACCTTTATTTCAGAGAAGTAGCACCACTACTCTAGTGCATATTCACTTTTCAACATGAACTTGCTGAAACCTTGTACTTGCCTTGTTTTACGTGTGTGTGGAGTACCTTCAATTTTCTTGGGAGTGAATAGGCTATGGTTGCATGTTGTTAATGACTGAAAAATCAACTCAGAGGTGCATAATTCTCCCTAGCATTCCAGTTTTGCGTGGAGTATATTCTCTGCAAGCTAAAATATATAACAAATATGAGCATGCACCGTTCTATTCTACTGTGGGAGACATGCTATACTATTTCAATCAAAAGATAATATGACGAGAGTTCTGACCAGCTTGTCAGCCTTCTCCTTGTTATGCTCTAGAACTAACCTGATTAAAATCACACAATATACTGCACTAACTGCAGTAACTGATTAAATGAATATTGACAGTAGCATTCCTTATATACTTCTCCATTTGAGTGGAAATTGAACAATAAAATTGAATTATTTTAATCGAGTAGTAAAGAAAATCCTCAAATAAGAAAGCCCTTGAATTATTCTAGAAAAGTAAATCATCAAACAAGAAAGCTTATCTACCATGAACATTCAAAGGAACATTACTCATGTCAAGAGTGAACGCTGATGGAGTAATTGCTTAGAGTAATTAGTGAATATTGTTGAGTGAACAATATTCAAGATTAAGAACAATAAGAAAAACAACACTCTTGTTAGATGTGCTTTCGGACATCTTCTTAGTAGGCAACCTGTCACCGTATTCACGCACGGAAACTATTCAAAGAGAAACTAGAGTGATCAAGGTACAAGAAGACACTTGTGTAACCTGAAGGTTACACACGCTGTCCTACACCTCTTTTAGTACTTGTCCACTAAAGTAAATCTTGACATTAAGGCATTTCAACTTTAGTAAACTTCATACTTAGCAAGAACTTCATGAAACTTCAGATTGTTTAGAATGACATTCAATATGACAATGTCAAACTGTACTTTTAATTGATGATTGTGTGTTATTTCAGTTTCTTCCATATCATAATATCCCTAACAAAATAACTATGACTTCACGAATTAACACATAGTATTAAACAGGGAATCAACTCCAATGCAAGCCACCATGTTCTGTGTGTCAAAAATGATTGCAATAGGCTTAGTTTAAACCAACAAGACAAAAATTTTCGTAAAATCAACATTTCCTACTCGTAATCCTAAGAACCCTAACTTTGAACCCTTACTCTGAATCCTACTCAATCCCTAAGTGAATGGATGCAACGAGAGGAGAGAGGGGAGGGAGAGGGTGATTCTCACCTCGAGACAAGGACGACGGCGAGCACGCTGGACGATGAGGGCCTTCTCCTTCACGGATCAAGGGCGATCGCGACCTCCTCCTCCACGAAACGAGCGACCCCTCCTCTTGGCGTGGCGATCGCGACCTCCTCCTCCCGGATCGCGACCTCCTCCGGCACGGGCCTGCTCCTCCACGCAGCCAAGCGATCGCGACCTCCTCCACGAAACGAAAGCGCGACCCTCCTCTTGCAAGTGGCGATCGCGACCTCCTCCTCTGGATCGACCTCCTCCAGGCACGGCCTGCTCCTCCAGCCTTGGCAGCATCGGGCGGTGGCGGTGGTGGTGTCTGTGAGATGCAGCCGTGCGTGCAGTGTGGTGTCTGTGAGATGCAGATCGAGCGACGCAGTTGACTAGTCCAACCCACACACGCGTAGCGCACCCTGGCCAAGTGCGCTACGCGTGTGTGGGTTGGACTACCAGATAAGAGGGCGGCCATCCCTTCTGTTAGCACTAGTACTGTCATAGCCCACTGGTTCTGCCCCTTATTAGCTCTATTGTAAACTATGAGCACCCAGGTTCGAATCCTGGTGCTCCACTTTTTTATTTTTATTTTAAAAATACTTTTAAATGTACCAAAAAATGTCCAAAAGTGGTGATTTATGCCATACAAGTTTTGTTTTGTTTTTAAAATACTTTTAAATATTCCAAAAATGCAAAAAGTAGTGATATATGTCATAAAAGTGTTACAAATATGATTCAAAGTATAACTAAATTTCATAATAATTTGTCCATGAATATTACAATCTTTTTTCACCATGCGTTTACAATATTTTTTGAGCTAGCGTTTACAATCTTTTTCCCTTCTTTGTCGCGGTTGAATAATTTAGCCCGGCACTTTAATGTTTCTTCTTCGAACGGGCTACCTTTTTGGGTAGGGTTGTCCTTTTCTTCTTGCGATGTATGTTGCCGCATCGTAGTCGCCATCTTCAATCTTTGGATCGCCAGATCGGTCAAGTCTTGCTCATTGGCGACTCCATCCATTCCGATGATGTTCCTTTTTCCTCTCCTCACGACAACACGGCTAGGCTTTGTCGGGTCGGTAATGAAAAACATTGGTCCACTTTGGTAGCCGCACCACGGTTCATTTTTCGCGCCACGTTTGCACCGTGCCTTGGATTTGGCTGCTTGTATAACCATGGTTGTGAAATACCGGTCTTCTCTTCGACGTTCTTTGCCCATCCGACACGGAACATCGGCACCTTTTCTACACAGATAGTCGAGCTCCCGGATCTCCTCGATTCTTCCGTAGAATCTTTCCTTCACGTTGTCATCGGTGTAGAATTCGCTACGCTCGAAGTTCGATAATCACACTTGTTGTCCTTTTCCTCCGTGTAGAATGTGTAGCCGTTGATATCATACGCTGATAGGTCACCAGGTTTTGCATCGGTCCTGCGACAAGGTGAATATGATCTTTTCCGTGTCGGAAGAATGCGAGCTGGGATTATCAAGGAGCGTCCGCCTAAACCAACGCGTGAAATCTGAGTTGTGCTCTTTGATTATTTCTCCTCGTCCTCTGTATGCCATCGTATTTCTTCTCGATTAACCTTTTGTGCTTCGCACCCAAGGATCGACCAGTTCTAAATGCTGTAAGCGACGAGGTTTGCTCGATCAAAGTCTGGCGTCGAAAATCGAAGTCTGATGCGATGCGACGACCTCTCGGTGACCAGATCCGTCGAGCTTGCAAGGTGTTCATTGACGGGAAGACCGACAGGTTCTCGATGTCTAGATAATTCGTGCGAAGAGATGCACTCTTCGCCGTAAAGCCCTTGGCTATGCTTCCATCCGGACGGGACCTTGCGAACGTATCCTTTGATGTGTCCGCTCATCCTTTCAACGCCATCATGCTGCGGAGAAACATCGGCCCGAGTTGTACGATGTCCTCCACGACATGGACCAGCAGATGCACCATAATGTCGAAGAATGCGGGTGGAAGTAGACCTCAAGCTCACATAGTATCACCACGATCTCCCCCGTAGCCTTCCGAGCTGATTCAAGCCAATCGACTTCCTAGAGATGACGCCGAAAAACTTGCATAGGCCAAATAACGCTTCACGGACGTGCTCGTCCATTATCCCTCTTAGTGCGACCGGAAGTACTGCGTCATTAGCACGACATACCGTGAGACTTCATGCCATCGAACCTCTCGCCTCGCCTAGGTATTTGCTTATCCCGGCCCGCTCGTACCTTCACCATCTCCAGAGCCTCTTCATCATCTCGCCTGCTTCGCCGCGTGATGATGATCACCGTCTCCATCATCTACGCCATCGCTTATCCAACGAGTGTATCCATCCATGAAACCATGGCGGGCAGTGCGCTGCAGATTCCCGGAACTGGGTCGATCACCCATTGAGTTTGCATCTTCTCGCACGGACATCTTATATCTGTCTTGTTATTTCAGATCATGTCGGCGTCAGACATTTCAAAAATCTAGCCACAATGCCTTCGCTCATTATGCGGACCATTTTTGCTCGCACGATGTACACGGTACAATTTTGAAGTCTATTAGAACCACATAATGAATGCATGCATGCAATGGTCGATAGAAAATTTCGGCATGACCTATCCTAAAATTAGGACCTTTGTGAAATGCCAAAGTCTTGCCAAAATGGAAATGAATCAACATTTTGGCAAAACAATGGCAACTTGTTCACATACAAACACAAGAGAGAGAGAGACCGATCCATACACACATGAACATATCATTATCCTCTCCATACACACATGCATGAGCATCATCGATACTCTCCATATACACACACATATGACCATCGATCCTAGCTCTCCACACATACACACATCATGACATGAGCATCGATCATCTACATACATATGAGCACATGCATCATCCATATACACATGAACACATCCTTACATGGACAACTTACGAGATGAGAGACCGATCATGAGAAAGATGGAAAGGAGAGGTGCGCGTGGCCGACCGGAGACGGATAGATGAGAGACCGAGACCTCCTCTATTACTTATGTAACATCCAAAGCAAGTTTTACATGCTAAAATGGTGAATGTGTGGAGAAATTGAGGTGGGAAGGAGAAGATCCCGACTAGATCTAAGGAGGAAGAAGAAGGGCAAAGTGAAGTGTGGGGTGGTGGATGTGGTCACATGTGCACATAAAGTGCTTTTTAAAAATCGACACATCCGTGGCGCACACGGCAAGAGTGCGCCATGTGAGTAAACTTCGTGGCGCACTATGCAGTGCGCCATGACAGTTTCGCCTGTGGGCGCCGGGCGGAGTGCGCCAGGTTAGTGACCGCCTCGAGGCGTAGGTGGGCATGCGCCAACGTGGCGCACCATGCACACGTGCGCCCAGATGACCCTAACAACCGTGGCGCACGTGCATGGTGCGCCATGAAGTTTGGCGTGGGCCAACAAGGCCCTCGCCCACATATCTGTGGCGCACTAGGGTCATGTGCGCCACGGTTGTTCTAGTTACTAGTAGGGCACTGCCCACAGGTGAGCCACGCCTGTTTTAGCCGTGGGGCACTTCAACCATGTGAGCCACGGATGTGCTGATTACCTATAGCCGTTTTCCTAGTAGTGTAAGGCTTGGTTTAAATCTTTTTATTTTTAGAAAAGTAATTTCTACTCATTGAAAAACTACTTAAGATTTAATATTCTCCAAACTAAACATGGGATCATGTTGACACATGTCATCACCACATATTGTAGTCCATGTGAATGTGATTTAAAGTGGTGTCACAATTTAATAAGGTTTTACCCTTTTATTTTAATTAATTAAAGTGGCTAGAAATGCTTATGGAGCATTCTTTTATTACTTGAGCAATATTTATGCAAGTAAACCTATATATTTTTATATATTCTGAAAGGTATGGTTAAATGTGATTTTTGAGAGTTTAAATCAACTCAAAATCTATTATGGTTTAAATTTGAAAAATGTTTGAATGCAGAAAAGCTTCTGCCTTGTTATTTTTACTATGGGTGATCTACAGATCCGAATGACTTGAATCCAACGGGCTTGGATTCAGCATTCACAGACCTTTCCAACAAAATTGGTTTCATCCAATTTGGTGCACTGAATCGATCTGGGTTGATTTTTGAAGTTGAGTACAGAAGTGTGTTTGAATTTAAAAAGAAAAAGGTTTAATTTGAATCATTGGCTGCTGGAAATTCTAACGGGCCGGCCTGCTAAGCGCAGTGCTCCCGCGGGATGCTTAAGTGGGTGTCCCCACTCGTCAGTGACACGGGGCTGGGCGAAGCGGTATGGGGCAGCGTGGATCGTTCGATCTTGTTCTAATCTAACGGCTGGGAGTCATCGTCGACGCGAGACAACTCCAGCGAGAACGAAACCTAGCGCGGCCAGTGAGGGTCGCTGGGGGCTCACCGGGGTACTGGCGAGGGTCGGCGAGGCGGGCGAACGACGAAGTCAACGACGGCGAACTCAGGGGTGGTCGCGGCAGCTCCTGGGGCGGCTCCAATCGCTGGCTCCTTTCTTCTCCGGCAGCGACAGGCTCCAGTGAAATTCCGGCGAGGTGGTGCTCGCCTTGCTCTCAGAATGGTGTGGCACGATCGGTGAGCAGAGGGGAGTGAGATGGTGTGAAGAAATCGAGCGGGGGTGGCCTCTATTTATAGTCGAGCGAGGGACATGGGCGACGCAGTGAGCTCGTCGGCGACGTTGAGCGGCTAAAGGCATGGGCAAGGGTAGGGGACGGTGCTGTGTCTCCTGGCGATGCTCAACGACATGGTCTCGAGGCATGGGGCGGTGCGGCTTGGTCTGGAACGGGCGGTGCTCTGCGCGGCAGAGGCGGCGTCTTCGACGGCGGGCGGTCGCTGTATGGCACGGGGCGACAAACGGGGATGTCTGGCGGTCTATTGGGTCGGTGGTGATCGTGTGTGCACGCGGTGAGGGCGGCGCGCGGTCTGTGGACGCTGGTCGAGGGTGGCGCTCTGGCGCATGCTCGGCATGGTCTGGGCGTGGCTTGTGCGCGTGGTCCAGGGCTTGGCAACAATCGCGGCTGGGACAGGTAGTGGCGATGGACGGTGGGCTACCTCCCAGACAAGGTTGGCATGGCTAGTTTTCCTCTAGCCTGCTGTCCACATTGGGGTGCCAAGGTTGGCTTCGGCTGTTCACCATTGATGGCAATGGCAAGCTCACAGTGGTGCTAGTGCCTGGCTAATCTTCCTAGATGATCTACTGAGCTGTGTGTGAGCTAACTAGGGAACAAGTTAGGCCAATTTTATTGCACACTATAGTGTTTGCGTTTGTTTGATTTGTGTCTGCAACCTGTTTGATGAAATGGCCGCATGAAATCAAGTTTTGAATTTTGAAATGAATTTTGGTGGGTTTGCTAGATTGGTGCTGGTGAGTCTGCAGATGCTTGGGTTTTGAAAGTTGAGCTTGTTTGAGTGTGTTTTGAAAAAGTGGGATCTTCCCATATGAAGAAAATTCAATTTTGAATTGTCATTTAAACTATGCAATTGAAAGTTTCTGGATGATCACAAAGTGGGCCTTGATACTCTATTATGAGTACATTCAAGGGGTGCAAAGATCTAGAAAAGTTTCTGTTAGGTTCTGAAAGTTTGAGACATCCAAAGTAGGCATGAGAGTTAAATTGGCCAAAATGACCATTCACTTAATATATTTGTTTTGATTTACTTGTCTTTAAAGAAAGTGTGGGAAATGTTTTAGATGATGTTCATTTCACCTAAGAAACATTTTACAAGCAATGGATCACACAAACAAGGTGGTTTTTAAAGAAATTCCAAATCCATGCATACACATATACATGCATTCATGAGTTTATTTAGAAAAGTTTTTGTTAACCCTAATCTTGATGATTAGTGTTTGATGATCTAAGTTTGGTATTTTTGGGATGTTACAGACCTTCCCCCCTTAAACAAAATCTCGTCCCGAGATTTGAAAAAGGACGAAAAGATTACCTAGGATTTGAAGAGATCGGGAAACTCCGTCCTGATGTGATCTTCGTGTTCCCAGGTAGGTTCCTCTTCTGTGTGGTTGCTCCACTGAATCTTGAGAAACTTGATGCTTCGGGTTCGGGTAGTTCAAAAAGATTCTTCCAAAATGCGGATGGGCACTTCGGGATAGGTCATGTCATCGTTGATCTCTATGGTTCGATGATCGATATTCTTGAACACTTCGGTCTTCTCGGGGACTTCGAGACACTTGCGAAGTAACGAGATATGGAACACATTATGCACAGCTGACATCTCTTCAGGTAGTTACAATTGATACGATACTTCTCCTCGACGGTTCAAAATTTTGAAAGGTCCGATATATCTGGGGGCTAACTTTCCTTTGAGTTGGAAACGCTGCATTCCCTTCAATGGCGACACTTTCAGATAAACAAAATCTCCGATGTTGAAGGCGAGGTCTCGACGTCTCTTGTCGGCATAACTCTTCCGCTGGATTGGGCGGTCTTGAGGTGCTCACGAATCTTGTGAACCTTCTCTTCTGCTTCTCGTAGGATGTCGGGTCCGAAGATCTGACTCTCTCCTACTTCCGACCAGTTCAAAGGGGTGCGACACTTTCTTCCGTACATGAATTCAAATGGGTCCATTTGCAAACTGGCTTGGTAACTATTGTTGTAAGAAAATTCTGCAAACGATAGACAGTCTTCCCACTTGGATCCATATTCTAGCACATATGCTCTAAGCATATCTTCGAGTATTTGGTTTACTCGCTCCGTTTGTCCATCGGTCTGAGGGTGATACGCCAGATCTTGAAATCTAGGCGGTTCCTAAACCTTCTTGGACTTTCTTCCAGAATCTCGAGGTAAACTGAGTTCCTCGATCCGATACTATGTTCTTGGGGACTCCGTGCAAACTAACTATTCTAGCGATGTACAACTCCGCTAGCTTCGAACTCTGATAGGTGGTTTTGACGGGCAAGAAATGGGCGACTTTGGACAATCTGTCCACTATGACCCAAATAGAGTCATTTCCCCTACTAGAAGTAGGTTGTCCAGTGATAAAGACCATTCCTACAGAATCCCATTTCCATTCCGGAATCTGCAAAGGTTGCAACAATCCAGCGCGTCTTTGATGTCCTGCCTTGACTCGCTGACATATATCATATTTAGCGATATAGCTTCCGATTTCTCTCTTCATCTTATGCCACCAAAATTGCTCTTTCAAATCTTGATACATCTTAGTTCCTCCGGGATGGATAGAATAAAGAGTATCATGAGCCTCCTTCAAGATAACTTCTTTTAACTCAGAATCTGATGGTACACAAAGGCGTCCTTTGTACCACAAAACTCCTTCTTCGTCCTCGGTGAATCCGGGTACTTTGCCTGTACCGATACGACGCTTGATTCCGTCGATACTAGCATTTCCCTTCTGCGCCTCTTTAATCTGACTGATCAAAGTGGGCTGAAGTTCTATGCTAGCCAAAAATCCTTCACTTACTAATTCCATTCGAAAATCTTCCATCTCTTTGTGCAAACTTGGTTACTCCTTCAAAATCACGGAGTTCAAGCGGCACGGCAATCTGCTAAGGGCATCGGCTACCACATTGGCTTTACCAGGGTGATAGTGAATGTCCAGGTCGTAATCCTTGATTAGCTCAATCCATCTTCTCTGCCTCATATTCAACTCTTTCTGAGTGAACATATAATTTAGGCTCTCGTGATCCGAATAAATCTCACAACGGTTTCCCATCAGGTAATGTCTCCATGTCTTCAGGGCTAGAACTACGGCTGCGAGTTCGAGGTCATGGGTTGGGTAATTTTGTTCATGTTGCTTCAATTGTCGCGATAGATAAGATATAACTTTGCCTTCTTGCATTAGCACACATCCGAGACCAATCTTGGATGCGTCACAATACACATCGAAGGGCTTCGTGATATCCGGCATGATCAAGATTGGGGCTGAAATCAATCTCCTCTTGAGTTCTTGAAAACTCGCTTCACATTTGTCGGTCCATTCAAACTTCTTGTCCTTCTTCAGCAATTAGGTCATGGGTCGGGCGATACTCGAGAATCCTTCTACGAATTTGCGGTAATATCCCGCCAATCCGAGAAAAGCACGAACTTGGGTTTGAGTGGTTGGGGCTTGCCAATCTTCTACATCTTTCACTTTTGCAGGGTCAACGGTAATTCCTCTGGCTGATACAATGTGACCGAGGAATCCTACCTCCTGTAACCAGAATTCACATTTGCTGAACTTGGCATACAACTGATGCTCTCTAAGGGTTCCAAGAATGGTCCTTAGGTGTAGCTCATGTTCTTCTTCTGATTTGGAAAAAATCAGAATGTCATCGATGAAAACAATGACAAACTTATCCAGGAAGTCCATAAAAATCTTATTCATGAGATTCATGAAATAAGCGGGGGAATTGGTTAATCCAAAATACATGACTGTATACTCGTACAATCCATATCTGGTGGTAAAGGCAGTCTTTGGAATATCCCCTGCACGAATCTTGAGTTGATGATAGCCAGTTCTAAGATCAATCTTAGAAAACACCTGGGCACCGGTCAACTGATCAAACAAATCTTCTTTCTTGGGCAATGGGTACTTGTTCTTGATGGTGACATCATTCAACTTCCGATAATCCGTACACAAACGGTTACCTCCATCCTTCTTGTCCACAAACAAGAAAGGTGATCTCCATGGGGACGCACTTGGTTGAATCAATCCGATTTCCAGCATGGAATCCAACTGCTTCTTCAGTTCTTCTAACTCCGATGGGTTCATACTATAGGGTCTCTGGGCTATGGGTCCTGTTCCGGGGATTAGTTCAATGATAAACTCGATATCCCGATCTGGAGGCATACCGGGCAAAACATCTGGAAATACATCAGGGTATTCACAGACTATCCGGACTTGGTCAATGGTAGGTTGGGCTAGACTCTTGTTACACTTGAATTGGCGAGGTAAGGTTTCAGATATATGCTCTAGTGATATTCCGGCGGTACTGGTCATGGTGATGGCTTTCTTGGCACAGTCAATCAATCCCTTATGTTTGGACATCCAATCCATTCCTAGTACTACTTCCAAACCTTTAGTTCAGAGTACTATTAGATTAGCATAAAAATCTATGCCATGGATTCAGATAGGGACGACTTTGCAAATTTGCCTAGCCTTGGTGGTGGATCCGGGAATTTGTACAATCATCACATGCTTCAATTTGGTTGGTTGAATTTTACTAGTGCAGGCAAATTCCTCGGTGACAAATGAATGCGATGCACCAGAGTCAAACAACACTCTTGCAAGTACTGAATTAACAGAAAACATACCCAGCATGACGTCCGGCGCTTCCTGAGCTTCTTCAGCATGCATGAGAAAAAGACGGCCATTGCGGTTGAGTGAATTCCCTGGGGCAAATCTTCTCCCTGGCTGGACACGACGCTGCTGCTGAGCTGGGACATTGGCGTTGGGGGCTGTAGCATTCTTCTTGTTGGGGCACTCGTTGGAATAGTGGCCTTTATTTCCACAGTCATAACATGTCACTTGTGACTTGTCCTTGGCTGCGACAGGTACAGCATTGCTTCCAGTCCTCGGGGCAGTGTTGGGGTTGGCGGTAGCATTGTTGTTGTTGAACTTGGGTGGGGCACGAGTGAAATTGCTAGAGTTATGGGGTTGTTGTGATTTCCTCCGGGTCTAGGGTTTCCACGGTTGGGGTAGGTCGGACGGGTCATAGGGGGTCTGTTGGTTCTTGGGGCAAATCCTGGAGATGGGTTGGGGCGATAATTTGGGGTCTGATGGGTTCCTGGTTGATGCATCATGCGACGCTTGCGGTTCTCATTGGCCTGGTTGATCTTTCCTTCCATATGGATAGCAGAGTCGACAAGGGCTTCAATATCAACAAAGGGGATATTGACTAACACTGTCTGCATCTCGTCATGCAGACCATTCAGGAACCTTTCTTTCTTCTTGGCTTCTGTGTCTATCTCGTCCGGGGCATACCTAGCTAATGACAAAAATTTGTCACGGTATTCCACTACAGTCATCCTTCCTTACTTCAGCTCTCTGAACTCGTCTCTCATTCTCTTGATCAAACCTGGTGGTACATGGGTTCTGCTGAACTTGACCTTGAATTCCTCCCAGGTCATCATCTGGCCTCCGGTCATGGCACGAACACTGTTCCACCATGCCCTGGCATCTCCGGCTAGATAGTGGGTGGCAAATAGAACTTTCTCGTTGGCTTTGACTCCTGCTACTTCCAAGTAATTTTCCATGGTTTGCAGCCAATCATCGGCGTCTAGGGGTTCTTCTGACTTGGTGAAAACAGGTGGGTTGGTATTCTGAAAATTCTTGAGCTTAGATCCATGGTTGTCCTGATTTCCATGGCCTTGGTTTTTGTGGGCTAGCTGGGCTATCTGTTGCAGAGTGGCTAGGTTGGCTTGACGTTCCGCTCTTTCATCTTCGCGGTCAGAGGTCAACATTTGCAGAATCTGCAACATCGGATCCGGGGCTGAACCACTTCCTCCATGTGGCATATGAAGATTTAGATAAATCATGAGAAAAGAGGGAAATTTTCTAAGGTTTGGGGTGTTTGAAAAGTTTTAAAGGTTTGACTCAGATTTTTCTAGCAACTTGCTTTTTCATTTATTCATTCATAGCACACAGTACAACACACACCACAACAAGGAAAAACAGATGGTTTTAAGAACCATTCTGAAATCTACGATACAGTGGGACCGACGACTATTCACTACGCTAGTGCTCAGTGCTACTACTCCTCGGAGTCTGTGGCTTCATCATCTTCATTATCATCGATGAAGTCGAAATCATCCTCATCGGTGAAGAAGTCCATGGCCTGATCCTCCAGAAAATCATCGTCATCACTGAGATAAGAGTAAGGGTCTCCACGAAGATCCTCTCCGGCATTCTCCCTTTCCTCCAACTGCATGTCCCTCTCGTGGATGGTCTCTTCCAGAGATGAGATGCGGTGGCGAAGACGGGCAATAATGCGCTCCTTCTTGTCGAGTTGACGGCGACGAGACTTGCAATCCTTTGCTAGCATGGCTATGGTCTGATCCTTCGTCTTGATGATGGCAGACTTGTGGTTGCAATAGTCACGGCAGTTGTCCAACTCCTGCTGACGATCATACATCATGAAGCTAAGGTGGTCCAATTGAGTCTTCAGCTCGGGGTGGTATGGGGCTTCCAGTGGTTGTCCATTTGCATCATGCCTTGGGAAAAACTCAAAGCAAGTACGCTTGATCTGATTGATGCTCTGCCCACACAGACGGGAAAGAGCTTCCTGCATTGCTCTGGCAAGTCCATCGAGCCAGTTGTTTTCCCTTAAGGTAAACTGAATTCCCTCTGCAGTGGGAGGTTCAATCTTTCCTCGGAGACTTGCAACAATTAGCCACTGCAGATCTTCTCCTCCTTGATCATTGAGCTGAGCTCCGAAGAACTCGGGGTGTGGACGCTCCAGAAGTTCCGAAAGCTGAACCAGATCCCTCTCAAAGATAAGGTCTCCTCCATTCCCCAACTGATAAAACTTGCTGTACTTCACGTCCATCTATAAAAATAGAGGATGAGTAGATTAGTGGAGTGATCAAGTGTGTAAAAATTTTATGTATTTTGCAAGAGTTTTTTGAGGAACATGAATTTTTATGAAAGAATCAAAGAGATAAGAATGAGAATAGGTTTTTGTAAATATTTGTTTTTCTTTGGTTTTGAAACTAAGTTTTTGGTTCAACGTCCAGTCTAACTAGGGTCTCCAATGGTCAGGATGGCTCTGATACCAACTTTTCAACACCCGGATTTTTCAATCCTAGATGCTGGTTATGCCATACATCGCAATCCCAGGATTACCATTTTTGCGAGACATAACAGAATTGGATACCATAGTACATCATCCGCTACAACGATACATAAGTTCTTACACAAATAGGGATCTCATGATCTAGTTCATCAAACAACATCAAGCAGCGGAATACGTAATAATAACGGTAGCATAGGCGAAGCTCCATCTTCAGGGTCACAGGCAATGCTGACGATGGGAGATGATCCTAGTTGTCGTAACCTTCCTGGGGTCCATCTTCCAGGTACTCCTCTTCATAGTCTGGCCATGGGAATAGCCAGGGACAAAGCCATGAGCACTCTTTAAGTACTCGCAAACTAATACTAACAGGTAAGGGGTTTTTGGATAATAGGACACTAGGCTCTAGGGTTGTTTTGCAAAAAGCCAGGTTTATCTCTACTCAGTTCCAAAGCTAGTCACAATTTTATAACTCCTAAGTGGGATCTTATAATTCAGGTCACAACTCTGCTGTGGTCAAGTCAAAGTCTCAATTCGTTTCACAAGTCATTTTGAAAAGTCTGACGGGGGAACATTATGGCCACTCCAACTGTCCATAACCGCGGACGCGGCTATTCGAATAGTTTGACACTATGCAGAGATTGTACACTTTCACCACAACATTCAATACATCCGTCAGGAACAAATCCTGAATTCACCATACTCAGTATGCGGATAATCAATCCTAACCTTTCGATTACACGCCCTAGTATAAGCACCTCTCCTGTGAGTTTGGCCTCCCAACCATGACCAACTGTCATCTTGGGTACTGCACAGGTGGACAATCTTCACAAGGTAGCCTCAACTCAGACCTTGGCCATGAGGGAACTAATACTACGGAATATAAGTTTCCAGTCAAGCCCTACCCAATATTCGGGTATTGTGGTTGTACGCTAAAATTGGAATGGTATCGCATCCAGACAACCATCAGTTTTATAAAGGGCTAAGGCTCATGCCTCAACATTTTCATCACCAAAATCATCAAGTGTTTGGAAACACATGTCCAAAACATTTCAATAGAATGATCCATCATTCCAAGGTTTTCATAACCATTTTTCCTCCAAGTAATCCCATCTAAAGTTGATCAAGTTTTATGCTTAGCACTAGCATCTACAGGTGGGGGTAATCACTGATGAGGGGGGGGGGGGGTAAACTAGTGGGGTTTTAACTAAGTTCAAACTCATGCCTTAGGATGACATCAAGGTTTCTAGCTTAGGCCAAATTTTATGCTCTTTATGCAACCTTCAGCACAACTGGCTAGTATCTACCAAACTCTTAGGTAGACTCTAAGTAAGCTTTGATAAAGAAATAAAGTAAGAAGCTTGCACATAAAACTAGGATTTGGGTTATCAAATGGGTAATCTTGCAAGGGTTAGCTTGCATAGGTATAGTATCAGCTTGCACATTCACTAGTAGTATTTGGCTTGCTAAAGTAGAGTGTCTTGCAAGTTTTAGCTTGCCTTGTGCAGAGCAGTGGTTGAAGTTCTCCTCGGCTTCTTCTTCGTAGTATCCTCCTTCCTCCTCGTAGCCTTGGTCGGTACTAGCGTCTATGAATAAATACGAGGTACACAATCACCAAACAATACTTAACTACTTGCAATCATCACACACAAGGGTCATATAGATGATCTAGCATCATCTCTAACATTACAAGGTTAAGGCTTGGTTTAAATCTTTTTATTTTTATAAAAGTAATTTCTACTCATTGAAAAACTACTTAAGATTTAATATTCTCCAAACTAAACATGGGATCATGTTGACACATGTCATCACCACATATTGTAGTCCATGGGAATGTGATTTAAAGTGGTGTCACAATTTAATAAGGTTTTACCCTTTTATTTTAATTAATTAAAGTGGCTAGAAATGCTTATGGAGCATTCTTTTATTACTTGAGTGTGGCATCCCGCAAAACCACTACTAGAAAATTGCGTTGATTTTGTGCATTGCATCGTCATCATCATGCATTGTTTGTGTGAACTATTTCGAAAAACCTAGTTTTACTTTGTACAAATACCCCTCTTTCTTTCAAATGCAAAACCCTGATCGTATCGGATATTTTATTTACCTGTAAACTAATTGCAAAGTAGCCTTGTTTTAAAATAAACAAGACAAAACAAACACATATTTACAAACTAATAAAACCTAGACTCTAAATCCTATATCTACCTAGTCCCAATCTACCCACCAACCGCAGCGTGCCACCTCACCCCTCCCCCAATTCCCTACCCACCCCGCCACATCATCAATCCAGCCCCTCTCTCCTTCTCTCACCCTAGCCCATCCTACCCTCTCTCACTGTCCCCCGGGTCCTCTCTCCTGTCCCTGGCCCCACCAGACCCACACCCCACCAACCAGCTCCCTCTCTCCCCACGCTGCCCACCACGGGTCCCACACAGCCCCACATGCGCCTCCTCCTCACCCGCTCCCGCTCCCCACGCCACCCGTCGCTCCCCATCCCTTCTCCTCCACCTCCGGCCGCGCCTCCACCTCCTCTGCTGCTGGCTGCCCGGCCTCAGCCTCCAGCTGCCTCTGCCCCTTCCCGTCGGCCCGCCAGCTGGCCCTCCCTTCCTCCCGTGCCGTCTCCTACCTCCGCGCCTCCCGCCACCCGCCTCTCCCTCAGCAGCGCCTCGGCCGCGCCCTGCGGCCGCCTCCTCCGCGCCCGCTCCCTCGCCGGCGCCGCTGCTCTCCACCGGCCCCCTCTTCGCCCCGAGCTCCTCCAGCCTCTTCCCCGCGACCCCTCGCCTCCACCATCCTCCCGCGCCGCCCCCGCGACCCTCGCCCCGCCCGCGCCCCCGCCCCCTCTTCTCCGGTCACCGCGCGCGCCCCCGCCTCCTCTTCTCTGGCCACCGCGCGGCCCTCCTCTCCCATGCGGCCTTGCAGCCGCGCCGGCGCGCTCGTCACCGGCGCCCGCTGACCTCCGTCCGCCCGCGCCGCAGCTTCCCCTCGGCCGCGTCTCCTCCAACCTCGCCTCGCCGACCCGTGCTGCCGGCGAGCCGCCGCCTCGCCGCCGGCTGCCGCTGGCCTCCTTCCGTCATGAAGCTCCCCTCCAACCGCCACTCCGCGCCCCACGGGCCTTGCAGCGCCGCCGCCGCCAGGGACAGCGGGCCCCGTCTCCAACCTCCGCCGTGGAGCTCGCCGCCCGGTGCTCTTCCTCGGCCAGCGTGCCATTCGCGCCCGCCTCGCGGTCCCCTGATGGCCACCCCGTGCGTCACCAATGCTCGTGTAGGAGCATAGTAACCGCCAAGATCGACACCGACCCGACAGAGACCCGAGCGAGCCCGATGAACCATCGATGACCCTCGAAGAACCACCGACAAGGGTATCAAACGCCATGATCGGCTTCATGGATCCTCATGAACTCCGACGCGGAACCAAGTTCACTACGAGCAACCAAAGCCGGAGCCTTCAAGGTTGTCGGTGGAAACCCAGAGGATCCCCGGACGCCAAGACCGTCGACATGGATACCGAAGGACGCCGAGCGCCAAGTACTTTCCTCGGACGCCAAAACCCGAACCGGAAGGACGCCAAGATCGCCACAAGGACGACAAGTTCTACTTCCGAACGACAAGACCGGCCGATCCGTGGACCCGACAAGATCGACCGCTTGGAACCAAGATCTCCGGCACGTCACGACAAGTTCTCCGTCTTGTATCCGATGGTCGAGACCCCGAAGCCCCGACGCCCCGGACCCCGAAGACCGATCCCCGAGACCGAAACCTCGGCACGCCAAGATCTTCTCCTCGGAACGCCATGACCGCCGACAACATGGCCCGACCACCGCGAATGCGCCAAGATCTACCCCGTTACCCGAGAACGATCCCGCCGAGACCGAACCCGTCGAACCCTGGACCCTGAGACCGACCCCGAACCCCGGAACCCCAAGATCTGCCGAACCCTAATGTGTGACCCTGATCCGAGCCCTATTTTATAAATGCCATCTATATAAATTGTTGCATATTAAATTGTTCATGCAGGCCTATTTGTCTGTGGTTTGGGGGCCTTATGCCAATTCACCATATAATTAAATATGGGGCCCATATGCGGGCAAATCTAGTCTTATATTGGCCTCATTAAAATTGGTGTAGCGAACCGGTAACTTCTCGTGCCTTGTTATTACAACATTTAATTTGCGGGGTAGATAAATAACTGGAACCATCTAATTAATTGTCGGGACCCCCGGTTCCGCTTAATATTGCCTAATTGCATCGCATCTTTGCCATGCCATACCTCATACATGCATCATGCCGATCTTTCGTCGTAGTATTAAATACTGCATCCGGTGTTTATTCTAGTGTTTTGCTTCTTCGCGGATAAGGCCGTTGAGTTGATGTGAGCTTCGCCCCGATCTTCGGATGAACCTTCGACAATGTTTTCAGGCGAGCATCTCCCCCTTTCTACCTATCTTACTTTTATAGTATTTATTCCCTCCTGTTGATCTATTGCTATCTGTGTTGCGATGCTCTAGTTTTCGTACCCGTGATATCCCTCGCAGCCTTATATTGCCGTGGACACATCCTATTACCTGTTGTTTGGTAGATAGTTGGACCTGCGCGTCGTAGTCGCTTGCTCAAGTGCTGTTGCGTGTCGCCAAGTACCACAGTTGTTGGAGTATTTGCCGCATGTTCGAGGTTGGAGATGATCTTGGCTTTACTTATCGATCACTTTAATTACTGTTTAACAACTAAAATTGAAGTAAGTAAGCAGAGGCATCGGTGGGTGATAGATAATATTTGGTTTCCGACCGCCCACTTGTGTCCCGTAGGACCCCGAGTGCTTGATACCTGTTCCTTGATTTATCGCGCTATCCACATCCGGGAGGATTATGGGACCCCCCTGAGCCAGAGCTTGATTCATTCTTATTTCTTGGGGCCACAAACTAGTTTGAGGTTTTATTTACGATTCTGTACTTATGCCATGCTTTACTGTATTATTTACGATTGTGCGAGGAGCACACTGTACTGTTTAGGTAAGCGGAGTGTTTTCGCGGTATCGACAAGCCCAGTTTTGGGTTCCCAGTCGTTTACAGCCATTGACGCAAACCTTGAGTCCGTCTCGGAGTCAGCTAACTTCGTTGCGGGTCTACTCAATGGGGTGGCCCCCTGAAATATTTCTGAATCCTGTGATTACTTTGTCGTGAAGGCCTCGTTGGGTTTTGATTTGGTTTTTCCGAGGTTGATCGAGTGTGTGTTGCTATTTGTGCACCCCGGCCGGGTAAAACTTTCTGAAAGCCGTGTCCGCGGTTATGGACGACTTGGAGCACAGTATCTCGATCATAGACAACTATAACTAAAGTAGTGCTATAAAGTTGACTTTATAATGACTAGTAATCAACTTTACTATAATGGAATGGCTAAGTAAAACTGCCAACAATTGCTTGTTTGAGTTGTCGCTTGCGACCATTGTACCTGACTAGTAAGTATTGCAACTACAACGGAATGGCTAAATAAAAGTACCAACAACTGCTGGGTTTTGGGGTTATCTCATGCTATCTGTATCTGACTAGTAAGTGTCGCAACTACAACGGAATGGTTAACTAAAACTGCCCACTGCTTATTTTATCAGGATGATTATCTACACCTGACTAGTAATTGCTACAACGATAACTGAATAAATAAAACTGCCAACTGTGTGAGTTCCTCGGTTGACTTCCTCGTTTGGTCTCGAGGGGGAATACCCGGAAGGGTTGGTTTGGTGGTAGAATCAGGTTGGTTCCGAATAGGTCTTTCTTATCCCTCTCTGATAACCGCCAGTCGTATCGAGTCTCTATAGGTTGTTTAGTGCATGCTGCCGCTGCCGCTCAGTCCACCATACCTATGTAGGCGAGGACCGCCGAATTCTAGCCTCGCCATGTACTGGCCTCAGTACTGACGCTCCTCTTTTTCCTTTGCCTTTGTCGGCACCCCTTTTGTTTAGCAGGTTTTGAGATCGACGTCGTTAGCAGGGTTACCCTTCCGGCTTGGCCTGGGCAGGGTTATGGACGCCATTTGTTATTCTTCAGGGCTCTTAGCCCCATTTGCATCTTGTCCGTAATCGGACGCTCTATCATTTTCAAGGTGATTTGGATCTTTGTACATTATATCTGTATTCTTGACTCATGGAGTCGTGTTGTAAATATATTTGTTCTGTGGGTCCCATCGAGGACTGTTGTGTAATGTTATTACTTCGTTTTCCACCCGCACGAAAGTGCCTGGTGGGCACCTTTGAATCGTTTCTATGCGGGTTTGGCGGGTTTCGCTAAAACTTGCATAGGGCCGATTCTGAGGGTGTTACATTGAGCAATATTTCTGCAAGTAAACTTATATATTTTTATATATTCTGAAAGGTATGGTTAAATGTGATTTTTGAGAGTTGTAATCAACTCAAAAGCTATTATGGTTTAAATTTGAAAAATGTTTGAATGCAGAAAAGCGTCTGCCTTGTTATTTTTACTATGGGTGATCTACAGATCCAAATGACTTGAATCCAACGGGCTTGGATTCAGCATTCACAGACCTTTCCAACAAAATTGGTTTCATCCAATTTGGTGCACTGAATCGATCTGGGTTGATTTTTGAAGTTGAGTACAGAAGTGTGTTTGAATTTAAAAAGAAAAAGGTTTAATTTGAATCGCTGGGCTGCGCGGGAAATTCTAACGGGCCGGCCTGCTAAGCGCAGTGCTCCCGCGGGCTGCTTAAGTGGGTGTCCCCACTCGTCAGTGACACGGGGTTGGACGAAGCGATATGGGGCAACGTGGATCGTTCGATCTAGTTCTAATCTAACGACTGGGAGTCATCGTCGACGCGAGACAACTCCGGCGAGAACGAAACCTAGCGCGGCCAGTGAGGGTCGCTGGGGGCTCACCGGGGTACTGGCGAGGGTCGGCGAGGCGGGCGAACGACGAAGTCGATGACGGCGAACTCAGGGGTGGTCGCGGCATCTCCTGAGGCGGCTCCAATCGCTGGCTCCTTTCTTCTCCGGCAGCGGCAGGCTCCAGTGAAATTCCGGCGAGATGGTGCTCGCCTTGCTCTAAGAATGGTGTGGCATGATCGGTGAGGAGAGGGGAGTGAGATGGTGTGAAGAAATCGAGCGAGGGTGGCCTCTATTTATAGTCGAGCGAGGGGACCGTCGGGGCGCACGGTGAGCTCGTCGGGGGAGATGTTACAGGCGGCTAAAGGCATGGGAAAGGGTAGGGGACGGTGCTGTGTCTCCTGGCGATGCTCAACGACATGGTCTCGAGGCATGGGGCGGTGCGGCTTGGTCTGGAACGGGCGGTGCTCTGCGCGGCAGAGGCGGCGTCTTCGACGGCGGGCGGTCATTGCACTGGCGGCAAGCACGGGATGTCTGGCGGTCTCCTGGGTCGGTGGTGATCGTGTGTGCACGCGGTGATGGCGGCGCGCGGTCTGTGGACGCTGGTCGAGGGTGGCGCTCTGGCGCATGCTCGGCATGGTCTGCGCGCGGCTTGTGCGCGTGGTCCAGGGCTTGGCAACGTTCGCGGCTGGGACAGGTGGTGGCGGTGGACGGTGGGCTGCCTCCCAGACAAGGTTGGCATGACTAGTTCTTCATCTAGCCTGCTGTCCACAATGGGGTGGCAATGTTGGCTTCGGCTGTTCACCATTGATGGCAATGGCAAGCTCACAGTGGTGCTAGTGCCTGGCTAATCTTCCTAGATGATCTATTGAGCTGTGTGTGAGCTAACTAGGGAACAAGTTAGGCCAATTTTACTGCACACTATTGTGTTTGATGTTTGATGTTTGTTTGATTTGTGTCTGCAACCTGTTTGATGAAATGGCCGCATGAAATCAAGTTTTGAATTTTGAAATGAATTTTGGTGGGTTTTCTAGATTGGTGCTGGTGAGTCTGCAGATGCTTGGGTTTTGAAAGTTGAGCTTGTTTGAGTGGGTTTTGAAAAAGTGGGATCTTTTCATATGAAGAAGATTCAATTTTGAATTGTCATTTAAACTATGCAATTGAAATTTTCTGAATGATCACAAAGTGGACCTTGATACTCTGTTATGAGTACATTCAAGGGGTGCAAAGATCCAGAAAAGTTTCTGTTAGGTTCTGAAAGTTTGGGACAGCCAAAGTAGGCATGAGAGTTAAATTCGCCAAAATGACCATTCACTTAATATATTTGTTTTGATTTACTTGTCTTTAAAGAAAGTGTGGAAAATGTTTTAGATGATGTTCATTTCACCTAAAAAACATTTTACAAGCAATGGATCACACAAACAAGGTGGTTTTTTAATAAATTTCAAATCCATGCACACATATACATGCATTCATGAGTTTATTTAAAAAAGTTTTTGTTAACCCTAATCTTAATAATTAGTGTTTGATGATCTAAGTTAGATATTTTTGGGATGTTACACAAAGCATGAAGACAACGGTTCCCACGTTCAAGTCAACGTCTGTTTCCCACGTCCGCGTCAGTGCAGAAGGGTGCCCTCTTTTTAGTCCCACCTCGATACTTTGGTAAGGAACATACCGGTTTAAATAGCTGCTCATTTTCTATTGCATGTACATGTACGACCTACTTCCACGGCAATGTACCGCATGCACGAAAGGAAACCAAAAGCAAGGTTGCGCTGTTTTCTGCTCTGCTAATTGGGCCGAACCAGCTGATCAATTCCTTCAGCGAAATGGGCGATGCATAGCTCGCGCGGGCTCCAGGGAGTAACACAACCGCGGAAGATTTTCGTCGCGGTCTTGGCTCATTAACTAGTTCGTATTCTTTAGTGGTTTGTTCAAAAGGACCGAAGGAGGCCGAGTTGCGCTGCCAGCATGCATGCATCAGCTTGCCCGCTACTAGTACCTGGTTTTCGTTAGTTGAATTTTTTTTTCGATTTGGTTCGTTGACTTCCTTCTTTCGTTCTTCTATACTTTCTCGTGCGTTGAATTTTTTATTTTTTCCTTTCTTTTGTGTATTCTTTTTTTTCTTCTAATATTTGTGTTTTTATTTTCATACTTTCCTTTTTGTTATAAATTTTTGCCCCATCAGTAATTAAATGATGTCCTAAACAGTTACATTTTTGTAGCGATAGTAGGCAAGATTAGTTCTTCATGTGTTTTAATATTTTCAGCACTATCTAATATTTTGTTTCTCTTATACTATCAAGTTGTGCGAGGTTTCGTAGTACCGTTTTGCTAAAGAAAGTCAGTAATGGGCTGCGCCTGTTTAGAGCTTGGGGGAAAGCGTATGTCCGGGTGTTGATCCATATGCGAAAAGTTAACGGTATGGTTTACTGTGTACCGATTACATACATACAAAATCGGTCATTTTCAACAAATCAACGCATGTTTCTTTCCCTCATTTTTCTATTTTTCGTACATAAATTCCGTTTCGTATTTTCTTTCTGTTTCATTTCCTTTTATCATTTTTCCTGTCTTCCTTTTTCTTTGGTATATTTTGCCTTTTTTCTTTCAATTTTGTTTTTTCTTTACCTTCTTCATGTTTAAATTAGATTTATATTTTTTATGACTTTGTTTCCCATGTCTCTAAAGATTGTTTCTCTTTATTCTATTTTTTTTATCTCCTGCAAATTTTGTTCTAGACTAAAATTGTGTTTCAGCAATAATCGTGATTGTTTTTCTCATGTTTCTAAACTTTTTTTGATTTAAGTTTTATTGTAATTTGTTCCTTGAGGGATAAGTTCGTTCCACACAGTATAATTTTTTTCTACTAGTTATCATTATTTGGTTCCTCGTGTTTCCACCATAATTTGTTCCGTGAGAGCTATTTCTGTTCCACGTGGTGAAATATTGTGTTCCAGTAGTAATTTGTTTTATTCTTCGTGTTTCAAAAGTATTTCGCTCTGTCTAAATTTTGTTCCTCATGTTTCAAAAGTATTTTGCCATGTCTAAAGTTTGTTTCTCGTGTTTTGAAAAGTATTTTGAAAGTATGTTTAGTTGTGTTCCGTGAGTGTTAAACTTTTTGTTCCTTCTAGGTTAAATTTCATTTTGTTCCAATCTACTTTTCAATCAATTGTATTTTTGTATTATTTAATCGATTATTATTTTTATTTTTGTATGTAGTTGTCATATATTCCATTTAGCTGAAAGTTTAGTGGTCCACAGGTAAGGGCGTTGAAATTCTTGTTGCATTTGTAGTCTTGATTTTTCGTACCGGTGGGTTCACAACTTTGCTATATATATATATATATATATATATATATATATATATATATATATATATATATATATATATATATATATATATATATATATATATATATATACAAAACTCCTTGTGTGTCCATCCTCCACAAAGGAAGCATCTTACACCGTTGATGGCTTCGTGATCCGTGGTAGCTGAAAGAATCTCCCCTCTATTGAGCATTTTTCATCCACGACACATATACCTGAAGAGGAATTAACTTAGAGAGCTTTCCGCTGTCATACTGTCACGCCTGCATTCTGCGTTCTGACCGCCTGTACTCTCGTCTGAGCGCTGTAAGAGGAGCCCTCGTCAATAGATCCGCTCCCACATCCCATCCCCATCCCCACCCACCGCATACCCTCTCTGACCCCGCCTCGGTCACCTCCGGCTCCCCATCGCTGTCCCAAGATTCGTCCTCGCCGGGGAAAGACCGGCGACCTCTCCCGCATCGCCATCAAATGGTCCACGTTGCGCATAATCAAACTCTTTTTTTTGATATGGCGCATAACCACACTCAGTGATACTACAAACAACAAACAAGGTGATGCCAATCCTTAGTACTATCACTAGTAGAAAACGGACCTTTGGTTCCGAGCATTAGTCCCGGTTCTGGTACAAATCGGGACTAATGCCCTGGTCCCAATGGCTAGAAACGGTCGCAGGGACCAGAAGACATTAGCCCCGGCTCGTATGGGAACTTTAGCCCCGGTTCGTTTAACAAACCGGAGCTAAAGGGTCTGGCGCTGGAAAAGAGCAGATGCGTGGACCTTTAGTCCCGGTTTGTTTCTCAAACCAGGACTAAAGTCCCCGACTATATCTTCTTCCCCTTCTCAGCCCGAGCTATTTCAAGCTCACACAATCATCCCTCTCAAATTTTTCCCCTCAATCTCGAGTTCTTCCCCATTTTTCTCAAGATTTGTGAAGATTTTTTGGCTCCACATCTATCAAGGGTCCTAAGAGGTTAGCAACTTCATCATTTCAGCTCTCATTGCTTGTTTTAGCTCATTTCATGCTCTATAAATGGATAGATTTTGTGTGGGTTCTATCTCTGTATATCTGGTTAATTTGGCACATATAGTTCTCGAAATTCATTTGATTCATCGAAGCACATAGATACATGAGTTCATCCTATATACATATGTTGGTTTGACACGTTGTCTTGAAATTCGGTCGGTTCACAGTGCATCATGTCACCATCGAGCAACAAAATATTCTTCTTTCTTCTACCTGTCGTCACAAAATCCATTGAAACAAAAATAAGTACCAAAACTATGAAGACACACATATATATAGTGGCGCCCTAGCATTTTAGTTAATCATCAGCCAGTTAAGTAAGAAATTAAGAACAAAAACATGAACACGCCAAGGAGCTACCAAATTAAATTAGGGAGTCCCTCTATGGCGAGCTCCTCGAAGATGTCTGAGGACGAGGCATCCTAAGACATCTTCGAGAAGCTCTGATGGTGTCCCTGCTCTCGCACACCATCTTTCAGTTCATATCTTTTCTAGCTAAATTAGTATGCTGGTGGAGCTAACTAATTTCACATATTAGGGAGTGCCTCTACGGCGAGCTCCTCGAAGATGTCTGAGGACGAGGTCCTAAGACATCTTCGAGAAGCTCCGCCGTAGTGGTGTCCCTAGTCTCGCACACGATCTTCCTTGCAGTTGATAGTTCACAAGGAAGCCTATTTATAGATTAAGCAGCACAACATAGTGTCGACACTCATGACATAATGTCGACACTCACCCCTGTCATATTGTCGCCACCCACCGAAAAGCAGGTCGCCACTCACTGGCATAGTGTCCACTCACGACATATAGTGTCGTCACCCACTTTAGTCCCGATTGGAGACACCATTCGAGACTAAGCGGGCTCATGTCGGCTGCCTGCAACCCCTTTAGTCCCGGTTGGTGTGTCCAACCGGGACTAAAGATATAGTAGAAAGTTTTTAAAATCAGTGCTTGTTTGATGTATACGATGTGTTCTTTTATTTTTAGACTAGTACCACTCTTAGCATCGTGATTTTGTTTGATGAACTTATAAAATGCAGATGAGACGGCAATGGATGTACGCTGACCGAATCTCTGACGAGTTCATTAAAGGCGTGCGTTCTTTTCTCGTTGTGGCAGAGGCAAACAAGCGGAATGGTTTTATCTGTTGTCCATGTGGTTAGTGTCGGAATCAGAAGGAATACTCTTCCTCAAGAGTCCTTCATGGCCACTTGTTTCGGTTTGGTTTCATGTCTGGCTATAATTGTTGGACCAAGCACGGAGAAAGAGGGGTTATGATGGAAGACAACGAAGATGAAGAGAATGATGACAACTATCCTATGTCCCCTGAATACGGTGGTACTATAGTGGAAGACAATGATGAAGAAGAAGCAGAAGAACGTGCATCATATGAGCCAGATGATGATCTTGGTCGGGCCATTGCTGATGCAAAAGGAGAATGTGATAGCGAAAGGGAGAGGTTGAAATTTGAGCAGATGTTAGATGATCACAAAAAATTGTTGTACCCCAATTGCGAAGATGGCCATAAAAAGCTAGGCAGCACACTGGAATTGCTGAAATGGAAGGCAGAGGTCGGTGTGCCTGACAAGGGATTTGAAAAGTTGTTGAAGATAATGAAGAAGCTGCTTCCAAAGGATAACGAACTGCCCGCTAGTACTTACGAAGCAAAGAAGGTTTTCTGCCCTCTAGGATTAGAGGTACAAAAGATACATGCATGCATTGATGACTCCATCCTCTATCGCGGTGAGCAGTACGAGAATTTGGATGCATGCCCGGTATGCACTGCATTGCGGTATAAGATCCGACGAGATGACCCTGATGATGTTGAGGGGGAGCGCACGAGGAAGAGGGTTCCCGCCAAGGTGATGTGGTATGCTCCTATAATACCACGGTTGAAACGTTTGTTCAAAAACGAAGAGCATGCCAAATTATTGCGATGGCACAAAGAAGACCGTAAGAAAGACGAGATCTTGAGACACCCCGCTGATGGGTCGCAGTTGAGAAAAATTGAGAGAAAGTACCCAAACTTTGCAGGTGACGCGAGAAACTTATGGTTTGGTCTAAGTACGGATGTCATGAATCCCTTTGGGGAGCAGAGCTGCAGTCATAGCACATGGCCTGTGACTTTGTGTATGTATAACCTTCCTCCTTGGTTGTGCATGAAGCAGAAGTTCATTATGATGCCAGTGCTCATCCAAGTCCCGAAGCAACCCGGCAATGACATTGATGTATACCTAAGGCCATTAGTTGAAGAACTTTTACAGCTATGGCACGGACAAGGTGTACGTGTGTGGGATGAGCACAAACGTGAAGAATTTAACCTACGTGCATTGTTGTTCGTAACCATCAATGATTGGCCTGCTCTTAGTAACATTTCAGGACAGACAAATAAGGGATACAATGCATTCACACACTGTTTAGATGAAACTGAAAGTATTTATTTGGATAAGTGCAAGAAGAATGTGTACCTAGGGAATAGTCGTTTTCTTCCGCCCACGCATTCCCTAAGAAGGAAAGGCAAGCATTTCAATGGTGAAGCAGATCACCGGAGTAAGCCTGTCCGTCGTACTGGTGATGCTGTATTTGATATGGTGAAGGATTTAAAAGTAATCTTTGGAAAGGGTCCTGGCGGACAGTCCGTTCCGAAGGACACTGGCGGACACGCACCCATGTGGAAGAAGAAATCTATATTTTGGGAGCTACCCTATTGGAAAGTCTTAGAGGTCCGCTCTGCAATCGACGTGATGCACCTGACGAAGAATGTTTGCGTGATACTGCTGGGCTTCTTAGGCGTGTATGGAAAGAATAAAGATACACCAGAAGCACGACAGGACCAACAACGTATGAAAGACCGAGAAGGCAGGCATCCAGAGTTGTTTTAAGGTACTGCCAGTTACGCTCTTACCAAGGAAGAGAAGAAAATCTTTTTTGAATACCTGAGTAGTATCAAGGTTCCTTCTGGCTTCTCGTCCAATATAAAGGGAATAAAAAATATGGCAGAGAAAAAATTCCAGAACCTGAAGTCTCATGACTGCCACGTGCTTATGACGCAGTTGCTTCCGGTTGCTTTGAGGGGGCTTCACGAAAATGTTAGAGTACCCATTGTGAAGCTATGTTCGTTCCTCAATGCAATTTCTCAGAAGGTAATCGATCCAGAAAGTCTACCAGGGTTACAGAAAGATGTGGTCCAGTGTCTTGTCAGTTTTGAGTTGGTGTTCCCACCATCCTTCAACATAATGACGCACCTTCTAGTTCACCTAGTCGAAGAGATTACCATTCTCGGTCCTGTATTTCTACACAATATGTTCCCCTTTGAGAGATTCATGGGAGTCTTAAAGAAATATGTTCATAACCGTGTGAGGCCAGAAGGAAGCATCTCCAAGGGATATGGAACAGAGGAGGTCATTGAGTTTTGTGTTGACTTTATTCCTGACCTTAAGCCGATCGGTGTACCTGAATCACGACATGAAGGGAGACTTAGTGGAAAAGGCACGCTAGGAAATAAAGCAAAGATATGTATGGATGGACATTCTTTTACTAAAGCACACTATACAATTCTGCAAAGTTCCACCTTGGTGGCTCCATATATCGAGGTACACGAGAATATTGTATGCTCGAACTACCCGGGGCAGTCTGACAGGTTGATTAGAGATGAACACGTGAAGACTTTCGGCGGTTGGTTGCAGACACATCTCATGAATGACACCACTGTTGGAGATCAGTTGTACTTGTTGTCCAGGTCTCCATCTTCAACTATATTGACTTTCCAAGGTTACGAGATCAATGGGAATATATTTTACATGCACGCCCAAGATAAAAAGAGCACCAACCAAAACAGTGGTGTCCGATTTGATGCAACGGACGAGAATGGGAAAAATTTCACATATTATGGTTACATAGATGACATGTGGGAACTTGACTATGGTCCTAATTTCAAGGTCCCATTATTTCGATGCAAATGGGTCAAGATGACAGGAGGTGGGGTAACGATAGACCAGCTGTACGGAATGACAACAGTGGATCTCAATAATCTTGCGTACGGAGACGAACCATTCGTCCTTGCCAATGATGTGGCTAAAGTTTTCTATGTGAAGGGCATGTCTTCTAGACCGAGAAAAAGGAAAGATAAGCAAAAGAATATAATATCATACGATGAGCCAAAGCGCCACATAGTTATTTCAGGAAAAAGAAACATGGTGGGAGTTGAGGACAGGACAAACATGTCAGAATATTATGAAAAATTTCATGAAATTCCGCCATTCAAAGTGAAAACTGACCCAAGCATATCGCTAAATAAGTAAGATGCTCCATGGTTACGGACGAGAAGAGAACCAAAACACTAGATGTGGATGTTGGTGATGTAATGTATTAAACCTTTTGTGAATTAATCCTATTTTTCATTTATTAAAGGAAGATGCTCCATGGTTAATAAAGGAATTTCGAGATTCTTTAGGCGGTACCAAAACTGTAGACTAGGTAACACTTAGACATTTATTAATATTAAAAACCGGGACAAACCGGGACTAGCTAACACTGAGGACTAAAGCCACCCCGTTAGTCATAATCATGCCTAGTCCTATAGTACACAGCTTCAGGGTCTTCTTCGTCATCGTCATCGTCACCTGCCACTCCAGAGATCCTCAGCCCAGCCATGGCATATACCGGGGGCACCTGCCACTCCGACCTCGGATTCACGGCGGGTAGGGGAGGAGTCTCCTAGAAGACGATGCCGCTACCGTCGGGCGGGGGAGGGGCCTTCTTGTGGCTCTGTGGCGGGTAGACTTGTGGGCACCCCAGGCGAGGATGGTCTCCCCCGACGATGTAGCGCATCACGCCGATGATAGTACAAACGCCGACCGAATTCATTGTGGTTCACCGGCGGCGGGCCATCACCCTCGAACCTGGCGAGCTCCCTTTCCCGTCGGTTAGCAAAGAAGGCATTCCAGGAGTGATAGTTGTCGGGATCCCATTGGGGATCCATCCGCTGCTCTGGCGTGAGCTCGTGGTAGAAGTGGTTCGTGATGGCCGCCTGTCTGGCGGAGCCTTGAGGCACAGAGGACAGAACCCCTCGGCCAAATCGGCATCCGGTGGTGACGGCCGGTAGCCCGGCGGGCAAGGGTAGTTGGAGGCCCACAACGCCTGTGTCTCCTCGAGGGTCAGAATGGCCCAATAGGCACTGTCCATGGTTGTGAGAGAGGAAGGTGCGGATGTATGGATAGCCATGGCGTGGTCGGCCTATATATAGATGGAAAGTCTTTGGAAAACATGGCGGAAAGCGGTGGGATATGGCGGAAATATCTTTAGTCGGTTAGTGGCTACAACCGGGACTAAAAGCACCGCTCGAGAGGAAAGGGCGGAAAACATGGGAAGCGGTGGGATATGGCGAAATATCTTTAGTCCCGATTAGTGTCTACAACCGACTAAAAGCACCGTTCGAGAGGAAAGGCGGAAAACATGGCGGGAAGCGGTGGGATATGGCGGGAAATATCTTTAGTCCCGGTTAGTGGCTACAACCGGGACTAAAAGCATCGTTCAGAGGGAAAGGGCGGGAAAACATGGCGGGAAGCGGTGGGATATGGCGGGAAATATCTTTAGTCCCGGTTAGTGGCTACAACCTTTCTGTCCTTCCCCGGTGAAAAAGACAAATGTCTGCCGAATCGACAGGAAGTGGGTCCGGTTTGAGCTACAGGTACATGATCTAACGTCCGTGATTTTTTGAAAAAATCATTTTTAGACTCACAATATGTCGTTTTTTCAGACATCCAATGCAAGTTCTAACATTCTCATCCCCTATCTTCACGCACGCCGTTTTGACCTAAGTTCAAAACGGCAAAAAATTCAAAACGGGCATAAAAAATTCAAAAAAGGTCCGAACAATGTAAATCCTTCGTGTGGTGTGATATTATGTGACATAGTTGCAAGGAAAATATCAAACTTGGTATACTGATTATGTCTCCAAAAAACCTTCACAAAATAACCTATCATGTTCGAGGTTTCATGGCTTTCGGTCCAAGAGACGGATGTTATGTGTTGAATCGCGGCATAGTTTGTGATACGGTGCCCATATTGTGCATGCATGTGTACATTGGGATGTAGAACAATGTTGCAGGAGGAAGTTTTCCTTTTCGTCGCTCGGAAAAGCCATTTTCCATTTTTCGAGCGCAAAAAGACGGGTCGTTTTGTGAAGCAGCCACCAAAATGCAGTTACAGAATGCTACCATCCCATTTTTCTAAAATAGTAGACCACGTTACGTGAACTATATACCAACCGGGAGATCTCAAACCTTTCTGTCCTTCCCGGGTGAAAAAGACAAATGTCTGCCGAATCGGTAGGAAGTGGGTCCGGTTTGAACTACAGGTACATGATCTAACGTCCGTGATTTTTTGAAAAAAATCATTTTTAGACTCACAATATATTGTTTTTTCAGAGATCCAATGCAAGTTTTAACATTCTCATCCCCTATCTTCACGCACGCCGTTTTGACCTAAGTTCGAAATGGCAAAAAATTCAAAAAGGGCATAAAAAATTCAAAATAGGTCCGAACAATATTAATCCTTCGTATGGTGTGATATTATGTGACATAGTTGCAAGGAAAAATATCAAACTTGGTATACTGATTATGTCTCCAAAAAACCTTCACAAAATGACCTATCATGTTCGAGGTTTCATGGCTTTCGGTCCAAGAAACGGATGTTATGTGTTGAATCGCGGCATAATTTGTGATACGGTGCCCATATTGTGCATGCATGTGTATATTGGGATGTAGAATAATGTTGCAGGAGGAAGTTTTCCTTTTCGTCGCTCGGAAAAGCCATTTTCCATTTTCTAAGCGCAAAAAGACGGGTCGTTTTGTGAAGGAGCCACCAAAATGCAGTTACAGAATGCTACCATCCCATTTTTCTAAAATAGTATACCATGTTATGTGAACTATATCCCAACTGGAGGATCTCAAACTTTTCTGTCCTTCCCGGGTGAAAAAGACAAATGTCTGCCGAATCGGTAGGAAGTGGGTCCGGTTTGAACTACAGATACATGATCTAACGTCCGTGATTTTTTGAAAAAATCATTTTTAGACTCACAATATGTCGTTTTTTCAGAGATCCAATGCAAGTTAAAAAAAGGTTTTGAAAAAGGTTTTTAAAAAAGGTTTTGAAAAAAGGTTTTTTAAAAAGGTTCTAAAAAATGTTTTTGAAAAAAGTTTTAAAAAAGGTTTTTAAAAGGTTTTTAAAAAAGGTTTTGAAAAAGTTTTTTTGTTTTTAAAAAGGTTTTGAACAGGAATATAATAATTAATTTTAAAAAAGGTTTTAAAAAGGACCTTTAACCCTGGTTTGTAGTACAAACCGGGGCTAAAGGGGTGCGGGGTTACGCGCGAAACGCGGTGCGCCGAAAACCCTTTAGCCCCGGTTTGTATCCCCTTTAGTCCCGGTTTGTACTACCAACCAAGGCTAAAGGGGGGGGGGTGGGTATAAATACCCATCCCGTGCGCCCCGTTTCGGTGCATGAACCAGAGCACACAGACCGTCGCGCCGCCGTCTTCCTCCTCGCGCAGAGCCACCGCGTCGCCGTGCCGTCAACCACCGCGTTGCTCGCGCCCGTGCCTCCCAGCGCCGCGCCAGCGCCCGTGCGCCTCCGTGTCGCCCCTTCTGCCGTCCCGGCGCCACCCTTCTTCCCAAGACGCCGACCGCCTTCCCAAGACGCCCGCCATGGCCCTCACCGGAGCCGCGCCCTTCCGTCAACCACCTCCGGAGCCGCCCCTCCCCAAGGTAATTAAGCTCTAGTTAATTAGTAGTGTTAATTTTGTTAATTAGTGTTAATTTTGTTAGTTATTTTGTTAGTGTATATAATTTCAAGCCATGTTCAAGCTGCAGCAGGAGCAGATTAATGAACTTAGAGTACTAGCCTGACAGCAAGATCCTGCGTTAGACAGTCCGATGGGCCCATCTCAGCGGAGAAGCAGCGTGGCTTCCACGGAGGTATAAGCTAATAATCCAATGATGATGGACAATAATGCACCGGTGATAGATGATACGGCCGGTGCAACGATGGTTCGCTACCCCGTGGATGAAGTCGAGGCAAGGACATCTTGTGAGCTACATGTCACAGTGAAGAACATTTCTATGAAGGTGGCGCTCGGCTTTGCTTTACCTTGTCCACCGGAAGCGACCTACCATGGAAGTCAGATTCCAGCTGGCTATGCTCGTGTCAGTGTGGATGAAGTTGAACTGACATGTCGATCACTTGAGCTTGACATCCCTGCAGGCGAAGGGGAGAAAACACTTGGATAAGTGGAGGGTGGGATCATTCTTTGGAAAAAACAACACATCGTGTTTCTAGGCTTTGCGCCAAGGAAATCTTCTCCTCCGAAAAGCAATCCATCACCTCCAAGGCCACCATCACCTCCGAGTCCACCGTCTCCACCAAGAAACAATAGTCCACCCCTTCCTGAGAGGGATCGCAACGCGACTGCATCTCCATCTCCGGCGCCTCCGCCTCCGCTCACTGAATCAAATGGAAGAAAGCGGAATAATAACACCGCTACGTCAAGGGAGACCCGACGCCGAAAATGATAAGATCCCCTCCCAAGAGTACCGTCGTCTCCTCCCAAGTTAGCTTATCACTGGACTGATGAGGAAAGCGTGGTGATCTCCCGGGCCGAAGTGAAGGCCCATTTTGCACCAAAACAACCCGAGCCATAGGTGCTAGTTGATCCAAAAGTCAAGAAGCACTTCAAGGCATTCCTTGAGCAATCACCCCAACATGTGTTAAATAGGAAAGATGTAACATCCCAAAAATACTAAGCTTGGATCATCAAATTCTAATCATCAAAATTAGGGTTAACAAAAACTTTTCTAAATGAAATCATGAATGCATGCATATGTGTATGCATGGATTTTGAATTCTTTTAAAACCACCTTGTTTGTTTGTTTGTTTCATTGCTTGTAAAATGTTTCTTAGGTGAAATAAACATCATCTAAAACATTTCCCACACTTTTCCTAAAGACAAGTAAATCAAAACACATATATGAAATGAATGGTCACTTTGGCCAATTTAACTCCCATGCCTACTTTGGCTGTCTCAAACTTTCAGAACCTAATAGAAACTTTTCTAGATCTTTGCACCCCTTGAATGTACTCATAACAAGGTATCAAGGCCCACTTTGTGATCATCCAGAAACTTTCAAATGCATAGTTTAAATGACAATTCAAAATTGAATCTTTATCATATGGGAAGATCCCACTTTTTCAAAAACTACTCAAACAAGCTCAATTTTCAAAACCCAAGCATCTGCAGACTCACCAGCACCAATCTAGCAAACCCACCAAAAATCATTTCAAAATTCAAAACTTGATTTCATGCGGCCATTTCATCAAACAGGTTGCAGACACAAATCTCTACTATCTAAAAAGAATATCGATGTTCCGTATTCTGCCACTACGTCCCTTCATTTCGTCGCGCATCCCTCGGTGCTACCATCCCGCGAGATTCTCCCCGACCCGCAAGAGTCATCCCCGCTTTGTCCGCCCCTTCCCTTCCAACCCCGAACCCCGCGTTCTCATCTACCTCAGGAATAGCCACTGATGGCGCTCCCCTCTCTAGGACACCGGCGGCACCCTCCTCCCCACATGGCTAGATCCTTCATGTAGGAACCCTATCAGGGATGTGGAATATCGATCCTCCGCGTGCAGCTTGCTTGAGCGATGTACGTGCCTGTCGTCGGCCTCCTCATCACAGCCTCCGCCTCCATGAGTCTCGCATATCTGGATCTACGCCACTACCCTCTGCCCCGGCAAGCCCCCGTACCACCTCTACGGGATCTAGGCCGTCATCACCGACCACGCCGACAGCAGCGGTCGGGCCATCGTCTTTATCCTCTCCGCCTCCGGGATCGGACTCATTCTCTTCGGCCGCAACCTGGACACGCTCCCCGTCATCTCCGAGGAGATCAGGTTCGAGTACCCCAAGACCAAGGTCTACACCTTCGTACTTGACTTCTCCGACTATGGCCTTGGTTACATACGTGCCTCCAATTTCCTTCCCCGATGGGTAATAAACTCAATCAATTTAGATTGGAGCTAACACCTCTAGCACCACCATGGTGTCCGCACACTAGTACCTCGGTGTCATGTGTAATGTCATTGCTGAGAGAGGAGGTGAAACATGAGGTTGACATTGGATGCCTGTAGAGATCGATGCGAGAGAAATTAGATGGGTAATAAAAAGGGACTAGAGAATCGGTAGCCTAGACGAAAGTGGTAGTCAAAAAATCTTTCCGTGGGAGGTTGTATACTGAAAGTGAATTTAGTTGTTTATGATGCTTAGTCTCTTAAACATAAAATATCAATTTAGGCTATTGTAGTTTGTTTGGCCAATTATAATGGGGAAGGGAACTAGAAACTAAAATTCTGGACATTTTCATTTTTGTAGCCAAATTAATTCTACATGATGGCAAATAGAAAGGTACATGATTTGTACATGTAAACCTGACTGGAGTTTACCTGAGTAGACCACATATATACATAATGTGTAAAGTTTATACTGGATGCAAATATATTAAGTTGACACGATGACAGACAATGCCATATAATGCTGATATTGAAAGTGCTTTGTAAGTCCGTGAAGAAAAATGTATTTAAACTTGTTTTCGGTTTAAGATTTCAGTACAAAAATGATGACTGTCAATCCCCTACCGAGTGTCTCGTTCTTGACAAGTATACATGTGGATCTTCTTGTGTCCTTGATGATATTGTTGAAAAAGTAAAAATAAGTTAATTTTGTGTTTTTGGATGATTTGTAGCAGTCAAACAGTGAAGATGCATGATGAAAAGAGAGCTATTTCATAAGCGGTCGTACTATATATTTTGTTATTTTATTAACTAAAAGTCCGGTGGTGTTACAAGCTAATCAATATTGACACATTGGTAACTTCAACATTTGCTTTTCGACCCTCTTTCAGAGATACTACACCTGAAGCTACATACAAGGTTGATTTTTTTCTTTCCCGTTCCAGTTTGCCATCTTGATTCACGACCGCACATTCTTATTGATCGACAAGGCATGGTCATCGAACATTTTTCTATATACGTACAAATAGGAGAATAAAAACAAGAGAGTATCTGACCTATGGGCATGTTTCACATCAGAATGACCTCCTATGTAAGCTGCATGTTATTTGAATCATGCAATCAAACAGAGGTTTGTTATTTAGGTTTATTTATGGACTAAAAGACCTCATGTGTGGGGCTCATATAGCCAGTAGTACATGGTCTCATGGTGACATTGATTTCAAATTGATATTATACATTCTTCTAGGAACTGCAGCAGACCTATTGCTCATTTCTTATGGTTTGTGTAATTGTTGACAAATTTTAGAATAGGATTTTAGGTTTTACTTCTGCAATTATTTCCTGGTAGACCTTTTTACTCCCTATTTATTGTCGGTTGCATACTTATAATTAACAGAGGAATTGATTAATTAGAAAGATAGAGGTTTTTTCATCTCAACAATTAAACATAAGATAGTACGGTGAGTTCACATTTAGAGCTATTGGTTTCTGAGGCCTGTGTATGAGATGAATGTCATTAGAGAAGCACTATCCATATAATCTATAAGTTTTGCTAAAGCAGCGAACCTAAAGTATGATAATCCATGCTCTGCAACGTGGGAATTGCCGATTAGCACTATTTCTTTCAATGTAATGCTTCTAAAGAAATTATCCATTGTGTTGCTACCTATAGAACTATCTTCCTTAAAACCTGGGAGTTGAGATTGGTAGAAGAATCTTACTAGACATGGTTTGGTTAATTGTTATCTATTGGTGCTCACATGCTTTTTTTACCTTTCCATAAACTTTTATTGATTTAAAGTATTCCCTCCACTGATTTTAATCCATATATAAGATGGTTATTGTACATTAATTTCCATTTTTCCAGGATTTTATGAATTCATACAACATCATACTTCACAAGTAGAATTCTTTTAAGTCTCTAATATCTTCTACACTAGCTTCAAAAGGGAAATAGTTGATTTAATTCTTCGATGGTGACTCCATGCACTGATTTTTTCGCAATGCAGTAGACATACAAGAAGCGCAAGCCAGGTGACCTTTTTCCAGTAATAGTGCAAGCTTGGTATTGTCGACTTCGCTTCACTCTGCAACATGTTGTTTGCCAATAAGAGCATCTTCTCCATGGTGAGCGGTATATCCTCCTCATTTATGATTTGTTTCAGCATAAGTTCCACCCGGTGTATTGTGGACTAGCAACAGTTAGTTTGCCACTCCCTTTATCATATATAATGGTTCGGAGAACTATCAACATGTAGAATATCACTGTTATTTGACACAAACCGTCCGTTGGCTTCAGATGCTCTAACCTTGTGCGATATTGTGCAATGTTATTCAGCATATACCACGTGTTTGATATGTTTTCCATGAATAAATGATTTTTGATCTAACAAGAATTAAACATATTCTGAGAATTTTTTTAGCCTTCTTACACTCATGTATCGGTGTCCAAACACAAGTCCATGTTCAGAATTAAGATGTGGGTGTGCTTCAGATTACATCATGCCATGGATTTTATCTCCATTCTGTTAGAAACTTTATTATGTGTAGATGCAATATTAAGTGATATTTTTATTTTTGGTGCTTCAGATGTGTTTCGTTGGACATCCTCACTAGAAAATTGTTGGTGCCTATGGGGAATGAACATGATCTGTATTGTGCACATGATAGCAGTGAAGCGGTTGAGCGCCTGGGAAAGGAAGAACATAGGTGGATATCGTGAGCCGGTGATAGTAGTGATGAGGTGAATCGTTGGGATGGTGCGCATGCACAAATCTATCATAGCTAGCATGTATCCTAGATGGTCATTCTGGTAGAAACATCTGACATATCAGCAGTTGTTGTCACATTGTATGTATACATGAAGTGACAATCGATTATGCTCGTTGATGGACCATTTTAGGGAACCCCATTTATAGCTGGTTATGGATGGATATTATGTACTTCAGTTCAAAGTGCAAGACATATTGTTGTATTGAGGAATGATGTACTTGAATCAAATATTTTTCCACAAATTTGGTGGTCCGATTTTGTCAATATATCATTTTGTTAGAAACTCTGAATCAAGTGTGTAGTGTAAACCACTCTTGAGTGTTTGATATAGCTGGTAGCGTTAATTTTGTTCCATGCCACAGAATGTTATTTGTTTTGAGAAGGCACCACATCACTGGTTGTTGGAAATAGTGATCTTTTGGTATCTTTCATCCTTCTATAAAAACTAAAACTTACTATTTCTAATGAACCAAAGAAAACCTGTAGGTGTATAGTATTATGTATGAGCAAGTTTTTGTGTATGCATGAACGAGGTTGATATATTTTTCTTAAGTGGACATGGTTAGCGAGGAAGGACATGAAGATTGTAGGATTTTCCAGCTTCATACTATGAAGATTTTTAGAGTGTTGTTGCTTAGATAAGTGTAGCAGCTTTAGCATAACATAGATATTTTCCAGTTTCTTCTTGAGAATATGCATGTTGCCATTCCTATGCTCATCAAAACTTGAAAATGATGCATGGTGTGCATGAGAATTCTATGTTTGACAAGATTAGTTAAAGTTTTATAACCCATTGCAACGCACGGGCATGTTTCCTAGTCAAACAAACATCAAACACTATTGTGAGCAGTGATTCTTGCCTAACTGGTTCCCCATTTAGCTCACACACAACTCAGTAGATCATCTAGGAAGTTTAGCCAGGCACTAGCACCACTGTGAGCTTGCCATTGTCATCAATGGTGAACAGCCGAAGCCAACCTTGCCACCCCATAGTCGACAGCAAGCTAGGAGCAGCAGCAAGCGTAGCCAGCATGTCTGGGAGGCAGGCCACCGTCCACCGCCACTCACTATCCCAGCCACGAGCGTTGCCAAGCCCTGGACCACGCGCACAAGCCGCGCCCAGACCATGCCGAGCGTGCGCTAGAGCGCCACCCTCGACCATCACCCACGCATCACGCCGCCGCCCTGTGCATACACAATCCCACCGACCCAGAGACCGCCAGACATCCCGCTTGCCGCCTGCGACATACCACGCCCGCCGTCGAAGACGCCGCCTCTGTCGCGCAGAGTATCGCTCGTTCCAGACCAAACCACACCGCCCCATGCCTCGAGACCATGTCGTTGAGCATCGCCAGGAGACACCGCACCGTCCCCTACCCTTGCCCATGCCATTAGCTGCCTGTAACATCGCCCCCGACGAGCTCACCGTGCGCCCCGACGGTCCCCTCTCTCGACTATAAATAGAGGCAACCCCCGCATGATTTCTTCACACCATCTCACTCCCCTCTCCTCACTGATCGTGCCACACCATTCTCAGAGCAAGGCGAGCACCACCTCGCCGGAATTTCACTGGAGTCTGCCGCTGCCGGAGAAGAAGGGAGCCAGCGATTGGAGCCGCCCCAGGAGCTGCTGCGACCACCCCTGAGTTTGCCGCCGACTTCGCTGCTCGCCGACCCTCGCCAAGACCCCGGTGAGCCCCAGCGACCCTCACCGGCCGCTAGGTTTTGTTCTCGCCGAGTTGTCTCGCGTCGGCGATGACTCCACCGTTAGATTAGAACTAGATCGAACGATCCACGTCGCCCATACCGCTTCGCCCAGCCCCGTGTCACTGACGAGTGGGGACACCCACTTAAGCAGCCCGCGGGAGCACTGCGTTTAGCAGGCCGGCCCATTAATTTTTCCCGCGCAGCCCAGTTATTCAAATTAAACTTTTTCTATTTCAATTCAAACACACTTATGTACCCAACTTCAAAAATCAACCCAGATCGATTCAGTGCACCAAACTGAATGAAACCAATTTTGTTGGAAAGGTCTGTGAATGCTGAATCCAAGCCCGTTGGATTAAATTCATTTGGATCTATATATCACCCATGGTAAAAATAACAAGGCAGAAGCTTTTCTGCATTCAAATATTTTTCAAATTTAAACCATAATAGCTTTTGATTTGATTCCAACTCTCAAAAATCACATTTAACCATACCTTTCAGAATATATAAAAATATATAGGTTTACTTGCATAAATAATGTTCAAGTAATAAAAGAATGCTACATAAGCATTTCTAGCCACTTTAATTAATTAAAATAAAAGGGTAAAACCTTATTAAATTCTGACACCACTTTAAATCAAATTCCCATGGACTACAACATGTGGTGATGACATGTGTCAACATGATCCCATGTTGGGTTTGGAGAATATTAAATCTTAAGTAGTTTTTCAATGAGTAGAAATTACTTTTCTAAAAATAAAAAGATTTAAATCAAGCCTTAACCTTGTAATGTTAGGGATGATGCTAGATCATACATATGACCCTTGTGTGTGATGATTGCAAGTAGTTAAGTATTGTTTGGTGATTGTGTACCTCGTATTTATTCATAGACGCTAGTACCGACCAAGGATACGAGGAGGAAGGAGGATACTACGAAGAAGAAGCCGAGGAGAACTTCAACCACTGCTCTGCACAAGGCAAGCTTATATTGACATTGATGCAAGCTAACACTTGCAGGATACCCTACTGATGCAACAAACCCTACTTGTTACTATGCCTTAAGCATATGTGATCATACCCATTTGATAAACCAATCCTAGTTTTATGTGCAAGCTTCTTACTTTATTTCTTTATCAAAGCTTACTTAGAGTTTTACTTAAGTGACTGGTAGATATTGGAAAGATGCCGAAGGTTGCATAAAGAGCATAAAATTTGGCCTAAGTTAGAAACCTTGACATCATCCCGAGACATAAGGTTGTACTTAGTTGAAACTCCACTAGTTACCATCCCTCATCATTACTACCCCCACCTGTAGATGCTAGTGCTAAGCATAAAACTTGATCAACTTTAGATGGGAATACTTGGTGGAAAAATGGTTATGAAAACCTTGGAATGATGGATCATTCTAGTGAAATGTTTTGGACATGTGTTTCCAAACACTTGAGAATTTTGGTGATAAAAATGTTGAGGCATGAGCCTTAGCCCTTTATAAAACTGATGTTTGTCTAGATGCGATACCATTCCAATTTTATCGTACAACCACAATACCCGAATATTGGGTAGGGCTTGACTGGAAACTTATATTCCTTAGTATTAGTTCCCTCACGTCCAAGGTCTGAGATGAGGCTACCTTGTGAAGATTGTCCACCTGTGCAGTACCCAAGATGACAGTTGGTCATGGTTGGGAGGCCAAACTCACAGGAGAGGTGCTTATACTAGGGCGTGTAATCAAAAGGTTAGGATTGATTATCCGCATACTGAGTATGGTGAATCCAGGATTTGTTCCTGACGGATGTATCGAATGTTGTGGTGAAAGTGTACAATCTCTGCAGAGTGTCAAACTATTCGAATAGCGTCTCATGATTATGGACAGTTGGAGTGGCCATACTGTTTCCCTGTCAGACTTTTCAAAATGACCTGTGAGATGAATTGAGACTTTGACTTGACCACAACAGAGTTGTGATATGAAATACAAGTTCCCGCTTAGGATTTATAAAATTGTGACTAGCTTTGGAGCTTAGTAGAGATAAATCTGGCTTTTGCAAAACAACCCTAGAGCCTAGTGTCCTATTATCCAAAAAACCCATGTACCTATTAGTATTAGTTTGCGAGTACTTAAAGAGTACTCATGGCTTTGTCCCTGGCTATTCCCATGGCCAGACTATGAAGAGGAGTACCTGGAAGATGGAAACCAGGAAGGTTACGACAACTAGGATCATCTCCCATCGTCAGCATTGCCTGTGACCCCGAAGATGGATCTTCGCCTACGCTACCGTTATTGTTACGTATCCCGCTGCTTGATGTTGTATTAAGAACTGGATGAGATCCCTATTTGTGTAAGAACTTATGTATCGTTTGTAATGGATGATGTACTATGGTATCCAATTCTGTTATGTCTCGCAAAAATGGTAATCCTGGGATTGCGATGTATGGCATAACAGGCATCTAGGATTTAAAAATCCGGGTGTTGACAAGTTGGTATCAGAGCCATCCTGACCATAGGAGACCCTAGTTAGACTGGACGTTTGAATCAAAAACTTAGTTTCAAAACCAAAGAAAACAAATATTTACAAAAACTTATTCTCATTCTTATCTCTTTGATTCTTTCATAAAAATTCATGTTCCTCAAAAACTCTTGCAAAATACATAAAATCTTGACACACTTGATCACTATGCTAATCTACTCATCCTCTATTTTTATAGATGGACGTGAAGTACAACAAGTTTTACCAACTTGGGAATGGGGGAGACCTTATCTTTGAGAGGATGGATCGACTTCGGAACTTCTGGAGCGTCCGCACCCCGAGTTCTTTGGAGCTCAGCTCAATGATCAAGGAGGAGAAGATCTGTAGTGGCTAATTGTTGCAAGTCTTCGAGGAAAGATTGAACCTCCCACTACAGAGGGAATTCCGTTTACCTTGAGGGAAAACAACTGGCTCGATGGACTTGCCAGAGCAATGCAGGAAGCTCTTTCCCGTCTGTGTGGGCAGAGCATCAATCAGATCAAGGGTACTCGCTTTGAGTTTTGCTCAAGGCGTGATGCAAATGGACAACCACTGGAAGCCCCATACCACCCCGAGCTGAAGACTCAATTGGACCACCTTAGCTTCATGATGTATGATCGTTAGCAGGAGTTGGACAACTGCCGTGACTATTGCAACCACAAGTCTGCCATCATCAAGACGAAGGATCAGACTATAGCCATGCTAGCAAAGGATCGCAAGTCTTGCCGCCGTCAGCTCGACAAAAAGGAGCGCATTATTGACCGTCTTCGCCACCACATCTCATCTCTGGAGGAGACCATCCACGAGAGAGACATGCAGTTGGAGGAAAGGGAGAATGCCGGAGAGGATCTTCGTGGAGACCCTTACTCCTATCTCAGCGATGACGATGATTTTCTGGAGTATCAGGCCATGGACTTCTTCACCGATGAGGATGATTTCGCCTTCATCGATGGTGTTGAAGATGATGAAGCCACAGACTCCGAGGAGTAGTAGCACTGAGCACTAGCGTAGTGAGTAGTAGTCGGTCCCACTGTATCGTAATTTCCAGAATGGTTCTTAAAACGATCTGTTTTTCTTTGTTGTGGTGTGTGTTGTACTGTGTGCTATGAGTGAATGAATGAAAAATCAAGTTTCCAGAAAAATATGAGTCAAACATTTAAAACTTTTCAAAGACCCAAGACCTTAGAAATTTCCCTCTTTTCTTATGATCTATATCAATCTTCAGATGCCACGTGGAGGAAGTGGTTCAGCCCCGGACCCGATGTTGCAGATCCTGCAAATGTTGACTTCTGACCCGGAAGCTGAAAGAGCGGAACGTCAAGCCAACCTAGCCACTCTGCAACAGATAGCCCAGCTAGCCCACAACAACCAAGGACACGGAAATCAGGACAACCATGGATCTAAGCTCAAGAATTTCCAGAATACTAACCCACCCGTTTTCACCAAGTCAGAAGAACCCCTAGATGCTGATGATTGGCTGCAAACCATGGAAAACAACCTAGAAATCGCCGGAGTGGAAGCCAACGAGAAGGTCCTTCGCCACCCATTATCTAGCCGAAGATGCGGGGCATGGTGGAACAGTGTTCGTGCAATGACCGGAGGCCGATGACACAGGAGGAATTCAAGGTCAAGTTTTGCAGAACCCATGTGCCACCAGGGTTTGATCAAGAGAATGAGAGACGAGTTCAGAGAGCTAAAGCAAGGAAGGATGACTGTAGTGGAATACCGTGACAAATTTTTGTCATTATCTAGGTATGCCCCGGACGAGATAGACACCGAAGCCAAGAAGAAAGAAAGATTCCTGAATGGTCTGCATGATGAGATGCAGACGGTGTTAGTCAATATCCCCTTTGCTGATATTGAAGCCCTTGTCGACTCTGCTATCCAGATGGAAGGAAAGATCAACCAAGCCAATGAGAACCGCAAGCGTCGCATGATGCATTAACCCGGAACCCATCAGACCCCAAAGTATCGCCCCAACCCATCTCCAGGATTTGCCCCAAGAACCAACAGACCCCCTATGACCCGTCCGACCTACCCCAACCGTGGAAACCCTAGACCCGGAGGAAAACAACAACCCCGACAACTCTAGCAATTTCACCCGTGCCCAACCCAAGTTCAACACCAACAATGCTACCGCCAACACCAACACTGCCCCGAGGACTGGAAGCAATGTTGGGCCTGTCGCAGCCAAGGACAAGTCACAAGTGACCTGTTATGACTATGGAAATAAAGGCCACTATTCCAACGAATGCCCCAACAAGAAGAACGCTACAACCCCCAATGCCAACGCCCCAGCTCAGCAGCAGCGTCGTGTCCAGCCAGGGAGAAGATTTGCCCCAGGTAATTCATTCAACCGCGATGGCCGTCTTTTTCTCATGCATGCTGAAGAAGCTCAGGAAGCGCCAGACGTCATGCTGGGTATGTTTTCTGTTAATTCAGTACTTGCAAGAGTGTTGTTTGACTCTGGTGCATCGCATTCATTTGTCACCGAAGAATTTGCCTGCACTAGTAAAATTCAACCAACCAAACTGAAGCATGTTATGATTGTGCAAATTCCCGGATCAACCACCAAGGCTAGGCAAATTTGCAAAGCCGTCCCTATCCGAATCCATGGCATAGATTTTTATGCTAATCTAATAGTACTCGGAACTAAAGGTTTGGAAGTAGTACTAGGAATGGATTGGATGTCCAAACATAAGGGATTGATTGACTGTGCTAAGAAAGCCATCACCATGACCAGTACCACCGGAATATCAGTCGAGCATATATCTGAAACCTTACCTCGCCAATTCAAGTGTAACAAGAGTCTATCCCAACCTACCATTGACCAAGTCCGGATAGTCTGTGAATACCCCGATGTATTTCCCGACGTGTTGCCCAGTATGCCCCCAGATCGGGATATCGAGTTTATCATCGAACTAATCCCCGGAACCGGACCCATAGCCCAGAGACCCTATAGTATGAACCCGTCAGAGCTGGTAGAACTGAAGAAGCATCTGGATTCCATGCTAGAAATTGGATTGATTCAACCAAGTGCGTCCCCATGGAGATCACCTGTCTTGTATGTGGACAAGAAGGATGGAGGTAACCGTTTGTGTACGGATTATCGGAAGTTGAATGATGTCACCATCAAGAACAAGTACCCCTTGCCCAAGATAGAAGATTTGTTTGATCAGTTGGCCGGTGCCAAAGTGTTTTCTAAGATTGATCTTAGAACTGGCTATCATCAACTCAAAATTAAATGCGAGAGGATATTCCAAAGACTGCCTTTACCACGGATATGGATTATGAGTATACATCATGTCTTTTGGATTAACCAATGCCCCGCTTATTTCATGAACCTCATGAATAAGATTTTTATGGACTTCTGGATAAGTTTGTCGTTGCTTTCATCGATGACATTCGATTTATTCCAAATCGGGAAGAAGAACATGAGCTACACCTAAGGACCATTCTTGGAACCCTTAGAGAGCATCATTTGTATGCAAAGTTTAGCAAATGTGAATTCTGGTTACAGGAGGTAGGATTCCTCGGTCACATTGTATCGTAGGAGGAATTGCCGTTGACCCTGCCAAAGTGAAAGATGTAGAAGATTGGCAAGCCCCAACCACTCAAACCCAAGTTCGTGCTTTTCTCGGATTGGAGGGATATTACCGCAAATTCGTAGAAGGATTCTCTAGTATCGCCCGACCCATGACCCAATTGCTGAAGAAGGACAAGAAGTTCGAATGGACCGACAAGTGTGAAGCGAGTTTTCAAGAACTCAAAAGGAGATTGATTTCAGCCCCAATCTTGATCATGCCGGATATCACGAAGCCCTTCGATGTGTATTGTGACGCATCCAAGATTGGTCTCGGATGTGTTCTAATGCAAGAAGGCAAAATTATATCTTATCTATCTCGACAATTGAAGCAACACGAGCAAAACTATCCAACCCATGACCTCGAACTCGCAGCAATAGTCCTATCCCTAAAGACATGGAGACATTACCTAATGGGAAACCGTTGTGAGATTTATTCGGATCACAAGAGCCTAAAGTATATATTCACTTAGAAGGAGTTGAATATGAGGCAGAGAAGATGGATTGAGCTAATCAAAGATTACGACCTGAACATTGACTATCACCCTGGTAAAGCCAACATGGTAGCCGATGCCCTTAGCAGATTGCCGTGCCGCTTGAACTCCATGATTTTGAAGGAGCAACCAAGTTTGCACAAGGAGATGGAAGATTTTCGAATGGAATTAGTAAGTGAAGGATTTTTGGCTAGCATAGAACTTCAGCCCACTTTGATCAGTCATATTAAAGAGGCGCGGAAGGGAAATGCCAGTATCGACGGAATCAAGCGTCGTATCGGTACGGGCAAAGTACCCGGATTCACCGAGGATGAAGAAGGAGTTCTGTGGTACAAAGGACGCCTTTGTGTACCAGCAGATTCAGAGTTGAAAGCAGTTATCTTGAAGGAGTCTCATGATGCTCTTTATTCTATCCATCCCGGAGGAACTAAGATGTATCAAGATTTGAAAGAGCAATTTTGGTGGCATAAGATGAAGAGACAAATCGGAAGCTATATCGCCAAGTGTGATATATGTCAGCGAGTCAAGGCAGGACATCAAAGACCTGCTGGATTGTTGCAACCTTTGCAAATTCCGGAATGGAAATGAGATTCTGTAGGAATGGACTTTATCACTGGACTACCTACTTCTAGTAGGGGAAATGACTCTATCTGGGTCATAGTGGACAGATTGTCCAAAGTCGCCCATTTCTTGCCCGTTAAAACCAACTATCAGAGTTCGAAGCTAGCAGAGTTATACATCGCTAGAATCGTCAGTTTGCACGGAGTCCCCAAGAACATAGTATCGGATCGAGGAACTCAGTTTACCTCGAGATTCTAGAAGAAAGTTCAAGAAGGTTTAGGAACCCGCCTAGATTTTACCACCGCGTATCACCCTCAGACCGATGGACAAACGGAGCGAGTAAATCAAATACTCGAAGATATGCTTAGAGCATGTGTGCTAGAATATGGATCCAAGTGGGAAGACTGTCTGCCGTTTGCAGAATTTTCCTACAACAATAGTTACCAAGCCAGTTTGCAAATGGCCCCATTTGAATTCATGTACGGAAGAAAGTGTCGCACCCCTTTGAACTGGTTGGAAGTAGGAGAGAGTCAGATTTTCGGACCCGACGTCCTCCGAGAAGCAGAAGAGAAGGTTCACAAGATTCATGAGCACCTCAAGACCGCCCAATCCCGACAGAAGAGTTATGCCGACAAGAGACGTCAAGATCTCGCCTTCAACATAGGAGATTTTGTTTATCTGAAGGTGTCGCCATTGAAGGGAATGCAGTGTTTCCAACTCAAAGGAAAGTTAGCCCCCAGATATATCGGACCCTTCAAAATTCTGAACCGTCGAGGAGAAGTATCGTATCAATTGGAACTACCTGAAGAGATGTCAGCTGTGCACAATGTGTTCCATATCTCGTTACTTCGCAAATGTCTCGAAGTCCCCGAGAAGACCGAAGTGTTCAAGAATATCGATCACCGGACCATAGAGATCAACGATGACCTGACCTATCCCGAAGTACCCATCCGCATTTTGGAAGAAGCTTTTCGAACTACCCGAACCCGAAGCATCAAGTTTCTCAAGATTCAGTGGAGCAACCACACAGAAGAGGAAGCTACCTGGGAGCGCGAAGATCACATCAGGACGGAGTTTCCCGATCTCTTCAAATCCTAGGTAATCTTTTCGTCCTTTTTCAAATCTCGGGACGAGATTTTGTTTAAGGGGGGAAGGTTTGTAACATCCCAAAAATACTAAGCTTGGATCATCAAATTCTAATCATCAAAATTAGGGTTAACAAAAACTTTTCTAAATGAAATCATGAATGCATGCATATGTGTATGCATGGATTTTGAATTCTTTTAAAACCACCTTGTTTGTTTGTTTCATTGCTTGTAAAATGTTTCTTAGGTGAAATAAACATCATCTAAAACATTTACCATACTTTTCCTAAAGACAAGTAAATCAAAACACATATATGAAATGAATGGTCACTTTGGCCAATTTAACTCCCATGCCTACTTTGGCTGTCTCAAACTTTCAGAACCTAACAGAAACTTTTCTGGATCTTTGCACCCCTTGAATGTACTCATAACAAGGTATCAAGGCCCACTTTGTGATCATCCAGAAACTTTCAAATGCATAGTTTAAATGATAATTCAAAATTGAATCTTTATCATATGGGAAGATCCCACTTTTTCAAAAACTACTCAAACAAGCTCAATTTTCAAAACCCAAGCATCCGCAGACTCACCAGCACCAATCTAGCAAACCCACCAAAAATCATTTCAAAATTAAAAACTTGATTTCATGCGGCCATTTCATCAAACAAGTTGCAGACACAAATCAAACAAACATCAAACACTACTGTGAGCAGTGATTCTTGCCTAACTGGTTCCCCATTTAGCTCACACACAACTCAGTAGATCATCTAGGAAGTTTATCCAGACACTAGCACCACTGTGAGCTTGCCATTATCATCAATGGTGAACATCCAAAGCCAACCTTGCCACCCCATAGTCGACAACAAGCTAGGAGCAGCAGCAAGCCTAGCCAGCATGTCTGGGAGGCAGCGCACCGTCCCCTACCCTTGCCCATGCCATTAGCCGCCTGTAACATCTGTTGGAGATATGCCCAAGAGGCAATAATAAAGTAGGTTATTATCATATCTTCATACTTATGATAAATGTTTACATACCATGCTATAATTGTATTAAAAGGAAACATTAATACTTGTGTGATTTGTAAACATAAAAAGAGTCCCTAGTAAAGCCTCTTGTTAAACTAGCTTGTTGGTTAATATATGATCATGGTTTCCTGATCATGAACATAGAGATGTTATTAACAACAGGGTCATATCATTAGGAGAATGATGTGATGGACATACTCCTATAGTTAAGCGTAGCATAAAGATCAAGTCATTTAATATAGTTCATTTGCTATAAGCTTTCTGATACATAGTAACCTAATTCCTTCGACCATGAGATCATGTTAATCACCATCACCGGAAGGATGCTTTGATGACATCAAACACCACACCGTAACTGGGTGGCTATAAAGGTGGCATTGAGTGTTCGGAAAGTATGTGTTGAGGCACATGGATCAAGAGTGGGATTTGTCCATCCATATGACGGATAGATATACTCTGGGCCCTCTCGGTGGAAATTCATCCAATTAGCTTGCAAGCATGTGACTGGCTCACAAGGGATCACATATCACGGGAACGAGAAAAGAGTACTTATCAGTAACGAGGTTGAACTAGGTATGCAGAGATACCGACGATCATAACCTCGGATAAGTAAACTATCGTGAGACAAAGGGAAATTGGTATCGTATGTAAGTGGTTCATTCGATCACAAAGTAATCGTAGAAATATGTGGGAGCCATATGAATTTCCAGATTCCTCTATTGGTTGTTGATCGGAGAAGAGTCTCGATCATGTCCGCATAATTCACGAACCGTAGGGAGACACACTTAAGGATTCGATGTTGTTGAGTAGTTATGGAATGATGAGTAAGAGATCGAATGTTGTTCGGAGTCTCGGATGGGATCCGGGATATCACGAGGAGATCCGGAATGGTCCGGAGAATAAGATTCATATAAGGAAAGTCCTGTTTCGGGGTTGGAGAATGGTTCCGGTGTTTTCATCGGGAATGTTCTAGAAGGTTCCAGAATGTCCGGCACTCCGGAGGGGAAGGGTACATGAATGTGTTATACCAAGTTGGAATGATTGCATCATGTACTAAGTGTCATCGCTGAACAAAATAGAGGATTTAATCAAATCCTTGTTTGAAAAGTCAAACGCCAATTTGAAAGTCAAACGCCTATTTTTGGGAAGTGGAGAGGGAGGTGGAAACCGAGTTGAGGAGGAGTCCCTCCTCCACCGCCGGCCCACTTGGGATTCGAGTTGGGGAGGGATTCCCGTCCCCTTGGCCGGCGCCTCCCTCCTATAAGAGGAGGGGCAGGGCTCCTCTCCTAGGACACAAGATTGCCCCCTCTAAACCTAACCCTAGCCGTCGTCGCCCACCATAGCCGCCGCCTAGGGTTTCTCCCCTAGCCGCCAACTTGGGCACTTCCAAGCCCTAGCCGCCGGCCCTAGCACACCCTCCTTGGTGTGTCTAAACCATAGAACACCAAGGGCTCTCTCATAGTCCACCATACCCGCTCCGGCTTAAGGCGAAGCCCTGCGAGATCTCCCCTCTACTTCCGGTACCACGCCGTTGTGCTGCCGGAATCACGAGGAGAGTGCTACAACCTCCATTTGCTTTGTAACAAGGAGAGGAAGGTCTTCATCGAGTACCGAGCAGCGTGACCGATCGCTGAAATGCCGTAGCGCGGAAGGATCGTCTACGCAATCTTGAGATCGGAAGTGTACGACTACATCATCCACGAGAATCTGCTCTCGTTAACCGCTTTGGATCTTCGACGGTTAGTACTCTGTTGACTCGTTGCTACAATCTAGTAGATAGATCTTGGCTTGATCATAGATTAGATCTTGATTGTGTGTTCATGCGGTAGAAATTTTTTGTTTTCCATGCTACGAACCCCTACAGTGGTATCAGAGACGTGTCTATATGTAGATCTGTTGCACGAGTAGAACACAATGGTCATTGTGGGTGTTGATGCTTTTATTGTCGATTGCTTCTTGTGTACTTTGCATCTTGCGGGATGTTGGGATGAAGCGGCCCGGGCTAACCTTACATGACACCGTTCATGAGACTTGCTCCACGCTTGACATGCAACTTGTATTGCATAAGTGGCTTTGCGGGTGCCTGTTTCTCCTAGCATAGTTAAGATCCAATTTACAACGGGTGATTAACAATACTAGTATAAATGTTGTGGTTCATGTTCGTAAGTTAGAACGACACTTATTGAAAGCCCCAAACCACGTAAAACATGCAAAGAAAGTAGAGGCGTCTAACTTTGTTTTGCAGGGGTGTCCAGTGATGTGATATGGCCATGATTGTGATTATATTTGATGTATTCAATGTTCCTTATTGTAAGTTGGCAACTGGCAGGAGCCATATGGTTGTCTTTAATTTATGTTAAGACCCGTGTGTCTATTCAAAGTAGTTGCAATAGTTGAAGTCGGTGGACGACAACCATGAAGAAGCGTCATTGACCTTGATGGAATGCCGGTGATGATGGAGATCATGTTCGTGCTTGAAGATGGAGATCAGAAGCACAAGAAGAAAGGCCATATCATATCACATATTATGAATTGCATGTGATGTTAATCCTTTATGCATCTTGTATTGCTTCATAGACGACGGTAGCATTATAAGATGATCCCTCATGCACATGAATTTCAAGTCATAAAGTGTTCATCCTTAGTTAGCACCGTTGCTAAAGCTTGTTGTTTCGAAGCACCACGTGATGATCGGGTGTGTTAGATTCCGCAAGTGTATACAACGTGAGCAAGCCAGATTTGCTCATGCGGAAGCTAAGGTTTGATCTTGACGAGCCTAGCATGTACAGACATGGTCTCGGAACACGGATCACCGAAAGGTAAAGCATGAGTCATATAGTAGATATGATGAACATGTTGATTGTTCGCCATTGAAGCTACATCAACTCTCGTGATGATCGGTTTTGATGTGGTGGATTTGGTTCGTGTGATCACTAAAACAATGTGAGGGATATTGTTTTGAGTGGGAGTTCAACAATATGATTAAAAGTTGAACACTATTTATCATAAATTAAATCAAAGTGAATTTGCATAATTGTTGTAGTCATTGGCATCCGTTTACCACCTTGCGCTTAGTTATAATTGAGATGATAGAACTATAGAATTCTGGTTAGTTACTTTACGAACTGGTATCGTATTGTTTTGAAGTGTTAATCTAAAGTTTAAAAGTCCTATTGCAAACTTTCAGTAAGTTCCGGTTACTCCATGAAGTTTAATAATTGGTATTAAAACAAGAGTGACAATTCCAAGAGTTAGTGTATGAGTATCATGTTTGTCTCCATGATTCTTGATATTCAAAGGATTGTCTTAATATCAAGGTTATCTAGGATCTGAAAGAGTTGTTTCATAAACCATGATGTGTGGAAGATATTGTGATATCTGAAACGAAGTTTTGGTTACAAAATGATAGAGTATAATATGGCAAAAGGCATGTTCTCATATTTGATGAGAATTTGCAAAAGGTTGGAGACACTAGTTGTCCTAATCCTCCAAAAGGTTTTGGAGAGCAACATTGTACTCACGATTAACCGTTATAAGCTAAAAGTAGCTTGATCATGGATGGTTCCATGATAAGGGTGAATATTTGATGTAGGTAAAATATTTACCACACCAAGAGATTACTAAAAAATGGAATTTGAAAGCACACCAAACATTTGATGATGGTGATCTACTTCAAAGTGCAAGTCCAAAGACATTGGTATTTAACTATACACGCTTTGAACTATGTGTCATATGTATGAATCCACTATTGATGTTGATAGATTCTTTCAAAAGAGAATATTGAAAGAGAATCTCATAAATATATGGCAGAAAAGAAAAGATTAGAATTGTTCAGCTTAAGTATATAGATGATATACATGTTATGGCTATATTCTTTGCTTATTAAACAATGTGGTTCTTAAGTATTTGATACTGAATTTTTTGGTGTGAATCGTCATACGAAACAACACAATTCATGAACTACAATGGCCTAAGTAACTAGCAAAAGAATATGTGATGACGTTCATCGAGAACAAATAAAGGGTTATTGTGCTGCTTGTTAAACATCAAATCTTGCCTTCAAGATTTGTTTTATCAGGTATTATGAGAACAAAAGGGTTGTTCAAATAATTGCCGTAATCCATAAAAGATGGATGATTTACAAATCTCATTGGAGAAATCACATCCATAAAACTAGTGCTAAAAATGTCGAAAGACAAATTGATTGAAAGATCACTTAGGAAGTGACATCGCCATTTAAATTATATTGGAAAGAAAACATGAAGAAACTCCATGTGGATGGAATTTTGGAGTCTTTTGATTTTTGATCAAATGACGCTTGTGAAACTTTCCTAGAGATAATTAAAACTTCGTTCATAGGTCAAAAAGGAACGAATGACTAGATTATTAGAACTTGTACATATTGTTGTACGAAGTCCATTATGTGTAGTCAAGAGCGATGGATTTCAACTTCATATGCTTTCTCCGAAAATTTGAGTGAATATATGAATATTTACTTAATAAGGACGAAGTATGAAACATTTGAAAAGTTCAAAGACTTTCAAGATGAAGTGAAAAATCATTGTAACAAGAATATAAATAGTTTATGATAAGATCATAAAGGAAGATATTTGAGTTACAAGTTTAGCATAATACCTAAGATTTAAGGAATTGTTCCGTGGATTTGCATTTTTCCCGAAACACCATAAGAGTATGGAGCGTTCGAGATATGTAATTAAACCTTGTTTGACATGGTAAGATCAAAGGTGTAAATCATAAAACTGCCATTATATTTTAAAGATTAAAAGCTTGAGAGACTACCGTTTTTCCACTGAAAAGAGCTTCATCATAATCCGTTGAAATGACACCATATAAAGTTATGGTTTGGGATAAAACCCAAGTTGTCCTTTCTTAAACATTGGTATGCTATGTATAAGAAAGATGTTTGCAACCAAAGTCGGATGAACCTGTCTTTGTATGTTATTTCGAATAACTGTTAAGTAATCCTCCATAACATCGGAGACAAAAGTGTTTGTCACTTAGAACGTCAAGTTTCTTTGAGAAGGAATTTTTCGTGAAAAGATAAGTGGGAGGACAATAGAACTTTGGTAAAGTTAAAAGAACCTTAGCTATATGTGCAAAGTTGCGCAGCGCCGAAAAGTGTTCCGGAGGCAGCAACAATGCTCATGGCTCACGTACCTCGAAGGTTGTGTTTACGATGGTCAAAGTTTCTATTGAAGCAAGTAGGTCGAGTAAGCAATCAAATACCAAGATTTGAGGGTTGGATCATTATTTGAGAATAATGAACGTACTACATGCAAAGAAGCAATGATGGGACCTGACTCCGTAAAATGGCTTGAAGCCATAAAATCCGTGATAGTTCCATACACGAGAAATCAAGTTTTGAACTTGAAGGACCCTCGAGAAAGGTGTAAGACCTTACAGTTGTGTTTGGATCTATAAAGAGATAGACATGGATGTTTTCACATCTATGAAATAGTCGACATGTTGGGAAAGAGTTCACAACAATGTTCAAAGGTTGACTATGACAAGATCTGATCTTTCATAGCGATATTTAGTCTAGACGGATTAATGTAGCAACCACGACATATAATTTTGTTATGTGTTGGATAAACAAAACAAATTCTTCTAATAGAAGGGTTACCTAGGACGTGTGCATGACACGGTCCAAAGGGTTTTTGTTAATTCAAAGGATGCTAAAAGCATATGCAAACTTCAATGGTTGAAGTAAGCATTGCGGAGTTGGAATCTTCACTATGATGAAACTATTAAAAGAGTTTAATTTCATCAAAGACAATGAAGATGCTTGCACTTGCAAGAAATTAAGTGGGAGCGCTAAGACATGTTTCTAATACATTATGTGGAAGACATATTGTTGATTGGAAATGATGTATCTTTTATTAACACATATTAAGAATTTCATCCCGATGAAAGACTTAGGCAAAACCCAAATATTTGGCATCAATAGACACTAATATGGTTGTGCCGAAAGTACATAGATGATGTATTGAATGAGTTCAATATAGAAACTACAAGAAAGGTTCTTGTCACACAGAAAGGATTGAATGAGTTCAATATTGATGATATATTCAAGTGTATTAACACTTGGTAAGTGAAACAAAGATTCAAGTATAGATTGATACTTGATGTATGAAATCACAAAGAGTATTTATATCAATCATGCTGTGATATGTACAAATCCAGATATGTCCTAGGCTCTAAATGTTATGAGCATATACCAGAATTATTCATAAGATGATTATTGGACAATAGTAAAGATATTCTTATGATCTTGTAAAAGAAATAAGAATATATTATTTTGTAGAAGTGGCAAATAGATGGTTAGTTCATTGTAAAATTATTACATTGATACTAGTTTTTCCACAAAGTGCAAATTAAGTTTATCTCAATCTAAACTAAGGGTGGCATAATATAATGGAAAGTAAGTTCCATAATGGATTTGGACGAGTTCCAAAGTTAAGACATTGTGACAGATACTACAACAAAAGGCTAAGTATATAACTGCTGTTATAGCAGCTAAAGAGGGCATTTGTGTCAAGTATTTTGTTATCAAACTAGGTGTAGTTCACAGCGGGATAATACTATGAAGATATATTGTATGACAATATTTCAACATGTTTTAACCCCAAAGAACTAAAGGTCTCACCAAAGGACCAAATTTATACAAAGCCATCTCATTAGAGAATGAGTGATGCGTAGAGACGCAAAGACATGCAATTACACACGGACCTGGAAGTGTCAGATCCGGAGATCAGTTGACCACTAGCAAACGTATACTTACAACACCGGAAAGCCATAGGTGTTGAATACACAAAGGTTTGAAACTAGATTATTGACTCTAGTGCAAGTGGGAGACTGTTGGAGATATGCCCAACAGGCAATAATAAAGTAGGTTATTATCATATCTTCATACTTATGATAAATTTTTACATACCATGCTATAATTGTATTAAAAGGAAACATTAATACTTGTGTGATTTGTAAACATAAAAAGAGTCCCTAGTAAAGCCTCCTGTTAAACTAGCTTGTTGGTTAATATATGATCATGGTTTCCTGATCATGAACATAGAGATGTTATTAACAACAGGGTCATATCATTAGGAGAATGATGTGATGGACATACTCCTATAGTTAAGCATAGCATAAAGATCAAGTCATTTAATATAGTTCATTTGCTATAAGCTTTCTGATACATAGTAACCTAATTCCTTCGACCATGAGATCATGTTAATCACCATCACCGGAAGGATGCTTTGATGACATCAAACACCACCGTGGCGGGTGGCTATAAAGGTGGCATTGAGTGTTCGGAAAGTATGTGTTGAGGCACATGGATCAAGAGTGGGATTTGTCCATCCATATGACGGATAGATATACTCTGGGCCCTCTCGGTGGAATGTCATCCAATTATCTTGCAAGCATGTGACTGGCTCACAAGGGATCACATATCACGGGAACGAGAAAAGAGTACTTATCAGTAACGAGGTTGAACTAGGTATGCAGAGATACCGACGATCATAACCTCGGATAAGTAAACTATCGTGAGACAAAGGGAAATTGGTATCGTATGTAAGTGGTGAAGGGAATATGCCCTGAGAGGCAATAATAAATTGTTTATTATGTGTATTCCAAGTATATGATAGATGTTTATTTTGCATGCTATAATTGTATTAATACGGAAACGTTAATACATGTGTGTTTAATAAACAAACAGAAAGTTCCTAGTTAAGCCTCTCTCATAAACTAGCTCGTTGATTAACAAGATGATCAAGGTTTCCTGATCATGGACATTGGATGTTGTTAATAACGGGATCACAACATTAGTGTAATGATGTGATGAACATTCATCTGAAGTATAGCATTACGATCAAAGTCATTGAGTTTATATTGCTATAACAACTTACGAAGTGATCCTAATCCTTAGACCATGAGATCATGTCAATCACTAACACCGGAAGAGTTTCTTGATAACATCAAACGTCACACCGTAATGTGGTGATTATAAAGATGGTTTCGTAACTAATAAAGTGTTATGTTGAGGCTCATGGATCGAGAGTGGAATTTGTTCATCCCGATGACGGATAGATATACTCTGGGCCCTCTCGGTGATATCACATTGATTAGCTTGCAAGCAAGTGATTTGATCACTAGAATGTTATATCACGGGAACGAGAAAAGAGTGCATGTCGATGCGAGATCAAACTAGGTATGGAGATACCGATGATCGAATCTCGGACATGTAATATATCGTGAGACAAAGGGATTAAGATACTAGCGTAAAGGTTCCGAAGCGATCACAAGAAAGTCATCGTTGAATGTGTGGGAGTCGGTATGGGTCTCGGATCCGCTTCGATTATTGATCTGAGAGGGGTCTCGATCATGTCCGCATTATTCACGAACCGTAGGGTGACACATAAGAGACACCGACATCCAATTGGAGCAAAAGTTTCATGCGAAAAGAATAAACAAGCGCAGGAATTTATTTCACTAGATACCAAACAGGTTTTCGGGTGAAATTGCATAAAGTGGTTATGCATGTGAAATAGAATTCTAGCAAGGGTTATTTGTGAATGTTTGTCATTAAAGTAATTGACAAAATTCTGAATAAAATAAAGAGTTTTATTTAATGAGAGTTTGCATTAAATTTGGTGGAAATTTAATGGGATCTTTGAATGGGATTTTGAGTTTGAGGAGGAATTTGGAGGAGTTTTGTGAGTGGAGTGTCCACCACATGAAGAGGGAGGGCAAGGGGCAGCCCCATGCGCCTGCCACCCCTTGGGGTTCCCCCTCCTCCTATAAAAGGAGCCCTCCTCTCACTTCTCACTCACACCTCCTCGTGAAGGATCTCTCTCCCCTCTAGAATTTATCCCCATGGTCTCGGACTAGCGAGATACATGTTCCGGTGGCTATTCGGCAAGAAAGAGTTGTGCTTCACTGCATCGCTGGAGCGAGGAGGCGGAGGTTGCTCGGTGCCTCGAGCGTGTGTGCGAGCACGGATGCTTGGCTGATTTGGCGCTAGGACTTCCTCTCGATATTGAGATCGGCAAGAGATCGTCTACATCAACCACGAGTTTGGACTCGTTAAACTTTGTCGGTCTTCAAGGGTATGTTCTCTACGGATGTACATCCGCCCGTTGTTTGTATCTAGTATAAATAGATCTTGGTATATAGTTCACATCGTAGGAAAATTTTTGTTTTCTATCTGCGAACCCTTGATTGGTATCGAGCCGGATCTGCGTAGATACTTTACGGGTAGTACACATATGAGTATGTGGGCGATGATGATCATGTTGTTGCTCCTTTCTTGTGATTTTGGATATTGGTGGCATAGTGGGATGAAGCGGCCGGACAAACTTTACATGTCCTCGCACATGAGACTGTTCCACGCTTGACATGCAACTAGTTTGCATAAGTGGCTAGCGGTGTCTCTCTCCTACTATAGTCAATATCTATTTTGCAAGCGAGTTGTCAACAATTTGATTATCCTCGTTGTGGTTCATGTTCGTAGGTAAACGGTTCTATCTCGAAAGCCCTAAGCCACGTAAAACTTGCAATGGATAAATTAGAGGCGTCTAGTTTAGATTGTTCTTTGGGCTAGTGTTATGATATGGTAGTGTTGTAAGTAGAAGTATGAGATGATACTCTTACAACACATAGCGTGTAAAATCCATAGACCGTGGATTTACACATATAGGTATGATAGTGATCATACCACGATGCACATGATAGAGATCATCTGCGGGAACCATATAATTTCACTAATAAACATATGATGTTTGATTGCATCTTATATTGCTTGTTTAGCGCTTTGTTAAGCATAATAAGATGATCCTCATTTAAATATCAAGATAAGAATGTGTTCTTCCTTTAGTATGCACCGATTATGTTTTATCGCTCCAAGACATCACGTGATGATCGGGTGTACTTGGATCTCGACCATACTTGGTGTAAAAGCGTTACACCGCAAATACTAAGGTTCTAACTTGGCGAGCCTAGCATGTAGACATGGCCTCGAACACGGACCGAAAGGTTAAGCATGAGTCATATAGTTGATATGATGCCCATTTGATGCTCGCCTTTGAAGCTATACCGACTCACGTGATGATCGGACTTGGTGTAGTGGATTTGGTTCATGTAATCACCAAAAGGACACGGGGGATGTCGCTTTTGAGTGGGAGTTCATTTGTAATATAGATTAGTTGAACTCAATCTATCATACACTTAGTCTAAACTTTACAAATTTTGTTGTAGATGGCACCACCTTTTTAATTTCAATGCGTTCATGGAGAAAGAGAAACTAGCAGAGCGGTAGCAACTTTCTTGAATGGGCCATGAATTTGAGGATTCTCCTCTGCGCACAAAAGCAATATGTGCTAGAAGCGCCCGTTAGGCCCCCACCTTGTGATGCCCTGACGAGGAGAAGAATGTCTATCGACTCGTCAGAGGACCACAACTTAGTTCATTGCGGCATATTGTATGGGCTAGAGCCGAACTTCAAAGCGTTTCAAAAGCGGCAATGCTTTTGATACAATGGGTGAGTTGAAAATGATTTTCGACACACATCTTTGTGAGAAGCTACAATGCTTGAAAAGTTCTTTAGCTGCATGATGGAAGAGAACAACTCCGTTAGTGAGCATGTACTCAAGATGTCGAGATTCGCCGATAAGCTTGTGTCCTTGGAAATAACGATTCCCATTGACTTAGGCATCCATCGTGTTCTGCAGTCTCTGTCACCTAGCTATAAGAGCTTCGTAATGAACTATAATATGCAAGGCATGAAGAAGTCTCTCCCCGAGCTTCTGTCAATGCTTAAAACTGCGAGTGGAGATCAAAAGGAACATCAAGTGTTGATGATCAATAGGAACCGGTTTCAAGAAAGACAAGAAGGAAAAGCGGAAGGAAGTAAGGCGGCAAGCCTGTTGCTGAAAAAAACCCGAGTTGGACCTAAGTCGATACCGAGTGCTACTATTGTAAGGGGTAGCCACTAGAAGCGCAAGCGCCCCAAGTATCTGGCGTAAAAGAAGGCGGCAAGGCAAACAAAGGTATATATGATATACATGTTATTGATGTGTACTTGACTAGTGCTCGCAGAGCACCAGGTATTTGATACCGGTTCAGTTGCTAATATTTGTAACTCGAATCAGGGGCTGCGGAACAGGCGACCGCTAGCAAGGGGGTGAGGTCAAGATGCGTGTCGGCAATGGATCAAGTGTTGATGTGATCGCCGTCGGAACGCTACCTCTCCACTTACCGTCGGGATTAGTCATAAACTTAAATAAATGTTATCTGGTGCCTGCACTGAGCATGAACATTGTATCTGGATCATGTTTGATGCAAAGTGGTTATTCATTTAAATCCGAGAACAATGGTTGTTCCATTTATATGAATGAAATCTTTTATGGTCATGCACCGATGATGAATGGTTTATTTTTGTTAGATCTCGATGATAATGTTACACATATTCATAATGTTGATGCTAAAAGGATTAAACTTAATGATGATATATCCGCATATATGTGGCACTGCCGTCTAGGTCATATTGGCATTAAACGCATGAAGAATCTCCATTCGGATGGACTTTTGGAATCACTTGATTATGAATCATTTGATACATGTGAGCCATGCCTTATGGGCAAGATGACTAGAACGCCGTTTTCCGGTTCAATGGAGCAGGCGATTTATTGGAAATCATACATTCGATGTATGTGGTCCAATGAGTGTGTCGGCGAGGTGGATATCGTTATTTTGTTACTTTCACGGATGATTTGAGTAGATACGGTTATATCTACTTGATGAAACACAAGTCGAAACCTTTGAAAAGTTCAAGGAATTTCGTAATGAAGTGGAAAATCATCGTAATAGAAAGATCAAATTTCTACGGTCCGACCGTGGAGGTGAGTATCTAATTCTGAGTTTAGCACTCACATGAAAGAGTGTGGAATTGTTTCACAACTCACACCTGCCGAACACCACAGCGAAATGGTGTGTCGAACGTCGTGTCGTACTTTATTAGATATGGTTCGATCTATGATGTCTCGACGGACTTGCCATTGTCATTTTGGGGTTATGCACTAGAAAGCGCTGCATTCACTTTAAATCGGGCACCATCTAAATCCGTTGAAACGACACCGTATGAATTTTGGTTTGAAACAAACCTAAGCTGTCATTCTTAAAGTTTGGGGTTGCGATGTTTATGTGAAGAAACTTCAACCGGATAAACTCGAACCCAAAGCGGAAAAATGCGTCTTCATAGGATACCCTAAAGAAACTATTGGGTATTCCTTCTATCACGATCCGAGGGCAAGGTTTTTGTTGCCAAGAATGGATCCTTTCTAGAAAGAGTTTCTCGAAAGGTGTGAGTAGTCGGAAGGTAGAACTCGAAGAGGTTATGGAACCTTCTCTTCAAAGTATGGCGAGTAGCGCAGCCGGAAGTTGTTCGGAGTTGGCTCCACACATTGAAGAGGGAACTAATGATAATGATCATGAAACTCCGAAAGAGAGTACTACCGAACCTCGCAGGTCAAACAGGACGCGTGCAGCTCCCGAGCTGTACGGAAATCCTGTCATAAATTTCATGGTTGATGAAAATAATGACCCTGCGACGTATGAAGAAGCGATGATGAGCCCGGATTCCAACAAATGGTTAGAAGCCATGAAATCCGAGATGGAATCCATGTATGAAAATCAAGTTTGGAACTTGGTGGAATTACCTCACGACCGAAAGGCCGTGGAGAACAAATGGATTTTCAAAAGGAAAACTGATGCTGATGGTAATGTGACCATCTATAAAGCTCGACTTGTCGCAAAGGGGTTTCGACAAATTCAAGGAGTTGACTACGATGAGACTTTCTCTCCCGTAGCGATGCTAAAGTCAGTTAGGATTATGTTAGCAATTGTTGCATATTTCGATTATGAAATATGGCAGATGGATGTCAAAACCGCGTTTCTCAATGGTAATATTGAAGAAGAGTTGTATATGATACAACCAAAGGGTTTTGTCGATCCTAAGGATGCTAACAAGGTGTGCAAGCTTCAGCGATCCATCTATGGATTGAAGCAAGCATCACGAAGTTGGAATCTCCGCTTTGATGAGGTGATCAAAGAGTTTGGATTTATCCAAACTTATGGAGAAGCTTGTATTTACAAGAAAGTGAGTGGGAGCAATGTGGCATTTCTGATATTATATGTGGATGACATATTATTGATCGGAAATGATATAGAACTTTTAAACAGTGTTAAAAGTTATCTAAACAGCAAATTTTCAATGAAGGACCTAGGTGAAGCGTCATACATATTAGTCATAAAGATCTATAGAGATAGATTTAGACGCCTAATAGGGCTATCGCAAAGTACATACCTTGATAAGATTTTAAAGAAGTTTAAAATGGACGGAAGTAAGAAGGGGTTCTTACCTATGTTGCAAGGCAAGACATTGAGTAAGACTCAAAGTCCGGCTTCGGCGGAAGAAAGAGAGATAATGGACAAAGTCCCCTATGCTTCAGCCATAGGCTCTATAATGTACGCCATGCTATGTACAAGACCGGATGTGGCACACGCTATTAGTTTGACTAGTAGGTACCAATCGGATCCGAGTTGAACCTTTGGATAGCGGTCAAGAATATCCTTAAGTACTTACGAAGAACTAAGGATATGTTTCTTGTATATCTGAGGTGAAGAAGAGCTCGTCGCTAAGTGTTATGTCGACGCTAGCTTTGACACCGATCCGGATGACTCTAAGTCTCAATCCGGATCGTATTTCTCATGAATGGTGGAGCGGTTAGTTGGAGGAGCTCCAAACAACCTGTGGTAGCGGGATCAACAACGGAGGCCGAATATGTTCTTTGCTTGAGCGGCTCGAGGAAGCTTTGGATGAAGGAGTTCATATCCGAACGGGAGTTGTGGCAAGCGTTGGACCCAATGGTGATCTATTGTGACAACAATGGTGCCATTGCCAATGCCAAAGATCCAAGGTCTCACAAGCATTCCAAGCATATTAGCGCCGGTTTCACTCCATCCGAGCATGTCAAGGATGGAGATATAAAGATTGTAAAAGTACATACGGATCTCAATGTGGCGAGATCCGTTGACTAAAACTCTCCTAGAGCAAAACATGATCAACACCAGAACTCAATGGGTGTTAGATATATCACTATGTAACTAGATTATTGTCTCTAGTGCAAGTGGGAGACTGAAGGAATATGCCACGAGAGGCAATAATAAATTGTTTATTATGTGTATTCCAAGTATATGATAGATGTTTATTTTGCATGCTATAATTGTATTAATACGAAGCGTTAATACATGTGTGTTTAATAAACAAACAGAAAGTTCCTAGTTAAGCCTCTCTCATAAACTAGCTCGTTGATTAACAAGATGATCAAGGTTTCACGACCATGGACATTGGATGTTGTTAATAACGGGATCACAACATTAGTGTAATGATGTGATGAACATTCATCCAAGTATAGCATTACGATCAAAGTCATTGAGTTTATATTGCTATAACAACTTACGAAGTGATCCTAATCCTTAGACCATGAGATCATGTCAATCACTAACACGGAAGAGTTTCTTGATAACATCAAACGTCACACCGTAATGGGTGATTATAAAGATGGGTTCAGAACTAATAAAGTGTTATGTTGAGGCTCATGGATCGAGAGTGGAATTTGTTCATCCCGATGACGGATAGATATACTCTGGGCCCTCTCGGTGATATCACATTGATTAGCTTGCAAGCACGTGATTTGCTCACTAGCCTGTTCTATCACGGAACGAGAAAAGAGTGCATGTCGATACGAGATCAAACTAGGTATGGAGATACCGATGATCGAATCTCGGACATGTAATATATCGTGAGACAAAGGGATTAAGATACTAGCGTAAAGGTTCCGACGATCACAAGAAAGTCATCGTTGAATGTGTGGGAGTCGAGATGGGTCTCTAGATCCCGCTTCGATTATTGATCTGAGGGGTCTCGATCATGTCCGCATTATTCACGAACCGTAGGGTGACACACTTAAGAGACACCGACATCCAATTGGAGAAAAAGTTTCATGCGAAAAGAATAAACAAGCGCAGGAATTTATTTCACTAGATACCAAAGCAGGTTTTGGTGAAATTGCATAAAGTGGTTATGCATGTGAAATAGAATTCTAGCAAGGGGTTATTGTGAATGTTTGTCATTAAAGTAATTGACAAAATTCTGAATAAAATAAAAGAGTTTTATTTAATGAGAGTTTGCATTAAATTTGGTGGAAATTTAATGGGATCTTTGAGTGGGATTTTGAGTGGAGGAATTTGGAGGAGTTTTGTGAGTGGAGTGTCCACCCACATGAAGAGGGGGAGGGCAGGCCCCATGCGCTGCCACCCCTTGGGGTTCCCCTCCTCCTATAAAAGGCCCCTCTCTCACTTCTCACTCACACCTCCTCGTGAAGGATCTCTCTCCCCTCTAGAATTTATCCCCATGGTCTCGGACTAGCGAGATACATGTTCCCGGTGGCTATTCGGCAAGAAAGAGTTGTGCTTCATTGCATCATTTGGGCGAGGAGGCGGAGGTTGCTCGGTGCCTCGAGCGTGTGTGCGAGCACGGATCTTGCGCTGATTTGCGGCGCTAGGACTTCCTCTCGATCTTGAGATCGGCAAGAGATCGTCTACATCAACCACGAGTTTGGACTTGTTAAACTTTGTCGGTCTTCAAGGGTATGTTCTCTACGGATGTACATCCGCCCGTTGTTTGTATCTAGTATAAATAGATCTTGGTATATAGTTCACATCGTAGGAAAATTTTTGTTTTCTATGCTGCGAACCCTTCAAGTGGTTCATTAGATCGCAAAGTAATCGTAGAAATATGTGGGAGCCATATGAATTTCCAGATTCCTCTATTGGTTGTTGATCGGAGAAGAGTCTCTATCATGTCCGCATAATTCACGAACCGTAGGGAGACACACTTAAGGATTCGATGTTGTTGAGTAGTTATGGAATGATGAGTAAGAGACCGAATGTTGTTCGGAGTCTCGGATGGGATCCGGGATATCACGAGGAGATCCGGAATGGTCCGGAGAATAAGATTCATATAAGGAAAGTCCTGTTTCGGGGTTGGAGAATGGTTCCGGTGTTTTCATCGGGAATGTTCTTAGAAGGTTCCGGAATGTCCGGCACTCCGGAGGGGAAGGGTACATGAATGTGTTATACCAAGTTGGAATGATTGCATCATGTACTAAGTGTCATCGCTGAACAAAATAGAGGATTTAATCAAATCCTTGTTTGAAAAGTCAAACGCCAATTTGAAAGTCAAACGGCTATTTTTGGGAAGTGGAGAGGGAGGTGGAAACCGAGTTGGGGAGGAGTCCCTCCTCCACCGCCGGCCCACTTGGGATCCGAGTTGGGGAGGGATTCCCCTACCCTTGTCCAGCGCCTCCCTCCTATAAGAGGATGGGCAGGGCTCCTCTCCTAGGACACAAGATTGCCCCCTCTAAACCTAACCCTAGCCGCCGCCCACCATAGCCGCCGCCTGGGGTTTCTCCCCTAGCCGCCGACTTGGGCACTTCCAAGCCCTAGACACCGGCCCTAGCACCCCCTCCTTGGTGTGTCTAAACCCTAGAACACCAAGGGCTCTCTCATAGTCCACCATACTCGCTCCGGCTTAAGGCGAAGCCCTGCGAGATCTCCCCTCTACTTCCGGTACCACGCCGTTGTGCTGTCGGAATCACGAGGAGAGTGCTACAACCTCCGCTGCCTGCTGGAACAAGGGAGAGGAAGGTCTTCATCGAGTACCGAACGTGTGACCGACTGCGGAAGCGCTGCCAGAACGCAGCACCGGAAGGATCGTCTACGCAATCTTAAGATCGGAAGTGTACGACTACATCATCCACGAGAATCTGCTCTCGTTAACCGCTTTGGATCTTCGAGGGTTAGTACTCTGTTGACTCGTTGCTACAATCTAGTAGATAGATCTTGGCTTGATCATAGATTAGATCTCGATTGTGTGTTCATGCGGTAGAAATTTTTTGTTTTCCTTGCTACGAACCCCTACAACATCGCCCCCGACGAGCTCACCGTGCGCTCCGACGGTCCCCTCGCTCGACTATAAATAGAGGCCACCCCCGCACGATTTCTTCACACCATCTCACTCCCCTATCCTCACTGATCGTGCCACACCATTCTCAGAGCAAGGCGAGCACCACCTTGCCGGAATTTCACTAGACCTGCCGCTGCCGGAGAAGAAGGGAGCCAGCGATTGGAGCCGCCCCAGGAGCTGCCGCGACCACCCCTGAGTTCGCCGTCGTCGACTTCATCGTTCGCCCGCCTCACCGACCCTCGCCAGCACCCCGGTGAGCCCCCAGCGACCCTCACTGGCCGCGCTAGGTTTTGTTCTCGCCGGAGTTGTCTCGCGTCGACGATGACTCCCAGCCGTTAGATTAGAACTAGATCGAACGATCCACGTCGCCCATACCGCTTCGCCCAGCCCCGTGTCACTGACGAGTGGGGACACCCACTTAAGCAGCCCGCGGGAGCACTGCGTTTAGCAGGCCGGCCCATTAATTTTTCCCGCGCAGCCCAGTTATTCAAATTAAACTTTTTCTATTTCAATTCAAACACACTTATGTACCCAACTTCAAAAATCAACCCAGATCGATTCAGTGCACCAAACTGAATGAAACCAATTTTGTTGGAAAGGTCTGTGAATGCTGAATCCAAGCCCGTTGGATTAAAGTCATTTGGATCTATATATCACCCATGGTAAAAATAACAAGGCAGAAGCTTTTCTGCATTCAAATATTTTTCAAATTTAAACCATAATAGCTTTTGATTTGATTCCAACTCTCAAAAATCACATTTAACCATACCTTTCAGAATATATAAAAATATATAGGTTTACTTGCATAAATAATGTTCAAGTAATAAAAGAATGCTACATAAGCATTTCTAGCCACTTTAATTAATTAAAATAAAAGGGTAAAACCTTATTAAATTCTGACACCACTTTAAATCAAATTCCCATGGACTACAACATGTGGTGATGACATGTGTCAACATGATCCCATGTTGGGTTTGGAGAATATTAAATCTTAAGTAGTTTTTCAATGAGTAGAAATTACTTTTCTAAAAATAAAAAGATTTAAATCAAGCCTTAACCTTGTAATGTTAGGGATGATGCTAGATCATACATAGGACCCTTGTGTGTTATGATTGCAAGTAGTTAAGTATTGTTTGGTGATTGTGTACCTCGTATTTATTCATAGACGCTAAATGCAGGCCAAGGATACGAGGAGGAAGGAGGATACTACGAAGAAGAAGCCGAGGAGAACTTCAACCACTGCTCTGCACAAGGCAAGCTTATATTGACATTGATGCAAGCTAACACTTGCAGGATACCCTACTGATGCAACAAACCCTACTTGTTACTATGCCTTAAGCATATGTGATCATACCCATTTGATAAACCAATCCTAGTTTTATGTGCAAGCTTCTTACTTTATTTCTTTATCAAAGCTTACTTAGAGTTTTACTTAAGTGACCGGTAGATATTGGAAAGATGCCGAAGGTTGCATAAAGAGCATAAAATTTGGCCTAAGTTAGAAACCTTGACATCATCCCGAGACATAAGGTTGTACTTAGTTGAAACTCCACTAGTTACCATCCCTCATCATTACTACCCCCACCTGTAGATGCTAGTGCTAAGCATAAAACTTGATCAACTTTAGATGGGAATACTTGGTGGAAAAATGGTTATGAAAACCTTGGAATGATGGATCATTCTAGTGAAATGTTTTGGACATGTGTTTCCAAACACTTGAGAATTTTGGTGATAAAAATGTTGAGGCATGAGCCTTAGCCCTTTATAAAACTGATGTTTGTCTAGATGCGATACCATTCCAATTTTATCGCGTACAACCACAATACCGAATATTGGGTAGGGCTTGATGAAACTTATATTCCTTAGTATTAGTTCCCTCACGTCCAAGGTCGAGATGAGGCTACCTTGTGAAGATTGTCCACATGCAGTACCCAAGATGACAGTTGGTCATGGTTGGGAGGCCAAACTCACGGAGAGGTGCTTATACTAGGCGTGTAATCAAAAGGTTAGGATTGATTATCCGCATCTTGAGTATGGTGAATTCAGGATTTGTTCTGACGGATGTATCGAATGTTGTGGTGAAAGTGTACAATCTCTGCAGTGTCAAACTATTCGAATAGCGTCATGATTATGGACGATTAGATGTATCTTGTTCCCCGTCAGAATTTTCAAAATGACTTGTGAGATGAATTGAGACTTTGACTTGACCACAACAGAGTTGTGATATGAAATACAAGTTCCCGCTTAGGATTTATAAAATTGTGACTAGCTTTGGAGCTTAGTAGAGAGAAATCTGGCTTTTGCAAAACAACCCTAGAGCCTAGTGTCCTATTATCCAAAAAACCCCTATACCTATTAGTATTAGTTTGCGAGTACTTAAAGAGTACTCATGGCTTTGTCCATGGCTATTCTCATGGCCAGACTATGAAGAGGAGTACCTGGAAGATGGAAACCAGGAAGGTTACGTCAACTAGGATCATCTCCCATCGTCAGCATTGCCTGTGACCCTGAAGATGGAGCTTCGCCTACGCTACCATTATTGTTACGTATTCCGCTGCTTGATGTTGTATTAAGAACTGGATCATGAGATCCCTATTTGTGTAAGAACTTATGTATCGTTTGTAATGGATGATGTACTATGGTATCCAATTCTGTTATGTCTCGCAAAAATGGTAATCCTGGGATTGCGATGTATGGCATAACAGGCATCTAGGATTTAAAAATCCGGGTGTTGACAAAATATGACTATACACGCTGTCTTACGAAGACACTAAAAGAGAAGTCATCAAGCAGTACTGCAAGTGGGAGAAAATCAAAAGAAGTTGCCCAGCTCGACAAACAGGCAAAACAATCCATTGCCCCGCTCAAGGTGTTACCCTAGCCCACACAAGGTGGAATAGATATAGAATTAGCTATTAAATTAGCCAAGGAGTGTAACGTGCCTGTCGAAGCACTTCTAGTCGGCGGAGATAATTTCTCCAAGGGACCAATAGCACGAAAATTTGTCTACGGGGAGCCTCTGGTCAGCGATGAGGTATTCGATAATCTGCCAACACATATGCGACTGTTGCATATCTGGTACTTGAAAGTCACAAAGGAAGGGAGACAATTTCTCCTATGTAAAGTTGGAGAGGAGTACTTCCGTCCAGACGAGGTCTCCATTGAACTTTGTGAACTATTTCAGTTATTCAACCTAGACGCCCTCGACAAGTCCCTCCTCAGCATATATTTCCTGCAAGTAATTAAGTCACTAACTCAACTCGTTCAATTCATTTCCTGTCGTTATCCTCACTATAGCTCCTTATGTATGCTATTATATATGCAGAATGAAGATTCAAGAATATAGAAGAAAGTCAATCTACAGCATTGGGTTCGTTGACCCAAATAGAGTTAATGGACATATGCTAATAAATAACCTCGAGGAAACGAAGGATAACTTGCTAATGTTTTTAATGGAGCAACATTACAAGACACAAATACTATTTTCTTACAACTATGAGTAAGAGTCTTACTGTCTTGTACACATTCAATTTTTGTTTACTCGATGTTAAGTGTATATAAACGTGCGTAGCTTTCACTAGATTCTTCTAAACATTAAGAAGCCGATGGAAGACTACCGCAGCATAATTGATTGCCTCCAAAAGTAATTTCAATCACTATATCTGTCTCTTTCGTTCATTCTCTGAGATGTAAACTAATTAATAACTCATTCATTTGTTTTTTGCCGGACAGGGTTTGGAAAAGGTTCACGAAGGAGGTTCAGGGTGAATGGCGTGAGGAGCTCACTTTTCATACGGTCCCGGTAAGTAGTACGAGAGCTAGGGGACTAATTTATGTGGATATTACAATTATCATTCTTACAATTATCATGCTTGATTATTATCTAATTGAATTATATTCTCGATCGAAAAGTGTGCGACGCAGCCACAGGTGACTAATTTATGTGGATATTACGTATGTGAGTTCATTCGTGGGTGTATGGAGCAGGGCACAGACTTTCTTCAAGTACGTAAATAATATATTCGCAATTTATTCTATACCATAGTTTTTGTTGAGTTCCATTCATAATGATCTACTTCTTTATATATGGTTGAATGCGATGCGGGATAAGCTCCTACCACATGAACGCCTACTAGCAATTCAAGAGGAGTTGTCGGGATTTTTGCTCAGGGACGTCATAAACTCAAAAGGAGAGTACAACGTAGATAGACCTTCGTGTAATCGTGGATAGACACAAAAGGACAGTATTTGTTGTAATGATGATTTTGGTGTAAATCAATTAGACGAGCTCTAGTCTCGGTTGTGTATATATTTATATGTATTTATGTTATCGTGAGTGAAATTATATTATATATGCATCAATGTATACATCATGTAGTAGCGTAGAATAATATGTATATGAAAACACAAAATGAAAAATAATCAAACACAAAAAAAAAACCTAAAACCCCACCTCCTGCCGCAGCAGCAGTTTGGTGCAAAACGCTGCCGCGGCAGAAGAACTTTAGTTCCGGTTCGTGTTACGAACCGGGACTAAATATCCTCCAGCCCAGCGCGCACAGAGCGGTCACGTGGAGACAATCTAGTCCCGGTTTATAACAGAACCGGGACTAAAGGCCTAACCTTTAGTCCAATCCAGGACTAAAGCCTTTTACAAACCAGGACTAGTGTCCTGTTTTTTACTAGTGTATGTCCCTGCACAAAGTTGTATCCTTTGGAGCTAACCAAAGTCCTAGGGTTTGACACCTGGTAGTTCCTCAAAATAGGAACGCCCACGTCGCCGTCGAGATATCCATGTTGTTCATAACCCCACTGAGTTGTACTAATACAAACAACAAATAAGGTTATTCCAATCCTTACCGTCCATGTATCGGCGTTCATTCTACTTCAACCTGTATCTCTAACACCGTGGGAGGTGCGGCTACAGCAATAACATAGGCGGCAAACACTAAGCCATCAAACATACTCATCAGTGGTGGTGTTCCTCCACACTACCATCTTCATCATGCTACAAAACCGACATTATCCCGGTGCGTAACAAACTAACAATACGAGCTGTCGACAGGTGTTTCAATATCTCGCCTATGTGACAACTCCAAACTTAATAGCAGGAGCAGTATAGAGCGCCAATGCGGTTAGTGTGAAGCTATAAAAGCCTTCGATCTTCTCGGCTGACACTGTAGCAGCTAAAAGGTCAACCTCTTCCTTACAGCGCGTACGTTGGTTACGAGTGTATTATATCGTCTTTATGCTTTTTATTTGCCTTCCTTTTTTAAAAGGTATTCTGTCGTACCCTGGCAAATTCAGTGGGATATTTTTCAGCGAAGGGTGGGAGATTTGTGACCAATAGCTGGCTTGATTATATCACAGACTTCCTGGTTGCCAGCATTCAGGCTGACCGATCAGGTGCGCTGCTTTAGAGCATCTCCACTCGTCTATTCAGATGGTTGATCCGGACGCCAAATTACGTCCGGACGTCGAAAATCGGCCTAATCGCGTACCCAGGACCTGTTTTCGGTCGAATTTGGGCCAACTTTGGTCCGGACTACCCAGACCGAACCCAGGATCCAGGGTACGTCCTGGGGACGCCGGACTCAGCGAAAACGGGCGTGGTCCAGCTCTGTAGGCGATAGAAGCCGACTCGCCGCCATCCTTCCCGCCGTTTTCCTTTTCCCGCCCTCGCCGCTACACCTCCCGCCATTCTTCCGGCCTATAAAAGCCGTACATCTCGCCGTCTCTCTTCACAGTTCCTCACACCACCACAACTCCGGCAAACTTCGGACGTTCGTACCTTGCTTTCTCCCCAACTCCGCCGAGAAGCCATGGCCGGCCGCCGCACGCTGTCGCCGTGGGAAGCCCGGCTCCTCCAGGAGGCGCGCTATATGGCCCCGCCGAACACTCGCCTCCCCGGAGGCTGGACACTCAGCGCCGGCGGGATCCCTGTTCCGCCGGTGCCTGAAGGGCCGGACCTCGCCGGAGAGATCCAGACCGCTATCACTGCCATGCAAGACCCGGATCTCGCCGAGGATCAGGACAACTTGGTCTTCTGGAGGCAGTTTTTTGCCGACAGGCGCCTCGAGGAACTCGCCCGACACGACGGACCGCCGGGCTCGCCGCCGCCGCCACGTCACAATATGGCTTACCGCCGCCGCTGGTGGAGCGTTCCAGGGCGGACTCTCGCCGGAGTCATGGCGCACATCGAGGCCGGTAACAACCCCCGCCTCGGCCTGTAGTTGCGGCGTCCGGCGGCGACCACATCGGCGTCCTTTCCTAGTTATTAAATCGATGTACTATGTCCCCTCGCCTAATTTAGTGAATTTAGCCGAATCTGCGAACGCGGCCTGGATACGCGAGTAGGCGACTGGGCGTACCCAGGCCGAAAACGCGATTAGTCTGGCTAAAAATCGGTCCGATTTTCGGCATGGGTATGCCCAACGAGTGGATATGCTCTTAGTTGAATAAAGCTCTTCGAAATCCCCGCAGAAAAAGGGGTGGGATATTTGTGAGCAAAGGATCAGGAAGCAGCTACTGGATAGCATTGCTACCTTTTTTACGATAATTTGTTAATTTTCCTTTCAGACGACGGCTGTGTATATGGTACTGTGGCATATTGAAACTCGCTGCCTTGCACAATCTAAATATCAACATCTTCGATTGTAAAAGAAGCCATAGTAAAGGATATACACGGTAACTCTACAAACAGCATGTTCCATACATGTTAACTAATTTCATTTGCTAAACACGGCATGGTCCTTTTAAAAATAAAGAATGCGAAATACATACCTTTGTAATTACGCAAATATCAACATTGCTGCCACTACCCAAGCCCTTGAAGATACCACTGCGGATTGCTTCAGATACAAATTGTATTCCCTCTTCTCTCTAAAAAAGTGAAACATAACAATTTAAGTGTAGAGAAGTTGATATAACCACAGTTATTCATTCTTTGTGCTGTTAGCATGAGTGAAAACTTCTAATTATTGTGTTTACAAAATCTTAAAAATCCAGGAACATTTACACATATGTATGCATATAGGAACTATTTGCACTCACAACCTGCCTGCTAATTATTGCTCTGTTTCTTAACTAAAAGGCAGTGCTCCTATCAGTTTCTCGAAAAAACTATTTGCACTTGCAAATTATTACGAATAAATATGATTTCTCTATGCTGCGAAGAATATGAAAAGGATGAAGGGATTAAAATAAAAAAATATTTGCAACAATTTATTTTTGTTATTTTTCACAGGACACAAAAATGGATAAGCTTGTCCTACCTGTTACAGTCTCGGTATCAGAAGCAGTTCCTGATCCACAACAACATACAATTGTCCCCATATAGTGGATTTTCTGAGAGCTCTTCTCAGCTACTATAGGGCCTCAATTGCCGCTTTGTCTGCCCCAAGAACGGCAGCATCATAGAAAAGGACATATATGTTAGATGTATATATTTATATATTGTAGTTTTTTCATATGTTAGAGGCTTTCTGTATATTTGCACCTGTACCTGTACATATATTGTGGCATTTGGCCCTAGAGGAATACATGTTGCATATTCCTAACATGGTATCAGAGCTTGGTTAGACTTTTTTCGCAACATCGTCACAGCCGCCACCGTCCCTGTCGTCGCCGGTCTTTGCCGACGTCGCTGCCGCCGGCTGCCGCTGTCGTCTGCTTCTTCATCGGGCCGCCGCCGCCTGCCCGATCTTCACACGCCGCCGTCTGCCTCCCCCGACCGCGTCCCCGCCGTCAGCCCCGCCGCCAACCATCTGCTCCAGCCCCGCCGCCATCGGCGCCCAGCCCGCCATCTACTCCCAGCGTGGTGGCGTCGCCGCGCCTGCCCGGGCCGCCGGCGGCAAGCTTCGTCCGGCCTCCTCCCGCCGCGGCCTCCTCCACCCCGGCCGCTCGTCGCTCCTGATCCGATCGAGCCTGCTTCGTCGGGCCCCGCTCAGATCCAGATCTGAGAGTTGACTTCAAAAAAAAATTGAGAAAGAGAGAGATGTCTTCTGCGTCGGGCTATGTTGCGATTCCTCGCTGCCCGGTGATCTTCGATGACGCGAATTATCCTGATTTTGCTGCCTATATGCGCTTTCACATGCGTGGTCTCCGTCTTTGGGGTGTGATCTCCGGCGAGGTCCCCTGTCCTCCGTGTACCCCTGCTCATGTGGCTCCTCTTCCGCCAACGCCGATTGTTCTCGGAGCTAAGGCTTCTTAGGAGGCCAAGGATGCTGCTCAGAGTGCCGATGATAGTGATGTTGTTGCTTATGACCTGAATTTCAAGCAGTACTCTGCTGATCTCGAGTCCTATCGCCACGCTCTAACTGCCTACACTCAGTGGGTCGAGGAGGATGCTCGTGCTGTTGCTGTTCTCACCTCCAGTGTTCTGCCCCAGTATGCTGCTGAGTTCATGAGTCTCCCTACTATTGCCGCTCAGTGGGCACATCTTCGTCAGCGCTATCAGCCGTCTGGAGATGCTCTTTACTTGTCTGTGGTTCGCCAGGAGCATGCTCTTCAGCAGGGTGATTCCATTATTGATGAGTTTTATACTCAGAGTGCTGCTATCTGGCGTCAGCTTGATTCTCTCTGTACTGCTGTTTGTGGCACATGCTCGTCTTTGCCAGTTGTGCTCGGTTGGAGTTTCACCGCATCTATGAGTTTCTGTCTCGGCTCCGCCAGGAGTTTGAGCCCCGACGTGCTCAGCTGAATGCTCGTGGTCGTGTTCCGCTCTCTGAGGTGTTGTCTGAGCTTCGGGCTGAGGAGACCCGTCTCCGTGGTGCTGGTCTTCTTGCGGTTCCATATGTGCTTTCTACTCGTGGTCCTCCTGTGCCGTCTGCTCCCTCGACTCAGCCGCGGTCCTCTGTGCCGCCGCCGATACTACCCACTCCTCTAGGTCAGGGTCAGAGTCAACACCAGCAGGCTCGTGGTTAGGGTCGCCGTGGTTCTCTTCATCATTGCTCTTACTGTAACAAGGATGGCCACACTTGGGCCACCTGTTACACACGGGATCCCAGTTTACGTCAGCAACACCAGACTCGTGGACAGTCGGCTCCTTCCAGATATTCAGAAGTTGCTCTCTCCGATCAGGACATTATCAGGAGTCTTCGCGGCACTTTGCTGCTGAGCTCTTCTTGACAGAACTTCTTTGGTTACGTGGTGATTCTTGAACCTTCGCGACCACCACCTTCTACACAATCAGGTACGTCCCCGTGGTATCTAGATTCTGGAGCTTCTTTTCATATGACCTCTGAGTCTTCTTTTCTGTCCGCTCTTCGTTCTCTCCCTTCTCATGTTCGTTTTTTCACGGCTGATGGTACCTCTCTTCCTGTTTCTAGTCGGGGCATCCTTTCTACTTCTTCTTTTTCTGTTCCTGAAATTTCTCATGTCCCTTGTCTTAAGATGAATATGTTCTCTGCTAGCCAGCTTACTGACTCTGGTTGTCGCATCATTCTTGATGTTGATTCTTATGTTGTCCAAGACCGTCGCACACAGGCCCTGGTTGGAGCTGGCCCTCGCAGCCGTGACTCTTCAGGACTTTGGGAGTTAGACTGGCTTCGTGTTCCTTCTGCTGCCACTTCATCTGCCAGTTCTTCTCCGGTCGTCGCCTCTGCTACCAGCTCCTTTCAGAAGTGGCATCATCGTATTGGTCACCTTTGTGACTCTCGCCTGTCGTCATTAGTTCACCGTGGTCTTCTGGAGTCTGTCTCAGGAGATGGGTCTTTACATTGTTAGGGTTGTAGGTTGGGCAAACAGATTCAACTTCCCTACCCTACTAGCGCGTCTATATCTCAGCGACCTTTTGATTTAGTTCATTTTGATGTCTGGGGTCCGGCTCCTTTCGCTTCGAAAGGAGGCCATCGCTACTATATTTTATTCATCGATGATTTTTCTCGATACACTTGGTTGTATTTTATGCGCTCTCGCAGTGAAGTGCTCTCCATATATCAGCATTTTGCGGCCATGGTCCGCACTCAATATTCTACACCCATTCGTGTGTTTCGTGTTGATTCTGCTGGTGAGTATATCTCCCAGATGTTGCGAGGTGTTCTTGCTGAGCAGGGTACCCTTGCTCAGTTCTCCTGTCCTGGTGCACATGCCCAGAATGGCGTTGCTGAGCGTAAGCATCGCCATCTTCTTAATACCACTCGTGCCATGATGATTGCTTCTTCCCTTCCTCCGCATCTCTGGGCTGAGGTTGTCGCTACATCGACTTACCTCATCAAGATTCAGCCCTCTGCCGCTTTGCAGGGTGGTATTCCTCTTGAGCGTCTATCTGGACAGTCTCCAGACTATTCCATGCTTCGCTTGTTTGGTTGTATTTGCTATGTTCTCCTTGCCCTCATGACGCGCAAACTGTCGCTCGATCTGTTGAGTGTGTTTTTCTTGGATACAGTGATGAGCATAAGGGCTATCGCTGTTGGGACCCCGTTGGTCATTGGATGTGTATCTCTCGCGATGTTAGTTTTGATGAGACGCGTCCTTTCTATCCTCGTCCCACCGCTGGTACCTACCCGGTGGAAGATATCTCTTTTCTCCTTTTTCCTGATACACCTCCTTCTACTCCTATTGTGTCTTCTTCAGGATTCCCTCCCCCTGATGTCTCTTCTTCGACATCGTCCTCCTCTGCTCCGTCTAGTTCTCCTAGTTCTCCTCGTTCTCCGGAGCCTTCCTCTGCTATTCCTTCTTCTTCATCGTCGTCTCCTGAGTCGTCCTCCTCTGATGAGCCTTCCTCTACTCGTCCTGTTCGTCAACGTCGTGCCCCCAACCGTTTCTCTCCTAGTCAGTATGGTCTTTCTGTTGCCTCTGAGCCGACTTCTTATCGGGATGCTGAGCATCATGCTGAATGACAACTGGCCATGGCTGAGGAGATTGCTGCGCTTGAGCGCACTGGCATCTGGGATCTTGTTTCTCCCCCTCCCGGTGTTCATCCTATCACGTGTAAGTGGGTCCATAAAATTAAGACCCGCTATGATGGATCTCTTGAGTGCTATAAAGCGCGTCTTGTTGCTCGGGGTTTTTTGCAGGAGCATGGTCGTGACTATGATGAGACCTTTGCTCCTGTGGCTCATATGACCACTGTGCGTACTCTTCTTGTTGTTGCTTATGTTCGTCAGCAGTGCGTGTCCCGGCTTGATGTTGTAGCGCTTTTCTCAATGGTGAGTTAAGTGAGGAGGTTTATATTCACCTCCTCACAGGAATTACATTCTGAGGATGGTTTGTCGTCTTGACGTTCTCTTTATGGCCTCAAACAGGCCCTCGTACTGGTTTGGCGCTTTGCTATATAGTGATTCTGCTGGTTTCTCCCCTCGCTCATGATCCATTTGTTTGTTCACACTTCTCCTCGTGGACGCACTCTTCTTCTTCTCTATGTTGATGATATGATCATTACTGGTGATGATTCTAAGTATATCGCCTTTGTTAAGGCTCGTCTTCGTGATCAGTTTCTTATGACTAATCTTGGTCCTCTTCAATACTTTCTTGGATTGAGGGTTCCTCCACTTCTGATGGCTTTTACATCTCTCAGGAAAGGTATATTCAGGATCTTCTTGCTCGTGCTGCTCTTGGGGATGAGCGCACTGTTGAGACCCCTATGGAGCTTAATGTTAAGTTTCAACCTACTGATGGTGATCCTCTTCCTGATCCGACGCGTTATCGTCATCTTGTTGGGAGTCTTGTTTATCTTGCTGTCACTCGTCCTGACATCTCTTATCCTGTTCATATTCTGAGTCAGTTTGTTTTTTCTCCTAACACTGTTCACTATAGCCATCTTCTCCGTGTTCTTCGTTATCTTCGTGGTATGATCACTCGTCGCCTTTTGTTTCCTCGTTCCAGCTCCAGTGCTACTCGGACGCTACGTGGGCGAGTGATCATTCGGACCGCCGTTCACTTTCTGCTTACTGTGTGTTTCTTGTGATTCGCTCATTGCTTGGAAGACGAAGAAAGAGACAACGGTTTCCCGTACGAGTGTTGAGGCTGAGTTGCGTGCTATGGCCTTATTGACTGCTGAGGTGACCTGGTTACGGTGGTTACTTGCGGATTTTGGGGTCTCTATTACCACACCCACTCTGGTTTTGTCTGACAGTACATGTGTTATTAGTGTTGCACGTGATCCGGTCAAGCATGCGCTTACCAAGCATATTGGTGTTGATGCTTTCTATACACGTGCTCAGTGCGAGCTCGAGTTCTGCGCTTGATATGTGCCTTGATTCTGATTGGCGGATTTTTTTACAAAGACACAGACTAGAGCGCAGCATGATTTCTTACTCTCCAAACTCAGTGTTGTGGATCCACCATGAGTTTAAGGGGATGTTAGATGTATATACTTGTATATTGTAGTTTCCCGTATGTTAGGGGGCTTCATGCATATTTACACTTGTACATGTACTATATATTGTGGTCTTTGGTCCCAGAAAAATACATGTTGCATACTCCTAACAATATCATGATCCAATTTATACATGCCTTTATGACTAGATAAAATTTTAATTTGCAAAAGCGAGTTTCAAGTATGACCATGAGACCATGTACTACTGCATTGGCATAAGATCGTTAGTCTCCCTGATATACATGAGCCGTGGGGCCGTTTTGATGTCAATGGTAGAATAGTCAACATAAAAGTGGTTCTCTTAATCAAGTTCCAGGTGAAGTTACGGTGTTCAAAATCCCCACAAAGTGTCTGCGATGGTGATGCCAAGATTAAATATGATTAATTGATGGTAATACATGAAGAATCATGCACTGATATGCTGAATTATCAGTGCAGGAGCACATAGGATCTCAGATCTCTATGTCAAAATCTAAAAAACCTGAACTTTTCTTAACATAGGAGTAAGGTGCAGTTGCAGATGCAGCACAGGTGACTCAAATGATTGCCCAATCGACAGAGAGCGAGAGCCTGCCGGCCTGTTATTTATCCTGCCATTAGAATCTGGTCCGTGGGAAAGCAGGGTTAGAATCCGACGTACGGCGAAAACGAGACCGACCATCGTAGTCCCCGTCTTCCTGAAGATAAGGACCTTGAGGCCCTTCTTCTCCATAATTTGGTTCCTCCGTCATCAATCGAAGCTGAAAGAGGAATACCGGCACTCTTTAGTAACCCTACGCCACCTACAACGCCGCCGCCGGTGATCGGAAGCGGCATGAGGAGAGCAGATTCAAGGGGAAAAGGGGGAGGAATCGGTACCTGATAGAATAGATTTAGATGAGCAAGCACGAGTAGCGAAAGGCGCCCATGAATCCTCGTCCCTCTCTCGCGTCTCAAATCAAAATCCAGTATCTGTAACGATCGGGCTTGGGAAAGAAGAAAGAAAGAAAGAACGGAGCAATTTTTGACCGTGCAATCGGGCGCCGAGATTGGTACGTGCCAGTGGGCTTATTGCGCTTGTGGGCTTGGGCTTGTTTAGAAAACACAGGGGCCTCTGAATCACAATCAAGCCCAATCTCGAGGTGTTTGTCCTTCTTTTCTCTTTCAGGATTATTATGCCAATCTTTGAGCTACATTTTGAGGGTGAGAAAATTCAAACCTCCACGTGAGTAGCAATGGCATTTTTCAGGCCTTACAACATATTTCGGTCCATATATATTTCAGTCTGCCTGCAGTCTATAGTACGGGAGTCAAAAACGATGGAAGGTATGATTTCAACTCAACATAGATTCAAGTTTTAATTTTATTTTTTTGAAGCAAGGGGAAGGACCCAGAAGGGTCCAGTGCTGCATTAATAGGTGAGAATAATTACAAGCATGGCCTTCAAGATATACATAAAAACAGCCAGCCCTTGGAATTTTACAAAAAGGACCTTACAAAACAAAAACAAAAAGCAATCAGGTCCATCAGGTCCTTCTCCACCAGGATCAAAGGCGACTTCAACGCCACGAACGGTAGCGCTAGCGTCGTGGATGAGGCCACTTGATGCCGGCGTGTCGGATTGCCATGGATGAGTCGCGGGAGGGCCTCCGCAGGAGGCTGGGGAAGCAGCAGATGTCAGTCCGCCACGCGGAGCGGTCTCCGAGACCAAGGATAGCCGTGGCCGAAACAAGCCACCGCTTGGCATCTCCGCCGAGAGCAGCAACAACTCCCCACTGGAGAAGACGAAGGTAAAAAATCGCCTTACCATCTCCTTGGCCATCACCACAATGGATGCAAAGGAGAAGGAGGAGAACAAATCGAACCTTTTCTTCACCGGAGACACAAGCATCCAACCGCTGAAACAGGGAACGCTAGACGTCATCAAACTCCGGCATCTTGCCACGAGCCAGAGGAGACAGCCGGAAATTACAGTGGCTGGAGCTTGCTTGGACTTTATTTTGGCGAGCGGTGGGCTTCAAAGTCGTTGCCTCTGGCTCTCCCCAAGAGAGCACCACAGCGATAAGAAGAACGACCGCACCAAGCCGGTGTCTGTCCAGCAACATCAACTTGGAGCACCAAGGGCAGACCTTATTGAGAGGGATGATGGGGCTTCTCTAGTTTGCCGTCGTCACCGCCTGCCACCGACGGAGTGCAGCGAGACAGAAGAATAACCAGGCGCGGTGCATCTGGCTGCCAAAGACCACCGGCCTACCCTCATACGCCATATCGGCAGACGCCACGAGGGCAAGACCAAAGCAACTAAAATCTACCCTAGACTACTACTATACACGGGGTGGGACCCTCACCTAAACTCATCGCCGGCGGCCGCTGGAGAGGAGGAGGAGAGGGGCCGAGACGCCCAGGCGGAGGAGAATACCAGAAGAGGGAGGAGGAGACGTGCTGAGAGAGGATAAGGGGTGTGTCTGGAGTGGTTTCAGCTAGGTCCCTATCAACAAGTAGATTCAAGTTTTAATGAAAAGATATGCGAGGATTTCGCAAAAAAAAGGATATGCGAGGGCAAAACATGGGCAAAGATACCTGTTTTATTGTCATCATGAAATGCGCATTACTCGATGCAACAACAACTAAAGTGATCATGATCAAGCAGCACACCCTTGCATACCAAAGGTAATAGAGTCATTCTTTAATCGAAAAGAATCGGTGTGGTCACTACTGTATAAAACAACATAATGGTGGGTATCGAGGCCAGACCTACCTATGAGAAGACTAAGGGCATGTTTGGATGGTGGCCAAAACTTACCCTACCAAAATTTTGGTCATGGCCAAAATTTTAGTCTTTGTTTGGATGGTTGCCAATTATTTGGCTTGCCGATGCCTCTATGGCCAATCTAGTTCACTTTTCTTGCCAATATTGGCCAACTCATGGACAACCAAAAGGTTAACCAAAATTTTGGCTAGCCAAATATTTGGTGGGGCAACCATGGGCTAAAACCAAACATACCCTAAGATCAACATGATGAATTTTACCGAAGGACATCCAAATTGGATGAACGTTGTCAAAGTGATGTTCTTCTTGTTCACTTAATTTCCAAACCTGGTAACCAAAGAACATGGACTTGTATTTACAATGTTTATTGTGAAGTGAATATTTGGGAGCATGGAATCCTTAATTTATGTACAAATTTCTTAATTGTAAACATAATTGGAGCATTGACATCACCGCCGCTAAAGAGGGGATTACCCATGCTGCCAGGTGGATTACCCATCATAGGCCCTTTCACCTGCCGTAGTTGTGTCTCACTTCCTCAAATGGCACATACAAGAAATCCAAACCCCCACTTTCAATATCTACATAAGACATGGAACAGTAGCCCACTTTGCAGTTTGCATGCCACCACACTCGCGAGTATTGATTCCCACTCTCCACCTTGAACCCTATATCAACACTCGCATTCCGTGCTACTAGAGGAATTTCCCCTTCTCTCTCAAACCCCTACTATCTTGACCCATCTCGCGCGGCCCTTGAAGCCGCGACAGAGTCCTACTCCGGTGTGGCTAACCCACATGTATGTTCTTCATCCTTCCTACTCGCATTTTGTCTTGTCCTTCTTTCTCTTCATTAGTTTCCTTTAAGATCCATGGCGAGGTCGTTGGCGTGTTGATGAGTGGATTTTTTAAGTATTTAATTTGTGTTTTTGCATTAGTACTGATAAGACTTTTGTATTTTATTGTGCTTGCACGCACCTCTTTTCCTACTAGTTCAATTGTTTTACCATTTGTTGACCAACTTGTGGTCAATCAAAACATTCAACAATAGCTCAGATGGCCAATTTTTTTGTCATGCAAATACGGAGTTTGCTTATTGTAATAAAAACTTATCCGACCAACTTTTTTGCTTATGATGAACTTTGGTCTTGTTTGGATGCTTTGCCTATTCGTATATTACTAATTTAGTCCATTTTTCTTGCTAACTTAGTGGCAACGAAAAGAACCAAAATTTTAACTAGCCAAGTACTTGATGGGGCAAGGGCAAGGCTGTTGGAGATATTCCCTAGAGGCAATAATAAATGTAGTTATTATTATATCTTTGTATTTATGATAAATGTTTGCATTCATTCTATAACAGTATTAACCAGAAACATTAATACTTGTGTGATTTGTAAACTAAATTAGAGTCCCTAGTAAAGCCTCTTTATAATACTAGCTTGTTGATTAATAGATGATCATGGTTTCTTGATCATGAACATTTGAGATGTTGTTAATGACAAGGTCATATCATTAGGAGAATGATATGATGAACATACTCCTGTAGATAAGCGTAGCATAAAGATCGAGTCATTTTAATAGTTCAATTGCTATAAGCTATCTGATACATAGTAACCTAATTCCTTCGACCATGAGATCATGCTTATCACCATCACCGGAAGGATGCTTTGATGACATCAAACACCACACCGTAACTGGGTGGCTATAAAGGTGGCATTGAGTGTTTGGAAAGTATGGGTTGAGACACATGGATCAAGAGTGGGATTTGTCCATCCATACGACGGATAGATATACTCTGGACCCTCTCGGTGGAATGTCATCCAATTAGCTTGCAACCATGTGACTGGCTCACAAAGGGATCACATATCGCGGGAACGAGAAAAGAGTACTTATCAGTAACGAGGTTGAACTAGGTATGCAGAGATACCGACGATCAAAACCTCGGATAAGTAAACTATCGTGAGACAAAGGGACATTGGTATCGTATGTAAGTGGTTCATTCGATCGCAAAGTAATCGTAGAAATATGTGGGAGCCATATGAATTTCCAGATTCCTCTATTGGTTATTGATTGGAGAAGTGTCTCGATCATGTCCGCATAATTCACGAACCGTAGGGAGACACACTTAAGGATTCGATGTTGTTGAGTAGTTATGGAATGATGAGTAAGAGACTTCTAAACCCTAGCCGTAGGCCAAGATCCACCCCTTGGTGCCTTCTAAACCCTAGATCGCCAAGGCCTCTCTCATAGTCCACCATACTCACTCCGGCTTAAGGCGAAGCCCTACGAGATTTCCCCTCTATTTCCGGTACCATGCCGTCGTGCTGCCGGAATCACGAGGAGAGTGCTACAACCTCCGCTGCCTGCTGGAACAAGGGAGAGGAAGGTCTTCATCGAGTCTCGAGCGACGTGACCATTGGAAGATCTGCTAGAACGCCTTGAAAGGATCGTCTACGATCTTGAGATCGGCAAAATCGACTACATCACCCACGAGAATCTGCTCTCGTTAACCGCTTTGGAATCTTCGAGGGTGAGTTCCTCTATCGACTCGTTGCTACAATCTAGTAGATAGATCTTGTCTTGTTTGTTTGCATGCAATAGAATTTTTTTGTTTTACATGCTACGAACCCCTACAGTGGTATCAGAGCCGTGTCTATATGTAGATCTGTTGCACGAGTAGAACACAATGGTCATTGTGGGCGGTGGTGCTTTTATTATCGATTGCTTCTTGTGTACTTTGCATCTTGCGGTATGATGGGATGAAGCGGCCCGGGCTAACCTTACATGACATCATTCATGAGACTTGCTCCATGCTCAACATGCAACTTGTATTGCATAAGTGGCTTTGCGGGTGTCTGTCTCTCCCATTATAGTATGGATCCAATTTACAACGGGCACTTGATAGTTCAAACATCAACGTTGTGGTTCTTGTTCGTAAGTTAGATCGACACTTATTGAAAGCCCCAAACCACGTAAAATATGCAAAGAAAATTAGAGGCATCTAACTTAGTTTTGCAGGGGTGTGCTGTGATGTGATATGGCCATGATTGTGATTATATTTGATGTATGCAATGTTCCTTATTGTAAGTTGGCAACCGGCAGGAGCCATATGGTTGTCTTTAATTTACTTAAGACCGTGTCTATTCAAAGTAGTTGTAATAGTTGGAGATGGTGGGCGATAACCATGAAGCGGCGCCATTGACCTTGGCCTTGACGCTTGGGTGATGACGGAGATCATGTTCGTGCTTGAAGATGGAGATCGGAAGCATAAGAAGAAAGGCCATATCATATCACATATTATGAATTGCATGTGATGTTAATCCTTTATGCATCTTGTATTGCTTAGTTAACGACGGTAGCATTATAAGATGATCCCTCATGCACATAAATTTCAAGTTTTAAAGTGTTCATCCTTAGTAAGCATCGTTGCTAAAGCTTGTTGTTTCGAAGCACCACGTGATGATCGGGTGTGTTAGATTCTGCAAGTGTATACAACATGAGCAATCCAGATTTGCTCATGCGGAAGATAAGGTTTGATCTTGACGAGCCTAGCATGTATATACATGGTCTCGGAACACGGATTACCGAAAGGTAAAGCATGAGTCATATAGTAGATATGATGAACATGTCGATTGTTCGCCATTGAAGCTACATCAACTCTCGTGATGATCGGTTTTGATGTGGTGGATTTGGTTCGTGTGATCACTAAAACAATGTGAGGGATATTGTTTTGAGTGGGAGTTCACCTAGATTAATTTAACTATTAATTAGAACTCGGTTTGTCATAAACTTAGTCTAAACTATTGCAAATATGTTGTAGATCAATGGCGGCCCCTACCATCAATTTTAATGCATTCCTAGAGAAAGAAAAGTTGAAAAACAATGGAAGCAACCATGGATTGGTTCCAATTTGAGGATTATCCTCAATGCTGGTAATTTGACCTATGTCTTTGGATGCACATTGGGTGACCGCTGCGGTGATGCTACCGATGAAGTAAAAAACGTTTACCTCACTCGGAAGAATCAGTACTCCACAGTTCAGTGTGCTATCTTGTATGGTTTGGAATCGGAGCTTCAGAAAAGGTTTGAGAACCATGACCCACATGATATTGTCCGTGAACTCAAAATGATATTTGAGGCTCACGCGGCAGTTGAGAGTTATGAGGCTTCTGAAAAGTTCTTTAACTGCAAGATGGAAGAGGGCAGCTCCGTCAGTGAGCATGTGCTTAAGATGTCTGGGCACGCAAACAAACTACAAAGTTTGGGTATAGTGATTCCTAATGCTTTGGGGATTTACCGTGTCCTCCAATCACTGCCACCAAGTTACAAGAACTTTGTGATGAACTACAATATGCAAAACATGAACAAGACGTTGCCGGAACTCTTCTCCATGTTGAAATCTGCAGAAGTGGAGATCAAGAAAGAGCATCAAGTGTTGTTGGTCAATAAGACGACCAAATTCAAGAAAGGCAAGTCTAAGCAAAAGGGAAACTTAAAGAAGGGTGGTAAGAAAGTTGCCACACCGGCGAAGAAGACCAAGGCTGGACCTAAGCCTGATACTGAGTGCTTTTACTGCAAGGGAGAGGGTCACTGGAAGCGGAATTTCCCAAAGTACTTGGCGGATTTGAAGAACGACAACATCAAGAAGAAAGGTATATCCGATATACATGTTATTGATGTGTATCTCACTAGTACTCGTAGTAGTGCCTGGGTATTTGATACTGGTTCGGTTGCTCATATTTGTAACTCAAGCAGTGCTTGAGAATAAACGGAAGCTAGCGAAGAACGAGGTGACGATGCGCGTTGGAAATGGATCAAAGGTTGATGTGATCGCGGTTGGCACGCTACCTCTTCATCTACCATCGAGATTAGTTTTATACTTAAATAATTGTTGTTTGGTGCCTGCGTTGAGCATGAACATTATATCAGGATCTTGTTTATTGCGAGATGGTTACTTGTTTAAGTCCGAGAATAATGGTTGTTCGATTTATATGAGTAATATGTTTTATGCACATGCACCTTTGATAGATGGTCTATTATTATTGAATCTCGATAGTGGAAATACACATATTAATAACATTGAAGCTAAACGTTTGAAATTGAGCGATAACTCGACCTATATGTGGCACTGTCGTGTTGGTCACATTGGATTGAAGCGTATGAAGAAACTACATTCCGATGGAATTCTTGAATCACTTGATTTCGAATCACTTGAAAGATGTGAAGCATGTCTGATGGGTAAAATGACTAAGACTCCATTTTCTGGTATGATGGAGCGAGCTACGGACTTATTGGAAATCATACATACCGATGTCTGTGGTCCAATGAGTGTAGCATCGCGCGGTGGTTATCGTTATGTTCTTACCTTCACGGATGACTTGAGTAGATATGGGTATATCTATTTCATAAAACATAAGTCCGAAACTTTCGAGAAGTTTAAGGAATTTCAAAGTGAGGTGGAGAATCAACGTAACAAGAAGATTAAATTTCTACGTTCTGATCGTGGAGGTGAATATCTAAGTTACGAGTTTGGCGAGCATTTAAAGAAATACGGAATACTTTCACAATTGACACCACCGGTAACACCACAACGTAATGGTGTGTCCGAACGTCGTAATCGAACTCTATTAGATATGGTTCGTTCTATGATGTCACTTATAGATTTAACACTATCATTTTGGGGTTATGCATTAGAAACAGCCGCATTCACTTTAAATAGGGCACCATCTAAATCCGTTGAAACGACACCGTATGAATTATGGTTTGGGAAGAAACCTAGATTGTCGTTCCTTAAAGTTTGGGGTTGCAAAGCCTATGTAAAGAAGTTACAACTGGACAAGCTTGAACCTAAAGCGGAAAAATACGTCTTCATAGGATACCCGAAGGAAACTATTTGGTATACCTTCTATCATAGATCCGAGGGCAAAATCTTCGTTGCCAAGAATGGATCCTTTCTAGAGAAGGAATTTCTCTCAAAAGAAGTGACTGGAAGGAAATTAGAACTCGACGAGGTTGTTGAACCTTCTCTCGGACTTGCGAGTAGCGCAACACCGGAAGAAGTTCCTGTGGCACCTACTGTAGGGTTTTGTAGCATGGAAAACAAAAAAATTCTACCGCATACAAACAAACAAGCCAAGATCTATCTACTAGATTGTAGCAACGAGTCGATAGAATAACTCACCCTCGAAGATTCCAAAGTGTTTAACGAGAGCGGATTCTCATGGGTGATGTAGTCGTACTCTTCCCGATCTCAAGATCGCGTAGACGATCCTTCCGGCGCTGCGTTCGGCGCTCCTTGATCGATCACTGCGTTCGGTACTCGACGAAGACCTTCCTCTACCTTGTTCCAGCAGGCAGCGGAGGTTGTAGCACTCTCCTCGCGATTCCGGCAGCACAACGGTGTGGTACCGGAAGTAGAGGGGAGATCTCGCAGCGCTTCGCCTTAAGCCCGAGCGAGTATGGTGGAGTATGAGAGAGTCCCTCGACGATCTAGATTTTAGACACGCCGAGGAGGGGCAAGCCGGCGGCTAGGGTTTAGCTAGGAGACGGTGGCGGTTTTCCCTAGGGCCGGCGGCGGCTATGGAGGCGGCGGCGGCTTGGTACTAGGGTTTGGAGGAGAGGATCTTGTGTGTCTCTAGGAGGGAGCCCTGCCCCTCCTTATATAGGTGGAGGGGCCGGCCGACCAAGGGGAGGAGAGTCCCTCCCAACTCGGCAGTGGGCGCCGGCGGTGGGGAGGAGGGACTCCTCCCCAACTCGGTTTCCTCCTCTTTTTCCACTTCCCAAAAATAGCCGTTTGACTTTCAAACTAGCCGTTTGACTTTTCAAACTAGGATTTGAATAAACCCTCTATTTTGTTCAGCGATGACACCGAGTACATAATGCAATCATACCAACTTGATATAACACATTCATGTACCCTTCCCCTCCGGAGTGCTGGACATTCCGGAACCTTCTAGAACATTCCCGATGAAAACACCGGAATCATTCTCCAACTCCGAAACGGGACTTTCCTTATATGAATCTTATTCTCCGGACCATTCCGGATCTCCTCGTGATATCCCGAATCCCATTCGAGACTCCGAACAACATTCGGACTCTTTCTCATCATTCCATAACTACTCAAACAACGTCGAATCCTTAAGTTTGTCTCCCTACGGTTCGTGAATTATGTGGACATGATCGAGACACTTCTCCGATCAATAACCAATAGAGGAATCTGGAAATTCATATGGCCCCCACATATTTCTACGATTACTTTGCGATCGAATGAACCACTTACATACGATATCAATTTCCCTTTGTCTCATGATAGTTTACTTATCCGAGGTTATGATCGTCGGTATCTCTGCATACCTAGTTCAACCTCATTACCGATAAGTACTCTTTCTCGTTCCCGTGATATGTGATCCCTTGTGAGCCAGTCACATGCTTGCAAGATAATTGGATGACATTTCACCGAGAGGGCCCAGAGTATATCTATCCGTCATATGGATGGACAAATCCCACTCTTGATCCATGTGTTTCAACCAATACTTTCCGAACACTCAATGCCACCTTTATAGCCACCCAGTTACGGTGTGGTGTTTGATGTCATCAAAGCATCCATCCGGTAAAGGTGATATGCATGATCTCATGGTTGAAGGAATTAGATTACTATGTATCAGAAAGCATATAGCAATTGAACTATTAAAATGACTTGATCTTTATGCTACGCTTATCTATAGGAGTATGTCCACCATATCATTCTCCTAACGATATGATCTTGTTGTTAATAGCATCTCAATGTTCATGATAGGGAAACCACAATCATCTATTAACCAACAAGCTAGTATTATATAGAGGCTTTACTAGCGACTTCAAATTAAGTTTACAAATCACACAAGTATTAATGTTTCCTTGTTAATACTATTATAGCATGAATGCAAACATTTACCATAAAAACAAAGATATAATAATAACCACATTTATTATTGCCTCTAGGGCATATCTCCAACAGTCTCCCACTTGCACTAGAGTCATCTAATCTAGATTACATGGTAATATACCGAACACCCATGGCAGTTTGGTGCTGGTCATGTTTTGCCCTCGGGAGAGGTTTAGTCAACGGATCCGCCACATTCAGATCTGTGTGTACTTTGCAAATCTTTATATCCCCATCTTGGATATGTTCTCGAATAGCGTGAAAACGTAGCTTGATGTGCTTCAGCTTCTTGTGTGACCTTGGTTCTTGCGCATTGGCTATGGCGCCCATGTTATCACAGTAGATGGACATTGGGTCCAACAGACTAGGAACCACACCCAGCTGTAATGAACTCTTTCATCCATATCGCTTCTTGTGAAGCCTCCGAAGCGACCATGTATTCCGATTCGTTAAAGATCTCGCCACAACGCTTTGCTTTGCACTCCTCCATTAATCTGCACCATTCAAAATAAATACGTATCCAGATTGTGATTTAGAATCATCCAGATCGGTGTTCCAACTAGCATCGGTGTAACCATTAACAACGAGCTGTTCATCACCTCCATAAGAAAGAACCATATCCTTAGTTCTTCTCAAGTACTTAAGGATGTTTTTGACCGTTGTCCAATGATCCACTCCTGGATCTCTTTGATATCTGCTAGTTAAAATAAAAACATATGCAATGTCGGGTCTAGTACATAGCATGTCATACATTAGAGATCCTATGGCTGAGGCATAGGGAGTCTTACTCATCCTTTCTCTGTCTTCTGCCGATGTCGGACTTTGAGTTTTACTCAAGGTCGTATTGGGCAACATGGGCAAGAACCCTTTCTTGCTATCTTCCATTTCAAACCTCTTTAGAACTTTGTCCAAATATGTACTTTGTGACAATGATATTTGGCATCTCGATCTATCTCTATAAATCTTTATGCCTAATATGTAAGCTGCTTCGCCAAGATCCTTCATTGAAAAACTATTATTCAAATATTCCTTGACACTATTAAGAAGGTCTACATCATTCCCAATCAACAATATGTCATCTACATATAGTATTAAGAATGCCACAGAGCTCCCACTCACTTTCTTGTAAATACAAGCTTCTCCATAAGTTTGTATAAAACCAAAACTTTTGATCACCTTATCAAAACGTTGATTCCAACTTCGGGATGCTTACTTCAATCCATAAATGGACCGTTGAAGTTTGCATACCTTGTTAGCATCTTTAGGATCGACAAAACCTTTGGGTTGCATCATATACAACTCTTCATCAATGTCTCCATTGAGGAATCTTTGTTTTGACATCCATCGCCATATCTCATAATCATAATATGCAGGATTGCTAACATAATCCTCACAGACTTTAGCTTCGCTACTGGTGAGAAAGTCTCATCATAGTCAACTCCTTGAATTTGTCGAAACCCTTTTGCGACAAGTCGAGCTTTATAGACAGTAACATTACCATCAGCATCTGTTTTCTTCTTGAAGATCCATTTGTTCTCGACAGCCTTCCGGCCATCTGGTAAGTCCACCAAAGTCCATACTTGGTTTTCGTACATGGATCCAATCTCCGATTTCATGGCTTCTTGCCATTTTATTGGAATCTGGGCTCATCATTGCTTCCTCATATGTCTCAGGGTCATCGGTGTTGTCCACCAACATGACACTCATAACGGGATCATACCAATGCAGGTGTACGAGTTCGTTGACTGCGAGGCTCTGTAGCAACTTCAACCAGTTTCATGATCATCATCATTAGCTTCCTCTCTAACTGGTGTAGGCACCACAGAACTTCTTCGGTCTTTGCGCTACTAAATTTCGAGAGAAGGTTCGACAACCTCGTCGAGTTCTACTTTCCTTCCAGTCACTTCTTTCGAGAGAAATTCTTCTCTAGAAAGGATCCATTCTTAACAGCGAAGATTTTGCCTTGGATCTATGATAGAAGGTATACCCAATAGTTTCCTTGTATCCTATGAAGACGCATTTTTCCGCTTTGGGTTCAAGCTTGTCCGGCTGTAACTTCTTTACATAGGCTTCGCATCCCCAAACTTTAAGGAACGACAATCTAGGTTTCTTCCCAAACCATAATTCATACGGTGTCGTTTCAACGGATTTAGATGGTGCCCTATTTAAAGTGAATGCGGCTGTTTCTAATGCATAACCCCAAAATGATAGCGGTAAATCTGTAAGTGACATCATAGAATGAACCATATCTAAGAGAGTTCGATTACGACATTCGGACACACCATTACGTTGTGGTGTTCCCGGCGGTGTCAATTGTGAAAGTATTCCGCATTTCTTCAAATGCTCGCCAAACTCGTAACTTAGATATTCACCTCCACAATCAGAATGTAGAAATTTAATCTTCTTATTACGTTGATTCTCTACCTCACTTTGAAATTCCTTAAACTTCTCGAAAGTTTCGGACTTATGTTTCATGAAATAGATATACCCATATCTACTCAAGTCATCCGTGAAGGTAAGAACATAACGATAACCACCGCGCGATGCTACACTCATTGGACCACACACATCGGTATGTATGATTTCCAATAAGTCCGTAGCTCGCTCCATCATACCGTAAAATGGAGTCTTAGTCATTTTACCCATCAGACATGCTTCGCATCTTTCAAGTGATTCGAAATCAAGTGATTCAAGAAGTCCATCGGAATGGAGTTTCTTCATACGCTTCACTCCAATGTGACCAAGGACGATTGCCACATATAGGTCGAGTTATCGCCGATTTCAAGCGTTTAGCCTCAATGTTATTAATATGTGTATTTCCACTATCGAGATTCAACAAGAATAGAACATCTATCAAAGGTGCATGTGCATAAAACATATTACTCATATAAATCGAACAACCATTATTCTCGGACTTAAACAAGTAACCGTCTACTTAATAAACAAGATCCCGATATAATGTTCATGCTTAACGTAGGCACCAAATAACAATTATTTAAGTATAAAACTAATCCCGATGGTAGATGAAGGGGTAGCGTGCCGACGCGATCACATCAACCTTTGATCCGTTTCCCACGCGCCGTCACCTCGTTCTTCGCTAGCTTCCGTTTATTCTGCGGCTTTGTTTGAGTTACAAATATGAGCAACCGAACCGATTATCAAATACCGAGCACTACTACGAGTACTAGTGAGATACACATCAATAACATGTATATCGGATATACCTTTCTTCTTGATGTTGCCGTTCTTCAAATCCGCCAAGTACTTTGGGCAATTCCGCTTCCGATGACCTTCTCCCTTGCGTAAAAGCACTCAAGATCGTGCATAGGTCCAGCCTTGGTCTTCTTTCGGCGTGGTAACTTTCTTACCACCCTTCTTGAAGTGTCCTTCCGCTTAGACTTGCCTTTCTTGAATTTGGTGGTCTTATTGACCAACAACACTTGGTGCTCTTTCTTGATCTCACTTCGCATATTTCAACATGGCAAAGAGTTACGCAACGTCTTGTTCATGTTTTGCATGTTAGTTCATCACAAAGTTCTTGTAACTTGGTGGTAGTGATTGGAGGATGGTAAATCCCCAAAGCATTAGGAATCACAATACCCAAGCTTTGAAGTTTGTTTGCGTGTCCAGACATCTTAAGCACATGCTCACTAACGGAGCTGCCCTCTTCCATCTTGCAGTTAAAGAACTTATCTGAAGCCTCATAGCTTTCAATTGCCGCATGAGTCTCAAAGATCATTTTGAGATCCTCGACAATATCATATGGGTCTGAATTCTCAAACCTTTTAAAGCTCGATTCTAAACCATACAAGATAGCACACCTGTGAGGAGTCTTGAGTCTTCCGAGTGAGGTAAACGTTCTTTACTTCATCGGCAAGATCACCGCAGTGGGTCACCAATGCATCCAAAGACATAGGTCAAATTACCAAATGTGAGGACAATCCTCAAATTACGGAACCAATCCATGTTGCTTCCATTGTTTTTCAACTTTTCTTTCTCTAGGAACGCATTAAAATTGATGGTAGGGGCTGCCATTGATCTACAACATATTTGCAATAGTTTAGACTAAGTTTATGACAAATTGAGTTCAAATTAATAATAAAATTAATCTAGGTGAACTCCCACTCAAAAAAATATCCCTCACATTGTTTTAGTGATCACATGAACCAAATCCACCATATCAACACCGATCATCACGAGAGTCGATATAGTTTCAATGGCGAACAATCATCATGTTCATCATAGCTGCTATATGATTCATGCTTTACCTTTCGGTGATCCGTGTTCCGAGACCATGTCTGTACATGCTAGGCTCGTCAAGATCAAACCTTAGTTTCTGCATGAGCAAATCTGGCTTGCTCACGTTGTATACACTTGCGGAATCTAACACACCCGATCATCACGTGGTGCTTCGAAACAACAAGCTTTAGCAACGGTGCTAACTAAGGGTGAACACTTTATGACTTGAAATTCATGTGTATGAGGGATCATCTTATAATGCTACCGTCGTCTACTAAGCAATACAAGATGCATAAAGGATTAACATCACATGCAATTCATAATATGTGATATGATATGGCCTTTCTTCTTTGTGCTTCCGGTCTCCGTCTTCTAGCACGAACATGATCTCCATCATCACCGGCATTGCATCAAGGTCAATGACGCTTCTCCATGGTTGTCGTCCACCGGCTTCAACTATTACAACTACTTTAAATAGACACGCGGGTCTTAACATAAATTAAAAACAACCATATGGCTCCTGCCGGTTGCCAACTTACAATAAGGAACATTGCATACATCAAATATAATCACAATCATGGCCATATCACATCACTGCACACCCCTGCAAAACAAAGTTAGACGCCTCTACTTTATTTGCATGTTTTACGTGGTTTGGGGCTTTCAATAAGTGTCGTTCTAACTTACGAACATGAACCACAACATTGATACTAGTATTGTTAATCACCCGTTGTAAATTGGATCTTAACTATGCTAGGAGAAAGCAGGCCCATAAAGCCACTTATGCAATACAAGTTGCATGTCAAGCGTGGAGCAAGTCTCATGAACGATGTCATGTAAGGTTAGCCGGGGCTTCATCCCAACATACCGCAATATGCAAAGTACACAAGAAGCAATCGACAATAAAAGCATCAACGCCCACAATGACCATTGTGTTCTACTCGTCAACAGATCTACATATAGACACGGCTCGATACCCTTTAGGGTTTCGTAGCATGGAAAACAAAAATTCTACCGCATACAAACAAACAAGCCAAGATCTATCTACTAGATTGTAGCAACGAGTCGATAGAATAACTCACCCTCGAAGATTCCAAAGTGTTTAACGAGAGCGGATTCTCGTGGGTGATGTAGTCGTACTCTTCCCGATCTCAAGATCACGTAGACGATCCTTCCGGCGCTACGTTCCGGCAGCGCTCCCGCAGTCGGTCACACGTTCGGTACTCGACAAAGACCTTCCTCTCCCTTGTTCCAGCAGGCAGTGGAGGTTGTATCACTCTCCTCGCGATTCCGGCAGCACAACGGCGTGGTACCGTAAGTAGAGGGGAGATCTCGCAGGGCTTCACCTTAAGACGGAGCGAGTATGGTGGAGTATGAGAGAGTCCCTCGACGATCTAGAGTTTAGACACGCAGAGGATGGGCAAGCCGGCGGCTAGGGTTTAGCTAGGCGGCGGCGGTTTGCCCTAGGGCCGGCGTCGGCTTGGTACTAGGGTTTGGAGGAGAGGATCTTGTGTGTCTCTAGGAGGGAGCCCTGCCCCTCCTTATATAGGTGGAGGGGCCGGCCAGCCAAGGGGAGGGAGAGGAGTCCCTCCCCAACTCGGCTTGGTGGGGCGGTGGGGAGGAGGACTCCTCCCAACTCGATTCCTCCTCTCTTTCCACTTCCCAAACTAGCCGTTTGACTTTCAAACTAGCCGTTTGACTTTTCAAACTAGGATTTGAATAAACCCTCTATTTTGTTCAGCGATGACACCGAGTACATAATGCAATCATACCAACTTGATATAACACATTCATGTACCCTTCCCCTCAGTCTTTGGACATTAACCTTCTAGAACATTCCGATGAAAACACGGAATCATTCTCCAACTCAAAGCAGGACTTTCCTTATATGAATCTTATTCTCCGGACCATTCCGGATCTCCTCGTGATATCCCGAATCCCATTCGAGAATTCGAACAACATTCGGACTCTTTCTCATCATTCCATAACTACTCAAACAACGTCGAATCCTTAAGTGTGTCTCCCTACGGTTCGTGAATTATGTGGACATGATCGAGACACTTCTCCGATCAATAACCAATAGAGGAATCTGGAAATTCATATGGCTCCCACATATTTCTACGATTACTTTGCGATCGAATGAACCACTTACATACGATATCAATTTCCCTTTGTCTCACGATAGTTTACTTATCCGAGGTTATGATCGTCGGTATCTCTGCATACCTAGTTCAACCTCGTTACCGATAAGTACTCTTTTCGTTCGTGATATGTGATCCCTTGTGAGCCAGTCACATGCTTGCAAGCTAATTGGATGACATTTCACCGAGAGGGACCAGAGTATATCTATCCGTCATATGGATGGACAAATCCCACTCTTGATCCATGTGTTTCAACCAATACTTTCCGAACACTCAATGCCAACTTTATAGCCACCCATTTACGGTGTGGTGTTTGATGTCATCAAAGCATCCATCCGGTAAAGGTGATATGCATGATCTCATGGTCGAAGGAATTAGATTACTATGTATCAGAAAGCATATAGCAATTGAACTATTAAAATGACTTGATCTTTATGCTACGCTTATCTATATGAGTATGTCCACCATATCATTCTCCTAACGATATGATCTTGTTGTTAATAACATCTCAATGTTCATGATAGGGAAACCACAATCATCTATTAACCAACAAGCTAGTATTATATAGAGGCTTTACTAGGGACTTCAAATTAAGTTTACAAATCACACAAGTATTAATGTTTCCTTGTTAATACTATTATAGCATGAATGCAAACATTTATCATAAACACAAAGATATAATAATAACTACATTTATTATTGCCTCTAGGGCATATCTCCAACACCTACACCAATAAGAGAGGAAGCTAATGATGATGATCATGAAACTTCGGTTGAAGTTGCTACAGAACCTCGCAGGTCAACGAGAACTCGTACCACTCCTGATTGGTATGATCCCATTATGAGTGTCATGTTGGTGGACAACACCGATGACCCTGCGACATATGAGGAAGCGATGATGAGCCCAGATTCCAATAAATGGAAAGACGCCATGAAATCCGAAATTGGATCCATGTACGAAAACCAAGTATGGACTTTGGTGGACTTACCGGATGGCCGGAAGGCTGTCGAGAACAAATCGATTTTCAAGAAGAAAACATATGTTGATGGTAATGTTACTGTCTATAAAGCTCGACTTGTCGCAAAAGGGTTTCGACAAATTCAAGGAGTTGACTACGATGAGACTTTCTCGCCAGTCGCAAAGCTAAAGTCTGTGAGGATTATGTTAGCAATCGCTGCATATTACGATTATGAGATATGGCAGATGGATGTCAAAACGGCGTTCCTCAATAGAGACATTGATGAAGAGTTGTATATGATGCAACCCAAAGGTTTTGTCGATCCTAAAGATGCTAACAAGGTATGCAAACTTCAACGGTCCATATATGGGTTAAAGCAAGCATCCCGAAGTTGGAATCAACGTTAATCAAACGTTTTGGTTTTATACAAACTTATGGAGAAGCTTGTATTTATAAGAAAGTGAGTGGGAGCTCTGTAGCATTCTTAATACTATATGTAGATGACATATTTTTGATTGGGAATGATGTAGACCTTCTTAATAGTGTCAAAGAATATTTGAATAATAGTTTTTCAATGAAAGATCTTGGCGAAGCAGCTTACATATTAGGCATAAATATTTATAGAGATAGATCGAGACGCCTAATATCATTGTCACAAAATACATATTTGGACAAAGTTCTAAAGAGGTTTGGAACGAAAGATAGCAAGAAAGGGTTCTTGCCCATGTTGCCCAATACGATGTTGAGTAAAACTCAAAGTCCAGCAACGGCAGAAGATAGAGAAAGGATGAGCAAGACTCCCTATGCCTCAGCCATAGGATCTCTAATGTATGCCATGCTATGTACCAGACCCGACATTGCATATGTTGTTAGTTTGACTAGCAAATATCAAAGTGATCCAGGAGTGGATCATTGGACAGTGGTCAAAAACATCCTTAAGTACTTGAGAAGAACTAAGGATATGGTTCTTTCTTATGGAGGTGATGAACAGCTCGTTGTTAATGGTTACACCGATGTTAGTTGGAACACCGATCCGGATGATTCTAAATCTCAATCTGGATACGTATTTACTTTGAATGGTGCAACAGTTAGCTAGAGGAGTGCAAAGCAAAGCATTGTGGCAAGATCTTCAACTGAATCGAAATACATAGCTTCTTTGGAGGCTTCACAAGAAGCGATATGGATGAAGGAGTTCATTACAGAGCTCGGTATGGTTCCAAGTGCGCTGGACCCAATGTCTATCTATTGTGATAATATGGGCGCCATAGCCAATGCGCAAGAACCAAGGTCACACAAGAAGATGAAGCACATCAAGCTATGTTTTCACGCTATTCGAGAACATGTCCAAGATTGTGACATAAAGATTTACAAAGTACACACAGATCTGAATGTGGTGGATCCGTTGACTAAACCTCTCCCGAGGGCAAAACATGACCAACACCAAACTGCCATGGGTGTTCGGTATATTACCATGTAATCTAGATTAGTTGACTCTAGTGCAAGTGGGAGACTGTTGGAGATATTCCCTAGAGGCAATAATAAATGTAGTTATTATTATATCTTTGTGTTTATGATAAATTTTTACATTCATGCTATAACAGTATTAACCAGAAACATTAATACTTGTGTGATTTGTAAACTAAATTAGAGTCCCTAGTAAAGCCTCTTTATAATACTAGCTTGTTGATTAATAGATGATAATGGTTTCTTGATCATGAACATTTGAGATGTTGTTACTGACAAGGTCATATCATTAGGAGAATGATATGATGGACATACTCCTATAGATAAGCGTAGCATAAAGATCAAGTCATTTTAATAGTTCAATTTCTATAAGCTATCTGATACATAATAACCTAATTCCTTCGACCATGAGATCATGCTTACTACCATCACCGGAAGTATGCTTTGATGACATCAAACACCACACCGTAACTGGGTGGCTATAAAGGTGGCATTGAGTGTTTGGAAAGTATGGGTTGAGACACATGGATCAAGAGTGGGATTTGTCCATCCATATGATGGATAGATATACTCTGGGCCCTCTCAGTGGAATGTCATCAAATTAGCTTGCAAGCATGTGACTGGCTCACAAAGGGATCACATATCACGGGAACGAGAAAAGAGTACTTATCGGTAACGAGGTTGAACTAGGTATGCAGAGACACCGACGATCAAAACCTCGGATAAGTAAACTATCGTCAGACAAAGGGAAATTGGTATCGTATGTAAGTGGTTCATTCGATCGCAAAGTAATCGTAGAAATATGTGGGAGCCATATGAATTTCTAGATTCCTCTATTGGTTATTGATCGGAGAAGTGTCTCGATCATGTCCGCATAATTCACGAACCGTAGGGAGACACACTTAAGGATTCGATGTTGTTGAGTAGTTATGGAATGATGAGTAAGAGACTGAATGTTGTTCGGAGTCTTGGATAGGATCCGGGATATCACGAGGAGATCCGGAATGGTCCGGAGAATAAGATTCATATAAGGAAAGTCCTGTTTCGGGGTTGGGGAATGATTCCGATGTTTTCATCAGGAATGTTCTAGAAGGTTTCGGAAGGTCCGGCACTCCGGAGGGGAAGGGTACATGAATGTGTCATGACAATGTGGAATGGTTGCATCATGTACTAGGTATCATGGCTGGGCAAAATAAAGGGAGAAATCAAATCCTAGTTTGAAAAGTCAAACGCCAATTTGAAAAGTCAAACAACAAGTTTGCTTGGTGGAGGGAGAGTAGGAAACATACTTGGGGAGGAAGTCCTCCTCCCTCCACCCGCCGGCCAAGGAGGCCGATTTGGGGGAGGACTCCCTCCTCCCAACCGGCTCCCTCCCACCTATAATGAAGGGAAGGTGCCCTCTTCCTACACCCAACACCACCCAAACCCTAACCCTAGCCGCCGGCCTCCTGCAAGTCGCCGCCGCCCCTAGGGTTTCTCCTAGCCGCCGACTTGGGGCTTCCCCAAGACCTAGCCGTCGGCCAAGCTCCGCCCCTTGGTGCCTTCTAAACCCTAGATCGCCAAGGCCTCTCTCATAGTCCACCATACTCGCTCCGGCTTAAGGCGAAGCCCTGCAAGATTTCCCCTCTACTTCCGGTACCACGCCCGTCGTCTTGTAATCACGAGGAGATGCTACAACCTCCATTTTCTGGAACAAGGAGAGGAATGTCTTCATCGAGTCAGAGCAGGCCGTGAAAGCGCTTGAACACTGTTGCCGGAAGGATCGTCTGCGATCTTGAGATCGACAAAATCACTACATCACCCACGAGAATCTGCTCTCGTTAACCGCTTTGGAATCTTCGAGGGTGAGTTCCTCTATCGACTCGTTGCTACAATCTAGTAGATAGATCTTGGCTTGTTTGTTTGCATGCGGTAGAAATTTTTTGTTTTCCATGCTACAAACCCCTACAAAGGCTTGTAGAAAAAATACCCATATCCTCATACCAGACACAGCTTACCTTAAAAATAGCAACTAAAAGAACGAACCTAGCCAAGTTATCTCTCAACACACTTTCACCTCGCTTTATAAATAAAGCCAGATGGTCGAACCGATACAGAGTGATAAGTGAACTTTCTTACAAAACATATCAACGACAAGGAAAGAGAAAAATAGGAAATACCAAGCTTGCTACCGAAGACACCGGCGCGAGACCGATGGTACCAGAGCTCCACAATGACGTCCCCAGGAGGGTAGCGACGTAAAGCGCCTTCGTCGGGACCAAAGGTTACGGGTTTTCACCCTGGAGCCCAAATGTGGAACAATACCCACAACGATGCCTCCAAGAGGGTTACAACACCCGCAGGCATCGCCTCCATTCGCACCGAAGCATTGAGCTTTCACCTAGAAAAACCTTCGTAACAACTAATGGTATCTTAGACCACCCGCTGACCCCAAACCAGGCCTTCCACACGCGATCTGGGAGTTGACCTTGCATAAGAGCTACCAACACCAGGGCACCTGAATGCCTGCTACCCGCAACCCTCATGGCCACAAGAGTCGTACCATCACCACTACCATGTCATTCGTTGTATAGTCGCTCGTGCGGTCCACCTTTTGGGGTCGCCACCCTAGCATCCGCCCCTCTCAGAGAACGGGGGAAATAAACAACATACCATGAGGACGACGAGTAGGATGGGTGCCGATGACAGACGAAACTCGCTTGGCAAGCAGAAGTGCAGTCGGCAACTAAACCCTGCCAGTCATACTCTGCATCCATCAACGGTCAGATCTAGACCCGCATGTATCTGGCCTCCAACCGCACACCACGCTCAATCTGAGGGGATTTGTCATCAACTGCCAAAAGCAGTCGCCGGCCATACACAGTAGTGGGGCCTGTCAGGCCCCTCATTCCCTCCTAGCTCCTCCGCTTTGTTGAAGCACCAAGATCGCCGCCACCAACCCCTACGCGTCAAATCTACACCCCTCCCACGCCAACCAGTCAACCAACCTTTGCATATCGAATCGCCGCCGAGCCGGGATCGTGTTGAGCAGGGTACCACCAGGATTTTCCTTGCCACCATCTGATCAGAGCTCCGTCGTGAAGCCGCACACGCCCCACCGTTGTCGAACCCAAGACGCTATGTGTCTGCACTGCTCGACGTCGACACCACCCCGCTCACGAGCCGCTCGTGCGGGCAAAGGCATGCCCATGTCGTCAGCATGGCGCGAGCGTGCCCAACGGCGCAAGCCGGCGATGGCGAGAGGGGAGGGGGGAGGAGGGGTTGGAGGGGAGGTGGTGATGGCGACCCGGCAGAGTCTTGAGAGCCAATGTTTTTTTAGTTCCCAATGCACCACCTAGCCGAGTTCTACCAGAGCTAGCATGCAGGTTTTTTAAAGTTGCATACACCAATCATTCGACCCAAGAGTTGAAACTGATAGGAAAATGTGGACAATGCATGGCAGGCGTGCGCAGCGGGGGAGCAAGAAAAGCGCACGAGCCGTGGGTCCTTTCTCTTTGCTCGCATAAATGGATCAGATGTTGGACCTGGACCAACACCACCAAAATCCATCCAAGGTCCAAGCAGCAACAAAGAAACAAGCGGCAAGATCATGTTCAGATGTCAAATAAGTGTATTTCTAGCTTTTGTCTAAGTCAAACATAATAAAATTTGACTAATTTCATAGGAAAAATATATTACATATATTACATCAAATTAACATATTATGAATCTAAATTTAAAAACAAATCTAAAGGTGTCAGCACTCAATCTCTATCTTCCTTGTAATTTTCGAATTTGGTTCTCGATCTCGATTACATGTGGGGGTTTGCTCGACTAACACCATGAGCGCCGTGTATCAACTGGCCACCGGCCAATCCGTTCGTTCCTTCCTATATATCTCTCCTTTCTAATCCCCTATTTATAGTAACTCATACGGAATATTACATCTGCCATTCAGAGCCAGCCAACCGGGCTGGAAGTTGGCGAGTGCGCCTAGGCCGAGGAGCAGCTTCCTTCGGATGGGCTTGGGCTTCTGGCGATGTCGCTGCATTCCCCTTGTTGAGAAGCGCTTGCCCCAAGCCGAGAACGGAACCTGGCGGATGGCGTCATAATCCTCCCAGGTGGCCAAGGTTTCAGCCAAGCCACTCCACTACACCAGAACCTGGATAATGGAAGAAGACCCGCGCTGCATGACACGCTGTTGCAGGACCGCTACTGGAACCTGAAAAGAAGCATTGGGCCGAGGCAAATCAGGAGTTACCTGTTGATTAGGACCCAGAGTCAGCTTAGCTTCAGCTAGGATACATGCACCACAGGATGAATTTTGCTGGACTCCGGCAAATTCAACCGGTAAGCCAGGGACCTAACTTTCTCTAATACGTCAAAAGGACCATAGTAACGGAAGGACAGCTTCTGATTAGTGCGAGAGGCCAAGGACGACTGGACATACGGCTGGATCTTCAGATAAACGCGATCACCAACAGCAAAAGAGCGCTCTGTCCTGTTTTTGTCGGTCTGCTGCTTCATCCGTTGTTTGGCACGAACCAAATGCTGTTGAACTGAGGCCTGAATGACAGCCCGACTAGAGAGCCACTGGTCCAAGTCAGAAGAAGCGATGGTATCAACAGGAGCAATACCAAAATACCGGGGCTCGCGACCCTATACCACTTGGAACGGCGTCTTGCTCAAGGAGGAATGCCAATTGTTGTTATACCAAAACTCACACAAATGTAACCACTTAGCCTAGCGAGAAGGATGAGCATGGGAGAAGCAAATGCAGAAACATTCAAGCCCTGATTGACCCTCCGTTTGTCCGTCGATCAGGGGTGATAAGAGGTACTCATACGCAGCTGGGTGTCCGATAATCTGAATAGTTCAGTCCAAAATTTGCTAGCGAAAATCTAGTCTCGGTCAGAGATAATAGACAGCGACATACCGTGGAGACGGAAAACAGTGCCCATGAATGCTTCCGCAACAGTAGTAGCAGAAAAAGGATGGCGAAGGGGAATAAAATGGCCAAATTTAGACAGACTGTCAATTACCACGAGTATGCAATTGTAGCCACCAGAAGTAGGAAGTCCTTCGATAAAATCCATTGAGACAATCTCCCAGACACCGGCAGGAGTAGGGAGTGGTTTGAGTAAACCAGGATAGTGGACACGTTCTGGCTTAGCACGCTCGCAAATAGAGCAGGACTGCACCCAATTTTTGTCAAAGAGCTTCATTCCTTGCCAAGCAAAAAGCTGAGAAATTTGACGGTGAGTAACGGGAAAACCATAATGGCCACCGAGAGCACTATCATGCAAGGAATGAACAATTTTGGTTTGCAGCGCAGTATTAGCACCAACCCAGATTCGCCCTTTTTCCTGAGAATGCCATTCTGCTGCAACTAGAGGGGCAGTGCCTCAGAAATAGCAAGGACCTGCTGATTCGCATGAGGGCGACGCGAGAGAGCATCCGCGGCTCGATTATCCACTCCTTTTTGTACACAATCCGATAATGCAAGCCCATGAGACGAGTCAAAGATTTCTGCTGCCACAGAGTATGAAGACGTTGCTCTGACAGATGTGCCAGGCTTTTCTGATCCGTGCGAATGACGAATTCTCCAAGTTGCAAGTAAGGCCGCCATTGATCAATGGAAAGAAGAATAGCAAGATACTCCTTCTCATAAACAGAAAGCCCTTGATTTCTGGGACCCAAAGCGCGACTGGCAAACGCAAGAGGGTGATCATTCTGCATCAAGACAGCGCCAATACCGCCGTCAGAAGCATCCCTTTCCAAAACGAAAGCCTGAGAGAAATCTGGCAAGGCAAGGACAGGCGCAGAAATCAACGCTTGTTTCAGAGTCTGAAAGGCAACATCATGGTCAGGGACCCAGACGAAATGGACACCCTTCTGAAGCAAATTGGTGAGTGGTTTGCTGATAACCCCGTAATGGCGAATAAACTTGCGGTAATAACCATCAAGACCAAGGAAACTGCGCACCTCCTTAGCTGAAACAGGCGTGAGCCAATCACGGATAGTGGCAATCTTACTTGGGTCAGTAGCCACGTCATTGGCGCTAATCACATGACCAAGATAGGCAATTTCCCGGCGGGCAAATGCACACTTGGATCGCTTGAACTTCCAATGGTTGTCCTTCAGAATGTCAAGAACTTGGCGGAGGTGATCAACATGATCCGCAAGACTCTTGTTGTAAACGAGGATATCGTCAAAGAAGACAAGGGCAAATTTCCGCAGCACCGGAGTGAGAGTGGCGTTCATCGCACTCTGAAATGTAGCAGGAGCGCCAGTTAAACGAAAGGCCATTACCTTGAACTCGTAGTGACCTTGGTGCGTCTGGAAAGCTGTCTTGAATTCCTCACCGGGGGCTAGGCGGATTTGGTGGAACCCGGCACGCAAGTCAAGTTTAGAGAACCAACTAGCACCAGTGAGTTCATCGATGACAGGAAGAGGATATTTACCCTTAACAGTAAGGGCATTAAGCTGCCGGTAGTCGACGACAAGCCTCTAGTCTGATTCCCCTTTCCTAACAACAATGATAGGCGAGGAAAAGGCACTGTTACTGCGTTGTATGACACCTGAGGCCAGCATTTCAGATATCTGTTTTTCAACTTCAGATTTAAGTTCCGGAGCCAGACGGTAAGGCCTGATGGAGACAGGACGAGCACCAGGGACCAGGGGAATAGCATGGTCATAATGCCGTCGGGGAGGCAAACCAACTGGAGTGTCAAAAACCGACTCAAGCAGTCGCAATTTGTTGGATTGCGAGAATTCGAACTCGAGAATGTTCGTACGCACTCGGTAACAAGAGACAACTCAACACAGGTATAAGCAAAACGATCGCAAGTTTCTCCATGGAGAGTGATAGTGGTACCCTGATAATGGAATTGCAACCATTTCTGTCGCCAGTGAATCTGCATTGGGCTGTGGGACATCAACCAATCAATTCCCAGAATACCATCATAGCTACCAAGAGGCAAAAGCTTGAGTTGACAGGAAAACTCATAACCATTAGAGGACCAAGGGCAAACAGGAATATGATGCGTGCAATCAAGAATAGCCCCATTTGCAACCTGAACTTTTGCAGGAACAAGCAAAAGAACAACACCAGAAAGTACCGCAGCCAAATCTGTATTGAGGAAGGAATGGGAGCTTCCAGAATCCACTAGAAACATGCACTGACGCCCATGAAGTGTGACCGGTAATTTCAGAGTTTGAACAGCAGAAGTAGAACCAATAGCAGCAGCAGAGAGAGCCATAAAGGGAGCTGGTGCTTCAACAGGCTGAACTGATTCATCGAAGTAGTCGGAAAATCAATCATCTCTGAACCACATGGAGTTGTATAGGTAGACATTGATGTTCTCGAGTCCACTTCTCCCACAAGTGAAACATAATCCCTTGCTCTCCTGTAAGCACGAAGAGCGGACCATTTATCCCTATCTTCCACAGCTTGTGGCTCGCCCACCTTAGCATCATCACGCAAGCGAGGAGCATGTGGCGGGGAGGCGAGGCAAAGGTAATGCTTGGGCACGAAGGTCTTTGTGGATTCGCAAGCGGGAACCCAATTACGGTTACAATGGTTCTGCCATCCCCAAGTTCTTCATAGAGGAGAGCCCTCATAGCGATCAAGGTCGGAAGGCTCAGTATAGCCACAGACACTCGGAATCGGGTGCAAGCCATCCAAAAACCGTGTGACATAGTGCAATGGATCCGGAGCGATTCATAAGTCGACAACCGATCAATAAGCTTAGAAAGCGCCGACATAATCTGCAGTGCTGAAAGTAATCTGAAGCGTCTGGAGCAATGCACAGTGTTGATTACGCCCAAAACGAGCCAAAGGCAGAGAGCAAAAGTCGAGCCATGAGATGTGAGGATAACGACTATGCACCGATTCTAACCACCGAGCAAATGGACCTTGGTGGCGGTTGCTAGAAAGCCAATAGGTAGAAGCGGTGCCCCAAATCTGGAGCAGTCCTCGCAGCGTTTGCCAGAGACGAGGATTGGAACCATCAAATCTCGGCAAATCCCGAGGAAAAGTTGAGGAGACGTCAGAACCAATGCCACGAGACGCAAGTGCAGAATCAGGAGTAGGAATTTTAGGGGAGTTTTGGGAATCTCGCGCACCTTTGACCGGAGGAGGGACATAGAGCTGTCCCTGCCCCCGGTGTGATGAGTCAACGCGGCGCCCGTTTGGGCCGAACCCGTCACCGCCCGGAATAGACTTGTCGGGGTCGAGGATGGTGACGCGTCCAATTGCCTGACAAAGCTCGCCGATGTCAGATCGGAGGTCGGTGCGGACGGCGTCGATGCGCTCGTTGGTCTCGTCAATTTTGCTGACGGCGTCGTCGACGAGGAGCTTGAACGCGGCCGTCGCTGTGCACTGATACTCGGTGAAGCGCTTCTCGAATTCACCGGTCGTCGCTGCCTTCAGTGTCTCGTACATCGCCTTCACTTCGGGCGACATGCTCGCCATGATCTCCGCTCGCTGCCGGCTAACAAAACGGGTGTGGTGGGTATGACTGGGCAACTCCAAATCTGAGGTGGAAGGAGGGAGGAAAAAATTGTGGCTCTGATACCAGAATGTCAGCACTCAATCTCTATCTTGTAATTTTCGAATTTGGTTCTCGATCTCGATTACAGGTGGGGGTTCGCTCGACTAACACCACGACGCCGTGTATCAACTGGCCACCGGCCAAGCCGTTCGTTCCTTCCTATCTCTCTCTCCTTTCTAATCCCCTATTTATAGTAACTCATACGGAATATTACATCTGCCATTCAGAGCCGGCCAACCGGGCTGGAAGTTGGCGAGTGCGCCTGGGCCGAGGAGCAGCTTCCTTCGGATGGGCTTGGGCTTTCCAGGCAGTATCACTCACACAAGGTATCAATTTAGTGTCATAAATATTGGTATGTTTACTAAGTTTAACTTAGGATAAAGCTAGAAGTACACTTATTTACGGACGGAGGGAGTATTTGAGCAACCATACTAAGAGCATACTAATATTAAGATTAAACCATCTAAAGAAGAGTTATAATTAGAAGTACACAACCATCGAAAATACCACCGGCAGCAGCATAGCAACACACCTACACGGCTCTAATTACAGCCGCGATTTCATCCTCATACGTACTGTACGTAGCAGCAGAACAGGGATCCTTGATTAATTCGCGTCAAAAAGGCCGCTTTATAAAGCGGATATGCGTTGTCGGGCGAGTTCGATCTTCACTCGATCAGCAGTCGGCCGCAGCTGGCCTCTTCCTGCTCCCTGCTGTCAGCTGCGAAGACGATAGCCATTGTTTCAGTGCCTGATGATTGATCGACGTCGCTGTACAGGTTTCAGTTTGTATTTTTGCAGAGACAAAACAAGAGACTCACCGACGAGGCAGGTAGATCGGAGCTCTTGAGCACACGCAGCCTCTTCGCCGTGGCGATGAACATCCTGCGTGCACAGGTTTGATCAGATCGAGCAAAAAAGATTTTGGCAAGTACTCACAGGTACAGAGTACAGTGTCAGTTTGATGGAGCTACTTACTTCCATGGGACGTCCCCGACCAGCATCCTGTCGCCCTCGTCGTCCTCGTACACGAACGTGTACTCGCCGCCGGTGATCGCGAGGAGCTTCCCATCGGCAGCAGCAGCCGGGTCCCTTTGAGCTGATACAATACAAGGAACCAGGAAATATTTGCATCAGACAGACCACACCACCGTCAGGTTCATGGAGTGATCGATGTTATATTCGTACCGGCGAGCAGGCCGCGGAAGAGCTTGTCGACGGCCGCGGAGAGGTCGGCGTAGCTGCCGTCCTCCTTGAGCTCGACCTTCCGCCCGATCGGGACGCCGTCCATGTTGATCTTCACGAACAGGCCCTTCCGGCCTGCACTTCGCTCGTCGCCGCCGCCGGCCTTGACCGCGACGTCGTCTTTGCTTGCTCTGTCATCCTCCTTGGACGACGAGGGTTTGGAGACTGCCAGGTTCCGCCGGAACGAGCGCACCGGCGGCCACCCCACGACCGGAGCAGTCGCTGCTACAGCTGCCGCTGGCCTGCAGGTCCACAACGAGTGCAGACAGAACAGCACGAAACATCAGTATTTTTTATTTTAACAGGTATACAGAAGGATCGACACCGCAAGTGTAAATAGTAAGATTTTGCTTACTTGGCCGTGTAGCCATTGTTCCCTCCTGCTTTGTGTTGGCGGGCAAAATCACGGGCGCCGCTCGAGTCGTCCCCGTCCGGACCTGACAACACCACACAGAAATCCATCAAAACATGGAAGAGTTTACCACACACAAAACATGGCCGAGAAGCACTAGTAATCCTAGTACGGAATAACGAGAACAAGTAGAAAATGATGTGGAAAAGCAGAGACCTGCTGCGGCGGCGGCCGGCTTGGTGAAGTAGGCGGGGAGGCCGAGGCGGAGCTCGAGGCCGCTCTCCCCTGGCGCCTCCCTGAACCCGCTCCACGCCATGAGCGGGTGACTCGCCGGCGAAGCTTAACTAGTGAGCTGCTCCCACCACAGACGACAAGCCAAGAAAGTGATGGAGACAGAGGAGGTAGCTAGCTCCGACAAGCTCACAAGCCCACACACGTCCCACAAGTCTCTCCTCTTGCTGCGCGGTGGTGGGGGCGGAATATATGGGCGGCTGGCGAAGAGAGAGAGAGAGAGAGGAGGAAACAAACAGAGGTGCAGGTGCTGTGCGCTCGCCCACCTGAGAGCTGAGACGGCGCGGCGGCCGAGGCGGCTAGAGAGACCAAAAGGCGGCAGGGGGTTTGCGAGGAAAGGGACAAGGTTTGAGCGTTTTGAGGGAGGGCGCGTATTCAAAGCGAGCAGAGACCAGTGACCAGAGCAGGCTAGGCTACGCTACGGCGCGCGCAGCAGCTGCGACCTGCAACAGCTACCCCCGGCCTAGGTATGCTTTCTCTCTGCCCTGAATGCTAGGCTATAGGAGACGGACGGAGAGGGAAACGAAGAAGAAAGAAAGGCAGCGAGAGATTCCGGTGCAGGGCGCAGACAGACGAGAGCATGCAGCGGCCGGCCGTGAAAGGAAACCAGAGAGAGCATCTAGAGCTAGGCCAGCAAGCAACGGCTGCCTACCATACCATCTCTCCCTCGCTCTCTCTCTCTCTCTGCTGCTGCCGCTGCCGCTGCCGAGTGTGTATGCGGTTCCGTTGCGGTGCGCTTCTCCCGCTTATAAACGGGAGGAAAAGTGGAAAGCGCGGGGCATAAAAGCGCTCTGTTTATTGAGGAGTAGGAGTACCACCCTAGCTAAGCTAGGAGTAGTAGAGTATTCTTTTGTGATCTGCTAGCTTCATGATGATTCCCTCTAGGGGCGCAAACATATCTTCATATCCCATATCTCATCCGGCTAATCCCATTGTGGTCGGCGCACAACCACAACCACCATGTGTGTTTTCTCTTGCGCCTACTATACTGTCCTAAAACAGTATATATGTTTTCTTTCGCTGCAAGTGCCTCTGATTTTTGTAAGAAAAAAAATAGAATGGTTAACCTCGCTGTAGATGACAACAGTGAGGAGAAAAAAGATGTCTTGGAATAATCTTAATTCCATGTAACCAGCAAAAACAGCCGAAAAAGCAATCCATCGCTTATCCCAAATGCACTGGTGACACACAGTGGCATCGTTTTCAATAATGCCATTCTAGTGGGCAGCGTGGGCCCTGTCTGATTACCCGGTAGATTCATCCCGTGAGAGCGACAGAATTTCCATTGTTGGATTGGATGAACATGGCGCGCGTGAGAGGGTCGGATAAGATAAGCTCGGCACTGCTGAACTGTTACTGTGTGTTCCTTTCCTTTCTCGCATAACTAAATCGTTTACTAGAATCAGCGAACTTGAATTAATTAAGAGTTTGAAGTGATCTCGAATGATCTCATGCTAGTAGTTCGATCGATTATAAAATCTGCGTGATCTGCGGGAAATCGGCTGTGTGTTGGCTCCTTTTAGGTTATTAGTGCTCTTTGGTTGTTGGTTAACCACGTATGGGAAAAGGAAATGTATGGCGACGGGAAAGCAACGGGTCCCCCTTTTGAAGAATTATTATTATCGCACGCTGCATCCAGAACGAGACATTGACATGTTAACCGCAATATGAGTAAATGCAGAACTCCAAAGGATAGAATGACAGATACGACCAGTCCTGTTAAGCAGTGAAGACTGAAGACCCGTCGGAATGCTAGGATTACCGAGTAAAATATCATGCACCATGATACTCCGTCCGAATTTGCGTTACGACACTCGTTTAGACAATTGTTTTTAGGAATTCGATTACATTTCTTTATCTTATGCAAGCTCCTCTATTTTCTCGTGTCAATTAGTCTGGTATAATCTTGCCCAGAACTTGTGTAACTTTCCTACACATGTATTCTTTAATTTTCGTGTCAAAAACTATACACCCTATATATAGGAACGGAGGGAGTATTGCCTTCACCACGTAACATGTCATAATATTGTCATTTATAATATTTTTTTATAATGTTCTTAACTTTGTCAAGATACGAATGCATCTAGACTAAATACTTAACTAGATACCTATGAATCTAGACAAAGTTAAGAACATTAATATGGAGCGGAGGGGATACATTTAAACATGGTGGCTCACTTGTCATTTTGTGGATCTCCTTAAAATTTCTTGCCGTAAACGCTATGACACTTTATCATAAGATGACTCTACTCTCTCTTCATTTCTTTGGAATGTCACCTCATCTTTTTTAATTATGTAGGTGAAGCGACCTAGATGTTTCCCAGAGGGTGGTGAATTGGCGTTTTTATAAAAGAAAAGTTGATTTTAATCATCTTTGTTATTTGGTTTGAATTCGTGAACTTTGCAAGTGAGAGATATAGTTCTAGGACAAAGGTGTGTAAATGTACATCTAGCCTCCAAATATGATAATTTCGAGTGGTCTCTTGTAGCTGTTTATGGAGCTTCTCAAGGAGAAGAAATATAAATTCTTAGCTCAACTAGTCCGTTTTCGTGAGGATAACCCGCTACCTATGTTAGTGGAATGGGATTTAAAAAATAGACATAAGATGAAAAGAACAATGATAATTTCAATACAAGACAGCCATTCGTTTTTAATGCTACATTTGAAAGCATGAACTTACAAGAAATAGCTCTGTTAGGCAGACAATACACTTGGGCCAATAGAAGAGAAATACCCACATATGAAAAGCTAGATATAATTTTAGCCAATGTCTCTCGGGGAAAAAATTATTGGTTAATGTGAGGGAGTTAAGAAGGTAAGGGTCTAACCATACACCCAATATGTGGAATAAGTCCCTATTTTTTTTTTGAGCTTTCATGGTTATGCCGGGATGGTTTCTTTGATATGGTAGCCCAAGAGTGGGCTTATATAGTTATATTAATCATGGTTCCAACGCCATGGAGGTTTGGCAGAATAAGATCCACCATCAAACATTTCTACGGGTTTGGGCGAGAAATCAAAGTAGTATTTATAAAAATAAAAATTGCCACTTTAACATTATCCAAGTTTTTGATCTAAAAGAACAATCCGCACTCCTATCTTTCTTAGAAAAAGAAACTATGAGGGATGAAAATTAGCAGGTCGTTAACCTTCGACGCGATTAAGAAACTAAGGGCTTGTTTGATTCATAGGATAGGAAAAACAAAGGAATAGGAAAACCATAGGATTACAATGTCATGCCCACTTCAATCCTATAAGAACCCACATGCAACAAAGTTTGTTTGATTCCATCAAAGGATTCTAAGAAAGAGCTTTGGGTGGATGTTAGATTTCCTATGCAATCTAGTGCAAAGGATTTCCTAGGAAAGTTTCCTATAGGAACCAATCCTACAAATCAAACAACCATCATAGGAAAATTTCCTATAGGATTTAATCCTACAAATTTCCTATACAAATCCTTTGAATCAAACATGCCCTAAATGGGCACAACATGTTAAAGTTAAGCATGTACAAGAAGGGGGTAACAACACTAAATACTTTCATCTCATTGCTAATGGACAACATAGAATGAAAAACTTGTCCAACTCAAAGAAGAGTTAGGTACTATAATTGGACAAGAGAACCTTAAGAATTACATTGCGTACTTTTAGAAGAAGTTATTTTTTCACAAGACTACAATTACTTCTCCCTTCCAGAATCTTAAATAGGATATGTTCCATAGATTTCTTTATAAGAGAATGCTATACTTACAACGGACTTCACAAAGAAGGAAGTGTATGAAGTAATAATGCAAATGGAAAAAAGAACAAAGCGTCGGGACCATATGGGTTTCTAGCAGAGTTCTATCAAACTTTTTGGGATATCTTAAAGAATGATATAATGAATATGTATTGTTAGCTTCGAAAAGGGGGATCTGCCATTATTTCACCCGAATTATGGTACTATCTTTTTATTTCCCAAGAAGGAGAATGCCATTCAAATCCATCAATATATAACCATTTGTCTTTTGAATTTGAGTCTCAAAGTGTTCACAAAAGTGGGAACTAGCCGAGTAATTGGCATTGCTCAAAAGGTTCACATGAACACAAAGTGTTCATGTGCGTTGATCCTCCATGAACTTCATAGGAAAAAATGGATAGTGTCCTACTAGAAAAAGATTTTGAGAAGGCATTGATAAAATTCAATGTCCTTTCTTACAACAAGTGTTAGGAATGAAAGTCTTTGATCCAAAATGGTGTGAATGGGTAAATGATTTTGTTAGAAGAGGTAGTGTAGTATTAAAGTAAATGATGACATAGGTCACTATTTCTAAACAAAAAAAGGGCTAAGAAAAGGTGATACTCTATCGCCTATGCCATTTAATCTTGTAGCTGGTATGATTGCCAGAGCAAAGGAAGATGGGCGGGTTGAAGGCCTCAATCCTCATTTAATGGAGGGGCAGGTGTCTATTCTTCGAGTGTCAATGACACAATTATTTTCATGGAAGATAACCTTGAAAAGGCTTTGAACATGAAACTGATCCCGTGCATTTTTGAATGAATATTGGGATTAAAAATAAACTTTCACAAGGGCGGCGCTAGGACGGCTCTCGGAGACAGTGATGTTGTGGGAGTCGTACGAGGACGATGAACCCATTGAGATGTGATACGTCGGAAACGTATTTATAATTTTTTATGCTCCATGCTTGTTTACTATCTACTTTGCTTTGCTTTGTCCACACTTTGAGGTGTTTTTATATGCTTTCTGCTACTAACCTATTAAAAAGTTGTCACAATGTCAGTTGCCTATTTTTTTCTGTTTTTGGTTCCAGAAAGGCGGAAAATCAATAATCTCATAATTGGACGGGACAAAAGCCAAAGTCAATATTTTACCGTGAGCAACACGAAGCCGGAATACGAGATGGAGGAGGCTCACCAGGGGGGCACACCCCCTGGCCGCGCGAGTGGGCCCACCCCGCGCCTGGGGGGTGTAGCCGCCTTGGCGGCCCCTCTACCTCGCCTCTTCACCTATAAAGTCCCCCCAATGCCAAAACCCTAAACACCCGATCAATAATCCATGAAACCGTCTGTAGCCGTCTCCACCATCGTCCCTAGATCGGGGGGATCTGAAGCTCTTACTGGCACCCTACCGGAGGGGAGATCATCCCGGAGGCCTTCTTCTTCATCATGCCAGCCTCCGGTATGAAGCGTGAGTAGTTCATGATCAAGTTAATCCTTGTGCTTTCATGTAGCTAGATGCTCCGGAGGGTTTAGGGTTTAGTAGCTAGATGGTTGTATCTCCTCCTTGTGCTTTCATGTATAGATCTTGTGTTCATGATCAAGTTCTAATCTATTTGTAATCATGCATGTTGTGTTTGTGGGGATCCGATGGATATTGAGATTACTATGTCAGATTGATTAATGACTTTGTCTATTTGATTCTATCATGTCTGTGTTGTTTGTGATCTTGCATGCTCTCCGTTGTTAGTAGCTATCTTGGCCAAGTAGTTGCTAGTGACTCCAAGAGGGGGTATTTATGCTCGATAGTGGGTTCATGCCACTAGTTTCCAAGGGAAGTGACAGAAATATCTTCAGTTGTATATGTGTTGTTGCCACTAGGGAGAAAACAACGGTCTCTTGTTCATGGAACAAGTGGATTGTTTGCCTTACACACTTTGCTTAAAGCAGTTGTTTGTTGCTTGCAACTTAATACTGGAGGGGGTTCGGATGATAACATGAAGGTGGACTTCTAGTCATAGATGCAGTTGGATGTCGGTCTATGTATATTTTTGTATTTCCCAATCGAATCTCATAGGATCTTTGTGTCTAGTATTGCATTGTTATGCCTTGCTCAGTCCTGTCAATTGCCATGCTGTAATTTGTTTACCCAGCATGCCATGTTTGTTTATCTAAGGAGAGCACCTCTAGTGAACTATGGACCCCGGTCCAATCTTTACCATTGATACATCTTCCACTGTTACTGTTTACTTGCTGCAAACCATCATCACCTTCCACACCATACAGTTAATCCTTTGTTACAACAACTGGTGAGATTGACAACCTCACTGTTCGTTGGGGAAAAGTCTTGAGTTTGTGTTGTGCAGGTTTCCACGTTGCTTGCAACACCTTTAAGACGTTTCGTTCCGCCTACTGGTTCGATAACCTTGGTTTCTTACTGAGGGAAAACTTGCTGCTATGCTGATTCACACCTTGCTCTTGGGGTTTCCCGACGAAGTGCTTCCCAGCACCATCAAGCTTTTCTGGCGTCGTTGCCGGGAGGCTAAGGACGTCTTCACAAGAGGAGTCCTCCTCAACCTTTCTCTTTACTTTGTTTTTAGTTTGCTTAGTTTTGTTTGCCTCTTTTTATCAAAAACTCAAAAAATAGTCTAGTTTGGTTTGCTTTCTCTTATCAAAAACACACAAAAATTAGTTCCTGCCTTAGTTGCTACCATGTCTGGTTTTGGTCCTATCTCTCTGACACCTATGGAAGAGATCTTTGCTTTCAAGCAAAAAGGTGAGGAGAGTTTTAAAGAAGCTTGGTCTAGAATCTTTGCTTTACAAAGGGAAACTGAGCCTAAGATGAGTCTCAGCTTGGTTATTAATAGTTTCTACCACGGTATTGCTCTTTGTTATAGATATGCTTTGGATGCTGTGGCTGAGAAGGATATTTTTCTACATACTGAGGATGAAGCTTTTAATGCCATAAAGAAATTGATTATGATTTATAATACTCCTGGCAAGTCTGATTCCTCTTTCATAGATATTTTTGCTAGGTTGAACACTCTTGAGTCCAGTACTGTTGCTTTGAACAGTTGCTATCACACACTTAGGGAGTACCATAATTATGTTCCAATGAATTCTGAGCCTTCAAAGTGGCTTCCCACAATCAAAGTCACTATAAATAGTGCAACTTTTGATGCTTGCTATGATATCATGTATGAGTTTTGCCTCATGCCTAAAGGCAAAGGACAAATTACACTTGGGAGATCCCTACTGAAACACCTTGGAGCTATAATAGATGTGGGAAAAGGCATTATGCATTTTGCTCCTCCAGTAAGCAATCATATTTTCCCTAAAAAGGAAGAAAGGTAAGAAAGGTAGGAGCAAGAGGGGTAATGCTTCCTCATTTTAAAATACTTGATTTTTTGCTTCTTGTGCCTAACTTAAAGGCGTTAAAGAAAAGTACTTGTTGGGAGATAACCTAAGAGTGTCCTTGAGTCTTGGAAGTTATTACTTCAGTAATGACCTCTCCTTATCCTTTTTGTTTGCTTTTTATTCCAAGAATGACCTCTAATGAGAGGGAAGTAAGATTTGGGGAGTTGTTGTCCCGAAACAAATTTTTGTCCTCCACCATAAAAATTCGTGAGGAGTCTATGTAAGTCAGATTGAGATCACAATTAACGAATAAATCTCCCAACATGTTAGCTAACTTTAGTTAGTTCAACACTTTTTGATTTGAGCAACAGAAGATTTTCGAAAAAATCGGTTTCTACCTGCTGGTCTGTTTTGACAGATTTCTGCTATTATTTGCATTTGTTTCTTATTAATTCCTTTTTGAGTTCTCTTTTGGGGAATTGAGCTTTTTGAAGGAGTTGCTACAGTAGATTTTGTTTTCAATGAAAAGTTTTGTTGTTCTAAAGCTAAACCCAAAGGTCTATTATCTTTTGAATACACTAATGTTGCTAATGAAGATTGTGTGAAGTTTTGTATGAAGGGAAAAATTCAGGTGTAGAGAAAGAATGATGTAATGAGATGAAGAATGGACAAAATCTCAAGCTTGGGGATTCCACCCATGGTGTCACCCCAAGAAATATCCAAGAGGTACAAGCGTCAAAACTTGGGGCGTCCCCTTCTTCATCAATAAAAAGCTCAGGTCTTTCTAGACACTTCGTTTTTATTGTTTCATGCATTGTTATGTTGTTCTTGGAGAGTATTAGTTTTCGTTTGGTTTTCTTAGTTTGTTTATTTTGCTTGAATAAAGTAGTTTGGACCCCTGTTCTCGCTGTGTTGTTTTAAATAAGTTGATTGGTGTTGGAAAGGATTAGAAAGTTCTTGCTTGAGAAGTGCAAGAGGAGCTTGCATTAAATGTGACTTAGACTTTAGCATGACATGCTAGTTGTCGTTTTGACCTTATGCCTAGTGATTATTTCTGTAGCATGACTTGTTCCAAACAATTGGGATTGCTTAGTGTGCCTTGAAAGAATCATGCGTTGTTTTAGCACACAAAAGCATAGTATTGTGGTATTCTCCTTTGATGTTTTGTTTGGGTTGACTTGGCATATGCTCACACCATGTTATGAATATGAACAAGTCACCATAGACTCTATGATCATTTAGTCCTTGACTTGTAGTACCACTCTATGTTTTGATTAGTAATGTTTTGTCGCTCTGCATGATTATGACCATTATTGCTCTCTTAGTTGGTTGCTCCCAGTCTTTTGCTAGCCTCCACTTGTATGAGTAAGCTCTACTCATGTTTCCAACTCCCAAGAAACCAAGTTATTCCAAAGTGTCCACTATAAACTCCTATGCATGGTGTGTTACACCATTCCAAGTATATTCTTGTTTTCAGCTATCTTTCAATTAAAAAGTATTTTGTTATGTGAAAACTTAGTAATTAATGTTATGGTATTGCCGACGAGTACGCCATGGAGGGGTACTCACAATGCGTGTTTAGATACGTGGGGTAAGGCGGTTGTGGTGCAGTGTCTGACTTACCTGGTTCAGATCCCACAACGGTGGCGGAATCCTACTCCTGCTATAAATCACTATAATGGCAATACGCCGAGTTACAGGGATTGGTTCGCTGTGCGAGGTATGTGTTAATTGGTGCCCTAAAGTCTCCCATAGGACCGGCTTATATAGTCGCCAGGTCCTAGGGTTACAGGGAAAATCCTAGCCGGATAGGTTATAGAGTCCTACACAGTATACAATCAGTCTAACGTGTCTTGCACTCCAAGTCTCCAGGTAAGTCGGTGACTCCTCCGTAGCCTTCCTTTATCCGGCATGGGCATCCCTTTTTGATCCATCTAACTGGGCTGCCCAGCGGGCCATGCCATGCTACCAACTGTGGGACACCCGGGTTATCTGGATAGGAGAGATGCTACGAGGATACCCATATAGCATATCCCCAATAGTAGCCTCCGGAGAACTCCGAGATATTGCGTCGTCTTGCCTCTTCAGGTTGAATGCTCCGTCTAGATGGATGTCGGCAAATCGTCAAGAAATATATTGTAGTCCTCCCAAGAACCCTGCAATGTTCTCCGTCTTCAACTTGTAAGTCAGAGAAATGCTGAATCTTCTATCGTACTCTTCTCGTTGCCGGACTGGATCCGTCCATGCCGGAATATTACGATGTGACGGTTCACCTGCTCGTGTCAGCTAGAATGTCATAGACATAGGTCAGCGGCGCCTCATAACTCACACATGCGGGAAACACAATCATGTCCTATTTTCCCGCGTGAAGGATCTGAATCGTTGGCGGCGGCGGTTGAGAACGTGGCGAAATTTCCACGCACGCGCCCGAACACGTCGTCCACGCGCCGACCATTCGATCACCTTGCACGAATCTGGACTCATGGGGTTATAAATTACAACTGCGGTGGATTTTTACTTTTCACCTTATTCTTCCCATGTGTCATCGTCTTCCTCCTGCGAGCACCTCCTCGAGCCCTCTGTGCGCATGCGAAAAACCCTAGCCTCCCAATCTCCCCAGTCACCTCCCCTTCCATCCAATGGTGAGCAGCAACTCCAACCCTTCCATGGCGGCGGTGGCCGATGCCGCGGAGAAGCCGGCGAGCATCGTCCATGTGCCCCCAGAGGGTCTGGTGCTGCCCAAATCCGCAGTGGTGGAATCCACCGGCGGCGACCATAACCCAGTGGCGCTAGAGCTGCTCGAGGAAGAGGGTGATTCCCACAAGGGGGATTGGCGCGGCTCAGATATCACCAACAATGATATCAAGGAGTTGCTCGTTGAAGGCTACCTCCATGCGTCGGAGGGGCTTGTCTGGCGGGCGGCGCCGGCCGACGAGGTCATCCCTTATCCCAAAGCCGGAGAGAAGGTGTACCTCAAAGCTCAACTGGTACGCGGCGTCTCCCTCCCCATCTCCGACTTCTTCCTGGCTGTCCTCAAACATTACCGGGTACAACCTCAGAACCTTTCCCCCAATATATCCTCGCGCTTAGCAACTACGTGGAGCTTTGCGAGGGTTACCTAGGGATTAGGCCTAGGTTAGACTTGTTCATCTACTTATTCACCGTCAAGAGGGAAGCCGGAGCGAGTAAGGACGAGCTCAGGAATTGCGGGGCAATTAGTTTTAAGATCCGGCCTGGCCGGCGGTTCCCCGACATCGTCGGCCATGAATCCTGCAAGAACTGGCAGCGGTCGTACTTCTACAACCCAGATATTCCTCTGGCCGATCGAGAAGAAACGTACCCAGACTTCGTCGATGGAGCCGCCGTCGAATCCCCGACATGGAGGTCCCAGGCCACCCTTCCCTCCGACAACGATGCTTCCTGCGCCATAAGGCGGATAGAATGGTTCGTAGAGACGGGTCAGACCGGGTTGGACCTAGCCATGTGTTGGTTCGTCAGGCGGATCCAGCCTCTATAGCACCGCGAGAAGTTAATGCATTAGTATACCACAGATAGGAAGGATACCCTTCGTATCTCCATGGATAACTTTTCGAGTGACTCCATCAAGCTTCGCCTTAAGGACATCGTCAAGGTGAAGGACATGAAGCGTGTCTTCACCATCACCTACGACATGTTCGTAGACGGAAAGTGCCCGGAGGTATGTATTTTCCGTGTTTGACATGTACTCTAGTTCTTCCGTCTAGCCATTATCATCTCATCTAACACTTTGGGATTTCTCTTAACAACTTAAAAGTCTAGAGGAGGATAGCTTGGCTATACAAATCTATGACCCCAATATGAAGGAAGTCATCGTTGTGTCCGACGACGATGTTCCGTTGGCGCGAAAGCGGAAGAGATCCACCTCTGACGCTGCCGATGGAGGCAAGAAGAAGACGGAGGGTGGAGCCTCCAAGAAGACTACCGCCGCCCTGGAGGCGGAGAAGAGAAATATTACCGGGATCCCTTTTACCAAAGCACCCACTGTTGTATAAGTATCTCATCCTCCGACATTGTCCATTGCTTATCTTATTCATGTACTTATACTCTTGTACATTTCAGGAAGAAGGCCAGTGTAAGTTTGAAGAAGACCTCCAAAACATCGGGGGCTTCTAAAAACATTAGAGACATGCTGCACCATGATGTGTCTCACCAAGCATCTCCCTCCATCGCCCCTGTTACTCACAGCGTCCAGCCTGCCTCCACTCCGACAAGCTCTCCAGCTAAGGATGCATCTGTCCCTTCTGCCATGGAAGTGGACTCATCTACCTCCGCGGATCTCGTCGTTGCCGGCGAACAAGCGACACAAGAAAGCACTGCAACCAAAATGGCTGAAGCTCCGGCTAAGGATGCCATCGGTAGCGGTAAGGCGATGGTGGTAGGTGGAACGTCTGTCGAAGGCGGCGCCTCTGCACCTAGGATAACCATAGAGCTCCCGGAGATGGTCTACCCGGCACTTACGCTGAGTAGCTCAAATCTGGCTCCTGGTGTGGCTCCAACGTATCCGACCTGTGGTCTTGAGGAGCTTCTCCGACAAGCAGACATCTTGCAAGGAAATAGCCTTTCCTTCAGCAAGTTGTTTGCCTAGAGCGCTACCAACCTCAATATCATCGCTCTTGTAAGTTTTATTTATCTTTTTTCTTTTCATATGAGTATCCCACTGTAGCCCCCGAGGATTTAGACGGAAAAGCCATAGGTCTTTGCATCTGAATGATCTAAGAGTGACTAAGCTAGAAAACTTATCACTGTAGCCCCCAAGTATTTAGTTTGAATGAATTATTCCGACCAGATACTTTCAGAGTAGCATACGTAGTGTTTGTAAAATTCAATAGTGTAGCCCCCAAGCTTCTAGTTGAAACTGAATTAGTTCCGACTAGATGCTTATAGAAAGACTAAGCATATTTACCGAGTTAAAAACTCTCACTGTATCCCCCAAGCCTCTAGGTGGATAGCTATCCGGCTAGATGCTCTAAGAAACTAAGTGATTCTGATCTTCTATCCATAGAATGAGAATGCGTGTAGAGGCGTTGCCAACGAGAAGTTCCACAAGATGCGCGTAGAGCTGGAAGCTGAAAAGGGTAAAACTGCCTTCTTGAAGGAACAAATCACCAAGAGCAAGAGTCTATTTTTTCCTTTTGTTTTCGTACTCCGACTTGGTCTTTTGCCATCACTCTCCGACTACTCACTGTGTATTGTTCTTTCTCCGACTTTCAGTAACCATCGCCAAGGCCAAGGACATTGTTGAGCAGTCCAAGCGTATTCAGCTGCTAGATAGCAAAAATAAGATCCTTAAGCAGGAGAGGACTGATACCTTGAAGATGCACAAGGAGTCCATGGCGGCGTTGCAGGAGTCTGCCAACACTGAGATCAACCGCTGGAAGGAGGAGATTGCAAAGCTAAAAGAGCAGAAGAAAGCTGCCGATGAGCAAAATCAGCACAATCTTGAAGCATACAAGACCCTCCGACAAGAACGGGATTCCATGGCGGAGACGCTCCAGCAAGCCGAGGCAAGCATCTTTGCTAAGTAATTCTCCGTCTTGTACTTCTATAAGTTAGGTAATTTGAAATTTTTGTGTGTTGTTGAATTCATGTGCTCCCTTGTCGGAAATGCAGCTCCTATTGGTTTGACCAAGTAGCCTCCTCCGCCAAAGGAATGCATGGTCCTCGCCGGCAACTTCATCAGCACCGCCGTCAAGCAGTCCAAGGAGATTGCCAAGGACCTGAACATTAATATCAAGGCAGTGGACTCCGTGATGAAGTACTCGGATGTCACATCCCAAAATATTCCAAATTTTCAAATGTGAAAAATAAATAAACAAAAGAATTAATTGTTGAAATTTAGGGCGAAAAGAAACTTTATGCTTCTAATTGGAAACATCAAAACCCTTCTTTCACAAAATTTGAATGAAAAGGGAATCCAACAAAATTTGAATCAATTGAAATGCATTCATCAATGAATGTATCTTGAAATTTTAACACTTGGAAAAGTTAAACCAAAACCCTAAAAACCTAATGGAAGAAAATCATTTCCAAGATCTCCCTAAGACTATGGATTTGATCCATATAAAAATCTAGCAAAAAACAATTATAAATTATCAAAATGAGAAACAAAAATATTATAAGATCATAGAAATTGGTTTCACTTATTTTGAAGCCATGGATAAAAACATATGAATTAAATAAGATAAAAGGAAATAACTTCCAAGGATAAATAAAGCTCCTAGCTAAAATCAATACCAAATTGTGAGCAAAATAATCCTAAAAGGATTTAAAAAGATAAGCAAATATTAAATAAAATTACACAAATTGGAATCACCAATTTTGGATCTATAAATAAAAAGATGTGGATTTTATAAGGCAAAGAAAGAAATAACTAAAAAAGGATTATTTAAAAGACAAATTAAATCTTGGCCAAATCCATAAACAAATGAAATGAAAGTCCATTAAAAGGTTATTCAAATAAAAGTATATGGGATTAAACCATATACAAATTATATTTGATAGAGACAAAATCCCTAATGAAAATGATTAATTAAATCATGAGAAAAATAATGGAAATTGCCAAGTGGATTAAAAATTATCTAATTAACTTAAAAGAGAATAAAAGAATTATTTGAATAAAATTTATATGGGTTTAAAACCATATTTGATTTTATTTGAATAAAGACAAATGCCCAATTTAAATCGATATTAAATCATGCTAAAATGTTTTAAATATTTAAACACACAAATAAATAAATAAATAAAACCTACTAAAAAGGTTTGAAAAACATTTGAATTTAAACAGATCATTTGAATAAAATAATAAGGATTGGAAACTTATTTAAAATCTTATTTAAATAAAGACAAGTGTCTAATTTAAATAAATAATAAAGCATAAGAGAATATAAGAAAATATTCTAAAATGGATTATTTAAATACAATAATAAACAGTATTAAAACCTACTGAAAGTTTAGAATAAATTTGGTCAAAACTTGAATTCAATTGAGGTTTGAATCCTTTGAAAAAATTCAAAACAGAAATCAGAATTGAAAAAGGAAAAAGAAAACAGAGAAAAAATGAAAACAAAGCAGCCCACTAACCTACCCAGCCCATCTAGCCCATCTGGCCCAACTAGCAGCCACCTCCATCTCCCCACGAGCCCCCTTTCTCACTATCGTCCATACGCTCTCAGTCACTGACAAAACGATCCCGCACGTAACCCCTCACCTCTCTTACTAACCGGCCCCACCGCCAGGTCATCGTCGTCCTCACCCACAGACCCGTTCTTCCCCAATTTCTGTCGCCGTTTCTACGTTGATTCCGCAGAGTAAATTCACATAAATGCACCTGTAATTCTCACCCGCAACCTTGCGTACATAATCACCTCCCTCCCATCTTCCTTTCCCCCCAGTCTTCATTTCCACAGAGCCCCGAGTCTTCTGCAATTTCGCTTGCAAACCCCACTGCCCCGACGAGCTACTCCAGCCAAATTCCGGCAACTCCGGCCACCTCTCCGCTCCCAGTACCCACTAGCTTGCTCCCCATATCCCTACGCATCTCCCAGTACCTCCCACTCGCCCGTGCAAGCCCTAGAAGCTCGGCTTTGTCTTCAACAGAGCGCTGCCGTCGACTACATCAACTCCGTCGACTCCTCTCCGTAAGCCCCGACCCCCCTCCTCTCTGGATGACACGAGCTTGTTCGCCTCTCTCACGCGTGCCTGACACACTCTTTGATTTGACTTAGCACGGTCCATAGAGTCGCCTCCATCATCAACAGTGTGTGCCCGTTGCCAGGACCATCTCCGGCGAGCAATCGCCAGCACATCTGAGCGCCCCTTCGTCTACAACAAGCACGCCGAGCACCCCCACGTCACGGCGGGTCTGGTGATCCCCTTACCCCTCTCTCTCGCTACCTATCTTCGCTGGAGGGCTGCTGACCGAGCGTCGCCACCGCGCAGCCCTCGCAGCACCGCCCACCTATGGTCAAGACGATATGGTCCGTTAGATCTTGATCGAATGATTAGGATTAGAACTTAACCGAAGGGGTATGAATTCATCTGTGCCGCATGATTTTCTTTGGATCCAACGATCCACACTGCATGATCCAACCGAACCGATACCGTCCAATAGGAACGTGACACGTAGCCCAGACTTCGTTTTAAAAACAAAAAACATTTCTATTTAATGTTTCGATTTGAAAATTTCATAACTATTGATCCACACGCCCAAATTTTGCAAATTTTACATCATTGGAATCAGAAAAAGGAAACCTTTGCAACCATGCCCTAAGTTTTGTATTTTGCTTCGATAAAATTGGGTGTTTTTGCAGAAACATATTTAGGCCTATTTTGAGTATAAAAATTATTCTAAAAATGTTTTAGGGTAAAATATTTTGAAAATGGTTTTTTTTTGAACCTACTAACCATAAAAACCAACTTTTGGATTTAAAAATATATTTTGTGACACTAGGGAATTATTCCTTGAATAAAAGCATTTCTAATAAAACAAAAATTGTTGATTATGTTTTAAAAATAATTTTTGAGTAAAACCTTTTGCAAATGGTTTGATTTAAACTCTCTGACCCTAAACACTAGGTTTTGGATTTAAAAATGTATTTTATTAACACTAGAAAATGATTACTTTGATTAAAGGCATTTCTAGAAAAATAAAATGTTACTTTGGTTTAAAAATGGTTTTTGAGGGAAACCTTTTGTAGATGGATTTGTTTTAAACACTTTTACCATAAAACACTAACATTTGTGTTTAAAAATATATTTGACCAACCCTATAAATTATTAATTTGATTTAAATCATTTCTAGCAAAACAAAAATGATTTAAATGGCCCATTTTCACTAACTTGAAAATAAATGATTTTGCCACTTTTATAAATGACCAATAGGTGTTTTAAAATGTTTATAACTTTATTAGAAACCAATTTTCCAATAAAACAATCTTTTGCATGCTTGCATGCATTGTTTTGTTTTCATTATTTTATGTGGTGAAATTGTTTGAATGCTAGATTGAATTTGTGCCTTGATTGAATCTAGTTTGCAAGATCAAGGAGTGAACTTTGAAGAGTGTGAAATTTGCAAGATCAAGGAGTGAATCTAGTTTCTCTACCAAAAAGGCAAGTGGTGCTTCATACATTTTGTCCTATTATTTTCACTATGCATTAGTGATATTTGGAGTAGGACTTGAATGGAATTTTCTAAGTATAAGCTATGCCATGGGAAATCCTATATGATGTCTTAGTAGAATTATCCTAAGTTAGGAAACTTGCCATGTTATCATGCTTAGCTTAGCTAATAGAAAACAAGGGTGGATTATATTCATGCTATGAAATATTTCTAAGTCCATGACTTGTGTTTTGTTTAATAAAACAACTATGTGAATGAATCACCAGGGTGGAATAGGTAAGAATGGTTTGTGTTGAGTGGTTACAGAGGGCCCCATATTTATGGCCTACCCTAGTGTATCACACTTGTGGAAAGCCACCCAGGAACAAAGAGATTTGAGATGTCAAATGTTTAGAAGCTTCAAGTGTAGCCACATGGCATTATGGGCTCTGTCTGGATCATATAGGTTGCAACAACTTAGCCAGGTGGACAGAAGGTGGTAGGGGGTGATAGGTTTGGAACGCGTCCATTTGGTCTAAGGGGAGGCTTCTGAAATATCTTATATCGATGCATGTCGAGTCTTGTGGGGAAAGTGCACCACCTCTCGAGAGACTAAAATCTAAGTACCTAGCCGTGTCCCGGGCAATGGACAAATTGAGCATCAAGACATGGAAGATATCAAGGATCTCCTCATCCCAATTTCTAAGATAAAATATTGTGGTTGAACAAGGGTAAAGGTTAACCAATATTCATTGGTTGTTCCTTGGGTGATTTTGACAAAACAAAAACTTAGTGTTTTCAACTTATAAGGAAAACCTTGTTTTGAGCAAAGAAACCTAAGCTCCACTTAGCCAAATGCATATAGATGATATATACCACTATTCTACCATAGTATCATTTGACAATACAATTCAAATGTATTGACCCTTGTGGCTGTAACTGATTATGTTGTAGGTTTGTTTGATGTTAGTGAAGTGTGTTTAATAGGATTACAAGTCTACAACCAACATGATTGCATGTGGCACTTTGAACATGAAGGACTCCATGCTATATAGTTATTTCTGCTGCATTGTAATGAGATAGACAAATGAGCTATGTAAGATGTAATGAATTATTTCATTCCCGGTTATAAAGTTGTACTATTACCTTTGTTTCCTGATATTACATCTTAAACTGTGGATGCTAGCTATTGATCCAGGGCCTAGCATTGTAAACACAGGGATCTCTACCTTATAAAGGTTGGGACCTCTACATTGGAGATCTTGCGGCAAGCCCCCGAGCGTATCGTAAGCTGGAAAGCTTCATGTACCCGGGCTGGCGCACGGATGGCGTTGGCAATGGTCAAGGCTCACTACGAGAACACCGACATCGCCACGGCAACCTCAGGTGATGGGGATATGCCTACCGGGGTATACCCAGCAGGACGTTCGCCCAGCCCAGAACGTGAGTGGGCTGCGGGGCACGAATGGATTGAAGCCCAGCAAGGAACCAAGCGACTGGAAGCTGAAGGCCCAGGCGAGTAGATAGGCCCAGTCGGATTAGGTTTAAACGATTACCGAAGCTTTAATTGAATCGGTTGAGATATGTAAACCCTAGGGGAGGTAAGCCTATATAAACCTCCCTATAGGGCGAGTAGAGATACGTTCCCTCATACACCCAAGCGACTCGCCTAGCCGAGCTCGCCCATTATTGTAACACCACCATAATACAATCTAGCGGGTAGGTCTTTACCCTCGAGGGGCCGAACACAGGTAAAACCACTGTCTTTGCCCTCATCTCGCACCGCAGATGGCTGGCCGCCCTTGCCCCTCGTTCTACTACTCGCTGCCGATCGCAGCATCTGCCGTGACTATTCCCACGACAGTGGCGCCCACCGTGGGGCCTGGCCGGTCCGGCCGGTGTTCTGCAGCGAGATCCAATATGCCCATCAACGAGACGGTCGCCACCGGCCGCATGATAGCGATCGGCGAGATGCTCCAAATTTTGCCGAGCAGCTATGTCCCGGCAGCGCGACCTGTCATTGACAGCGTGATCCTGCAGATCGGCACAATCAGCCTCTTCGTCGGTCTCACCGACGTCATCGTCTCGGAGGATTCGGCTCGCATCCGCGAGTCACCGCCACGCGAACGGCTCTCCGAGAGCCAGATCCGCACGATCCATCGCCTCGCCTCCGAGTACAACTCGGCCCACATCAACACGGTCGAGAACTCAGCGGCCGCAGAGGGCGCGGCCCTCACCGACGACGCCGACTCGGCAACCCCGGCGTCACTCGCCGGATCCATCACCGCGGCTTCGTCCGCGGGCTCCATCGCCCAGGTCTCCAACGCGGGAGACTTCGAGGACCCCTCCATCCTCGAGATCTTCGAGTTCGACTCTGGGTCGGAGAACTCCGCCGACCTCCGTGACGGAACCGGTCGCCACACCGCGACCTACATGGCGACCGGCACCGATCCGCCGGAGGATCCGTTCTCCACCCCAATCCCTCCTAACGCCACGGCAACGGAGGTCGAGGAACTCCGCTGGCTGGCGGAGGCGATACGAGAACAAGCGGCCGAAAAATTCGCCTCGGCGGTGATCGCGAGCTATCACGCTACCACCAGGCGGATCGGTCACGTCGAACCCCTTGTTGGCGTGCCCTGAACCGATGACAAAAGCGACCCGGCCGCGTGGCGGCGCCTATCTGCGAGCGCGCCACGGAGGAAGCGCCCGGCCGCCAGATCAGCGGCAATGGGTGCCCCACCTCCACCCAACCGCACCTCCCGAGGACCAGCCACGGATATTAGTCTCCTCACGGAGCGAGGCGCAACGGCCTCCGCTGTTCTCCACCCGATGGACAACCTCGTGGCAGGCGGCGCAGCGGACAGCATCACGGCCACCGGCGGCGCCCTCTGATCGAATACATCAAGGCCCTGCTCGCGAAAGCCGTCGAACAGCAAAGAGCGGGCGCTGACTCGCAAGGACGAGTATACTCGTGTTCCTCGGGAAGCAGAGCGGCCTCAAGCGGCCGCCCGGCGGCAAACACCCTCAATTGCCCACCACGAGCCACTTTGGAGCTCCAACACCGACCAGCGACGCGGCACTCTCCTGCGACCCTAGGCGGAAAACAACCTTATGCCGCCAGCAGAAACCCATCGCGCCGCACCCACATCATCAACAACCAAAGTTGGCGCGCCGCGCCCGGCGACGACTGCGACATACCTTAACCAATCGCGCGATGGCGAGCCCATGGTCGCTCGATCGACTCGGACCCAAGTGCTTCGGACCAATGATCCGAGGCGAGAAGTACCCGCCAAACTTCAACGCGCCAAGGAGATAGAAAATCGACTCCTCGTCGACCCCGCCCGTCTGGCTCGACACATACCTCATGGCGATGGGGATTGCAGGCCACCGACCTGCTAGCCGCCCGGTACCTCCCGATGATGGAAGGGCGTGCGGCGATGGATCAACACCTCCCGGGGCGATGTCGACTCACGGTAGGAGATGCGCGACGCCGTCGACTTCGCCAGTGCTCCTACACCGTGCCACCACTATCGAGGACACAGGCGATCGTCCAGGGACCCAGCGAGTCGACCATAGCTGGGTCCAACGGTGGCAAGAACTTTGGTACAATGCGGTCGGCATCCACCCGGACACCGCGATCCATTGCTTCAAGACCTCGTGCGCTCTGAGCCCTGTCGCCAAGCTCAAGCGACACTCCGCACACTCGACAACATCCCCGACCTCCTCGATATCGCCAAGCGATGCGCGAGGAAGACCCAAACCAGGAAACCGACGGCGAGTCAGAGGTCAACGCCGCGCGGCAGCGGCAGCGGGCGATCCGACGACCTTCTGGCGGCTTTTCGCCTCACGGCAAGCGCGCGGATGGCGAGTCGACTTCGTCGCCGCTAACGCAGCGCCTTGAGCCCAAGAGCTTCCGCCGCGACGGAGGACAACGCCGCGACGGCGGCAACTACAAGGCCAAGCCAAGGTTCGACCCCGCGGCTCTCCTTAACCAACCATGTGCGTTTCATAGTAGGGAAGGAAATCCCGCAACGTACACCACCGCCGACTGCCACACCCTCAGGGAAATCGAGAAGGCACGGCGAGCGCGGGAGGACCCCGACAACGACCCGCCAAACGGCGGAAAATTCGGCAAAGTGGCCGGCTCGCTCCACACCTTCACAGGTTTCAACACAAAGCGCGAGAAGAAGGTCATCACCCGCGTTGTCGCCGTCAACGCGGTGGCACAGGTGGACGTTCCCCAGTTCCTAAACTGGTCAGAGCAGCCCATCACCTAGAGCCGCCAAGACCACTCGCCACGCATCGAGAACCCAGGACGAGTCGCCCTGGTGGTCAAGCCCAAGGTCGGCGACTACTGGCTCCCCAAGACATTGATGGATGGCGGAAGCTCCATCAACATCCTGTACCTCGACACCTTCAGACGGCTGCGGCTCCGATCGATGATCGAACAACCCACACCACATTCCACGGCGCCGTCCCGGTCGGAAGGCGTACCCGATCGGCAAGGTCACGCTGCGGTCACCTTCGCACACCGGCAAACTTCCGCGCGGCGGATCGTCTTGAGCTGGTGCCCTTCGACCCTACCACTGCGTCACAGGCGCGGCGTTCGCTAAATTCATGGCAGCACCCGCTCTGGCATAACGCGATGAAGCTCCCGGGCCGTGGCGTCATCACCATCCACGGCGACCCGACATGGCCGCGAGTGTGAGGCCAAAGGAGCGAGCTCGGCGCCGTCATCGCGGCGGAGACCAACCACGCCGACGAGCTCGCCAAATGCAGCGGCGGGGTCAACAACGACGACCCCACCATACTAAAGAAGCCCAACTCGGAGGGCGCAAACACCTCAACCTTTGAGGCCACGACGCACACCCGCACCGTCGAGCTGGTCCCAGGAGACTCTAGCCAGACGGTGACGATCGGGACGGGCATGAGCCCAGCATAGGAAGGCGCGCTCATCGAGTTCCTCCGTGAGAACAGGGACATCTTCGCATGGAAGCCCTCTGACATGCCTGGTGTACCTAGGGAGCTCGCTGAGCACAAGCTAAACGCCGAACCCAAAGTGCGACCTGTCAAAAAGTCGCTGCGGCCCTTCAATGAAGAACGTCGTCGAGCAATCGCCGAGGAGGTGCAGCGTCTACTCGCTGCCGGCTTCATCCGGCCAATCAAGTACTCCAAATGGCTGGCAAACCCAGTCCTGGTCGAGAAGAAGAACGGGATCTGGAGAATGTGTATCGACTACACAAACCTGAACGGCGCCCAAAGGCGATTCGTCCTCCCGCGGATCGACCAGATAATCGATTCAACTGCGGGCTCGGAGTCGCTATGTTTCCTCGACGCCTACTCTGGGTACAACCAGATCAAAATGGCTGTCGAAGACGAGGAGAAGACGGCGTTCATCTCGCCATTCGGAGCCTTCTGTTACACCGCCATGACCTTCGGCCTCAAGAACGCCGGGGCGACCTACCAGCGGTGCATGCAAGAATGCCTCGCGAGCCAAATTGGCCGCAACATCCACGTCTACATCGACGACGTGGTCGTGAAATCCGCTCGCCAAGGCGACCTACTCACCGACCTGGCGGAAACATTCGCCAACCTGCGAAGATACAAGATAAAGCTCAACCCAGGCAAGTGCACCTTTGGTGTACCTGCCGGACAACTACTGGGGTACGTCGTCTCCAAACGAGGGATCGAGGCAAACCCCACGAAGATCGACACGATCGCCTGGCTCGGCAAACCCGAGTTCCTGCGCGGCGTCGAGCTGGGCGGCGATGGCTCTCGATCGCTTCATCCCCCGCTGGCGAAAAGCGATGCCCTATACCGCTGATCGCAGAACCCCACCTTCCGATTGGGACAAGGAGGCGGCGCTCGCGACCTCAAAAAGGTGCTACTCGCCGCACCATTACATCGTTGCCCCCGCCGACAAAGAACACATGCTGGTTTACGTCGCGGCTTCCGAGCGCGTCGTCAGCGCCGTGATGGTCGTCGGCGACGAAGGAAGGAAAGGCGCCCAGTCCGGCGGTGTACTACATCGGCGAGGTCCTCACCGAGTCGCGCCCGGTACCTGATACCAAAAGCTAGTATCGCGGTCTTGAGCTCGCGGCGTCGCGCACTACTTCCGGAGCACCCGATCACGGTCGTCCTCCGCACCTTGCAAGACATCATCCGCAATCGCGGCGACCGGGCGGGTCGCCAAGTGGGCCATCGAGATCGGCGTCCACAACATCAAATCTGAGCCACGAAAAGCAATCAAGTCGCGAGCAATGGCGGACTTCGCCGCCCGGGGAAGAGGCCCGGCAACCGAGAAACTGCCGTACCTCCATTCTGGAGCACGCCCAGCGGATCCAAACGCGGACGGTGCGGCGCGAGGATAGTGTTAACTTCACCAAAGGCGACAAGCTCCGCTACATCCTCGCCTCGACTTCACACCTGTACCAACAACATGGCTGAGTCGAGGCCCTACTCCACGGCTTGCGGCCAAGGAGATGAGCGTCAATCGCCTCCGCTGCTCACGGAGACTCCGATCTTGTCGCGGGCAAGTCGCCGCGGCTTTTCGACGCTGTCTCTCCTACCATGGCGGCGTACCGCCAGGCAGTGGACAAGTTGGGAGGACACTTCACCGGCTATTCCGTCGAGTGGATCGATAGGCGGAAGAATGAGGAGGCCGACGCACTCTCTCGCATCGGGTCGGCTCGACTCGCACCACCCGCCGGCGTTTTCCTCGACACGATCACCAAGCCATCAGTCTCTCCCCCGAAGGAGATCGACATCGGAGTCCCACTCCAACCAGAGGCAGCCTTGGTCGCACTCGTCCACGAGCCAAACGACTAGACCAAGCCCTACATCGCCTACCTGGAAACTGGCACCCTGCCGGCAAACGAGACGGACGCTCGGATGATCGCTCGTCGATGCAAGTCCTACACCATCATCGACGGCGAGCTCCACAAGCGCAGCGTCACCGGCGTGTTCCAACGCTGCGTCCAACTAGCTGAAGGACGCAAGATCCTCCACGACATTCACTCTGGTGACTGCGGCCACCACGCTGCCGCCCGCTCCCTGGTCGCCAAGGCTATGCGACATGGCTTTTACTGGCCCGACACGCTGATGCCGATACCGTCCGGTGATGCGCGGTGCAATCGCCAACCAGACGCGTCTGAGCTCGGCTCAAAACAATCCCCATCACTGGCCATTATTGTGTGGGGCATGGATATGGTAGGCCCCTTCAAGAAGGCCCCTCGGCTACACCCACCGCTAGTCGCCGTCGACAAATTCACGAAATGGGTGGAGGCCAAGCCAGTCCGAAATGCGATGGAAAGACCGCCACTAAATTCTGCGAGCTCATATATCGCTCGGGTTCCCAAACAGCATCATCACGGACAACGGAACCAACCGCCAAGGAGCCATGGCGAATTGCGAAGAGCACAACATCCGGCTCGACCTCGTCGATCACCACCGGAATCCAACGGCCAGGAGCAGGCCAAGCAAAGCATCCTCCACGGCTGAAGCGCGACTCCAGTACCACTCGAAGCGCCCGGTGCTGGGTCGAGGTTGCCCTCTATCATCTGGGAATCCGCACCTCGATCAGCAGATCAGCGGGGTTCACTCCCTTCTTCATGGTCTCTGGCGGCGATCATGCCCACCGACCTCGAAACGACTTCGCCGCGGTCGTCCACTATATGGAGGCTGCGAGCAGCTTGCCCGCCAAGGCGGGATCGACCAACTCGATGAAGCACGTGACCTCGCTCGGTCACGCACCGCTATCTACTAGCGGGGACTCCGCCGCTACCGGCCGGCGGGTGGCTTCGCACCTTCCAAGAAGGCGACCGGTGTTACGCCTCATCCGGGACAAGAAGGAATGCACAAGCTCTCCCCTCCGTGGGAAGGCCCATTCGCCATCGGGCGCGTACTAAAAGCAGCGCCTACTACCTCATCGGCGTCTGCGGGGGCGGCGAACTCGGCGTCAGCGACCATGGAATGTAAACCTCCTACGGAAGTTCTACTCCTAGAACCCCACACATGTACTCTCCGATCGCTATGAAATAAAAAGCGGTTACCGCAAATTGCGCCTACTCTCCATGACTTGTGCCACTCGCTTTTCGTAATAACAGCGTTACGCTAACCGAAAAGTCAACCTGTGGTACAGCGATCGACGCGGCTAAGTAGTGCGGTGTAAGCGCCTTTGAGTCACCTCGGTCTTGCATCGTCCATGAAAACGCCTACGGAGCCCCATTGGAGTCGCCTAGCTCGACTGGTTCTCTGAGCCAAGACAAGCGGCCTTGCTTCTCACAATGACCTGGTCCTCCGCATCCTCGGCATAGCGACTCGAGCGGCTAAGTACCACGCCGGGGTGAAGACCAGTTCATCACGGCGGTCGAAAGCGCCAAGTAGGAGAGCATGCCCAGGACTCGCCACGTGACTGACCCCACGGGCCAGGCAGGAGTGACGCGCTCAAACCAACGCGCTAAGTCCTCAACCACCCTCGAGTCGCACCTAGAACAACCAAGTACCACGCTCGGGGACTCGGCCACCCGGCCTCGTTCGCGCAAGGGAAAACAGTAAAGTACAGAGCACTCAAGGGAGTCGCCTAGCGACTGGCTCTTCGAGCTCGGGCGAGTCGACCAAAATAACAAAACACATAACAACAACACATATATCGCATACGAGGTAAACCCCACAAAAAGGGCGGACGCGCTCGGGAACTCGTTCAAAAATCAATCACAAGCACACAACATATACCAAAATAGACACGATGTCTCATTCAATTGCATATCGCATTGTTTCATGCTACAAAATATGCCCGCATGGCAGACCTGCTACTAACGCCACAAGGCAAACTATCCTATTCTGCAGGCTTTGATGGCCATTCGCCAACATCCTGGCGATTGCGGATGAACGGCGTGTACGGGTTCGACGGATACGTCGTCAGTTCACCCGCCATCGCCGCGCGAAAAGGTTGCTCGACCTTGAAGTCACGATGTGGCGGCTCGGGGTCGTTCGGCGCGACGACCGTCTCCTGGTACGGAAGGAGGTCGCCCATCGCCCAGACACGTTCTGAGTACGTGGCGGCGCGGTCCTGCAACTTGAGAACCTCGGACAGCTCCACCGCGCCAGTCGACGATGGATATCCACTCGTCACGTCGTCGATGTCGAAGTCTTCGGGGAAGTGTGCCAGTCCAAGACTAAGGGCCGTCGACGCTCCACGCCGAAACGCCGACCGCGTCATGAACTCAACGACCGCAGGCGCTTTCTCCAAATACTTCCACACCTCCACGAGGTCGCTGGGAATCACCTCCGTGGGCGATATTTCTTGGAGATAGGCGCGGATGCACGTCGCCGACAACGTTGCCGAATCTACGAGCATGCTTACACACTGCCTCACGTCGAGCGAGATCGCCTCTTCTTCGCTATCAATGATGCGACCTGCGAGTAGAAGACAATAATGAGTACGACGGACAACACAAACGAAACAACCACCGGGAAGGAAAGGTGTACCCACCAAGCAGCGGGCGGGCGAGTTCCGTGATGAAGCTTTGAAGCGATGTATGGTCGTCCTGAAGCCCAGCAATAAGGACTTCCGACACCTTGCGGTCCTCCTCAGCGGCTGCAACGGCGGCCTTAGCTCGCCCGTCAGCCGAGCTCGCTTCTTCCTTTGCCTCTCGCAGCTCGCGCTCGAGGTTGGCAATCCGCTGTTCGCCGCCTCAAAGCCGATTGCCGCCACCAACTCACCAGCGGAACAAGCCCTTGGCGAGCTTCCTCGCCTTGCGGAAACAGCTGAAGCCCTTTGTTCGCTTCGGGCGATGGCCAGCCTTCTCCGCTGGCCTTCATGCCAATCGGTCCGCGGACTCAAGTTGCAGACCCTGCACATCACCAAAAAATGTTAGTCAAAAGCAAAATTCCTAAGTGCCCACCCGCTGAAATTCAGCGAGTACGCACTCGGGAGCGATCAAGAAATTCTAAGTGCCCACCCGCTGAAATTCAGCGATGCGCACTTCGGGGACTGGCGATCAAGAAATTCCTAAGTGCCCACCGCTGCAATTCAGCGAAAAGCGCACGAGACTAGCGATCAAGAAATTCCTAAGTGCCCACCCGCTAAAAATTTAGCGGCGCACTCGGGACCGATGCGAAAAATAAGGTTAAAATACTATAAGAATCAGGCGGCGCAAAACACCGACCGACCCTCGGGACCGGATGTACTGGATGGCTGCGCCAAGCATGCCGTGGAGTTGTATCGTCCCACGGACGCGAGGAGAGCCGGCGTATGCCCACGCGTTGGTCGACTTCAGATCGGCGGTCCCGGGAGCGCTTGAGGGCGAAGTCCCACTCGCCGCCGCCTTTGGTCACGGCGAACGTGGCGATAGGCGCCTGCTCCAAAGGAGGTCGGCTCCACCGATCCGAGCAAGGAGCGCCCTTCAGAGACGCTGCCTCCATCACGGGTTCGGCTGGTGCGACCGCCGTGTCGTCAGAAATAGTAATGGTGTCGTCGCCCTTGGCCTTCTTGCTGCCATCCGCCGAGGCGACGCCCTCGTCCGCCTTCCTCTTGCGGAAAGGATCCTCCTCGCTAACGACGGGCGGTACCTTAGCCACGGTCGGATGGCCCATCCTCTTCACTCCGGTCCTGTGCATCAGTCGTATAAGCAAAAACAATTGAAGTAATCATGAAAGACAAGAAAGGGTGAGTGCACTCACTTGGCGACTGGAATAAAACGTAGCCCCGTACGGAGGCCAGCTGGTTTTTCTAGTTCGGGTCCCAGTCGGCGACTGAGCCCCATCTCCAGGACGTCGCGTGCCCAAGACACAGACGACTTATTCGTTGTTGAGGCCGTAGCTGGAGCCTCTGGGATATCTTCGGCAGGAGCCTCCTGGTGAGGCGGAGCCGCCGCAGCCGGAACATCCCCCAGCCCCGAGACAGGGGCGAATGGCGGAGGCATTGAAGCCAGCGGCACTTCCTCGGTCGCCGCCTCTAGTGCGGCTGCCACTGGTGGTGCGTCCTCACCGTCCGGGCTGGGAGCATCAGAGCTGCTCGCCGAGTGCGGCGGCGAGGCCGTCTTCGATGGCTTCGTCTTCTTCTTCGGGGGGGGCCTTACCTCCCTTTCTTTCTTCTTCTTCTTCTTCTTCTTCGACGGAGTGTCTTGATGGCGTGAAGTGGTCTCTGGGATCTCGTCGTCGTCATCGTGACGCTCGAGGCTTCTGCTTGCCTCGATCTCGCGCTGTCATTGTCCGCGGGTCTTTCGGATCAGCGGGGCGACATCCTCCTCGGACTCGTCGTCATCGTCTTCATCACCCTTAGCAGGCGGCGACTCGCCTACGTCCTGGGCAGACGAGCTCGAGTTCTCGTCGTCCGAAGGCGGGAGCCACCCTTCCACCACTTGGAATAGCTGCGATGAATACAAAGTAAAATCAGAATCACCGCAACTGCATAAACTGCGACTGCGAGAAAAGTAAAGTGGTTACCGTTGGAGCTGGACGCTTTGCGGTATAGGGGACGAGCCCGGCCTGCGCCTCCAGGTACACCGCCTGGGTAATCTTCTTCAGTGCTAGGAGATAGTCCTCCAGCTTCCACTCGTCGAGGCAGGCCTTCGTCGAGTCTCCCCGGCCCGTGTACTGGTACATGTAGTGGTCGCGCTGGGCGAGTGGAACGAGCCGCCGCCCGAGCCAGCAGTTGTACAAGTTTATCGTCTGGAGGCCCTTCTTTTTCAGACCGCGGATGGTCTGGAGCATTTTGTCGACGACCATCCGCTGATCATTGGGGAGCTTGCCGACTTGGAGATGGCGCGGCTCGGATCGATTGGCGGAATACCGCGGGATCGCCACCTCGTCCTCCGGAGTCGCCTTGGCCACGTAGAACCATGACTTCTTCCAGCCGCTCGCTGCCTTGGCGGGCAGCATCAGATCGAAGAACGAAGCTTTGGACTTGAGCTGGAACGTCAGGCCGCCCGCGGCTAGCATTGGGCCGCCTGCTTCCTCGCGGCTGATCCGTCCGTGGAAATGATCACGCCACAGGAAGTAGGGTCGGCCAAGTAGCATTCGCAGAACGCCACGAAGATGGCGAGCTCGATGCTATGGGGCCCAGATCTGGCTGGATCCCGTAGTAGGCGCGAAGCACCGGAAGAATAGGGACGAGAAACCCTAGCCCCGCCGAGATGACCGGGTGAAATGACGAATTCTCTCTCGCGGATTTGGGGTCGTCTCCGCTGAATACGCCAACACCGCTCGCAAGATCTCGGCCTCGAAGAGGCCGATGCGCCCTCGTGCACTTGGATCTACCCCACGGTTCGGTGAAAGGGCCATGGCCGAGAGGTTTGTTGGGGTCGGGGTTTCGGTCGGTGGATCGCGATGCGAGGGAAGGAAAATGCGTGCAGTCGGAAGGAGTGGTGAGAAGGTGGCTCTCTGATCGCCTGCCATTCCCCTTATATAGGGGATGTTACCCACCAAATCAGGAAGCCGTTACCGTGCGATGATTACGCCAAAAGTTACCGTTGGGTTACCCCAACGGCTAGTTTGACCGCGATGACGGTCCAACTACAGCCGTTCGACTCGCCGACCCAGACACTATGACAGTGTATCGCCGACTCGACTCGCCAAAGTCTGACTGGATCACTGGTTTCCTCCTTTATACAGGAGCCCGCCGACGATTCGACTGGATGCCTACTCTGAAGCCGTATACTCCGACTGCCAGCAGCCACCTACGCCTAATCGCCGACGGCCTCGGGGACTACTGATGGGGATATGCCTACCGGGGTATACCCAGCAGGACGTTTCCGACTGGCCCAAGAACCGGCGAGTGGGCCTGCAGGACGGCGAATGGATTGAAGCCCAGCGAGGAACCAAGCGACTGGAAGCTGAAGGCCCAGGCGAGTAGATAGGCCCAGTCGGATTAGGTTTAAACGATTACCGAAGCTTTAACTGAATCGGTTGAGATATGTAAACCCTAGGGGAGGTAAGCCTATATAAACCTCCCTATAGGGCGAGTAGAGATACGTTCCCTCATACACCCAAGCGACTCGCCGCCTAGCCGCCGAGCTCGCCCATTGTAACACCACCATAATACAATCTAGCAGGAGTAGGTCTTTACCCTCCGGGGGGCCGAACCTGGGTAAAACCCTGTGTATTTGCCCTCATCTCGCACCGCAGATGGCTGGCCGCCCTTGACCCTCGTTCTACTACTCGCTGCCGATTGCAGCATCTGCCGTGACTATTCCCACGACATCAGGTCTCCCCGACATAGACGATGAAGGCCAAAAGATTGATCATAAGGCTATCTAGTCATCGCTTGCGGGTTTTGACTCTAGGGTGGCCGAGTTGGTCGATCACAACGTCTTCGTGCCTTTAGAGATCATTGAGGTGACCACGAAAGCTCCTCCGAGTCCCTCAAGACCACTGACTTTGAGGAAGATGACTCTCCTGCTGCCGACGATGCTGCATCAAAGTCTTCCGCGCCAGAGGAATGAAAAAACACGTTGTAATATTTTTTTTGTCTGGTTTGGTGTATGCGGAAAAACTACTATGTTATCTTAAGGCGGAAAAACAATAGTTGTAATTTCCTGCTACTCAAGCACTGGTTCCAGCATGTAATTATTTTTTAAGCAAGTGTTGGCTTATCCATTAATCTGGTTTTTATGCTTGACCTTTCGTGAGTCGGAAGACTCGTAGTCGGAACCATGCGCTTAGGTGATGATGCCCAATGGCACCGAAAAAAACCTAAGCACAAAATCGCCGACAACAAGTGCTGAAAGTCACTACTCCAGAATCCACATAAAAACAACAAAGAACGTGTAGACCAGAAAACTTAAGCTAACACCCGTAGGTGGAATTTTCACAAGTGCAAATGCAAAGTTGCGCATAAAGGTTTTATACGATCCAAAAATTAACACTAAAGGAGGTAAAAGACTCAGAAATATGAGTGAACCAGAGATCTTTATTTCATTGATCATATAAGAGGTGCACAATAGATAAGAAATATGCTAAGTGTAAAAAGGACGTAGCTGTGCTATGTTCCATGGCCGATCAAGCTCCGGGTAGTCATCATCCGGGTCACGTCGCTTACGCTTATGATCTTTGATGGGTCTATCCTCAAGTTCACGAGTGTCAACGAGGTAGTAAGACCCATTGAGCAGCGCCTTACTTATGATGAACGGTCCTTCCCATGGCAGGGATAATTTGTGTGACTTCTTATGCTTAAGTCGGAGCACCAGATCCCCCTCTTTAAATGAGCGATTCCGAACGCGGCGACTATGGTAGCTACATAGCTTCTGCTGGTAGATGGCGGATCTTTGGCATATGCCAATACGCGCTCTTCCTCGAGAAGATCCACATCTAGGCTCCTGGATTCTTCAGTGTCATCTTCGTTGTAGGCGGCAACTCTTGGTGAATCGTGAAGGATGTCGGAAGGCAGGATGGCTTCTGCTCCATATACCATGAAGTAAGGGGTGTAGCCGGTGGATCTATTGGGTGTAGTTCGTAAAATCCATAGCACAGATGATAGTTCCTCCGCCCAGGTTCCAGCTGCTCTATGTAGTGGTGCCTCAAGACTGGCTTGATTCCCTGCAGAATTAATCCATTGGCTCGCTCAAGTTGCCCATTGGACTGTGGGTGTGCCACAGACGCTAAGTCAAGTCGGATGCCCTTGTCCCAATAATAAGCTTCCACTTCTCCGAGTGACAAGTTGCTGCCGTTGTTGGTAATGATGCTATGTGGGAGACCAAATCTCACCACTAGATCCCGGACAAACCTAAGGGTAGTTGCCCCATCAAGCTTTCTAATGGGTTTAGCTTCTATCCATTTGGTGAATTTGTCAACTGCTACTAGCAGATGCGTAAACCCACATGGTGCCGTCTGTAATGGACCAACCATGTCTAGACCCCAGAATACAAACGGCCAATTTATTGGTATTGTTCGCAGTTCTTCAGCTGAAACATGGGGTTGTCGAGCATAATACTAGCATCCCATGCATGTCTCAACCAGCTTGTCGGCGTCTGCCTTTGCGGTCAGCCAATATAATCCTTGCCGGAAGGCCTTGGAGACCAACGATCGAGGAGCGGAGTGATGCCCGCAATCTCCGAGATGGATCTAACGTAGGATTTCAATACCTTCTTGCTGGGAAACACACTTAAGGTATACACCAGTGGTGCTTCTTTTGTATATATGTCCATATGGTATAGCCCTTCGCTCGACGTACTATTTGTTGACTTTCGACCTTGTCGTCGTGCAAAGTTCCGTGTACGAGATATTCCATGAACGGTTGTGTCCAAGCCGGAGGGACCTTTGTCACTGTGTGAACGAAAGAGTCAACTCTACCCGGGTTGTCGATGTCTGCTCCCTTCACGGATGGTGTCCGTAGATGCTCCAGGAAAACACCAGGAGGAATTCTCTTGCGCCCTGATCCAAGCTTAGACAGTAGATCAACCGCCTCGTTTTGCTTCCTAGACTCATACTTGACTTCGTAGCCTAAGAAGATCTTGGCTATCTCGTCCACTTCGTCTCGATATGCCTCCATCTTAGGGTTCCGCGTGTTCCAGGTGCCAGCCACTTGCTGGGCAACCAAGTCGGAATCTCCACAGCAAACTATGCGCTTGATGCCAATATCCTTGGCTACGTGTAGTCCATGAATGAGTGCTTCGTATTCCGCCATGTTGTTCGTAGCCTTGAAGTGGATCTGCAGAACGTAGTGTAGCTTTTCCCAGGTTGGTGACCGTAACAGTACACCAGCCCCCGAGCCATTGAGTAGATTTGATCCGTCAAAGTGCATCACCCAGTATTTTGGCTCCGGCATAGGGGTAGCATCTGGCATCTCCGTCCAATCTGTGATAAAATCCGCCAAGGCCTGTGACTTGATAGCGTCGCGTCTCTTGTAGGTGATCTCGAAGGCGGCAAGTTTAATGCCCCACTCCGTGACCCTTCCTGTAGCGTCGTTGTTGTTGATGATGTCGGACAGTGGAGTGTTGCTCACAATTGTGATAGGGTTCTCCTGGAAGTAGTGCCTTAGCTTCCGAGAAGCAAGGAACACTCCATAAGCTATCTTCTGGTAGTGCGGGTAACGCTGCTTGGACTACGTCAAGACCTCGCTTGCATAGTAAACTGTTCGTTGAACTCCGTACTCATAGCCTGGTTCTTTCCGCTCTACTACGACGATGATGCTGATTACCTGGTTGGTGGCCGCCATGTAAATTAACATAGGCTCAATAGGCTCGGGTGCTGCAAGGATACGCGTCGAGGATAGTATCTCCTTTAGCTGCTTCAATGTTGCGTCTGCCTCGTCCGTCCATGTAAATTTGTCCGCCTTCTTCAGCAACTTGTATAGTGGCAGAGCCTTCTCTCCAAGCCGGCTGACAAACCGACTAACAGCTGCAACACAGCCTGTTAGCCATTGTATGTCCTTTAGGCATGTCGAACGGTTTATGTTTAGGATGGCCTTGATCTTCTCCGGGTTCACCTCGATTCCACGCTGGGAAACGATGAAGCCCAAGAATTTGCCGGCTGGAACCCCGAAGACGCACTTCTTAAGGTTAAGCATCATGTTGTATTTCCGGAGATTATCAAAGGTTTCTTTTAAGTCGGAGATTAAGTCATTGGACTTTTTAGACATCACCGCTATATCGTCCACATATATGTGAACGTTCCGACCAATTTGATCGTGTAGGCAACATTGCATTGTTCGCTGGTACGTAGCACCTGCGTTTTTCAGCCCAAAGGGCATCGTGACGTAGCAAAACATGTCGTAAGGTGTGGTGAATGAAGTGGCCAATTGGTACAACTTTCTCATCTTAATTTGGTGGTATCCTGAGTTTGCATCGAGAAAACACAAAATCTCTGAGGCATCCATCGAGTCAATGACTTGGTCAATGCGAGGCAAAGCAAACAGATCTTTGGGACACGCTTTGTTCAAGTCGGTGTAATCAACGCACATTCTTAATTCTTTGGTTCCCTTTTTGAGGACAAGTACAGGATTGGCCACCCATCGGGTGTGAAGGAATTATCGGATAAAACTAGCCTTAAGTAACCTAGCTATCTCTTTGCCGATGGCGCGTCTCTTCTCATCTCCGAAGCGTCATAGAGGTTGTTTCACCGGTTTGCATTTTGGATCAATATTCAAGCTGTGCTCGGCAAGTTCCCTAGGTACACCTTAGGTTGCCAGGAATCTTGAGCTTGTTGTAAAGCTTCCGGATACGATGATGACTCCATTTGGTCTGGGTATCTTGAGCTTGTTGTAGACGAAGCATGGCTTGGCCATGAAGGCGTGGAAGATGTCGGCGATGCGAATATGGCGTGGTACGCTTCTTGACCACCACCTCAAAGGTCATGCTTGGCGGTAATTATTAACATAAATAAAAGCTGTCGCGGATGATGATGCAGGGACCGAGCCTCCCCCGAGCTACGGAATGTGGATGTGGAAGATGGGTCGCCTTAGGTTCTTGTCATCATTCATCTTGTGCCATCTTGGTATCTACATGATTGATGTGTTGATTACTATCCACACCATACATTTTGTGAACTCATCATTTGTCATCAGGGTTGGTTGATGACCGCTGGCCATAGGGATGATGGTAGGGATGATTCATGTCTATCCTTCATGTCCCAATTATTGGAATCTCCGACCGGCCACAGTACTAGGGGTAGGGGGGTAGAGTGTCCATCAGCCATCTCATGGATTATTTATAGGAGGGGTCCTAAGGGTCCTAAGGAAAAGAAAAGGGAAACGATTGGGTTCTTGGGTTCTTGCCCTTTACCGTCTCCGTTGGCGGCGTGATGAGTCCAAAATCATCATCCTCTTGTCTTTTGAATCCTCTTCCCCTCGTCCTTTCTTCTTCTTGCCTTGCCCTCTCCTTCGGAATTCTTTTCTTTTTGCTTGTATTGCTTTGGGTACTCCTTGAGGTGATGTGCGAACTTTGCATGGTGATTGTGGCTGAGTGTGCATCCCTTGTGCATCGATGTATGAGGGGAACACATATGCGGGGAACCTCGTAGGGGGAACGGGGGCATTGCCGGTGAGGCCGTAGTTTCACTACCGCGTTGCTGCCCACAACCAGCCCCCCGTCCTCGGCCACGATGTCCGCCATCACCTCGTCCTGCAAACGTCATGGCGACCATGTCGGAGGTTTGTTTTTCTTCTAGCGGGATCTTTCGCTTAGTGATGTTGTTCCTCCTAGCTTGAGTTGGAACGGCCATTGCCGGCAGGGAGCCGCAAGCATCGTCGTCGGCAGCCGCGAACTCACTAGCCAGCTGGATCATCTGATTGAGATCTAGCCAGTGATTGTCCTGCAAGCGCTTCAACTTATGTCGGAGCAACGTACCTTTATCCAACCCATCGATGAAGGCGGCCATGGCGGTTTGAGCGTGCACTCCAGCCAACGAGAGAGGTAGGCGCGAGATTACTCATCTTTCTCCAGCACGCACCGCTGTAGATCGCCAACAGTACAGGGACGCTTATACGTACCCTCGAAGTTCTTGGTGAACGCTTCTTGCATGTCCAACCAGTTGCAGATGGATTTCTCCGGCAAGTCATCAATCCATTGTCGGGGCGTGCCTGCCAGCATCAGGGGGAGGTACTTGACGACGACGTTGGGGTTACCCCCGGCGATCTCCATCGCGTTTCCGCAGTCCTACAACCACGTAGCTGGTTTGGCAGTTTCGTCATAGGGCTTGATGGTCTTGTCAATCCGGAAACCCTTGGGGTAAGTTGCGGTCCGTATTACAGGTCCCAAGCAACGTGGTCCCAAGTATTGTCCTTCCCGGGCCTCGTGAATCTTCTCCAAGAGTGAACGTGCATCGTATGACTCTGGTCTTCTTTTCTTCTTGCTGCCAGGGGAGGGGCTGCGTGAACGACGCGGGCCTCCTCCTCCATGGTGGCTGCTAGGGGGCGACAAAGGCGGAGGTGGCGGTGGGTTAGCCTTCTTGTTGTTACCCTCCTGCGACGCCTCACGCTTGTCGCAGTTGCTTGTAGGATGCGGAGGGTCATGACGCGACCTACTCTTGTGTCCTTGGTTACGCTCGCCATCATGACGGGTCTTCTCCGTGTTGTCACGGATGACGATGCCGCTCTGCCTTGGTGGAGGCATATCCATGCGATGGTGAGCCTTGGGGTCTTCGCTATGTCGGGGAGAGCGGGGTGGTGGAGATGTGTGACGAGGATGAGCCTTGCCTCCATGGTCGGAGGATATGAGGATAGCGTCTTTCCTGTTGCGTGCATCCCTCCGTCTTTGTTCTGACGAACCCATCTGGGACCCGACATGATGAGGAGATCTATCCCTTGGCGGCTTCGGCTGGCTAGACTGGCAGAACGCTGGGTCCGACTCAAGCCTCTGAGAGGTGGCCTTTTCCTGCTGTTTTACCACCTTGGCCACAAGGTCGTAGACCTAGTCCACAGCCGCGGGTGATCTATCCTGCTCTAGAAGGGTCTTGGAGATGGAGAGGTTGAGAAGAGGGGTGGGCATCACATGTCTGCCTTCACTGTCAATGTATGGCTTGGCTTGTGCCGGCTTCGAGGGAGCCCATCATAGGTTTCGCCGCACACTAGGATCGTTGATGACGCGAGCTGGAGCTTTCTTAGCCTTCTGTTGTTGTAGCAGAGTCTTGTACTCGGTATCCATTGCTCTAGCTTTCTCTATTGACTTCTGCGCATTGGCCAGATCTCGATCCAGCTTAGCGTCCTGCTCTGTGATGGCCTGCGCTTCCTCCAGCAGCTGCTAGCGCTTCTCGTCAAGCTGGACTACGTTGCGAATATGATCCACGGTCATGGGCTCGACGAGGAGATTGCCGTACATCACTCTATCAGCTGGAGTGACTTGGGCAGCAGCAGACGTAGATGCCGGAGGCGGCGTGTTTGCGGTGTTGTTGTTGCTCGGACCGGTGCCGAGTTCCTGCGGCTGCTGCACTAGGTTAGGCGGAGGGGGCATAACCTTTGCGCGATCATTGTCGGCAGCAACAGGTGGTCCCTTCCCCTTGTCCAGTGCTATAGGCGGAGCTCGTTCGGGTTGATCTTCATCCATCGTTGTCCCAATGGCGACGAACACTTCTCGGGACGCGGCGACGTTGTTGGCCTGCTCGTCGCACTTGTAATCTTCCTCCATCTCCTACATAGCGGAGTCCAGCTCCTCCGGGATGAAATCTATCTCCTCTGAGTCAGCACTGATGTCGGTGTAGTGCGCATCAAGCACGTAGTCGGAGGGTGCTGGGGCTTTCTCGATGACGGGTTGTGGCATCCCGCAAAACCACTACTAGAAAATCGCGTTATTTTTGTGCATTGCATCATCATGACCGCATGCTCATGTCATCATGCCACATTGCATTTGAGCATCGTCATCATCTTGCATTTGTTGGCATAAAAACTATTTGCAGAAAAACCTAATATGTTTTCTAAACGCCCCGTCTTTATTCAAACGCCAAAATCCGGGTCGCTGGAATAGTTTGTTTTGTCTTATATAGGTTTGCAAAAGTCTTGTTTGGAATCAATAAAAATATTTATTATTTTTAGTGGGGGGCAGTCGAACGGGCCGACCCGACCCGAATGACCACCCCCAGTTCAAAAATCGGTCCACCTAATCGGTTCAATCTAAATCCTACAGCTACCAACTAACCTACCCACACCCAGCCTCCACATCACCCCACCCACCTCGCCGCCTCCCTCCCTCCAACCAACCCCACCTGCCACTTGGCCTCTCTTTCTCTCTAAACCCACCCCACACCACCGCCACACACCACAGGCACACAGCACGACGCCCCACGCGCCAACCGCCATGGCCACTGACCCAGTCCACCCCTCACCTGCCCATGGACCCACCCACCGGTCCCACCCTGACCGCCTGCTCCCTCCTCTCATCCTTCCTCCCCGCTCCCTGTTTCCTTCCTCCTTCTCTCCAACCTACAACCCCGACCACTCCTCCCTCCTTGCCTCCTCACACGCCTTGCCCTCGCTCAGCTGGCTCGCTCCACCGCCTCCCCGCTCGCTCCTCCACGCTGCACCGCCTCCTCCGACCAGCAGCGTCGCCTCGCCAGCCCGCCTCCGGCCTCACGCACCCGCCGCCTCGCGGACGCGCCTCGCTCCTCCCGCCCACTCGCCTGGCCCCTCTCTCCTCGCCCTCGCCACCGCATCGTTCCACGCCTGAGCGCGACCCCTCGCCGCGGTCCTCTCGCTCCGGCTCCCGCGCTCGCGACGCCAGCCTTGAGCCTCCTCCCTCGCCAGAGCCCTCCCCGCGCGCAACCCTGTCCCCATGCTCGTCGCCGCCGCCCCTCCTCCGCCAAGCTCGTGACCGGCCCTTCCCCGTGGACCTTGTCTCATTGGACCTCCTCCGCCACCTGCCTCGACCCCGGCCCGCCCATCTCGCAGCCCGCCGCGCCGAGCTCCGCCTCCGTCGCCGAGCCGGCCCGTTCGCCACACCGCTGGGCCGCCCTCGCCTCGCCCTGCATCCCCTGCGGAAGCACCACCTCTGCCGACAAGCTCGCGCCCGCTGCTCACAAGGACGTCGTCCTCCTCGACCTTGCCGTGAGCCCGCGCACCGACCGCCCTTGTGGATCGCCCCGCCGTCATGCCTGAACCCCGGTACCATGCGCCTATGCCGCATATGCGTGTCACGCGTCCATGCCATGCGGTGATTTCAGCTTGGTTGCTACAAGTCAGAGGGAGCCCGATGCCAAGATTGTAAAACGTCGTTGATGTGCTCCTGTTCCGGAGTTGGCCAAGTGGAGCTCGTATGTGCCCTACCGCGTGTGTTGGAGCTGCTCAAGTCCAATCGGGAAATCTTTCGACGGACAAGGCGGTCAATTTTTGTCAAGACGCCATGGCACATCAAGATCTTCTTCTCGAACCCCAGTATCGTTGCCGCAGGTCGACAAGGTCTTCGACACGGAGCACCAAGATCGCCACACGGATTCAAAGACCGAACCCGACAACCGCCAAGATCGCCACCGGAATGCCAAGTTCTCCACTTTGAACGCCAGGACCGGCCCGATACGCGGACCCGACAAGATCTTCACCTCGACAAGTTCGACATCGACCCGGAAGAATCCGATGCGCCCCGACACCGACCCAAGTCCGGCATTCCGGAACGACAAGATCGACCCCAGTCATCCGAGAACGATCCCGCCGAGACCGAACCCCAGATCCGGACCCCGAGACCCGACCCCGAACCCCGGAACCCCAAGACCGTCGAGACCCCTCAATGTGTGAACACCTTCCCGAAACCCTATTTTATAACATAATACAACTTGTCGCATAATAATTGTCTCGCATGCATACATTCATTGGTTTGGGGGCCTCATGCCGATTCCACTAATAATTAAATATGGGGCCCATATGCGGGCAAATCTAGCCTTATATTGGCCTCATCTAAACTTGTGTAGCGAACCGGTGCCATCTTTTGTCTCGCTAATACAACATTTAAATTGCGGGGTAGCTAAACAACATGAACCATTTAATTATTTGTCGGGACCCCGGTTCCACTTAATATTGACCTAATTGCGTCACATCTTTGCCATGCCATACATCATACATGCATCATGCCGATCTTCTGCCGTTGTATTAAATAGTGCATCCGGTGTTTATTCTAGTGTTTTGCTTCTTCGCGGATAAGGCCGTTGAGTTGATGCGAGTGTCGACCCGATCTTCGGTTGAACCCTTCGGCAATGTTTTCAGGCGAGCATCTCCCCCTTTCGACCTATCTTACTTTTATAGTATTTATTCCCTCCTGTTGATCTATTGCTATCTGTGTTGCGATGCTCTAGATTCCGTACCCTTGATATCCCTTGCAGCCATATATTGCCTTGGACACATCCTATTACCTGTTGTTTGGTAGATAGTTGGACTTGCGCGTCTTAGTCGCTTGCTCAAGTGCTGTTGCGTGTCGTCAAGTGCCACAGTTGTTGATGTATTGCCGCATGTTCGTTGTTGGAGATGATCATAGTTTTACTTATCGTTCACTTTAATTCCTGTTTAACAACTAAAATTGAAGTAAGCAGAGGCATCGGTGGGTGATAGATAACATTTGGTTTCCGAACGCCCACTTGTGTCCCGTAGGACCCCGAGTACTTGATATCTGTTCCTTGATTTATCGCGCTATCCACATCCGGGAGGTATATGGGACCCCCCTGAGCCAGAGCTTGATTCAGTCTTATTTATTGGGGCCACAAACTAGTTTGAGGTTTTATTTACGATCATGTACTTATGCCATGCTACTGCTTTATTTAAATTGTGCGAGATAGCACCTTTGTCTTATTTAGGTAAGCGGAGTGATTACGCTGTATCGACACCCCGAGTTTTCGGTTCCCGCCATGACCATTGTCGCAAACCTTGAGTCCGTCTCAAGCTTGCTTACCGTTCATGGTGTACTCAAGGGGCCTGAAATATTTCAATCTGTGATTGTTCAATCGTGAAAGCCTCGTTGGGTTTTGATTTGGTTTTTCCGAGGTTGATCGGCGTTGCTATTGGTGCACCCCGGCCGGGTAAAACTTTCTGAAAGCCGTGTCCGCGGATATGGACGACTTGGAGCACAATATCTCGATCATAGACAAGCATAACTAAAGTTTATTGCCATAAATTTGACTTTATAATGACTAGTAATCAGCTTCACTATAACAGAATGGCTAAATAATACTGCCCACAATTGCTTGTTTGGAGTGTCGCTTGCGATCATTGTACCTGACTAGTAAGTATTGCAACTACAACGGAATGGCTGAATAAAGGTACCAACAACTGCTGGGTGTGGGTTTATATCATGCTATCTGTATCTGATTAGTAATTGCTGCAACTCCAACGGAATGGTTAACTAAAAGTGCCCACTGCTTATTTTATCAGGATGATTATCTAAATCTGACTAGTAATTGCTGCAACGATAACCGAATAAATAAAACTGCCAACGGTGTTAGTTCCTCGGTGGACTTCCTCGTTTGGTCTCGAGGGGGAAACGCCAGGATGGGTTTGTTTGATGGTAGTATCAGGTTGGTTCCGGATAGGTCTTTCTTACCCCTCTCTGATAGTCGTCAGTTGTATCGAGTCTCTATAGGTTGTTTAGTGCATGCTGCCGCTGCCACTTCAGTCCACCATACCTGTGTAGGCGAGGACCGCCGAATTCTAGCCTCGCCGTGTACTGGCCTCAGTACTGACGCTCCTCTTTTTCCTTTGCCCTTTGTCGGCACCCCTTTTGTTTAAGCAGGTTTTGAGATCGACGTCGTTAGCAGGGTTATCCTTCCGGCTTGGCCTGGGCAGGGTTATGGAAGCCATTGGTTATTCTTCAGGGCTCTTAGCCCCATTTGCATCTTGTCCGTAGCTGGACGCTATATCGTTCTCAAGGTGATTTGGATCTTTGTATATTATATCTGTATTCTTGACTCATGGAGTCGCTGTTATATATATATCTGTTCTGTGGGTCCCATCGAGGACTGTTGTGTAAGGTTATTACTTCGTTTTCCACCCGCACGAAAGTGCCTGGTGGGCACCTTTGAATCGTTTCTATGCGGGTTTGGCGAGTTTCGCTAAAACTTGCATAGGTCCGATTCTGAGGGTGTTACACGGGTGGTAGAGGTGCAACAGCATCGACGATGACTGGAGGTGGTGGTGCAGCTGCAGCGATAACGACTGGAGGCGGTGGTGACGGTGGCTGAGGCGGAGGGGCGCTGTCTAAGAGCCGCAAGCGTTGTCTGGGCTGCCTCCTCAGCCTCAACGTAGTTATTGACGGTATTCACCATGCTTTCAAAAGTGAGGCGTCCTGAAGCCTGCTGCTGCCTTAGCATATGCCGGAGAAGCGTACCTTGGTCCAGTCCTTCCACAAAGTGATACATGGCATCATCATTGGGGTAATGTGCCAGATCGGCTCGTATACGGATCCACCTAGCAAGGTAATCGCGGGGGTTTTCACCCTCTCTCTGAATGCAACGTGCCAGATCGAAGATGGTCACCACTCCGACGAACTTGGATCTCTGCTGTCTAGACGCACGGGCGAAGCCAGCGGACTTGCAACGATCTTCCACCGTTATATCATGTGCAGGGGCAGTTTGGATGGGCCTTGAATTTTCCCGATATTTGTCGGCAAACTCCGAAGACAGATCCGACATCGATCCTTCCGCAAACGTTTCCTACCCGTAGGCGGTTCGTGCAGGTCTTGACGTTCCTCCGACTCCCAGGGAACTAGTGCCCGAGTCGGTTTCGCCGATGAAGAGGTGGATGTCTCTGATGGGGACTATTGAGCACCGGGTAGGGTTCGTCTTCGCCGGGATCCATAACTCGTCAGGAGGGACGATCAGAACGTTTCCCGAGAAGAGAACGTGACCGATGGCTACGGTTTCGCCGATTCCCGCGAAGATCTTGGACCTCGCCCGCTGTAGAGCCTGCATCGCCTCTTGCCTCACGGTGGGCGCCAACTGTCGTGGTATTTCCGACGAGTACGCCATGGAGGGATCCTCATAATGCGTGTTTACAGACGTGGGGTAAGGCGTACGGTTGACGGGTACGAGGTAACACAGCTTACCCAGGTTTAGATCCCACAACGGTGGCGGAATCCTACTCCTACTATAAATCACTATAATGGCAATACGCCGAGTTACAGGGATTGGTTCGATGTGCGAGGTATGTGTTAATTGGTTCCTTAAAGTCTCCCATAGGGCTGGCTTATATAGTCGCTGGGTCCTAGGGTTACAGGGAAAGTCCTAGCCAGACAGGTTACAGAGTCCTACACAGTATACAATCAGTCTAACGTGTCTTGCACTCCAAGACTCCGGGTACGTCGGTGACTCCTCCATAGCCTTCCTTTATCCGGCAAGGGCCTCCCTTCTGGATCCATCTAACTGGGCCACCCAGCAGGCCATGGGCCATGCTACCAACTGTGGGCCACCCGGGTTATCCGGATACGATACATGCTATGAGGATACCCATATAGCATATCCCCAACAATTAAAGCCCTCACAAACTTGATGGCACACTTTATATTCCTTGCCCCTAATAAACTTGAACCATTGTGTCATCTATGTTGTATATGCTTGCACTTATACGTTGGAATTAGCAGAACCGTGTTGTCACGGGGAACGTTTTCAACATTGCACTTGTACTCTGTACATAGTTGATATCATGCTCTTTTTTATATGGATGTCGCCGGTGTGAAATAAAGAGGGAGCTTGTAATTCCATGGAGTTATGTATTTTGTGTTAGAGAAACGTCTGGGCCGCTAGCCTAAGCCATGCCTAACCATGATGGAGACTTGCAGCATCACCATAATGAGCATTCTGTGAAGCATCCTCAATAAAAAGCTATGCACATAGTAAATAAAAATATCGCTGAGATGCTCATTGTCTGCTTGCCTTGTCATTTTGGTTATGGGATAGCTCTTGTACCATGTGCAAGGGGTACCCCGTTGGCGGTTCTATATGATAGACATGTACTTACTATGACAAGAACTTACAGGTGACCAAAGTTGAGTAGCATGCTGTGCGGCCCTCATATTCAAGGGACATGAGATTGCCAACTTATACTTTGTAAAGCATATACTCCATCTTTGTTCACTCTAACCTTAATCACTTCAAGATGCTTATGATAGGGGCAATGAGGGCTAAAAGCTAACAAGTACCATAAATTTTGGAAGATCTTTTTGAAACTTGAAATCCCTGCTTCCCTTTATGAAGGTCCTTTCTTCCACTATTATATTGAGTCTCCACCTTCTACCTTTAGGCACCATTAATAGAGCATAGTTCTCATTCTTAGTTCTATGTGTAGTGTCCTGTTATATGTTGATCCAAATTCTACAAAGTACAGGCCAACTTCTGACGAGCGGTACGGTATAGATCGTCGAAGACCTAGGTTTCCACCGATATATAAACCCCTTGTAAGCCGCCGGTTGGGATGTGTTGCATCTGTGAAATCCCCGACGTTTGTAAACACTCCTCGATATAGTGAAGTTTCGCTGGCTGGCGCCCGTGGTTTTTTCCTCTCTTTGTTGGAGAGGTTTTTCCACGTTAAATTTGTGTCCCCTTGCTGTGTTTTTGTTTTAGTTCTTCGTTATATTCTTGTCGCAACTATAACAAGTGGTGTCAGAGCCCCAGGTTCTAATCTAGGGTTTGCGACATGTTGTCATTGAAGTTCGATCTACCACATCTGGACTACACCATAAGATTCTCCTTGTGACAGGTGAAGATGCGGGCGATTCTCGCCCAAACTTCTGATCTGGATGAAGCGCTGGATGGATTCGGCGAAAAGGATGCTAAGACCTGGTCTGCCGAAGAGAAGCGGAAGGACCATAAGGATTTGTCTTTAATTCAACTTCATCTGTCCAATAATATTTTGTAGGAAGTACTAGAGATGAAATCTGTTGTTGCCCTGTGGGAAAAACTGGAAACGATCTGTATGTCAAAGGATCTAACCAGTAAGATGAACGTGAAGATGAAGTTGTTCTCGCATAGGCTGCAAGAAGGTGGATCAGTAATGAATCACATATCTGTTTTTAAAGAGACTGTGTCAGACTTGTAGTCTATGTAGGTAAAATATGATGATGAGGATTTATCTCTTCTACTCTTATGCTTGTTGCCTAGTTCCTATACACATTTTCGTGATACAATATTGTTGAGCCATGATGAACTAACCCTTGACGAAGTACATGACGCTCTCAAACAGAGGGAAAAGATGAAAAGTATTGTAGGGCCAGATGGGACGTCATCCAAGGCCGAGGCTCTGCAGGTTCGTGGCAGGGCTGAGCAGAGGAACAACTATGGCAATAGAGATAAGAGCAAGGACGACAGAGGTCATTGAAAGTCCAAGGGAAAGGATAAATTCTGCAGGTATTGTAAGAAATCTAATCATGTTATTGATTATTGTTGGAAGTTGCGGAATAAGGAGAAAAGGAACGGAACTTACCAACCGAAAGATAGGTCTGAAGGTGCTGGTAAGGCTGCTGTTGTTTCTGATAGTTCTGATGGTGAATGCTTAGCTGTTTTTGCTGCTTGTGCTTCTCATGATGGTGAATGGATACTTGATAATGCACGTTCCTTTCATATTTGTTGTAATAAAGATTGGTTCAGTTCATATGAGTCTGTGCAGACTGAAGACTTTGTGCGTGTGGGGAATGACAACCTATGCCATATTGTTGGTGTTGGATCTGTTAAGATCAGGACACATGATGGCGTGACACGCACGTTGAGTGAGGTGAAGCACATACCAAGCATGGACAGAAATTTGATCTCCCTGAGTACCATGGACGTTGATGGATACAAGTATGCCGGTGGGTATAGAGTTCTGAAGGTATCAAAAGGTTCTCTTATTCACATGATAGGTGATATGAATTCTGCTAAATTATATGTTCTTAGAGGTAGCACTTTGCTTGGTATTGCTGCTGCTGTTACTTCTAATGATTCTGATGATTGTGGTAAAACACATTTGTGGCATATGCGTCTTGGGCATATGAGCGAACAAGGCATGGCAGAGTTGGTCAAGAGAGAGCCGATAAATGGTTGCAACTTCAGTAAGTTTGAGTTTTGTGAGCACTGTATTTTTGGTAAGCATAAAAGTGTTAAATTCAATGCTTTCATTCATACCACCAAAGGCATATTAGATTATGTGCATGCTGATGTTTGGGGTTCATCCTGTAAGACTTCTATTGGTGGTGTTAATTACATGCTTACTATTATTGATGACTACTCAAGAAAAGTGTGGCCTTATTTTCTGAAGCATAAATCTGATGTTTTTGATGCTTTTAAGAAGTGGAAAGTTATGGTTGAAAAGCAAACTGAGAAGAAGGTAAAGGTATTACATACTGACAATGGTATGGAATTCTGTTCTAATGAGTTTGAGGAGTTTTGCAGTAACGATGGCATGATCAGGCATCACACCATCCCATACACTCCTCAGCAGAATGGCGTGGCTGAGCGCATGAACTAGACCATCATCTCGAGGGCTCGCTGTATGTTGTCTAATGCAAGTATGCATAGGTGTTTCTGGGCTGAAGCAGCCAACATAGTGTGTTACCACATCAACAGGTCACCTTCTATTTCACTTGAGAAGAAAACTCCCATTGAGGTATGGTTAGGTTCGCCTACTGATTATTCATAGTTGAGAGTTTTTGGCTGCACTACATATGCTCACGTTGATAATGGAAAGTTAGATCCTAGGGTGTTAAGTGCATATTCCTTGGTTATGGTTTAGGAGTTGAGGCTTATAAACTATGGAATCCTAAAACTAAAAATATTTTGCTAAGTAGAAATTTTGTTTTCAATTAGTCCGTTATGTATCATGATAGCTTTCCATTAGATACCTCTCTTGTTGCTATTGGAGAGGAGGCAGTTAGTGTGCAGGTGGAGAACCTACAGAAAACTGTTGATAATGATGCTATCGTTGAAGATACACATGAGGAAAACATTGATGATATTATTGTTCAGCACTCATGTGGCATCCCGCAAAACCACTACTAGAAAATCGCGTTGAATTTGTGCATTGCATCGTCATCATCATGCATTGTTTGCATAAAACTATTTTCGCAAACCCCGATTTGTTTTCCAAACGCCCCGTCTTTTATTCAAACGCCAAACCCCGGGTGCTGCCGGATATTTTATTTGTCTAAAATCCACTTGCAAAAGTTTATCGCAAATTAAATAAAAATATGTATTATTTTAGCGGGGGCAGTCGAACGGGCCGTTCCGACCCGAACGACCACCCCCAGGATTTTACAAACGGTCACCTCTAATCCTAAACCTACCAGATAATCTACCCACACCCTTTGGCCACATCACCCCGGCCAACCCCGTCGTGACACATCACCCTCTCCCTCCCCCTAGCCAACCAGAAACTGCCACATCTCTCCCTCTCTCTCACCCCACCTCCCCCCCCACACAACACACCCACACCCCCGCTGGCCCCACCACTCAAGACGCCTGCCTCAGCCCGGCTCACACGCACCCGGTCCACCCCCACACGCGCCCCCTGGCTCTCTGCCTCGTGGCCCCCACACCCCTGGGCCCCACCCCAACCACTCACCACCCAACACACGCAGAGCACGCCACGCCCGCACGCACAGCAGCGCCCCAGCCCACCTCTCTGCGTCCCGCCTCTCTCCCCCACCTCCGGCCGCCGGCGCCCGCTTGCCTGACCACCTCTCTGCCGCCAGCTCCGCCGCCCTCAGCCGCCACTCAAGCCCGCCTCCCTCAAGCTTCCTCCGAAGCGCCCTCCGCCCGCGCTCGGCCTCGCCCTTGCTGCTCCTCTCTCGCCGCGCCGCCCGCTTGTAGCAACTGGCCATTGCGCAACCCTGCCCAACCTCCGTCTCCTCCGGCCATTCCGCCCGCTTCGCCTTAGACCGCCGTCCCGACCCTCGCTCCCTCACCGGCCGACCCGCCAAGCCGAAGCATTGCTGCTGCCGGCCAAGGCCCGGCCAAGGCCGTCTCCTCCAGGCGAGCCTCCGCTTCGCCCTCCGCCTGCCGGCGCTCTCTCGCGCGCCCAGCGGGCTCGCCCGAGCCTCGCCGCCTCGCTGCGCTAGCTGCCGCCCGTTCTTCCACGACCCCGCCGCCCGAGCCTCGCACATCCTGCAGCATGGTTCCCGCCGCCTCCTCCCTGTCCAGGACGTTGTCGCCAAGGCCGCCTTAGTTGCGTGTGTAGACAGAGATGGTGTCCTGGCGAGTGGTTTTCCAAGTTCTTCCCTTGGCATGGATGAGAGGACCCCATGAGGATGGTATGAACCCGATCTGTTGGAGATGCATCGAGGTGACCCGCAACCCCGCAAGATCTCGTATGCGCCCAGAGCGACCATGTCGAGAACTTCCCCGAACCCGGCAACGCCGGAACCTCAAGATCTGCCCCACGGATCCGATGGTTGTAGCCCGAGACCGATCCGGTAGCCGAACCCGTCGATCACCAAGACCCTCGGGATCGCCAAGTTCTCCTTCCCGGACGCGATGGCGAGAACCGGACACCGGCGCCAAGATCGCCACCGGTTCAACAAGCTCCGCCCGCCGAACACCAATTTCTGCACCCCGAACGTCAAGACTGACTCGATGGCGTGGACCCGACAGGAGCTTCGCAACGATAAGAACGGCACCGACCCAGACGAATCCGATGCGCCCCGGACACCGAGACCCCGACGCGACAAGTACTACATCCGACGCCATGACCGTCAACATGACAAGACCCGGATGCGCCAAGACCTACCCCGTTATCCGAAAACGATCCCGTCGAGACCGATCCGTCGAACCCTGGACCCTGAGACCGAACCCCGAACCCCGGAATCCCCAGGTTCGTCGAACCCTAACAAGACCGTCGAGAACCCTCTAAAGTGTGCACCTCTTCCCGAAACCCTATTTTATAATATAATACAACTTGTTGCATATTGAATTGTCATACTCGCATGCATATCATGTGGTTTGGGGGCCTTATGCCGATTCACCTAATAATTAAATATGGGGCCCATATGCGGGCAAATCTAGTCTCATATTGGCCTCATTTAAATTTGTGTAGCGACCCGGTGCTATCTTCTACCATGTTAAACAACATTTAATTGCGGGGTATCTAAATAACTTGAACCACCTAAATATTGTCGGGACCCCGGTTCCGCTTAATATGACCTAATTGCATCGCACCTTTGCCATGTCATCCATCATGCATGCATCATGCCGATCTTCTGCCGTTGTATTAAATATTGCATCCGGTGTTCCTTCTAGTGATTTGCTTCTTCGCGGATAAGGCCGTTGAGTTGATGTGAGCTTCGCCCCGATCTTCGGTTGAACCTTCGACAATGTTTTCAGGCGAGCATCTCCCCCTTTCTACCTATCTTACTTTTATAGTATTTATTCCCTCCTGTTGATCTATTGCTATCTGTGTTGCGATGCTCTAGTTTTCGTACCTGTGATATTCCCTTGCAGCCCTATATTGCCTTGGACACATCCTATTACCTGTTGTTTGGTAGATAGTTGGACTTGCGCGTCGTAGTCGCTTGCTCAAGTCTTTGCGTGTTGTCAAGTGCCACGATTGTTGATGTATTGCCGCATGTTGATGTTGGAGATGATCATAGTTTTACTTATCGTTCACTTTAATTTCTGTTTAACAACTAAAATTGAAATAAGCGGAGGCATCGGTGGGTGATAGAAAATATTTGGTTTCGAGCGCCACTTGTGTCCCGTAAGACCCGAGTACTTGATACTGTTCCTTGATTTATCGCTATCCACATCCGGAGGTATATGGGACCCCCACGAGCGAGCTTGATTCATCTTATTTCTTGGGGCCACAAACTAGTTTGAGGTTTTATTTATGATCCTGTACTTATGCCATGCTACTTATGTATTTAAATTGTCGACGAGATAGCACCTTTGTCTTTGTTAGGGTCGGGACACGATTCCGCGGTGTCGACAAGCCCAGTTTTGGGTTCCCAGTCGTTCACAGCCGTATACCCAAACCTTAAGTCCTTCTCGGAGCCGGCCGGCTTCGTTGCGGATTCTACTTAAGGGGTGGCCCCCTGAAATAATTCTGAATCCTGTGATTGTTCAGTCGTGAAAGCCTCGTTGGGTTTTGATTTGGTTTTTCTGAGGTTGATCGAGCGTGTGTTGCTATTGGTGCACCCCAGCCGGGTAAATCTTTCTGAAAGCCGTGTCCGCGAATATGGACGACTTGGAGCACAGTATCTCGATCATAGACAAGCATAACTAAAGTTTATTTGCTAAAAATTTGACTTATAATGACTAGTAATCAGCTTCACTATAATGGAATGGCTAAATAATACTGCCCACAATTGCTTGTTTGGAGTGTCGCTTGCGACCATTGTACCTGACTAGTAAGTATTGCAACTACAACGGAATTGGCTGATTAAAAGTACCAACAACTGCTGGGTTTTGGGTTATCTCATGCTAAATGTATCTGACTAGTAAGTGTTGCCACTATCACGGAATGGTTAACTAAAAGTGCCCACTGCTTATTTTATCAGGATGATTACCTATACCTGACTAGTAATTGTTGCAACGATAACCGAATAAATAAAACTGCCAACTGTGTGAGTTCCTCAGTTGACTTCCTCGTCTGGTCTCGAGGGGGGAAACACCAGGATGGGCTTGTTTGGTGTTAGCTTCAGGTTGGATCCGAATAGGTCTTTCCTATCCCTCTTTGATAACCGCCAGTTGTATCGAGTCTCTATAGTTTGTTCAGTGCATGCTGCCGCTGCCGCTCAGTCCACCATACCTATGTAGGCGAGGACCGCCGAATTCTAGCCTCGCCGTGTACTGGCCTCAGTACTGACGCTCATTCTTTTTCCTTTGCCCTTTGTCGGCACCCCTTTTGTTTAAGCAGGTTTTGAGATCGACGTCGTTAGCGAGGTTACCCTTCCGGCTGGGCGGGGTTATGGACGCCATTGGTTATCCTTGTGGCTCTTAGCCCCATTTGCATCTTGTCCGTAGCTGGACGCTCTATCGTTTTCAAGGTGATTTGGATCTTTGTATATTATATCGTATTCGACTCATTGAGTCGCTGTTGTATATCTGCTCATGGGTCCCATCGAGGACTGTTGTGTAATGTTATTACTTCGTTTTCCACCCGCACGAAAGTGCCTGCTGGGCACCTTTGAATCGTTTCTATGCGGGTTTGGTGAATTTTGCCCAAACTTGCATAGGTCCGATTCTGAGGGTGTTCTGAGTGGTATCGAGCACGGCGGTTGCGATACCCACAAGTCCAACTGTAGGATAACCTAGCTAACGGCAAGTAGAGTGTTAAAACTATTTTTGAAAATCGGTTGGATAGTTCGATTAGGTCTGATTTTACTCCTTACCCCTCTGCTATTCTCCTCTTATCTCGACGTGTTTTGAATCCGCTCTCTTCTTTCTCTTCGAGTCCAGGAATTCTCGTGGTGGGGTTTCCGTCGTACCTTCAGGGTTTCGCTTCCTCTTTTGGTAACGGTGTTCTACTATCCGGTGTTCATGCTATCTGAGGAATCCGTCTACGGTGTTACCATTCTTTGTTCCTTGTTTGTGCCTTCCGGTGTTTTCCGACGCGACGACATCATCTACGCCAGATCCGGTGCAGAGTCCGCATCACTCCTTTGTTTCCGAACCTCGCTTGTCGATATCTTCAGTCTAAATTCCGAGAGTTGGTTGCATAATCCGCCTATTCGTGTGCAGAGTAATGGTTTGAGTGCGGGATGGAGTAGCTACCATACCACTACTCTTATCATTCGCTCTTGCACGTCGAATCAGTGGATCCAGCAGTTTTACTCCGACCACGGAAGTTAGGGGTGGCTTTATTTGTTGATACCTCTACCTTCGACCTGTTGTTCCCGGAGTGTTCTCGCGACGGTCAGGATCAACGACCCTTGTTAGTGGTGTCGCGAGGATCTACATGAAGCGAGAAGATTCAGATCGCCGACCTTCCTTCTGGTACCATGAGGCGGATCTCGAGGGCGAGATCCATTGTTAGTGGTGTCGAATTGTGGCATCCCGCGAAACCACTACTAGAAAATCGCGTTGAATTTGTGCATTGCATCGTCATCATCATGCATTGTTTGCATAAAACTATTTTCGCAAACCCCGATTTGTTTTCCAAACGCCCCGTCTTTTATTCAAACGCCAAACCCCGGGTGCTGCCGGATATTTTATTTGTCTAAAATCCACTTGCAAAAGTTTATCGCAAATTAAATAAAAATATGTATTATTTTAGCAGGGGCAGTCGAACGGGCCGTTCCGACCCGAACGACCACCCCCAGGATTTTACAAACGGTCACCTCTAATCCTAAACCTACCAGATAATCTACCCACACCCTTTGGCCACATCACCCCGGCCAACCCCGTCGTGACACATCACCCTCTCCCTCCCCCTAGCCAACCAGAAACTGCCACATCTCTCCCTCTCTCTCACCCCACTTCCCCCACCACACAACAGACCCACACACCCGCCCATGGCCACCCGCCTCAACTCTGACGCCCGCCTCCTCACCAGCTCACACGCACTTGGTCCACCCCACACGCTCTGCGCCTCGTGGCCCCCACACCCCTGGGCCCCACCCCAACCACTCACCACCCAACACACGCAGAGCACGCCACGCCTTACGCCTGCAGCGCCCGCCCCACTCTCTCCCGCCTCCCCACCTCCGGCCGCCGGCGGCGACCCTCCGCGCGCCGCCTGACTCGACCACCTTCAGCCCGCCTCCCTCGGCCTTCCTCGCCGCCGCCTCAAGCCACCGCCTCCGCTCCTCAAGCTATCTCAGCGTCCGCCTCCTCCGCTGCCCGCCCGCCCGCCCCGCCGCTTCAGCCTCTCTCCGCGCCGCCTCACTGCCGCCTCGCTGCCTTGTGCGCAGCCGCCGCTCGCCACCAACCCATGCGCCCGCGCCCCAACCTCCGTCTCCTCCGGCACCGCTCGTCCGCTTAGACCCGCTGCCGCCGTCCCGACCCTCGCTCCCTCACCGCCGACCCGCCAAGCGATCCGCTGTCTGCGCGGGCCGCGGCCCGGTCGCTGCCTCTCCGCCGGCGATCTCCGCCCGTCCGTCGCCGCCGCCTGCTTTGCCCGCCCGCCTCGCCACCGGGCGCCTCGGCCATGGCTCGCCCGAGCCTGCCTCGCCGCCTGCCGGGCCAGCTGCCCCGCCGTTCTTCCACGACCCGCCGCCCGAGCCTCCCTGTCCGCTCTGCGCGCCTGCAAAGCATGGTTCCGTCGGCCTCCTCCCTGCCCAGACGTTGTCGCCAAGGCCGCCTTAGTTGCGTGTGTAGCAGAGATGGTGTCTGGCGAGTGGTTTTCCAAGTTCTTCCTTGGCATGGATGAGAGGACCCCATGAGGATGGTATGAACCCGATCTTGGAGATGCATAGAGGTGACCAACCCCGCAAGATCTCGTATCGCCCGGCGACCACGTCGAGAACTTCGAACCCGCAACGCCGGAACCTCAAGATCTGCCCACGGATCCGATGGTTGTAGCCCGAAGACCGATCCGTGCCCGAACCCGTCGATCACCAAGACCCTCGGGATCGCCAAGTTCTCCTTCCGGACGCGATGGCGAGAACCGGACACCGGCGCCAAGATCGCCACCGGTTCAACAAGCGCCCGCCCGAACACCAATTTCGCACCCGAGCGTCAAGATCGACTCGATGGCGTGGACCGGCAGAGCTGAAACGATAAGAACGGCACCGACCCGGACGAATCCGATGCGCCCCGGACACCGAGACCCCGACGCGACAAGTACTACATCCCGAACGCCATGACCGTCAACATGACCCGAAGACCCGGATGCGCCAAGACCTACCCCGTTATCCGAAAACGATCCCTTCGAGACCGATCCGTCGAACCCTGGACCCTGAGACCGAACCCCGAACCCCGGAATCCCCAGGTTCGTCGAACCCTAACAAGACCGTCGAGAACCCTCTAAAGTGTGCACCTCTTCCCGAAACCCTATTTTATAATATAATACAACTTGTTGCATATTGAATTGTCATACTCGCATGCATATCATGTGGTTTGGGGGCCTTATGCCGATTCACCTAATAATTAAATATGGGGCCCATATGCGGGCAAATCTAGTCTCATATTGGCCTCATTTAAATTTGTGTAGCGACCCGGTGCTATCTTCTACCATGTTAAACAACATTTAATTGCGGGGTATCTAAATAACTTGAACCACCTAAATATTGTCGGGACCCCGGTTCCGCTTAATATGACCTAATTGCATCGCACCTTTGCCATGTCATCCATCATGCATGCATCATGCCGATCTTCTGCCGTTGTATTAAATATTGCATCCGGTGTTCCTTCTAGTGATTTGCTTCTTCGCGGATAAGGCCGTTGAGTTGATGTGAGCTTCGCCCCGATCTTCGGTTGAACCTTCGACAATGTTTTCAAAGCAGCATCTCCCCTTTCTACCTATCTTACTTTTATAGTATTTATTCCCTCCTGATCTATTGCTATCTCGTGTTGCGATGCTCTAGTTTTCGTACTGTGATATTCCTTGCAGCCCTATATTGCCTTGGACACATCCTATTACCTTGTTTGGTAGATAGTTGGACTTGCGGCGTCGTAGTCGCTTGCTCAAGTCTATGCGTGTTGTCAAGTGCCACGCTTGTTGATGTATTGCCGCATGTTGATGTTGGAGATGATCATAGTTTTACTTATCGTTCACTTTAATTTGTTTAACAACTAAAATTGAAATAAGCAGGCATCGGTGGGTGATAGAAAATATTTGGTTTCGAACGCCCACTTGTGTCCCGTAAGACCCCGAGTACTTGATACTGTTCCTTGATTTATCGCGCTATCCACATCCGGAGGTATATGGGACCCCCGAGCGAGCTTGATTCAGTCTTATTTCTTGGGGCCACAAACTAGTTTGAGGTTTTATTTACGATCCTGTACTTATGCCATGCTACTTATGTATTTAAATTGTGCGACAGATAGCACACTGTACTGTTTAGGGTCGGGACACGATTCCGCGGTGTCGACAAGCCTAGTTTTGGGTTCCCAGTCGTTCACAGCCGTATACCCAAACCTTAAGTCCGTCTTGGAGCCGGCCGGCTTCGTTGCGGATTCTACTTAAGGGGTGGCCCCCTGAAATAATTCTGAATCCTGTGATTGTTCAGTCGTGAAAGCCTCGTTGGGTTTTGATTTGGTTTTTCCGAGGTTGATCGAGCGTGTGTTGCTATTGGTGCACCCCGGCCGGGTAAATCTTTCTGAAAGCCGTGTCCGCGGATATGGACGACTTGGAGCACAGTATCTCGATCATAGACAAGCATAACTAAAGTTTATTTGCTAAAAATTTGACTTATAATGACTAGTAATCAGCTTCACTATAATGGAATGGCTAAATAATACTGCCCACAATTGCTTGTTTGGAGTGTCGCTTGCGACCATTGTACCTGACTAGTAAGTATTGCAACTACAACGGAATTGGCTGATTAAAAGTACCAACAACTGCTGGGTTTTGGGTTATCTCATGCTAAATGTATCTGACTAGTAAGTGTTGCCACTATCACGGAATGGTTAACTAAAAGTGCCCACTGCTTATTTTATCAGGATGATTACCTATACCTGACTAGTAATTGCTGCAACGATAACCGAATAAATAAAACTGCCAACTGTGTGAGTTCCTCGGTTGACTTCCTCGTCTGGTCTCGAGGGGGGAAACACCAGGATGGGCTTGTTTGGTGTTAGCTTCAGGTTGGATCCGAATAGGTCTTTCCTATCCCTCTTTGATAACCGCCAGTTGTATCGAGTCTCTATAGTTTGTTCAAGGCATCTTTGTCGCCGCTTTCGATCCACCATACCTATGTAGGCGAGGACCAATTCTAGCCTCGCCGTCTTGGCCTCGATTGACGCTCCTTCTTTTCCTTTGCCCTTTGTCGGCACCCTTTGTTTAAGCAGGTTTTGAGATCGGCGTCGTTAGCGGGTTACCCTTCCGCCTGGCTCAGGCAGGGTTATGGACGCCATTGGTTATCCTTCAGGGCTCTTAGCCCCATTTGCATCTTGTCCGTAGCTGGACGCTCTATCGTTTTCAAGGTGATTTGGATCTTTGTATATTATATCTGTATTCCGGACTCATTGAGTCGCTGTTGTATATATCTGTTCTGTGGGTACCATCGAGGACTGTTGTGTAATGTTATTAATTCGTTTTCCACCCGCACGAAAGTGCCTGGTGGGCACCTTTGAATCGTTTCTATGCGGGTTTGGCGAATTTTGCTCAAACTTGCATAGGTCCGATTCTGAGGGTGTTACAACTCACCTACTGTTTTGCAGCAGCCACATGAGTCCATTGCTACTGATAAACCGAGGCATAACTATGGTCCTCGTCCTCGTTTAATTGAAGAGTGTAATCTTGTTCATTATGCTTTGAGTTGTGAAGAACAGGTGGAGAACGATTCTGAACCTGCTACATACAATGAGGCCATTGCATCCGTCGATCGCGAGAAGTTGATTTCTGCTATGTAAGAAGAGATGAACTCGCTTGAGAAAAATGGCACATGGTAAGTTGTGCCCTTTCCCAAACAAAAGAAGGTTGTCCGCTGCAAGTGGATCTTCAAGAAAAAGGAAGGTTTGTCTCCCAAAGAGTCTTCAAGGTACAAGGCAAGGTTAGTAGCAAAAGGGTTCAACCAGATTCTAGGTATTGATTACAATGATGTGTTCTCCCCAGTTGTAAATCATAGTTCCATTCACACTTTCTTTAGTATTGTGGCTATGCGTGATCTTGAGCTTGAGCAGTTAGATGTCAAGACTGCTTTTCTACATGGCGATCTTGATGAGGAAATATACATGGGCCAACCAGAAGGGTTCATAGTGCCTGGTAAAGAGGATCTCGTGTGCAAATTAAAGAAGTCTCTTTATGGCTTAAAGCAATCTCCAAGACAGTGGTATAAAAGGTTTGATTCATTTATGATCTCACATGGTTTTGAGAGGTCTAAATATGATAATTGTGTTTATATCAAGTTTGTTGATGGGTCACCTATATACTTGCTTCTATATGTTGATGATATGTTAATTGTTGCCAAGGGCATGAAAGAAATCACTACTTTGAAGGCACACCTAAGTAGTGAGTTTGAGATGAAGGATCTTGGTGCTACTAAGAAGATCTTAGGTATGGAGATTACACGAGATAGAAAATCTGGTTTGTTATTTCTTAGTTAGCAAAGTTACATTAAGAAAGTTCTTCATCGTTTTAATATGGATGGTGCCAAGTCAGTCAGTACTCCTATTGCTCCTCATTTTAAATTGTCAGTTTCTCAATGTCCTACTACTGATGAAGAGTTTGAGTACATGTCAAAGGCGCCATATTCTAGTGCTATTGGTTCTTTGATGTATGTTGTGGTTTGTTCTCGTCCTGATTTATCATATGATATGAGTTTGATAAGTAGATACATGGCTAATCCTGGTAAAGAACATTGGAAGGCTGTTCAATGGGTTTTCAAGTACCTTCTTGGCACCTCCAATGCTTGTTTGAAGTTTGGCAGGACCGGTGAGGGACTCGTTGGCTATGTGGATTCATATTTGCTGCCGATTTGGATAAGAGAAGATCCCTCATAGGTTATGTGTTTAATGTTGGTGGTTGTGTCATTTGGAAGGCTACGTTTGTGCAGTTGTTGCACAATCTACTACTGAAGCTGAATACATGGCTATTGCTAAAGCTTGCAAAGAGTCTGTTTGGTTGAAAGGTTTGTTTGCTGAGCTTTGTGGAGATGATTCTTGCATTAATTTCTTTTGTGATAGTCAAAGTGCCATATACCTTACAAAAGATCAGATGTTCCATGAGAGAACTAAGCACATTGATGTCAAGTACCATTTTGTTATAGACATTGTTGCTCAAGGTAAATTAAAGGTATGCAAGATCAACACTCATGATAATCCTGCTGATATGATGACTAAACATGTTCCTGTTGCTAAGTTTGAGCTTTGCTCGAACTTAGTTGGTTTAACTGATTAGCCCAAGTAGCTATTGGCGCTAGAAGTATTTGCTTTGTTTGTTCAGGGAGATGGTTGATGTTGATGCTACAAGGAGGAATTTGTCTCAAGATGGAGTTTGTTATATGTTGATCCAAATTCTACAAAGTATAGGCCAACTTCTAACGAGTGGAGCGAGGCCCGTCGCCGGAGGCTTGGGTATGGTACGGATCGTCGAAGACCTAGGTTTACATCGATATATAAACCCCTTGTAAGACACCGGTTGGGATGTGTTGCATTTGTGAAATCCCCGGCGTTTGTAAACACTCCTCGATATAGTGAAGTTTCGCTTGCTGGCGCTCGTGGTTTTTCCTCTCTTTGTTGGAGAGGTTTTTCCACGTTAAATATGTGTCCCCTTGCCGTGTTTTCGTTCTTCGTTATCTTCTTGTCGCAACTATAACATGTTCCAAAACTTATTGATTGATGCATATTGATTATATTGCTTGTTCTTGTGCTACTTGTATCTAGTCACTCTTATGAACTTTGAAGGTGTCATATGCATCTATTTGCTACTCTATGAGGGGCAAGCTGAATGCCACTATGCCATGTTTTCTGTATGCGAAACAAACAAACATTTTTCAATATATGTTATTCACGATCTTTGTTTTGAGCCTTTCATGTTGCATGCATAGTTACTTTGTATTATTGTTAGAACTCCATCTTTCATGCATATCTTTAAAGTTCTTTGGTGCCAGCTTTCAATGCTTGCAAATGGTTTGGTCTTGGTTTTTATGGTGCATGTCACCTCAAAAATTATTCTTTTATCACTTACCTACTCGAGGGCGAGCAGGAGTTAACTTGGGGATGCTTGATACATCGGAAATGTATCTATAATTTTTGATGCTCCATGCTTGTTTACTATCTACTTTGCTTTGTCCACACTTTGAGGTGTTTTTATATGTTTTCTGGTACTAACCTATTAACAAGTTTCCAAAGTGCCAGTTGTCTGTTTTCTTCTGTTTTTGGTTCCAGAAAGGCAGAAAATCAATATTCTTGAAATTGGACGGGACAAAAGCCAAAGTCAATATTTTACCGTGAGCAACACGAAGCCAAATATGAGACGGAGGAGGCTCACCAGGGGGCCACACCCCTGTCCGCGCGGGTGGGCCCACCCCACGCCTGGGGGTGCAACCGCCTTGGTGGCCCCCTTCCTCGCCTCTTCGCCTATAAAGTCCCCCCCCCGATGCCAAAACCCTAAACACCCGATCAATATTCAACGAAACCGTCTATAGCCGCTGCCACCATCGTCCCTAGATCGGGGGGATCTGAAGCTCTTCCCGGCACCCTACCGAAGGGGAAATCATCCCGGAGGCCTTCTTCTTCATCATGCCAGCCTCTGGTATGAAGCGTGAGTAGTTCCACCTTGGACTACGGGTCCATGTAGTAGCTAGATGGTTGTATCTCCTCCTTGTGCTTTCATGTATAGATCTTGTGTTCATGATCAAGATCTAATCTATTTGTAATCATGCATGTTGTGTTTGCGGGGATCCGATGGATATTGAGATTACTATGTCAGATTGATTAATGGTTTTGTCTATTTGATTCTATCATGTCTGTGTTGTTTGTGATCTTGCATGCTCTCTGTTGTTAGTAGCTACCTTGGCCAAGTAGTTGGTAGTGACTCCAAGAGGGGGTAGTTATGCTCGATAGTGGGTTCATGCCTCTAGTTTACAAGGGAAGTGACGGAAATCTCTTCGGTTGTAGATGTTTTGTTGCCACTAGGGAGAAAACAACGGTCTCTTGTTCATGGAACAAGTGGATTGTTTACCTTACACACTTTGCTTAAAGCAGTTGTATGTTGCTTGCAACTTAATACCGGAGGGGGTTCGGATGATAACCTGAAGGTGGACTTCTAGTTATAGATGCAGTTGGATGGCGGTCTATATATATTGTTGTATTTCCCAATCGAATCTCATAGGATATTTGTGTCTAGTATTGCATTGTTATGCCTTGTTCAGTCCTGTCAATTGCCCTGCTATAATTTATTTACCCAGCATGCCATGTTTGTTTATCTAAGGAGAGCACCTCTAGTGAACTATGGACCCCGGTACAATCTTTACCATTGATGCATCTTCCATTGTTACTGTTTACTTGCTGCAAACCATCATCACCTTCCACACTATACAGTTAATCCGTTGTTACAACAACCGGTGAGATTGACAACCTCACTGTTCGTTGGGACAAAGTCTTGAGTTTGTGTTGTGCAGGTTTCCATGTTTCTTGCAACACCTTTGAGACGTTTCCTTCCTCCTTCTGGTTCGATAACCTTGGTTTCTTACTAAGGGAAAACTTGCTGTTGTGCTTCTTCACACCTTGCTCTTGGGGTTTCCTGACGAAGTGCTTCCCAGCACCATCAAGATGCTTGAAAGTGACGCACAAAGCCCCTACCTGGCGTGCCAACTGTTGGGGTTTTGATTCTTGGTTGTAAATTTGTAGGCGCAAGGGCTTATCATCACAATCCAATGGGTTAACAAACCTCAAGACACACAAGATTTATACAGGTTCAGTATCCAAAGGATAATACGGTAACGACCCAACCTCCTGTGTCGGCTTTATTATATGGAGCATGTGAGGTGCTCAGATATTACCAATGGGGTGTTTCGTCTATTAGTCTAGCCGGTACGTGAGGTGGATGATGGTTGGGGAGTCTAGCCTGCGTATCGAGTCTCTTTCTTCTATGAGGATGACTCTAGGTGGAATAAAGCTGATGGGTATGCTCTAAGAGCCTAAAGATGGACAACCTATGAACTATTACTACTCTGGTGAGCTGTCAGGTGAGCTCCTCGCTGGATTCTCCTAGCTTCCGTGGGTGGATGAAAGGTCTTGGGTGCATGTGTTGAGTTGGTTGGATTAGGTGTTTGATGAGGTGTCCTTATTCCTCCGGTGGCAGCTCTTTTTATACCCTTGGCCAGGGGCATAGGCATGGTCAAGGAGTTACCATCGTTGTTAATGGGACAGGGAGTGGGTGCGGACTTCTAGGATGTGGGCCTTTTCCTAATCTTAGTCGGGATGCTATGCCATTCGATTATTCCGGGAGATGTCTAGCCGGTATTCCTGGAATGTGTACCGCCTAATGTTGCGCACAACCTTAGCTGGCTCGCTAATGTTTATACGTCTTTCGGTACCCGATTACCCATGACCCCATCGGGTATAGAGGTCAATGCCATGAAATTAAGGAAATAGAAGATGCAAACACTTACATATGTTTGACACCACAAGAAAGCTTTGGTAACCATGGTTGTGTTACTACATGTCCAAAGGAAGTGTTACTAACTCATATAGTAACACATTCCTAAATGTACCATGTTACTAAGTGTTGTCTACTATCACATATACTTATTAATAATGTTTGATGAAAATGGTGTTCTAATTATGTTATAGCAGAATGCATCTTATGTGCTAGTACCACAATTCTATAACTACAGCAAGACAATTAGTAGCATACTCATGTAGTACTTTTTTCAGCTTTTGTATCGTAGTTGGTTACTTAATATTTCATATACCGTAACACCATAATTGATGCTTGCCAAGTAACCAAGTAACACATTTGTGTATCTATAGTAACACCTACCATGGCAACATAATTAGTTAATTTTTTAATATTTAAACACTTGGAATAAAATTATGGGAATACATACTTATAAAATAAAATAATTGAACATGATAAAATTATTGACCTATAAAAGCATGTGATGTTGTTTCCTTTCTAATAGTTGATCTATTAAACATAAATTTTGAACCTATTTATGGGAATGCATCTTAGTGGCGCAATTAATCTATAAAAAAACTTGATTTAGTTTATTTTCATTTTTCTCTCATCTAGAGGAGTTTAGGTTAAGAAATAATTTTAAGGGATAGTGACAACTGAAGTCATTTTCTTTGCAAGATATGCTTCAATACTAGTGCATCATAATTAACTTTATAGTTGTATAACAAAATATTGTATCTTGATGTTTATAGACATTGTTATGTGGTCAATATTGCTAAGCATAATGTGGAACGATACATGTTAACTCCTTTTGGTGGGTTTATGGTCTTTATGGGCGACACATAGCTCGACTCGATCAACATCATAGTGGAATGTCATCGTTGTAATGAGCGTTTAAGAGTAAATTTCATAAAAGCACAATACCTTTGCCAATATTATCAACTAACTGAATGCTCAAACGTCCATGTATTTAGTAACACTATACTTTTTCGCACAATTGAAACTTTTGGCGCGGCCCTCTAGGGGGATCTCTTATGTTTTCATGCTACCCAAATCACCCTCGCATGTTTACACATAGGGCTAACAACATGGCATCATATGTTGATGAGATATCATGTAGCTATAACGACTACAAGGAGTGATGCTCGCACTACATCGCCAACAAAGAGAGCATGTATGAAATTGCGACATAACTTGCTCACCAAAAACATATGGTGACAATGTGTGATTTTTGCAAAGTGGTACAAGATGAATCAAATATTAAGAATATTCTCATTTAAAACCTATTTGTTTCCTAGAGATTTCACAAATATTAAAGTGGTATATATCTTTTTGGAGACTTATGACCTCTTTAATTCACAAAAATCACTTACATTACGGTATCTTTTTTTTTATCAAAGAAGCACTTATTTTATTGTGAAATTGTACTGTAGCTCCATGGTGACATTGTTCGTTTGGGCTCCAGCCCGCTGCGGGCCAATCAGGAAGCGAAACGTAGCATGTGTTTTCTGTCGTTCTCAGTTAGTGGCCCACATGGCTGGAGGCGACTGGCGACGGAACGCGGCGTGGCCACACTGGGCTACGACGACTGGCTGGCTGCGTCGTCGTGACTTGACTTCCGCCACCCGACCGGCACAAATCTAGCCTCATCATTTCTCCTACCACACAAGCAGCAACTAGCCCCTACATGTAGCCACGGACCGTAGCTCAAGAGAGGGAGAGAGATGGCGAGGGGCGAGAGATTCTCTCGTTCTCTTTCCTTTTTTCTTTCAACTACTATGCTGGCTGCTGCACCGTTTTGTACACACTTCCGAAGATTTGCCTGCCCAGAATTACACAAGAGCTAGCACTATAGTTCCTTTATTACACAGAAAAAGGTAAAACGGATGCAGTAGTTAATTGGCTACAAGATATCTTTGCTTAGACGTAGAAAGTGAAAACAGCATCATGTAATTCGTGAAAGTGTCTGTATGCTCCGGTTTACATTTTGATCAGTCTAGTAATCATGAAAGCCCTGACTTTCTGTCTGAACTTTGTACTAGTTTTTGTTAGGCTCTGAAGTCTGTAGTTTCTTTTCTAAGAAATGGAATAGGGAGGAGAGATCCCTTTTCATCAAAAAGAAACTAGCCGCACTAAGCCCTAGGCGTGCCCAGCTTCAATCGAAACGCCCCGTCCAGGAATCAGAGAAGAGGTAGTAATGAAAACAATAATTGAAGACAGTCCCACATGGTAGTTATTTAAAATAACGGTTAATTGAAAACCTCAGCATTATGTTGAATTTAAGGGCTTCTTTGGACAACAGGATTACCAAATACAAGTGATAATTAGAAAGAACAATAACTTGTATGGATTTGATGAATAGTACACTGTTTATATATGGGTAGAGCCGACCGGCCTAAGGTTTTGGCTAACCGACTATAGGAGTCCTAATCCTATACAAACACATGTCTACCACCCCACACACACACACCACCACCACCACCACCACCACACACACACACCCCGCGTATCATCGTCGGACGCCACGATGTTGAGACATGAGCGAATATCAGTGAAGAATGCAGTTGGTAGACCCTTAGTGAAGATATCTGCAAATTCTGCGCTTGTTGGTACATGTAGGACGAGAACCTCTCCAAGAGCCACCTTTTATCGAACAAAATGAATATCAATCTCGATATGCTTGGTACGACGATGCTGGACCAGATTGGAGGCCATGTAAACTGCAGATATGTTGTCACAGTAGACAATAGTGCTGCACTCAATAGTGCGATTGCATGGGCAACCAATTTGTATTATGCTTTAGCTGAGGACCTGGAAACTTAACCTGCCACTTAGAAGACCAAGAAACTAGATTGTCAACCAAATAAACACAAAAGTTGGATCATCGAGTATCTAGACAACTTGCACAGTCCGCATCAGAATAAACTGTCAAACTTGTGGGAGAATAAGAATTGAGAAGGAGGCCATGATCGAGTGTGCCTTTGAGATAATGAAAAATCCTTTTGACATGAGAGATGAGGAACACGAGGGTCATGCATATATAAACATGCTTGTTGAACAGAGTAGAAGATGTCTGGACGAGTTAGAGTAGCATATTGGAGTGCACCTACGATACTTTGATAGAAAGTGGGGTCGGTGACAGGTTCACCGTCGGTCGAGGCTAACAGTCAAGCATGCCAGCACAACACAAGAGATCAATAATATATTGGCGTTGGCAGAGAAAAAGGGTGTTAGGATTGCGAGAAGAAGTGACGCCAAGAAAACGATGTAGAGGTCCTAAATCGGTCACAAAGAACTTACGATTAAGAAGGGTGATTATGTGTCTGAGAAAAGAATCGAAAGATGCAGTGAGAACTATATCATCAACATAGAGAAGTAGATAGGATGTTTGAGTGGATGAACATAAAATAAATAGAGAGGAGCCGTATTTGGAGGTGATAAAACCAATGGTTTGGATGAAAGTGGCAAAGCGTTGAAACCACGCACGAGGTGCTTGTTTGAGACCATACAAAGACTTGTTAAGAAGACAGGCAATATCATGACAAGAAGGATCTTCAAAGCTAGAGGATTGTTGACAGTAGACGGTCTCATTGAGAGTGCCATGTAAAAAGGCGTTTTTGACATCAAGTTGGTGAATCGGAGGAGACAACACGGCCGAGAACGATTTGAATAATGCTTGGCTTGACAACGGGAGAGAAAGTCTCATCAAAATCAATCCCTTGTTGTTGAGAAAACCCCTGACAGGCCAAACGAGCCGTGTATCATGCTAGAGAACCATCAGAGTTGTATTTGTGGCGAAAGACCCACTTGTCAGAAACAACGTTAGCACCAGATGGTTAAAAAATAGATTCCATGTATTATTTTGAAGAAGATCATTAAATTCATCACGCATGGCAGAGTGCCAAAGAGGATCAAGAAGGGATCGTTTGTAGAAAGTGGGTATTGGTGAAATATTTGGGGTAGTAGTGAGATTGAGACGACAACGAGGAACATGGAAACCTTTTTTACCACGAGTACACATGATGTGATCATTGTCAGGATTAGGAATAGGAACAACATTAAGAGGAATTGTTGGAGTGGGAGACGAGGAAGTTGAACTGTTGGTGGATAAATCGCTGGCGGTAGATGGTGCAGAAAAGTCCATCACGGCAGGAGAAGAAGGCGCGACAGGCTGGCGTGGGATCGCGGCAGAGGTGGCTGCGAGTATTAATGTGAAGAGGAAGGGGCGAGGGGCGGTGGTAGTTGGGTATTGGTGGTTGAGGATGACTGGATGGTGGAGAAGGGAAAAGTTGTTTCATCTAAAATAACATGACGAGAGACCAGTACATGTCCATGAGATAGGTCAAAACAACGAGAATCCTTGTAATCATCAGAGGGACCGAGGTAGATACATGTCAATGAGGGATGAGCAAGTTTGTGAGAGGTAGCGGAGGCAGTGTTGGGGAAGCATAACCAATCAAATACGTGCAATTCAGAATCGTCGGGATGATAAGAAATAGATATTGAAAAAGAGTGTAGATTGGACATGTTTTTGTTGGTCGAACGTTGAGGAGATAGGTGGCGATGCAGAGAGATTCATCCCAAAAACGTGGTGGTAGAGATGATTGAATGAGCAAGATGTGTAATATATCATTAACAGATAGTAGAGCATAGAGAACGTTCTGCTTTGTGGAGATGTGTATGAACATGAAAAATAAAGAAGAATGCCTTAAGAGAGAAAGAAGGATCTATTTTGAGTGTTATCAAATTCTCGACCATTATCATATTGGATAAAGCGGATAGGAAGACCAAATTGTGTAAGAATCGTAGTGCCGAAAATTAAAAAAATGTGAATATCAGAATTGGCACATAGAGGAAAAGTTCAAATATAGTGAGAGTAATCATCAAGGATAGCAAGATAATATTTAAAACCAGAAACACTAGAAATTGGAGATGTCCATAGATCACAATACAGTATTTCAAACAAAAAAAAACTATAGGTGAAAGAGGTACTAAAAGATAATCTAACATGTTTGCCGCATTGACAGGCATTATAAAGCGAGGAATCATGAGAATAACTAGAGCTATCACTAGGAATACTAAATTTGTGAAGTAAAGAAGACAATGTATGTTTGTTGTGGTGTCCGAGCCGGTGGTGCCAGAGATTAACAGAGGTGAGCATATCTTGTGGTGTGGAAGTTGGCGCACCATGAAGAGGATAGAGATCGCCCGAGCTATTGTAGCGAGCGAGCAACTCTGCCGTTTTCAAATCCATCATAGATAAACCAAACGTGAAAAATTCCATGAAAACATTGTTGTCAATTGTAAATTGTCGAACAGAGATGAGATTTTTTGATTAAGGATGGATCAACAGGAATATTGTGAAGAATAAAATTTGTGTGGGGATTAGTGATGTAGGATTGGCCAGTGCAAGATATAGGAATTGAAGAACCACCACCAATAGTTATGGAGGAAAAAGGAAAAAAGAACAAGCTGAAAGAAAATCCATATTTGAATACAAGTGCAAAGATGCACCAGAATCGAAAACCCAATCCATACCTATGTTGTTGTTGAGTGTAAAATTGTTCATGGCGACGGTGAAGGCGTCTTGGTCCTAGCTTGGTGGAGCGGTTGATGGCGATGGTGTAGTCATGTACGGGAGTGCAGGAGGGACATTGTACATGTAGGGCATCAGTGTAGTCATGTAGGCCGACGGTGGAGCCTACGCGATGTAGATTTGCGTCGGTGGCCTGGATCCGAGGAGACCAGGCGCGCCGATGGATGGACGAAGACCAGGGCTCCATATACTGGTGTAAGATGGTGGGGCACCGTGGGGGGACGGTGTGGACCAGGGAATAGGCCAAGCCTGGACAAGGCCGGTCCAGGTGTCACGCGGTAGGCTCCAAGTCGGTGCAAATGGTGGCGCGGTCGGTGGCATTACAGGTGGTGCAGGAGCGATGGGTCGGGGCTAAGGCGGCCAGTACGTGGGATTTTTTCCACGATAGTTGGGGATGGACGCCATCTTGGAGGAGCCCGTGGTGCAGTTTGTGGAGGTCCGGCGGGGGGAGCCGGAGCGGGAGGCCGAGCGGCTATATGAAACATCCGCGGTACTCGAGCAGCCTTGCATGCTTGGCTCATAGCTTCAAGTTGAAGTAGAGAGCGAACTTCGGCGAAATTGGCCAGGGAAGCATCGTTGGTATGAAGGCGACTTGCTTCTCAAATTGCTCGCCGAGGCTAACGAGGAGATTGTTGATGAGGGTACGATCTTCAACACAATCGCTAAGTTCATGAATCTCATCGCCAATGGATTTTATTCATTGGCAAAAGATGGTGATGGAGGATTCGCCTTGGGTAATTGTGCGAAGCTTAGTATGGAGCGCGTTGATGCGAGCGTCACTGTTGTCTTAGAAGATCTGTTGAAGAGAGGCCCATAGGTCGGCGGCAGCGGTGTCGTATTGGAGATGAGGTGTAACACCCTCAGAATCGGACCTATGCAAGTTTTAGCGAAATCCGCCAAAACCCGCATAGAAACGATTCAAAGGTGCCCACCAGGCACTTTCGTGCGGGTGGAAAACGAAGTAATAACATTACACAACAGTCCTCGATGGGACCCACAGAACAGATATATATAACCGCGACTCAAAGAGTCAAGAATACAGATATAATATACAAAGATCCAACTCACCTTGAAAACGATAGAGCGTCCAGCTACGGACAAGATGCAAATGGGGCTAAGAGCCCTGAAGAATAATCAATGGCGTCCATAACCCTGCCCAGGCCAAGCCGGAAGGGTAACCCTGCTAACGGCGTCGATCTAAAAACCTGCTTAAACAAAAGGGGTGCCGACAAAGGGCAAAGGAAAAAGAAGGAGCGTCAGTACTGAGGCCAGTACACGGCGAGGCTAGAATTCGGCGGTCCTCGCCTACATAGGTAAGGTGGACTGAAGCGGCAGCATGCACTAAACAACCTATAGAGACTCGATACATCTGGCGGTTATCAGAGAGGGGTGAGAATGACCTATCCAGATCCAACCTGAAGCTAACACCAAACAAACCCATCCTAGTGTTTCCCCCTCGAGACCGAACGAGGAAGTCAACCGAGGAACTCACACCGTTGGCAGTCTTACTTATTCAGTTATCGTTGCAGCAATTACTAGTCAGGTTTAGATATTCATCCTGATAAAGTAAGCAGTAGGCACTTTTAATTAACCATTCCGTTGTAGTTGCAATACTTACTAATCAGATATGAATAGCATGAGATAACCCTTAAACCCAGCAGTTGTTGGTACTTTCATTCAGCCATTCCGTTGTAGTTGCAATACTTACTAGTCAGGTACAATGGTCGCAAGCGACAATCCAAACAAGCAATTGTGGGCAGTATTATTTAGGCATTCCGTTATAGTGAAGCTGATTACTAGTCATTATAAAGTCAAATTTATAGCAATAAACTTTAGTTATGCTTGTCTATGATCGAGATACTGTGCTCCAAGTCGTCCATATCCGCGGACACGGCTTTGAAAGTTTTACCCGGCGGGTGCACCAATAGCAACACACGCCGATCAACCTCGGAAAAACCAAAACAAAACCCAACGAGGCTTTCACGATGAACAATCACAGGATTCGAAATATTTCAGGCCACCCTTAAGTAGATCCATAGCGAAGCCGGTGACTCGAGACGGACTCAAGGTTTGGGTAGGCATGTGAACGACGGGAACCCGAAAGTGTGGCTGGGCTTGTCGACACCGCGGAATCGTGTCCCGATCCTAAGCGATCTGATGTGCTCCTCGCAATCGTAAATACATAAGTAGCATGGCATAAGTACAGGATCGTAAATAAAACCTCAAACTAGTTTGTGGCCCCAAGAAATAAGACCGAATCAAGCTCGCCTGGGGTCCCATATACCTCCCGGATGTGGATAGCGCGATAAATCAAGGAACAGGTATCAAGTACTCGGGGTCCTACGGGACACAAGTGGGCGTTCGGAAACCAAATATTTTCTATCACCCACCGATGCCTCTGCTTACTTCAATTTTAGTTGTTAAACAGGAATTAAAGTGATCGAGAAGTAAAACTATGATCTCCAACATCAACATGCGGCAATACATCAACAACTGTGGCACTGGACGACACGCAACGGCACTTGAGCAGGCGACTACGACGCGCAAGTCCAACTATCTACCAAACAACAGGTAATAGGATGTGTCCAAGGCAATATAAGGCTGCAAGGGATATCACGGGTACGAAAAACTAGAGCATCGCAACACACATAGCAAAAGATCAACATGAGGGAATAAATACTAGAAAAGTAAGATAGGTAGAAAGGGGGAGATGCTCGCCTGAAAGCATTGCCGAAGGTTCAACCGAAGATCGGGGCGACACTCGCATCAACTCAACGGCCTTATCCGCGAAGAAGCAAATCACTAGAAGGAACACCGGATGCAATATTTAATACTACGGCAAAAGATCGGCATGCTTATGATATGATGCATGGCATGGCGAAGGTGCGATGCAATTAGGTCATGTTAAGCGGAACCGGGGTCCCGACAATTAATTAAACGGTTCAAGTTATTTAGAAACCCCCGCAATTTAAATGTTGCATTAGCCAGACAAAAGATGGCACCGGTTCGCTACCCAAATTTAAATGAGGCCAATATGAGACTAGATTTGCCCGCATATGGCCCCATATTTAATTATTAGGTGAATCGGCAGAAGGCCCCCAAACCACATGATATGCATGCGAGATGACAATTATATATGCAATAATTTGTTATTATGTTATAAAATACGGTTTCGGTAAGGGGTGCACACTTTAGAGGGTACTCGACGGACTTGAGGTTCCGGGGGGGTCGGGTTGAGGTCGGTCTCGGGGTCGGTTCGACGGCGTTCTCGGACTCGGGTTAGGGTCTTCGGATCGGTAGATCTTGGCGTTCGGTGACGAACTTGGCGTGGCGTGGGCGCATCGGTCTCGCCTGCACGGTGTCGAACTTGTTGGGCTGTGATCGATCTTGGCGTTTCCGGATGATCTTGCTGACTCCGTGCGAAGGCCTTGGCGCCCTAGATCGGCCTTCAGGGTCTCGGCCATAGATCCGGTGGACTTGGCGTTCCGTGTCGGCGAACTTGGGAATCCCTGTCGAAGATCTTGGGGCACCAGCTTCGGTCCCATAATGGAGATCTTGGCGTCCGAGGGTCTTGTGTTCGACGGGGTTCGGGCGCGCTGGGATCGGTCTCGGGGTCCAGGAGGAGGTCTTGGTGTTCCAGATTCAAAGAGCGAAGGTGTACCTCACTGACAGATACTATGGGATGCCGAGCAGAGATCTCGTACAGGACAAGGCGTCAGATGCAACCATATGGGGCTCCATAGGCACTGAGACAGGGTCTCCCATACCTGGCACAGCACAAGGTATCGAGGAGGCCATGCGGCATGCACCAAGCGGAGGGCGGCGGCTGAGCACGACCAGGGCCTTGGCGATGGAGGCGATGGACAGGGCGCCCGGGCGGGGCCCGGCGGCAGGGAAGAGGTCGCCGGCGATGGCGGGCCCGAGGCGGCGAGGAGGAGGAACTCGGCGAGGGGCGTCGGGCAGTGCTGGAGCAGGTCACCGGAGCACGGCCTGGAGGCGGCGGGCCTTGAGCAGGCCGAGAGGGGAGGCGGCCGGGCCAGGCTTCGTGAGGTCTCCGGGCGGTGGTTGATGGAGCGGGGCGGCCGAGGTGGCCGGAGGAGGCGGGGATGGGGACGGAAGGGCTCCGGTGGCCGGGGCAGCCGGGCGAGGGGCGTGGCCGGGCCATGAGCCGGAGCGGAGGTTGCAGAGGAGGCAGTGGAGCCAGACTGGCCTTGCGTGAGCGGTGAGGGGAGGCGGGCCAGGCGGCCGGGTCTGGAGCGGTGCGGGGTTGGGGAGGAAGGAGCAGAGGCGGTGGGGGCGTGGTGGGGGAAGGAGAAGCAGCGTGGGAAGAGGAGGCTGAGGTGGGGCCGGGGCGGGGTCCGCGTGGTGGGTCCGAGGAGAGAGGAGAGGAGGTAGCGTGGCGGGGTGGACGGGTCCGGGCGGCTGGCAGTGGGCGCGTGGCCTGGGTGGCGGGACCCACAGGGCAGGGAGAGGGGTCGGTGGAGGGAGTGGGAAGAGAGAGAGAGAGGCCAGGGGCTGCTGAGGTGGCAGTTCCTGGTTGGGTAGAGGGGGAGAGAGGGTGAGGTGTCACTAGGGGATTGGGTGGGGTGATGTGGAGGGAGGGTATGGGTAGATAGGTTGGTAGCTGTAGGATTTAGAGGGGCTGGTTTGGGGTGGACCGATTTGAAAAAGGGGGTGGTCGTTCGGGGCGATCGGCCCGTTCGACTGCCCCACTCAAAAATAAATAAATATTTTATTTGATTCTAAATGCAACATTTGCAAACCGATATCAGACAAAACAAAATATTCCGGCGACCCGGATCTTGGTGTTTCAATAAAGGTGGGGCGTTTTAGAAAACAAAACGGCTTTACAAAAATGGTTTTAGACAAACAACACCTGATGATGACGATGCAATGCACAAAAACAACGCGATTTTCTAGTAGTGGTTTTGCGGGATGCCACAATTCGACACCACTAACAATGGATCTCGCCCTCGAGATCCGCCTCATGGTACCGGAAGGAAGGTCGGCGATCTGCATCTTCTCGCTTCAGGTAGATCCTCGCGACACCACTAACAAGGGTTCCTTCTTCATCTTGAAATCGGCGACACCACCAACAAAGGTTCGTTGTTCCTGATCGACGAGAAAACACTCCGGGACAAAAGGTCGAAGGTAGAGGTATCAACAAATAAAGCCACCCCTAACTTCCATGGACGGAGTAAAACTGCTGGATCCACTAATTCGACGTACAAGAGCGAATGATAAGAGCAGTGGTAGGGTAGCTACTCCATCCCGCACTCAAACCATTACTCGGCACACGAATAGGCGGATTATGCAACCAACTCTCGGAATTAGACTGAAGATCTCGACAATCGAGGTTCGGAAACAAAGGAGTGATGCAGGCTCTGCATCGGATCTGGCGTAGATGACGTCATCACATCGGGAAACACCGGAAGATACAACAGAAATTGTATGAAAAACACAATGATTAGGTTTCGCGATGGTTCCATTGGCATGAACAACACATGCTCAAGGTATACTCCAACTTCACCAATGCTCGTCCTTCTCATATGTTTTTCAACGACACGGATATCCAGCAAGGAACACATATAGATAAAGAGCTCAAGAACAAAAGATTGGAGGAAGGGTACAACAGACAAGTTGCAGATTGATGATCGTAGCACCTCCGTTACAAAAGGAAGAAAGCGAAACCCTGAAGGTACGACGGAAACCCAACCGCGAGAAATCCTGGACTCGAAGAGAGAGAAGAGAGCGGATTCAAAACACGTCGTGATAAGAGGAGAATAGCAGAGGGGTAAGGAGTAAAATCAGACCTAATCAGAACTATCCAACCGATTTTGCAAAATAGTTTTGACACTCTACTTCGGCCGTTAGCTAGGTTATCCTACAGGCTGGACTTGTGGGGTATCGCAACCGCTGAGCTCTGATACCACTCTGTAACACCCTCAGAATCGGACCTATGCAAGTTTTAGCGAAATCCGCCAAAACCCGCATAAAAAACGATTCAAAGGTGCCCACCAGGCACTTTCGTGCGGGTGGAAAACGAAGTAATAACATTACACAACAGTCCTCGATGGGACCCATAGAACAGATATATATAACCGCGACTCAAAGAGTCAAGAATACAGATATAATATACAAAGATCCAAATCACCTTGAAAACGATAGAGCGTCCAGCTACGGACAAGATGCAAATGGGGCTAAGAGCCCTGAAGAATAATCAATGGCGTCCATAACCCCGAGCCAAGCGGAAGGGTAACCCTGCTAACGGCGTCGATCTCAAAACCTGCTTAAACAAAAGGGGTGCCGACAAAGGGCAAAGGAAAAAGAAGGAGCGTCAGTACTGAGGCCAGTACACGGCGAGGCTAGAATTCGGCGGTCCTCGCCTACATAGGTAAGGTGGACTGAAGCGGCAGCGGCAGCATGCACTAAACAACCTATAGAGACTCGATAAATCTGGCGGTTATCAGAGAGGGGTGAGAATGACCTATCCAGATCCAACCTGAAGCTAACACCAAACAAACCCATCCTGGTGTTTCCCCCTCGAGACCGAACGAGGAAGTCAACCGAGGAACTCACACCGTTGGCAGTCTTACTTATTCAGTTATCGTTGCAGCAATTACTAGTCAGGTTTAGATATTCATCCTGATAAAGTAAGCAGTAGGCACTTTTAATTAACCATTCCGTTGTAGTTGCAATACTTACTAATCAGATATGAATAGCATGAGATAACCCTTAAACCCAGCAGTTGTTGGTACTTTCATTCAGCCATTCCGTTGTAGTTGCAATACTTACTAGTCAGGTACAATGGTCGCAAGCGACAATCCAAACAAGCAATTGTGGGCAGTATTATTTAGGCATTCCGTTATAGTGAAGCTGATTACTAGTCATTATAAAGTCAAATTTATAGCAATAAACTTTAGTTATGCTTGTCTATGATCGAGATACTGTGCTCCAAGTCGTCCATATCCGCGGACACGGCTTTCAGAAAGTTTTACCCGGCCGGGGTGCACCAATAGCAACACGCCGATCAACCTCGGAAAAACCAAAACAAAACCCAACGAGGCTTTCACGATGAACAATCACAGATTCAGAAATATTTCGGGGCCACCCTAAGTAGATCCCGAAGCCGGACTTGAGAGACGGACTCAAGGTTTGGGTAGACGGTGTGAACACTGGGAACCCGAAAGTGTGGCTGGGCTTGTCGACACCGCATGAATCGTGTCCCGATCCTAAGCGATGATGTGCTCCTCGCACAATCGTAAATACATAAGCATGGCATAAGTACAGATCGTAAATAAAACCTCAAACTAGTTTGTGGCCCCAAGAAATAAGACCGAATCAAGCTCGCTCGGGGCTCCCATATACCTCCCGGATGTGGATAGCGCGATAAATCAAGGCAGTATCAAGTACTGGGTCCTCACGGACACAAGTGCTCGGAAACCAAATATTTTCTATCACCCACCGATGCCTCTGCTTACTTCAATTTTAGTTGTTAAACAGGAATTAAAGTGATCGAGAAGTAAAACTATGATCTCCAACATCAACATGCGGCAATACATCAACAATCGTGGGCGACATAGCGGCACTTGAGCAAGCGACTACGACGCGCAAGTCCAACTATCTACCAAACAACAGGTAATAGGATGTGTCCAAGGCAATATAAGGCTGCAAGGGATATCACGGGTACGAAAAACTAGAGCATCGCAACACACATAGCAAAAGATCAACAGGAGGGAATAAATACTAGAAAAGTAAGATAGGTAGAAAGGGGGAGATGCTCGCCTGAAAGCATTGCCGAAGGTTCAACCGAAGATCGGGGCGACACTCGCATCAACTCAACGGCCTTATCCGCGAAGAAGCAAATCACTAGAAGGAACACCGGATGCAATATTTAATACTACGGCAAAAGATCGGCATGCTTATGATATGATGCATGGCATGGCGAAGGTGCGATGCAATTAGGTCATGTTAAGCGGAACCGGGGTCCCGACAATTAATTAAACGGTTCAAGTTATTTAGAAACCCCCGCAATTTAAATGTTGCATTAGCCAGACAAAAGATGGCACCGGTTCGCTACCCAAATTTAAATGAGGCCAATATGAGACTAGATTTGCCCGCATATGGCCCCATATTTAATTATTAGGTGAATCGGCAGAAGGCCCCCAAACCACATGATATGCATGCGAGATGACAATTATATATGCAATAATTTGTTATTATGTTATAAAATAGGGTTTCGGGAAGGGGTGCACACTTTAGAGGGTACTCGACGGACTTGAGGTTCCGGGGGGTTCGGGGTTCGGGGTCGGTCTCGGGGTCCAGGGTTCGACGGAAACGTTCTCGGACTCCGGGGTTAGGGTCTTCGGATCGGGGTAGATCTTGGCGTTCGGGTAGACGAACTTGGCGTGGCATAGGGCGCATCGGTCTCGCCCTGTACGGTGTCGAACTTGTTGGGGCCGCGCAGTCGATCTTGGCGTTTCCGGATGATCTCGCTGACTCCGTGCGAAGGCCTTGGCGCCCTAGATCGGCCTTCAGGGTCTCGGCCATAGATCCGGTGGACTTGGCGTTCCGTGTCGGCGAACTTGGGAATCCCTGTCAGAGATCTTGGGGCACCAGCTTCGGTCCCATAATGGCGATCTTGGCGTCCGAGGGTCTTGTGTTCGACGGGGTTCGGGCGCGCCGGGATCGGTCTCGGGGTCCAGGAGGAGGTCTTGGTGTTCCAGATTCAAAGAGCGAAGGTGTACCTCACTGACAGATACTATGGGATGCGAGCGAGATCTCAGACAGACAAGGCGTGATGCAACCATATGGGCTCCATAGGCACCGAGACGGTCTCCCATACACAAAGACAGCACAAGGTCAGCGAGGAGCGCGGCGGCATGCACCAAGCGGCGCCGGAAGCCGGCCGAGAGGCAGCCGCAGCAGCCTTGAAGGGAAGGCGGGAAACACGGCCATGGGGCGGAGGCTTCGCCAATGAGTCTGGGGCGGTGGTTGATGGAGCGGCGGCGAGCGGCGAGGTGGCCGGAGGAGGCGGGGATGGGGACGGAAGGCTCGGTGGCGGCGGGCAGCGAGGGTCAGCAGGGGCGGCAGGCCGGGCCAGAGCCATGAGGCAGCGGAGGTTGCAGAGGAGGCCGTGGAGACGAACTGGCCTTGGAGACGGCGAGAGGGGCGCTTCAGCAGTGAGGAGAGGGAGGCGGGCCAGACGGCGGCGGAGCGCCAGACGCGAGGCGTCAGGTCTGGAGCGGCGTCTTGGGGTTGGGGAGGAAAGGCAGGCAGTGGGAGCGTGGTCGGGAAGGGAGAGAAACGTGGGAAGAGGCTGCGAGTGGGGGGACGGGTCCAAGGTGGGGTCCAAGGTCGAGGAGAGAGGGAGGAGGTGGCGTGGCAGGGGTGGACGGGTCCGGGGCTGGCGAGTGGGGGGCGCGTGGCCTAGGTGGCGGGACCCACAGGTGGAGAGGGTCGGTGGAGGAGTGGGAGAGAGAGGCCGGGGCTCTTGAGGTGGCAGTTCTGGTTGGGTAGAGAGGGTGAGGTGTCACTAGGGGATTGGGTGGGGTGATGTGGAGGGAGGGTGTGGGTAGATAGGTTGGGAGCTGTAGGATTTAGAGGGGCTGGTTTGGGGTGGACCGATTTGAAAAAGGGGGTGGTCGTTCGGGGCGATCGGCCCGTTCGACTGCCCCACTCAAAAATAAATAAATATTTTATTTGATTCTAAATGCAACATTTGTAAACCGATATCAGACAAAACAAAATATTCCGGCGACCCGGATCTTGGTGTTTGAATAAAGGTGGGGCGTTTTAGAAAACAAAACGGCTTTACAAAAATGGTTTTAGACAAACAACACCTGATGATGACGATGCAATGCACAAAAACAACGCGATTTTCTAGTAGTGGTTTTGCGGGATGCCACATGAGGTCGAACAACTCGGTGGATATGAGGGTGTAGATCCATTGGATGATCGCGAGATTGTCCTTAATGCAATGTGGGTCGGCCGGTCGAGGAATAGAGGCCGGATCGACGTGGTCGCGAATGCTGCATCGGCCTAGATGAACTTGAAATAGGTGGCGCCACTCATAGTAATTATGAAGAGCAAGATCTAAGAGATCGGTATGAAAGGCGAAACATCAGAGATTCTATAGGCTAGGTAAATTGGGGCTGGTTGGATAGTGTTATGGAAGATAATTGAGGTGGAGGTAGGAAGAAGAAGGAGGTGCGATGGCGGCGTGAGCTTCAGCTGCGGTCCAGAGAGGAGCCGACAACAGCGGTGGGAGTTGTGGTGGCGGAGTCATACCGAGGTGCGAAAAACCTAGGCGTCTGATACCATAATAATTGAAGAGAACAATAACTTGTATTGATTTGATGAATAGTACAATGTTTATATATGGGTAGAGCCCGACCGGCCTAGAGTTTTGGCTAACCGACTATAAGAGTCCTAATCTTATACAAACACATGTCTAATAACAAGAATAGGAAAAATGCAAAAAACTGGTAGGGTCACACATACAAAACAAAAATTTGTAAAACAGAAAAGCGTCAAGAATAGTCATTTGGATGGAACACAATAAAAGCGATAATACATCCTTCGTCTCATAGTTTCTCCACATGTCGAAAGAAATGCCGTGTGTAGCTTACCTTCTCTCATCGTGCCCTTGCAAAACATAGACACCTTAGAGCATCTCTAGCAGATACTGCAAACCCATGTATCACAAATGTGGTTTGCGGTGAACTTTAAATCACGTTTGTGGTATGAAAATTGCTAGCGCAGAACAGATACACTAATCGGAACTGTATTTTTAAAAATCATCACGTTGGCACAAGATCATATATACGAGGGAGGTTTTAATCATCTCAAGATCAACATATTTACATCAAAAAATTGGATGTCGCGCCCTACATCCAATCTAACCCTAGCAGTTCTCGGCGGTACCTACTCGGCATCTATGACGGCGGCGGCGCTTGCCTACTAGTCGTCGGAGTCGGTGGTGTCGTCGGAGTAGACGACAAATACACCTAGTCGGGCCTGGTGCTCGCGTGCGGAGCGGCGACAGACAGACGCGACGGAACTCGCGCTTGGTGCTTCGCGCGCTCCCACACGTCGGAGACGAGGGTCCCGAGCGAGTTGAACTTCGCCTCGCGGACCCCGTCGTCCTCCTCTGAGCCAGAGACCTCCTCCTCCTTGTTGTCGTCGTTGGAGATGTGCCACACCGAGCGGGAGGTGGTGCGCGCACCACCGGCGACGTTGCGCGGAGGCGTGGGCCAATGCTCGCAGCAGCCTGGAAGCTTCCTGCCTCCGCATCATGCATGGCGGGCCCAAACCCGAACCCCTCCCACGTCGGGAAGGTCACGTGGGAGCCGCTTCGGACCGGCCGACGCACCTCTTCTCGCCGATGGCGGCACGGAAGCTCGGTATTTGGATCTCCCTCTGCCATGGTGAACCGCCTCGCCCAAATTCTGGCACAATTGGTCGTCCATGGCTAGGAGGGGTGGGTAGGAGATGGTGGGCACCGACGATCTGATGGCCGGCGTCGGAGGTGGCCGGAATCTACGAAGACGACATGCGGCGACGGGGTTTCTACGCGTGCGGAAGGGGGACAATGGATGGCCCCTCCGCACCAAATATATGCGGGATGAATGAGCCTCGATACGAGAAACCGCAAAAATATTGAGGTATCTGTCCGTTTACGGTATCTGAAAAGTCTATTTTTTTGCCGCATACCGGTCCAAAAATTTGCAGGCCAACCTGCTAGATATGACTATGCACCACCGGTCGAATTGCTCCTGACACTGTCATTATGACATATCTAAAACAGAAGCTTAATATTCGAAGTACACCTGGTCCTACTGAATACTGTAGGCAAATAGAGTATTTTGCATCATTGTAGCAACTAGAGCAAACAGGCTTCGTACACACATGCTTCTCAATGGTAGGCCCTACAAAGCACACTTGTCCTATTAGGTGGGCCGCGCCTTGCCGTATGGTACTATATCTGTATATGGTTTCCTGACACTGTCCCTCTCTTTTTCGGCTCCCGTTCGGTTCACTCACATCACATGGTCACATGTACTTATCAAACGAAAGAGTAAAAACAAGAAGAAAACAGAGCGACGAACAACTGCTGCGATCTTGCGAAGAAACTATCGCGACACTATTTTACTACTAAGCTGCAATTCTCCTTTTTCTTTGCACTAGAATAGAATTAAAAGGAACTGATTCTGCCGCCGACCCAATCCTCCGATGAATGAATGATGATGCGTTTAAGAAAGGCAAGCATAGGACCACCGAAGGATCGGAAACGCCATTATCACCATGGCCGTCTCTCGAAAATCAACCGATCCATCATGACCTCCCCTCCCCTCCCAACGGAGCCACGCCATGTGCACATCATGCCCTACAAAAGAAAAGAAAAGAAAAGAAAAGAAAAGGCTAACCTGCAGAGAGCTTGGCGCGGCCGCGCGCACGACCTGGACCTGGTCTCCGAGTCGCAAAGGTGGAGAAGGCACGCCGGCCGCCCGCGCGGCTGGTGCGATGCGAGCGCTGGAAAACGCAGGTGGCGGGCCTCGAATCCACGATCGGATCGGATCAGTCTGGTTTCCCTCTGGGTTGCCGCACGTTTTCCGATCAGAGGAGATCCAGGACCGCTCGGTTCATTGCACCACATGCATGCCTGCCGCAATAGTAGTAGAACCTTGGCAGTTGATGTTGAGCTCGCTCGATCGGCTCGCCGTCGTCGAGGTGGCGGTGCTGCCCTGTCCACATCTTATCGGGCACGATGCCTGCCCCCGTAAACCCTAGCTAGCTTAGCCGGTACTATTCCGTTGCCAGAACCAAGAAGCTCCGGCCCTGCGCGCGGCGTGATCATGGCGCGGCGCTGCATGCGCGCGCCGTGTGCAGGCACGGTCGGTCGATTGGACGCCATGGTACTACTACCGATAGCTTTACGAGGTCGGTATTCCACCACGACATTTCTGTGTGCGCCTGCGCGCGTGATATTTGTGCCCCGGATGGAAAGGAAAAAAGAAGATGCGATACCTGATGCGACGGATTTAACCGCCCGAAAAGCTTCGTCCTCTGTTCTGTCGTTATTTGTACCGTAAAGCTTTTCTCGCTCAAGCAACTGCACGCACTCGATCATGTCTCGCTCTCATATGTGCTCCTACTACCATTATTATTGTTATTGTTCGCCCTCGCTGGAAGATACCACTTGCAAGTTACACCATGCGCCGTATCGGGCAGCGGGATCAACCCAAGCACAAGCAAATCCATGAATTACGTACAATCGCTCTCCGAAGAGGAAGCAGTGACGGCAACGCTCACTTGCTTCTTTTTTTCTGGAATCCACATCTTCTATCACTAGATCGCCAAAAGGGAAGGAGGAGGGGACATCGTCGTACTATAAATGCTCGGCGCAGCATCGATCGTACTGCGATGGATCGCTTGACGGATAGATTGGAGGGGAATCGATTAGATTAGATCGGTGACTTGCCTGCTGCTCGCACTCTTGGCTGTCGTTACCTAGCGTGCGTGACTAGTTTCGCGTGCCGACAAGCCGCTCTTCTTGTAAGTACTGTTGGAAGAAGACTAGAGTCGAAGGCACAAATATTGCACAAGAATATGGCACAGGAAACAAAGGAAAACTTTATTAATCTTTCTCTCGGTAAACTCTCGTACAATGATTGCTTCTTTATTTATAGACTAAGGGGATATGATATCCACATGAGCCAACCCTAGCCTGGTAGAGGCCATACCGAATGAGCCTCTACTGGCCCATTTTTCCAACACTTTCCCTAGGTATCTTATCTGTATAACCATGGCTTAAAACTCCAAAAAACCCAGTGAAAAAATATGGAGAAATGCACATGATATACTTCTTGCTATGTTGCACGAATTGCCTCATTAAAAACCTCATGTAAGAAACTTCATAAAAACTCACTAAGGGAAAAAGACAATTCACTTAACTATAAAGTTAAGCACTCAATTATCGGGATCAAGGTTTCAGCGATGAGTTTGTGAAGATTCTCCCCCTAAACCTTGTATCTCCCTAAGTCTCATCATGCCGATCCCACGGACACATCTCTTGAAAGAAGATGCTGAAAATGATTTAGTGAACAAATTAGCAAGATTTTCACACGACTTAGTATGCAAGACTTTCACTTCGTTCATCTTTTGCAGTTCATGTGCATAGAAGAACTTGGGGTTTATATGCTTTGTGAGATTGCTATTCATGTAACCCGTCTGGACTTGTGCAACAGAAGCGGCATTATCTTCATAGATAATTGTTGGGGTTTGTACGGTGTTCAGTCCACATGACGTCTGGATGTGGCTGACTACTCGTCGAAGCCATACACATTCTCGTGATGCTTCATATAATGCTATGATTTCCGAGTGGTTCGTCGAAGTTAACACAAGAGTTTGCTTAGACGATTTTCAGGAAATAGCTGTTCCACCATAAAGGAAAACATATCCAGTCTGCGACTTGGATGTGTGCGAGTCCGAAAGGTACCCAGCATCTGCATAGCCTACAACAGATAGGTCATGGTTCTTTTGGTAAAACAAGCCAAGGTCCTTTGTTCCTTGTATGTACCTAAAGATGTCCTTAACGCCTTTCCAATGCCTCTTGGTAGGCTCAGAACTATACCTTGCAAGCAAATTGACGGCGAATGCAATATCCGGCCGTATACAATTTGCGAGGTACATAAGTGCGCCAAACCGCACTTTAAGGGGATTTTTTCCACCAAATTTCATAGGCTAGGGGAGTTCCGATTCCCTCCTCTTTAGGCCTCGAACGGGTCCTTGTCTTGTCTTCAAAGATCTTCCCACCATCGGGTCTTAGAAGGATATGCCTTTTCAAACCCAAATCGCTCCAACACCTTCTAGGTAGGCCGGTCGACTAACTAGAATCCCAAAGGGAATGCTGCTTGTGCGCTGCACACTTAAAACTTGGTTTGCTTCAGTCTTTCATCTCCGATCGTCGTAAGGAGACTCTCGCTATGTACCGAAAATATTCAAATCCAATATTCATTCAAAACCAATCGCTCCAACACCTTCGGTGTGTAGGCAGTAGTGAACTAAATAGAATCGAATGGGGAATGCTCAGCCGACCAGACTGAAACTTTTGTTTTTTTTTTTCATCTCTCTCGAATCTCGGTGCGGAACTCGCCTCTTCAATTCGATCAATATTTATTTATATTATATTATATATTCAACACATACATATCTGACGTAAACCATCCTGGGATCTCCGTATAAAAACATATGGGCAATCCTCATTGCTCGCGTAGCCCTTCTAATGAAGGAAATCGCTCAAACGATTATACCATATCCTACCTGACTGTTTTAGTCCATACAATGACTTCTTAAGTTGAACACTGTATAAGCTCTTGTTTGCTCTATCCTGGTTCGGGACAGGGATACCTTCTGATACTTTCATGTATATGTCCGAATCCAAGTTACCATATAGGTAAGCGGTGACAACATCCATTAGTTTTATTTTTAAGTCCATATTTACTGTCATTGAGATCAAGTATCTAAAGGTAATTCCATCCATGACTGGGGAGTAAGTTTCCTCAAAGTCGACACCTGGTCGCTGAGTGAAACCTTGAGCAACGAGCCTTGCTTTGTACCTTACTACTTTATTATTCTCGTTTCTCCAGCTTTTTTCCAGCTGCTGCATCGACGTTCATTTTCAGAACACCACTTGAAGGTTCTATCCACCGGGGCAAAACCACCTAGTACGTTCTTTGTTGCACTGCCTTCTTCCTCCACATTTTTGAACTCTATAAATCTTTCAAAAAAACTTTGATAGAAGCTGCTTATTTGGTTTACAATCATATACTGTAAGAAAAACATGCAACTAATATAAAACTCATGGAACTATAATAGCAGTTATCAAATATACACCGACATAGAAATTAACAAACAAAGACAAAAACGACAGCCTTTGTGTACTTGCTACCAAACTTGGTGTTGTTTGGCATTACTAGGGCACATTCAGTTCGTATCTGCAAAACAGACGTCGTACATACAATACTGCAGAAAAATTCTTCAGCAAGGCCTCATGCCTCATAATGCATTTACAGGCTATTTACAAAGCGAAGCAAGCACGCGTCGTGGAGGCTCGAAAGACCTCCGAGAGTGCAGAACCGCCCAGTTATCAATGAGAAGGATGTCACCTTGCTGCCACGGAACTGCGACACATTCCTCCTCCAGGATCTTCCCGCATTCGTCTATGACATCAGCAGGCAGTGGCGAGCCGTCGCCAAACGTGACAGCCTTGACAGGATCGTTCCGAGCATCCTTCCACCCGGTGTAGGCAGCGACCATGCTGTTGAACCATATTTTCCTCACTCGGACCTCGTCCCACTTAACTGCAGGTATTGGACCCATTACTGTTTTGACCCCGTCGTCAGTCCATTCCAGCGTCATTCCAAGCTTCGCGGCTCTGTGAAGAACAGCCGAATCAGAGTTCAGTGCAGCATAGAAAGTGAGCTAAAGGTATCGATAAAACTGTATTTCAGATGTTATTAAAACGTTATCAGCAGTTTTTGACCAACACGCTGCTCCGATGACAAGACAAAAGATAAAACTGTTCAGTGCTCACTATCATGATGGAAGGCCTTCGGAATAAGCCAAAATGGGTTAAACAATTGAAGGCCATTACAGAACCTGAAGATCATTTAAAACTCCTAGACCTGCTACCACTCTACAGATGTAACTAATGAGGATAATAAAATCTTGAGCAATAGATACACCTTATAATGCAGTTCTAATCAACGATCAACATTAAGCCCAGAAATTTGCAGCCAAGACAATGATAGTTCAATATTAAGCTCTAGATACCCTAACTATGAACTCCTACTCAACGATTACCATGATCCAAAGATTTCAAATCAATGTGATGCTATCTTGAAAATTTGATCATACCATATAGTACAAAATTTTATGTGTATGATATGATATCATAATAGAAGGAGCGCAACTAGTTTGCAAAATACCAGAGGGGGCAGCTTTAAAAATTAGACCGACTGACACGGAACAAGTTCCACCAGTAAACAAGAAGACCAGCACAGCCACTAGTGCCAATCACTTGTACTACTAGATATTCAAAGTAACCAATTAATTAGTGATTTTAGAAACTTCGGGCTCACTGTATAAGTTTCATACTCGCAGAAGTTCTACTGTAACAAATATTTACTTGTTGAAGTGTTGCGGCTCATTCACTTACTCATGCGTTGGTGCATATCTAGTAAAACACACTGATGTTACAGTAGATTTCTGAATGCACATGTAAATGTTCACGAGTAATACTAGAGCTATGAATATATTCAGGTCTTTTGAAAGAAACAAGAAACCAGACCGTTCCTCGGCCACGGATTTATCTTTAGTGAGAAACGTAGAGTGCCATCCACGGCCGATTGGAGAAGATGGGTCGTCACCCTCTCCTAACACCCGTGTGTATATAAGGCCATGCTTCTCCAATTTCTCTACAAATTCCGGAAATTTTTCATTCATCCTCTTATAAACATAATGGCTCAGCACTATTGGTGTCTCTCCACCACTCTTCGGCTCCACTTCACAGAAGAAGAACAATTTCGCAGGGAATGTTGGAACCTAAAGAAAGAACACAATCGTTGAGTTCTGATAGTGAGAAATGGAAATTCCAAGAGTAAGTGTTACCGTGCAGAGTAATCTGGATTCTGGAGTGCTATCCTGAAATGCAGAATGCCTGTCGTTTCAATCTTGAGATGGGGAACTTCTATGCCTGGGTACTTAAATTGTTTTGAAGAATTATCATGTGCAATTTAATAAAATACCCATGTGTTAGGTGTTTTGCTGTTGCCCTGAGTTCTGAGCAAATGACTCCAGGCATCTTGATTTAGTTAATCAATGTTCGGTGAGTTCCCATCGTGGAAATGGAAATTAGTTTAACATAACTGAAGTTTCATAGTACTATCTAAAATGCAGACCCTGAGTTTATTTTTGACATAAATGCAGACCCTGAATTTAGTTACTGGTGAAATGCAGAATGCGCTGTTTCAGTCTGGAAACTGGGGACTTCTATGTCTAGGTGGAATTCTAAAATTGTCCTGAAAATCATCATATGCAAATTAAGTACCGCTATGTTGGTTAGTTTTTCACTGAGCTCTGAACTAAGGACTCCAGGTCTCCTGACTGATTCATCCAACGTTTCTAGTGATAATTCAACGGTGGACTTGGGGTAATGAGCGGACCTGCGCCATCTCATGGTGGAAGGGGATCTTCTGGTCGGGCGGCGACTCATTGGCGGTGAACACCCGGCCCACCACGTTGGTCCGCGGCGCTGCACCGCCGACGTACGGCAGCTCGTCGTACCCGAACGCCTCCACGGCGCGGTCGAAGTCCGCTGCAGTCCGCGCGGGAAACCCACGCAGCAGCACCGCTCCGGCCTCCCGCAGCAGGGGCTCTACCCGGGACGCCCGCTCCGACCGCACGGCCGCCAGGAAGTCGTCGATGCTTCCTCCTCCCGGTCCAGGGGGTCCGCCGCTGGGGACGAGCACCGCGGGGAAGGCGACGCCCTCGACGGCACGCTGCTGCGGGAGGCGCGCGTCCTGGAAGAAGCTGCTACCCGTACCCGCCATCTGCAGGATTTGGTTTTCTTCCATGGTGTTCCGCCGTGTCCCGTGTGTAAGCAGTGAGTGTGAGGTGAGAGACGTGACGACGATGCTGCAGGGTCCAGGCTCGGGTTGGGACGGATTTGGGAGTTTGGGAGGATGTTTTGGTCTGGATGAACGTGGACGGGTTCTGGAACAGGGTCGGGAGAAGGTTGGAGTGACCCGTGGGACTAGTCCTTGTTCAGTCCAGGTGGAGTGACACACTTGTCAGGTGTCATGATGGCAACGGCAGGGTGTTCTACCCGCACACAAACTCATGTACTCCCTCCTAAGAAAATGTCATAATTTTTTTAGGAAAAAGGTTAATTTGATACATCAATTTGCCTGAAACGAGAGCATTGATCATGAAGTTGCAAAACACGAACTATGGGTCACGAAGTTGCTCCACGTGAGTGTTTTGGTCACGATGAACGTTAGCTTGCTGACATGGCTGACTGCTTTTTTATGAACTAAGCTTAAAAATTCTGTTTTTCGTCTTTTTCTTATCCCATTAGTAAAAAATACATTCACGTCTTTTTACGAATTAACCCTTAAAAATATATTTTTATTTTTTCAAGGGCTAATTCATAAAAAAACAGTCTGTCACGTTAACAAGCTAACATTCACCGTGACGGAATGACCAAAACGCTCGTATCGAACAACTTCGTGACTCATAGTTCGTGTTTTGCAACTTCATGACCAATGCTCTTATTTCGGGAAAAGTTGATGTATTAAATTGGCGTTTTACTCAAAATTATTCATATGAATCTAGACAAATTTTAATGTATCTAGACAAGGCCGTGACATCTTTTTTATAGATAATATAAAGGGAGTACTATGAAATGGAATTTACATGATTGATTCCTTAATCCTTGTGAACATCTTTGGGCAAAAGTATAAGAGGTCAACGGCCCTGTTTAGTACAAAAGATGTTAGCAAAAGCGGCGGTTTAATTCCATTTTATCAGCTTTGTCCTAAACTCCTTAGCTAAGCACACACTTGTCCTCCACACATCGCAGCCTCATCCTTTGCAGGTGGTGGTTGGCCTGGCTGGTTGCAGAATTTTTTTCGCATCTACTACCTCCGTTTAGAAATATAACATGTTTTAGATTTATGAATGAGATGTATCTAGACACCTTTTAGTATCTAGATTCGTTTGAACCTATACACTAAAACGTGTCTAGATACATCTCCTTCACAAATCTAAAACATCTTATATTTCTAAACGGAGGGAGTACCACTGATAACTAAGTTAGGGAGGCATGACCGTGGGTGAAAATCGTCCTCGCATTAGACGTGGCGGGCGATCGTGGTGTCTACTATCGTTACGTAGCTGAAGGCATCGCCTTCGTAGCCACCATCTATCCACTAGTGATGCTTGATAGGGAAAACCCTAAGATTTGGGATTCATTTATATTTAGCTCCATCACAATGTTTTTTTTTTCAAGAACACGCAAAAAACTTGTGTATTTACCGTATTAAGATAGAAAGGAGTTGGTTTTATAAAAAGGGAGTCCCGAGTCGCATGTGACTGGCCTCCAACCCATTTCACTCCTATACACACCCTGTATGTGGCACTTCTCGAGTATCCGCACAACTTCGCAATCTTCCGCTACTCTAGCTCCGATTTGATTTTACGGCAGATTTCCCTGGGCATGCAAGCGAATCTGTCACCAAGACATGGTCTGCACCAGGAACAAGAGACAATTGTACCAAATTTCTTTTGAGAATGAACACTGCTTGGTGAGATGTTCTTTAGTTTTAGGCTCTTGGCGACATAAGGGGCAAACGGGGGGATGTTGCAGCCTCGCTTGCTTAACATATCTGCAGTCCAAAATGGTTTTTGATTGTCAACCACATAAAGATTTTGTAATTTAGGGGTGTACTTGCCCTCCAAAGCTCATTGACGCATTGGGCTCTCAATTCTGTCTAGAACAAGATGAAAGAGGGTTTTAGGGGAACTAGACACTTTTCATGAGAAGGTGAGATTTGAATTCAGGTTGTCTAGCACACCACCTCTTGGGCTAGCCAGAAGATCCCCGAGTCTTTCTCCTTTCAATCCTGTCTAGGAAGAATGCTTTGTAGGCTGATCTTGCCAAGTATTCACCATTGGCTTTTAGTCGCCAAGTGACAGTGTCCGCTGATCCCTCCTTTAACTCAGTGTCTGCAAGCAAACGCTTCCCACAATTGTAAGAATTAACTATAGCTTCGATGGGATACTCTAGGAACACGTGTTGCAGCCAATTCTTCTATTTTTTTTACAGGTAAGGAACATATGTTGCAGACGACTCTTAATATAGAGCCCGCTTATATTCTCTCTCTCTTATTTAAATCCTTATCTAGTGACGTAAGCTTATTATATTATGAGTGGCATCTCCAAAATCCATGTGACTAAAGTCAGTAAAATGAGCAATAATTTATGACTCTTTTGTGGGTAATAATTTATGACTTTGCGTATAGCTAACATCCTCCGTTTGGAATTATGAAAAGTTCTGCTTTTTTCTAAATCACATGTATATAGACACATTTTATTGTGTATATGCACTCATTTTCGTATGTAATTATAATTCAAACCATATAGTGTATGTTAAATATAGCGGTGCATCCATGTGTGTCCGCACCATTCGTGCGTAACTGTAAGAGACTATTCACAGATCACTAAATCTCATCTTCTATGTACTTGTTCCGATCCATATTAGTTGACTCAAATTTGTTTAAATTCGAATGTACTCTCTCCGTTTTAAAATATAAGATATTTTAAATTTGTAAAAAAAATATCTAAACTTCTTTATGTGTCTAGATTCACTCCAAACCGAAGTAAACCTATATACTAAAAGAAGCCTAGATACATTCGCTTCACAAAGCTAAAACATCTTATATTTTGAAATAAAGAGAGTATCTAACACTAAAACTTGACTAGATACATTTATTTTTAGATAAATCTACGATGAACTAATATTGGTCTGAGGGGGTAACAAAACCAAGAGGACCAGAAGATCTACTATCAATCACCATAAAGGAACGCATCTTTATTTTTTGATCGATCATAAGATATATGAAAAACATTTCAAGAATAACAGATACGGAGTACAAAAGAAAACCCATGCCGTCTTCAGCCCAAAAGTTGGCGAAATGTTTGAAAGACACATGCCTCCTCTTCAACCAATGGGCCTTATGGCTTAATGGGCTATTAGGTTTATCAACGACGTGGGAAAGTTTATTCCCTATGTTCTTATTCTGAATACCGGGACATAGCACCTTTTGGGGAAAAAAAAATATAACACCAACACAGGTGACTATAACCGGTAAAAATATCCCGGTGACTAATTATTGACTCAGCAACATTTATTTGTTATTGACCCGCTAAAAACTCTTCTTCGGTTCAGAAATAAGTATTGCATATTTGTCTAGATACGCATAAATTCAGGCGCAATTTTAGTGTGTAAATATGTGCATATTTAGAAAAATCTGCAACACTTATTTCCAAACAGAAGAAGTAATTATTAAAAATTATAACACCAACACAGGTGACTAACCGGTAAAAATATCCCAATGACTAATTATTGACTCAGCAACATTTATTTGTTATTGACCCGCTAAAAACTCTTCTTCGGTTCAGAAATAAGTATTGCATATTTGTCTAGATACGCATAAATTCAGGCGCAATTTTAGTGTGTAAATATGTGCGTATTTAGAAAAATCTGCAACACTTATTTCCAAACAGAAGAAGTAATTATTAAAAATTATCTGAGATTACATTCACAAAATTCTCAACATGATTTAATCTGGACTGAAAACAGCATTGCAACCGAGGTTTTCATTGACAAACAATCACGCATTGCGAATTAAAAGTACTCAATGTTTTCACGGAAAAAAAATTAAAAACTCCTTTTTCTATGTACATATTTATCTGCTGGACCACATATCCTATGGTTAAGCGTTATGTTTGCCCAAGAAAGGAATGAAAGCGTCGAGCGGTCAAACCAGAAACAGTGTTGGCATCGACAGTAATACTAGCAAAGGCCGTTCTTTTAGAATTAGGCGAAACCAAATCAGCTTCTCATACGGAGTACTACTAGTATTTAGCATGTTTTTCTTAGGAACAACTTTGGAAGAACACAACAACCTAGAACCTACTAAAGTTGAGCACTATCGGCGCTGCACGAGGAAGGCATGGCGCTGACTGTTGAACGAGTGGCTCGCTCACACTCAGCACCCAGTCAGCAGCCACCCATCGTACGCGGTGATAATAAGAGAGAAGAAACCCGGCACGAGCTGGGTCCAAACCCCTCACGCCTGAAACACATGGGGGAAGAAAAATTACCAATCTAAACCGCGGTCAAGAACTATACAACCTGAACCTGCAACTTGACGATTAATTAATTAGTCCTCTAACGTAACAAGAAGGCTCGTATTCTGCTCTAGTTCTTGTCAGGAATTTCGACGGTGATACAGATGATACCACTACTATCCCTTTGTATTTTTTTCGAAAAGGACTATCCCTTCATATAAATCCTAGTCGATGATGGCCTTGTTGGTCCCTGCATCGAAACCTTGAGACACTCGTGGGCGGCGTCCAAGCTTCTTTAGCAGGTAGCTGCATGTGAACCTGTCCTGCAATCAGCTCCCGGCTTCAGACCCTCGGTCTCTCCGCCGGGTCGCCGCTGAGCGTGACGATCCAGAGCTCCTCCAACCAAGCCGCGCGCACAATGAGGTTTCCCTCGGCGAGGACGGCCGGCGGGAGAGAGAGAGCGACGGCTCTTCCAATCATGCTGGAGGTCATACAAAAATGTTTGTACTGTTTTCAGCTGATGAAGAGGACGCATTGCTTCGCTCGTTGAGTAGGGCGCAGAGACGTACGTATGTCCGACGAACATCGGGAGTTAAGCCCTGACGAACGGGACAAGTCGCGGTTGTTTGACTCGCTGTGTTGTGATTTGCGATGGGTTGATCTGTGATTCTGTCTGCGGCTGCGTCATTGTATGATGTGATGTTTGGTGCTGTTTGGAGGATCTATGTAATTTTGGTCAGAACTGCCGCCGCCGCCGCCGCCGCATCTTACTGGAGTACTAAGAAAAAGTTACTACTACCTTAAAAAAACGGTGTGCTGATCGACAAATATATTTTCAGATCCAGCGGGAACGAAGCGAAACGACTGGAATCGGAACTACTAGCGCCCAGTCCCGCACCGGCAGCAGCAGCAGGCCAACAGGATTCCCGTCCACGAGAAACGAATGTTTTTTGTTTTGAGATCGATCGTGAATAGCAGCAGTAGAGAACAGAGCAGCGGCCATTGATTCATTTTTCTAGTGCGTCTGCAGCCTTTACGGACAGGCTGCACCGCCCGTGTGTTCCCAGCGGAGGCGGGAACAGGTGAGGGTCGGCCCCTTCTTTTTAGTTTCTTGGCCAGCTTTTCCCAGAAGCTATCCTCGACCAGCTTCTTCCAAAATTTTATCTTCAAAATTCGTTCAAACTTCTTAACTAGTAGTTACAATGTGAATTTAAAAGTATAAACGATTTTAGCAGATGAGATTCTGGGAGAAGCTGGTCGAGGGTAGCTTCTGAGAGAAGCTGGCCAAAAAGCTGAAAAGAAGGGGGCCCTAGTGGGAGTAATATATGTGGTAACATAGATGACACATAGACTAAAATGATAATATGGCAAACAATTAATAAAGTGAGAGACAAATGGAATAACATAATATGTTATCGTCACATCACACTTTTCAATTCAAAATGAGTCTACAAAATAATACTCTATATTACTACGCTGAGTTACTACCACTATAAAGGTAGTAAATTAGACTAGTAACATATGCATGTTACTAGTCTAAGTTACTATGACCAGCCTTAGCACGTCGTCATAGAGACAACCTCTCCAATGCATTATTTCTTAAGTGGTGTTTCTACATTTAATGATTTAGAGAACATGTATGCATATGATTGGTCTAACAATATTTTTTGCCTATATTTTTGTGTAAGAAGTGATTCTTAGCTAAATTACAACATCAATCTCTTTTCTCATTAACTATAGTGCCACATAAGCAAAATGTCTATGATATAAAGCTAAGAAACCCCCATTATAAATGATCTTAAGAAACAATCCATTAGAGTGACCGTTTCTTATAATATGTCGGTGCATATGATAACGGGCTAAGAAATGATCCACTGTGAAAGGCCTAACGATGTACATGTAGATCGGGTCAGGCATGGGCGGATCCTGCGTGGGGAAATTTTTGAGCAAAAAACTCTTATATAGTTTTTTACAAAACAAACTCTTATATAGTTGTACGGTGGATATATACTATACTAGTAGTATGTTTTCTCTAATATAGTATTTCCCCAACCACAAACTAAGTGAAAAATTTATAGTTTACTTTCGCCGCTCGGAGATAAGTGTCACAGATTGGTCTAGATATACATGTACTTAGTCATGTTTTAGTGTGCATCAAGTATCTAAATAAACCAGTGACCCTTATTTCTGAACGAAAAATGTGTAGCCTAAGTTGCAAGTGGCCCATTAGGCAGTAGCCCCTGTATATTTTTTTAAGAAACATTTCTACCATTAAAAAATTTGTGTGATGATCTTGTGATATTTATTCCTTATCTGTTCAAAAGAAAAATCCTTATAGACTCAATCATCACATTTTTCTATTCGAGGAAAAGATAATCCAAGCATTGGAACTGATAAAACCACACGGGACTGGGTGGCATCGAAGTGCTGGAATATATAGAATTCTATTTTTTATCTTGTTTTTTGTAATCTCTATCACCTTTTAAGATATTTTTATCAAAAAAATCTAATATATTGTCCTACAATACATAAATGACCTTCATGTTTCGTATTAGTTAAAATTTATACACCCAAAGATGAAATCATGGATCCGTCCCTCAGGTCGGGTGCCCATGGAGTTCGTCGGTTTTTTTCATCCGGCATCTCGCGTCTTGGGGGGTGCACGCACTTGCGAGCACAGTAGAAGCGGGTTTGGCCGCTCGGGCACCTCTTATCTGGCGTCGAAGTTGCCACGGAGCTCGTCTAGCCACCGTTGACACCCACGCATGGTGGTTTGTGGTGGCGGTGATGCAGATTTGGTCGAAGATATCTCGGCGATCTTCCTTTTCTATGCCTACGCCCACTGGCGGACGCACGGGTCGGGCCGGACGGGCCGTGGCCTACCCAGATTTTTTGCTAAAGAAAACTATACCCCTAATCTTCATGGACCGAGCGAGGCAGCGAGCGAGCAGTTGCGGAGGCGACATACCTAGCTGACTAGCTCCGGCAGTGTAACATCCCAGCATTTAGGACCTAACGAAGGGTAGATTAAGGAATATGGAATGTTGCATGCACCTATTTGTGAAAATGAGGATAAAATTTTCGCCAAATAAAAACCTAAGTGATCAATGTTTCTTTCATACTTTGAGATTAGGTTTAGTCTTAAAGGATGATTGTTATAAACTTTGAGATGATCTTAAGGAGTTATGTGTTTTCAAATGAATTTGAAAACATTAGACTTGAGTGTTTGAATTATAATTCAAATGAATTAGATATAAGTTTTGAATCTTAATTCAATTAAGAGATAAATATTACAACGTGAGTTCTATCTAAAGAAAAACAATAATGAATATAAATTTTATTTCTTATCATTAATATATAATCAAGTTATAAAATTATAACTTATTTGAATCATACACATAACTTGCAAAAGTAAATATACAAAGAATAGGAATATTCTTTATTAATAATAATATAATCTTTATTACAATTGAATAAAATAAAGATTACAAGAATAATAAAAGAAAGTTACAAAAGAATAAGAAAATTACATTGGAATATTTACTAACTATCCTATATCTAATATAAACTAAATCTTCATCTTTGCCTTTGTACCTGCAAAACAAAGACTAAATAAAAACAAAAGAAGATTAGTGTTAGTATTATTTCTCTTAGACATGTCAGTGAAATGTACTTGACAAATTCATCATTGAGACATTTAAAAGAGGGGCAAGTTTCACCAATATGAAAGAATTCATCTTTCATAAATTCAAAGCCATAAGTCAAATGACAGCCAAGAGGGACTAATTCACCAGCCAAGAGTAAGTTCAATTTTTTTTAACATATCCACAAGTGCATAGCAAGCACACAGGCAGGACACACACCAGCATGAATGTGGTGTGTTGTCAAGCTCACAAAGCAACCCAATCTCACCAAAACCACAGCATGGTCGTGGGAGGCACAAGTGCATCTCTCCACTACACAGCACACAAGAACAACAAGTGTAGAAAGCGGCTAAACCAAGCACCATAGCCAGCAACCACACCAACTAAGGATCAACCAAACATCACCGGGATGGTGACATAAGGAGGGTGATGGATCAGGTGGACATCAAGATCAAGCCCAGGAGTTAGGATGAGCAGTCTAGCTCAAGAGCAAGCACAGGAATCCAGCAGATCAAGATCATCACCAACTTATTCCACACACAGCAAGATTCTGTGATGAGTTTCATAAAACCTTCACATAATCTAATCATATTATTCAGAGAGAAGCATGTGTTGTTTTATAAAAAAAACCTCAAAAAGCACCCAAGTGGGGTAAATCCATCATAGGGAGTTCTGAAACTCTAAAAGACAAACAACAAAGTACCAAGATCCAACCAGAGCTCAGAGCAACATCCTTGCTCTGGTTGTCCAACTATATTTTACCATTCAATCATGCAAATACCTATGATCTATTTCTAGGCACATCCCTAAAGGAAGGGTAGCACCTTAGGAACAAATCCCTAGGATCCATAACATGATCTAGCTCACTATCATTTTTCCAAGCCTTGATTCAATAAAGAATAGCTGGTACCACTACCAGGACTATCTAGATGAATCAATTAGGTAAGATCTAAATCCCTAAGCCTCAGACCAACATCATTGGTCTTAGGGAATTCAAATAAAAGCATTTCTATTTATCTTTCAAAGCCAAGATTGTCTTAAACATAAACTAACCAAATCCATGCTTCAGAATCAAACTTGTGAGCCATACATGATGGTGTCACAAGAGCAATTCAATATGAATCAGGAAAGACAGTAAATCATCATAGATTCAGACAATCAACTAAATAATCATCTTCCTTTTAGCACAGGAATCATAACTAGGAGATTCCTATGTTAAACTTCACTTTTAAGATCACGATGAACTCAAACCACGTGTTAATTCCCAAGCTAACAACACTAAGACAGTAGCTGTATCTTAGCATAATCATGACCATGAATCAAATAAACAGTGGAAATTTATCAAGTCATTGGCTTTACCAAGCATATTTCCCAAACAACTACATCATCTGAATCATATGCAATTCAAGCATCAAATCATCTAGTAAGCCACCAGAAACATCAACTATCATTTTAAAGAACAAGCCTCAGGCCAATAATCATTTAGCATGAATACAGATTAACCAAACATGATTCAAATCATCCAGTACATGAACAAGCACATAGCAGGAACCCTAAATGGATGATCATCTTAATCTGAATCAGACAATAGACAGAGAGGACACTGCCAGCCTCTAGCATCAAATCAACAAGTATAGAAAGCACCGGGGGGAAGAATCAAACTTACCATAGGTCCTCGCTGAAGAAATTGAAGAGGAAGCAGATTGGCCGAACCCATGGCGGCAGGGAGCACCAGTGGCGCAACTGCACCGACCACGGCGGCCACAACAACACACGAATCCACCACACCACCACAGGCGAGACCACGACGGCGGTGGCAGCACTTGAACACATGCCAAAACCCAAACCCTAGGGTTCAGAGAGGCATCGATCCATTGCAGGAGAGCCTAGGCTCAAATCCAATTGGATGGAACGAACGAGCATCGTCAACAACCCCAATTGCACCACGGCGGCGACCAGGACGGCCGACGGCGGCGGCAATCGCCGGTGGCGGCATCGCCGGCCACGGGATCAGGTCAAAGGAGGAAAGGATAAGATCGAGGGAGAGAGAGGGAGTGAGGAGTGGGCCGAGCTAGGTAAAACCCTTCGGGGTGGTCCTTTTGTCTAAAACTAAATGGGCTACTAGGGCCCAATAAGAATAATCAGCCCAGAAACAATTCCAGGCCCGTTTTTATATACAAAAAAAGACCAAAATACCCCTAGACTTAAATAAATTCTAGAAAATAAAATATAAGTCCAAAAATTATAAATTAAATACTTTTAGATTCACAATAATCCACTCTATCCAAAAAAATAAGATATAAAATTTTGGACATTCAAATTTTTATACATATTTTGTAATTTAAATATTCCTTATGGAATTTTACAAAATTATTGAAAGATGATAAAAATAAATAAAAATCACTTTCATGATGTATTAATATTGTAGTATTTTAGTAAAATACTAAATAAATATTTAATCACCATTTTTAAGGTATAATTGATAATTCCTAAAAGAATTATTAAATTAATAAAAGTCAAATAAAAAGGAAATAAAATAAACTAATTCAATATATGGTATAAATATTAAAAATTAATATTTATAAACACTTTATTAAAAGGCACCTTATATAGGGAAAATGCATATAGAATTAAATAATGTATTACATTACTTGCATAATCATTTTGCTTCTTTAAATATTGTCCTTACCGGGCAATAATGATGTTTTGTAGAACTAGAAGCTCAAGGTCCAGTGCAAGCATCAGACTTCACTCCCTTGCCATCACAAGGCAAGTTCATCACTTGCTCATGTTGTCAACACCCGGATTTTTAATCCCAGATGCGTGTTATGCCATTTATCGCAATCCCAGGATTACCATTTTTGCGAGACATAACAGATTTGGATACCATAGTACATAATCCATTACAAACCATACATAAGGTCTTACACAAATGAGGATCTCAAGATCTAGTTCTTAATACAATTCAAGTAGCGGAAATACGTAATCATAAAGGTAGCGTAGGCGAAGCTCCATCTTCGGGGTCACAGGCAATGTTGACGGTGGGAGATGATCCTAGTTGTCGTAACCTTCCTGGGGTCCTTCGTCCTAGTACTCTTCTTCATAGTCTGGCCACGGGAATAGCCAGGGACAAAGCCATGAGTACTCTTTAAGTACTCGCAAAATAATACTAACAAGTGAAGGGGGTTTTTGTAGTAGGACACTAAGCTCTAGGGTTGTTTTGCAAAAAGCCAGATTTACTTCTACTAAGTTCAGAAGCAAGAAAAGCTAGTTGAAATTTTATAACACCTAAGTGGGAACTTGTATTTCATATCACAACTCGGTTGTGGTCAATTCAAAATTTCAATTCATTTCATAAGTCATTTTGAAAACATCTGACGGGGGAACAGTATGGCCACTCCAACTGTCCATAACCGCGGACACGGATATACGAATAGTTTGACACTCTACAGAGATTGTACACTTTCACCACAACATTCGATACATCCGTCAGGAACAAATCCTGAATTCACCATACTCAGTATGCGGATAATCAATCCTAACCTTTCAATTACACGTCCTAGTATAGGCACCTCTCCTATGAGTTTGGCCTCCCAACCATGACCAACTGTCATCTTGGGTACTACACAGGTGGAAAATCTTCACAAGGTAGCCTCAGCTCAGACCTTGGCCGTGAGGGAACCCATACTAAAGTATATAAGTTTCCAGTCAAGCCCTACCAAAATTTTGGGTATTGTGGTTGTACGGTAAATTTGGAATGGTTATCGCATCTAGACAACCATCGGTTTTATAAAGGGCTAAGGCTCATGCCTTAACATTTTCATCATCCAAATCATCTGGTGTTCGGAAACACATGTCAAAACATTTTAGTAGAATGACTCATCATTCCAAGATTTTCATAACCATTTTCACCAAGTATTCCCAGCTAAAGTTGATCAAGTTTTATGCTTAGCACTAGCATCTACAAGTGGGGTAAGTACTAATGAGGGGTGGTAATTAAGGGGAGATTAATTGAGTTCAATCTCATGCCTTAGGATGACATCAATATTATCTAGCTTAGGCCAAATTTTATGCTCTTTATACAACCTTCGATTATCTTCCTAGAATCTACAAGTTACTTGAGTAAACTCTAAGAGAAAGCTTTGATAAAGAAATAAAGTATAAAGCTTGCAAGTAAAACTAGGATTGGGTTATCAAGTGGGTATGATCACATATGCTTAAGGCATATAGTTGGCATGCTAACAAGCAAGTATTTGCTTGCATAATTGCAAGTATAAGCTTGCTAAAGTAGGGTATCTTGCAAGTGTTAGCTTGCCTTGTGCAGAGCAGTGGTTGAAGTTCTCCTCGGCTTCTTCTTCGTAGTATCCTCCTTCCTCCTCATACACTTGGTCGGTACTAGCGTCTATAAATAAATACGAGGTACACAATCACCAAACAATACTTAACTACTTTCAATCATCACACAAAAGGGTTCTATAGATGATCTAGCATCATCACTAACATTCAAGATTAAAGCTTTTGTATTATTTATTTTATTTTTAGAAAAGTAATTTCTACTCATTGAAAAACTACTTAAGATTTAATATTCTCCAACTCAAACATGGGATCATGTTGACACATGTCATCACCACATATTTCAGTACATGGGAATGTGATTTAAAGTGGTGTCACAATTTAATAAGGTTTAACCTTTTATTTCAATTAAATAAAGTGACTAGAAATGCCTATGTGGCATTCTTTTATTACTTGAACATTATTTCTATAAGTAAACCCATATGTTTTTATATATTATGAAAGGGATGATCAAATGTGATTTTTGAGAGTTGGAATCAACTCAAAATCTATTATGGTTAAAATTGGAAAAATGTTTGAACGCTGAAAAGCTTTTGACTTGTTATTTTTACCAAGGTTGATCTATAGATCCAAATGATTTGAATCCAACGGGCTTGGATTAAACATTTCAACACCTTTCTAAAAAAATTGGTTTCATGCAATTTGTTTCACTGAATCGAGGTAGGTTGATTTTTGAAACTAGGTACAGAACTGAGTTTGAATGAAAATAGAAAAAGCTAAATTCAAACGAGTGGGCTGCCCGGGAAGGGTTATTGGGCCGGCCCAGTGTCACTCCATAGCCGGCGCAATCGACGGGGTCTACTGGTCGATGGCTCATAAAGCATAAGCGATGCAGGCGATGTGGTGCGTTGGATTAGAATGAAGATCGACGACTGAGGGTCGTCGGCGACGATGAACTAGTCACCGGCGAGCTCGAACCCTAGCGGCTCAGTGGGGCGCATATGGGGCAAACCGAGGCTCCAGTGACAACGGCGAGGTGGGCAAACGACGAAGTCGATGACGGCGAACTCAGGGGTGGTCACGGCAGCTCCGGGGTTGGTCGAAATCAACGACTCCCTTCTTCTCCAGAGGCGGCCTGCTCCGGCGCAATTTCGGTGAGCTGCTTCTCCTCGTGCTCCGACTAAGGGATGGAATGGTCAGTGAGGTGAGGGGAGTGAGATGGTGTGAAGAAATCGAGCGGGGGTCGTCTCCTTTTATAGGCTCGACGGCAAGACCGAGAGGGATGGGCAGGCGACGGTGGCGACATGGCTACGGGCGGCTAGAGGCATGGTTGCGGCTGGCGATCGACGGGCGGTCTCCTGGCGATGCTCTAAGGCTTAAATGCGCGTGTAGGGGCGGTGACAATTGGTCGGGAACGCGCGATGCTCTGCGAGGCAGAGGCGGGGAACTCTGCGGCGAGCGGTGGCTACGGGGTACGGGCGGTGAAACAATCATGTGTGGTGGTCTCCTAGGATGGTGGGGTGCATGCTGGCGGGCGGCGAGGGCTCGAGGTGGTCGGGTTGCGTGGGAACGACGCGTGCTCTGCGGTGCGCGTCGGCATGGTCGACAGCGGTACGGGCGCGGCGTTCCTGGCTGTTCTGGTCGCTGTCTCCGAGCTAGGGCTGGTCGAGAGGGGGCGGTGAGGCACGAGCTACCTCCCAGACAAGGTTGGCACGGCTAGTTCTTCTCCTAGCTTGCTGTCCACACTTGGGTGACATGGGTGCTCTCGGCCTGCTCACCATTGATGACAATGGCCAGCTTACAGTGGTGCTAGAGATTAATTAAGGTTGCTAGATGATCTACTAAGGCTAGTTGTAACCAGAGAGGGAACAAGGTTGGCTCAAAACACTGCTCAACATAGTGTTTTTGATTTTGTTGATTTGCATCTGTAACCTGTTTGATGAAATGGCCGCATGAACTTAAGTTTTGAATTTTGAAAAGATGTTGGTGGGTGTGCTAGGCATGTACTGGGGAATCTGTGGATGCTTGGGTTTTGAAAATTGAGCTTGTTTGCGTGGTTTTTGAAATAGTGGGATCTTCCCATATGAAATAGATTCAATTTTAAACTGTCATTTAAACTAAGCATTTGAATGTTTTTGGATGATCACAAAGTGGGCCTTGGTACCTTGTTATGAGTACTATCTAGGGATGCAAAGATCCATACTTGTTTCTATTAAGTTATGAAAGTTAGGGATAGCCAAAGTAGGCATGGGAGTTAAATTGGCCAAAGTGACCATTCACTTAATTTGTTTGTTTTGACTTGTTTGTCTTTGGGAAAAGTTTGGGGATTGTTTAGATGATGTTTATTTCACCTAAGAATCATTTTACAAGCAAATAAACACAGAATCATGGCAATTCAAAAGAATCCAAATTTTAATACACACACATATGAATGCTTTCATATTTTTAGTTGGAAAAGTTTTTGTTAACCCTAATTTTGATGATTAGAGTTTGATGATCTAAGTTTAATATTTTTGGGATGTTACACATGTCCTTTGAAGAGTCTTTATCAAAGTATTTGCAAATTGTGTGTTATCATATATGCTATAAAAGAAAGAAAATATTATTTTTACCAATAAATAAATCATAGATATCATCCTAAGTGATGATATAATGGAGCAATAGAACGTAGTGTTCTAATTGCAATGATGGTAATCAAGTAGGGACTTAATAACCCCTGACATCAGTGATTCTGGCGTCGTATATTACGTGTTAGCCATGAGATTTGGAATGGGCCAGAGAAGTCAGTTGTATCTTCTTTCTCTCGCATGAAGCCGGATGTGCAGGTCGTGGCTGTTATCCTCGTAACGTGCATATTAGTTGGTAATTCGTAGAGGATATGCAGCATATGGGTGGGAACCCTCATCGTCCCACGATAGTTCTGGCATCTAACGGTTTGTACAAACCATTGCCGTAATTCATTATGTGGGCATGGTGTACACCAAGGAGGCATGCAGTGTCGCGAAGGGGCGTTGATTGGCTTGGACCAACCATGGGCCCCACATCATGGAATTGTGGGCGGAAAATGCCGGTTGTGCAACAAGGAGTTGATCTCTCATGGGTAAAGTAACGCACCTCTGCAGAGTGTAAGAACTGTAACTTGTTACTCCCTGTTCTGGGAAAGAGCTATGAACACGGCAGGAAAGGAACTCCATGAAAGTTCTGGTCAACCTGTGAAGGCTTATTGTCATAGTTTTTCAGAATAAAATCAATCTTTGAAGAAAGATTTACAAATACTGCATAGTGCCAAGGATTTATAATCCGAGGTGGTAGTTAGATCATCAAACTTCCCACCTTGCATATAATGAACTTGTTGGGTAACGTTGTTACTCATTCTTTCCTTTGATCCCTTGCTTAGACTCTGAGGATCCCGAAGACGTGCCAATGTATGCAGCCGAATGCCAAGAAGATGTGTTCTACGAGGAACCTGATCTGTCCGGAGGAGTTGAAGGAGTGGATTACGAGATCCGCTACGGTGTCGATGAGAACGAGTCCAACTAAGTACCTAGTTAGTAGTAACCAACGGAGCCGAGCAGCATGAACTCTATAGAACAAGCTGCTGAGCTCAACTCCTAGTCGGAGTTGCTACTTTTAAATTCCGCTGAACACTTTATATTTTGGTTTGTAAGTTGGATCTTTCGGAAGTCTTGAACTTTCGGTATTGTAATAATAATAATAATACTAATGTGTGTACTTTTGTAATATGGACCCGCAATGTTTCTGTTGTACCACTCTGAGGGATGTGAAATTTAGGGAACGGTGTTCTGTGGATGTCATGTCAATGACTATAGTGTACTACACATGCAGTGGTATGCTGGGTCACCGCAGTTGGTATTAGAGCAAATTGCTTTGACCTTAGGTTGGAAACCTAGTAAATGGTATTACCTATAGGAAGGTTGGTAACGATAAAGAATTCTCTAAAAGTAATATAATGGGTACTCAAATGAGAATATTCCGTTATATTTTTTTTAGTGCGATAGTTCTTTGTTATGATGCAATATATCATTGGATACTAATCAAAATTATTTTTCTGATATACAGAGATATGGCACCAAAGTTTCCAAAACAGACTTTTGTAAGGAAAGAGGAGACTCTTGATGATTATCAAGGATCATTTACAGACTAACTTTGTCAACTTTTAAAGCTCTTTAGTTGTCCAACTAGAATTCCAGTGAACACTATCACTTACCTTGATGGCCGGATGTTATCCAAGTATCGTGTGAGTATCCAACTTCCAGAGAAGCTTGGATTATATCATGATCTACCCATAGGAGAAGGTAGGAGTCATTTAGCATCCTATCATGTCGCTGTTGTGGAGGCGATAGCTAATATCCGGGAGCAGAAAACCAAGGAGCTAGAAGGTAGCATACTCTCTGTGATACCTCATGATTCTATAGACTCGGAGCCTATACCGGATCATCTTACTTTGGTTAATAAGCATCCTAAGTTAGCTTCCAAGTTTATGGATAGATACCGAACACTCGTTGCGTCTTTTTATAAGACCCATCGATTGATTGTTGAAGACAAAAATGATATGTTAGAAGATCTAACTGATCCGGAAAGGAGGAAGCAGTTAGCATTCCAGTTAGAGAAGGAAGCAAGTAATAGGGCAACACCTATCTTTAAGGATATACCTATAGATCCTGAATCTTTTATGCCATATCCTTATTCACCAAGACCGGAACCTATATATGATCCTACTATGGATATGTGGTATGCAGTACCACAGGGCTCAGAGGATGGTTCTGATTCAGAACACTCTATTGAGAATTCGGATGGTTGGAGAATGGGATCATATAATGGATCTCATGAATACCAGATGTCCATAGATGGTTCTGACAGGAATGTTGGACAATCTAGTTGGATGGGTGCAAGAATGAACCCTAATAACAGTAGTAGAAATACCATGTCAATAGATGATCAGGATGAAGAAGAAGATCCTGAGGAGAGATTGTTTGAATCATCAACATCTTCTCAAAACCCAGGGAATATACATTATCCAGTGTTTAACTATCTTGGCCACGAGAGAACCTGGGAGGCAGCAGGATCTGTGTATCCAGTTGACAACTCAAGAAATGAAGCTTAGGAGATGCAGGACAGAGATAATGTTGAATATGTTTCTGAAGACTTCTCAGCTGAGCTGGACGGAGTCAATATGCTCAGGTTGAGTAATGACTGAAGTCCTGATACTTCAGATACAGAGTATGTTCCTTCTGGAAGGCCATATGTTCCACAAACTATGCGACGGACAACACGTCATCATGGTTGGACATCGGGCATGTACGATGAGCGTAGTTACTATTAGAAGAAGACAATTAGTTAGTAGTATCAAGTACCGTGTATTGTACCCCAAGTAATAAGGTAGTTTTGTAATTATACCCATATGGTATATGTTGTAAGGACTTTGTATCATTATGATAGTATGTAAAATATGTGAAATGCATATTTGGATTTTCTTTGGATCTTCATTGTGTGACTAGTTCTGTGCGTAAAGTCGAGCTCAGAACACATGTGCATGATGTAATTATGAGTATTCTCTTTATGTTGCAGGACTAGAGGGTCATGGATACGGGTGTAGGAATGGAAACTGAGCAACAGCGGATGGAGCGAGAGGCCAAGGAAAAGGCCGATGCAGATACAGCAAACCAAGAAGCATTACCACCACCACCAATGAGGCCGTTAATGGAGCAGAACTTTATTCAATGCATGCAAATGATGCAAGAGAACCAGAACAAGTTCATGGAAGAATTGATGGGGCGAGAAAATCAGAGGGCACCTGAAGGTGGAGGAGTGAGTCTATCGGATTTCCAGAATGCAAGACCGTTACCTTTTGCATCAGCTCCTGAACCAATGGATGCAGAAGACTGGCTAGCAGATACTGAAAGGAAGCTGAAAACTGTAGGTTGCAATGATGAGGAGAAATTGAGGTATGCAACTCATCTTTTGACTGGACCTGCAGCAACATGGTGGGAAAATCAGTTAGCCATGCAACAACCAGGAAGAGAGTTTACCTGGGAAGAGTTCAAGCAGAGATTCTGTGAATATCATGTTCTAGAAAGTGTTATGGAGTTGAAGCGGAGAGAATTTGAGGAGCTTCAGCAAGGATATACTAGTGTCATGAAGTACATACGGGAGTTTAGTCAACTGTCTCGCTATGCCGAGGAGGATGTCAATACTAAAGAAAAGCGGAAGAAGCGTTTCCTGCATGGATTAAATCCATTTGTGAAGATGCAGCTAAGGTTAGTCAATAAGCAAACTTATCAGCAGTTGTTGGATGCAGCCATTACTTTTGAAGATGACTACAAGAATGTCCAAGAGGACCGGAGGAAGAGAGCCAAGAAGGAAACTAAGAGAATTCAGGCAAGCAAACCTAAACCCAACCTGCAGTTCAAACCTCGGAATAGAAATTATGGCAACAATAATAATAACAATAACAAGGGCAATGGTGGAAAGTAACCCAATCCGAGAAGGAATGTTATCTGTAACAATTTTGGAATTCCAGGTCATTTCCAGAGGGAATGCAAAAAACTTGTAGTGATATGTTACGGTTGTGGTCAGAAGGGGCATATCAAGCCAGATTGTCCGAGCAAACCACCTGGAGGATGGCCTACCAAGGGAGGAGGATAAGCCAGTAGAGGAAATGGACATCCCAATAAAGGGAAATAATGGCAAGAACAATAATGGCAAGAGGAACCGACCGACCGGGAAACTGAATTATGCAACCCTCGAGGAGGTGGATAATTCGGAGCATGCAGTGATAGGTACGCTCAATATCCTTACCAATCTTGGAAAAGTTCTATTTGATACTGGTGCAACTACTTCATTCATTTTTGAAGAATTTTGTGATAAGTTTGGGATTAGAAGGGCAACGTTAGAAAGTCCTATGATCGTAGTTACGGCAGGAGGGAATGTGATTGTACGCCACATAAAACAAGATCAGGTTATCTCGATCTGTGGTTGTACATATTTCGCAGACCTTTATGTGATTCCTTTGAAGGAAATTGCAGTAGTGTTGGGGATGGATTGGATGATGGAACATGGAGCTTAGATAAATTGTGAGGAGAAAACTGTTTCAATCAAAACTCCAAGTGGAGCAAAGATAGTTTATCAAGCAGATAAGCACAGTCATAGCATGGTGGATCTACAGTTGAACTCAATTAAAGAGGTCAAATTGAAAGAGATTCCTGTAGTTAATGAATTCCAAGATGTTTTTCCAACGGAGTTACCGGGAATGCCACCAGACCGGGAGATAGAGTTCACCATTGAATTAATACCTGGTACAACACTAATAGATCAAGCACCATATAAGATGGGACCCAAAGAGTTGAAAAAACTCAAGGAGCAAATTGATGAGTTAGTTAGAAAAGGATCTATTCAGGAAAGTGTATCTCCATGGGGAACACCAGTAATCTTTGTGGATAAAAGAGATGGTGGAAGACGCATGTGTGGTGATTATAGAAAATCTAAACAATGTGACTATCAAGAATAAGTATCCTTTACCAAGAATTCAAGATTTGTTCGATCAAGTGAAAGGAGCTGGAGTATTTTCAAAGATCAATTTAAGATCTGGATACCATCAAATAAAAATCAAAACGGAAGATGTTCCAAAAACAACATTTGTCTCTAGGTATGGACACCATGAGTATCTGGTAGTACCATTTGGATGGACCAATGCACCAGCAATATTCATGAATCTGATGAACAAGATCTTCATGCCATATTTGGACAAGTTTTTCATAGTCTTTATTGATGATATTTTGATATATTCCAAGGATAAGGAAGAGCATGCTGATCATTTGAGAATAGCATTGCAGACTTTAAGAGAACACAAAATCTATGCTAAGTTCAGTAAATGTGAATTTTGGCTTGATGAGGTAGAATTCCTCGGTCATGTGATCAGTAAAGATGGAATTGCTATGAATCCATCTAAAGTTTAGTCGGTACTAGAGTGGAATGCACCGACCAATGTGAAGCAAATTCGAGGTTTCTTAGGAATGGCTGGTTATTATCGGAGATTCATTGAAGGTTTCTCCAAAATAGCTGGACCAATGAGCAAGTTATTAAGGAAGAATACACCATTCAAGTGGGATGAGAAATGTGAAGCAAGTTTCCAATAGTTGAAGACTAGATTAACCATAGCTCCAATCTTAGCAGTCCCTGAAACAGGGAAGGACTTCACAGTATACTATGATGCGTCTAAAGAAGGTTTGGGTTGTGAATTAATGCAAGATCGGAAAGTGATTGCTTATAGTTCAAGACAGCTGAAACCACATGAAGTCAACTATCCAACTCATGATTTAGAGTTATCAGCAGTAGTTTTTGCACTAAAGGATGGAGGCATTTTCTTTATGGAGCCAGATGTGAGTTATACACTAACCAGAAAAGTCTCAAATATTTCTTCACTCAAAAGGAATTGAACATGAGGCAGAAGCGTTGGTTGGAACTAATCAAGGATTATGACTTAACAATCAATTACACCCCAGGAAAAGCAAATGTTGTAGCAGATGCTTTAAGCAAAAAAAGTGTAAATATTTAGCCAAGCAATAGGGAGTTACCAAAAGAGTTACAAATGGACTTGGAAAGATCAGAACTTCAATTCATCAGAACAGAGGTTCTTGGAGGATTAGCTACTATGCAGGTAGTTGCAGAGCAGAACAGTGATCTTAAGCAAGAAATTTTTAGACATCAAGAAGAAGATCCTTTTCTTGCTGAGGAAATTCGGAGGATATCTCAAGGGCAAAAATCAGTTTTTCGCCTTGGAGATTATGGGTCTTTATGGTTTCAAGAATGTCTATGTGTTCTAGATGTGACTGAGATTAGAAATGTCATACTCAAAGAAGCACATGATACACCATATTCTATACATCCAGGGAGTACCAAGATGTATATGGACTTGAAAAAACTATTCTGGTGGAATGACATGAAAAGAGATATTGCTAAATATGTATCTGAATGCCATACTTGTCAAAGGGTGAAAGCTGAACATCAAAGTCCAGCAGGACCATTACAACCCTTGGAAATTCCTGAATGGAAATGGGAGGAAATAGGTATGGACTTCATTACAGGATTGCCTATGACACCAAAAAGGAAGGATATGATATGGCTAATTGTGGACAGACTCACTAAGAGCGCACATTTTATTCCAGTGAATCAAAAGGATCATGCCGAGAAGTTAGTTGAAGTATATGTCAAAGAAATAGTAACTAAGCATGGAGTACCCAAAAAGATCGTAACGGGTAGGGGATCCGTGTTTACTTCGGCATTTTGGAAGCAATTGCATGAAGCACTTGGTTCAAAGTTATATTTCAGCACGGCATATCATCCAGATGCAGGAGGTCAAACTGAAAGAACAAATCAAATACTAGAATACATGCTAAGGGCTTGTGCACTAGATTTTGGAGGAACATGGGAAGATCATCTACCATTAGCAGAATTTTCTTATAATAATAGCTATCAGAGTAGTCTGAAGGCAGCTCCATATGAGGTTCTGTATGGAAGGAAGTGTAGATCACCAATATGTTGGTATGAACTTGGAAGCAGCAAAGAGTTTGCGCCAGATTATATCAAGGAAAGACAAGATATCATTGATAAGAGCAGGGATAGACTAGAAATAACCCAGAGCAGGCAGAAAAGTTATGCGGATCAAAGTCGAAGATCATGGCATCCAAAAGTAGGAGATATGGTCTATTTGAAAGTAAGTCCAATGAAAGGAGTAAAAATATTCAGAGTTAAAGGGAAATTGAGTCCAGGACACATCGGACCATTCAAGATACTGAGTCAAAATAGAACTATAGCTTATGCTTTAGAGTTACCATCAAGATTAGCTCAAGTGCATAATGTTTTCCATGTATCACAACTTCGTAAATGTTTAAAAGTTCCAGATGATGCAATCACACATCAAGAGATAGAACTACAAGCAGACATGACCTATATTGAAAGGCCTTGTAAGATTTTGGAAGAAAACTTGAAAAGATTAAGGAACAAAGCAATTAAATATTGCAAGGTACAGTGGGAACATCACCCTGAAAGGGAAGCCACATGGGAGAAAGAAGAGGATTTAAGAAAAGCTTATCCAAAACTATTCAGGTACATCTCCACAAACTTTGGGATGAAGTTTAATTTAAGGGGGGGAAGTCTGTAACATCCCAACATTTAAAACCTAACGAAGGGTAGATTAAGGAATATGGAATGTTGCATGCATCTATTTGTGAAAATGAGGGTAAAATTTTCGCCAAATAAAAACCTAAGTGATCAATGTTTCTTTCATACTTTGAGATTAGGTTTAGTCTTAGAGGATGATTGTTATAAACTTTGAGATGATCTTAAGGAGTTATGTGTTTTCAAATGAATTTGAAAACATTAGACTTGAGTGTTTGAATTATAATTCAAATGAATTAGATATAAGTTTTGAATCTTAATTTAATTAGGAGATAAATATTACAACTTGAATTCTATCTAAAGAAAAACAATAATGAATATAAAGTTTATTTCTTATCATTAATATATATAATCAAGTTATGAAATTATAACTTATTTGAATCATACACATAACTTACAAAAGAAAATATACAAAGAATAGGAATATTCTTTATTAATAATAATATAATCTTTATTACAATTGAATAAAATAAAGATTACAAGAATAATAAAAGAAAGTTACAAAAGAATAAGAAAATTACATTGGAATATTTACTAACTATCCTATATCTAATCTAAACTAAATCTTCATCTTTACCTTTGTACCTGCAAAACAAAGACTAAATAAAAACAAAAGAAGATTATAGTGTTAGTATTATTTCTCTTAGACATGTCAGTGAAATGCACTTGACAAATTCATCATTGAGACATTTAAAAGAGGGGCAAGTTTCACCAATATGAAAGAATTCATCTTTCATAAATTCAAAGCCAGAAGTCAAATGACAGCCAAGAGGGACTAATTCACCAGCCACGTGAAAGTAATCTCGTAAGAGTAAGTTCAAATTTTTTGAACATATCCACAAGTGCATAGCAAGCACACAGGCAGGACACACACCAACATGCATGTGGTGTGTTGTCAAGCTCACAGAGCAACCCAATCTCACCAAAACCACAACACAGCCGTGGGAGGCACAAGTGCATCTCTCCACTACACAGCACACAAGAACAGCAAGTGTAGAAAGCAGCTAAACCAAGCACCACAGCCAACAACCACACCAAGGATCAACCAAACATCACCAGAATGGTGACATAAGGAGGGGGATGGATCAGGTGGACATCAATATCAAGCCCAGGAGTTAGGAGGAGCAGTCTAGCTCAAGAGCAAGCACAAGAATCCAGCAGATCAAGATCATCACCAACTTATTCCACACACAGCAAGATTCTGTAATGAGTTTCATAAAACCTTCACATAATCTAATCATCTTATTCAGAGAGAAGCGTGTGTTGTTTTATAAAACAAACCCTCAGAAAGCACCCAAGTGGGGTGAATCCATCATAGGGAGTTCTGAAACTCTAAAAGACAAACAACAAAGTACCAAGATCCAACCAGAGCTCAGAGCAACATCCTTGCTCTGGTTGTCCAACTATATTTTACCATTCAATCATGCAAATACCTATGATCTATTTATAGGCACATCCCTAAAGGAAGGGTAGCACCTTAGGAACAAATCCCTAGGATCCATAACATGATCTAGCTCACTATCATTTTTCCAAGCCTTGATTCAATAAAGAATAGCTGGTACCACTACCAGGACTATCTAGATGAATCAATTAGGTAAGATCTAAATCCCTAAGCCTCAGACCAACATAATTGGTCTTAGGGAATTCAGATAAAAGCATTTCTATTTATCTTTCAAAGCCAAGATTGTCTTAAACATAAACTAACCAAATCCATGGTCTAGAATCAAACTTGTGTGCCATACATGATGGTGTCACAAGAGCAATTCAATATGAATCAGGAAAGATAGTAAATCATCATAGATTCAGACAATCAACTAACTAATCATCTTCCTGTTAGCACAGGAATCATAACTAGGAGATTTCCTATGTTACACTTCACTGTTTGAGATCATGATGAACTCAAACCACATGTTAATTCCCAAGCTAACGACACTAAGACAGTAGCTGTATCTTATCATAATCATGACCATGAATCAAATAAACAGTGGAATTTATCAAGTTACTGGCTTTACCAAGCATATTTCCCAAACAACTACATCATCTGAATCAGATGCAATTCAAGCATCAAATCATCTAGTAAGCCACCAGAAACATCAACTATCATTTTAAAGAACAAGACTCAGGCCAATAATCATTTAGCATGAATACAGATTAACCAAACATGATTCAAATCATCCAGTACATGAACAAGCACATAGCAGGAACCCTAAATGGATGATCATCTTAATCTGAATCAAACAATAGACAGAGAGGACACTGCCAGCCTCTAGCATCAAATCTACAAGCACAGAAAGCACCAGGGGAAAGAATCAAACTTACGGTAGGTCCTCGCTGAAAAAATTGAAGAGGAAGCAAATTGGCCGACGAACCCGCGGCGTCACAGGGAGCACCCAGGGGGGCGCTGCAACCTGCACCAGCCACGGCGGCAGCCACAACAGCACACGAATCCACCACACCACCATAGGCAAGACCACGACGGCGGCAGCACTTGAACACATGCCAAAACCCGAACCCTAGGGTTCAGAGAGGCACCGATCCATTATAGGAGAGCCCAGGCTCAAATCCAATTGGATGGAACAAACGAGTGTCGTCAACAACCCCAATTGCACCATGGCGACGACCAGAACGGCTGACGGCGGCGGGAATCGCCGGTGGCGGCATCGCCGGCCACGGGGTCGGGTCAGAGGAGGAAAGGATAAGATCGAGGGAGAGAGAGAGGAAGTGAGGAGTGGGCCGAGCTAGGACAAACCCTTCGGGGTGGTCCTTTTGTCTAAAACTAAATGGTCCACTAAGGCTCAATAAGAATAATCAGCCCAGAAACAATTCCAGGCCTATTTTAATAAACAGGAAAATACCAAAATACCCCTAGATTTAAATAAATTCTAGAAAATAAAATATAAGTCCAAAAATTATAAATTAAATACTTTTATATTCACAATAATCCACTATATCTAAACAAAATAAGATATAAAATTTTGGACATTCAAATATTTATAAGAATTTTGTAATTTAAATATTGCTTATGGAATTTTACAAAATTATTGAAAGTTGATAAAAATAAATAAAAATCACTTTCATGATGTATTAATATTTTAGTATTTTAGTAAAATACTAAATAAATATTTAATCACCATTTTAAGGTATAATTGATAATTCCTAAAAGAAATATTAAATCAATAAAAGTCAAATAAAAAGGAAATAAAATAAACTAATTCAATATATGTTATAAATATTAAAAAGTAATATTTACAAATACTTTATTAAAAGGCACCTTATATAGGGAAAATGCATATAGAATTAAATAATGCATTACATTACTTGCATAATCATTTTGCTTCTTTAAATATTGTACTTACCGGGCAATAATGATGTTTTGTAGAACTAGAAGCTCAAGGTCCATTGCAAGCATCAGACTTCACTACCTTGCCATCACAAAGCAAGTTCATCACTTGCTCATGTCCTTTGAAGAGTCTTTATCAAAGTATTTGCAAATTGTGTGTTATCATATATGCTATAAAAGAAAGAAAATATTATTTTTACCAATAAATAAATCATAGATATCATCCTAAGTGATGATATAATGGAGCAATAGAACTGAGTGTTCTAATTGCAATGATGGTAATCAAGTAGGGACTTAATAACCCCTGACATTAGTGATACTAGCGTCGTATATTACGTGTTAGCCATGAGATTTGGAATGGGCCAGAGAAGTCAGCTGTATCTTCTTTCTCTCGCATGAAGCCGGATGTGCAGGTCGTGGCTGTTATCCTCGTAACGTGCATATTAGTTGGTAATTCGTAGAGGATATGCAGCATATGGGTGGGAACCCTCATCGTCCCACGATAGTTTTGGCATCTAACGGTTTGTACAAACCATTGCCGTAATTCATTATGTGGGCATGGTGTACACCAAGGAGGCATTCAGTGTCGCGAAGGGGGCAGTGATTGGCTTGGACCAACTACTGGGCCCCACATCATGGAATTGTGGACGGGAAAGTACGCCCGGTTGTGCAACAAGGAGTTGATCTCTCATGGGTAAAGTAACGCACCTCTGCAGAGTGTAAGAACTGTAACTTGTTACTCCCTGTTCTGGGAAAGAGCTATGAACGCGGCAGGAAAGGAACTCCATGAAAGTTCTGGTCAACCTGTGAAGGCTGATTGTCATAGTTTTTCAGAATAAAATCAATCTTTGAAGAAAGATTTACAAATACTGCATAGTGCCAAGGATTTATAATCCGAGGTGGTAGTTAGAGCATCAAACTTCCCACCTTGCATATAATGAACTTGTTGGGTAACGGTGTTACTCATTCTTTCCTTTGATCCCTTGCTTAGACTCTGAGGATCCCGAAGACGTGCCAATGTATGCAGCCGAATGCCAAGAAGATGTGTTCTACGAGGAACCTGATCTGTCCGGAGGAGTTGAAGGAGTGGATTACGAGATCCGCTACGGTGTCGATGAGAACGAGTCCAACTAAGTACCTAGTTAGTAGTAACCAACAGAGCCGAGCAGCATGAACTCTATAGAACAAGCTGCTGAGCTCAACTCCTAGTCGGAGTTGCTACTTTTAAATTCCGCTGAACACTTTATATTTTGGTTTGTAAGTTGGATCTTTCGGAAGTCTTGAACTTTCGGTATTGTAATAATAATAATAATACTAATGTGTGTACTTTTGTAATATGGACCCACAATGTTTCTGTTGTACCACTCTGAGGGATGTGAAATTTAGGGAACGGTGTTCTGTGGATGTCATGTCAATGACTATAGTGTACAACACATGAAGTGGTATGCTGGGTCACCGCAGTTGGTATTAGAGCAAATTGCTTTGACCTTAGGTTGGAAACCTAGTAAACGGTATTACCTGTAGGAAGGTTGGTAACGATAAAGAATTCTCTAAAAGTAATATAATGGGTATTCAAATGAGAATATTCCGTTATATTTTTTTAGTGCGATAGTTCTTTGTTATGATGCAATATATCATTGGATACTAATCAAAATTATTTTTCTGATATACAGAGATATGGCACCAAAGTTTCCAAAACAGACTTTGGTAAGGAAAGAGGATACTCTTGATGATTATCAAGGATCATTTACAGACTAACTTTGTCAACTTTTAAAGCTCTTTAGTTGTCCAACTAGAATTCCAGTGAACACTATCACTTACCTTGATGGCCGGATGTTATCCAAGTATCGTGTGAGTATCCAACTTCCAGAGAAGCTTGGATTATATCATGATCTACCCATAGGAGAAGGTAGGAGTCATTTAGCATCCTATCATGTCGCTGTTGTGGAGGCGATAGCTAATATCCGGGAGTAGAAAACCAAGGAGCTAGAAGGTAGCATACTCTCTGTGATACCTCATGATTCTATAGACTCGGAGCCTATACCGGATCATCTTACTTTGGTTAATAAGCATCCTAAGTTAGCTTCCAAGTTTATGGATAGATACCGAACACTCGTTGCGTCTTTTTATAAGACCCATCAATTGATTGTTGAAGACAAAAATGATATGTTAGAAGATCTAACTGATCCGGAAAGGAGGAAGCAGTTAGCATTCCAGTTAGAGAAGGAAGCAAGTAATAGGGATATGTGGTATGCAGTACCACAGGGCTCAGAGGATGGTTCTGATTCAGAAAACTCTATTGAGAATTCGGATGGTTGGAGAATGGGATCATATAATGGATCTCATGAATACCAGATGTCCATAGATGGTTCTGACAGGAATGTTGGACAATCTAGTTGGATGGGTGCAATAATGAACCCTAATAATAGTAGTAGAAATACCATGTCAATAGATGATCAGGATGAAGAAGAAGATCCTGAGGAGAGAGTGTTTGAATCATCAACATCTTCTTAAAACCCAGGGAATATACATTATCCAGTGTTTAACTATCTTGGCCACGAGAGAACCTGGGAGGCAGCAGGATCTGTGTATCCAGTTGACAACTCAAGGAATGAAGCTTAGGAGATGCAGGCCGGAGATAATGTTGAATATGTTTCTGAAGACTTCTCAGCTGAGCTGGACGGAGTCAATATGCTCAGGTTGAGTAATGACTGAAGTCCTGATACTTCAGATACAGAGTATGTTCCTTCTGGAAGGCCATATGTTCCACAAACTATGCGACGGACAACACGTCATCATGGTTGGACATCGGGCATGTACGATGAGCGCAGTTACTATTAGAAGAAGACAATTAGTTAGTAGTATCAAGTACCGTGTATTGTACCCCAAGTGATAAGGTAGTTTTGTAATTATACCCATATGGGATATGTTGTAAGGATTTTGTATCATTATGATAGTATGTAAAATATGTGAAATGCATATTTGGATTTTCTTTGGATCTTCATTGTGTGACTAGTTCTGTGCGTAAAGTCGAGCTCAGAACGCATTAGCCATGAGATTTGGAATGGGACAGAGAAGTCAGCTGTATCTTCTTCCTCTCGCATGAAGCCGGATGTGCAGGTCGTGGATGTTATCCTCGTAACGTGCATATTAATTGGTAATTCGTATTCACCAAGACCGGAACCTATATATGATCCTACTATGGATATGTGGTATGCAGTACCACAGGGCTCAGAGGATGGTTCTGATTCAGAAAACTCTATTGAGAATTCGGATGGTTGGAGAATGGGATCATATAATGGATCTCATGAATACCAGATGTCCATAGATGGTTCTGACAGGAATGTTGGACAATCTAGTTGGATGGGTGCAAGAATGAACCCTAATAACAGTAGTAGAAATACCATGTCAATAGATGATCAGGATGAAGAAGAAGATCCTGAGAAGAGAGTGTTTGAATCATCAACATCTTCTATAGAATAAGCTGCCGAGCTCAACTCCTAGTCGGAGTTGCTACTTTTAAATTCCGCTGAACACTTTATATTTTGGTTTGTAAGTTGGATCTTTCGGAAGTCTTGAACTTCCGGTATTGTAATAATAATAATAATGTGTGTACTTTGGAATATGGACCCGCAATTTTTCTATTGTATCACTCTGAGGGATGTGAAATTTACGGAACGGTGTTCTGTGGATGTCATGTCAACAACTATAGTGTACTATACATGCAGGGGTATGCTGGGTCACCACAGGCAGCTGCCCCTTTGCCCTCGCGCCCTCCGTGATTCCACCGCAGGACGACTCCCTGCCTCGTCCCTCCGGCCGCCGCTAGGCTTGCCCGTCCGGTTCCGCTGCTCCTCTGCGGCTCTGCCTCTAGACTGGTACTGGTCGCTCCCGATGGCCGCTCGGCCAGCGCGATCGTAGCAGACAGCGGTTACCAGCAGTCCTAGCCACGGCTAACACCAATAACGAGCACGATGTATGAATTGGGAAGTGGAATCGGGGCCTATTTTCATGCAATTCCGATGGGGATTGGGCCCCATTTTGATGAAGTTATAATTACTCTTCTTCGATCCAAATTAATCGATTCAAGTTTATCTAAATTTAGACGTATACTGAAATATGTTTAGATACATTTGAATCTAGTCAAATTTAAATCAATTAACTAGGATCGGAGAGAGTAGATAATTCAACATAGGTATGATCTGATGTCCTAAATTGCCTCCAAATTTAGTGTGTGTGTGCTCTTTTTTTTACTATGTTTTTATTCTATCCGTTCTAAAACAAGTGACTCGGGTTTCTCTAGATTTAGATATATTTAATACTAAAATGCGTATAAATATATGTGAATTTAGACAAATCTAAGTCGTTTATTTCTGGATGGAGTATATGTTTTCTATTGTAATTGGAAAGGCATACTACTCCCCGGGAATTCAACATTTCGATTCCCTGTCGTTGCTCGCGTCTCTCGTATGAAGGCCCACCAACACACACATGTTTTCTTGTTTGTTCGCAAAATTGCCTCCACCGTCTCTCACGCGAACGGCCTATGCTGCAGCGTCTCCTACGCGCATCCACCGCCTTCTATTCGTGACGCTGACGCCTGCATCACCGCCGACGCATTGCTGCGCACCGCCGCGTGGACATGCTGTTGGGCCACCACCGCGTCGTCGAGGCCGCCGCCGCAATGTTGCACGCACCGCGCCACCTGAGGTTGCAGATCCATGACGAGGTAGGAGCTGTTGGAGATATGCCCTAGAGGCAATAATAAATGTAGTTATTATTATATCTTTGTGTTTATGATAAATGTTTACATTCATGCTATAATAGTATTAACAAGGAAACCATTAATACTTGTGTGATTTGTAAACTTAATTTGAAGTCCCTAGTATAGCCTCTATACTTCACTAGCTTGTTGGTTGATTAATGATTGTGGTTTCCATATCATGAACATTGAGATGTTATCAACAACAAGATCATATCGTTAGGAGAATGATATGGTGGACATACTCCTATAGATAAGCGTAGCATAAAGATCAAGTCATTTCAATAGTTCAATTGCTATATGCTTTCTGACACATAGTAACCTAATTCCTTCGACCATGAGATCATGCATATCACCTTTACCGGATGGATGCTTTGATGACATCAAACACCACACCGAATCGGGTGGCTATAAAGGTGGCATTAAGTGTTCGGAAAGTATTGGTTGAAACACATGGATCAAGAGTGGGATTTGTCCATCCACATGAAGGATAGATATACTCTGGGCCCTCTCGGTGGAATGTCATCCAATTAGCTTGCAAGCATGTGACTTGGTCACAAGGGATCACATATCACGAACGAGAAAAGAGTACTTATCGAACGAGGTTGAACTAGGTATGCGAGATACCGACGATCATAACCTCGGATAAGTAACATCGTGAGACAAAGGGAAATTGGTATCGTATGTAAGTGGTTCATTCGATCGCAAAGTAATCGTAGAAATATGTGGAGCCATATGAATTTCCAGATTCCTCTATTGGTTATTGTTCGGAGAAGTGTCTCGATCATGTCCGCATAATTCACGAACCGTAGGGAGACACACTTAAGGATTCGACGTTGTTTAAGTAGTTATGGTATTATGAGAAAGAGACCGAATGTTGTTCGAGTCTCGGATGGGATCCGGATATCACGAGGTGATCCGGAATGGTCCGGAGAATAAGATTCATATAAGGAAAGTCCCGCTTTGAGTTCGGGAATGATTCCGTGTTTTCATCGGGAATGTTCTCGAAGGTTCCGGATTGTCCCAAGACTCGGGGAGGGGTACATGAATGTGTCATTACTTAATGGAATGATTGCATCATGTACTAAGTGTTCTTGCTGTCCCAAATAAAGGATTAATTTGAATCCTAAAAGAAAAGTCAAATGTCCGGTTTGAAAGTCAAACCGCCAAAACAAGAAACTGTGGGAAACAAGAAAGAGGTGTTGGAATCCGACTTGAGGAGGAGTCTCCTCCCAAGCAAGGCCACCCAAGGCCGACTTGGGGAGGATTCCTCCCAGCGCCGCCTCCCACCTATAAAGGAGGGCAGGGCTCCTCCTAGAGACACACAAGTTTCACCTCTAGATCTCCTGTTTAGAGCCGTTTTGGTTTAGAGCTTCTAATTGCTTTAGCCAGCGGTTTAGAGCCTTCTAATTGGTTTAGAGCCTTCTAATTGGTGTGTCTAATTACTAGACCACTAATAGCCTCTCTCATAAGCTCCACCATACTGCACCGCTTAAGGCGAAGCCTCAGGATCTCCCTCTACTTAGTACCACGCAGTTGTCTTTGCCGAATCGCGAGGAGAGTGCTACAACCTCCATTTTCTTTGGAACAAGGAGAGGAAGGTCTTCGTCGAAAATCGAACGCAGTGACCGATCATGGAGCGCTTTGGAACGTGGCGCCGGAAGGATCGTCTACACGATCTTGAGATCGGGAAGAGTACGACTACATCACCCACGAGAATCCGCTCTCGTTAAACGCTTTGGAATCTTCGAGGGTAAGTTATTCCATCGACTCGTTGCTACAATCTAGTAGATAGATCTTGACTTGTTTGTTTGTATGCGATAGAAAATTTTGTTTTCCATGCTACGAACCCCTACAGTGGTATCAGAGCCGTGTCTATATGTAGATCTGTTGCACGAGTAGAACACAATGGTCATTGTGGGCGTTGATGCTTTTATTGTAGATTGCTTTTTGTGTACTTTGCATCTTGCGGTATGTTGAGATGAAGCGGCCCGGGCTAACCTTACATGACATCGTTCATGAGACTTGCTCCACGCTTGACATGCAACTTGTATTGCATAAGTGGCTTTATGGTGTCTGCTTTCTCCTAGCATAGTTAAGATCCAATTTACAACGGGTGATCAACAATGCTAGTATCAATGTTGTGGTTCTTGTTCGTAAGTTAGAACGACACTTATTGAAAGCCCCAAACCACGTAAAATATGCAAAGAAAGTAGAGGCGTCTAACTTTGTTTTGCAAGGGTGCGTGATGTGATATGGCCATGATTGTGATTATATTTGATGTATGCAATGTTCCTTATTGTAAGTCGGCAACCGACAGGAGCCATATGGTTGTCTTTAATTTATGTTAAGACCCGCGTGTCTATTCAAAGTAGTTGTAATAGTTGAAGCCGGTGGACGACAACCATGGAGAAGCGTCATTGACCTTGATGCAATGCCGGTGATGATGGAGATCATGTTCGTGCTTGAAGATGGAGATCGGAGGCACGAAGAAGAAAGGCCATATCATATCACATATATATTGAATTGCATGTGATGTTAATCCTTTATGCATCTTGTATTGCTTAGTAGACACGGTAGCATTATAAGATGATCCTCATGCACATCAATTTCAAATCATAAAGTGTTCACCCTTAGTTAGCACCGCTAAAGCTTGTTGTTTCAAGCACCACGTGATGATCGGGTGCTAGATTACGCAAGTGTATACAACGTGAGCAAGCCAGATTTGCTCATGCGTAAACTAAGGTTTGATCTTGACGAGCCTAGCATGTACGCATGGTCTCGAACACGATCACCGAAAGGTAAAGCATGAATCATATAGTAGATGTGATGAACATGTCGATTGTTCGCCATTGAAACTATGTCAACTCTCGTGATGATCGGTGTTGATATGGTGGATTTGGTTCGTGTGATCACTAAAACAATGTGAGGGATATTGTTTTGAGTGGGAGTTCACCTAGTTTAATTTCATTAATTAATTTGAACTCAATTTTGTCATAAACTTAGTCTAAACTATTGCAAATATGTTGTAGATCAATGGCAGCCCCTACCATCAATTTTAATGCGTTCCTAGAGAAAGAAAAGTTGAAAAACAATGGAAGCAACATGGATTGGTTCCGCAATTTGAGGATTGTCCTCACACCGGTAATTTGACCTATGTCTTTGGATGCACCATGGGTGACCCACTGCGACCATCGCTTCCGATGAAGTAAAGAATGTTTACCTCGCTCGGAAGAATCAAGACTCCATAGTTCAGGTGCTATCTTGTATGGTTTAGAATCGAGCTTGAAAAAGGTTTGAAGAGTCGACCCATATGATATTGTCGAGGATCTCAAATTGATTTTTGAGACTCATGCGACAATTGAAAGCTATGAGGCTTCGAAAAGTTCTTTAACCGCAAGATGGAAGAGGGCAGCTCGTGGGTGAGCATGTGCTTAAGATGTCCAGGCACGCAAACAAACTTCAAAGCTTGGGTATAGTGATTCCTAATGCTTTGGGGATTTACCGTGTCCTCCAATCACTACCACCAAGTTACAAGAACTTTGTGATGAACTACAACATGCGTAACATGAACAAGACGTTGCGTAACTCTTTGCCATGTTGAAATCTGCGTAAGTGGAGATCAAGAAAGAGCACCAAGTGTTGTTGGTCAATAAGACCACCAAATTCAAGAAAGGCAAGTCTAAGCAAAAGGGACACTTCAAGAAGGGTGGTAAGAAAGCTACCACGACGAAGAAGACCAGGCTGGACCTAAGCCCGACATCGAGTGTTTTTACCGCAAGGGAGAAGGTCACTGGAAGCGGAATTGCCCAAAGTACTTGGCGGATTTGAAGAACGACAACATCAAGAAGAAAGGTATATCTGATATACATGTTATTGATGTGTATCTCACTAGTACTCGTAGTAGTGCCTGGGTATTTGATACCGGTTCGGTTGCTCATATTTGTAACTCGAAACAGGTGCTGCAGAATAAACGGAAGCTAGCGAAGAACGAGGTGACGATGCGCGTGGGAAACGGATCAAAGGTTGATGTGATCGCGGTCGGCACGCTACCCCTTCATCTACCATCGGGATTAGTTTTATACTTAAATAGTTATTTGGTGCCTGCGTTGAGCATGAACATTATATCGGGATCTTGTTTATTGCGAGACGGTTACTTGTTTAAATCCGAGAATAATGGTTGTTCTATTTATATGAGTAATATGTTTTATGCACATGCACCTTTGATAGATGGTCTATTCTTATTGAATCTCGATAGTGGAAATACACATATCAACAACATTGAGGCTAAACGTTTGAAATCAAGCGATAATTCGACCTATATGTGGCAATCGTCTTGGTCACATCGAGTGAAACGTATGAAGAAACTCCATTCGATGGACTTCTTGAATCACTTGATTTTGAATCACTTGAAAGATGCGAAGCATGTCTGATGGGTAAAATGACTAAGACTCCATTTTCTGGTATGATGGAGCGAGCTACGGACTTATTGGAAATCATACATACCGATGTGTGTGGTCCAATGAGTGTAGCATCGCGTGGTGGTTATCGTTATGTTCTTACCTTCACGGATGACTTGAGTAGATATGGGTATATCTATTTCATGAAACATAAGTCCGAAACTTTCGAGAAGTTTAAGGAGTTTCAAAGTGAGGTAGAGAATCAACATAACAAGAAGATTAAATTTCTACGTTCTGATCGTGGAGGTGAATATCTAAGTTACGAGTTTGGCGAGCATTTAAAGAAGTGCGGAATACTTTCAATTGACACCGGAACACCACAGCGTAATGGTGTGTCCGAACGTCAGAATCGAACTCTCTTAGATATGGTTCGCTCTATGATGTCACTTACAGATTTACCGCTATCATTTTGGGGTTATGCATTAGAAACACCGCATTCACTTTAAATAGGGCACCGCCTAAATCCGTTGAAACGACACCGTATGAATTATGGTTTGGGAAGAAACCTAAATTTTCGCTCCTTAAAGTTTGGGGATGCGAAGCCTATGTAAAGAAGTTACAAATGACAAGCTTGAACCCAAAGCGGAAAAATGCGTCTTCATAGGATACCCAAAGGAAACTATTGGGTATACCTTCTATCATAGATCCGAAGGCAAAACATTCGTTGCTAAGAATGGATCCTTTCTAGAGAAGAATTTCTCTCGAAAGAAGTGACTGGAAGGAAAGTAGAACTCGACGAGGTTGTCGAACCTTCTCTCGAAATTGCGAGTAGCGCAACACCGGAAGAAGTTCCTATGGTGCCTGCACCAATAAGAGAGGAAGCTAATGATGATGATCATGAAACTTCGGTTGAAGTTACTGAGCCCTGGAGGTCAACGAGAACTCGTACCACCTCCATTGGTATGATTCCGTTATGAATGTCATGGTGGTGGACAACACCGATGACCCCGAGACATATGAGGCGATGATGAGCCCAGATTCCAATAAATGGCAAGAAGCCATGAAATCCGAGATTGGATCCATGTACGAAAACCAAGTATGGACTTTGGTGGACTTACGGATGGCCGGAAGGTCGTCGAGAACAAATGGATTTTCAAGAAGAAAACAGATGTCGTAATGTTATCGTTTATAAAGCTCGACTTGTCGCAAAAGGGTTTCGACAAATTCAAGGAGTTGACTACGATGAGACTTTCTCACCGGTGCGAAGCTAAAGTCTGTGAGGATTATGTTAGCAATCGCTGCATATTATGATTATGAGATATGGCGATGGATGTCAAAACAACATTCCTCAATGGAGACATTGATGAAGAGTTGTATATGATGCAACCCAAAGGTTTTGTCGATCCTAAAGATGCTAACAAGGTATGCAAACTTCAACGGTCCATCTATGGATTGAAGCAGCATCCAAGTTGGAATCAACGTTTGATAAGGTAATCAAAAGTTTTGGTTTTATACAAACTTATGGAGAAGCTTGTATTTACAAGAAAGTGAGTGGGAGCTCAGAGCATTCTTAATACGTATGTGGATGACATATTGTTGATTGGGAATGATGTAGACCTTCTTAATAGTGTCAAGGAATATTTGAATAATAGTTTTCAATGAAGGATCTTGGCGAAGCCTTACATATTAGGCATAAAGATTTATAGAGATAGATCGAAACGCCAAATATCATTGTCACAGAGTACATATTTGGACAAAGTTCTAAAGAGATTTGGAATGGAAGAAAGCAAGAAAGGGTTCTTGCCCATGTTGCCCAATACGACCTTGAGTAAAACTCAAAGTCCGACATCGCGTAAGATAGAGAAAGGATGAGTAAGACTCCTATGCCTCAGCCATAGGATCTCTAATGTATGCCATGCTATGTACTAGACCCGACATTGCATATGCCGTTAGTTTAACTAGCAGATATCAAAGTGATCCAGAGTGGATCATTGGACAATGATCAAAAACATCCTTAAGTACTTGAGAAGAACTAAGGATATGGTTCTTTCTTATGGAGGTGATGAACAGCTCGTTGTTAATGGTTACACCGATGCTAGTTGGAACACCGATCCGATGATTCTAAATCACAATCCGGATACGTATTTATTTTGAATGGTGCAGCGATTAGCTGGAGGAGTGCAAAGCAAAGCGTTGTGGAGATCTTCAACTGAATCGGAATAGATGGTCGCTTGGAGGCTTCACAAGAAGCGATATGGATGAAAGAGTTCATTACTGAGTGGGTGTGGTTCCAAGTCTACTGGACCCAATGTCTATCTCTTGTGATAACATGGGCGCCATAACCAATGCACAAGAACCAAGGTCACACAAGAAGTCAAGCATATCAAGCTGCTTTCACGCTATTCGAGAACATATCCGGGATGGGGATATAAAGATTTGCAAAGTACACAGATCCGAATGTGGCGGATCCGTTGACTAAACCTCTCCGAGGGCAAAACATGACCAACACCAAACTGCCATGGGTGTTCGGTATATTACCATGTAATCTAGATTAGATGACTCTAGTGCAAGTGGGAGACTGTTGGAGATATGCCCTAGAGGCAATAATAAATGTAGTTATTATTATATCTTTGTGTTTATGATAAATGTTTACATTCATGCTATAATAGTATTAACAAGGAAACCATTAATACTTGTGTGATTTGTAAACTTAATTTGAAGTCCCTAGTATAGCCTCTATACTTCACTAGCTTGTTGGTTGATTAATGATTGTGGTTTCCATATCATGAACATTGAGATGTTATCAACAACAAGATCATATCGTTAGGAGAATGATATGGTGGACATACTCCTATAGATAAGCGTAGCATAAAGATCAAGTCATTTCAATAGTTCAATTGCTATATGCTTTCTGACACATAGTAACCTAATTCCTTCGACCATGAGATCATGCATATCACCTTTACCGGATGGATGTTTTGATGACATCAAACACCACACCGTAACTGGGTGGCTATAAAGGTGGCATTAAGTGTTCGGAAAGTATTGGTTGAAACACATGGATCAAGAGTGGGATTTGTCCATCCACATGACGGATAGATATACTCTGGGCCCTCTCGGTGGAATGTCATCCAATTAGCTTGCAAGCATGTGACTTGGTCACAAGGGATCACATATCACGGGAACGAGAAAAGAGTACTTATCAAGAACGGTTGAACTAGGTAGGCAGAGATACCGACGATCATAACCTCGGATAAGTAACATATCGTGAGACAAAGGGAAATTGGTATCGTATGTAAGTGGTTCATTCGATCGCAAAGTAATCGTAGAAATATGTGGGAGCCATATAAATTTCCAGATTCCTCTATTGGTTATTGTTCGGAGAAGTGTCTCGATCATGTCCGCATAATTCACGAACCGTAGGGAGACACACTTAAGGATTCGACGTTGTTTAAGTAGTTATGGTATTATGAGAAAGAGACCGAATGTTGTTCGAGTCTCGGATGGGATCCGGATATCATGAGGTGATCCGAATGGTCCGGAGAATAATATTCATATAAGGAAAGTCCCGCTTTGAGTTCGGGAATGATTCCGTGTTTTCATCGAATGTTCTAGAAGGTTCGGATTGTCCCAAGACACTCGGGGGAGGTACATGAATGTGTCATTACTTAATGGAATGATTGCATCATGTACTAAGTGTTCTTGCTGTCCCAAATAAAGGATTAATTTGAATCCTAAAACAGAAAATTCAAATGTCCAGCTTTGAAAGTCAAACCGCCAAAACAAGAAACTGGGAAACAAGAAAGAGGTGTTGGAATCCGACTTGAGGGAGGAGTCTCCTCCCAAGCCGGGCCACCCAAGGCCGACTTGGGGAGGATTCCTCCCCTGGCCGCCTCCCACCTATAAAAGGAGGCAGGGGCCTCCTAGACACACAAGTTTCACCTCTAGATTTCGTGTTTAGAGCCGTTTTGGTTTAGAGCTTCTAATTGCTTTAGCCAGGTTTAGAGCCTTCTAATTGGTTTAGAGCCTTCTAATTGGTGTGTCTAATTACTAGACCACTAATAGCCTCTCTCATAAGCTCCACCATACTCGCACCGCTTAAGGCGAAGCCTCATGATCTCCCTCTACTTCCTGTACCACAGTTGTCTTTGCGAATCGCGAGAGTGCTACAACCTCCATTTTCTTTGGAACAAGGAGAGGAAGGTCTTCGCGAGTACGAACGGTGACCGATCATGGAGCGCTGGAACGTGGCGCCGGAAGGATCGTCTACACGATCTTGAGATCGGGAAGAGTACGACTACATCACCCACGAGAATCCGCTCTCGTTAAACGCTTTGGAATCTTCGAGGGTAAGTTATTCCATCGACTCGTTGCTACAATCTAGTAGATAGATCTTGGCTTGTTTGTTTGTATGCGATAGAAAATTTTGTTTTCCATGCTACGAACCCCTACAGGAGCCATGACGAGAATGGAGCTTTGGTTGTGTACATGGCTCGGTGCTACGTGCATCAACCGGCGGTGCTACAATAGAGATCCAAATGGAGGATCTAGGGGTGATCCTTTTGTTAGAGAAGGTTATAGAGATTAAAAAAGAACTAAAGTTGGAAATTTGTGATCGCACAAAGACTAGCGCATTTTTTTAAGTATGTCCACCCTCAATTTTTTTTCTGCCTATGCCTGGACCCGGCAGGAAACGCTCAGAACTGACGAAAAACCTCGGGTGACGAGGTTTAATCTCGTCAATGCCCATTGTTATGGACTTGGGTTTTGGAGAAGGTGGGGATGTTGGAGATCGCGGAACGGTTAGCAAACAAGCAACACGGGGACACGAGGTTTACCCAGGTTCAGGCCCCTGGAGGAAAAACCCTACTCCTGCTTGTCTGCTCTGATTATGGTGGAACCGAAGGTTACAGGGGTGCACAGATGCAATCTGGCGTGGAGGTGTGTATGCGGTGGTATGCGAGAGATTGTAAGAGATCCTCCTCGTCGTGCCCTCCTGGCTTTTATATAGAGGCAGGTGTCCTGCATGTATCGAGTCTGAGTGTTTAGGGTTTGCCCTTTTGAATTTTCTATCTACTCTAGTCTTGCTCTCCAAGGATCCAAAGGCGTCATGGGCCCTGGACACCCAAAAGTCTTCATGGGATGGCGTATATTTGTCATGGGCCTTCCTTGGGCTGGACCAGGTATGCTAAGGTCGTGTACCCGTAGGGTATAACCATGTCAGTAGCCCCCGAGTGTTCAGTCGAATCGTAGATTCGGCTGAGGACTCTTCATTCTTTCGAGTGCGGCTATCTCTGATTGCTTGAGAAATGATTTGATTGTGTAGGGATTGTTGATGCGTGTGCCTGACTCTCCCGACGGATCAGGGTCAGTTAACTGTCATAGGACAAAACAACACGATCTTCTTCAGACTTCGACTCGAATCCGGAACAGATGCTGGCGTAATTCGACTAAGGCCACGGAGGACTTACAAGAGCGGAATTCCAGTAAATTTAAATGATGTACCCAACGCGTCCGTCGGGATTTTCATCGCGCCTGCTGGCACGGGTTTTCACTAGCAGAGCGCAGTCGTGTGCGTTGCCAGGTCATCAAATGATATTTGTAGGTCTTATCTTTGTGTCGCGGACACAACATCCGAATTTCTATCGTCGCGGAGGCGTTTCGGATGGCTAAGGAGGATGCTCCTTACTTAGCGTTAATCGGGGCAAAGTTGCCGAAAAGTTTTCGCATTCTGATCCGAAGGATCGCAGTTGAAGAATTCATAGGGTGCGCGACCAGCGCTCCCTATGGGAGTAGCCCCCGAGTGTCTGTTCGTGTTGGAGATATGCCCTAGAGGCAATAATAAATGTAGTTATTATTATATCTTTGAGTTTATGATAAATGTTTACATTCATGCTATAATAGTATTAACAAGAAACATTAATACTTGTGTGATTTGTAAACTAAATTAGAGTCCCTAGTAAAGCCTCTTCTTAATACTAGGTTGTTGATTAATAGATGATCATGGTTTCTTGATCATGAACATTTGAGATGTTGTTAATAACAAGATCATATCATTAGGAGAATGGTATGGTGGACACACTCCTATAGATAAGCATAGCATAAAGATCAAGTCATTTTAATAGTTCAATTGCTATAAGCTTTCTGATACATAGTAACCTAATTCCTTCGACCATGAGATCATGCTTATCACCATCACCGGAAGGATGCTTTGATGACATCAAACACCACACCGTAACTGGGTGGCTATAAAGGTGGCATTGAGTGTTCGGAAAGTATGGGTTGAGACACATGGATCAAGAGTGGGATTTGTCCATCCATATGACGGATAGATATACTGGGCCCTCTCGTGGAATGTCATCCAATTAGCTTGCAAGCATGTGACCGCTCACAAGGGATCACATATCACGGAATGAGAAAAGAGTACTTATCGATGCGAGGTTGAACTAGGTATGCAGAGATACCAACGATCAAAACCTCGGATAAGTAAACTATCGTGAGACAAAGGGAAATTGGTATCGTATGTAAGTGGTTCATTCGATTGCAAAGTAATCGTAGAAATATGTGGGAGCCATATGAATTTCCAGATTCCTCTATTGGTTATTGTTCGGAGAAGTGTCTCGATCATGTCCGCATAATTCACGAACCGTAGGGAGACACACTTAAGGATTCGATGTTGTTGAGTAGTTATGGAATGATGAGTAAGAGACTGAATGTTGTTCGGAGTCTCAGATGGGATCCGGGATATCACGAGGAGATCCGGAATGGTCCAGAGAATAAGATTCATATAAGGAAAGTCCTGTTTCGGAGTTGGGGAATGATTCCGGTGTTTTCATCAGGAATGTTCTAGAAGGTTCCGAAAGGTCGGGCACTCCGGAGGGGAAGGGTACATGAAATGTGTCATGACAATGTGGAATGGTTGCATCATGTACTAGGTATCATGGCTGAGCAAAATAAAGGGATAAATCAAATCCTAGTTTGAAAAGTCAAACGGCAGTTTTGCTTGGTGGAGGGAGAGTAGGAAACCTACTTGGGGAGGAGTTACTCTCCCTCCACCCGCCGGCCAAGGAGGACGACTTGGGGGAGGACTCCCTCCCCTTGGCCGGCGCCCTCCCACCTATAAAAGAAGGGGAAGGGGTGCCCCCTCTAGCCTACACCTCTCTCCACCAAAACCCTAGCCCTAGCCGCCGGCCACCACAAGTCATCGCCGCCCTAGGGTTTGCCCTAGCCGCCGAGTTGGGGCTCTCCCCAAGCCCTAAACGCCGGCATAGCCTCCTCCCTTGGTGCCTCTAAACCATAGATCGCCAAGGCCTCTCTCATAGTCCACCATACTGCCCGGCCAAGGCGAAGCTCGCGAGATCTCCTCTACTCGGTACCATGTCGTCATGCCGCCAATCGTGAGAGTGATACAACCTCTGCCGTCATGAAACAAGGGAGAGGAAGGTCTTCATCGAGTATCGAACGTGACCGATCATGGAAGCCTTGGAACACAAATACCGGAAGGATCGTCTACACGATCTTTAGATCGACAAGAGTACGACTACATCACCCACAAGAATCTGCGACACTTTGGAATCTTCGAGGGTGAGTTCCTCTATCGACTCGTTGCTACAATCTAGTAGATAGATCTTGGCTTGTTTGTTTGCATGCCGTAGAATTTTTTTGTTTTCCATGCTACGAACCCCTACAGTTCGAGTCGCAGACTCGAGCAGAGACTTTAACTTAGCCGTTGTTTCACTCCAGGTCTGTAGGACAGAATTTTTTTGGATGCTTGAATCCATCCTCCCTATGGGAGTAGCCCCCAAGTCCGTAGTGGAGTCGTAGACTCGACGTAGGACTCGAAGAATAGATTTGCAGTGTGGTATCTTGATTATGCTTCGGGTGCGCGGCCAGCGCTCCTGATAGGAGTAGCCCCCGAGTAATTAATTGAATCATAGATTCGAGTGATTATTCTTAGCTGTGTAGCTGAAGAATTGTAACCGTTGCTAGTATAGCTTTTGATGACATCAGTGCTGACGATCGGTGATCGCACGCGTCTGCGGCTCCAGAGGTGACTTGACTGGACGAACATGGGTCCCACCTTATGACCTTGAGTTGACTGGTCACGCGCGACGTGGAGATAATTACGGCGTCGCCTCGATTTCCGTGCATAGTGGATGGCGTGTGAGCGACGGTTCGCTGCTGTGCTTAGACGTGGACGGCCAGATCTTGCTGTTGGCTCTAGGTCTTCAAGATGGACGGTCATCGTGCATCGTCTTTGTCCTTATAATCATTGGGAAAAAGTTAATTTGTTTTCACCGCAGCCATTCTTGTTTCACTGCTCCAATCTGCTCTGAGCTTTCTTGCTGCGCTGGAATATCCTCGAGCATTTCCTTCTTTGATCCTACGTTCTCTCCGTCGGCGCTGCCGCACCGCGATGGGGAAGCCGAAGAAGTCCTCTTCCGCGGTTGGCACCAGCGCTGCTGGTGGCAAGAAAGGTTCTACCACTTCCCGTGTCACCGACGGTGGTTGGCGGCGATCGGAGGCGCGGGAGAGTGATCTCCGCAAGCTCCGTGAGCGGGGCTTGATCCCGCAGGATATGGAGGCCGTCAAACTCCCTGGCAACGAGGTAATTCCCCGTCCTCCCGCTGGGTTTCGGGTTATGTTCCTCGCTTTTGTTCTTCGCGGATTTTCCTTCCCAGTCCACAATTTCCTTCTTGGATTGCTTTTTCTTTACGGCATTCAGTTGCATCATCTTTCTCCCAACTCTCCTCTTCATCGCTTGTTTCGTCACTTTCTGCGAGTGCTGGCTCGGTATCGAGCCACACTTTAGCCTCTTTCGGAAGCTTTATTCCGTGAAGAGGCAATCTGGTTCTGATGGTGTCTATCCCATTGGGGGTTGCATCATTTCCCTTCGATCCGATGTTCTTTTCTTCTCCTTTTCTATGTCCGAATCTGTCCAGTACTGGCAGAGGCGATGGTTTTACATCCGCGACTCCACGGTGGCTGGGCAGGATTTTGGTCTTACTCCTTTCGACCCCTCCCAAAAGAACGAGCCGAAGAGGTCTTAGAAGAACCAGATCTTGGATGGCGAGGTGGCGGATATAGAGGGGCTCTATCATCGGGTGGAGGATCTCCAGCTGATTCCGTATAAGGAGGTGAACGGTGTGGATATCATCCGCACTTTTATCAAACATCGGGTGCAGCCGCTCCAGGCTAGGGCGCACCCGATGTTTATTTATTCGGGTCGCCGTGATCCGACTAGGGTTTCGGCTGAGGAATTCTCCAAGGGGGATCTCGACGGGATCCTTCGTCCGCTGATGAAGTTCAAGGCTGGAGAGGATCTTCCAGGGAAGTCGCTCACTTCTCCGTTCTCCGCTTCCCGTCCGATTCCGCAGGTGTAGAACTGTGATGTGCGCGTAGCGCTATTTTTCGACCGCGTTTGGTTTTCCACCTTTGTGCTGAAATTTTTGCTATCTTTTTTTGCAGGAATTCAAGGTGCCAGGCATGTCGCCTCCATTGCCTGACATATTTCCGGATGCTCCGGACAATGAGGTGGTGGGCTCCATGTCCGAGCTGTCGTCGGCGCGATCTCTGGCTGAAGAGGCTAACGAGTCGAGCGAGGATCACACTCGCAAGCGGACGAGGAGCTCCAGCGAATCATCAGATGCCTCGACCCTGCCGACGCCTAGGAACCCGATGTGCCTTGAGCGTCACAGTGATGGGCATGGGTCTCTTCTTCTCTGATTCCTATCGTTCCCGTGCGGGCTGTGGCACCACACCCGCCGGCGAAGCAGAAGAAGGAAGAGAAGAAGGAAGAAAAGAAGGAAGAGAAGAAGGGCAAGAAGACCCCTCCTGTTTTCGACCTTAGCGACCTTGACTCGTAAGTTTCCTCAGTTCCTTTTTGCTGTCTCTTGATTTTGCTTGATTGTTCTTGGCTGATGTTTTTTATTTTGCAGCCACTCCTCTGACAGCTCCTCCAGCGATGGTGCTCGAGAGATGGTGGGGGGGTCGAAGATTCCTTCTCCTCCTCCTCAGACGGTGGCCACCTCTGAGGGCGCTGCACCGAGGTCTTCTCTGCAGGAGGCTTTGGTGGTGTTACCTCAGAAGACTACAGGCGAACCTTCGAAGTCGCCGTCTATCCATGTAAGTAATTCTGTTCTCTGCCTCAGGGGGAGCCCCCGAGCCTTTTCGAATGATTTGTTGATCATTGTTTCTTCGCGCCTCGGGGGGAGCCCCCGAGCATCTATATGGCATTTTGTTGTTCGTTTTTCCTTCGAGTCTCGGGGGAGCCCCCGAGCGTTTTTCGTATGAGTACCTTGTTTTTGTGCGTTCTTTTGGGTGCAGCCCCCGAGCCGTTCTTTTGACCAGTAGTTCTTTTTGCAGCCTTTTGTGCAAGGCGCCAACCAGCTGGTGCAGCAGCACCTGGCATTGGAGGCCAGCTTCAAACAGCTTCAAGGTATGTTTACGACTTGGTCTTTTTGCTTCTTCTTGTATTTCTGTTCTTCGATCTGATAGGTTCGTTGCTGACTGCAGAGGACCACAATACCTCTCTCCGTGAGCTTGATGCTCTCAAAAAGAGCCTTGGGCAAGCGAAGAAGAGAGACGAGGTTGCCGTTGGTGCGAAGGAGCGCCTCGAGCTGGAGCTGGACAACACGGTCGAGGCCAAGGAGCGCCTGCAGCAGGAAGCTACGGACCGCGAGGAGAAGATCACCACTGCCACGGCTTCACGCGAGAGAGAGGTAGCCGGCAAGCTAATGGCGGCTTCCAAGGCTGTTTCGGGTGGGTTTCTTCGTCTTCCCCTTTCGGCTTCCTTGTCTTCCTTGTAGTGGTTTTATTTATGCTGCTTTCTTTGTTATTTTAGATGCCGCGGGCATCGAGTTTGATCGCGGTACTCTGGAGCACGGGAGTGCTCTGGATGATGCTGCTGCGGCGGTCGAAGACCGCTGCGGTACCGTGGTCGGCTCGCTTGCCAAGGCCAAGGAGGTTCTCGGGCGCTTCTACAAGGAGCTCGTCCCCAAGGGCGTCGTCCTTGAAGATGTCGATGCCTTGGCGGAGGCGTTGTCAGCCAAAGCACCTGCGGCGTACAAGCGCATACAGAAGGGCATTGGTGTGTCCGTCGGGCTAGCCATGGACTTGTCGTCTGGAGCTGAGCTGGATCTTCCTCAGATCACCTCCCGGATGCCGACGGCTGCTGATGGATCCGAGGTAGCCTTCGCCATCTATGCTGCTTGCTGTAAGTGTTATGGGCCGAAATTGATGGACCTGCTGGGTGAGTACGCGTTGAAGAAGCAGGGAGAGGCCAAGGGGAGATAGTCCGGATTCGAGGCTACTCAGGATGCAGCCTCTTAGATCTTCTAGTCGTAGGATAGCTTTTGTTTCCAGCTTTTGTAACTGTGTTTATGAACAATCCTTGCGCCACGTAGTGGCTCTTTGCTGTACATAATGAACGTCCGAGTTCTGAGTTCATTCGTCTGCTTGTTCATATCTTTGTCTTCTTTTATTCTAGGATCCTTCGGGTGATGATCCCGCTGACACTTCGTCTGCAGCACAGCTGCGGCCATCCTTGGATGGTGCGTCGCAGCTTGTGTTTTTTCGAGACCGCATCCGTAGTCTTGAGAGGGAATTGCTTGGAGTGCGTGGCCATGCTGATGTGTGGAAATCGAAGGCGGAGCGAGGCGCTGCCCGAGAGGGATTTTTGATGGGGGAGTTGCGTTGTCTGGCCGAACAGCTTGAATGTGAGTTTTTCGAGCTGCTGCTCATTGTTTCGGATGCGCCTGTTGGCCTTGCATCTTACTTTTGCAGTGCTTGTTCAGCGATGTGAAGTCCACGCACATCCGCAGGATGTCCGTGTCCTTTTTGGGGACCATTACGGTGTTGGCGAGCCACTCGCTCTCCTTGATCTCCCTGATGAAGTTTGCGTCGAGTAGTCTGTTGACATCGACTCCGATTGCTTCGGCCCGTGGTTCGGACAATCGTCGGATGGACTGCTTGACGGGCTTGGCGTCTGGAAATACGTTGAGTGCGTGCTCGGCGAATTCCCTGGGAACTCCTAGCATGTCCACAGGACACCAGACGAAGATTTCCCAGCGCTCATGGAGGAATTCGACGAGTGCGCTTTCCTATGCGGAGATGAGATCGTTGGCGATCGGCACCGTCTTGGAGGGGTGGACCTGCACCTTCTTTGTGTTGACGGTGGAGTCGAAGGACATATCTGGTGCGTTCTGTCGTGCGACTGGGGGTGCCCTGTTGTCCGTCACCTCGCGGAGCCTTACGAGCTCCTCTTGCATGCCGAATGACTGGGAGATTCTGTTGAAGTCCCTGTCGCAGTGGTCCGATCGGGTGAAGCTCCCGTGGACCGTGATGACGCCCCTGGGTCCTGGCATCTTGAGTAGCAGGTACGCGTAGTGAGGTACTGTCAGGAACCTTGCGAATGCTACACGCCCGAGGATGGCGTGGTATTGTGATGGCCAGTCCACCACTCCAAACTCGAGTCGCTCGCATCGGAAGTTATCCGGCTTGCCGAAGATGACGTCGAGCCATATCTTTCCCAGGGGGAATATTCCCTTTCCTGGAACTATGCCATGGAACGTTGTGTCTGACTGTTCCAGGCTGCATAGCGGGATCTGCATTGCTTCTAGGGTGCTGGCGAACATCAGGTTGATGCCGCTGCCGCCATCCATGAAGACGCGACTCATCTCGAACCCTCCGATCTGTGCCTCAAGCACCACGACAACATGAACTGGGCGAGGGACATGGCAAGGGTGATCCGAATGGCTAAACACGATGCAGGACTCCGATCCGCTGAGGTACTCAGGGATGGCGGGTGGAGCGGTCACAACCAGGTTGATCTGACGGGTGATTTTCTTCTCCACCATATTCGTTGGGTGCCCTTTTTGGATCATCGGCGCTCCTTTCGGTGGGGGATACCCGTGCCCACCGTTATTCTGTACGGGTGCGATTGGGTGGTTCGGGCCTCCGGCAGGTGGCGGTGGAGGAGCTCCATGCGCGATATCGCCTGGTGCGGGTGCGTTCCCGAATCCCGGGTTCGGGGCTTGCTGCCTCATCTGGGCCATGCTTTCGCTGAGTTTCTGGAACTCGCGGCAGTCCTTAAGCATGTGGCTTGCCTTCTTCTTACCATCCTGCTTATCGATGTAGAAGTGGATGGTGCATGGACCCGACAGTTTTTCGTATGCTGAGGGTCCGTCGTCGCGACCGCGGCGCTGCCACGACTGTACTGGGCGTCCTCCGTCGCGGAAGTTGCTTCTGCAGTATCCGCCGTTGCTGCGGTTGCCATCACTGCGGCGGTCGACGTAGCCAGCCGCGACCATGTCGGGTCCATCGCGATCGTCGTAGACGTGCGGTCTTCTCTTGCTACGGCGTTCGCGTTGCCGGCCGTAATCGTCTTCCTCCTCCGAGTGTGCTCGGTGGATAGAGTCCTCGCCATCAGCCCACCTATTGGCGATGTCCATTAAGTGGTCGAGTGTCTTGGGCTTGACGCGCCCAAGTTCTTCTTTAAAGTCCTGGCGTTTGACGCCGTCCTTGAAGGCGTCGATAGCTCTCTCCTCGTAGATATGCGCCGCGGAGTTCTTGGTGTTGGACCAGTGCAGTATGTACGAGCGAATGGATTCGCCCGTTCGTTGGGTGCAGGCCCGCATCTCCTCGATCGAGGCATGCCTCTTGCTGGTGCCCTTGAAGTTTCGGACGAAACTGTACGCCAGCTCCTCCCAGCTTCCGATGGATCCCGAGGATAGGCTGCTGAGCCGGCCGCGCCTGGTACCGCAATGAAGGCATTGCATGGCGTTTTCCTTGTTCCCGCCGTGTAGCTTGACGAACGACAGGTGGTCGCTAAGCCATGCCTTGGGGTCCTGTGTACCGTCGAACTTCGGAGTGTCCGAAGGAAGCTTGAAGTTTCGCGGCATCCGCGTCCGCCGGACAGATCTGCAGAAGCATCGGGCTCCGCAGAGTTCTCCTTCATCATCGTCCTCTTCGGATTCGGATGAGCATACGCGCTTGGCGCGCGCTTTGTCGATCTTGCGTTGCGTTAGCTTGTTTCGAGCGTCGTAGTCGCGGCTGCGATGACACGAGCTCTTATGCCTTTGAGGAAGGTCGTTCTCTTCGTCCTCGGATGAGGGTGTGGGGCTGCGATTGAACCTAACCGTAGCCTTCTTCTTTGGCTCCGTAGGAGCTTCTCCGTGGAGCACGGCTCCAACGAGTCCGAGTCCGGTGAGTGCGGACTTTGCATGGCCCTCTTAAGGTCCCCCTCCGGAGGTGGATGGGACGCGAGGTACGCGGTGACTGTCATGATCGCAGCTTGCGGCAGCTTTGGGATGACGTTGCCGTCGGCATCCATCTCCATGAAGGACGCGCTGAGGGCTCTAGTCCCTCGCGGCGTGCTTTGGGATCCATGTTATCCGTGCGAGAACGGTCCTTGTTGCCATGGTTTCCATGCGAGCTGGAGCCGATACCCATGGCGGAGAGCGCAGCTCGCCGTGCACTGGACTCCGAGGCTGCTTGCTTGCGCTTGTCGAGCACTTCTTGCATCCTCAGTTGCTTCTTGTGCTCCTTGACGAGGAGCATGTGGTATGCCATCAGCAGGTCCCGTGAGGCGTCTGCTGGCAGGATCTTGTTGCGCCACGGCCAGGTGCTTGGGCCCATCCTCTCGCCGAGGTGGATGACCCGATTATTGTTGTCCCGTTGGGTGGGGAACTAGCTTCTTCTATTTCCACCGCTTCTACCCCGGGTTGGGTGGGTTGTGCTCGATCCGCTACTGGATGACCGCGACCGGGTAACACTTGTAGATCGGATCGCCGCGCAGCTTTGGATCCGAACCGTAGGTTCCTTCGTCCGATGGTGGATCGCACAGATCGAAGGTACTTTGCCGCTATAGGACTCATCTGTCGATGGTGATGTGCGTAGACGGGGTGTGGAGCCCACGGCAGCTGGTCGATGGCGGGGCACCGCCCGGAGGCGAGAGTGCCGATCTGCCCACTGGAAGCTCCCGAACAGGATCTCGAGTCCGTCGCCAACGGGCTCGAAATCCTTCAGGATGGCCGGCGAGTGAGCGGTAAAGTCGAATGCGCCGAAGAGGAGATGACTCTCCGTCGCCGCAGAATTGTAGATCGCTTTGGTTGGGACCGTCACGATCCCACAATCAGCGTCCCCAGTTCCCACAGACGGCGCCAATTGACGAGGTTTGATCTCGTCAATGCCCATTGTTATGGACTTGGGTTTTGGAGAAGGTGGGGATGCTGGAGATCGCGGAACGGTTAGCAAACAAGCAACACGAGGACACGAGGTTTACCCAGGTTCAGGCCCCCAGAAGGAAAACCCTACTCCTGCTTGTCTGCTCTGATTATGGTGGAACCGAAGATTACAGGTGCATGATGCAATGCAGCATGGTGTGTATGGTGGTATGCGAGATTGTAAGAGAGCCTCGTCGTGCCTCCCGGCGTTTATATAGACGCAGTGTGTCCTGCATACGTATAGAGTCGATTCTGAGTTTTAGGGTTTGCCCTTTTGAATTTTCTATCTACTGTAGTCTTGCTCTCCAAGGATTCGAAACGTCATGGGCTCTGGCCACCCGAAAGTCTTCATGGCCTGGCGTATATTTGTCATGGGCCTTTCTTGAACTGGACCAGGTACGCTAAGGTCGTGTACCCGTAGGGTATAACCATGTCAGCGAGAAGAAAGGTAGGAGACGGTGGTGGCGGGAAAACAATGAAAATACGTCGACGTTTACGATGGATAAACGCGAGTAGATGGATCACACAGCTGAACGTGATCTGCCGAACATGCCTGACTTCGACAAAAACAACCATGATCCGATCCAAATAAACAGAAACAGACAATCTAGGTCGCTTAGTTGGATCAGTGCCCTTAGATCGAATCTAGGATCCACCGTCACTCCAGTCCCCCCGATCGATGTGCGCGCACGGGGTGCCTAGTGCTAGGCACCTATGCTCCTCTTCGCTGCATGACTGCATCGATCACCATGGTGATGTCCCTGTAGATCGGGTCGGCTGCCCGTGGAGTTGGTCGACTTTTTCATCCGGCATCTCGCGTCTCGGGGGGATGCGCGCACTTGCGAGCACAGTAGAACCGCGTTTGGCACGCCCACTCCACGGCGATCTTCGTGACTACCCCGGTCGATCTGCTCCACTCCACGGCGCTGCCCGCCCGGTGTGACATGCTGCTGCAGCCGGAAAGCAGCACGTGATAAACTTGGCCATTTACTAGTACAGTAGTAGTACTAGGCTAAAAAGTCGCTGACGCATGGGTCCTGCAGTTTCCAGGAAGCGTCACACTCGACGGACGGACGGACGGACAAGGGAGGGCGAGGCGCATCCGGGGAAGGCCTCACTCCGACCGCATGGAGTAGGTCCCGCCGTCCCGGCCTCCCAGCTCGCTGCTGGTGCTTCTCCTCTGTTGAGTGATGAAGGCGCGGACTGCACCTCTGCCGCTGACATGTGGGGTGTATGGAGTACGGTGGCCCCGAGCTCTCTGTGCTCACTGCTCAGTGTGTCGGCAAGCTTGCGGTGGGGACCAGGAGGTCGGAGGGGGACGGGGCGTCAGCGTCAGTGCACGGCAAGCGTGCGTGCGTGGGGGACTGCGCGGGCAGGTGGCTACTCGCCGCGTCGCGACCGGGAACACACGCACTCGCGCTCGTGCCGCTGACGTTTTTATTACCGCCGGGGCGCTTGCTGCCAGAGTCAGAGCCGCAATTGTTTCCTTCTTTGTTCTTGTTTTTTTTCCTAGCCAGTGCAGAGGCCGTGTGGTTGTTGGCTTTGTTGCCGCGCCAAGGGTCACGGTCACCACGGTGGCTGCAAAGGTGCAGCAAGCAGCTTCACGGTCACGGTGGCTGCCTGCCGTTTCGCTAGCCGAAGTAACCGGCCTGAACTGGTGCAAGCAAAGTACGCGCTGCCGTGACCGTGACCCGTTTGTTTCCCTAGCCTGGCCAGATCACCGTCCGGCGGACTCACGCTGCCGCACAATGAGGAGAGCGTGTGCACGTTCCAGTGATGAGTGCCCACACGTAGTACAGCCAGCTGCAGCGGAACTGGATCACTTCCACTTGCCAGAGTTGGCCCGCCGTGCATCCCACCTGCCCATAGCGCCCCATGCCTTCGTTTGATTCTCTTTGATACGCCCACATGTGTACTATTTTTTTTTTTTTTTGAACAGAACATGTGTACTATGAGTACGCCCATCTGAACCAGAGATTGCACGGAAATCGGTTGCTTTAGATCACCGATGCGCGTCGGAATTTCATGCAAATAGTTCAACAAACTGTAATACTGGACTAGCGGATGTCGCTTAGAGGGAGGTAAATAGACGATTAAAACTTTTCCTAGAGTGGCTCAACAAAGGCGGAATAAAATTAGTGTTTATTTTGTTAAGCACAACCTAGAATAACTAAAGTTCACCTATGTGCACCAACAACTTATGCTAAGCAATACAAGTAACAAAGTGATAGCAAGATATATATTACTTCAAGCACGAAGGCTATCACAATGTAAAGTGCATAAGTAAAGAGCTCGGGTATAGAGATAACCGATGCACGCGGGGACACCGATATTTTACCGAGTTCCTCCCAACATGGAGTATGTCTCGTTTGGAGAGGGGTTGATATCAAACCACCAACGCCACAAAAGGCCTCCCTTATTCTTCGATGAATCTCACCCCAATGGGATCGATCCACGCTTCCACTATCGGTGCACTTTTCGGTGGCAACTGAAACCTCTCACAAGGTTGGGGCACTTCTCCACAACTTAATTGGAGGCTCCCAACAAATGCCACAAAAGGCCACAATGCCACCAAGGTCACAAACCGTCTAGGGTTCCAAGAACCCAATAGGGACAAGCTCCAATGAGTAATTCAAACCAAATCCTCCGAGGAGAACACAAACTGATGCACCAAATGCAAATGGCAAGAACATCACAAAGATGCTCAAATCCCCCACTCTCAAGTTCCAACAAAGCTACTAAAGCTATTGGGGGGAACAAGAGAGGAGGTATCAAAGAGAGACACAAAATCCCCCAAAATCTAAATCCTCAAAGATGCACTCACAAAGAGATGAATCGGTTAGGTCAAAACGCGGATCTAGATCTCCTCTCTCTTCCACTCAAATATGGGCAAGAATCATCGGTGGAAAAAGATTAGGCAAGCTTCAAGATCTAGAGCAAGTGTGGACAAAGCTTATCCTAATAGATAAGAGAGGAGCTTCCTAAACTGAAAACGGGCAAAGCTTAAATAGAGGGCCCGGTAGCAGGTCAACGGAGCAGAGCAGCAAGCGGGCGCATGGCAGAGTGGGGCCAACGCATGGGCCAGTAGGAGTCATTCGTGTGCAAGCAGACGCGCAAGTCGGCAAGAAGAACGCGACAAGAAGAACACGGCTGCAACGCTACCAGACGGCCTCAGCAACGAAGCTAGGCGAATGAGCGAGGCAAGCGGCATGTGCGGCGAGCAAGACATGGCCAAGATGCAAGCAGCAGCGCGGCGACAATGAGGCCCGTCGGGATCTGTCAACGCTAGGGCTCGCTCGGAGAGCTAGCGCCGGTGACGCGAGGCTGGCTGGGCTGGAGTAGATCAGATCTACCTGGGAAATAAGGTGGGCCGGTCGATAGTATCGACCACCCAAGCAGATTACGGGTCGAGCAGACGACCGAAATCGGTAGGTGGTACCGATGCGTACAAGACATCGGGCTATCCGGTAGTACCAAGCGATACTACCGTTCGGCCCAGAAACCCAGTTTTATTTTTATTTTTCAGAATCAAATCGGCGAATATTCAAACGCACATAACTTTTGAAGGTAGCTCCAATTGACCCGATTCGAATTGCGTTGGAAAGAGGATGACATGTGCTACCCTATAAAAAGTGAAAATATTGGTTATCACCAAGTGAGAAAATATCAAGTAGAATAATGTGAGATACCTCACTTGGTGAGAAACCGGAAAGCCATCAAGATCAAAATCGCAACAAGATGTAAACGGAAGATCCGATTTTGATGAACAAGAGCTTGTTATGGAGATTACCACAAGCTCTAAATCCTCACATGGATAAGACCAAATAGCAACCAAATATGATGATGCAAGTATGCAAAGGTTTGAGCTCTCACTCCGAGCGATGTGACCGAATTACTCATTCGAGAGCCCCTCTTGATAGTACGGTTATCTATCCTAAACCCGGTCTCCTACACACAACAAGAGACCGGCAAAAGGAAAAACCTATCAAGATTATACCTTTGCCTTGAGCATTCCACTTGAGCTCGATGTAGACGGTCTTGCCCTTCTCAAGATGGAACGTCTTTCTTAATTCCTCATCATCGACCTCGCATATTGAGCTTGCACGACAAATCTTCTTTGCATTTCATCGACCTTGAAGCCAACACATGCTCCAAGCGATGCCAATGGACAAATCCTACAAGTATAACTTAATACACACATTAGTCCATAAAGATTGTCATTAATTACCAAAACCACACATGGGGGCCCAACATGTTCTTTCAATCTCCCCCATTTTGGTAATTGATGACAATCCCTTTAAGAGGGTTTATATAAGGAATATTAATGAATACAATGGTAATACCAATATCAAAAACTACAAAAGTATGTGATATTGGTACCACCACCATATATAGAGAAAACTCCCCCACAATCTATGCATGTGTGATGAACTTGAATTTCATTGCATATATTGCCAATCATTATCATTGGTGGAGTTTCCTCTATATATACCACATGCTAACCAACAACAAAGATGCAACAACATGAAAGGCAAATGCTTAAGAACAAACTCAATGCATCAACCAACTTCCCTTAAACCCTCTAAAACTTCTCCCCCATTGGCATCGATTGCCGAAATGGGTGACAAGTTCTAGAAGGCAAATATAGTAATACTTCCTTCAAAGGTGTGCCTTCGCACATATCCAATGATGAATACTTGGGAGGGAGTAGAACTATATCGAGGATCCGAAGATTACCAAAATAAAGTCAAATGATGCAAGCAATTTACAAGATCCGACAAACCAAATGAAAACAAGGAATGAGTCCAAATGGAAACAACAAAATGTTATGATATGAGCAAAAGAGTGCTTCAAATAACAAATATAGAAGCTCCCCAAGATTTGGGCACAATTTTAAAATAAATGCATTGGAATACATAATGCACAAATATGGAATCCTCGCTCCTCCATAGGCATTTAAAGCACAATAAATGAGAAAGAAGACAAATGAGCATTATTAAATGAATTAGATGAGCTCCCCAAAGATAATGCACCAATTATGATACTCCCTCCATCCTAGTTCCCAGGGCACAATCCTAAAATCTATTTGTCCCATAACCCCCACCTCCTAGGCATAATTGTATTTAATGTGGGAGATCAACCGTGTGAGCAGGCATCATTTTCCACACTTACTCCATACGCTTCAGTTTCTAGTGCATGCGGGAGTGGAGAGAAAGGGGAGAAGACAACATGCAGTGTGAAACCGTTCCACCTTTTGCATGCAAAAACTGGTCGCCTCCTCTTCCTAGTGTGAGGTGAACATGCTCCATTTTTGTTGTATAAAAGAAACGGTGGAGAAGCAAGGCACAATGATGGAAGGAGTAGGAGATCCACTAGTTGAGCAGCAAGGCGCCATGGAGGTGGAGGAGCAAGGCGCCATGGTTGATGCAGAGGAGGTCCATGGCGCGGTGGAGCAGCAAGGCGCCATGGAGGTGGAGCAGCAAGGCTCCATGATTTATTTTGCCTCAGAGTTCTTGTATCACTTTCATGCCATAATTAGTCATGTTTTGTTACAAGCATGATTATGACAGTTATTGCTCTCTCGTTTGTCGCTCCCTATCTATAGCTAGCCTTCACTTGCACTGAGTATGTGCTCTACATGTGCTTCCAACTCCTCAAAACCAATATTGCCAGCTGTGTCCACCATACCTACCTATTAGCATCATTTGCTACTTCAGTGCATATTTTATATATGCCGTGTTTTCTTCCAAAATAAAATGTTTGTCTGTTTTGAGAAAGTTAGTTAGTAAAGCTCTCACGAACTTGATGACACACTTTATTTCTTACGCTTAATAATCTTGAACCATTGTGACTAGTCCGTGAAAGTTATATGCTTGCTTATTATATGATGGGAGTCAGCAGAACCGTGCTGTCACGGGGAACGCTTTCAACACATGTTGGATATCTTATCTAGTTGATTCCTAGCTCTTTTGATTATGGATGTCGATGATGTGAAATAAAAGGGGAAGTTGTTAGTTCATGGAGTTTATACATTTTTAGAGAAACGCCTGTGCCGCTAGCCTAAGCCATGCTTAATCATGGTGGAAACTTGCAGCAACACTATAATGAGCATCTATGAAGCATCCTCAATAAAAAAAATATGCATATGGTAAATAAAAAGATTGCTGAGATGCTCATTGTCTGCTTGCCTTGTCATTTTGGTTATGGGAAAGCTCCTGTGCCATATGCAAGGGGTACCCCGTTGGCGGTTCTCGATGATATGCATGTATTTACAATGACAAGAACTTTCAGGTGACCAAAGTTGAGTAGCATGCGGAGCGACCCTCGTGTTGGAATTATGCCCTAGAGGCAATAATAAAGATGTTATTATTATAATTCTTGTTCATGATAAAGTTTATATTCCATGCTAGAATTGTATTAAGCGGAAACTTTAATACTTGTGTGGTTTGTGAACAACACCGTGTCCCTAGTACGCCTCTATGGACTAGCTCATTGATCAATGATGGTTAAGGTTTCCTAACCATAGACATGAGTTGTCAATTGATAATGAGATCATATCATTGGGAGAATGATATGATGGATGCACCAAACTAAGCGAAGCAATTAGATCGTTCATTGTGTTCATCTTTGCGAAGCTTTTTTATGTCAAATATTGTATTCCTTAGACCATGAGATAATGCAACTCCACAGTACCGAACAAAGCTTTGAGGTCATCAAACGTCATCCTATGAGAGGGTGATCATAAAGGTGTCTCTCGGTGATCGGAAAGTATCTGTTGGGTTGTATGTATCGAGATGGAATTTGTCCTCCTGTCGGAGAGATATACTGGGCCCACTCGTAATCGATATCAACACCGCTTGCAAGCATGTGGTTAAGGAGTTAATCACAAAGTGATATCGGATTACGGAACGAGTAAAGTACTTGCTATGAACGAGATTGAACTAGGTATGACGACGATCGAATCTCGGGCAAGTAAAATATCGCGAGACGAAGGGAATATATATGGGATTGATTGAATCGGCATCGTGGTTCATCCGATATGATCATCGATGAATGTGGGAGTCAATATGGGTGCCTGCACATTGTTGATTATTGATAGAAGATCATGTCTGCATATTCTCGAACCCGAAAGGTCACACACTTAACGTGTCTTGACGCTAGGATAGATTGGATAATTGGTTTATGATTTTTTGTTCGGAGTCTCGGATGGGATCCGGATATCACGAGAGGTTCGAAATGGTCCGAGAATAAGATTCATATAAGGCAGTTTTTGGAGTTCGGAATTGTTCCGGGTTAATCGGTATTGTACCGGAAGCTTCTAGAACCTTCCGGAAGGGGACCAACGTGGCCCCACCTTCCGGGAGGGGGCATGGGCCTATGAGGGAGTGTCCTGGCCGCATTGGGCCAGGGGAACAAGGCCCCATAGGGCCCAGCCGATTCTAGAGAGATTTGACTCGTTTAAATCTCGGGATAGAATTTCTAGATAAGGGAGAGTTTAAATCGTTTAAACTAGAGATAGGATTTCTAGATAAGGGAGAGTTTAAATTGTTTAAACTAGAGATAGGCTTGGAGGAGGGGCAAGGGCTGCCCCCCCTCTATATATAGAGGGGTGGTGCACCCCCTCCCCCCAACACACACCTTCCTCCAAGCCCTAGCAGCCTTGCTACCTTCCTCTCTCCTCCCATTGCTTGTAGGCGAAGCCTGCAAAAAATTCTCCACCATATACACCACGCCGTGTGTTGTAGATCCAATCTATCTCTCCACCATACTCGCTAGTCCGAGGAAGGAGGAGACGCCGAGGTGCTGCGTGTGCATCTCACGGAGGCACCGCCACTTGTGGTCCTAGATCGGATCGGATCGCGAGGAGGAGAAGCGAGTACGACTACATCACCCACGCTCCGATTTAACGTTCATCTTGAATCTTCAAGGGTATGAAGATCTAATCCAATCTCTCTCGTTGTTTGCATCTCCTAGATTAGATCTTGGCTTTCCTCTGCTCGCTCCGTGAAAATTATTATTTACTATGCCGCCAAACCCTTGAGGGTATCGAGCTAGATCTATGCGTAGATGTGTTTCACGAGTAGAACGCAACATGGTTGTTGGGCGTTGATGTTTTCTGTTGCAAGCCTCTTGTTTGTGTTCTTCTTATGACGCGGATAGTGATATTGAAGCGGTCCAGGCCAACCTTACGCGACGCCGTCATGAGACCGGTTCCGCACTTGACGCGGTGGCTTGTTCCACACATGCGGCCGGTGGATGCCGTTTCTCACTATAGTTGTCATGGGATTAACACCGAGTTTGGCAACCATAATATCACCGTTGTGGCTTTCCGTAGGTAAGAATCGTTCTTAGCATCTACTCCCATAAAGCCACGTAAAACATGCAACAACAAAGTAGAGGCGTCTAACTTGTTTTTGCAGGGAGTGTTTTCTGTGATATGGTATGGCCCAAGATGTGATGTGTATATTGTATGCGATGATCATGTTTTGTAATGTTTCACGACTTGCATGTCGATGAGTACACAACCGGCAGGAGCCATATGGTTGTCTTTATAATTGTGTATGACCTGCGAGTCAACTTCTTATACGCCATGTAATAGCTTTACTTTATCGCTAAGTAGTTAGCAATAGTTGTAGTTGCTATTCGTGGTGGAGGCAATCATGGTTGAGTGATGGAGATCATGCCGGAACGCACAAGATGGAGATCATTGCGCGAAGATTGGCTATACCATGTCACATAAAGTTATATGCACGTGATGTTTATCCTTTTATGTATCTTATCATGCTTAGATCGCGACGGTAGCATTATAAGATGATTCCTCACTTAAAGATCAAGATAAAAACTGTGTTCTCCCCAAGTATGCACCGTTGCGAAAGTTCGTCGTGTCCAAGCATCACGTGATGATCGGGTGCTATAGACTCTACGCTCACATACAACGGGTGCAAGCCAGTTTTTGCACACGCGGAAATACTTGGGTCTAACTTGATGAGCCTAGCATGTACATACATGGCCTCGGAACACAAGAACCGAAAGGTTAAGCATGAGTCATATGAATGATATGATCGACACTTCGTTGTCCACCATTGAAACCACATCTCTTCTCATGATGATCGGATTAGGTGTGGTGAATTTGGATCGTGTTCACTAAACAACTTGAGGGATGTTGAATTTAGTGGGAGTTCATCTAGTAATTTGATTAAGTTGAACTATTTATCATGAACATAGTCTAAATTGTACTTGCAAATACTGTAGATCACATGGCCAAATCCAACTTCAACTTCAACGCTTTTCTTTGAGAAAGAAAAGCTTAGGAACAATGGGTCTAACTTCACCAATTGGTTCCGCAATCTAAGAATCATTACATCTGGGACAAAAGGACTATGTCCTTGGTAAAGCGTTAGGTGACCCCTAAATCGCTACTGCTGATGAGAAAGTTGTCTATCAGTCGCGCAAAGATGATTATGGTGTGATTAAGAGAACCATGTTGTTTGCTATGGAACCGGAGCTTCAAAATCGTTTTGAAACCTATCCCGGGCCCTTTGAGATTCTCGAGGAGCTGAAAACCATGTTTCAGACTCAAGCCCGTTCTGAGAGATATGAGATCTCCGAGAAGTTCTTTAACTGCAAGATGGAGGAAGGGAGTTCCGTTAGTGAGCACGCCATAAAGATGTCGGGCTACACTCAACGCCTTGAGCAACTGGAATGCACGATTCCAGAGGAGCTCAAGATTGACAGGGTTCTGCAATCACTCCTCCCAGCTACAAAAGTTTTGTAGTGACTCATAATCGATTGGTTCCATCGATACGATCACCGAGCTCTTCGCAAAGTCAAGGCTGCGAAGTGGACATCAAGAAGTATAATCATGTGTTGATGGTCAACAAGCCCTCCTTTAAGAAAGGTAAGGAGCAAAGAAGCCCTTCAAGAAGGGCGTAAGCGCAATGCCCTCCGAGAAGAAGCTCAGTCTGGTCCCAAGCCGGACATCGAGTGCTTCTATTGCAAGGACAAGGGTCATCGAAGCGCAATCGTCAAGTACTTAGCGGACAAGAAGGCTGGCACCATCAAAGGTATATTTGATATACATGTTATTGATGTTTTCCTTACTAGCCCTCGTTGTAGTGCTGGGTATTTGATACCGGTTCGGTTGCTAATATTTGTAACTCAAACAGAGCTACGGAATAGACGGCGACTTCGAGGATGAGGTGACGATCTGCGCGTTAACGGATCAAGAGTTGATGTGATGGCCGTCGCACGCCTCTCCTTGGTTTTACCTTGAGATTAGTTTTAAACCTTAATAAATGTTATTATGTGCCTGCGTTGAGCATGAACATCATTTCGGATCGTGTTTATTGCAAGACGGTTATTCATTTAAATCGGAGAATAATGGTTGTTCTATTTATATGAGTAACATCTTTTATGGTCATGCACCTCTTGTGAATGGTTTATTTCTTCTAAATCTAAAGGGATGAAACACACATCCATAACATTGAGGCTAAGAGATGCAAAGTAGATAGTGATAATACTACTTATTTGTGGAACTGCTGCTCAGGTCATATTGGAGTAAAGCGCATGAAGAAACTCCATTCTGATGGACTTTTGGAGTCTCTTGATTTTGAATGATTTGACACATGCGAACCATGCCTCATGGGCAAGATGATCAAAACCCCGTTCTCCGGTATGATGGAGCGAGCAACGGACTTGTTGGAAATCATACATACCGATGTATGCGGACCGATGAGTATTTCGACGCGCGGTGGATATCGCTATTTCCTCACTTTTACCGATGACTTAAGTAGATATGGGTATATCTATTTAATGAAACATAAATCTGAAACGTTTGAAAAGTTCAAAGAATTTCAGAATGAAGTGGAGAACCATCGTAACAGAAAGATTAAGTTTCTACGATCTGATCGTGGGGGCGAATATTTGAGTTATGATTTTCTCAGGCATCTTAAAGCAAGCGGAAATGTTTCGCAACTCACGCCACCCGGAACACCACAGTGCAATGGTGTGTCTGAACGCCGGAATCAAACCCTATTAGATATGGTCCGATCGATGATGTCTCTTACTGATTTGCCGTTATCATTTTGGGGTTATGCATTAGAAACCGCTGCATTCACTTTAAATAGGGCTCCATCTAAATCCGTTGAGACGACACCGTATGAACTGTGGTTTGGTGCTAAACCTAAGTTGTCGTTTCTTAAAATTTGGGGATGCGAAGCTTACGTCAAGAAGTTGATGCCGGACAAGCTCGAACCCAAAGCGGAGAAATGCGTCTTCATAGGATACCCTAAGGAAACTATTGGGTATACCTTCTATCACAGAACCGAAGGCAAAGTGTTTGTCGCAAAGAACGGTTCCTTTCTTGAGAAGGAGTTTCTCTCGAAAGAAGTGAGTGGGAGGAAAGTAGAGCTAGACGAGGTTATTGAACCTTCTCTTGAATTGGAGAGTAGCTCAGCACCTGAAATTGTTCCAGTGCCGCCTACACCAACAATGGAGGAAGCTAATGACAAGGATCATGAAGCTTCGGACGATGTCACATCTTGAACGTCGCAGTCGACAAGGTCGTGTGCCCTCCCGAGTGGTACCGCAACCTGTCGACTGTCTTGTTGGTAGAAGATGTGAACCTACGAACTATGAGGAAGCGATGATGAGCCCAGACTCGAGAAATGGTGGAAGCCATGAACCGAATTGGGATCCATGAGCGAAAACCAAGTATGGACTTTGGTGGATCCTCCTAGCGAGAAAGGCCGTTGAGTGCAAATGGATCTTCAAGAAGAAAACGGACGCAGATGGTAATGTTACCGTCTATAAAGCACGGCTTGTCGCAAAGGTTTTCGCAAGTTCAAGGTGTTGACTACGATGAGACTTTCTCTCCGTAGCGATGTTTAAGTCCATTCGGATTTTATTAGCAATTGCTGCGTTTCATGATTATGAAATATGGCGATGGATGTCAAGATCGCTTTCCTCAATGGGAACATTGATGAAGAGTTGTATATGATGCAACCCAAGGTTTTGTCGATCCTAAGGATGCTAGTAAAGTATGCAAACTTGACGTTCCATTTATGGATCAAGCAAGCATCTCGGAGTTGGAACCTTCGTTTTGATCAAGTGATCAAGAGCTTTGGATTTGTTCCAAATTGCTATGAAGCTTGCATCTACAAGAAAGTGAGTGGAGCTCGGTGGCGTTTTGGTCAGTATGTGGATGACATATTGATTATCGGAAATGACATCAACATGCTTAACGATGTGAAGAGTTATTTGAACAAGTGTTTTTCAATGAAAGACCTAGGTGAAGTCTTATATATTGGGCATCAAAATCTATAGAGATAGACAAAGACGCTCTGATAGCTTTAAGCCAAAGTACATACCTAGACAAAGTTCAAAAGGTTCGAATGGATAAGGCAAATAAAGGTTCAAGCCTATGTTGTCGGGTAAGATATTGAGCAAGGCTCGGTGTCCACTACGGTAAATGATAGGAAGCTATGAGCAAAGTGCCTTATGCCTCGGCCATAGGTTCCATCATGTATGCCATCTTGTGTACTAGACCGGATGTGTCCAATGCTCTTAGTTTGATGAGGATATCAAAGTGATCCAGAGTGGAACATGGACAGCCGTGAAGAACATCCTAAAGTACCTAAATAGAACTAAAGAAATGTTCTTAGTCTATGGGGTGATGAACGACTTGTCGTAAAGGTTACATCGATGCTAGTTTCGACACCGACAAGGATGATTCTAAATCTCGGACGGTGATACGCGTTTATATTTTGAATGGAGGAGCTGGGTGGAGAAGCTGCAAGCAAAGCGTGATCGCGGGATCTACTGAGAAGCGGAATACATGGTCGCCGCAGGCGTCAAGTGAAGGAGTTTGGATCAAACTTCATCATCGAGCTTGGCGTGGTTCCAAGTGCATTGGACCCACTTGAGATATTGTGTGACAACACTGGCACCATAGCACTCGCTAAGGAACCAAGATATCATCCAAAGACCAAGCATATCAACCGCAAGTTTCATATAATCCGGGATTATATAGCAGATGGAGATCTGAAGATTAGCAAGTACATACGGATCTCGAATGTCGCAGATCCATTGACTAAACCTCTTCCACGTGTAAAACATGATCAACACCTCGATTGCCATGGGTGTGATATTGTTGCCAAATGTAAACTAGATTATTGACTCTAGTGCAAGTGGGAGATCGTTGGAATTATGCCCTAGAGGCAATAATAAAGATGTTATTATTATAATTCTTGTTCATGATAAAGTTTATATTCCATGCTAGAATTGTATTAAGCGGAAACTTTAATACTTGTGTGGTTTGTGAACAACACCGTGTCCCTAGTACGCCTCTATGGACTAGCTCATTGATCAATGATGGTTAAGGTTTCCTAACCATAGACATGAGTTGTCAATTGATAATGAGATCATATCATTGGGAGAATGATATGATGGATGACCAAACTAAGCGAAGCAATTAGATCGTTTCATCGTGTTCATCTTTTTGCGAAGCTTTTCTTATGTCAAATATTGTATTCCTTAGACCATGAGATAATGCAACTCCTGGTACCGGAAGAAAGCTTTGAGGTCATCAAACGTCATCCTATGAGAGGGTGATCATAAAGGTGTCTCTCGGTGATCGGAAAGTATCTGTTGGGTTGTATGTATCGAGATGGAATTTGTCCCTCCAGTCGGAGAGATATACTTGCCCACTGGTAATCGATATCAACACCGCTTGCAAGCATGTGGTTAAGGAGTTAATCACAAAGTGATATCGGATTACGAAGCAGTAAAGTACTTGCTATGAACGAGATTGAACTAGGTATGACGGTACCGACGATCGAATCTCGGTCAAGTAAAATATCGCGAGACGAAGGGAATATATATATGGGATTGATTGAATCCTGGCATCGTGGTTCATCCGATATGATCATCGATGAATGTGGGAGTCAATATGGGTGCCTGCACCGCTGTTGATTATTGATAGAAGATCATGTCGCATATTCTCGAACCCGCAGGTCACACACTTAACGTGTCTTGGCGCTAGGATAGATTGGACAATTGGTTTATGAATTTTTGTTCGAGTCTCGGATGGGATTCGGGATATCATGAGAGGTTCCGAATGGTCCGAGAATAAGATTCATATAAGGCGATTGCAGTTTTGGAGTTCGGAATTGTTCCGGGTTAATCGGTATTGTACCGGAAGCTTCTAGAACCTTCCGGAAGGGGACCAACGTGGCCCCACCTTCCGGGAGGGGGCATGGGCCTATGAGGGAGTGTCCTGGCCGCATTGGGCCAGGGGCACAAGGCCCCATAGGGCCCAGCCGATTCTAGAGAGATTTGACTCGTTTAAATCTCGGGATAGAATTTCTAGATAAGGGAGAGTTTAAATCGTTTAAACTAGAGATAGGATTTCTAGATAAGGGAGAGTTTAAATTGTTTAAACTAGAGATAGGCTTGGAGGAGGGGCAAGGGCTGGCCGCCCCCCCTCTATATATAGAGGGGTGGTGCGCCCCCTCCCCCCACACACCTTCCTCCAAGCCCTAGCAGCCTTGCTACCTTCCTCTCTCCCTCCCGACTGTTTGTAGGCGAAGCCCTGCAGCAGAAATTCTCCACCATATACACCACGCCGTCGTGTTGTAGATCCAATCTATCTCTCCACCATACTCGCTGGTCCGAGGAAGGAGACGTCGAGGTGCTGCACGTGTGCATCTCACGGAGGCACCGCCACTTGTGGTGCTAGATCGGATCGGATCGCGAGGAGGAGAAGCGTACGACTACATCACCCACGCTATTCTAACGCTCCGTCTGCGAATCTTCAAGGGTATGAAGATCTAATCCAATCTCTATCGTTGTTTGCATCTCCTAGATTAGATCTTGGCTTTCCCTCCGTTCGCTCCGTAGAAAATTTTGATTTACTATGTCGCGAAACCCTTCACCTCGTACTCAAGGGACTTGGGATTTTCAGCCTATGGTCTGTCAAGCATATGATTCAGAGTGGACCTCACTTTCACCTTAACCACATGAAGATGCCTATGACAGGGGCAATGAGAGCTCAAAGCTAACGAGTACCTTCCTTTCAGCATTAGGAAGCCTTTCAAACCTTCACAAAAACCGTTTTTACAATTTTGTTGAGTCACCACTTATTCTATGAGCACCTTCTTGAGAGCATAGTTATTATTCTTGTGTTTGTTCCAAAACTTGGTTAATCATGTCACGACTTTGATGCTTGTATCTCTGATATCTTTATCTCTAGTCTTCACTTGAACTTTAGAGGTGCCTCAGCATTCATATTGTGCTCTTCAAACAAAGGCAAGCGAGATACCACTCTATCATACCTTATTATGAGCATTGCAATGTTGCTTATGTTTATGTTTCATGCTACTTATTATTATTGAGTTGGTTTTTCTTCATAGCTTGTAATGACTATTGAGTAGACTTAGTTGCATACTCTTTATTATGAATTGTCTAAGCATCTACTCCTGTGCTGAGAATATATACATCATATGAAGCAAAGTGTTTGTGATAGTTCTTTTGTCGCACTTAGTTTTCAACTGAATTGCTTGAGGACAAGCAATAAGCTAAGCTTGGGGGGAGTTGATACGTCCAAAACGTATCTACTTTCTTGAACACTTTGCTATTGTTTCTTCTCTAAACTTGTGTGATTTGGAAACAACTAACACAGACTGACGCTGTTTTCAGTAGAATTACCTCGGTGTCTTGTTTTTGTGCAGAAAATGAACTATCAGGAAAAATCCCGGAAAATATGCCAAAAACTATTTCTCAGCAGAAGATCCACGGAGCCAGAAGGGGAGACATAGAGGAGGCCTGGTGGGGCCCAAACCCACCCCAGGCGCGGACCCACCTGACCCCGCGCCTGGGGGAGGTCTGGCCACACCAGGCAGCTCCTCGGCCTCCCTCTACGCCTATAAGTTGCCTTCTGACCTAAAAACAGAGGGGGGTTCGATAGTTTTCCAGAAAGAGTTCCGCTCCGCCGCCGCCACGAGAAACCTAGATTTAGATCCAGAAACTCCGTTCTGGCACCCTGCCGGGACGGGGAATTTGGAGAGGATCATCGCCATCGTCGTCACCAACGCATCTCCATCAACCGCCGATGTTTCCCTCATCCATGAGTGAGTAATCCCCCGCTGTAGGCTTGGGGATGGTAGGGATTGGATGAATTCTATCATGTAATCGAATAAGATCTGTTAGGGCATAGTGCCTAGTATCTCTATTAGTGCTATTTAACTTTGTTGCAACTTGTTGTGCTTAATGCTTGTCACTAGGGCCCGAGTGCCATGATCTCAGATCTTAACTTATTATTGAATTATTATGATAGTATTGTTTCTGATCTTATCCGCAAGTTGTGTACACATATCATTGTCCAGATCCAAAGACCCAAAGTAACAATAATTGGGACAACCGGAGGGGATGACTGTGGTGTGAGGGGATGGCTTTCTTGTCGTGCGAAGTGACTCTTCCGAGACCGCGCAGCTTCACCGTCACGGTGGCTGGCTGCCGTTTCGCTCGCCGAAGTAACCGGCCCGAACTGGTGCAAGCAAAGTACGCGCTGCCGTGACCGTGACCCGTTTGTTTCCCTAGCCTGGCCAAATCACCGTCCGGCGGACTCACCCTGCCGCACACGCATCTGGAGTACGATAAGCAGAGCGTGTGCACGTTCTAGGGATGAGTACCCCAACACAGCCAGCTGCGGCGGAACTGGAGCGCTTCCACTTGCCACGGTTGGCCCGCCGTGCATCCCCTCTGCCCATAGCGCCCCATGCCTTCGTTCGATCCTCTTTGATACGTCCACATGTGTACTATGAGTACGCCCATCTGAACCGGAGATTGCACAAAAACGATTGCTTTAGATCATCGTACCCATCAGAATTTCATGCAAATTAATTAGTTCAACAAATGCAGTATTGGACCTAATTGATGAGCTTTCTAACCAAACGTCGAAGAGGTATGAACCGGTAGGCTCCATGAGACTAGGCGAGAAACGATCTACAAGTCTATCTAGTGTTTCGTTCCCCTCATCGATGACAATCCGATCCGATGTGCCTCCGGTGGCGACGATACCTTGGAGACGTGGCGGGCCACGACCCTCGCCGGCGGGAGGTTTCTCGTTCTCTGTTTAGGTTTCTTTGCTCTTTTGGGATGGTCGGATGATGGCTACATCCTAAAGCCGCCGCTCTGGTGGTGTGTCTAGTACCAGCAGAGGGCTTGTTGAGTCATGTGTCGGACGATCTCTTATGACCGGGTCTGTTTTTCTGTTCATATTTGTCATTTCAGGTCAATCTCTTTTGATCTACGGTTTCCATCATTGGCGGCGGTTGTTGCTTCATTGCGTGGTTCTTTAGGGCTCCAGGCCGAAGATTTTTCGTTTGTCTAATACAACAAGCTCAACGTGGGCGGGGCTCCTAGTAGAGAAAGGTTGGGCTGCCACCCTACCTTGACTTTTGGCAAAAAAAAAAAAGATCCACGCTTCTTTCTGAACAATTTGAGTGATTATACATTTTAAATGAACTCCAAAGTTATGCTCAAAATCAATTCTAAACCAAGAAAACACGGACCATGTCTAGTCTATGCGGAAACCAACGCTTTCTCTTCTAGTAGCTAATTCAAATCTGTATAGGACTATCGCGCCTACGGGAGGCATGGTGTATAGCCGAATTCGCGCGTTTGGATACTATATGTGAGAGCGTCTCTCCGTTGTTATATATATATTTGTATTGTAGTTTTCCCATATGTTAGGGGGCTTCCTGCATATTTACACCTGTAACTATATTGTGGCCTTTGGCCTCCAGAGAAATACAAGTTGTCTGTTCCTAACATGGTATCAGAGCCATGTTAGCCCCGTCCTCTTCCTTGCAACTTCGCCGGAGCCGCCATCGTCCCTGTCGCCGCCCGTTTTTATCCAGATCGATTTTCTTATCGCCCAGTTCTGCCTCGATCTACCTCCACCTGACGCTCACAGGCTCGATTTCCTCACGCTGGTACCTGCCTCGATCTGACTCCACTCAGATCCCCTAGGCTCGATTTCCCCAAGTGGTCTCCCCAGATCCGATCGCCCCTGACACCTACATTACTGCAGGACCCCGACGCAGACCGGACGCCCAGCCTCCTCGATCCCGCCCGTCATGCCACGGGCCACGCGCGGGCCTACTCCACACGCCGCCGACCACGCGCGGGCCACCTCCACCGCCACGCGCGGCCTCGGTCCACACGCCACGCGCTGATGTCCTCGCACGATCTTCCCCACCCGCTGCCTCCCGGCCTCAGTCTGCGCTTCGTACTGTGTTGCCCTCCCGGCCTTGGTCCAGTCGCCGGCTCGCCAAACCGTTGTCGGGAATCGATCCCCGACGGCCGGAATTGGCCTCCCCCGGCCCTTAGTCATCGTCCCTCGTCCCGGTTTGCTGGAATTTCACCGGATTTCAGCCGGCATCTGCCTGCAGCGGGGTTGAATAGATCTGTAAAAAAATGTGAGAGAGATGTCTTCTGCATCGGGCTATGTTGCGATTCCTCGCTGCCCGGTGATCTTCGATGGCGCGGATTATCCTGATTTCGCGGCCTTTATGCGTGTTCACATGCGCGGTCTCCGTCTTTGGGGTGTGCTCTCCGGCGAGGTCTCCTGTCTGCCGTGCCCCCTGCTCCTGTGGCTCCTCTTCCGTCGACGCCGATTGTTCTCAGTGTTGATGCTTCTCAGGAGGCCAAGGATCTTGCCGCCAGTCTTGATGATAGTGTTGTTGCTTATGACCAAGTTCAAGCGACTCTTCCGATCTTGAGGTCTATCGCCACGCCTCGACCGCCTACACTCGGTGGGTCAATGAGGATGCTCGTCTTCTTTGTTCTCACCTCCAGTGTTACCCCAAGATGTCTTTGTTGAGTTCATGAGTCTCCCTACTGTTGCCGCTCAGTGGGCACATCTTCGTCAGCGCCATCAGCCGTCCGGGGATGCTCTTTACCTGTCTGTGGTTCGCCAGGAGCATGCTCTTCAGTAGGGTGATTCCACTATTGATGAGTTCTATACTCAGAGTGCTGCTATCTGGCATCAGCTTGATTCTCTTCGTACTGTTGTTTGTGGCACATGCTCGTGATGCCAGATTGTGCGCTCGAATTTGGAGTTTCACCGCATCTATGAGTTTTTGTCTTGGCTCTGCCAGGAGTTTGAGCCCCGGCGTGCTCAGCTGAATGCTCGTGGTCGTGTTCCGCTCTCTGAGGTGTTGTCTGACCTTCGGGTGAGGAGACCCGTCTTCGGGGTGCTGGTCTTCTTGCGGTTCCATCTGTGCTTGCTACTCGTGGTCCTCCTATGCCGCTCCTCGACTCAGCCATGGTCCTCAATGCCACCGATACTACCCACTCCTCTAGGTCAGGGTCAGAGTCAGCACCAGTAGTCTCAGGGTCAGAGTTAGCACCAGCAGGCTCGTGGTCAGGGTCGTCGTGGTTCTCTTAAATCGCTTCTTCAGAACAAGGATGGCCACACTTGGGCCACCTGCTACACATGGGATCCCGGTTTACGTCAGCAGCACCAGGCTTGTGGGCAGTCGGCTCCTTCCGGCTCTTCAGCAATTGCTCTCTTCGATCAGGACATTATCAGGTGTCTTCGCGGTCTGCTTGCTGCTACAGGATCTTCTTCGACGAGCACTGCTGGTTTTGTGACTGATTCTTCCGTCACTGCGCGACCACCATCTTCTACACAGTCAGGTACGTCCCCATGGTATCTGGATTCTGGAGCTTCCTTTCATATGACCTCTGAGTCTTCTTTTCTGTCCGCTCTTCGTTCTCTCCCTTCCCCTGTTCGTGTTTTCACTGCTGATGGTACCTCTCTTCCAGTTTCTAGTCGGGGCACCCTTTCTACTTCTTTTTTTGTTCTTGATATTTCTCATGTCCCTCTTTTTAAGATGAATCTGTTCTCTGCTAGCCAGCTTAGTGACTCTGGTTGTCGCGTCATTCTTGATGCCGATTCTTGTGTTGTCCAGGACCGTCGCACACATGCCCTGGTTGGAGCTGGTCCTCGCAGTCGTGACTCTTCAGGACTTTGGGAGTTAGACTAGCTTCGTGTTCCTTCCGCTGCCACTTCATTTGTCAGTTCTTCTCTGGTCATCGCCTCTGCTACCAGCTCCTTTCAGCAGTGGCATCATCGTCTTGGTCACCTTTGTGACTCTCGCCTGTCGTCATTAGTTCATCGTGGTCTTCTGGGGTCTGTCTCAGGAGATGGGTCTTTACATTGTCAGGGTTGTAGGTTGGGTAAACAGATCCAGCTTCCCTATCCTACTAGCGCGTCTGTATCTCAGCGACCTTTTGATTTAGTTCATTCCCATGTTTGGGTCCGTCTCCTTTTGCTTCGAAAGGGAGCCATCGCTACTATATTTTATTCATCGATGATTTTTCTCGGTACACTTGGTTGTATTTTATGCGCTCTCGTAGTGAAGTGCTCTCCATATATCAGCGTTTTGCGGCCATGGTCCGTACTCAATATTCTACCCCCATTCGTGTGTTTCGTGCTGATTCTGCTGGTGAGTGTATCTCTCAGATGTTGCGAGGTGTTCTTGCTGAGCAGGGCACCCCTGCTCAGTTCTCTTGTCCTCGCGCACATGCCTAGAATGGCGTTGCTGAGCGTAAGCATCGCCATCTTCTTGAGACCACTTGTTCCATGATGATTGCTTCTTCTCTTCCGCCGCATTTCTGGGCTGAGGCTATCGCTATGTCGGCTTACCTCATCAATATTCAGCCTTCTGCCGCTCTGCAGGGTGGCATCCCTTTTGAGCGCCTATCTGGACAGTCTCCAGACTACTCCATGCTTCGCTTGTTTGGTTGTGTTTGCTATGTTTTCCTTGCTCCTCGCGAACGCACCAAACTTACCGCTCAGTCTGTTGAGTGTGTCTTCCTTGGATACAGTGATAAGCATAAGGGCTATCACTATTGGGACCCCGTTGGTCGTCGGATGCGTATCTCTCGTGATGTTACTTTTGATGAGACGCGTCCTTTCTATTCTCGTCCCACCGCTGGTACCTACCCGGTGGAAGATATCTCTTTTCTTCTCTTTCCTGACACACCTCCTTTTACTCCTATTGTGTCTTCTTCAGGTCTCCTCCCCCTGATGTCTCTCCTTCTACACCGTTCTCCTCTGCTCCATCTAGTTCTCCTAGTTCTCCTCATTCTCCGGAGTCTTCCTCTGCTATTCCTTCTTCTTCATCGTCGTCTCCTGAGTCGTCTTCCTCTGACGAGCTTCCCTCTACTCGTCCTGTTCGTCAGCGTCGTGCCCCCAACCGTTACTCTCCAGTCAGTATGGTCTTTCTGTTGCCTCCGAGCCAACCTCTTATCATGATGCTGAGCATCATCCTGAATGGCAGCTGGCCATGGCTGCGGAGATTGCTGCGCTTGAGCACACTGGCACCTGGGATCTTGTTTCTCCCCCTCCCGGTGTTCGTCCTATCACGTGTAAGTGGGTCTATAAGATTAAGACCCGCTCTGATGGATCTCTTGAGCGCTGCGCGTCTTGTGGCTCGTGGTTTTCAGCAGGAGCATGGTCGTGACTATGATGAGACCTTTGCTCCTATGGCTCATATGACCACCGTATGCATTTCTTCTTGCGTTGCTTTGTCACACCGTCTCGTGTCTCGACTTGATGTTCAGAACGCCTTTCTCAATGGTGAGTTGAGTGAGGAGGTTTATATGCAGCCTCCTCCTAGGTATTCTGTTCCCGAGGGGATGGTTTGTCGTCTTCGACGTTCTCTTTATGGCCTCGAACAGGCCCCTTGTGCCTGGTTTGAGCGCTTTGCTTCTGTAGTGACTGCTGCTGGTTTCTCCCCTAGTGCTCATGATCCAGCGCTGTTTGTTCACACTTCTCCTCGTGGCCGCACTCTTCTTCTTCTCTATGTTGATGATATGATCATTACTGGTGATGATTCTGAGTATATCTCCTTTGTTAAGGCTCGTCTTCGTGATTAGTTTCTTATGACTAATCTTGGTCCTCTTCGATACTTTCTTGGGATTGAGGTTTCCTCCACTTTTGATGGCTTTTACATCTCTCAGGAAAAGTATATTCAGGATCTTCTTGCTCGTGCGACTCTTGGGGATGAGCGCACTATTGAGACCCCTATGGAGCTTAATGTTAAGCTTCAACCTACTAATGGTGATCCTCTTTCTGAATCGACACGTTATCGTCATATTGTTGGGAGTCTTATTTATCTTGCTGTCACTCGTCCTGACATCTCTTATCCTGTTCATATTTTGAGTCAGTTTGTTTCTGCTCCTACCACTGTTCACTATAGTCATCTTCTCTGTGTTCTTCGTTATCTTCGTGGTACGATCACTCGTCGCCTTTTCTTTCCTCGTTCCTCGCCTCCTCCAGCCGGTGCTATTCGGACGCTACGTGGGCGAGTGATCCTTCGGATCGTCGTTCACTTTCTGCTTACTGTGTGTTTCTTGGTGGTTCGCTCATTGCTTGGAAGACGAAGAAACAGATAGCGGTTTCCTGTTCGAGTGTTGAGGCTGAGTTGCGTGCTATGGCCTTGTTGACTGCTGAGGTGACCTTGTTACGGTGGTTACTTGCGGATTTTGGGGTCTCTATTACCACACCCACTCTGGTTTTGTCTGACAGTACATGTGCTATTAGTGTTGCACATGATCCGATCAAGCATATTGGTGTTGATGCTTTCTATACACGTGCTCAGGTGCAGGCTCAGGTTGTTGCGCTTCAGTATGTGCCTTCAGATTTACAGTTGGCGGATTTCTTCACGAAGGCACAAACCAGAGCGCAGCATGATTTCTTACTCTCCAAACTCCATGAGTTTGATGGGGGGTGTGTGTGTGTTAGATGTATATATTTGTATTGTAGTTTTCCCATATGTTAGGGGGCTTCCTGCATATTTACACCTGTACCTGTATTATATATTGTGGCCTTTGCCCCCAGAGGAATACAAGTTGCCTATTCCTAACATCCGTGACACTGGGGCCCACCACACGATCTCGCCGCGAAGACCCTTGTGAACCCATGTCCTGGACACACCATCTAAGACAGGCGGCTGGCCCTACCATTTGGTGTGGAGCTCTCTTGTGTCCAAGCCGTCTCTCGTAGAGCGTGATCCTGCCTACGGTCCATGAAGTCGGGCTTAGGACGCGTTCGGTGCACCTTCAAGTGGCGCGGGACAGGAAAGGGGCACGCTAGACGGATACCGTGGAATCTCTGGCCCGACCCCATGATGGGTCCGGTTCCCGGAAGAGGGCAGCTTCGCTCCAATGTTGATGTGTCCTCCCTAGGCTCCATCCGACAACCAGAAAGAATCAGAGGGACGTGGATAACATATTTGGCTAAAACATTTGGTAGCTTTTATTTAGTCTGATATGTTTATATTTCAATTGTACTAAGTGATGGCGTTAGATTTGTATATAGTATTATTCTCTTGGGTCTATTTTGATCTTTGCGTTAATCCTATCTGAAATTCTTTTCCGTCCTCCGCCACTGAAGCTCAACTACAACAAGCTTTGTCCGGTTTCAGTGATAAAAAGGGACAAGGATGGTGGCGCGTTTTTGGCTCGTTCTAGTGTGTAGTTATCACTAAGTGGTCCAATAACCATTTTTTTATTAACGCTCTTTTTACTATTGTTGATGATTGTTATCAGATCGATGGAATTTTCGCAAAAAATAGCTGATGTGCTTTGTGCATGCCGCACAGCTTGAAAACAACATGCATCTTTTATCCAGCAACTTAGCAATCTTTTGGATACCCAAAATCTGTAGGATTAACCACTATCCAAAAGAGGCGAAGGAGACACGAAAAGAAAGAAGCAAATAATGCAATAGTTCCCGGCTGAAAGATGTTTAGTAGTAGTGGCCAGGACCACAGAATCGGTTTCACGAGCGGGGGCTTGAATTTGACGAATGATTCCTTGACGTGCACCGGCATAGCAAGCTAGCCCACAAGCAACGATTAGATGATGATGATGATATACCTGTGCTGAATTAACCCATGGATCAAGTTCAGCCAAGTTCGTCGCGGACTGCTGTGTATGCGATGGCATTATGACAGCCACAACCACAGATCTTGATCCAGCTCATAACTACTGATAGGCATGCAGGCGCACCTATAATCGCTGCCAACCATATGACGAAGACATGTCGTTCAATGCAGACTGCGCTCGCAGCGCATTGCACTGTGCACGTAGGTTTTCAAGTTTTTTGGGGATCGTTTGATCAGAACTCTATGGAATTGGCGATCTTGTATTCTTGAAGTCAAAATAGTGGTGTTATCCGTTGGTCAAATGTCCTGTTGTTTCTTCGAATAGGTGTTGCCTTGTTCAGTTATGTTTCTTCAAAATCTGAATCGTCGGAAGTACGATACGTTCACAAGTTACCCTAAGAAAAGTCTGTTAGTTATGTATTCCATGAGATAATTAAGGAGAAAGTCAAGTGGGCAGGACAAGAGAGAGGGGAGTCAAATGGAGGTGCGTGCACTTTTCCATTAAAAGTATGTACTCACCTCACCTAAGGATTACCATAGACTTGAGCAGGGTGACTAAATCGTGTTTGAAAGCGCGTGATGATGTTTCTGGCCGTGTATTGGTAATGAATTTGGCAAACCAAGCACTGCAGAAAATTTATAATTAAAGATTATTAAAAAAACACTTTAACTAGAAAGTACCTGGTCTGTTCAGATATACTACATAGCCAATAAAAGTTAAGAGAGTGCGAACGTTCTTGTACAAATATAGAACTTTCTTTTGATAGGGGTTTCCTGTGCGGCAGTGGTGCATGGGCCGAATGCCCTATAAATCGCCATCCGTATGCATATACATGGATATACCTTATTTAGATATGGGTTTGGATATGTACGAAGACAAGCTTCTACAAGTTTGGCAGGAAGAGGGTTGTATTGGAGCAATCCCTAAAAGTTAACAGTGTGCGAACGTCCAAATATAGACCTTTCTTTTGACCATGCGAGAGAGAACATATCATGTACTCCAATTGATAGACTACTCCAACTGCACCGTCCGGCTCGCATCTATTGAAAACAAAATGTCGGTACATGATTGAATATCAACACACCCTCCTCCAAAATTTGCAGAAAACACTCCTTGATACGGAATGATCCGTAGGTTCTCGCTCCCCTTGGATCGGATCGTTATACAAAGCTGGACATACCTTTTGACCTTGACATGTCATCTAGAGTCGATGATTGTGTTGCTTGAATTGACTTTACATGGAAAGGATCATTAAAATGACTACACACAAAGAAGTTGAGATACTCTATAGAATCCATTATTGTAAATTATACCCATTCACGATTAATTATTAGAATAGTCAGTTATATGTCACTAGATACAACATGGCATGGGCATAGGTAGGGCTAGTCATTGACCATTTGATCTTTCCATGACATGTGTAGTCGTTAAGCAAAATTAGACACAAGGGGGTAAGGGTCTCTTATGCCTATGTATGAAGAGTTAACACTTAACATGACATTTTATAAACTTAAAACATCAATAATATCAACACTCAAAAATCTATTAACTATGGAGTTGGTCTCTTAATGAGGAGTCAATTATATCACCTTCACCTTTCTTCTCCATATCAACATTGTTGTTCCTATATTGCAACATGAATAATCACTTGTTTAATGCTTTTGTGCATGTCCTTATCCAAGTTTTGTTAACACTTGTTATGATGCAATGCCTTGAAGGATCACTATGATGTTTAGCACCTTTTAGTTTATTTTTCTCTAAATGCCCTCTCTTCTCGTATTATTGTTTCTTTGATATAAACTTTATGACTTTGATTTATGCTGACTTATGTTTGATAAGAAGAAAGTCTACTTTTGGTCCTCCAACTTTGTGAATAGTTCACTTTTAGTCCTATAAGTTTTGTTTGGTGCAAAACAAACCTTCAACTTTCTAAATTGATCATCATCACGGCTTTCCCAACTTTTTGGTGCCGAACACCCAGTTGCTAAAGACAACTGACTACTAATAGAAACATGACTGAACCATGCATAACCTACCGAGTGTGCCCATTGAAAATCCCCATTGTAGGGTCAAAATCTTCAGTCCCATGGTCCATCTCAACTTGTCGCTAGAGTAGCTTCCTTGCTCACGGGCGTTGCGCCCTTCTCGTCCCACTCGTAATGTTCAACATCCTCTTCCATCTCGCCATAACTCGATCGCCACCCAACGACACTACATGGGAGAAAGTTGAGGCGATATCGCAAGATCAATCGGTGGTGGTTCTTATATTTACCTTGGGCTTATGAGAAATTGGGTGGGATGTTGGGTTCGACCATGTAGCATTGACCTAGTTCGGTCCCGATTTGATAAGGAAGTGTGCAGTTTTTAGCAACCAGGGGTCCTCGTCGACACTAAATCAATAAACTATGATAGTGATTGATTCAGAAAGTTTAAGGTTTGTTTTAGACCAAACAAAAGTTTTAGGACTAAAAGTGAACTTTTAATAAAGTTGGAGGACGAAAAGTGGACTTTCTTCATTTGATAATAAACACCACACATTTTTTTGGCAAACAAACACAAGTGTTTCGTAAAACCATGGGTAAATTGCATTAGCCTCAAATATCGTCCATTTATGCCTCTAGATTTGGTATATATGCCCTGAAGTGTGGCAAAGAATTGCTAAGTACTAGAAAGCACTACAAGCACTCTAGCTATCACATATCCCCCATAACACTAATGTTGAAAATTGATGGCACCTCGGGAGTGGAGCCGTGTCACCATGAGCGAAAAAATTATTGACTTGAAAACATTAGCATCACTAAACCTTTGTACTCTTAGATTTTATTTTTGGAGATAATAAATTGTCTTATATAATTTCACTAACTCGGTGTGTTGATGTATACACCTAGCGAAATTTAATTTTTGTGATGACAACATTTAGATGGCTAGGAGAGAGGTGTATCATAGCCATCTCGACATCAAAGCTTCTATTTGTCACTTTGTCCCCTCACTAAAATGGATTATTATTGTGTCCAACAAGAATCTAAGTACATGCGATAGTGAGATATCTATGTTGCCTTAGTAAATCTTCAAACCCCACAACTTCATTTTTGGTAGATGCTATTTGAATATGTGTAGATGGTGGCTTCTGGTTGTACTTATTCCCTTATATTGAGTGAACAACCCCGCTAATTGGATGATCGCCGACCAGAATTTTAACCGGCAACTCTTTGAGATGGGAAACAACCACTCAATCAAAAAAATATGTGAAAACCACCACGTCGAATTCAAGTCTTAGCAAGAAGATGGTTCTATTATATGTCCTCCTCAGCGATAATCAAACTATATAACAAGACGAATAGTGATAAAATGATGTTAGGTACTCGTAGCACATCAATAAAGGTAGAGTGAGTCGTTGATTCTTCGACCTTTCCATGTCATCTAGAGTCATCAACCAACATTACTCATATAAGGGAAATGGTGGTGCTCTTAAGCTAGGTCTACATAAGAATTTGATAATACGCAGTAAGGCCAACACTTAGATTACATATTTCATAGAGTTGATCTCTTAACACTTAGATTCTTTTCTATGGCCCTCCCCATCTCTCTTATCCATATCGACGATTATGTCCCTATGTTGTGGGACAAATAATCAGTTAATGTAAATGAGTTCACGTATTTGTCGCCTTTGTACGTGTCGATATGCATGTTTGGTTACACTTGCGGCGATGACGCGCCTTACGAAGGTTCACACCCTTCTTTAACACATATTATTGTCTTGTTCTTCTTTTATGTGTCGTTGTAAATCTCCGTGAGTCATGTGCTCCATGACTCATCTTTGGCAAAACATAATTTCAGTTATAAATTCCGTAGGTTGGGTATTGTTCACTTATCTTTGTCACTAAATAACCTGTTTTTATTGTTTTGTGAAATATACTTTGGTCGACTCTCACAACTTTATAAAGTACTTTCCGGCCCCGTTTGGAATGCGGGATTGGAAAATCGTAGGAACATGAAAAACATAGGAATAGGATAGGAATCCAGGTGAAAATCTAAGGATTGGAAAACACAGGAAAATTTTCCAACATGTTATTTGGAATGCAGGAATAGGAAAACAACAGGAAACTTCATAAGCAAATATTTTTATTAAACAACTTGATATGGGGACTTAATTATGTTATAATTAAAACAAGAGTTCAATCTTATAAACACCAGTTCATAACAATGATTTTATCCAATAGCCAAATATTTATTTGCTCTATTCCAAATCAGCCGAGAGAAAGTAGTGGGCAACAGCGATGGCAGATAGGGGTCAGGGAGTATAGACATGGCACTGCTGCAGGCTTTATTGGCGAATCGATGAAGATGAAACTGACGGGATTGGGTGGCACATCAGTGGCACCAGCGTACAAGGGCTTGGAGCCTTGGACGTCTCCATGGCGGTCAAGTTTTGGTGCGTGGCCTGGGTAAGACAATGGAGCAGCAACGTTGTCTTCGCGTGATGGTGATTCTAATACTAACAGTTTTGACAATTGATTTGTCTCGATAGATGTAAAGGAAAAGAAAAAAGAGGTCGGAGTGGATGTATTTTTTCCTGTGGTTTTCCCGTGAAGTTGCTAGCTTAGGAAACTTTCCTATGGTTTTCCTACGAGCCAATCCTGTATTCCAAATGGCTCAAAGGAAAAGTTTCCTGCAGAAATCCTTTCCTGTAAAATTCCTGCAGAAATCCTATGTTCCAAACGAGCCCTCCATCTTTGTAGGAAATGTAAAATAAATCTTGAGAATAGTACAATTCTGAAAACCAAAATTGGTCAACTGGTCACCAGCGGTTTCCACCGGCGACCTGCCTGTAAACCGGGAAGCAGCCGGTAAAATGGAAAAAGGCGTGCGCAAATCACCGCGGCGAATTAAAGTACTCCGCCGCACGCAGAGGTGTGCCGCCCACCCGCCCGACGCAAAATACAAAGCGCACAGCCCCCTTTTATAGCCTCCGCCTCCTCCACCCTCCTCCTCGCCCCGTCTCCCAGAGCCCAGCCACCACCTCTCTCGCGCGCAGGCAGGGGCTCTTCCGGGCTGAGCACGGAAGCACGCAACCAACCCGCCCACCCGACCGCGCGTCGGAGCTCTCCGCGGAATTCGCAGTCATGCTCTCCGCGCGCGCTGCCGCTGCGTCCCACGCCGCGTCCCTGGTACGTACGGATGCCGTGACCGTTCTGCTCTCCTTGCTCGCTGATCCTGCCTCCGGTGTCTCGCCGTGTCGCTCTCCAGTTGTGTGATTGCACAGTGGTATACGAGGAAGTAAAGCGTTGCTTGTTTGTCTGTGCTTTGTCTGAACACTGCAGTGGAAGCGCGGAGGTGGCGATGTGGGCAGCGGCAACGGATGCACGAGCTGTATGGAGGTGCGGAGGAGGGCCGCGTCGGTGACGGTCCGCGCGGCGCCGCCGAAGAGGGTCGAGGCGGTGGCGATGGAATCGGCCGCCGAGACCGCTCAGTCCGAGAAGGAGGAGGTGGCGGCGGCCGGCGGTGCGGTCGAGGAAGAGTACGGCGAGGACAAGCCCATGGAGGAGGAGCTGCCCGTCACGCCCTGGGCCTTCTCTGTCGCGAGGTGAGCGGAGGGGATCGGATCCGATCGCGCGTGCTGGATCTGGGTGGGGTGGGGTGGGGGCGGAAGTTTCGATGAGTCGATCTGGGTGGGGATTTTTTTTCCATTAATTTGGTTGCCGTTTTAGTCCAGGGATCCATTTGGGTTAGCTCTACGGTTTCCCCCGCGTGTTGCTTTGCTTAAGCTAATATTATACTAGTCCATTTTAGAACTTTGACGTGCCTGGACTCTGGAAGCCAGGATGCGTGTTCCGTTGCTTGCATCAGCCGGAACAAATCTGATCGCGTAAAGGTTTTGCGCGTCATATCCGTAGATTTTGTTGTAGTGGGGTGTTAAAGCAAAGCGGAGGATAACTGTCACTTTCTCCTTCTGGTGAACCCAGGTCAGCAGAGTTTTGTTGTTTCCTCACACGCAGTATGGGTTAGCGGCAACAGTTGGAGTCGCCCGGCTGGTCGCATTAAAGTTTCTAGCACTCCCTCCGTCATTTTTTACATTTTCAATCCCAGTTTATTGACGGGATATTAGAGTTTGAAAGAGGATCCGGTTACCGCTGGGCGGATTTTGAGTAGGTCGTGAGTAGTTGAGCAAAGCAGAGAATTGGCTGTTTTGCTTCGGTTTCTTCTATTTCCTGCATTCTTGTGGGTGGAGTATATTCTAATCTGGCCCACAGCAATATTTGTGCGCCTTGTTTTCTCCACTACCCTGACAGCGAAATTTGACTGCATATATATATTCATACTGAATTGTCAACCTTATGGTGAATGATATAGCAAATATGTCAGTTAACTAAAAGCAGGCAGAGAATAGTAACTTCAGCATGTAAAGTCAAGTACCCAATTGACAACAAGAATGAACTTCTCTGCTGCAGAATTTTGGTTCTGTCGCAAGATTGCTTCGTGTCAATGGACGACCGTAATTCTGTGCAATGGACCAAATAGGTTTTGCTCATTTATGTTAAAATCAAATGCTAATAGACTTTTTTGTACCACAGTGGCTACACCCTTCTGAGAGACCCACATCACAACAAGGGACTTGCCTTCACCGAGAAGGAGCGGGATGCACACTACCTGCGTGGCCTTCTTCCTCCAGCAGTTGTTTCCCAGGAGCTCCAAGTATGTGCAACCATCACTTGCCAAGTTAATCTCTGAATCATTCTGGTCTTCGTTTTCATAAGGTACTCTCGATGTGTATGCAGGTAAAGAAGATCATGCATGACCTTCGGCAGTACAATGTCCCGTTGCAGCGCTACGTTGCCATGATGGACCTTCAGGTAGCCTGATTAGTTATGTTGATTATATGAACTATGGATTTGTTCATGTAAGAAGACTGACTATATAATGCATGGGATTCCTTGATGAAGATCTGATAAAATCTCACCAAGCTTTATTGCAGTTAAAACGATTTACTGATTGCATCACTGTTCGCAATGCTTTGTGATTTCAGGAGAGGAATGAGAGGCTCTTCTACAAACTTCTAATTGATAACGTGGAGGAGCTGCTCCCTGTGGTTTATACACCAACTGTAGGTGAGGCCTGCCAGAAGTATGGGAGCATATTTAGGCGCCCACAGGGTCTCTATGTCAGCTTGAGAGACAAGTACGTCCGCCCAGCTTTGATCGAACTTACAAGAATTATGTATTGTGTTTGTTGTTGAGATTTGAGACTGATTGGAGGTGATTGTAGGGGGAAGGTCCTTGACGTGCTAAGGAACTGGCCAGAGAGGAACATTCAAGTTATCGTTGTTACTGATGGTGAGCGCATTTTGGGGCTTGGAGATTTGGGTTGTCAGGTATGCTTATCTAATTAGCTGCTTACTTCAGGAACTTTGCTTATGTTTTGTTGGAATGATATTCTATAGGGCATGGGAATTCCTGTCGGCAAACTTTCTCTGTACACTGCTCTTGGAGGAGTTCGCCCATCAGCTGTAAGCATTCAAATATGTTGTTAGTCTCCTTTAATGATCGCAGTATATTTGCTACCAACTAAAAGACAACCAAATAATTTCAGTTCCCTAAATGTTTACTTTGCAGTGCTTGCCTATTACCATTGATGTTGGTACTAACAATGAAAAATTACTTAACGATGAGTTCTACATTGGGATTCGGCAAAGACGTGCCACTGGGGAGGTATGGTCATCTACAAACTTTGCTTGGGGAATTAAGTCGTTCTCAAAATAAGTAAATAACCAACACTTAAGATCTGATATGCGCTTGTCCTTGATGGCAGGAGTATCATGAGCTCATGGAAGAGTTCATGGATGCTGTCAAGCACATATATGGTGAAAAGGTTCTCATCCAGGTCAGTTCAGACACCCTTATTTTTTTGTTGTTGTATGGTGATCATTTTGACTTGTTATCAAAAAAATAGTGAGACTGGATCTTCCTTATGGCAGTTTGAAGACTTTGCCAATCACAATGCGTTTGATTTGCTTGCAAAATATAGCAAGAGCCATCTTGTTTTCAATGATGACATCCAGGTGTGTAACCATTTGTTTTGTTCATCCATGAGGTGTTCAGTTTTATCTGATGCTGTCCCTATTATGTTATTATGTTATTTAGTATCTCTTTAAGTTTGTTGCCTTCTGTGTTCATATGAAATGTGTTGATTGCAGGGAACAGCATCTGTGGTCCTTGCAGGTCTGCTATCTTCACTGAAGGTTGTTGGTGGAACCCTAGCAGAGCACACTTATTTGTTCCTTGGTGCTGGAGAGGTCAGTAAAAATTTCTCGGTGTAACTTTTGCTGAACTGTGAAACATGATGTGTTCTCTTGAACACATATGATGACGCATTCTCTTGAACAATATGTTGTTGCATTTTACTGCAGGCTGGAACTGGTATTGCGGAGCTCATTGCTCTTGAGATTTCAAAACAGGTAACAAACTTTAAGGCTTCAAAATGTCAGCGTGGTGTCTACATTTTTAATGTTGGTGGTGTCACTGCAAATACATGCTGATATTGATCAATTCATAGACAAATGCTCCAATTGAAGAGTGCCGCAAGAAAATTTGGTTGGTGGATTCAAAGGTATAGAGCCAAAAAAAAGTTTTTAGCACAAGATTTTTTTTTTTGCACAAGATTTTGGATGCTGCAGCTGACAGCCTGACATAGTATTACTCTGCTACATATTTAGGGTTTGATCGTTAACTCCAGAGAGAACTCCCTTCAGCCATTCAAAAAACCTTGGGCACATGATCATGAACCTTTGACAACCCTGTTAGATGCCGTCGAGGTATTCATTATTTACGCGCATTTCAGAATTCAGTTCAAGTAGTGATGGATACCTTCACCGGAAATTGTTCTGTTAACGTTGTATTTATGGTATCTTACTAAAGTTCCTGTATTATTCCTCTAGTCCATCAAACCTACAGTGCTGATCGGAACTTCTGGAGTTGGCAGGACTTTCACAAAAGAAGTTGTTCAGGCTATGGCTTCTTTCAACGAGGTAGTTTGGATTTTCAACATTGTTGTTGCTGTTGTTTCAACTTCTTCGAATCAATGAGAGGTTGAATAACTTCTAATATCTAATGCAGAGACCTATCATTTTCTCATTGTCAAATCCAACATCGCACTCTGAATGTACTGCTGAAGAAGCATACAACTGGACCCAGGTGAGTCCACAACACTCACATTTGATGCTACCCATTAAATCATTGTGCTAGTCTATCCCATTTGAAATGCAACAAAGATTTATGAGAGATCTTCTGTCTTTCCTTTCCTCTTGTATATTATTTTTCAAAATAAGTTCCGGCTAATACGCATGTATTGCCAAAGCTGGTGTTAGTGTGTACATAATTGGCAAAAAAGGGGTTCCACTCAAACATACAAATGCATCTCTATATTTGCAGGGCCGTGCAGTGTTTGCCAGCGGCAGTCCATTTGATCCTGTGGAGTACAATGGAAAGATTCATGTGCCTGGCCAGGTATTATTTTATTCTCTTCCAATGGAAAACAATCTTGCTTGTTCATAAGCTTGCTTAGTTAAAACAGAAGATCTTCATGTCTAATTGTCTTCTCTACCCACAACAGTCAAACAATGCGTACATTTTCCCTGGATTTGGCCTTGGTGTTGTTATCTCTGGAGCAACCCGTGTACATGAGGACATGCTTCTTGCTGCATGTAAGTAGCTTCAAAGGGAACTGCTGAATATGTTATCCATCGGGCCCTGCCATTCGCCTGAGTACCTACCCTTTAAATGATAATCACATTATGGTATGCGAATTTCCATTCCTTTAAACAGCGGAAACACTAGCTGAACAAGCCACTCAGGAGAACTTCGACAAGGGGTCCATCTTCCCACCCTTCACGGACATCAGAAAAATATCTGCCAAAATTGCTGCAAGTGTGGCGGCAAAAGCCTATGAACTCGGTATGTTCTTCTGACACACCTTAACTCTTTCAGGTCCAATAGAAAACTTGTGTGTACAACTGACATTGCCCAACTTTTTCTGCAGGCTTGGCGACTCGCCTGCCACGCCCAAGAGATTTGGAGAAATATGCGGAGAGCTGCATGTACACCCCCATCTACCGCAGCTACCGGTAGCGCAGATCAATTTTGCAGTAATAAATCGTATTATCGCAGGATGCTTCGAGGCTGTTGTTGTTTGTTGCTGTTGTTGCCGCCGCTGCTGCTGGACTTTGTATCTGTCTATACATATATCATGACTGTTGTACCGCTATGGAAGGAAGTCAAGCAAACCGTCTTGTGTGCCAATGTTTGTTAATCTTGTCACTTAGTGCAACAAGTGTAATAAACACACATAGATCTAGTTCTCAGGGCAATATGTCTAATGCAGCTCACCATTTATCTGAATGAAAAGCTTACTTTATCAGAAAGTTGAACTTGCACATCTTTAAGCATGCTGGATAATTTCATGATACATTGGAAAATAATTTGTAACACAAGGACATCTTGGAGGATGCATATAGTTCATCTCCTCCCCCCTCGCTGCACAAGCTCAGTTTCCCAGCCCCTGCTCAAGATGGCAACGGGGCTGGGGATTACCGGGGATGGCTCCCGTCCCCATCAACATCGGGTACCCGACCCCCGTCGGGGTCTCCACGGGGACCTCCCACCAACGCCCAAGTAGCAGATGTGGATGCGGTGCAGCACCGACGATGACCTGATGCGGGGCGGCGTTGGTGATGACTTGATGTGCAGTGGCGCCGGTGAATAGCCGATCTGAGGTGGGGGCGAACTCGCTGGTGCCGACGAGCTCCCTTGCAAGCCGCCGCCGCCTCCACGCCGCCCACCGACGGCGCCATGGACACGGACCCTGTCTTCTTCCTGCTCTGACTCTCCGCCACCGCCGCCTCCCCGCGGTCGTCTTTGGCTGCGCTCCCATGCAATGCCCCCCCTTGATGCTCTATCTGTGTGCGCACGCGAAAAGTGAGAGAGGCGGCTGGGTGAGGGGAACGTGGGGTGGAGTGGAGGTTATGGGATTTTTTTTGCCTAATATTGAATGTCTATTTGACTGACAGGTGAGGTCCCAGGTATCCATGGAGTACCCATGGAGGGGATCTGCCCCCCATCCCCGCCCCGCCACCTTATCGGGTACCCGCCCCGCTATCCCCATGGAGGCAATTTGTCCCCCATCTCCGGTTCTTAGCGGGTATATCCCCGCGGGTACCCGTCTCCATGGGTAAAACTGCCATCTTGAGCCCCTGCTGTAGCAGCAAGGGCATCTCCACTAGGCCGATCTGGCCAGCCGCGTCGCCCATTTGCTCGTGTGTGGCAAATAGGACGAAACTTTTTTTTTCAAATTTAAAGATAGATAGTTCGCGCTAAAGACTGGCAAAGTTTGTCCATATTTATACGTATTTATATTCATAATTAAAAAATGAAAATAAACTAGCCCTAGTCCAAACCCTAGCATCCATCTAGGGGTTGAGGTCGATGTACTCGACGCGGGCGGTCGATCACCTAGCCATGCTACGTTGCCGCTGACCCCGTGCGGTAGTGCACTAGCTCCATCCTCACCTTCGGAGCTATGCGCGGCGCCCACCCTGGCAGCTGAGGCGGTGGAGGTAGCTAGGCGTTTGCCTGCGCCACCATGCCGGTGAGCTGGACGACCTCTTGGTAGCCGCCCCACAAGGTGTCCTCGTCCTGCGCGCTGGCCGCGTCCTCGTCGTAGCCCCGCGCTAGGACCCCTCGGTACTTTGGGGAAGGTTCGGGTGGCGGCCACGACTGGGTCCATCGCCTCCTACTTGACGACGACGCTGTCGTCGTTGTCGCTGTCGAGCTCGACGTCAGAGTGGTTGAAGGCGCCCTCGTCATCCGAGTCGATGGTGGGGACGTACGTAGACCTCCCACGGTTGCAGGTCGCTGCGAAAGGAGCTTGCGCAACGCGCCTTGTGCTCCCAGTCGAGGAACCTTTTCCAGAAGTCCTCGCTCTGGTAGCCCCTCTCCCACTGCTTTGTCGGCGTGAGTTTGCTGATGCGACGACAAATATCCTCCTCTAGCCCTTTGCCCTTCTTGGGCACGGGCGGCACCGGGACCTGATCCCGGTTGAGGTGCTAGCCGGTGGGGAAGGAGACATCATGGTGGTTGATGCCCACGCCCTCCCTCCATCGGCGCTCGCACTCCGCCACGTGGAAGTAGCGGCGGCGGTAGTCCCACGGTGGCGGTACTCCCCCACGGGGCGGTTCCTGTACTCCTTTGGCCATGGCGGAGGAGGCGAGGATGCGCCACGGAGGAAGGCCGATAGGCGGGAGCGCTAGATGCTAGAGCCAGAGTCGGTCGCCTCGTGGTCGTTCCTGCCCGTCTTGAGCCATCCCAGCGTCTTTATCGTTGGCGGTGGCAGCTACTAGGGTTGCGATGGCGAGAGGTAGGGAGTGCGGCACCAACAGGTGCAGAGTTAAATAGCCCCTTCGCCTGTGAACGCGCGCAGGTTCCCGCTTCTTTGCCATTAATACCGGCGCAGGAACACAGACGACGTTCCGTTAGTCAGTGTGTCGTCTAGTCACCATTGATGGCGCAGGCTGCCGTCGGTCAGCCTTCAATCCGCGCATCTGAATTATTGCCATGGTTGCGTCTGAATCGGTGCCGCTGCGCACATCTGAATCACTGTCGCGCTAAGAAGTGGCTGGCGGGTGGGCCAGTGGCACGCGGGGACACGACACGCCCTCAGTTCGTCCGCGTCCGAACAGACGGATCCGTTGCCCAAATTTGATACAGAGATAGATCGAGCCAAACACACCGGTCAGATGGTTCGTGTCGCTGGAGCGCCACGCACGTGCTTCCATGCGACGCGCTCGGACGTGTTGGATTGACCCGGTGAAGATGCCTTGATGCAGATGGGTGGCGGGATAAATCGACACCGGTGAGACGGCTCAGAGGCTATAGCACCAGATGTCCCATCTATCTGCCTCTTTCCCCCACCGTTTCTGGTGGAGGCTGCAGGTTTGTCGACTTGAGGCCATCCCCAACTGGCCCCTTCATTTCAGACAACAGTTTGGTCTGAATAGGTCCGTTTGCGGGGGGTGGAGGATAGGCCGTCCGGGCTGAGCCCAGTTGCGGTGGCCGGTGGCCCCAACCGGCTACCCCATATGCGGGCCTCCTTGTCCACCGGGAGCCATCAAGATCGAGTTGATAGGAGTATCAGCGCTAATGGCGGCCGGCGATTGTCCCGCCAGAACTCCAGTTCCTGCCCGCTACCCCGGCCTTTACCGCCCGATCCCCCTCGCCGTTCCGCCGATCCCCGCGAATATAAATAGGGTTCGGCCGCCAGGACGGAGCACCAGCACCAACCCCTCGCTGTTCCCTCCCTCCCTCACCATGGACAACCTCCCTGTGACCTGGGTCGACCTCAGCAAGTTCGCTTGCACAGATCCCTTCTCCCCCCACTACCGGGCGCGGTGAATCTTGAGGCAAAGGATACATGGGAGAGTTGGTGCCGAGCGAGGAGAAGTTTGTGGCGCAGGTCGAGGCGGAGGCAGAGGAGGAGGCCGAGCAGGCACAGGCCAAGGCGGAGGCGGCGGAGGGTAAAGTCGATAGCGCCGGATCTGCGCACTACGTCCTGGAGAAGTACGTATGCGAGTTGTACACGGCCTTCAAGGCCAGGGAGGCTGCCGGTCGGAAACCCGCCGATCGGCTATGACTGTAGGCTGAGGAGGCGACGATGGAGGCGGTGGCGGCCATCGAGGCCCACGAATAGCGGGAAGCGCAACAATCGCTGGCAGCCGAAACGACCGCCCGACTCGCCGTAGTAGCCATGATGGAGGAGCGGCAGTGGCATGACGCGCAGGAGACGACGGAGGCCATAGCCTTGGGAAGCGTCTTGTCCAAGGCCGCTGCAAAATGGGGCGAGCTGGCGGAAGCGCTCAAGCGGGAGGTGCTGGCGGAGGCCGTGGCCTTGGCCAAGAACGTCGTCGCCCAACGGAAGGACCTGGTGGATATATGTGCGGCGGTCAAGCGGGAGATACTGGCGGAGGTTATAGAGGACGCATCGGCCTTGCGTGCTGCGGTGGTGGCGGCGGGCCAACGGGAGGTGCTCCTCGCTGCGGCCAGCCGGGAGGCAAGAGCGGCGCGCAACCACGCAAGCGCAATGGCGGCCAGGCTAAGGGAGGTGGACACCCTGGCGCTGCCTTGGCGGCCTGACGGGCACATGCGGGCATGGGCGAAACCTCCGGAGCTTCACTCTAAATGTCAACCACATTATGTAATCTACAAGTGTACTTTTATAACTGTAAACAAACAATGAAGTCTCTTTCGAGAGAGCAAAATTGTGTTGAGAAGGATCTTGACAGGAAATAAATGGTGTTTATTGGATAGTTGTTCACCTTCATAAGCAATCCCAATAATAATCTTTGAAGAAAGTAGTGCATGTAATGAATGATGCTTAGAAATCCAACACTAATAGAAAAAGTTTTATCCATGAATGACATAACCGTGAAGCACCTTAATATGGTGCTCCACGGATAAGTATCTGTAGTGCACGATAAAAGGATACACCACGGGTATGACACTAATCCGTGGCGTACAGACAAAAAGATGTGCCACACCTAAGTAGTCCAGCACCAAGGGGTTGCCCCCATCTATCATGGTGCACGAAATGGAGGTGTGCCACGTCTAAGTGTGATATCCGTGGCATACGGGAAAAATGGTGCACCACGCCTAAGGAGATGGTGTAGGGTAGATTTTGTGCAAATTTACCTATGGGACATCCAATAGTGGTGTGCTACAGATAAGTTTGTAAAAATCTGTCCTACACCCTTTCCCTTCGTGGATCGTCTTTTTAGTTTTGCAAAAAAATAAAAATATTTCAAAAATAAGAATCCTTTCATATATAGGTAGGTTATGTGGTCAAGTTTGTAGGAAAATTAACAAATATAAATTTTGATTTAAAAAAAAACTGTTATGGCACGGTAAAACATTCATAATTTTTGTATACGATGTCAGAAAAATAATTTTAATATATCAAAATAACGAGCACCAAATTTTGCATCCACTTGCAACGAGCTTGGGTTGTTTAGTGATTTTTAGATTTTTAAAATTCGAAAAAGATGAAAAGGTATGGCAAAAAAAAAGTTAGACCACTTACCCATGGCGCATGGCATAGAGGTGCGCCACGGGTAAGTTTGGACATGATGTAAATTTGAATCCCAACCCTAGACACCTACCCCCTTCTCTCTATCTTCTCATGCTCCTCTCTTCTTCCTCTTCCTCCTTATCCTCTCCTCCTCTCTTCTTCTTCCTCCTCCTCTCTTATTCCCCCTCCTCCTCTCCTCCCCATCTCTTCTTCTTCCTCCTCCTCCTCCTTCCCCTCTCTTCTTCTTCTTCCTCCTCCTCCTTCCCCTCCCCTCCTCCTCTCTTTCTTCTCCTCCGACTCCTCTCCTCTCCTCTGACCGCATCGTCCTCCTTCGTCCGTTCTCTCCTCCGGTAGCCCACGGGCGCCACCTCCTGTCACGCCGTCCTTGAGCTCCTCCGGCCCCGCCTCCTACCGGCTCGGCCACGACCGCCCGCATCTACCTGCAGTGGTAGGCTGTGGCCGCGGCGATGTGTCACAACGTGACGACAATGAGGCAACGACAAAGAGGCGACACTCATGGCTCAGTTGATGTGGAGCCTGTTGGGAACCCCAAGATCAAGGTGTGAAGCAGCAAGCAGCAAGTCTTCCCTCAGTAGAGACCGAGGTTATCGAACCAGAAGGAGGAAGGAAACATCACACAGGTGTTGCAAGCAACATGGAGACCTGCACAACACAAACTCAAGACTTTGCCCCAACGAATAGTGAGGTTGTCAAGCTCACCGGTTTGCTGTAACAAAGGATTAAATGTATGGTGTGGAAGGTAATGGTTTGCAGCAAGTAAACAAGTAACAATGGAAGATGTATCAATGGTAAAGATTGGACCGGGGTCCATAGTACACTAGAGGTGCTCTCCTTAGATAAACAACATGGCATGAAGGGTAAACAAATTATAGCAGGGCAATTGACAGGAACTGAGCAAGGCATAACAATGCAATTACTAGTCAGAAAGATCCTATGAGTTAGATTGGGCAATACAACAAGATACACAGACCGCCATCCAACTGCATCTATGAATAGAAGTCCACCTTCAGGTTATCATCCGAACCCCCTCCAGTATTAAGTTGCAAGCAACAGACAACTGCTTTAAGCAAAGTGTGTAAGGTAAACAATCCACATGTTTCATGAACAAGAGACCGTTGTTTTCTCCCTAGTAGCAATAGCACATCTACAACTGAAGAGATTATTGTCACTTCCCTTGAAAACTAGAGGCATGAACCCACTATCGAGCATAAATACCCCCTCTTGGAGTCACTAGCAACTACTTGGCCAAGATAGCTACTAACAACGGAGAGCATGCAAGATCACAAACAACACAGACACGATAGAATCATAAAGACAAAACCATTAATCAAACCAACATAATAATCTCAATATCCATTGGATCCCCGTAAACACAACATGCATGATTACAAATATATTAGATCTTGATCATGAACGGAGCTCACAAGATCTATATATGAAAGCACAAAGGAGGAGATACAACCATCTAGCTACTACATGGACCCATAGTCCAAGGTGGAACTACTCACGCATCATACTGGAGAGAAGGCCTCCAGGATGATCTCCCCTCCTGCAGGGTGCCGGGAAGAACTCATATCTCCCTGATCTAGGGACGATGGTGGTGGCGGCTACAGACGGTTTCGTGGAGATTTGATCGGGACCTTAGAGTTTCTGCATGGGGGGCTTCTTATAGGAGAAGGGGGAGACCGAGGCCAGGGGCCCCACACCCCAACCAGGCGCGGGACAGGGCCCACCCACGCCTAGGGTGGGTCTGCCCCCTGGCCGGCCTCTCCGGCTCCCCTCTGGACTTCTTGTTCCCCATGGAAAGTATTTGACTTTGACGTTTATCCCGTCCAATTTCGAGAATATTTCTTTACTAACTTTTCTGAAACCAAAAATAGCAGAAAACATGCATCTGGCACTGTTGCAACTTGTTAGTAGGTTAGTACCAGAAAACATGTAAAAAGCACCTCAAAGTGTAGACAAGCAAAGCAAAGTAGATACTAAACAAGCATGGAGCATCAAAATTTGTAGATACGTTTCCAACGTATCAACATCCCCAAGATTAACTCATGCTCGTCCTCGAGTAGGTAAGTGATACAAAGAATAATTTTTGAGGTGACATGCACCCTCATAATAAAGATCCAACCATTTGCAAGCATTAAAAGCTGGGATCAAAGAACTCTAAACATGTGCATGAAAGATGGAGTTCTAACAATAGGACATAGTAACTATGCATGCAACAAGACAAGCTACAAACAAAGATCATGAATAACATGCATTGAAAAACGTTTGTTTGTTTCACAAACAGAAAACATGGCATAGTGGCAATCAGCTTGTCCCTCATAGAGTAGCAAATAGATGCATAGGACACCTTCAAAGTTCACAAGGGTGACTAGAAACAAATAGCACAAGAACAAGTAATATCACAATATGCATCAATTAATAAGCTTTGGAACACTGCACACAGAATGACAACTATGCTCTCTTAATGGTGCCTAAAGGTAGAAGGTGGAGACTCAATAGTGGTGGAAGAAAGGCCTTTTATAAAGGAAGCAGGGATTTAAAGTTTCAAAAAGAGCTTCCAAAAATTATGGTGCTTGTTAGCTTTCAGCCCTCATTGCCCCTATCATAAGCATCTTGAAGTGGTTAAGGTTAAAGTGGCAAAGATGGAGTATATGCTTGACGAAGTATAAGTTGGCAATCTCAAGTCCCTTGAATACAAGGGCCACACCTCATGCATACTCAACTTTGGGCCTAGGTAAGTTATTGTCATTGTAAGTATTTGCATATCATTTAAAACCGCCAATGGGGTACCCCTTGCACATGGTACAAGAGCTTTCCCATAACCAAAATGACAAGGCAAACAGAAAATGAGCATCCCAGCAATCTTCTTATGTACCATGGGAATATGGTGCTTTTTTCTCTCTTTCCTCTTTTCTCAATGTGTCTCTCTTTTTTTATAAGAAGAATTCTTCATAGATGTCACTATGGTGATGCTGCAAGTTTCCACCATGATTAAGCATGGCTTAGGCTAGCGGCTCAGGCGTTTCTCTAACACAGGATACAAACTCCATGGACTTACAAGTTCCCTCTTTATTTCACACTGGTGAAATCCATAGACAAAATAACATGATATCAACTGAGTACAAAGTACAAGTGCAATGTTGAAAACGTTCCTCGTGACAACACGGTTCTGCTAATTCCAACTTATAAGTGCAAGCATATACAACAAAGTTGTCACAATGGTTCAAGTTTATTAGGGGCAAAGAATATAAAGTGTGCCATCAAGTTCGTGAGGGCTTTAATCACTAAGTTTTCACATAACAAAATAGTTTTTAATTGGAAGATAGTTGAAAACAAGAATATACTTGGAATGGTGTAACACACCATGCATAGGAGTTTATAGTGGACACTTTGGAATAACTTTTTTTCTTGGGAGTTGGAAGCATGAGTAGAACTTACTCATACAAGTGGAGGCTAGCAAAAGACTGGGAGCAACCAACTAAGAGAGCATAATGGCTATAATCATGCAGTGCAACAAAGCATACTAATCAAAGCAAAGAGTGGTACTACAAGTCAAGGACTAAATGATCATAGAGGCTAATGGTGACTTGTCATAGTCATAACATGGTGTGAGCATGTGCCAAGTCAACCCAAGCAAAGCATCAAAGGAGAATACCACAATACTATGCTATGTCATGCTAAAACAACGTATAATTTCTTCAAGGCACACTAAGGAATCCCAATTGTTTGGAACAAGACATGCTGCAACAATAATTACTAAGCATAAGGTCAAAACAACACCTAGCATGTCATGCTAAAGTCGAAGTCACAGTCAATGCAAGCTCCTCTTGCACTTTCAAGCAAGAACTTACTACTTTCCAACACCAACCAACTTATTTGCAAAACAACACAGCGAGAACGGGGGCCCAAACTAATCAAGCAAACTAAACAAACTAAGAAAATCAAACGAAAACTAAGACGCTCCAAGAATAACACAATTGTGCATGAAACAATAAAAACGAAGTGTCTAGACAGACCTGAGCTTTTTATTGATGAAGAAGGGGATGCCTTGGGCATCCCCAAGCTTTGACGCTTGTACCTCTTGGATATTTCTTGGGGTTACACCATGGTGTCATCCCCAAGCTTGAGATTTTGTCCATTCTTCATCTCATTGCATCATTCTCTCTTTACACCTGAATTTTTTTTCCTTCATACAAAACTTCACACAATCTTCATTAGCAACATTAGTGTATTCAAAAGATATTAGACCCCTGGCAAAGCTTTGGAATAACAAGGATTTTCACTAAAATCACAAGCTACTGTAGTAACTCCCTCAAAAATCTCAATTCACCTAAAGAGAACTCAAAAAGAATCAATAAGAAGCAAATGCAAATAATGGCAGAAATCTGTCAAAACAGACCAGCAGGTAGAAATCGATTTTTTTTAAACATCTTATGTTGCTCAAATAAAAAAGTATTGAACTAACAAAAGTTAGATAACATAATGGGGGATTTATTCGTAAATTTTGAGCTCAATCCGAGTTACAAAGACTCCTCGTGAATGTTTTTGGTAGATGACAGAAATCTGTTTCGGGACAGCAACTCCCCAAATCTTACTTCCCTCTCATTAGAGGTCATTCTTGGCACAAAAAGCAAACAAAAAGGATAAGGAGAGTTCATTACTGAAGTAATAACTTCCAAGACTCAAGGAAACTTTTGGGTTATCTCCCAACAAGTACTTTTCTTTAACGCCTTTAAGTTAGGCACAAGAAGCAAGAAGAATCAAGTATTTTAAAATGAAGAAGCATTAACATCAAATCTTGCTTTCAAACGAGGAGCAAAAAGCAACTTCTCTCTCCTCATAGGGAAGTGTTCAATACCTTTCTTGAATGGAAAATGATATTTAATGGTGTCTTCTTTCATATCAATGATGGCACCAACTGTTCTAAGAAAAGATCTTCCCAAAGTAATAGGACAAGAAGCATTGTATTCAACATCCAAAACATAGAAATCAAGAGAGACATAAGCATTGTTAACCATAATGAGAACATCATTAATACTCCCCATGAGTTTCTTCTTAGCATTATCATTGAGTGGGACATCCAAATAACAATCTTCTAATGGTGGAAAATCAAGCATTTCATAAATCTTCCTAGGCATAATAGAGACATTAGAACCAAGATCACATGAAGCTTTGAGATCAAAGTCATTCACTTGCACATTAATAATGGGTTCCCAACTATATTCTACTTTCCTAGGAATATAAGCTTTGTGTTTTAGCTTCTCTTCCTGAATTTTCACAAGAGCATCTGTAATATGTTTAGTGAAAGCAACATGCATATCACTAGCATCAGGACTTCTAGCAAGCTTTTGTAGGAACATAATCACTTTATAAATATTGCAACCATCAATATCAAAATCAAACTTAGCATCACTAGTAGTAGGCTCAATAGTCTTAGGCATAGCAGGAGGAGGAACATGGACTACTTGTGGTTTAGTGGTGATAGTGCACACACTATTGTTTATATCAATTTCAGCTTCCCTTTCCCACTTAGCATGAAGTTGAGCTAACAACCTCACATTTTCATCAATAGTAACTTGTATGGCATGAGCAGTGGCAAAGGTATTTTCCATGGCTTCAGGTTTAGCAGCCATTTTATTAATCAAAGAGGACTGATCTTCAGACATAGAGGATATATTTTTCTCAACAGTTAAAAGCTTTTACTCTATAGTCTTATTGAAAGTGGTTTGTTTACTAATAAAGTCTTTGAGCATGACTTCAAGTTCAGAGGGGGCACTTCTAGCATTATTGTAAGAGCTTCCATAGGAATTGCCATTATTAGGAGGATAAGGCCTATAATTGTTGTTGCTACCAAAATTATTCCTATATGCATTGTTGTTGAAATTGTTGTTTCTAATAAAGTTCACATCAACTTGCTCTTCTTGAGCAACCAAAGAGGCTAAGGGAACACTATTAGGATCTATAGGAGCTTTCCCATTAATAATCATAGCCATAATAACATCAATCTTTTCACCCAAAGAGGAAGTTTCCTCAACAGAATTTACCTTCTTACCATGTGGAGATCTCTCAACATGCCATTCAGAGTAGTTAACCATCATATTATCAAGGAGCCTTGTTGCAGCACCCAAAGTGAGGCCCATAAAAGTACCTCCAAGAATGAATCCAAAGAGATTTCTTGAGGAGAAGTTCAAACCTGCATAAAAAGTCTGGATAATCATCCAAGCAGTGAGTCCATGAGTGGGACAATTCTTAACCAAAGACTTCATTATTTCCCAAGATGGAGCAACATGTTCACTATCAAGTTGTTTAAATTTCATAATGTCACTTCTCATAGATATAATCTTAGCAGGAGGATAGTACTTTCCAATAAAAGCATCTTTGCACTTAGTCCATGAATCAATACTATTTTTGGGCAAAGAAAGCAACGATTCTTTGGCTTTTCCCCTCAAGGAGAAAGGAGAAAGCTTGAGCTTAATAATATCTCCATCTACATCCTTATACTTTTGCATCTCACAAATTTCAACAAAGCTATTGAGATGGGCAGCAGAGTCATCAGAAGCAGCACCAGAAAATTGCTCTCTCATCACAAGATTCAATAAAATAGGCTTAATTTCATAAAAGGTAGCATCAGGAGTAGGTGGAGCAATGGGAGTGCTTAGGAAATCATTGTTGTTGGTGCTAGTGAAGTCACACAACTAAGTATTCTTAGCAGAGTTCATTTTGGCAAAGGTGGGCAAGCCAAAAACAGCAGCAACAACTAGAGCAGGAACTAATCTTTTTTGTGTTTTTTGAATAAAGCAAGCAAACCAAGCTAGACTAATTTTTTTGGGTTTTTTGGAAAGAGGCAAACAAAACCAAGCAAAAGAAACAAAGCAAACTAAAAACAAAGTAAATAGAAAGGAAGTGAAGGACTCCCCTAGTGAAAACGTCCTTAGCCTCCCTGACAACGGCGCCAGAAAACTTGTTGATGGCTCAGTTGATGTGGAGCCTGTTGGGAACCCCAAGAGCAAGGTGTGAAGCAGCAGGCATCAAGTCTTCCCTCAGTAGAGACCAAGGTTATCGAACCAGAAGGAGGAAGGAAACGTCACACAGGTGTTGCAAGCAACGCGGAGACCTGCACAACACAAAGTCAAGACTTTTCCCCAACGAACAGTGAGGTTGTCAAGCTCACCGGTTTGCTGTAACAAAGGATTAAACATATAGTGTGGAAGGTAATGGTTTGCAGCAAGTAAACAAGTAACAGTGGAAGATGTATCAATGGTAAAGATTGGACCGGGTCCATAGTTCACTAGAGGTGCTCTCCTTAGATAAACAACATGGCATGAAGGGTAAACAAATTACAGCAGGGCAATTGACAGGAACTGAGCAAGGCATAACAATGCAATTACTAGTCAGAAAGATCCTATGAGATTCGATTGGGTAATACAACAAGATACATAGACCGCCATCCAACTGCATCTATGACTAGAAGTCCACCTTCAGGTTATCATCCGAACCCCCTCCAGTATTAAGTTGCAAGCAATGGACAACTGCTTTAAGCAAAGTGTGTAAGGTAAACAATCCACATGTTCCATGAACAAGAGACCGTTGTTTTCTCCCTAGTAGCAACAACACATCTACAACCGAAGAGATTATTGTAACTTCCCTTGGAAACTATAGGCATGAACCCACTATCGAGCATAAATACCCCCTCTTGGAGTCACTAGAAACTACTTGGCCAAGATAGATACTAACCACGGAGAGCATGCAAGATCACAAACAACACAGACATGATAGAATCATAAAGACAAAACATTAATCAAACCAACATAATAATCTCAATATCCATCGGATCCCCATGTCGTGGTATTGCCGACGAGTATGCCATGGAGGGGTCCTCACAGTGCGTGTTTAGAGACGTGGGGGAAGGCGGACGGTTGATGGGTACGAGGGAACACAACTTACCCAGGTTTAGATCCCACAACGGTGGCGGAATCCTACTCCTGCTATAAATCACTATAATAGCAATACGCCGAGTTACAGAGATAAGTTCGCTGTGCGAGGTGTATGTGAATCGATGCTTGGTCGTGCCCTAAAGGCTCCCATAGGCCCGACTTATATAGTCGCCAGGTCCTAGGGTTATAGGGAAAAGTCCTAGCCGGACAGGTTAAAGAGTCCTACACTGACTATAACTAGTCTATCTTGTCTTGTACTCCGAGGCTCCGGGTACGCCGGTGACTCCACCGTAGCCTTCATTTATCCGGCATGGGCCTCCCTTATGGATCCATCTAACTAGGCCGCCCAGCAGGCCATGGGCCATGCTACCAAATGTGGGCCACCCGTGTTATCCGGATAGGAGACATGCTATGAGGATACCCATATAGCATATCCCCAACAGTAGCCCCCGGAGAACTCCGAGATCTTGCGCCGTCTTGCCTCTTCACGTTGAATGCTTCATCTAGATGGATGTCGGCAAATCGTCAAGAAATATCTTGTAGTCCTCCCAAAGAACCCTGCAAGGTTTTCTCCGTCTTCAATTTGTAAGTCGGAGAATTATTGAATCTTCTATCGTACTCTTCCTTAGCCGGACTGGATCTGTCCATGCCAGAATCTTCCGATGTGATGGTTCATCTGCCTATGACAGTTAGGATTATGTAGACATAGGTCAGCGACGCCTCGTAACTCACACATGCAGAGAACGCAATCATGTCCACTTTTACCGCACGAGCGATACGAACCATTGGCGGCGATGGTTGGTACGTGGCGAAATTTCCGTGCACGTCTCCGCACACATCGTCTACGCGACAACCATTCGATCAAGCTGCACGAATCTTGATGCCGGAGACCATAAATAGTAACTGCGGTGGAAAATTTAATTTTTCACCTCATTCTCCTCTGCATCTTCTTCTTCCTCCTCAGGCAAGCGTCTCCTCAAGCTCTTCGCGCTTTGCACGAAAAACCCTAGCTCCCAATCACACCAGTCACCACCGAACACACCCAATGGCCAGTAGCAGCTCCTCCCCTTCCATGGCGGCGTCGGGCGAAGCCGGCGAGCTCCATCGTCGTGCCCCCAGAGGGCCTGGTCATCCCCAAGTCTGCGGTGGTGGAAACCACCGGCGACGACCATAACTCAGCGTCGCTGGAATTGCTGGAGGAGGAATTCGACTCCCACAAAGGCGATTGGCGTGGCTCGGATATCATAGACCGTGATATCAAGGAACTAATCAATGAGGGCTACCTCCCCGCGATGGAGGGGCTCGCCTGGCGGGCGGCGCCGGCCGGCGAGGTCACACCTTCTCCCTAAGCCGGAGAAAAAGTGTACCCCAAAGCACAACTGGTACGCGGCGTCTCCCTGCCCATCTCCAACTTCTTCCTTGCTGTCCTGAATCATTACCGAGTACAGCCACAAAACCTCTCCCCCAATAGCATCTTAGCGCTTAGCAACTACACGGCGCTTTGCGAGGGTTACCTAGGGATTAGGTCTAGGCTAGATCTCTTCATATATTTCTTCACCGTCAAGCGCGAAGCCGGAGCCAGCAAGGACGAACTTAGAAATTGTGGCACCATAAGCTTCAAGATCCAGCCTGGCCGGTGCTTCCCCGACATCGTTGGCCACGAGTCTTGCAAGAACTGGCAGCATACTTACTTCTACGGTCCAGATATCCTCCGCCAACGAGAAGTAACGATACTGACTTCCGATGGAGCCGCCAAGTTCGACATGGAGATCCCAGGCCTCCCTTCCCTCCAACATTGACGCTTCCCATGCTATAAGGCGGATAGAATGGTTCGTAGATACGGGTTTGACCGGATTGGACCTAGCCATGTGCTGGTTCATCAGGCGGATACAGCCTCTGTAGCACTTCTCGAAGCTGATGCACGAGTATTCCAACGATAGAAGGGATAGCCTCCGCATCTCCAAGGACAACTTCTCGACCGACTCCATCAAGCTTCGCCTCAAGGACATCGTCAAGGTGAAGGATAGGAAGTGTGGCTTCACCATCACCTACGACATGTTCGTAGAGAGCAAGTGCCCAAAGGTACCTATTTATTTTCCGTATATGACATATACTCCAGTTCTTCCGTCTAGCCATTACCATCTCATCTAACACTTTGGACTTTCACTTAATAGCTTAGCGATCTAGAGGAGGATAGCATGGCTGTCCAAATCTATGATCCAAAGATGAAGGAAGTCACGATCGTGTCCGACGACGATGTTCCGTTGTCGCGAAAGCGGAAGATCTCCACCTCTAATGCTGGCGACGGAGGCAAGAATAAGAAGGCAGAGGGTGGAGCCTCCAAAAAGACTATCGCCGCCCTGGAGGCGGATAAAAGAAAGAATACCGGGATCCTTTTTGCCAAATCACCCCTCTTGTGTAAGATTCTTTTTCTCCGACATTGTACATTGTCTGTCTTATTCCCATACTTATGCATTTTGCACGTTTCAGGAAGAAAGCCACAACCATCTTGAATAAGACCTCCAAAACTTTGGGGGCTTCTAGAACCATAAAGGATATGCTGCATCGCGACATATCTTCCGCCATCGCCCCTGTCACTCCCATTGTCCAGCCCTTGTCTGCTCCGACAAGCTCTCAAGCTAAGGAAGCATCTGGCCCTTCCGCCATGGAAGTGGAGTCAGGCGCCTCCACAGAGCTTGCTATTGTCAGCGAACAAGAGACGCAGGAGAGTGCCGCAAACCAAATGGCTGAAGCTTCGACTAAGGATGCCATGGGTAGCGGTAAGGCGGTGGTGGAACGTGGTACATCTGCCGAAGGCGGCGCCCTCGCCCCCAAGAAAACCATAGAGTTCACGAAGATAGTCTATCCGGCACTTACGCCGGGTAGCACCTCTCTGGTTCCTGGTGCGGCGCCGACATCTCCAACGTGCGGTCTCGAGGAGCTTCTCCGACAAGCAGAGATCTTGCAAGGAAATAGTGTATCCTTGACAAGTCACATTTGAGAGTGCTACCAACCTCAAGATCATTGCACTTGTAAGTTTTATTTGCCTTTTGCATTTCATATGAGTATCCCACTATAGCCCCCGAGGGTTTAGACGGAAAACCATAGGTCTTTGCGTATAAATGCTCTAAGAGTGACTAAGTTGAACAACTTCTCACTATAGCCCCCAAGCACGTTGTTTGAATGAATTATTCTGACTAGATGCTTTAAGAGTAGCATACATAGTGTTTATAAATTTCGATACTGTAGCCCCCAAGCTTCTAGTTGTAATTGAATTAGTTCCGACTAGATGCTTAAAGAGAAGCTAAGCATATGTCTAATTTAAAAAACTTTATACTATAGCCCCCAAGCCTCTAATCGAAAACTGAATTAGTTCTGACTAGATGCTTAAAGAAAGACTAAGCATATTGCTAAGTTAAAAAACTCTCGCTATAGCCCCCGAGCGTCTAGGTGGAAATTTTCTGGCTAGATGCTCCAAGTAGACCAAAACAACGTTTAATTTTCTTCTTTCCATAGAATGAGAATGCTCGGAGGGGCATGGCCAATGACAAGTACCAGAAGATGCGCGCGGACTTGCAAGCTGAAAAGGGTAAAACTGCCTTCTTGAAGGAACAGATCACCAAGAGCAATCATCTGTTTTTCCTTTCTTTTTCGCATTTCGACTTGGTTTTGCGCCCACATTCTCCGAGTACTCACTGTGTACTGTTATTTCTCTGACTTGCAGAAACCATTTCCAAGGCGAAGGATATTGTTGAGCAATCCAAGCATATTCAACAACTGGATAGCAAAAACAAGATCCTCAAGCAGGAGAGGAAGGACATGCTGAAGATGCATGAAGATTCGATGAAAGCCCTGCAGGACTCCGCCAATGAGGAGATGAACCGCTTGAAGGAGGAAATTGCTATCTTGAAAGAGCAGAAGAAAGCTGCTCATGAGAAAAATAGACGCCATCATGAAGCGTACAAGCTCCTCCAACAAGAACGGGACTCCATGGCGGAGACTCTCTAGCAGGCTGAGACCAGCAACTTCAGTAAGTGATTCTCCGTCTTGGACTTCTATAGTCTAGGTACTCTGAATTTTTGAACTCATGTGCTCCTTTGTCGTTGCAGCTCCTATGGGTTTAACCCGATCGTCTCCTCTGCCAAAGGAATGCATGATCCTTGCCGGCAACTTTATCAACACCACCATCACGCAGACCAAGGAGATTGCCAAGCCCCTCCAGATTAATATCAAGGCAATGGACTCTATGACGAAGTTCTCGGAGATACTGCGTCGAGCCCTCGAGCGTATCTCAAGCTGGAAAGATTCATGTGCACGGGCCAGCGCCAGGATGGCATTGTCCATGGTGAAGGCACACTACGAGAATGCCAACATCGACACGGTAACCTCCGATATCCCCGACATAGATGACGAAGGCCAAAAGATAAATCATGAATCTATCTTGGCGTCTCTCGCGGGTTATGACACCAGAGTTGCCGAGTTGGTCGACGTAAACGTCTTTGTGCCCGCAAAAGCCATTGAATACAAAATCCAAAGCCCCTCCGAGTCCCTCAACACTGCCAACTTCGAGGGAGGTGACTCTCCTGCTGCCGACGATGTTGCTTCCAAGTCGCCTGCGCCAGAGGAATAAAAAAAATTATAATATTTGTTTCCTCTGGAATGTTTTATGCGTAAAAAACTATGTATTAACTTAAGGCAGAAAATAGTGATGTATGCCCTGCTACTTAAGAACTAGTTCCAACATGTATATGTTTTTAAGCAAGTGCTGGCTTATCCATTACTTTGGTTTTTATGCTTGACCTTTCGTGAGTCGGAAGACTCGTTGTCGGAAGTATGCGCTCAGGTGATGATGCCCAATTGCACCGTCAATAACCTAAGCACAAAATCACCGACAATAAATGCCAAAAGTCACTACTCCAGAATCCACATAGAAACAACAAAGAACGTGTAGACCAGAAAACTTAAGCTAACGCCCGTAGGCGGAATTTTCACAAGTGCAATCGCAAAGCTTGTGCATAAAGGTTTTATATGATCCAAAAATGAACACTAAAGGAGGTGAAAGACTCAGAAATATGAGTGAACCAAAGAGCTTTATTTCATTGATCATATAAGAGGTACACAATAGATAAAAAATATGCTAAGTGTAGAAAGGACGTAGCTATGCTATGTTCCATGGCCGATCAAGCTCCGGGTAGTCATCATCCGGGTCACGTCGCTTATGATTATGATCCTCGTTGGGTCTATCCTTCAGTTCACGATTGTCAACGAGGTAGTAAGACCCATTGAGTAGCGCCTTGATTATGACGAACAGTCCTTCCCATGGCGGGGATAATTTGTGTGACTTCTTCTGCTTAAGTCGGAGCACCAGATCCCCCTCTTTAAACGAGCGTTGCCGAACTCGACGACTATGGTAGCTGCGTAGCTTCTGCTGGTAGATGACGGATCTTTGGCATGCCAAAACACGCTCCTCCTCGAGAAGGTCCACATCTAGGCGGCTGGATTCTTCAGCGTCATCTTCGTCGTAGGCGGCAACCCTTGGTGCATCGTGAAGTATGTCAGAAGGTAGGATGGCTTCTGCTCCATATACCATGAAGTAAGGGGTGTAGCCGGTGGATCTGTTGGGTGTAGTTCGTAAACTGCACAACATAGATGGCAATTCTTCCGCCCAGGCTCCAACTGCTCTATGTAGCGGTGCCTCAAGACGTGGCTTGATTCCCTACAGAATTAATCCATTGGCTCGCTCAACCTGACCATTGGATTGTGGATGTGCCACAGATGCAAGGTCAAGTCGGATGCCTTTGTCCCAACAATAAGCCTCCACTTCTCTGAGTGACAAGTTGTTGCCGTTGTCGGTGATAATGCTATGTGGGAGACCAAATCTCACCACTAGATCTCGGACAAACCTAAGGGCAGTTGCCCCATCAAGCTTTCTAATGGGTTTAGCTTCTATCCATTTAGTGAATTTATCAACTGCTACTAGCAGATGCGTAAATCCACATGGTACCGTTTGTAACGGTCCCACCATGTCTAGCCCCCAGACTGCACACGACCAAGTTATTGGTATTGTTCGCAATTCTTCAGTAGGAACATGTGGTTGTCGAGCATAATACTGGCATCCCATGCATGTCTCCACCAGCTTATCGGCGTCCGCCTTCGCGGTCAGCCAGTAGAATCCTTGCCAGAAGGCTTTCGCGACCAAAGATCGGGGAGCGACATGATGTCCGCAATATCCGAGATGGATTTCGCGTAGGATTTCGACACCTTCTTGCGGTGAAACACACTTAAGGTATACACCAATAGTGCTCCTTTTGTAGAGCTGTCCATTGATTATGGTATAGCCCTTTGCTCGCCATACTATTTGCCGTCGTTCGACTTAGTCGTCGGGCAAAGTTCCGTGTTCGAGAAACTCCATGAACGGTTTTGTCCAAGCCGGAGGGACCTTTGCCACCATGTGGACAAAAGAGTCAACTCTATCCGGGTTGTCGATGTCTGCTCCCTTCACGGACGGTGTCCGTAGATGCTCTAGGAAAACTCCTGGCGGAATTCGTTTGCGCCCTGACCCAAGCTTAGACGGCAGGTTAGCCGCCTCGTTTTGTTCCCTAGGTACATACTTGACCTCGTAGCCCAAGAAGCACTTGGCTATCTCATCCACTTCGTCTCGATATGCTGCCATCATAGGGTTCCGCACATTCCAGGTGCCAGTCACCTGCTAGGCAACCAAGTCGGAATCTCTACAGCAAACTATGCGCTTGATGCCAATATACTTGGCTACACGTAATTCGTGAATGAGTGCTTCATACTCTGCCATGTTGTTCATAGCCTCGAAGTGGATCTGCAGAACATAGTGGAGCTTGTCCCTAGTTGGTGACTGTAGCAGTACGCCAGACCCCGAGCCGTTGAGCAGCTTTGATCCGTCAAAGTGCACCACCCAATATTCTGGTTTCGGCAATGGGGTAGCATCTAGCATCTCCGTCCAATCTGCGATAAAATCCGCCAAGGCTTGTGACTTGATAGCGTCGCGTCTCTTGTAGGTGATCTCGAAGGAGGCAAGTTCAATGCCCCACTTCGCGACCCTTCCTATAGCTTCGCTGTTGTTGATAATGTCGGACAGTGGAGTCTTGCTCACCACTGTGATTGGGTGCTCCTGAAAATAGTGCCTCAACTTCCGAGAAGCAAGAAATATTCCATAAGCTATCTTTTGGTAGTGCGGGTAACACTGCTTGGACTCCGTCAAGACCTCGCTTACGTAGTAAACTGGTCGTTGAACTCCGTGCTCATAGCCTGGTTATTTCCGCTCTACCACGACGACGACGCTGATTATCCGGTTGGTGGCCGCCATGTAAATTAACATGGGTTCTCCAGGATCGGGTGCTGCAAGGATAGGCGCTAAGGAAAGTGTCTCCTTGAGCTGCTTCAATGCTGCATCTGCTTCGTCCGTCCACGTAAATTTGTCCGCCTTCTTCAACAACTTGTACAGTGGCAGAGCCTTCTCTCCAAGTCGGCTAACGAACCGACTAACTGCTGCAACACAACCCGTTAGTCGTTGTATGTCCTTTAGGCATGTCAGACGGTTTATGTTTAAGATGGCATTGATTTTCTCCGGTTTGACCTCGATTCCACGCTGGGAAACGATGAAGCCCAACAATTTGCCGACTGGAACCCCGAAGACGCGCTTCTTAGGGTTAAACATCATGTTGTATTTCCAGAGATTATCAAAGGTTTCTTTTAAGTCGGAGATTAAGTCATTTGATTTTTTTAGACATCACCGCTATATCGTCCACATAGGCGTGAACGTTCCGACCAATTTGATCGTGTAGGAAACGTTTGTTACCACCGTATTTTGGCTAAAGACGGAGATGGGCCGTGATCAAGATGGGCTTGGAAGATATGTATATTCAACGAGTTGTTGGATCGGCCTAGTGTGTGGATTTGGGCTAAAATTGCCCGTGTATCTTGTATCATAGTAGGTTCCGTGTTTGTTTAGGTTCCGTTTATGTTTAGGTAAAGATAGAGTTGTAGAGTTATTCCAAAAGTAGAGAGTCTCCGGACTATAAATATGTACCTAAGGTTATCGAAAAAGGAGGACAACCACGTTCACAACAAACACAATCTCGGCGCATCGCCACCCCTTGTTTCTAGGGTTTCTTTCGGGTAAGTGCCATGCTGCCTAGATCGCATCTTGCGATCTAGGCAGTATCTACTTATTCATTACCTGGTTTTACTCGTACTGAAGCATTGTTGATGGCGAGTAATACCATTATCATAGATTGTTTGAGGCTAGCATCGGTGCTTTTGCATTACTATCGTCGAAGTTATGCTACCTCTAGCTATCTCGCTACCCTCGCACCTTTTCCCAAAGTGCAAGGGTAGCACCTTGCTTGATCTTTATTTAGTCGATTCGATCTGTTATAGTTGTACCTTGTTCGCTAAGGTTTAGTTTAATATCTACGTAGTCAGGCCTTACAAACGGGTTGAACGATCCAGTAATGCATAAAGACGTGGCTTATTCGTTCTAGAGAGGATGTTCCGGTAATTGGCTTTACGTTGGTTATTAGGCCTCCTCTAGGATTAATATTCTTCATCTTTTGTACGTACCAGGCTCAATCACGCGTAGGATGTTCCAATTACGTGGTGAAAATATTAGACTATCGTAGATCGATTTAACTTATAGTGATCAAGCAAAACCCCATGTTATCATAAATCTAACGCAGAACCATGGGGCAATCGGCTTTAGGAGCCGATTTACAGGGAAACCTGGGAGCCGATTACGGCTCGAATTTTACGTATACTTGTTTATCATGCAGGAAATCAATCGGAGCAATCCTTCACCTTCCTGACCAGGTATAGGTCAGGTGGCACGCCCTCGAACCAAGCCGTGACGGTGTCGGAGCTTTTGCGGCCGCCCGAGGGACCAGGCCCACCAGCCAGTGGAGCCTCCGGCTCTCCGTGTTGTCGCCGCTGCTCGGTGGGTTTTGGCAGCAACACATTTCGCACGCCCGTGGGACTTTCAACAACGTCTACATCAACACCGACGCTGCGATGGAGAATGCACCACTCACTTACGACGATCTCGCCTGACGAGCACAAGGCAAGCACGACGAGATCAAGGCCTCTTCGAGGAAGACCTCATCAGCTCTTTTGAGAGGACCCGACGCATGGCATCGTGGAAGGGGTTCTACCCGAGGGCGCCTCAATGAGGTGGATCTGCTCTCCTTCGAGGAGCGCACTGAGCTCTGACGACGAAGTCAACTACATGGTGGCTCATTCTGCACCGCCATTCCGAGAGCCCGTGAACGCTTTCGAGCGGTCGCGGTTCGCGTAGTTCAGAGATCATGAAGCATCGTACTCTCGTCGGGACCTACTTTAGGGACTCACCAGGAGAAAGACCGCCCAAACCAGCCACAACTCCTGCTCGCACTTAGCTCCAGAGCCGCCAGAGCAGCGGCCACGTAGTCTACAAGGCTGGAGGCGACCCACGATTGCCAATTCCTGTTTGAGCCACCTAAGGAGATCCCACGGATATATATGCGCATACGCGTCGGATCGCAATAACGACACGCACCAAACAGATTGCAACCGCAGGAGTTTACTGCAAGCCAGAGTGCTCGGGCAGATCATCCGGAGCGTGTCCGGAGCAGCGATGGTGGGGATAGACGACAAACAAAGCGTGGCTAGCCAAGTATGCCATCGACAAGTCATGAGAATTTAGCCCCACGGCTCAAACAAAGGAGCAAATCGGTACCATCTTGAGGGACCAGTTCGCTTGCGTCAAGAGAAGGACAATCGGCTATTCAAAGCCGTACTTCAACGAAGTTTGATCTAATTCCGCCACCCAAGTATAAGCTCCCCGAGTTCTCAAGGTTCACGGGTCGGAAGGGTCGAGCTCGATCGAGCACATAAGCCGATACCGCACAACTAGGCATGATTTCGCATCGGATCTGATGCGTAACATTTTTTGCAATATCCGACAGACCAGCCTTTGGGTGGTACACCTCACTACCACCGATTCAATTCGTACTGGAAGCAATCGGAAGAGCGGTTCCACATCCAGACCATTCAGAGGCTACCGAGGTGGCATTGCGCACTGGCGCAAGTGCGGCGTGGGAGAAATCAGCCAGTACATCCAGCCGCCAGACTGTCAAGAACCGATGTTACTCGGCTCGTTAATCGAGAAGGAAGCGAGCGGGCGATGTTGGGCCTCTCGGCACCCATCAAGGATCTGGCGTTCGGTAGAGTACAACTCATTGGCGATATGGCCTGTAAACGGCGATGTATGAGCAAGCGCACCGAGTTGTACCAAGACAAATTCAAACGTCCGATAAGCCTGGTCGACAGAAGAAGAAGATCCTACGCAGACTGTGAGGTGGCCGTAGCTGAATGGGCTCGGGGCGATCCGTGGCTCGCAAATGGGTGAAACAGCAAGGGCCTGCGAAAGGGTTCGACTTCGATGTGAGCAAAGCTGAGCAGATATTTGATTTGCTGCTGAAGGAGAAGCAGCTGAGGTTACCCGAAGGCCACAAAATCCCTACGGCTCAGGAAATGAACGGGAGGCCATACTGCAAGTGGCATCACTCGTTCACCCATACCACCAATGAGTGCAAAGAGCTGCGCCGCCAAATCCAAATGGCGATCGAGCAAGGCCGTCTGATCCTTGGGCAGTTCGCCATGAAAGTAGATACAAACCCATTTCCCGGCGTCAACATGGTAGAACTCAGTCGCTCCGCGAGGCGTAAGCTGGATTTCTCGTTCGGCGTTAATATGGCAGGGTCGGGGTACCACCATGACACGTACAAGGAGGACGATGGCCGCTCTCGGGGCAAGGAAAGAAAGGAGGCTAGTCCATGCGACCGGCCCAGCCACAATGACAGGCGGTACTTAACAGAGGAACAAGTGAGGAGAGTGCGATATCAGAAGCCACATTCTACGCATCTCCTTAACAAGTATGAGCGCCAGTATGACCAACGTCGCTGGCGCGGCAGAGGCGACGAAGGATATGAGCACCTTGCTAGGGGGCCGTCGAAAAAGAAGGAAGGCGCAGACAGGCATTGGGATTGTCCTTTCTTCAGGTATTGCTGGGGCGCAGGAATGAGCCGATTGCCTACAATCGACAACTGCCCAGAATGCGGTCAGCAAAAGGAGGACACGAGGCTAGTGTCAGTATTCAAACGTCTAGGGCCTCTTCAGCCCCAGGGCCGTCACAGGGGGTCCGCTCGAGCATAAGACCTCGAGGAGCCAAAGGATGGCAAGGACGAAGACAGGTATCACCGTCCAAGGTGGTGCCGGACTCGTACACACCCGAGCGTAGAGTGCAGGGCACAGAATTAGAGGAAGTCAAGCGCAGATTCCACGCTTTGAAGAAAGCACTACCGATCGGCCGTCAAAGTGAAGCAGACTGTGGAAACGGAAGACCGCCCGACCAGGAAAGAGTGGCGCCCCAAACCGGTAAAAGCCGATGCAAAGACATCGGCTGGCACAAACATGGTGTTCGTACTCCCGTCAGAATTCTGCGCGCCAAGAACCGATGAGCTACCCGTGGCACAGTTTGACTACGGGCCAAGGCCGGTTATCTTTGAGAAGCCACGTGAGAAGGGTTACAAACACCTGAAAGCCCTGTACCTGCGAGGTTACATCAATGGGCAACCTGTCAGCAAGATGTTGGTGGACACCGGAGCGGCAGTCAATATCATGCCATACTCCATGCTACGGCGTTTGGGACGCTCCACTGCAGATCTGATCAAAACCAACGTCACGTTGAGCGACTTCAACGGCCAGTCTTCGGGAACGCAAGGCGTACTGAACGTGGACTTGACAGTGGGCAGGAAAACCGTACCCACGTCATTCTTCGTCGTGGACAGCAAGAGCACTTACACTGTCTTGCTAGGAAGGGATTGGATTCACGCTAATTGCTGCATCCCGTCCACAATGCATCGCCACGATCCAAAGGATGGAGACGAAGTGGAGGTCATCCACGCAGACGATTCTATCGAGATCTCCATAGCTGGCATGAACGTCTGGGAAGCAGAAGACCAAGAGCCGATCTCTGGAATCAATCTAGACGGCTGCGAGCGTATTGAAGCTACAAAAAACGGGGTGAGGTTGGTCTTATCCACTGGCCTTACAGAGTAGAAAAGCCCACGATCATCCGTGGTACGACCAATCCCTGCGATCGGCCACAAAAAATAAAAAGCAGCGATCATACGACAAGCAGCTCATGTAGTCGTAGAAGAGAGATGCTCTGCCACTGTAAAATAATGAGGTGTAAACCGTCCTTGACTGATGCAAGCGAAAAGGGGGCCGATTCAAGCGATCGGCCCAAATTATTTTTGTTGTCCTCACCCACCGTTTGCCCTGTGTTTAGCGTCGATTTGACAGGTGACGGCAAGCTAGGGTACGGGTTTACATCAACTGATGAGCTAGAAGAGATCGACATTGGTCCTGGGGATAAGCCACGACCAACATTTATCAGCAAGAATGGGCTAGGATGTCTTTGGCGTTCGTGTACAATTCACGGAAGGACGACTAGAGAGCCGATATCTTCAATTACTTGAAGGATTCGGCTCGGGGGGCACCTAGACGGATAAGATACAAGGCCAAAGTAGCTTGTGCATACAACAAGAAAGTGAAGTCAAAGTAGTTCCACGTTGGTGACAAGAAAGTGAAGTCAAAGTAGTTCCACGTTGGTGATCTAGTATGGGAAGCTGTGTGGCCCTTGGGGGCTAAGGATGCAACATATCGTGAATGGTCTCCAAGTTGGCACGGTCCGTACATGCTTGAGCATTGGGATGGCGTAAAGTTCCCAACGGCGGTCAACGGTCAAACATCTCAAGAAATATCCCCCAAGTAAAAGCATGAGAGACGATGGACAGTATAAGTATGGGGGCCGATGCTGAAGATCGGCCGAATAAAAAAAAAATACATAGCCGATACACGGTCATCGACTCTGGAGGTTCACACAGATTGCAAACAGATGCCAGTTTACACATACAAGCTACTGAAGAAATGCCTCGAAAGCATGGAGGGCATCAGCACGGAAACGATCCACCTCGGCGATCTCGGCTTCGTCATCTTCATCCTTACCCTTCACTAGCTGCTTGCTCAGGGCACGTATGTCTGCCAGATCAGCCTTCAGTTGAGCTTCGAGGCCTGCCGCCTCGTCTTGGGAACGGACAATGGATTCTTCCTTGTCGCGGATGAGCTGTTTAGTCACCCGGACCTTCTCCTCAAGATCTCCCAGCTCCTTTTTTAAGGACGCAAGCTCGGCGGTATTGACGGAGGTGTCAGTTTTAGCATCCAGAGATGCCTTTTTCTCGTTGAGCTACCGACATCTGTCTGCAATATCGGCTTTCAGCGGAAGTTGGGCATGGCGCAGATTGATCCTTTCACGGGCTAACTTCACCCGTGGCCCGAAGAAAGACAGATTTGCGACTGACCAAAGCTTCAATTGCAATGCTACTGGGAGATGGTCCTGAATTTCGGCAAGCACGCTCTTCGCTTCCTCGGAACCCTCGATCAACTCCTCAATCGGGAGGACAAGGTTTTGAGACGCTGGAATTGAGGAAGAGCGACCTGCTTGTGGTTCAGCGAACAACAGAGGAGTTGGTTCGATGGATTCTGGTCGAACGACAGCAAGCTTGAAAGATCACAACTCTGGCAGCCAGAAAAGCGTCAGTATGCATTCAAACACGTAAGGAGGAGCCGAAAGGACCCAAACGTACCTCTCCTAAGATCGAGGGGGTAGCCGATGAGGAGACCATCGGTTGGTATGTGGTTTCTGGAGGCTTGGCCAGAGTAGTAGGCGTTTCATCTACGCCTTCGGGATTTCAGATCCGGTCAAGACCGCCTCGGCTATCCCACTAAAGACATCGATCAATGCGCATAAAGGATGTTCTTAGCTTCGGCGAGTAACATAAATCGGCAGACAAAAGGAAATAAGCAGGAGGAGCATGAAGGGTGGTGATTTTCGAAACCTCCGGGCTCGATGAAGAAGCTTGTTGACCTTTGCGAGCTTTCTTGGGACCCACAGTCGGCCCCGAATCGGCTGGTGCTCGGGGGGCAGCAGGATCAGGAGCCGACCTTTTCCTGGAAGCCGATGATGGTGAATCTGGCTGGTTCGGTGGGTTGGTCCTCTCAGAACCCGTTGGGCCTAGTTCTCCTCGATCAGTCTGGGTGTCCTCACTGGAGGTGTCTTCAACGGAAGCCTGTGAAAGAGGGGAACCGGTAAGCGCAAGTACGTCTGCAAAAAATAAAAGAATGATAAGGAGCGACCAAGGCCTGAATTAGCTTACATGCGAGCTTGTGGCATCCCGCAAAACCACTACTAGAAAATCGCGTTGAATTTGTGCATTGCATCGTCATCATCTTGCATTGTTTGCCAAAACTATGTTCGCAAAGCCCGTGTTGTTTTCTAAAAACGCCCCCTCTTTATTCAAACGCCAAACCCAGGGTGCTGCCGGATATTTTTGTTTGTCCAAAACTATTTACAAAGTTCGTCGCAAGCAAATAAAAATATTAAATTATTTTGGGCGGGGCAGTCGAACGGGCCGATTGACCCGAACGACCGCCCCAGAAATAAAATCGGTCCACCTACACCTGCCCTTCTAAATCCTAAACCTACCAACTAAACTACCCAGCCCCAGCCTCCACATCACCCCCACCAATCCCCATACGCCACCTCAGCTCTCCCCTCTTTCCTAGCCACTCCTAGCCTGCCACTTGGCCTCCTCCTCTCACCCAGCCAACCCCCCACACAGCCACCCACACACACCACCCACACCGGATCCCCTGGCCACACCCGATCCCACCAACCCCGCGTGGCCATCCTCCCTCGTGACGCTGCCTTCTTCTTCCTCGCCTCATGGCGCTGGCCCTCCGCCGTCCGCCCTCTTCGCCATGCAGACGGCCTCCTCTCGCTGCCCTCAGCCGCTCTCTCGCCTACCTGCGACCACCGCCACTGCCCCGACCCGGCCGCTGTGGCGGACCTGCCTTCCGGCGCCCGCGCCTCCAGCTCCGCCTCAGACGCCTCTCCGCCGGCCTGAGCGCGAGCTCGCCGCCTCCAGCGCGCCAACCTCCTGCCAGGCCCCATCTCCGCCCCGGCCCCGCTCCAGCCTCCTCCGCCCGGCCGTTTCCTCCGGCGAGCCTCCGCTCGTCCCGCGTCGAACCGTCCCTGGAGCCTCCCCCGCCGACGGGCCCTCACCGCTCGCTGCTGTCCGCTTCCTGTGCCACCGTTTCCTGCCTCGTTCGTCGCTGGCCTCTCCACGGGCTCGCACGCCTCCTTGCAGTACCATCAGTTGCTGGGTCAACCAAGCCTGGTGGCAGATGGCCACATCCTCCTCTTTTGCTTGGTGGAGGTTGCTCCTGGTGATCGAAAGCGGGTGGTGTGATCCTGGGAGGATCCCGCCTTGAGATTGTGAAGTTCTTTGCAGATATTTCGTCACCCGGCCAACTCCTTTGTCGTCATCAAACCGGAACCTCAAGCACTTCGTCAGGGAACCTTAAGATGATGTCGATGTACTCGAAACTCTTCGACCCGAACCCTCAACACGTCAAGACCGTCTCACGGACGCCGAGGCCACCGAACCCTCGGGACCGCCAAGTTCGCCGAGACCCTAGACGCAAGATCTCCTTCATGGGATGACAAGTACTCCGACATGGACCCGATTGGAGCGAACCCGAAGACGGTAGGTGCGACAAGTACTACTTCACGGACATCGAGTGCCAAGATCGCCTAGAGAATCGAAGTTGTCGAGACCACGAGGACCCGTTCCCGAGACGAAGACCGGACGACAAGATCGTCGCGACGACAAGAACGGCAGCGACGGGAGTATCCGGCGCCCGACGCGAATCAAGTACTCCTCCCGAACGCCAAGGTCCCGCAGAGACGACATGACCGTCGACATGACCGAAGACCTCGAACGCCAAGTACTACCCCGATAACCTCGAACGATTCCGCCGAGACCGAACCGTCGAACCCTGGACCCTGTCGAACCCTGAACCCCGGAACCCCAAGATCTGCCGAACCTTAATGTGTGAACCCTTTCCTCGACCCCTAGTTTATAACATAATATAACTTGTTGCATATTGAATTGTCGTCTCGCATGCATCTCATTGGTTTGGGGGCCTTATGCCGATTCACCTAATAATTAAATATGGGGCCCATATGCGGGCAAATCTAGCCTTATATTGGCCTCATTTAAACATGTGTAGCGAACCGGTTCCATCTGTTGCATTGCTAAACAACATTTAATTTGCGGGGGTTCTAAATAACTTGAACCATTTAAGTAATTGTCGGGACCCCGGTTCCGCTTAATGCTGACCTAATTTCATCGCATCTTGCCAGGCCATACATCATGCATGCATCATGCCGATCTTTTGCCTTAGTATTAAATAGTGCATCCGGTGTTTATTCTAGTGTTTTGCTTCTTCGCGGATAAGGCCGATGAGTTGATGTGAGCTTCGCCCCGATCTTCGGTTGAACCCTTCGACAATGTTTTCAGGCGAGCATCTCCCCCTTTCTACCTATCTTACTTCTATAGTATTTACTTCCCTCCTGTTGATCTATTGCTATCTGTGTTGCGATGCTCTAGTTTTCGTACCCGTGATATCCCTTGCAGCCTTATATTGCCATGGACACATCCTATTACCTGTTGTTTGGTAGATAGTTGGACTTGCGCGTCGTAGTTGCTTGCTCAAGTGCTGATGTGTGTCGTCATATGCCACAGTTGCTGATGTATTGCCGAATTGTTGATGTTGGAGATGATTCTAGTTTTACTTATCGTCACTTTAATTTCTGTTTAACAACTAAAATTGAAATAAGCAGAGGCATCGGTGGGCGATAGAAAATATTTGGTTTCCGAACGCCCACTTGTGTCCCGTAAGACCCCGAGTACTTGATACCTGTTCCTTGATTTATCGCGCTATCCACATCCGGAGGTATATGGGCCCCCCAGGCCGAGCTTGATTCCGTCTTATTTCTTGGGGCCACAAACTAGTTTGAGGTTTTATTTACGATCCTGTACTTATGCCATGCTACTTTACGTATTTAAATTGTGCGAGGATCACACTGTCTTCATTTAGGATCGGACACGATTCCGCGGTGTCGACAAGCCCAGCCACACTTCGGTTCCCGATGTTCACAGCCATCTACCCAAACCTTGAGCCCGTCTCGAGTCACCGTTCGCTATGGATCTACTTAAGGTGGCCCCTGAAATATTTCTGAATCTTGTGATTGTTCAGTGAAAGCCTCGTTGGGTTTTGATTTGGTTTTTCCGAGGCTGATCGGCGTGTGTTGCTATTGGTGCACCCGCCGGTAAAACTTTCGAAATCCGTGTCCGCGGATATGGACGACTTGGAGCACAGTATCTCGATCATAGACAAGCATAACTAAAGTTTACTGCTATAAATTTGACTTATAATGACTAGTAATCAACTTCACTATAATGGAATGGCTAATTAATACTGCCCACAATTGCTTGTTTGGTTGTCGCTTGCGACCATTGTACCTGACTAGTAAATCTTGCAACTACAACGGAATGGCTGAATAAAAATACCAACAACTGCTGGGTTTTTGGGTTATCTCATGATAAATGTATCTGACTAGTAAGTGTTGCCACTACCACGGAATGGTTGACTAAAAGTGCCCACTGTTTACTTTATCAGGATGATTATCTAAACCTGACTAGTAATTGCTGCAACGATAACTGAATAAATAAAGCCAGCGGTGTGAGTCCTCGGTTGACTTCCTCGTTTGGTCTCGAGGGGAAACACCGGGATGGGTTTGTTTGGTGTTAGTTTCAGGTTGGATCCGGATAGGTCATTCTTACCCTCTCGATAACCGCCGGTTGTATCGAGTCTCTATAGGTTGTATAGTGCATCTTTGCCGCCGCTCGATCCACCATACCTATGTAGGCGAGGACCGCCAATTCTAGCCTCGCCGTGTCGGCCTCGATCGACGCTCCTTCTTTTTCCTTTGCCCTTTGCCGGCACCCCTTTTGTTTAAGCAGGTTTGAGATCGACGTCGTTAGCAGGGTTACCCTTACGGCTTGGCCTGGGCAGGGTTATGGACGCCATTGGTTATTCTTCAGGGCTCTTAGCCCCATTTGCTTCTTGTCCGTAGTCGGACGCTCTACCGTTTTCAAGGTGATTGGGATCTTTGTATATTATATCTGTATTCTTGACTCTTTGAGTCGCTGGTATATATATCTGTTCTGTGGGTCCCATCGAGGACTGTTGTGTAATGTTATTACTTCGTTTTCCACCCGCACGAAAGTGCCTGGTGGGCACCTTTGAATCGTTTCTATGCGGGTTTGGTGAATCTTGCCTAAATTTGCATAGGTCCGATTCTGAGGGTGTTACAGAGTGGTATCAGAGCTCAGCAGTTGCGATACCCCACAAGTCCAGCCTGTAGGATAACCTAGCTAACGGCCGAAGTAGAAGTGTCAAAACTATTTTTGAAAATCGGTTGGATAGTTCTGAATAGGTCTGGTTTTTACTCCTTACCCCTCTGCTATTCTCCTCTTACCTCTACGTGTTTTGAATCCGCTCTCTTCTCTCTTCGAGTCCAGGATTTCTCGTGGTTGGGTTTCCGTCGTACCTTCAGGGTTGCGTTTTCTCCCTTTTTGTAACGGAGGTGCTACGATCATCAATCGACAACTTGTCTGTTGTACCCTTCCTCCAATCTTTTAATCTTGAGCTCTTTACCCCCTATGTGTTCCTTGCTGGATATCAGTGTCGTTGGAAAACATATGAGAAGGACGAGCTTTGGTGAAGTTGGGGTTAACCTTGAGCATGTGTTGTTCATGCCAATGGAACCATCGCGGAACCTAATCATTGTGTCTTCCATACGATTTCTGCTGGCAACATTCCTTTGTTCCGGATACCACCTATGAAGATCTTCAGTCTAAATCTCGAGAGTTGAGTTGCCTGATTCTCCGACCCATGTACGGAGTTGATAGTTGGGTCCGGGATGGACTGATCACCCTACCCGACTCTTACTGTTCGCTCTGTACATCGAACTGGTGGATCAATGTAATTTTTCCCTCTTCTAATGGAAGTTAGAGGTGGCCTTATCGTTTGATACCTCTACCTTCGTCCTTTGTTCTCCGGAGTGTTCTCTCGACGATCAGGAACAACGACCCTTTGTTGGTGGTGTCGCCGATTTCAAGATGGAGGATGAACCCTCGTTAGTGGTGTCGCGAGGATCTACACGAAGTGAGAAGACGAGGATCGCCGACCTTCCTTCCGGTACCATGAGGCGGATCTCGAGGGCGAGATCCTTTGTTAGTGGTGTCGAATTGTGGCATCCCGCAAAACCACTACTAGAAAATCGCGTTGAATTTGTGCATTGCATCGTCATCATCTTGCATTGTTTGCCAAAACTATGTTCGCAAAGCCCGTGTTGTTTTCTAAAAACGCCCCCTCTTTATTCAAACGCCAAACCTGAGTGTCACCGGATATTTTGTTTGTCCAAAACTATTTACAAAGTTCGTCGCAAGCAAATAAAAATATTAAATTATTTTGGGCGGGGCAGTCGAACGGGCCGATTGACCCGAACGACCGCCCCAGAAATAAAATCGGTCCACCTACACCTGCCCTTCTAAATCCTAAACCTACCAACTAAACTACCCAGCCCCAGCCTCCACATCACCCCCCACCAATCCCCATACGCCACCTCAGCTCTCCCCTCTTTCCTAGCCACTCCTAGCCTGCCACTTGGCCTCCTCCTCTCACCCAGCCAACCCCCCACACAGCCACCCACACACACCACCCACACCGGATCCCCTGGCCACACCCGATCCCACCAACCCCGCGTGGCCATCCTCTCCCCTCGCACGCCGCTCGTCTTCTTCCTCTGCCCTCATGGCCTTGCCGTCCTCCCCCTCTTCGCCCGGCACAGCCTGCCCTCCTCTGCGGCCTCCGTGCAGTCGCTCTCCCTCGCCTACCCTGCGACCATCGCCTCACCGGCCCCGACCCCTCCGCCGCCGGCGGACCCGCCTTCCAGGCGCCCGCGCCTCCAGGGCCCGCCTCATCGCCTCTCCGGGCTGCCTGAGCGCGAGCTCGCCGCCTCCAGCGCGCCAACCTCCTGCCAGGCCCCATCTCCGCCCCGGCCCCGCTCCAGCCTCCTCCGCCCGGCCGTTTCCTCCGGCGAGCCTCCGCTCGTCCCGTGTCGAACCGTCCCTGGAGCCTCCACCCCCCCCGACGGGCCCTCACCGCTCGCTGCCGTCCGCTTCCCGTCACCTGTGCCTCCCCGCGTTCCCTGTTCGTCGCTGGCCTCTCCACGGGCTCGCACGCCTCCTTGCGGTACCATCGATTCTTTGGGTCAACCAAGCACAGTGGCGGATGGCCACATCCTCCTCTTTGCTTGGTGGAGGTTGCTCACAGTGATCGGCGGTGGTGGTGTGATCCGAGGATCCCGCCTTGGAGATTGTGAAGTTCTTTGCAGAGATTCCGTCACCCGGCCAACTCCTTTGTCGTCATCAAACCGGAACCTCAAGCACTTCGTCAGGGAACCTTAAGATGATGTCGATGTACTCGAAGCTCTTCGACCCGAACCCTCAACACGTCAAGACCGTCTCACGGACGCCGAGGCCACCGAACCCTCGGGACCGCCAAGTTCGCCGAGACCCTAGACGCAAGATCTCCTTCATGGGATGACAAGTACTCCGACATGGACCCGATTGGAGCGAACCCGAAGACGGTAGGTGCGACAAGTACTACTTCACGGACATCGAGTGCCAAGATCGCCCACAGAGAATCGAAGTTGTCGAGACCCTGAGGACCCGTTCCCGGAGACGAAGACCGGACCCGACAAGATCGTCGCGACGACAAGAACGGCAGCGACCGGGAGTATCCGATGCGCCCCGACGCCGAATCAAGTACTCCCTCCCGGAACGCCAAGGTCCCCGCGAGAGACGACATGACCGTCGACATGACCCGAAGACCTCGGAACGCCAAGTACTACCCCGATAACCTCGAACGATTCCGCCGAGACCGAACCGTCGAACCCTGGACCCTGTCGAACCCTGAACCCCGGAACCCCAAGATCTGCCGAACCTTAATGTGTGAACCCTTTCCTCGACCCCTAGTTTATAACATAATATAACTTGTTGCATATTGAATTGTCGTCTCGCATGCATCTCATTGGTTTGGGGGCCTTATGCCGATTCACCTAATAATTAAATATGGGGCCCATATGCGGGCAAATCTAGCCTTATATTGGCCTCATTTAAACATGTGTAGCGAACCGGTTCCATCTGTTGCATTGCTAAACAACATTTAATTTGCGGGGGTTCTAAATAACTTGAACCATTTAAGTAATTGTCGGGACCCCGGTTCCGCTTAATGCTGACCTAATTGCATCGCATCTTGCCAGGCCATACATCATGCATGCATCATGCCGATCTTTTGCCTTAGTAATAAATAGTGCATCCGGTGTTTATTCTAGTGTTTTGCTTCTTCGCGGATAAGGCCGATGAGTTGATGTGAGCTTCTCCCCGACCTTCGGTTGAACCTTCGACAATGTTTTTAGGCGAGCATCTCCCCCTTTCTACCTATCTTACTTTTATAGTCTTTATTCCCTCCTGTTGATCTATTGCTATACGTGTTGCGATGCTCTAGTTTCGTTCGTGATATCCCTTGCAGCCTTATATTGCCATGGACACATCCTATTACCATTGTTTGGTAGATAGTTGGACTTGCGTCGTAGTTGCTTGCTCAAGTCTTGATGTGTGTCGTCATATGCCACAGATTGTGATGTATTGCCGAATTGTTGATGTTGGAGATGATTCTAGTTTTACTTATCGTCACTTTAATTTCTTTAACAACTAAAATTGAAATAAGCGAGGCATCGGTGGGCGATAGAAAATATTTGGTTTCGAACGCCCACTTGTGTCCCGTAAGACCCCGAGTACTTGATACTGTTCCTTGATTTATCGCGCTATCCACATCCAGGACGTATCTGGGCCCCCCCCTGGGCCAGAGCTTGATTCCGTCTTATTTCTTGGGGCCACAAACTAGTTTGAGGTTTTATTTACGATCCTGTACTTATGCCATGCTACTTTCTGTATTTAAATTGTGCGAGGATCACACTGTACTGTTTAGGATCGGGACACGATTCCGCGGTGTCGACAAGCCCAGCCACACTTTCGGGTTCCCAGTCGTTCACAGCCATCTACCCAAACCTTGAGCCCGTCGAGTCACCGGTGGCTATGGGATCTACTTAAGGGGTGGCCCCCTGAAATATTTCTGAATCTTGTGATTGTTCAGTCGTGAAAGCCTCGTTGGGTTTTGATTTGGTTTTTCCGAGGCTGATCGAGCGTGTGTTGCTATTGGTGCACCCCGGCCGGGTAAAACTTTCTGAAATCCGTGTCCGCGGATATGGACGACTTGGAGCACAGTATCTCGATCATAGACAAGCATAACTAAAGTTTACTGCTATAAATTTGACTTATAATGACTAGTAATCAACTTCACTATAATGGAATGGCTAATTAATACTGCCCACAATTGCTTGTTTGGTTGTCGCTTGCGACCATTGTACCTGACTAGTAAATCTTGCAACTACAACGGAATGGCTGAATAAAAATACCAACAACTGCTGGGTTTTTGGGTTATCTCATGATAAATGTATCTGACTAGTAAGTGTTGCCACTACCACGGAATGGTTGACTAAAAGTGCCCACTGTTTACTTTATCAGGATGATTATCTAAACCTGACTAGTAATTGCTGCAACGATAACTGAATAAATAAAACTGCCAACGGTGTGAGTCCCTCGGTTGACTTCCTCGTTTGGTCTCGAGGGGGAAACACCAGGATGGGTTTGTTTGGTGTTAGTTTCAGGTTGGATCCGGATAGGTCATTCTTACCCCTCTCTGATAACCGCCAGTTGTATCGAGTCTCTATAGGTTGTTTAGTGCATGCTGCCGCTGCCGCTCAGTCCACCATACCTATGTAGGCGAGGACCTTGAATTCTAGCCTCGCTGTCTTGGCCTCGATCTTGACGCTCCTTCTTTTCCTTTGCCCTTTGCGGCACCCTTTTGTTTAAGCAGGTTTGAGATCGGCGTCGTTAGCGGGGTTACCCTTCCGGCTTGGCTCAGGCAGGTTATGGACGCCATTGGTTATTCTTCAGGGCTCTTAGCCCCATTTGCTTCTTGTCCGTAGTCGGACGCTCTACCGCTTTCAAGGTGATTGGGATCTTTGTATATTATATCGTATTCTTGACTCTTTGAGTCATTGGTATATATCTGCTCATGGGTCCCATCGAGGACTGTTGTGTAATGTTATTACTTCGTTTTCCACCCGCACGAAAGTGCCTGGTGGGCACCTTTGAATCGTTTCTATGCGGGTTTGGTGAATCTTGCCTAAATTTGCATAGGTCCGATTCTGAGGGTGTTACAGAGCTGTCTGGAGAGGGGCTCTGGCGCCTTAGGGTCTTCCTAGTAGCCACCTTCCTCACCGTCGTCCTGGTCTTAGTCGGGACGCGAGGGGCAGCTCACTTAGGGGCTGCTGGTTTCTTGGAAGCCGATTGTGGGGTTATCGGCTGTTTCTGCATTATGACCTTTTTCAGAGGTGGCGAGTCTTTGCAGAAAAGAACCACAGAGTCGGGAAGAACTCGAAGGGGAGCCATCGCTGTGAGTAGGTTCAGGCCATCTTGTTGCTGCAAAGAGAAGGAGTGAGTTAATAAAAGGATCAATTGCAGTGCATCAAGAAAATCTGCAAGTAGTAGTACCGGTCTACGGATGTCATAGTCGAGTCAAGCCAAGAACGGTCCCAGCTCTCCTAAAGACGTGAGTCTTCCACATCGACCACCAGTCTTCAAAGCCATCGGTTGATGAGGCAAAGGTAAGGTCGTTGGGAATTGGGATGGTCAGAGCGTCAAAAAAGGAATAACACCTTTGGCTGGTGAGAGGATCAGGCAGATCGGCTCTGCTCTCTATGAGGTGATGGAGAAAGAAGTGGGGAGCTACTTGTCCAAGGCCGAATTGGCGAGCCACTACGATCGGTGGTAGAATTCATACCAGGTTTGATTATCCTGTTGGATGTGCTCATGCCAACCGGAAGGAAACAGGACGAATGACGGTGGAGAAGAGCTGCAAGTGCTAGTGTCATCGGCGAAATTGTCCAACTGAAGGAGAGTGGATTTTCAAAGTGTTCTGCTTCTTCCATGAAAGGGAAGTTGGGGTTATCGAGCCTTGAAAAAGATCTTTGAACCATTTAGACGCCTCTTGAGGGGCCAGTTTACTGCCTGGCAGTCGATACAAAGCTTGGCCATAGCTGGTGCATCGGATCTGCTTCCCTTTAACATCTGGGAAAGTGCAACTCGCCAAAAGGGGGAAGTCTGGGATGTGGTTTTGGAAGTACAGCTGAGCCCATAACTGGATGAACCACCAAGGTCCACCTGTTTTGATTGATATGCCTGAGAACAGCTTGACAGACATCAATTGGAGATATCGATAGACCTCCCCAAGGAACAGTTTACCGATGCCAAGTTGAGTGCCTTTGGCCAGTTCGTAGGCTAGGGAAAGATAGTTCTTGGTGGGAGCCAGGGAAGGGCCACAGAAGATGAAATGCTCTAGCCAGAAGTTGAGAAAGGCTGTATGTTCTTTCTCTGAAACAGGGCCCTTTGTTTTCATATGACGTTGGATATAAGCGCCCCAACTTGTACAATCTGTTTTGGAAGACAGTTGTAAGGGGACGTGGTCATTTGAAAGCGAGAGGGCTGGGTGATGTAACATCCGCACGAATCATCACCACGTCTAGCAAGGTTGGTGACATAGGGCCATGGCGAATATAAAACAATTGATGCCGGACGAAGTAGCCGATGGTTTTGAGAAGATTCTCGTGTTTCTCAAGAGGAGACAATGATAGATGCAAGGCATCGGCTATTCCCAAAATTTCCCATTGGGATTGGTAAGCTCTAGCTACTCTCTTGAACCAAGAAACCCAATGTTCGGGGGATTAGGCCAGGCTCAAGCGCCGGCCCAAGAGTTCAGATCTAGGTCCCGGCTTACAAGGGGATTCTATTTGCTTCAAGAGATTAGATGGGCAGGACTAGAATGCATGCGAGGGCCAAGACAGAGAATTTGGGAGAGAAGGATGCGGGCAGAATGTACGAAACCTAGAAGATTTAATGGTGAAATAAAGGCATTAATTCAAGTGTTCGCCATCAAGTTTTAACATTGTGTTTAGATTACGAGGGTAAGCGTACCTTGGACGGAGACCTCGGATTGGTGGTGGACGATTACGCCATCCTGGTTTGCGGCGGAGATGGATCTGCGGAGTAAGGATTGAGGGTTCTTGTTGCTATGAGCTCGATCTGGTCGTTAGCGGGTTGGGGATCTAGGCCGCCTTTTTGAAGAGAGTTGCAGTTATTCGTTTGAAACTTAGAGGTGGCCGTTTAGGCTTGCCTAAATATGCGGCTGAGTTTGACCTTGTCAACAATTTCGGGAAAGCCGATGTGCATCGGCTCTTTGAGTTGTAGCTTGGTTGACTGTGGGAACATGACCAGGTGAAAGCCGATGCGTTGCTATCGGCTCCTGGAAAATCGACTTATTTGTGTTATCGACAAGATTGGGGCGGAAGGACAATCTGCAGGAAATGGTTTTTTCATTCATTCATTCAAGAGCAGATGGCTTACAAGCGACTGATAGATTACAAAAGGGGACCTACTACTACTACGGCTACTACTACTGATGCCTAATCTAGGCCGAGGTCGTCGTCGCTGCTGCCGCCGCCGTCTTGTGCGCTATCCTCAGCACTGCTACCGGCGTCGTCTTCGCTGCTGTCACCGAAGAAGTCAGCAGGGGCCTCCTCGTCCTCGTCGTCGTCGTCTTCGCTGGACCCGGTACGGAAGTACTTCACCGGCTGGTACTCCTCGGAGGAGGTGTCCTCCTCTTCCTCTTCTTCTTCGGAGGAGTCGACGCCGTCCCAGGAGATGGCGTCATCGGCGCTGTCCGCCTCCAGTTCCCCATCGGTGAGGAACTGCAGGTCCTCCTCGCCATCGGTCATGGATGCGTCGTCCTCCGACCAGACAGCGAAGTCCCAACCCCTCTCGTCCCACCATTGTGGGGCGAGAGTGTTGTACGCCGCCATCGGCGGATGCTCTGGCGTCGGCTCTCGGTCGCTCATCGAGTTGGAGGCGTGGGAAGACAGGCCAGAGGAAGCAGAGGAGGCCATGGCGAGAAAGAGGGTTTTTTCGGCGAAGAGGGTTTTCCGCAACCGGAGGAAGATGGGGCTGGAACTGTTCAAAGCTAATTTAAATAAGGGAATAGTGGAGAGGCGGTTCAATGCTATAGCGGTTCCCAGTTACCGCCAAAATCGTCAAATCACGCTAAGCAGGAGTTGAGAAGACAGGCATCATGATGAAGGGTAGCGTGGCCGGTTACGCCACGCATTCGCTCACGCAACCCGATAAAAAAAAAGAGAGGAGAAGAAGAGGAAAAAAACACACCGAGTGGTTTTGGAATTATCATTGCCAAAACCAGGGGGGCATGTGTTACCACCGTATTTTGGCTAAAGACGGAGATGGGCCGTGATCAAGATGGGCTTGGAAGATATGTATATTCAACGAGTTGTTGGATCGGCCTAGTGTGTGGATTTGGGCTAAAATTGCCCGTGTATCTTGTATCATAGTAGGTTCCGTGTTTGTTTAGGTTCCGTTTATGTTTAGGTAAAGATAGACTTGTAGAGTTATTCCAAAAGTAGAGTCTCCGGACTATAAATATGTACCTAAGGTTATCGAAAAAGGAGGACAACCACGTTCACAACAAACACAATCTCGGCGCATCGCCACCCCTTGTTTCTAGGGTTTCTTTCGGGTAAGTGCCATGCTGCCTAGATCGCATCTTGCGATCTAGGCGATATCTATTCATTACCTGGTTTTACTCGTACTGAAGCGTTGTTGATGGCGAGTAATACCATTATCATAGATTGTTTGAGGCTAGCATCGGTGCTTTTGCATTACTATCGTCGAAGTTATGCTACCTATAGCTATCTCACTACCCTCGCACCTTTTCCCAAAGTGCAAGGGTAGCACCTTGCTTGATTTTTATTTAGTCGATTCGATCTGTTATAGTTGTACCTTGTTCGCCAAGGTTTAGTTTAATATCTACGTAGTCAGGCCTTACAAACGGGTTGAACGATCCAGTAATGCATAAAGACGTGGCTTATTCGTTCTAGAGAGGATGTTCCGGTAATTGGCTTTACGTTGGTTATTAGGCCTCCTCTAGGGTTAATATTCTTCATCTTTGTATGCATTACCGTGCTCAATCACGCGTAGGATGTTCCAATTACGTGGTGAAAACATTAGACTATCGTAGATCGATTTAACTTATAGTGATCAAGCAAAACCCCATGTTATCATAAATCTAACACGAACCATGGGGCAATCGGCTTTAGGAGCCGATTCTGTGGAAACCGGAGCCGATTACGGCTCGAATTTTACGATACTTGTTTATCATGCAGAAATCAATCGAGCAATCCTTCACCTTCGACCGGTATAGGTCAGGTGGCACGCCCTCGAACCAAGCCAGGACGTGTGCCGGAGCTTTTGCGGGCCGTCGCCCGAGGGACCAGGGCCCACCAGCAGTCCTGGGAGCCTCCCGGCTCTCCGTGTTGTCAGTCGCTGCTCGCCGGTGGGTTTTGGCAGGCAACAACGTTGCATTGTCCGCAGGTACGTAGCACCTGCATATTTCAGCCCAAAGGGCATCGTGACATAGCGAAACGTGTCGTAGGGTGTGGTGAACGAAGTGGCCAATTGGTCCGACTTCCTCATTTTGATCTGGTGATATCCTGAGTATGCGTCGAGAAAACACAAAAGTTCTGAGCCAGCCATCGAGTCAATGACTTGGTCAATGTGAGGCAGAGCAAATGGATCTTTGGGACATGCTTTGTTCAAGTCGGTGTAATCAACGCACATTCTTAATTCTCCGGTTCCCTTTTTGGGGACAAGTACATGATTGGCCACCCATTGGGTGTGAAGGAATTCTTGGATGAAACTAGCCTTAAGTAACCTAGCTATCTCCTTGCCTATGGCGCGTCTCTTCTCATCTCCAAAGCGTCGTAGAGGTTGCTTCACTGGTTTGCATTTTGGATCAATGTTTAAGCTGTGCTCGGCAAGTTCCCTAGGTACACCTTTCATGTCAGCAGGTTGCCAGGCAAAGATGTGCCTATTCTCACGGGGGAACTCGACGAGCGCGCTTTCCTATTTGGGATCCAGGTTCGTCCCAATGGCAGTGGTCTTGGAGGCATCACCTACCACAAGTTCCACCGACTTGGTTTCGATGGCGGCCTTGAATGCTGGGGTGGAGTCAGAAATCTGTTTCTTCGACGTGGGAATCTCTGAGGCATCGACCTTGCTCTAGATCTCCTTGAATTCGTTGCTGTAGAGGACAACTTCCGCGTAGGCTGCTTCTCCAATTCCGCAGTCCCTAGCTTTTGCAAAGCTTTCGAATAAGGTGATGACACCGTTTGGTCCGGGTATCTTGAGTTTGTTGTACGAAGTATGGCTTGGCCATGAAGGTGTGGAATATGTCGCGGCCGAATATGACGTGGTACACGCTCTTGAAGGGGACCACCTCGAAGGTCATGCGCTCTTGGCGGTAATTATTAACATCACCAAAGGAGACCAGAAGTGTGATGCATCCAAGGGACTGAGCCTCCCGACCAGGAACTACGCCGTGGAAGATGGTGTTGGTACGCCTTAGATTTTCCTCCGTCAAGTTCATCTTCTGTAGTGTATCCAGGTACATGATGTTGATGCTGCTTCCACTATCCACCATACACTTGGTGAACTCATTGCCGTCAATCAGGGGGTTGATGACCATGGCGTATTGGTTCTCCGTAGGGATGAGGTCTGGGTGATCCTTCCTATCCTAAGTAATTGGAATCTCCGACCAGCGCAGGTACTGGGTAACTGGAGGTAAAGTAGCCATCAGGATCCTCATAGAGGTCTTCTGTTGTCGGACGGTGGGGGTGCCATGGAAAGTGTGGAAAACTGCCACCTTCTTCTCGAAGGGGTTCTTGCCTTTGACGTCGCTCTTGGCAGCGTGCTTGGGGTCAACATCCTCGTCCATGTCACTTGAATCCTTGGACTCCTCCTCCTTCTTCTTCCCCTTGCCCTTGCCTCGCGGTCTGTTCTTCCGACTTTGCTTGTAGCCGGACTCCGGGTCCTCCTTGAGGTCGTTGACGAACTTGCAGTGGCGATTGGTGTGGGTTGCCTTGCCGTTGGCATCGAGGTGTATGAGGCACGACATATCGCGGTCCTCTTCGTAGGTTTGGGGAACGCGGAGCGCTACCGAGGTAGTTTCACTTCCTCGCTGCTACCAACGACCAGCTCCCCGCCCTCGGCCACATTGTCCGCCATCACCTCTTCCTGCAAAGGTCATGGCGACCATGTCGGGAGTTTGATTTTCTTCTAGTGCGGTTTTCCGCTTGGTGTTGCTGTTCCTCCGGGCTTGAGTTGGAACGGCCGTTGCCGGCAAGGAGCCGCGAGCATCGTCATCAGCAGCTGCGAACTCACTATCCAACTAAATCATCTGGTTCAAGTCAAGCTGGTGATTGTCCTGCAAGCGCTTCAGCTTATGTCGGAGCAACGTGCCCCTTTCCAACCCATCAATGAAGTCAGCCATGGTGGTCTGAGCGTGCACTCCTGCGCAGGAATTCTTCATATCCAGCCAACAGGAGAGGTAGGCACGAGAAGTTTCGTCTTTCTCTTGCACGCACCACTGTAGATCGCCAACAGTGTAGGGACGCTTATACGTACCCTCAAAGTTCTTGGTGAACGCTCCTTGCATGTCCAACCAATTGCAGATGGATTTATCTGGCAAGTCATCAATCCATTGACGGGTCATGCCCGCCAACATTAATGGGAGGTACTTGACGGCGACGTTGGGGTTACCCCCGGTGATCTCCACCGCGTTGTTGTAGTCCTACAACCAAGTAGCTGGCTTGGCGGTGCCGTCATAGGGATTGATGGTCTTGTCAATCCGGAAACCTTTGGGGTAAGTTGTGGACCATATCACAGGTTCAAAGCAACATGGTCCCAGGTATGGTCCTTCCCGGGCCTCGTGGACCTTATCACAGTTGTGCATCGTATGGCTCCGGGCTTCTTTTCTTCTTGTTCAAAGGGTATGGGCTGCGTGAACGACACGGGCCCCCTCCGCCATGGTGACTGCTAGGTGGCGACGGAGGTGGAGGTGGCGGTGGGTTAGCCTTCTTGCTGTTACCCTCCTGTGACGCCTCACGCTTGTCGCGGTTGCTTGTCGGACGCGGAGGGTCTCGGCGTGACCTGCTCTTATGTCCTTGGTTGCACCCTCCGTCATGACGGGTCTGTTCTATGTTGTCGCGGATGACGATGCCGCTCTGCCTTGGCGGAGGCATATCCGTATGATGGTGAGCCTTGATTTCTTCGCGATGTCGGGGAGAACGAGGCGGTGGCGATGGGCGACGAGGTTGGGCTTTGCCTCAGTGGTCGGAGGATATGGGGATATCATCCTTCCTGTTGCGCGCATCCCTCTATCTTCGTTTTGATGAACCCGTTTGAGACCCGACATCAAGAGGAGATCTGTCCCTTGGCGGCTTATGCTGGCTAGACTGGCAAAACACTGGGTCGGAGTCAAGCCTCTGAGAGGTGGCCTTTTCATGTTGTTTCACCGTCTTGGCCACTAGGTCATAGACCTGTTCCACCGCCTCAGGCGATCGATCCTGCTCCAGAAGGGTCTTGGCGACGGCGAGGTTGAGGAGAGGGGTGGGAATCACCTGCCTGCCTTCACTGTCAATGTATGGCTTAGCTTGTGCCGGCTTCGGGGGAGCCCATCCTAGGTTTCGCCGTACACCAGGATCGTTGATGACGCGAGCTGGAGCTTTCTTGGCCTTCTTCTGCTGCAGTAGAGTCTTGTACTTGTCCTCCATTGCTCTAGCTTTCTCTATGGATTTCTACGCGTTGACCAGATCTCGATCTAGTTTAGCGCCTTGCTCCGTGATGGCCTGCGCTTCCTCCAGCAGTTGTTGGTGCTTCTCGTCAAGATGGTTCACGTTCTAGATATGAGCTACGGTCAGTGGCTCGACGAGGAGGTTTTCGTACATCACTCTATCAGCTGGAGTAACTTGGGCAGCAGCAGACGTAGATGCTAGAGGCGGCAAGTTTGCGGTGTTCTTGTTGCTTGGTCTGGTGCCGAGTTCCTGCGGCTGCTGCACTGGGTTAGGCGGAGGGGGCATGTTCGTCGCACGATCATTGTAGGCAGCGAGAGGTGGTCCCTTCCCCTTGTACAGTGCTATAAGCGGAGATCTTCCGGGTTGATCTTCATCCATCACCGTCCCAATGGTGACGAACACTTCTCGGGACGTGACAACATTGTTGGACTGCTCGTCACGCTGGTAATCCTCCTCCATCTCCTGCATGGCAGAGTCTAGCTCCTCTAGGCTGAAATCTATCTCCTCTGAATCTGCACTGAAGTCGGCGTAGAGCGCGTCAATCACAGAGTCGGAGGGTTCCGGGGCTTCCTCGATGACGGGGGTGGAGGTGCAACGGGTGCGACAATGATTGGAGGTGGTGGCGCTGCTGCGGTGATGGCGGCTGGAGGTGGAGGAGGCGGTTGCTGAGGCGGTGGCGCTCCGCCAATGAACGCAAGATCCGCCTGAGCTACCCCTTTGGCCTCCGCGCAGCTGTTGACAGTGTTCACCATACTTTCAAAGGTGAGACGCCCCGAAGCTTGATGCCGCCTTAGAGAATGCCGGAGAAGCGTTCCCTGGTCCAATCCTTCCACAAAGTGATACATAGCATCATCATTGGGGTAGTGTGCCAGATCGGCTCGTATACGAAGCCATCCGGCGAGGTAATTGCGGGGGGTTTCTCCCTCTCTCTGAATGCAATGCGCTAGATCGAAGATGGTAACCACGCCGACGAACTTGGATCTCTGTTGTCCAGACGCACGGACGAAGCCGGTGGACTTGCAGTGATCTTCCACCATTATATCCTGCACAGGGGCGGTTTGGGTGGGCCTTGAATTTTTCCGATCTTTGCCGGCAAACTCCGAGGAGAGATCCGACATCGATCCTTCTGCGAATGTATCTTGCCCGTAGGCGGTCCGTGTGGGTCTTGGTGCTCCTCCGACTCTGAAAGGGCATTTATTGTCATAATCACTTTTGGTGTTTGTTAACAACAAGTAGATCATTTTGCTGTTTGTTATTGTCCACAGGTTGGTATTATCATTGATAAACTGCACACACACTCTTGGGAAAAAACCACATTCATTTGTCACTGATCTGGAAACTCCCGACCGGAGTCTCCGGTCTGCCAAGACCGTAGTCTCCGGTGTAGTCCAGAGTTTCCGGTTCTGGCTCCGGTGGTGCTTCCCAGGACCTGGCTGGTACATTCTGACTAGGGGTCCGGAGGCTGCACCAGAGGTTACTCCGGAGTCTCCGTAATTGGTCAGTCCGGAGTCTCCAGTGTTGGAAGGCCGGAGTCTCCGGTGTTGCTGGTGTAGAATTGGTCTGGGTCAGTCAGAAGGGCAGTCCGGAGACTGGTCCGGATATTGGCCGGAGTCTCTGGTCTTCAGAGCGGAGTCTCCGGTCTGAGTTTTCTACAACGGTCAGAAAACGGTTCGTGGAGGGGGCTGCCTATAAAAAGGGACCCTTATCTTCTTCCTCCAGTTGCTCGAGCTGCTCAAGAACACCAACCCCATTAGAGCCACCAAATCTACAAGATCTCTTCATGCAACCATCCAAAGTCATTGATCTTTGGAGAATCGAAGGAGGAGGCCTTGATTTACATCTTCACCAAGAGAGATCTTCATTTCCCCTCATTCACTTGAGGGCCCCCAAGCTCTAGTGTTTCTTTGGAAACCCTAACTTTGATTTGGTTCTTACAAGCTTGTATTTGATTTGTCTTGACAGCTTTCTTGTATTTGGGAGCCTCCAATTCAGTTGTGGATGTGTGCCCCGAACTTGTTGTAAAGGTGCCGGCTTCCACCTCGAAGGTTGCCGATATAGTGGAAGGTGAATCGAGCCCGTTGGGGTGAGGTTCATCGGAGAACAAGGGAGGCCTCTCGTGGCGTTGGTGGTTTGAAACCACCCCCTCTCCAAACGTAGACGATTTCCCTCAAAAGGAAGGAACTACGGGAAACAAATCCTTGTGTCTCCGCGTCCACTCCCTTGGTTACTTCTATCCTTTACCGCACTTTACTTACTTGTTCTTGCTTAGTGTTGTGTTAGTTTGTGCTTGATTGACATATAGGTAAATTCACCATAGTTGCATATTCTAGAGAATTTACCTTTCTTGTCAAACCCTAATTTGAAAAAGAGTAAAATTTGAAGTAACACCTATTCACCCCCCCCCCCTCTAGGTGCCCATACGATCCTTTCAATTGGTATCAGAGCCTCGGCTCTTTATTTGGGCTTTACCGCCTAAGAGAATATGGGTATCCAAGAAGGGGATGGTGGTAGTGAGCCGACCCCGGTGACCATGGAAGATCTCAGAAACTTGGAAACGAGATTGAGCTCTTCCTTGGTCAACGAAGTCAAGGAGATGCTTGAGCAACTTCTTAAAGATAAAGATGGCTCATCACCCCCATATCCTCAAGAGGATCTACCATCCGTTGTACCTAAAGGGAATACTTCGGTATCCCCCGAGGGTATGGTGGTAGGGGGCAAACTAGACAACGCTAATTCCTCCACACAACTTGATGGGGGCAAGGGTGAGCACCGTGATTCTTGGTACTCTCCCGATCCTCCCGTCCCTCACCCTCATGTGTACAATAGAGGTGACCCACCTAAGCTAGAAGAGTCTGCTACTTTTGCTCAATGGCAATCACTAATGAGAACTCATGTGCGCAAATCTTGCATTGAACTATGGAACATCATCGAGCATGGAATCTTTATTGGGGATCCAAACAACTTGACAAGAAGAGAGATTGTCAATAGTCAACTCAATGCCACTGCTTTGCATGTGAATCAACAAGGATTGGGAACAAAGGATTACCCACACATCGAGCACTTTAGCATTGCCAAGGAAGCTTGGGATGCTCTCACTGTGTTGTTTGTTGTAAATGAGAGTATGAGGAGGAACCGATATGATGCTCTAAGCAATGAAGCCGAAGGCTTCTACATGAAAGAAGGTGAAGATCATGAAGACATGTACCGAAGGCTCAAGACCACCGCCACCGCTTTTAGAAATGTGGGTGCCTCACATGTGGATGATGCATGGATAAAAAGGAAATATGTGAGTGCACTCATGCCTTTTGAGCCCACCGACTTGAAGAGTCTACAAGGAAGACACAACTACCATCTCATGACCTCAAATGAAGTTATGCAAGAGATGGCCGCTTTCAAGGTTGCCGCCAAGAATGCCAAAGATGCCCGTGCTCGTGCCCTTGGTATGAGCAACGTTGTCAATGTTGCGTCAAAAGCCAAAGTGGTGGACCATGGGGATGAAGATGATAGTGATGAAGGGCCTTCCATGGACCACCCCGATGAAGTCAAGATTGCTCATAGTCAATATATGGCCTTATATGCAAAGAACTTTTGGAATAACCCCGCCAAGGCCAAGTTGGAAATGCAAAGAAAAAGCAACCCAAATGGGAAAAGAGAAAATACAACGAGATTGAGAACTTGCTTCAATTGTGGTGACCGCTATCACTTTGTATCAAGTTGTCCCTATGAAAAGAGAGAAGATCATGGGGGTAAGCTTGTGTTGAATAAGACTCTCAATGCACCTTACAAGAAACCTTTCATCAAGAAGAATCCCATCAACAAGAAGTCGGTGAAATTGTCTTGATCACTCATGAAGAATACTCCTCCGACAATGAAGATGATGAAGATGAGGAAGAGGAAACTTCGCATGGTGTGGCTACTCTAGCCACCACCTCTACTCCGACATTCTCACTCTTTGATTCTCCAAATGAGAACTCTCCCACCAAGAACGTCACTTGCCTTATGGCAAGAGGAACGGAGGTATCCTCATCATCCCACTCTACTCCCTTAGATAATGATGAACTTGATGATGAGATGTCTCTTGATGTTAAAAAGGAATTAATTGCCTTTGATGATTTTATGACTAACCTAGAAGGAGATGCTAAGTTACACTTTGAAAACATCCTAGATCAACTTTCACATACTCAATAGCTTCTAGATGTAAGATGTAAACTTGGGCATGAACACATGATTGAGCTAGAGGCTTTAAACAATGCTCTAGAAGAAGAACAATAAACTAGGTTATCACTTGAGTTAAAACTTGAAGGGCTTGATGAGGCCAATGACAATATTGTTAACAAACTCATCAAAGAGCGTGATCATGCTATTGCTAAATAAAAAAGTGCTAAAAAGGACAAGATTGAGTTTGGTGTGGTTCATGAAAAACTTGCCGAGGACTTTAGGTTGCTTAACAAGTCCCACAAGGCTTTGGAGAGTGAACTCTTGTCACTCACAAAGTCCCATGAAACGATTCAAACTCAATTGGCCAATATTCCTTCACCTAGTAACTTCATTCCATCTAGTAGTACAACTATTCTTGAAGAGAATGGTAGGTTGAAGGGGGAGCTTGCTAAGGCCACATTTCCACAAGGCAACAAGTCTATTGATGATCTTTTGAGTAAGAAAAGGCCTAGTGGTGATAAAGGGGTCATTGGATTTGTCTCCAATTCTAAGAAGAAGAAGAACAACAAGAAGAAGAAGGCCAAGCCCACACAAGAAACTAACAAGGCCATTGTGGGTAGTAATCCCACAAGTGGTAAAACTATGTCTCATGATGACTTTGCGGGTAGTGCTAACCCTCACTATGTTTTAATGCGTGATTATTATGGTGATGTGTATGCACAATATGTTGGCCCATATGATGGTTATATTGCTTGATCTATTTGGGTTCCCAAGACCCTTGTTGCTAACAAAAGAGGACCCATTGAAAAATGGGTACCTAAAAATTAGCTTGATCTTTTGTAGACTTATGCTTCCGGAGGGTCAAAGTGGGTGCTTGATAGTGGTTGCACAAGTCATATGACCGGAAGCTCGTCTATTGTCAAGGAGTTAAAGCCAAATGATGATCAAATCACCGTGACATATGCCGACAAGTCAAAATCTAAGGTATTGGGTTTTGGCAAAGTTGTGGTTGCTCACGACATTACACTCGTGAACGTCATGCTTGTTGAGACCCTTGGGTACAATTTACTTTCAGTCTGTGCTCTTGGAAAGATGGGTTTTTCCGTCTTTATACATAATGATCTTATGGTCCTCATGTGGAGCAAGTCTCTCAAGGTCGCTTTCGTTGGGTATGTCGAACATGACTTGTATGTGGTGGAATTTTCGGGGCAAGCCACTACAAGTGCGATGTGCTTATTCGGAAAGGCCGATGTGGGTTGGTTATGGCATCGCCGACTGGCCCATGTCAATATGAGAACTTTGTAAAGTCTCCACAAGGAGGGCCATATTGTTGGACTAAAAGAAAATGTTTCCTGCCAAAGATCGTGTTTGCAGGGCATGTGTTCTAGGGAAGATGCATGATGCTCCTCATAAGCCTAAGAACCGCATCAAGTCAACCAAGATCTTGGAGCTCCTTCACGTGGACCTCTTTGGTCCTCCATCTCATGCAAGTCTTGGTGGGAAGAAATATTGCTTGGTGATTGTTGATGACTTTTCAAGATACTCTTGGGTTTATTTCTTCAAATTGAAGAGTGAAACTCAAAAGACCTTCATCAACTTCATCAATTTGGTCCAAAGGCAATACAATGTTCCCGTGTTGATCATTAGAAGTGACAACGACACCGAGTTCAAGAACTACACCTTGAATGATTTCCTTAGTGATGAGGGGATTAAACATCAATATTTCGCTGCATACACCCCTCAACAAAATGGCGTGGCCGAAAGGAAGAACTGGACTCTTATCGAGATGGCTAGGACCATGTTGGCGGAGTTTAAATCTCCATACAACTTTTGGGCCGAAGCCATTTCCACTGCTTGCCATGCTTCAAACCGGCTCTACCTCCACAAGGAAATCAACAAGACTCTATATGAAATTCTTACCGGTAACAAGCCCAACATATCTTACTTCCGGGTGTTCGGTTGTAAGTGTTTCTATCTCATAAAAGGTGTTCGTTTGTCTAAATTCGAGTCTAAAACATTAGAGGGTATTTTTGTTGGCTATGGTCTTGAATCTCACACTTATAGAATCTATGATAAGCTCTCCGGAGCCGTCATAGAATCTTGTAGTGTGACCTTTGAAGAATATGATGGTCCCCAAGGGGGGCGTGTTGATGCTTGTGATGCAGATGATGAAATGCCTCAGGATGCCATAGGAAGAATGGGTGTGGGATATATCCGCCCCATTGAGGAACCCCTTATGGCGGATCGAGAAGAACTATGCTCCACTCAAGTGGATCCCTCATCTTCACAACCTCAACATGCTCCATCCACCGAAGAGGACATTGACTCAAGCCAAAGACAAGATGTGGACCCTCAACATGGTGATCAAAGTGTCAACTCTATTCAAGGGGAGCTTGGTCCATTCGACGGATTGTCAAGTGGTGCCAAGTCAATTTGTGAAGGAAGATTCGTACAAGATGCTTTGAGACAAGCTCAAAATGACGCTAGAAGAACACTTGATAAATACCAAGGTCAATCTTTTCCTCCCAATGTAGAGGATGATTCCAATGTTGATTAAGGTCAAGACGATGGTCAAGACGAGGATCAAAATGATGAAGAGGGTCCCCCAAGAAACAACACGGAGATCCACGCTCGTCGCGAAGCTAGAAAGGAAAGAATGTTGGAAATAAGAGATCACACTCTACAAAATGTAGTTGGTGATCTAAGGAAAGGTATTTCCACAAGAGCACAATTGAAGAGGTTCAGTGAACACCAAGCACACATCTCCATGAACCAAAGAAAGTGTGGGAAGCCCTTGAAGATTCGGATTGGTTAGAAGCCATGCACAAAGAACTCAACAACTTTGAGAGAAACAAAGTATGGAAGTTAGTTGAGAAGCCAAAGGATTGCCGCAATGTTATTGGAACAAAGTGGATATTCAAGAACAAGCAAGATGAGCATGGAATTATAGTAAGGAACAAGGCTAGATTGGTTGCACAAGGGTACTCTCAAATTGAAGGCATTGATTATGGAGAGACTTATGCGCCCGTGGCTCGCCTTGAGTCCATCCGTATCCTTCTTGCTTATGTGGCACATCACAAATTTAAGTTGCAACAAATGGATGTAGAAAGTGCATTTCTTTATGGTCCATTAAATGAATTGGTATATGTTAAGCAACCCCCGGGATTTGAGGACCCCAACTTCCCAAACCATGTCTACAAACTTGATAAGGCGCTCTATGGGCTCAAGAAAGCCCCACGCACGTGGTATGAGCACCTTAGAGAGTTATTGTTTGACCGTGGCTTTGAGGTTGGGAAAATCGATCCCACTCTTTTTACTAAGAGGGTCAATGGGGAGCTTTTTGTATGCCAAATATATGTTGATGATATTATCTTTGGCTCATCTAACAAAGCTTTTAATGATGAATTCTCAAAGCTTATGACTAGTAGGTTCCGAATGTCCTTGATGGGGGAGTTGAGAGTATTTCTTGGCTTTGAGATCAAGCAAGTTAGGGGAGGGAAATTCTTCAATCAAGCCAAGTATACTCAAGATATGATCAAGAGATTCAAAATGCAAGATTTAAATGGATCTCCTACTCCCATGGCTACAAAGACTCATCTAGAACAAAATCCAAATGGTAAAGATGTGGATCAAAAGGTATACCGGTCTATGATTGGTTCTTTGCTTTACCTTTGTGCATCTAGACCCGATATTGTGTTGAGTGTAGGCGTGTGTGCAAGATATCAAGCGGCTCCTAAAGAAAGCCATTTAATGGTGGTCAAGAGAATCTTTCGATATTTGGTTCATACCCCATTTTATGGTCTTTGGTATCCTCAAGGCTCAACATTTGCTCTTTGTGGATACACGGATTCGGATTGGGCGTGTGACAAGGATGATAGAAAATCAACATCCGGGGCTTGCCAATTCCTTGGTAGGTCCTTGGTATGTTGGTCTTCCAAGAAGCAAAATTCCTTGGTATGGTACGCTGTCCATTGTGACAAAGTGCCTCTTCTATGTGACAATGAAAGTGCCATCAAGATGGCCTACAACCCGGTGGATCACACAAGGACAAAGCATATTGAGATTCGCCATCACTTCATTAGAGATCATGTTGCTCGAGGTGATATTGATCTATCATATGTATCAACCAAGGATCAACTTGCCGATATCTTCACGAAGCCACTTGATGAAGCAAGGTTTTGCTACTTGAGGAATGAACTAAATATCGTAGATTCAAGGAGCTTGACTTGATATTCTTGCACTCACACCTATGTTTCATCTCATATTTGGTTTAGGTGTAGGCATGGATATAGGGGAAGTGCAGTCCTAATTGACTGGACCATCCCTCCCCCCATTATGCCCAAAGCAATCAAAATCATTCCTCTTAATATCATTTAGTGATATGTGAGCTTAATGATGAGTTTTGGTAATGGACCCAAGATATATCTTCGTGGTGCCAAGCCAAGTATACTCAAATATGGTAGCCTAAGACACCGCCCTCTCTCATTTGAGAGGTTGGCACTTACTCGTGTTTGTCATTTGCTTGATTCTAGTCTCTTGGAGCTTTTCTGAACATTTGTTTTAATCCCTATGGCTCTTGTTGGTTCTTCATAGTTTGATGCCTCAACCCAAGCCCTTTCCCTATCTTAAAAACCATCTATCTCTCATATATGTCCCCAAACACCTTTTCTGGAACTTTTGGTCGAGGAGGACCGGAGTCTCCGGTGTAGGCCGGAGTCTCCGGTCCAGACGGTTTCTATGACTTAAAGTGCGGGGGTGAACTGGGAAAACAGTTCACCATTCTTCACCCCGTCCCCTACCTCCAACCCCGTCGCCCCTCTTCCAAAAATCCTCCCTGGAGGTCAAGAAGCCCCCGGGATCTGCCGTGCCACCGGCCAACCTTCCCCTCTCCTCCATTGGGTCATTCCCACCGAAGGAATTGATCCCATGGACAGATCTGGTACCTCTCCTCTATTTTTCTCCTAGGGTTCATCTCTAGATGTGTTTTTGAGGATTGTTGCTGATTTGTCCATTGGAATCACTTGTTTGCGTGCACTCTAGTGCTTTAGCCTTGTTGCATTGCCCGATCTACTAGATTCACCCTCACCAGCGTCTTCCCATCTCATACCCGAGCCTCCTGACCGGAGACTCCGGACTTAGGTCCGGAGACTCCGGTCCAGGCCGGAGACTCCGGTCTGAGCCGGAGACTCCGGTATCTGGTGCGGAGACTGTGGTGTTGGGTGAATCAAAGTAGTCCAGAAATGCATCAAAGCTCTTGTACTGCATCTTTGGGACATATATACTCATATCCATGCTATCTCCCTCACTGTTGTTCATAGGTGATGGTTCTGGTCGTCCTCGTCGTACCAAGGCCAAGTCCCAAAGGGGCAATCCTCGCTATGATGAAGATCATGGTCAGTTTATCGTGCCTCCGTCCAACCAGAAACAGCGGGCACGTGATGCAGCTTACATGAAGAGGGATCAGGAGAGGGCTGAACGGGAGGAACGTGCAAAGAGGGACAAGTATGACAACCTCCAGTCCCTAGCCAAGATGTCTAAATAGGAGTACCGTGAGCTGAGAAAGACAAATTTCTATGCGCTGCCTCGTACCAGTGAGGACCCTCGTTTCTAGAGGAAAGAACAAGCTGTGTTCATGAAGGATGTGTATGGTGTACTCACCAGATCACCTGTCTGCCCTCAGAAGTTCATGAATATTGAGAAAATGCGCCAGAGCCCTTACTTCAATGATGCCCTGTGGATCTGTGAGAAGCTGGGTCTCTACAACTTGATGGAGCTGCGTGAAGACTACAGTGTCCATCTTGTCCAGCAGTTCTATGCCATAGTTGTGTTTGGGATTGACCTTGACAGGACCATGGTGTGGATGACTGGCACCACCCGCTGCACGGCTACATTTCACGACTTTGCCAATGTCATCTTTGAGACCTTCCATGGTGTATCCACTCCTGTGGGGATGCGCATGCACTCGGCAGCTTTGGGTGAGAACAAGTTGAAGCTGGCACCTCTGTATGATGATGGTGTTGTGGGGGGTTCCAAGGGACTCAATACCCTCTACAACCTTATGCTGAGGATTTTCCGTCACACTATTGCTCCAAGTGCTGGAAATGATGATGCTATCAGGGGTGGGCTTGTCAACCTCATGTACCATACTCACCGGACCTTCAATGCTGGACCTGAGGCTGATGCTACACCCATTGATGTGATGGACTTCATTTTCGAGGAGATGTTCCATGCCATTCTTTACAAGAAATCTCCTCCATATGCACCCTTGGTTATGAGGCTCATCAACTCCCAGGAGCATGATTCTCCACATGGCATACCACCACACCTCACTGTGCACACTCTGGTCTCTCTGCGACAGAAGGGGCACATGAGGCCTGCTCCAAGGCGTCGCTATGGGAATGATGATGATGATGAGGAGATTGAGACGGAGAGGGCTCCCTCTCCACCTAGAGTTTGGAGGAAGAATGCCTCCAATGCCCCTATGCCTACTATGACTCGATACTATGTGCATGAGAGGGTCAAGAAGGCCAGCTTTTGGGAAAGGACCCTTTATTGCATGAACGTCGACATTCGCAAGCAGCAGCATGCATCCTACCAAAGCAACCGCCGCATTGAGAAGCTTCTCAAAGAGATCAATGAACAGGGTGCTGAGGATAATGAGGAAGGTGAAGATGAATACAATGATGAGCATGGGGCTCAGCAGTCCACAGAGTCTGATCATACACTCTCATTTGGGGCATGGAATGCTCAACAGGAAAGTCTGGTGGATTGGAAGACGTTTGCTGATGTCACCTCAGGATTTGGGTACCAGGGTACTTCTTCTTCTCGCCCTCATGGCAAAGGGCCTGCTGTCCCTGAGGATGATGATAATGACTATGATCAGGATGATGGTGACCAGGAGGAGGATGAGGATGCTGAGGATGACGAGGATGACGATGACTACTGAGTTATTGGGGCGCTAGTATAGGTCTTTTCCCTTTTTCGGCGTTTCGATGCCAAAGGGGGAGAAGACATTCTCATCGCTTTGCATGGGCTTTGGGATTTGCGACTATCTGCCTTTATTTGCCTTTTATTTGGATATTTGAACTTGAGTTTTATGTGTGTTATCTGATGTTCTTATGTGTGTCTATGACTATGTGCTTGTGTGCAACACCTATTGTAACTCATGTGTGTGCTATCGTTGATATTATTTTCCTTACATGATTTACTTCATTATCTTGCTGCACATAGTCAGGGGGAGCCACATTTATATGTTATTCCATGCAAATCACTTGTTGTCATCGAACACCAAAAAGGGGGAGATTAAAAGGGCATTTATTGTCATAATCACTTTTGGTGTTCGTTAACAACAAGTAGATCATTTTTCTATTTGCTATTGTCCACGGGTTGGTATTATCATTGATAAACTGCACACACACTCTTGGGAAAAGACCACATTCATTTGCCACTGATATGGACCGGAGTCTCCGGTGTGGTCCGGAGTTTCCGGTTCTGGCTCCGGTGGTGCTTCCCAGGACCTGGCTAGGACATTCTGACTAGGGGTCCGGAGGCTGCACCGTAGGTTACTCCGGAGTCTCCGGACGTTGGTCAGTCCGGAGTCTCTGGTGTTGGAAGGCCGGAGTCTCCGGTGTTGCTGTGAATTGCAGGTCGGTCGGAAGGGCGCGGAGATCGCTCGAGATTGGCCGGAGTCTCCGGTGTAGACCGGAGTCTCCGGTCTGACTTTTCTACAACGGTCGGAAAACGGTTCGTGGAGGGGGCTGCCTATAAAAGGGACCCTTATCTTCTTCCTCCAGTTGCTCGAGCTGCTCAAGAACACCAACCCCATTAGAGCCACCAAATCTACAAGATCTCTTCATCCAACCATCCAAAGTCATTAATCTTTGGAGAATCGAAGGAGGAGGACTTGATTTACATCTTCACCAAGAGAGATCTTCATTTCCCCCTCATTCACTTGAGGGCCCCCAAGCTCTAGTGTTTCTTTGGAAACCCTAACTTTGATTTGGTTCTTACAATCTTGTCTTTGATTTGTCTTGACAGCTTGCTTGTATTTGGGATCCTCCAATTCAGTTGTGGATGTGTGCCCCGAACTTGTTGTAAAGGTGACGGCTTCCACCTCGAAGGTTGCCGATATAGTGGAAGGTGAATCGAGCCCGTTGGGGTGAGGTTCATCGGAGAACAAGGGAGGCCTCTCATGGCGTTGGTGGTTTGAAACCACCCCCTCTCCAAACGTAGACGTACTTCCCCTCAAAAGGAAGGAACTACGGGAAACAAATACTTGTGTCTCCGCGTCCACTCCCTTGGTTACTTCTATCCTTTACCGCACTTTACTTACTTGTTCTTGCTTAGTCTTGTGTTAGTTTGTGCTTGATTGACATATAGGTAAATTCACCATAGTTGCATATTCTATAGAATTTACCTTTCTTATCAAACCCTAATTTGAAAAAGAGTAAAATTTGAAGTAGCACCTATTCAAACCCCCCTCTAGGTGCCCATACGATCCTTTCAGACTCCCAGGGAACTAGTGCCCGAGTCGGTTTCGCCAATGAAGAGGTGGATGTCTTCGATGGGGACGATCGAGCATCTTGTAGGGTTCATCTTCGCCGGGATCCAGAACTCTCGGGAGGGACGATCGGAACATTGTCAGAGAAGAGAACACGACCGATGGCTATTGTTTCACCGATTCCTGCAAAGATTTTGGTCCTTGCCCGCTGAAGAGCCTGAAGCGCCTCTTGCCCCACGGTGGGCGCCAACTGTCGTGGTATTTCCGACGAGTACGCCATGGAGGGGTCCTCGCAATGCGTGTTTAGAGATGTGGGGGAAGGAGGACGGTTGACGGGTACGAGGTAACACAAATTACCTAGGTTCAGATCCCACAACGGTGGCGGAATCCTACTCCTTCTATAAATCACTATAATGGCAATACGCCAAGTTACAGAGATAGGTTCGCTGTGCGAGGTGTATGTGAATCGATGCTTGGTCGTTCCCTAAAGGTTCCCATAGGCTCGACTTATATAGTCGCCAGGTCCTTGGGTTACAGGGAAAAGTCCTACAATGACTATAACTAGTCTAGCTTGTCTTGTAATCCAAGCTCCGGCTACGCTGGTGACTCCACCGTAGCCTTACTTTATCCGGCATGGGCCTCCCTTCTGGATCCATCTAACTGGGCCTCCCAGTAGGCCATGGGACATGCTACCAACTGTGGGCCACCCAGGTTATCCGGATAGGAGACATGCTATGAGGATACCCATATAGCATATCTCCAACACCCCGCAAACACAACATGCATGATTATAAATAGATTAGATCTTGATCATGAACGGAGCTCACAAGATCTATACATGAAAGCACAAAGGAGGAGATACAACCATCTAGCTACTACATGGACCCATAGTCCAAGGTGGAACTACCCACGCATCATACCGGAGAGAAGGCCTCCGGGATGATCTCCCCTCCGGCAGGGTGCCGGGAAGAACTTTAGATCCCCCCGATCTAGGGACGATGGTGGTGGCGGCTACAGATGGTTTCGTGGAGATTTGATCGGGTCCTTAGGATTTCTGCATTGGGGGCTTCTTATAGGCGAAGGGGGAGGCCGAGGCATCAGCCAGGGGCCCCACACCCCTCCCAGGCGCGGGGTGGGGCCCACCGACACCTAGGGTGGGTCTGCCCCCCTGGCTGGCCTCTCCGGCTCCCTTATGGACTTCTTGTTCCCCACGGAAAGTAATTTACTTTGACGTTTGTCCCGTCCAATTCCAAGAATATTTCTTTACTAACATTTCTGAAACCAAAAACAGCAGAAAACAGGCATCTGGCACTATTGCAACTTGTTAGTAGGTTAGTACCAGAAAACATGTAAAAAGCACCTCAAAGTGTAGACAAGCAAAGCAAAGTAGATACTAAACAAGCGTGGATCATCAAAAATTATAGATACATTTCCAACGTATCACCTCCCTGACTTCCTCATCCACTGGATGGAGCTCCAGCTACCAGACACCCCGGATATGACATAGTCATGGACGATGCACTTCGACGGCTCCAAGCGTGAGGCTGGAGCAGCAGCTGGTGTCATACTGACATCCCCACAAGGTGATAAGATGAAATACGTCCTTCAGAGGAAATTTCGCGCCTCCAACAATGAGGCCAAATACGAGGCCCTCATCCACGGCATGAGGATGGCAAAGATCTTCGGCACAACGCACCTAGTCATCTATGGTGACTCGAACCTCGTCGTCCAGCAGACGATGAATGAATGTGACGCCCACGTCGCCAACATGATCGCGTATCGCGCGCTCTACAACTCATTCAAAGGAGACTTTGATGGCTGCGAGCTTTGGCACGTTGGAAGGGAAAGCAACGAGGAAGCCGATAGACTCGCCAACATCGGATCCACATGCGCACGGGTGCCGCCAGGTGTGTTCCTCGAACAAATCTGCGTACCCTCTATCAAAAGGAAATTCCCCAAGGGATCACCCGAAGAAGCAGAGCACTACCCGAAGGACAGGAAGGACCCGAAAAGCTCGATACGGAGGTCGAACTTGTCAGCATGATGCAGGTCATGGCGATCGAGGAGACATGGACGCAGTTGTACCTTCGGTACCTGCTAAACAAGGAACTTCCCAATGACCTGACGCATGCCCGGTACATATCTCGCCGGTCTAAAGCATTCACCCTCCACAATGGCGAGTTGTACAAGCGCAGTATTTCGGGTATACTCCAAAGATGCGTCACCATCGGTGATGGCAAAACCACCCTCCAAGACATCCATGAGGTCATCTGCGGTCATCATGCAGGCAGCCGCGCCCTCGTCGCCAAAGCTTTACAAGCTGGATTCTACTCGCCAATGGTCATGAACGATGCCAAGGACATCGTCCGAAGGTGCAACGAGTGACAATGGTTCGCAGACAAGCCACACACACTAGGATCAGAGCTCAGGCCCATACCACTGGCCTGGCCCTTTGCCCAATGGGGCCTCAACATGATTGGCAAACTGCCCAAATCCTCGAAGGGAGGCCACGTCTACCTCCTGGTCGCAGTCGACAAGTTCACCAAGTGGATCGAAGCCATCCCCATCACCAATCAAAGTGGCAAAACAACCGTCAAATTCTTTGAGTCCATAGTGTACAGGTTCGGCGTGCCGCACATCATCACGGACAACGGATCGAACTTCATCTCGAAGGAATTCCAGGACTTCTGCGAGGGCCTCGGCATCAACATATCATACACTTTCTTGGCGCACCCGCAGACCAACGGGAAGGTCGAAAAGGCCAACGGCCTCATAGGAAGTGGCATCAAGAAAGCGCCTCGGCCACTCGAGCGCTTGCGGGGCACAGGCAGGAGCTACCCTCCGTCCTCTGGAGCCTACGCACAACGCCGAACAGCGTAACTGGCTTCACACCTTTCTTCATGGTGCATGAGGCCGAAGCCGTACTACCTGCCGAAGTATGCCACAAGGCCCCACGGGTCGTCGCCTACAGCAAAGCCGAATCGACGGCCGCACTTGAAGACGCCGTTGACACACTCGACGAAGCACGCGACATCACCGCGGCTCGCTCAACGGTCTACCATCAGAGGCTCCACAACTACCACAGTCGACGGCTGCGCCCACGGTCCTTCGTCAAAGGAGACCTCATCCTACGACTCAAGCAAGAACGGCCAAAAAAGCTTGAGTCACCCTGGGAAGGACCCTACATCGTCACAGAAGTCATCCCAGGCGGCGCTTACCGCCTCATGGACATCGCATCAGGAGTCGAATACTCCAACCCCTGGAACATCGCGCGTATGCGACGCTTCTACCCCCAGTTATCCCTTTACTTTCAATAAGGCTACTCAGCCGAGGCTACTTAGCCGAATAATGTACCTCCTCGTTACGATATGAATAAAAGCTAAGTTCCTCGCCCGAAAATTTTATTTTACCTTACAATTACTTTGCGCTATAACATGCTCGAGGGCTCCGCCTCACCTCACGACTTCGTCGACTGAGAATAACGCATGTAACCTGAGTAGCTGACCACGTCAGGCTAACAAAAAGGACATGCACACAACAAAAGCACCACGTGCTAGCACAAATAAACTTTATAGAAAAGGGCATAACAAGCCTACTCGAATATACACAAGTTTTACATCTATCTTTTACAGGGTCTATCTATTCTAAAGAATCATGTGTGCCCGATGCTCAAAGAGACCCACGATCTCTTCGGCATACTGCCTAACAGCCGCATAATGCGGGCGCATGTCCCAGAGGCTACCGTCTGGCCAAAGAGGCGGCCCAGCCGCCACAGCCGCGAGATCGACATCACAGCGATGCAGCCAAACAAGCTGAAGGGCAGCTTTCACCCCTGCTACCAGCTGGTGCCGCACCAACTCCCTCACGCGACCCACATCTCAAAACTTCGATAGCAAACCCCAAAGAGTGGAAGGTGCCTCGTCTAGGGGGGGCATGACGTACATAATCGACGCCCGGGAAGTTTTCACCTGCTTCAGCACCCGCGACACCTGATGAACACGATCCTGCACCGTCACAAGGACGGTGGCCCGGTCACGGTCCATCCAAAAGGAGCCGCCAGCTTCCAAGTCCTGTTGGGTCAAACAATTGATCCAAACTGCAACGTGCTCCTTCTCCTCCTTTGGAACAAGGTTGGCACCTGCAGAAAACTCAGAATAAGGTGACACGCAAACAAGGCGCATCCGAAAACATGCAGCAGCTCAAGAAAACTCACATTGGAGTTGCTCGCTCAACTGCCGCAGCTCCCCCATCAGATACTCCTCCCTGACGATAGCTCGCTCAGCCTTAGACTTCCACGCGTCCGCGTGGCCTCGAACGCCAAGGATCTCCTTCTCCAAGCTTCGGACGCGGTCGCGAAGGAAAACAAGCTGCGACGCATCATCCAACGATGGTCGCGGATCTGGAGTAGTCGAAGTACCAACGGGTGCCCCACCTGAAGGACCCTAAAGACAAACAAGTAAGGAAGATGAACATCACACACATCTCTAGCGATAGCTCGAAAAATACTTTATATACATTAAAGGCCACCCCGTGGCATGAGTCAAGATTGTTCATCAACAAAAGCATACATTACAAAAGGAAGAGGTACTATCCTAAGCTATAGCAACAAAGCCTAGGCACCCGCATCTGGAGTGGCCTTAGAGCCAGACTGCCTGCTCTTGGCCTCCTCCTGCTGCTTTGTCGTGTACTTCTCCAGCAGGTCGATGAGATTCGGCCCATACCGCTTACAATGGGAAGCGAAGGGAGCGAAGACTACCTCTGAGCCGTCTGGAGCCGCTGGCATCTGGGAGGTGACGTGCGGCAGGTCGAGATCCGCTGTAACACCCCCGGTCACTCCGGACCGACGGTTGTCACTTCTGGCAGCTCAATAGGATCTCTAGACTAACCCCATAGACCAACACCAGTATTTTCTGTGCACTTTGTCCTCACTCATGCGCACCCGGTACCCACTTCCCAGTTGGTCACCCATCCTAGAATTGCTCTAGGCCAAGCAAGCTTAACCTTAGAGTTCTTTTCAGATGAGCTTCTGGAAAATAAGTTGCAACTTGTTGGTATGGGTTTCCTATCAATCCTATTGAGCCATGCGCCAGGGTCTCACATACACCCACCCTTAGAAGATCGACGTCCTCTTCGATCAACCACAAGACAGGAACGCCCCCTCTTGGCACACGTCTGTGTGTCCAGTGCCGGCACATTGCCATGTCGTGTCCACTCTGGGCCACACGCGCCATGCTACACATGTCCACCACTGACCCGCACACGCCCATGTAACTGCGAGGGTCGGCTCTGATACCACTTTGTAACACCCCCGGTCACTCCGGACCGACGGCTGTCACTTCTGGCAGCTTAATAGGATCTCTAGATTAACCCCACAGACCAACACTAGTCTTTTCTGCGCACTTTGTCCTCACTCATGCGCACTCGGTACCCACTTCTTGGTCGGTCACCCATCCTAGAATTTCTCTAGGCCAAGCACGCTTAACCTTAGAGTTCTTTTCAGATGAGCTTCCGGAAAAGAAGTTGCAACTTATTGGTATGGGTGTCCTATCAATCCTATTGAGCCATGCACCAGGGTCTCACATCCGCTCCGGATGCCATGGCCATGGCCAACCCCATCGAGGCGCCAAGGCCCTTCTTCTTGCGCTTGTAGGCCACAGGGGCATCCTCTGACAAGGCATCCGCCAACGCGACGACATACTCAAGGGCAGCGACCTTGGGGACGATCTCCTTGTAGAAGCGTTGGAGCACCCCCTTGGCCTTTGCCAAGGCACCAACACCAGTACCGCAGCGATCTTCGACCGCTACAGTGGCATCATGAAGAGCATTCCCGTGCTCCATCACACCGCGATCAAACGCGATGCCTGCAGCATTTGAGACAATAAAAGAAGAAAGGGCCCGAATAAGAACGAAATAAGGAGCAATTGAAAAAGCAAGGATGAACCAAATAAACTAACCGGAGAAAGCTTTGGTCGCAGCCATCAGCCTGTCAGCCATATCCTTCTCGTGAGCGGCAGCCGCAGCAGCAAGCTCCCTCTCGCGATCCGCAGACTCCTTTCGTAGGCGCTCCTTAGCCTCAGCGGCAGTAGCCACCTCCTTCTCCAGGCGCTCCTTCGCTTCAGCAGCATCTACAACCTTCTTCTCTGCCCGACCGAGGCTCTTGTCGAGAGCGTACAGCCGACGAAGGGCCGCATTATTCTCATATGCAAAACAACAAAAATACACATAAACAACACAAGCATTGTTCAGGCGACATACGCAATAAAAACAGAAATGAGCAAGGCAAGTACCTCAAAGTTGCTGCATATTGGCCTCCAGCGCCAGATGCTGTTGGATGAGAAGGTTGGCGCCGTGCACAAAGGGCTGCGAAAAGAAACAGAAGCAAACAATCAAGAAAGCATAAAAAAAGGATCGGGGTCTGCGCCCCGAAAAGAGCAAAACATTCAACAAAGGAGCCCGAAAAGGGATCGGGGCTCCCCTAGGACGATAAAAGAGAACAACTTACATGCTCATATGGAGACTCCGAAGGTCCACAAGGGGTCTTCTGAGTAACGACCACCCGAGCCTCTCACGGAGAGGGATTAGGGACGTCATCCTCAGAGTCGGCCACCATCTGAAAGGGAGGGGCCATCGGTTTCGACTCCCCCCACGGCCTCCTGAGTGCCCTCATCAAGAGAACCCTCCGAGGAGTGGCTGCAAGGAAAATATGGATCAAGAAACAAGATAAAACATTGCACACGCAAATTACAGAATAGAAACGGATCCGAAACTACTTACGAGTCAATGTTTGACAAGTTGAAGACGGATGGCGCCTTCTCCTTTTCCTTCTTCTTGGCCGGCGGCTGCGGCGCCATCGCCCGAAGAGGCATAGCCGGAAATGGTGCGGAGGAAGCACCATCATCCTCACCATGCCTCTCCAGGAAGGGAGGACCCCGAGGAGTAGGCGGTGTAGATGCATCCGAAGATTCACTCCGGGAGTGCTTTCGAGTCCACCCCTCGCTCGCCTCGGGGGCTTCCCGAGTTGGAGACTACGCCGGAGGAATCTCAGACTCAGAGTCCACAACTTTGTTGTCTGGCACAACCAGAAACTTTTCAGGCAGCGGAGGCATCATGCCAGCTACCTTGAGTTCCTACAAACCAAAGAAGACAAAGAACATGATTAGCAACACTATTCATATGGAGACAGCCCAAATAAAAAGACGCAACGCGCATGACGCAGTTCTACACCTAAGGAACTGGATTCGAAGAACTGAAGGGGGCGGTCAAGGACTTCTTCGGGAGGTCCTCTTCAGCCTTGAACTTCAGCAGCGGTCGAAGAGCCCTATCGAGGTCGCCCCTGGACAGCTGCTCGGCAGAAACCCTCGTCGGGTCGTTGCGACTAGTGTAGAGAAACATCGGATGCGCCATCGCCTGGAGCGGCTGCACCTAACGCTTGAGGAAGGTGCGGATGATATCCACACCATTCACCTCCTTTTCCGCAACCATCTGGAGAGCCTCCACTCGACGGTAGAGCTCCTCTACCTCCGCCACCTCGCCCTCCAGGACATGGTTCTTCCAGGATCTCTTCGGAAGGATCTCCTGGGAGGATTCGAAGGGAGCGAGGCCAAAATTTTGCCCGTCCACAGCGGAGTCGCGGATATAAAACCACTTCTTCCACCAGTATTGGACGGACTCGCACATAGAAAAATAAAACAAGAGAACAGAGGATCGGGTGGAAATGACGCAGCCGCCGAGCGGGTAGACCCCGCCGGTGCCAGATTGCCTCTTCACGGAATAGAGCTTCCGGAAGAGGCCAAAGTGCGGCTCGATACCGAGCCAGCACTGGCAGAGAGTGATGAAACAAGCGATGTGGAGGAGAGAATTGGGGGAAATATGATGAAGTTGGATGCCATGGAAGAAAATAAGTCCACGAATAAAATCATGGACGGGAAGCGAGAGACCGTGAAGAACAAAAGCGACGAACATCGCCCGAAACCCTACGGGTGGACGGGGAGTTACCTCATCGCCTGGAAGCTTCACGGCCTCCTTGTCCTGCGGGATCAGCCCCGCATCGCGCAGAAAATAAGTCCACGAATAACATCAACGCCGCGCACCTACGTGCGCCTCTACCCGCCATCAGTAATGCGAGTGGTGGTGGCACCCTTCTTGCCGCCGCCGGCGGCGCTCGAGCCCGCTCCAGCAGATTCCTTCTTTGACTTGACCATGGTGGAGCGTCGACGATGGCGATGCGCGCGAAGAAATGAGGAAGGGAAGGACCGAAGAACGTCCAGTGCGCGCAAGAGAGAAAATTCTCGTGAAAATGGAGAGAATGGTGGAAATAAAATGGCAAGGGGTGAAAACCAAATCACTGTTTTCCCCACGGTTATAAGGATGATGACGACAAACAGGAACCGTTGATCCAGAAATCCTAATGCCAAGGACAGATCCAACCGTACACGTGTCAACACAGCAGCGAACCATCGCCCGCACGCCGTCCACTACGCACGGAAATCGAGAAGACGCCGTAATTCTTGCCACGTCGCGCATGACTAGTCAACTTCAAGTCAGAAAGTGGGACCCACGTTCGTCCTATCCCGTCATCTCTGGCGCCACAGACGGTTGAGATCACCGATCGTCAGCATTGACGTCACCAAGACCAACCTAGTAACGGTTGGAAATCTTCGGCTGATAACTAAAGTACTCACTCGAATCTATGATTCGAGCAACTACTCAGGACTACTCCTATCAGGAGCGTTGGCCGCGCACCTGAGAAATGATTGAAGAACTATAACTCTCCACTATCTTCGAGTTCCACGTAGAGTCTACGACTCCACTACAAACTCGGGGGATACTCCCATAGGGAGGATTGACCAAGCATCCGAAAAAATTGTGTCCTATGGACCCGAAGCTAAAAACAACTGAATTAAAAGTCTCTGCTCGAGTCTACGACTCGAACAGACACTCGGGGGCTACTTCCATAGGGAGCGCTGGTCGCGCACCCTATGATTTCTTCGACTGCGATCCTTCGGATCAAAAAATATAAACTTCTTCTAGCAACCTTGCCCAAACCAGCGCCAAGTGAGAAGCAATCTCCTTCGCCACCCGAAACACCTCCGCAGTAATAACATTTCGGATGCTGTGTCTACGGCACAAAGATAAGACCTATAGGTATCATCTGATGGAATGGTAACGCACCTGACTGCGCTCTGCCAGTAAAATACCGTGTCAACATGCACGATAAAAAATCCCGACGGACACGTTAGGTACACACTCGAAAACTACTAGGATTCGACTCCTATAAGACCTCAGTGGCCTAAGTCGAATTACGCCAGCATCCGTTTCAGATTCGAGTCTAGGGACTAAAGTTTGAAGAATATCGTGTTGTTTTGTACTAAGACAGTTAACTAGATCTGATCTGTCAGAAGAGTCAGGCACACGAATCAACAATTCCTACGAACTGAAATCATTCTTTCTCTTATAAACAGGACCAACTGCACCTGAAAGATTGAAGAGTCCTCAGCTGAACCTACGATTCGATTGAACACTCGGGGGCTACTGACATGGTTATACCCTACGGGTACATGATATTAGTATACCTGGTCCAATCCAAGAAAGGCCCACTGCAAGATACGCAGCTTGCGGAGGTTTCGGGTAGCCCAATCCCATGACGCATTCGGATGCTTGGAAAACAAGATTAGAGTAGATATAATTTCAAAGGGGCAAACTCTAATATGTAACCGACTCGACCTATGCCCGGGACCTGCCTGCCTATATAAAGGCTAGGAGGGCACGTCGAGGAGGGCACCTCTCACCGCATACACACCTTCACGCCAGATTGCATCTGCTTACCCGTGTAACTTTCTGTTCCGCCATAATCAAGAGCAGACAAACAGGAGTAGGGTTTTCCCTCCGGGGGCCTGAAACTGGGTAAACTTCGTGTCCCCGTGTTGCTTGTTTTCTAACCGTTCCACGATCTCCAGCATCCCCATCTTCTTCAAATCCCAAGTCCATAACAATAGGCATTGACGAGATTAAACCTTGTAAGGGTGTATGTGCTTTAAAGCTAGATATGATGAAAGATTATGATCGTGTAGAGTGGGGTTATTTGGAGAAAATTATGCAGAAACTTGGTTTTGCACCGAAGTGGATAGAGGTTGTCATGGGGATGGTAAAATCAGTTTCTTTTTTGGTTCTTTTCAATGGAACAAAGTTGGATGGTTTCAAACCGACAAGGGGAATCAGACAGGGAGATTCAATCTCACCATATATTTTCTTATTAGCACCAGAGGGCCTTTCGTGCCTTTTTAACTCTAATCATTCATCGCACCTCGGCGGTATCAAGGTGGCTCCATCGGCTCCGATTGTTAAGCACCTGTTATTTGCGGATGACAGCCTGCTATTTTTAAGGGAAGTAATGCTTGTGCGGTTGAGGTATCAAACCTACTTGAAACCTATTATCAAGCTTCAGGCCAGAAGATAAACAAAGACAAATCATCGGTCTCTTTTAACAAGGGGTGCCTGCAGGCTATCCGAGAAAGTATGATGAACATTTTGGAAATTCAGAATGAGTCTTTATCTGACAGGTACCTTGGGATGCCCACTGATGTTGGGAGTTCAAAAAATGGAACTTTCAAGTATCTTAAAGACCGTGTCTGGAATAAAGTGAAGGGGTGGTTAGAGAAAATTCTATCTTCTGGTGGTAAGGACGTCCTCATTAAATCCATAGCCCAAGCAATCCCGGTCTTTACTATGTCATGTTTCAAGCTCCCAAAAGGACTGTGCGAGCATATTAATAAAATCATAAGGCAGTTTTGGTGGGGGAGTAAACAAGGGAAGAGGAAAGTGAATTGGGTGGGAAGTAATGACACGGCCAAAGTTCATGGTGGGATTAGGGTTCAGAGACCTGGAGTTGTTTAACCTTGCGTTGCTTGCTCTCGAGGCATGGAGATTATTATAGGAGCTCGATTCTTTGAGTGCGAGGATCTTGAAAGCGGTATACTATCCCAACAGCTTGATATTAGAGGCTGGGCTAGGTCTCATACTTCGCAGATATGGCGGTCCATTATGGAAGGGAGGGATGTGTTGGCTCAAGGCTTAGTGCGGCGCATTGGGGATGGTAGATCGACAAAAATTTGGACTAAAAACTGGATTCCTAGAGATTCAATGTTGCGGCCTATTGCTTGTCTCAAAGATGATCCCCCAGAAATGGTGAGCTCTCTAATTGATGAGACTGTCAGCTGAATGGAAGCAGGATGTGCTTTGGGACCTTTTTATTCCAATGGATGTGGAAGCCATTCTGAATATCCCTATTTGTACGAGTCAACTTGGGGATTTTTGGGCCTGGAATTATGAGAAAAAAGGGTATTTTCCGTGCGCTCTACTTATCGTATGTTGTGTAAGACTAAATTTACTCGTGAAGATTACTTTGAAGGCAATGCTGGATCCTCCAGGTATCAGGAAGACCAGAAGGGATGGTGCTCTTTATGGGTATCTCAGTGCCTTCCAAAGTCAACGTTTTCTTGTGGAGATTGGCCCATCATTCTTTGCCATCTGCGGATGTTTTGAAACACAGGAATATGGACACGACAAGCAATTGCTCTGTGTGTGGAATTGTGGACTCTTTGAAACACTCTCTTTTTTAGTGTAACATGGCTCGTGCAGTTTGGGCTTTATCTGATGCAAAGATGGTTGAATTTATCATTGCTAGTGGGGAAACTGATGCTAGACGCTGGTTGTTTGAGATGATCGAAACTTTGCCACTTAAACAGTTTGTAAAAACTGCTATCACTCTATGGGCAATTTGGACAGCGTGTCGGAAGGCCATTCACGAGGATACTTTTTAGAGCCCATACTACACCAATTCCTTCATTAACTCTTTCATAGAGGAACTTAAAGTGGCAGCCGTGAAACCTGTACAACCGTCGAGAAGAAGAGCTACTGATAGTAGCGCCGCCTGGAAACCACCTCTGGAGGGATATGTGGGCGATGTTTCAGCTATCTATCGTGATATTCAAGGTGTGTTCTTGGGAGCTTCAGCGATGGTAATTGATGGTCTTTCAGATCCTGCAATTCTGGAGATGATAGGATGCTTGCGTTGGCTCAATATTTACTTGTGCGGAACATTTGTGTGGCATCTGATTTTAAAACAGCTGTGGATGATATCTGTGATGGAACAATGGGTAAATGCGGCTCACTAGCAAGGGAGATCAAGACAAGGTGTTTAGTTTTTAAGAGGTGCAACTTTGTGCATGAGAATAGATCATGCAATTTTGAAGCTCATAATCTAGCCAAGTATTCAGTAGCTTTAGATAAGGGACGCCACGTGTGGCTTCAGGTCCCAAATTTTATCACAATTCCTGTAAACATTCTTGTTGATCAATAAAAAGCAGGATTGTTCTAAAAAAAAAGCTAGTGGGCAATCTAAGAACAGTTAGAGGGCAGTAACATCTAGCGAATTCATAGTTCGACGAGGGAAATGAAAATGGAGTGTCTAGATCTCAGGCGCATGAGAATTAGTTATGTTTAAGTCGCTGATGTCATCTTAATATTTGTGCTAATTTTTAGTTGCAACCTAGTTGCAACTCATAAGATTTGTACTAGTTCTCAGTTATAACCTAGTTGCAACTCATTAAATTCTCAGTTACACCCAAGTTGCAACTCATGTCTAACACGAATCACGAGGTAAACCAAATGATGAAAGAGGCGTTAAAAAGTTCTCAGGACGCCCGAGACTAGCAAATCCGAAATGAAAAACAGTTTCATAAATCACCACTGACGCTTTGCATCATCACTCATCTCCAAGAGTGATGGTATACCAGTGATCCATGTACAGGGTCTCCCTGCAAAGATGGATGGTAAAACGTCCGTCACCCTCCAAATACATTGTACCATTATTACTGCTCCCGGTCCTCGCGGCATCACACAGCGCGTCAAGAAGAGTGAGTCTGGCTGGGCAGGTAGACGAACCATAGGACTGCAGCTGTCCAAGGCTCGAGAGTAAGTCGAGCAGAAATTTCACATGGACAGGACAAGGCCATCTCCCGGAGCTTTTGACCATTGCTTCCATCACGCGCCGCCAGAACCGGACGTCAAATTTAGACCTAAGCAGCGTGCCGACGATCCTTGCGCCCAAGAATGTCCCGCCCAGCTGCCGGGCCATCTCCTTGCCCATGGCTGCCATCCTCGGGTGGTCGCCGGCGTCCATGCCGCCGAACGCGAATGCCTTCAAGTAGTACCAGTACTCCTCCTGCGGCAGCGGTCTGAGCACAACGGGGTCCACCGTGCCGAGGGATGCATTGTCCGTGTCGCGGCTCGTGAGCAGGAGCTTGCTCCCGGCTGCCAAGATGGTGGCGGCGGGCGACGCGGCGAACGCGCTCCACGCCGACGGGTCGATGGGCCACGCGTCCTCGAAGACGAGGAGCGATCTCCGCGACGCGAACCTCTCTTTTCCGAGGACCCTGCGCACGCCGGCGAGGTACTCGCCACCGTCGCTCGCCCAGATGGTTTGGTCAGGGTGCCCGCCCTCCCTGACGACGTGGTCCAGCTGGAACCACTCGACGAGGGAGAAGTTGCCGCGCAGGCGCTCGTCGTCGCAGGCGTGCCGGACGAGCGTGGTCTTTCCGGCCTTGATCCGGCCGATGATGGGGAGGACGCTTAGGCACGGAGGAGCGCCGGCCGGCTCCGGCTGCAGCAAGAAGTTGATCACGCGCTCCGTCTCGACGTGCCGCCCGAACACGCGCCGGTCCATGTACAGCGTGGTGCAAACCGGCCGGCGCACCCGCCGGGGGTATCCCTGCACCAGCAGCACGAACTCTCGCATGCAGTCGCGCGTCAGGCTCTCCAGATCCTCGATTGAGGCGGCGACTTTTTCGGTGTGGCTGTCCCGGCCGAAGACCAGGCTTGCGACGCGGAGACGCTTGGCGCAGTTGAACTGCGATGAGAGCGCGAGGGAGCGTCGACCGTCGACCGCATGGTCGTCGCCATCAACGTCGATTTCCGTCGCTTCGAGGGCGAAGCGGGCACGGTACATGCCGGCGGTGAGCGTCTTGAGGTGTGAGAGCATGTGATCGTTGGTGATGTGCCGCCCCTCCGCCTCCTCGACCGTGCCGCCGATGCTCGCCAGGAGCCGCTCCAGCCTACGCCGGTGCGCGTCCCCCCTCCCCGTGCCGCCCAGTCGATGGAAGTTGTCGAGCGCGAAGGAGAAGAGCCTGGCGAGAAGCTCGGACAGAGCCGCGGGGAGAACCACTTCCTTGGCAAACTCCATCTTGATTCTTCGATGCGAGAGGAGAGGGCCACACAAGTCTAAGCTAGTAGAAAACTTTGCCGTGCCTTTGCCGTGCCGTGCCTTGACCAGTAGTGATTTTGAGATGACTTCAGTCGCATCAGGACCGTTGTTGTTCTGGAAGTTCCATTTTGGGACGCTTCTCGGTTGTTTCCGACTTACTTCTACCGAGTAAAGATGACTTTCAAATATCTGTACTGCCTCTGGCCCAAACTAATTGGTGCAGCATGTCTAGTTTTTTTCTTAGAACTAGTACCTCCTTTGCAAAATATAAGATGTTTTAGTAGGCTAAAATAGCCAACCAAACATGAGAGCATCAATTTAAAGTAAGGATACATGGAGCCCCTTTTTCGATTTTTTTGAAAATCAACCTTTTAAAGTTTCAAAAAAATCTGAATAAAATCTTAGGTGTATGTAATGAAGACTTCTAGCAAAAAATCAACGTGAAATATTCCATATTTTGGACTGTTTATGATTTTTTTTAAATATGAGACGGTGAACAGTGCAAATCTCGAAAATCTTCAATTTGTCAAATATTACTACTATCATTTTCTGTAGGCCGGATATAAACTATTTTGTGCTAAAATTTTGCAGAGCTGTAGAGTAAGTCATTGTATATATTAGCATTTTATTTCAGAATTTTTCAAATTTTCAAAATGCTCGATTTAAAATAGTTTGGATAGATACACCGGCAACCACCCGAGGAGGCCCGAAAATATAAGACGTTTTGGTCCGAAAATGGCTTTAGAGGACGTTTTGGTCCGAAAATGGCTTTCGGACCAAAACGTCTTATATTTTAGTACAGAGTTATTATGTATTAAGTCTGTCTAGCACAATTGTACTTGTGAGTTGCGTCAATTAATTTGGGCTGGAGGGAATAACACTTTTCATGTGTGAGAAATTGAGCAGATTTTTAGTTTTCTCTGCTTATTAGTGTTACAGAATTGCTAAAACGCAGACACATGTCAGTAGTACTGCCTTTCACTGAATCGAAAGCGATTTCGAGAAAACAGAGGATCCTGTCAAACTCTACCACTGATTCAAAAAGAAGCCATGGTGAGACCAAAAGAAAAAACTCTGCAACTCGAACACATTCAAAAAGAAGGCCATTGTTCTGTTGATGATCAATGCCATCTGCACAACTATGGTTACACTAATACTCGCACATTAGTACATTACCTTCTGCATCCTACGGTATTATTACTGCCAATTGCAAGATTACATGTCATACTAGATAGACTGAAAGACAAAGATGGAAGAGCTCTTCTTCAGGCTTCGCCGTTGCTGTAAGAGCTCAGATCTGCATGTGTGTCTTTGTAACGCTGGGATAGGTATGCCGAGCAAGTTATTGGAGGGAACCTGATCAGACAATGAAACGCCAATGCTTAGATTTCGTATATATGCCCGGGGTGATGTTGTGCATGATCAAGTTTACACATCGTTCGGAGAATATCAGACTTACTTTGGAGGATTCGTCTCGGATTTGCAGGTTGGCAGGCACTCGACTACGCAGTCGTGGCTTGGTTCAACAAAGTAGGCAATCTGTTCCAAGAAAGAGTGTAGCAGCATGATTAAAATCAACTTTTTTATTCCACGACACTGGATTGGCTTGAATCAGATACAATTGAAAAGGGAAAAAGGAGAGCTTTGTTTTATCAATTGCATGAACAAAGATGACATGGAACCAACTGTACTTTCTTTCACTGGTTCAGCGTTTGTCACAAACAGAAAATAGATGGTTTTCACATATTTACACGAGTGAAGAAACTTACAGAGTAACGTTCTCGTCCATCAAGGACCACTCGATGTAAAGTTGACCTATAATTATGGAAATAATTGTATCGTAAGTTAATATAACAATAATTACCAAGCAACAGAAACCATTTATCTCAGCTAAGTTAAGCTGAAAACAAAGTTCGCTCTGGAAGCACGATATCAAAGTGACAATAAGAACTAAGAACCTATTTTTAAAAATAAGAGTGATAGGCTGACAAACCTGAAAATGGAATTACTCCACCGTTCGAGCATATCACCAAGATTGACAATAAAGCCCCTGAGAAACAAAGAGAAAAAAATTGAGGATCTTCACCTTATGATTAACAAGGCAGAACTTCAAGCCTTTATGACAACAGCTAAGAATCAGGCATAAGTCTAATTAATTAGATTAACAGGCTAACCCTTTCACAGGAGCTACATATTCCCATACTTGAGGCTGAGCATTCTTGTCCTTGCATATCTGCAGAATTCAGAGGGAAAATCGCAGTGAATAAAAGGTAAGGAAAAACATCAGAAAACTTATGGTTTCAAGATGTATTACTTGGAGACCAACTACATCATCGGTTGCTAAGAGAGTGATTAGGCCATAATCCGAATGTGCACCTGCTCCATAAACTCCCTTCGAGGGATTTGACACTTGACCTGATAACAAAAAAAACATCAAATGGAAGAACTCGTCATGATTCTTGCTGAATATATATCATTTGATGCAAAGGCATGACCTGTTTGCTGTCCACCTTCATAGTGCAAGAGCCTTAATGTGGCTATAGGATCGCCGAGCATTTCAGGTCTATCAAAAAAGTCTGTATCTAGGTCCAAAGCAAGAGCAATAATCCTTGCAACCGATTTTGCCACTCTCCTGAAACCAATAAAAATCAGGCCAAATGAGCTGACGCCTTTCCTTTGAACGTAGAAATAGAATTTCAATTAAGAGACACATAAGACGATCCAAAAAGGCAAAAAAGACAATCCATTGGCTACTTGGAAGCCACTTTATTAGCTCAGACTCAGGTTTACAGGAGTACTCATTACTTCGCTTCAAGTTATGCAATCTTAAATTTAAAACAGGTCAACATAAACCAGGTCTTTCCCAAGTTCAACGCACAATATACTTACAATGCTTCCCGGTGATATTGCTCCATAACCTCCCTCCATTTGGGCAATACTTCTGAGAGCAATAAGAGACGTACTTGTGAGATACAAGCATATGATAGTCCAGAACATATTAAATAGTATATCTTGATAAATTAATTAATCATTCAGTTTTAGAAGATCTGTTTTAGTGTACAAAAATATCTTGAAAACAGAGACAGATGTTTGATTGTGGATCATCTGCAGGTACCTTCAGAAGGCCATTGATTTGGACCATAAAATGGCCTGTTTGATTGTGGATCATCTGCAGGTACCTCAACACCTATATAATACCCTTCCTTGTAGTCACCTAAAGAGTAAACAAGTGTCCATCGTAAGAAACCCAGATTGCTGTGCAGTTTGTATCGCCTTCTTACCATGCTGGAAACTCATGATTTAAGTGTAAAGAATAGCAAAGGATGGGGCAGTTAATAGATTACCATTCACTTGATTTTCTGGATCAAGAATCTCATCTAGCATAGGAGTATATCCACGATTCTTTTCATTTCGGAGAAGCTTCATTTTCTCACCATTCGGAAGTTCAAAGAACATCTTGCTCTGGGCAAAAACCTCATCCATGAACTCCTGGCTTATTCCATGATCTATCACATAGAAGAAGCCTGAATCCAGGCATGCCTGAAAATAATATGGAAAGTTTATTAACAAAGATATGGATCAAAACTATTACAGTACAAGAAACAGGATGAGCAGGTCAATAACAATGTTGTCAACACAAATATCAGATGGATTGCATCAAGGCATGCCCAGTGGCCCATTTTTTGCGCTCCCAGATAGTTTGCAGTAGCTGCTATTCGATGGAGTAAGAGACAAGACAACATGCCAAAAAAATAATGGTAATGCAACGTAATAAACAGTACTAATTAACAGTACGAATACTGATGGTGCTTATAGAATAACTACAAAAATCCTTACAGCGTGGATTACTTCGATTATCTATCGTAGAACTGGGACTATGATACTGACTGGTGTCTTGATCATAACATAATTCAAAAGAACAAGAACACACAATCCTTTAGAGAATATATGCACATTTTTCAGTACGCAACTTGGTATCTAGTCCTAGAGGTCAACATCAGAACATGTCATCTTGGCATAATAAGAGATTCTATTTGAAAGTGTATGCTACAGTCAATAGTTTATCAAAGTATTACTGAGACTCCACCCAACAAAGAGAAACAAACCAATAAACCTTCACAAACTGTAAGATGGCAAGTCATCCTCGGTAACACTGTCCCTTAACAATTCCTTGGTATCCTCATACAGAATACTCGAAGAAACATATCATGTAAGCAAGCCAACTGACAAATGGAAGACAATTAAATACTACTACTGTGTGTTCAAGACAGAATAACCACTAAAACTGACAAAAGCAGAGGCCAAGTCCACTGTTTGCTTTAATTGAACTTTTATGCACCAACTATAACTGCTTCTGTTTTCTTTAATTGAACGACTGCAATCCGATCTCGTTAGCCTGCCAGGTTTTCTTTTAATAAGAAAAAAAAAACGACGAACATGCTGTGAGTAGACTCTGCATATTGTACAGATAATAAATACCCCCAAGAAGATTACAAAATTGAGCCGTGGCCGACTTTCTTGATAAAGAAAGTTGCAGAGCCTTCCGCTGTACATACAGACACCCTCTCGACTGAAATTCTTGGGATTATTATCAAGAAACGAACCTGCTTGAGGAGCGCGACCGATCTCTGGATGTCAGGGTCCGCCAGGCTGATGCAATTGAGGCTCGTCCTCGAGGTGGAGCTCTCCATGCTGCCGCTACGCTTTCCCCGCTACCTATTAAATCCCCTGCGGCTGCTGCCCCCTCTCGCTTTTCTCTCAGCCGCCGCTTCGATTGGTGGCCGACAGAGCTACTCCTCCGTCGTCGATGGGCGCAGTGGCTGGCTTGAGATCGGCCGAATTGGTGCCGGAGGGGCGATATATAGGGCGGAGACTCGAGGTTGGTGGAATTTGGAGGAAGGTCTGCGAGAGCGAAAAAGGGCAAAAGGGCAAAGCGATCTCTCTTGGTGGCTAGGGAGTGCCGTGGTCTTTGGACCAAGAAAAACAATGGAAATTCCTCTTTCCGTTGAATTTATTTTTTGTTGTGTACTCCTACTGGTGGTATCAAGTGTTGTTTTCTTTTGGGCACTTTATGCTCTTGTTAATGTCACCCGAATCTTAATCAACTACGGATGGATGGACCATATTTGACGGCAGCGAATTTGGCTTCCTCTTTCGGTTCTTGAAAAGGACTGGTCATCATCAGAGAATAATAACAAAACAGAACAAACTGGTTGCACGATCGTCTTGGTCCTCGTCTCCTTCGTGCCTAGTCACATGGTAGGGCTGTTTGGGACGACCTGAATACCGGTAGCCACGTAAAAATAATTGGAATTTCAGTTCAACTCATGTTGTAGATGATAGATTTATGGAGCGCTCGATACATTTGTGATTACGTTTTGTTTATCATCACTTCCTACTTCGGTAGGTATAGTTTGGTTGAAACAGTATAGTAAGAGCATCTCCACTCGGCTAACTAGGACGCCGATCTGGACGCCGAATTTAGGTTCGGACGCCGAAAAACGGCTCAGTCGCGTATTCAGGAACCTGTTTTTATCCGGATTTAGACGAACTTTGGTCCAGGCTTCCTAGACTGCACCAGTGATCCCGGAACGCCTGAACGCCGAACGCAATGAAATGGGTGTCGGCCACGGCTACAGAGAGGCGACCTCCCGCCACTTCGCCGAGCTCCCGCCTTTCTTCCCTATTCCCTCCACTCCGCCGAGCTCCCGCCCACCATGCCGCCAAGGGTTCGTCCAACCCAGATCGATCCTCGGCGAGGCTACGGCGAAGAAGAAGGCGAGGAAGCCGAGAGTGCCGCCGAAGAAGCCGGAGGGCATGTCCTCCGCCGAGTGGGAAAAGAAGGAGCACGCCAGGAAGATCGCGTCGGACGACCGGAAGGGCAGAAAGGAGAGGGCGAAGCTCCGGCAAGAACAAGAGCAGGCGTCGGCGGAAGAGCAGGCGATCGTGAGGGAGAAATAGGCGGCGGCGAAGAGGTCGGCGTTGATGGCGGCGCCAGACCACATCGGGAAGCCAGCAAGCGTCTCCCACGGATTCGCCAATCTCTTCGGCTGACTTCCAGGAGAGCCAGGCGATTTCTCAGAAGAGATACTCCTCGTCCCCCGAGTTCGACGGCGGGTTCAACCCCAACGTGGTCTTCCCCTGCCCGGCGCCGCGCCCTCCTTCGACCTTCAACGTGGACATCAACATCCCCTACTCCGCCTCTCCGGTGTACGCAGGCCACGCGCTACGCCGCGGCCCACTGCCTTTCGGCGCAAGCAACCTACCGCAAGGCCGACGCGCGCAACATGTTCGGCGGAATGACGGTCGCCCTATCGGCCGACATGTCGGCCGAAACATACATGGAGGACATGATCGCCCAAGGCTCGGCCTCTAACCACCCCTCCTTCTTCACGGAAGAACAGTCCCGGGCCAACGCCGAGCACGACATCGAGTCTTAGGATTTCGCCGACCTCGACGCCGAGGAGACGCAGACCGAGCCGACACAGGCAGAGGACATGGAGGGTGAAGCCGTGCTGCTAGCGAAAGGCAAGAAGGGGAAGAAGAAGTCGGGCACTTTAGCGTCGGACGCGCGGATCAAGTGGACCGTGGCCGAGGACACCTGTCTCGCTGAAGCATGGATCCGATCACCGGTGCCAACCAGAATTCCGACAACTATTGGAGGCGCGTGAAGCTAACGTTCGACAAGCGTAGCATTTGCGACCCGAAGTATAGAAAAATTCACATGGAGCGAGGGGAGAAGGCTATTATCAACCATTGGGCGATCATCCATACTGCATGCAGCAAGTGGCACAGCTGCGTGGAAGAGGTAGAACGCACACAAGACAGCGGGGAAAACATGGACAACAAGGTATTCACAAACACTAGCTTCGTCGTGCACTGTCTTCCATTTTGACACACTTCCATTTTGCAGATTCGTCGTGCACTCGCTTTGTTTCGAGAGGACATGAAGACGGAGTTCAAGTTCCACCATGTGTTCCATGAGATCGAGAGCTGCGAAAAATGGCGGGACACTCGCCTGATCCTCTCCAAGACCAAGGACGTCGTCTACAACCCGGAGGCCCCTCCCGCTGCTGCCGGCGAAGGAAGGCCAGAGATCGGCCAGAAGAAGGCGAACATGCTCAAAGCCGCCGGACCTTCCGCCGAGCGTCTCCAGGCTTCGATCGAGAAATGCATCGCCGACACGAGGGCTCACGCCGAGAAGAGGGCCGAGAAGACCGATGAGCGGTGGAAGCAGTTGATCAAGACCCAAGGGGAAAAGGTGGCCCTCCTCAAGGCCAACTACGCCGAGAAGAAGGCCAACTATGCCGCCAAGAAGCGGAACACGGATCTAAAGTTCTTGATGGGCGGCGAGGACACGTCGAAGATGAGCTCGCCGGTCAAGGCCTGGTACATGGCGCAACGCCAGGCCATCCTCTAGGGCGAGATCATGCCTTCCGCTGCGTCGAACGCCCCTGCGCCGAACGACGCCACCACTACGCCAAGCTCTGCTTCCACCTCCTCCAACCAGTCGGCGTCCGCCGGCGAGACGGCCGACCCCGCCGCATCGACCACGCCGCAGCAGGCCATCCCCATCGACGACTGAGAGGTGGCCGATTCATTTTCCCTGTTTTGTAATAATCTATCGCCAAACTTATGGGCGTTAATTCTGTCGAACACCTTGTGGCCGAGCTCTCGCCGGCGGGAACGATAAAAAATCAAATATGTCGCCATTTCTATTCGCCTGGGATCTCGGTCTGGGTACGCGAGTGGGAAACTCGGCGTACCCACGCCGAAAACTTGTTTTGTCTGGCCAAAAAAAGGTTTGGATTTCGGCCTAGGTTTGCCCAACGAGTGGAGATGCTTTGATCAGAATAGGAAGTTGGTGTGACGGTCTCCAAAGCCGTTTGATCCCCCAAAAATTTCTAACCTGGCTAAGAGCGTCTCTATCCGCGTTTTCAGGATGACGTTTTCAGCGCGGTTTTTTATTGGAACAATGATATATCGCTTAGTCGCGTTGTTAGGACGCCGAATTTGGTCCAACTTTCATCCGGTGTTTCTAGACCGAACCCAGGGCGCTAGGAACCGCATGGAAACGCCGGATGCAGCGAAAAATGGGTGGACCAACCCTGTCGACGAATGAAAGCCGAGCTCCTTCCTTTTTTCTCCATTCCCCACCACATCTCCCGCCAGTTCCCCGAGCTCCCTCCCACCATGCCTCCCAAGGCTTTCGTCAAACCAGGATCCATCGTCGATGAACCAAAGGGGAAAAACCCGAGGAAGCTCAATCCAAGGCCGGAGGGCTTCACCGACGCCGAGTGGTTGCAAAAGTCCGGCGCAGGAAGATCAAAAGAGATAGCCGCAAGGACAAGACGACAAGGCGATGAGGGAAGCACATGCGGCCTCGGAGCGCGTGGCACGCATGGCGATGTCATGCCCGACGTTGATCGTCCCTGCGCAGTACGCCGCTCACTGGGGGAGCCAACCAAGTGTCGGATCTCCAGCTGTGTTCTCGCCAATCTCGCCGGCCATGTTCCAAGAGACCTAGGCGAACCCGGGCCAGAGGTACTCCTCCTCTCCCGAGTTTGACGTCAGGTTCAACCCGAACATGCTCTTCCCCTGCCCCACCCCTCGCCCTCCTCCGTCCTTCAACATCGACATCAACGTCCCCTATGCCAGCTCTCCGGCGTACATCGACACTTCGTCGGTGATGCATCGTGGCCCTCTCCCGTTTTCTGACAGCTCCTCGTCTGCCACATTCGGCAACACGGATGCCTACAACGTGTTTGGCGGAATGGCGGGCGACGCTTTCATGGAGGACATGATCGCCTCTGGTTCGGCAGCGGCCCGCGGCAGCTCCTGATTCACTCAGGAATAGTCCCGGGCCAACGCTGAACACGGCCTCAAGTCCTAGGATTTCACCAGAGGCTAGGCCAACCAGTCGCAATCCAAGGATGGGGAGGATGTCGAAGATGACACCTTGGCACCGGCGAAGGGCAAAGCCAAGGGCAAGAGGAAGGTGAGGACGTCGGCGCCAAGCCCCGCGTCAAGTGGACGACGCTTGAGGACCTTTGTATTGCCGAGGTATGGACATCAGTGAGCATGGATCCCATCACCGACGCAAACCAAAACTTTGAAAATTACTGAAGGTGTGTGAAGATGGCGTTTGATGAGCGCAACCTCTTGGACCCGAAGTACAACAAGGTCCACATGGATCACGGTGAGAAGGCCATGATCAATCACTGGGCCCTCATCCAGCAGGCGTGCAACAAGTGGCATGGCATTCTCAAAGAGATCAAGCGCACACCAGAAAGCGGCGCAGGAATGGATAGCCAGGTACTACACCGACCTCTAGACAAATCTATGCCGAGTGCATGCCTCTCCTGACACACTTCGCCTTGCCTTTGCAGCTCGTTCGTGCACTCGGCATGTACCATGACGACACTAAGATGGAGTTCAAGTTCCATGATGCGGATCAGATCACTGTAGAGCTTCGTTGGGAACCCCAAGAGGAAGGTATGATGAGCACAACAGTAAGTCTTCCCTCAGTATGAAACCAAGATTATCGAACCAGTAGGAGGAAGGGAACGATTCCAAGGTGTTGCTAACAACTTGGAACCTGCACAACACAAACTCAAGACTTTGCCCCAGCGAACAATGATGTTGTCAATATCACCGGTTTGCTGAAACAAAGGATTAAACGTATGGTGTGGAAGGTAATGGTTGCTTTCAAAAAGTAATCAGTAACAGTGAATGATGTATCAATGGTAAAGATTGGACCGGGGTCCACAGTTCACTAGAGGTGTTCTCCTTAAGATAAATAACCTAACATGTTGGGTAAACAAATTACAACGAGGCAATTGACAGGACTGAGCAAGGCATAACAATGCAATAATATATATTCATGATCCTATGAGATTTGATTGTGAATTACAACAATATACATAGACCGCCATAAACTGCATCTATGACTATTAATCCACCTTCAGGTTATTATCCGAATCCCCTCCAGTATTAAGTTGCAAGCAAGGGATAACTGCTTTAAGCAATGTGTGTAAAGTAAACAATACAATTGTTCCATGAACAAGAGATTGTTGTTTTCCCCTAGTAGCAACAGCACATCTACAACCTTAGAGATTTCTGTCACTTCCCCAGATTCAATAGAGGCATGAACCCACTATCGAGCATAAATACTCCCTCTTGGAGTCACTAGCATCTACTTGGCCAAGATAGCTACTAGAAACGGTGAGCATGCAAGATCTCAAATAACACAGACATGATAGAATCAATAATCATAAGACATGATAGAATCAATAATCAATCTGACATAGTAATCTCAATATCCATCGGATCCCCGCAAGCACAACATGCATGATTATAAATAGATGATCTTGATCATGAACGGAGCTCACAAGATCTAAACATGTTAGCACAAAGGAGTAGAAACAACCATCTAGCTACTGTAGGGACCCATAGTATAATGTGGAACTACTCACGCATCATACCAGAGGCTGGCATGGTGATGAAGAAGGCCTTCAGAATGATCTCTCCCCTCCGGCAGGGTGCCGGGAAGAGCTTCAGATCCTCCCGATCTAGGGACGATGGTGGCGGCTACGGACTGTTTCATGGAGATCTGATCGGGTACTTAGGGTTTTGGCATCAGGAGGTTTATATAGGCGAAGAGGCGAGGCAGGAGAGCGACCAGGGGGCCCACACCCTGCCTAGGCACGGCCCAGGGTGGGCCCGCGCATGGGTTGGGGGGTGGCGACCCTGTGGCACCCCTCCGGCCGCCCTTCGATCTCTGTGTTCTCCTCGGTGAAATATTGACTTTGGCTTTTGTCCCGTCAAATTCCGAGTATATTTCCTTACTAGCTTTTCTGAAACCAAAAACAGCAGAAAACGGGCAATTGACACTATGGCATCTTGCTAATAGGTTAGTCCCAGAAAGTGTATAAAAATACCTCAAAGTGTAGACAAAGCATAGCAAAATTGATACTAAACAAGCATGAAACATAAAAAATTATAGATACGTTTATGACGTATCATTCCACCACGTGTTCGTCGAGATCCAGATATGTGATAAATGGGTGGATACTCGCATGAGCCTCATGCCAAGAACAAGGACGGCGTGTACAACCCGGAGGCTCCCCTGCTGCCGACGAAGGAAGGCTAGAGTTTGGCCAAAAGAAGGCGAAGATGCTGAAAGCTATAGGACCTCCCGCCAAATGTCTCTACACGTCTATCGAGAAGTGCATTGCGGACTCCAAGGCCCATGTCGAGAAGAGGAAGGAGAAGGTTGACAAGAGGTGGACGCGGCTGCTCTAGAACCAGGACATGAAGCTTGACCTCCTCAAGGCGAACTTCGTCGCCAAGAAGAGGAACACCGATCTCCAGTTCCTCATGGGCGGCGAATAAACCTCAGCGATGAACCCCCAGGTCAAGGCCTGGTACATGGCGCGTCACAATCCCATCCTCGGGGAGGACTTCTGTGCCAACACTCCAAGATCCGTGCCGACCATCTCGGTCTCCACTCCTTCGCTTCGCCGAGCTCTACCTCCACCTCCTTCAATAATCCGTCGTCGGGTCATGTCCTGGTCGAGGAACCCATCCCCGTCGCACCAGACACGCCGGAGGATCCCATCCCTATCAACGGTTGATCGCGGAATCATTTTATCATGTTTTGTAATAATTTGATCGCCGGACCTTTTTGGGCGTACTTCTATCGAACACCTTTGGTCGATATTTCGCCAGCGGGAACAAAAATTTCAAATATGTCAATGTTTTTGCGTCCCCTGGGAGCTTGGCTTGGGAACGCGAGTGGGAAACTGGGCGTTCTCAGGCCAAAAGTTACATACGTTCGGCGCTAAATAGCGCCGGATTTCGGCCCTGAGAACGTCCAACAAGTGAAGGTGCTCTAATATTACTCATCACCTCTATCGTTGGAGTTTGGTTTTGGGCCATTTTGCAGAAAGAAGCACTACGAGAGGAGTTGCATCAAGAGTCATTGTAAGAGCATCTCCATCCGCGTTCCCAGGAGGGCATTCCCAGGCCCATTTTTCATCTGGGAAGCAAAAATTCGTCTAGTCGTGTTTCCAACACGTAGAAATGCACCGGATTTGGCCCAACTTTTATCCGGCGTTCCTAGGACGAACTCGGGGCGCTCTAAACCGCCCGGGAACACCGGACACAACGTAATTGGCGAAAAACACTGTTCGTGGCCCCACCTTATCAGCCTGTGAAGCCGGGTCGTCCTCATCCCGTTGCATCGGCTCCCACGACGGACCACCGGGCAATGACCGCCCGTCTCGTCGACCACGCATCGATGTAATGGCGCACCACCGTCGGCCCGCCTTCCCGATGTTTCCTCTTTTCCGTCTTCGCCTCCCTTTCCTCTTTTGTATATAAATGTCGGCACACTAGCCGGTTCGCAGAGCGCACACTCACTCCTACCATTCCCCCAACCACAAACTCCTCCTTGGGCAACGTGAACAAGACGTCGGTGGCATCATTGGTGGAGAGGTACCCGGGCGACCTGGTGGCGGTGAACCGGCGGTCTCTGCAGCCTTGGGATGAGCAAATGCTTCACGATGCCGGCTACATGGCGCCGCCGGACTTTTGATGCCCGCTGACCTGGAGGCTCAGCGTCAGCGGCATGTCGGTGCTGGTGCCTGAGGACACCGACATGGTCGAGGAGATCTAGGCCACCATCGCGTCCATGGAGGATCCAGAGCTCGCCGAAGACCCGGGCAATTTGCCTTACTGGGAGAACTTCTTCGTCGAGCATTAGAACCTGTAGCTGGCCACCCACGATGGCGTTGGCACGCCGTCGAAGCAGCACAATTCCACGTCACGCCGTCGGTGGCGGAGCGCTCCAGGTCGGACACTCGCGGACGTCCTTGAGCACATCGCTGCCAGAGACCGCCCCAAGATGGGATACCCTCCTCGGTCGCCACTGATACCTTCGATCCGGATTACGGATGTAGTATATCTCTTTTTCCCTAGTATACCTAGGTTTATCGAATCCTCGGGAAGCAGAAAGCAAAGTAAGATTACCTTAACGGACCTTCGAGAGTTTTAGAATTCCTATTGCGTTTTCACTGGACCAAAAGTTTGCGATCTTGTTGTTGTTGACGATGGAGAGAGAGGGCCTAGGGTCTTCGGTTTTCACCAGTAGCTGTGTAAAACATCTGATGGGAATAATAGATAGTAATAAAGTACTCATGTAATTATTACATCAAAATAATTATATGTGGGCAGTGCATCCATAAATGTTATCGCATCTGCAACCGCTTATGGCAATAACCTACTAGTCTCATTCATGGAAGAAAGATAACTAATGATATGCTTAGTAATGTCACCATTAATCCCAAGTAAGTTCCTCACATACAGCCGTACTACCCTTTCTGTCACTGGGGTTTCAATCTTGCAGATCAGTCGTTACTCACACTCCCTTTACCTGGATCAATCCTCGGGGTCTTGGGTACCTGACAAGTTCTTAGATTGAGTCAAGAGAGGGTACCACAATCATCAAGTCATACAAACTAATACATGATCTCATCTATGATAAATAACATGCACAAAAGCTACATGGCTAGGCCGAAGCCCTTAGCCCAAAGAGAATTACTCACACATAGAGATGAAATCGACAATCATAAACATTGTAAGTCATAGAGTTGATAACAAATAGTCTTAAAATGTCGCCAATTGGAGATGAGATCTAATATTACAAGTGGTGAAAGATGGCTATGATGGTGGAGAAGGGTTTAGAGGTTTAGATCTGGATCTATTTCTTCGGCATGGCGACAGGGGGAGTCGAGGATGAAATAAGCGATGTTGTGGAGTCAGGGGGCTGTTTCTCGTCGCCTAAAGCCTCTTTATATAGGGGTTCCTTTATGAAAGTTGTTCTGCTTGATCTAAGGAGGTCGGTGCAAACTATACGGTCGCAACTGTACGACGGCGGGCCGTATAGTTGGTCGTTAAACTTGTTGTTGACTTCTCACGGCTCCTGGTTTCTTTGACGTGTTAGAAATCTCGTATCTTTGGCATTTATGTAGTGACTCCCTTCATAATATGTCAGTATATGCGCAGGAAAAAATAGCAAGAAAGGATTGCATACCCCTCTGATCATTAGACATTAGTGGTAGGAAATAGAGAGATATTTTATCAAATATATGAATAATATCTAATTTAAATGCGGACGTGGATGACTATATTTCACAGCCATCAGCCACCATTAGCCGCTCGGTGCCATTTGGTGGAGAACTGGCTGCCGAGGAGGATGGGAGGCCTCAGCTCCTCGTCCTTGGCCTTGGCGTCGCGCTCGTCTGGCTTGACGCTGACACAGTCGCCTCGCGCCGGCATAGTCGCCACGCCTCCGCCCTGGCCGACGAAGTGGGAGGTGGAGTTTTTGGTGCGCTCGCCTCCGGGAAAGAGGTCGTGAGGAATCGTCATCAACGAAGGCTGTGTGCCGACACCGCCGACCAGCCGGCTTCACATGCGTACGCCGAAGGCCGAGCCGGCGGACTGGGCGGTTCCCGTCGACGAGGACGCCTTCATCCTGAAGATGGCGCTGAAGCGCTCTCCGAACGACGTACCGCCCATGCAGGCCCCCAACACCTGCGCCTGGTCCAGGGCCGACTGGGAGCGCGAGGAGGCCAACCGCGTTCAGCGCCATCAGGAGCAGGCAGAGCGCGAGGCCGCTCGCGGCGCTCGCCGGGAGTGCGCCTATCAGGGCGCGCCGCTCATCGTCCTCGACGACAACGATGACAAGGCCGGTCCATCGTCCCAGCAGCAGCGCTACGGCGACGCGGACCAGGGCAGCTCGCCCCCCTGCAGCCGCCGAGCGACGACGACGACAACAACAACGGGACCCAGGACACCGACTACACATGCTTCTATCGCAACTTCAGCATGTGAACGACACGGGCATCTGCATATAGCATCGCCCAGTAGTTATTATTATGTATTTTTACTTTTTCTTTACCTAATGCAGTCAAAATTCGAGTGTATGTTCGAATTTGACGTAATATGTACGAACTCGTCTATGTCTAAATTAAATCGTCTATATTTGTTCAAATTTCGCCGAGTTTGTTCAAAATTTAACCAAACCGAGTACTCGGACTGGGAACACGAGTGGAAAATTGGCCGAATGTTACGTCCGTCCTGCGCTAAATAGTGCCGGAATTGGGTCTGGGAATGCTGAACGAGTAAAGGTGCTCTAAGTTTTTTAGCGCTTCACAAGTTTTTTTTTAATAAAGCAAGCTTTTATTACTTAAAGATACGCATCATAGGGGTTATGAGAAAAAGATAGGAGGCATTCTAAAAAGATATTGGCTATGAAGATCTACGATTTTTCTCCACCTCACATAGGCATTCTTCTAGCATATTTTTGTTTGTTTCTTTTTTTGGACGAAAATTACACCGATCAATAATCCTCAAACAGCAGTACAAAAGAGACCAAAAGTAATTAACTTTTTTTGCATTTAGAAGAACAAAGTTTAGGGTACAGCGATTCCGGCATCATGTGGATGCAGTTACACCCCCGTGGCTAGGGATTGGTGATCACACACACAAGAAAAAGAACAGCGCCTTACAGGCTGTTTAGTTGCTTATGCTCCATCTTATTCAGTTGCCGGAGCCACATTATTCAATATACTACCTGATAATGTACCTTCTTTATTCAGTTGTGATGGCAGCAAAAGAACAATGATCTTGGAGGATTTAGTACTGAATATAAATAGCTATCTGTCACATCACACTTGTATCTAGTGCTCTTGTGTGCATGGTCTTGGAGGATTTAGTACTGAATTTAAATAGGTAGGTATCTGTAGTTTTTAGTCTGAACTTGTCCTGTTCTGTAAGTTTTAGTCTGAACTTGATCTGTTCAGAAACTTGGAGAGCAGCAGTAGCAAGCTCTACCGGCGGCAAGGGAGAAGAAGCAAGCGTGTGGGAGACACCGGAGTTGGGAAGCGGTGGCCGTAGTGGGAGGAGACGGCGTTGATTCCGTCGGTCCAGCGAAGTGGGGAAGCGGCGGCCGAGTGCGAGGAGACGACATCGATTCTGTCGGACCAGCAGAGTGGGGAAGCGGCGGCCGGATTGGGAGGAGACGGCGTCAATTCCGTCGGTCCAGCAGAGTGGTGAAGCGGCAGTGGAGCTTGGTCCTGGCCGCTAGCCGGCGGTGGTCAACACGTACGCTAGGGAGGAAGGTAGAGTGCGGTATCCTGGTACGTCACGGCGTTCAAGAGCTTTTTGGGACGGGAGGAACAATATCATATAGTTATCCAAATATTACATGTAATTTATTCATGTGTTTCTATTGTATTGAGATGTATTTTTATGTGTTTTCATGACTTTGGGAAACAAGAAAATTGCTACCATGTTGTAATTTATTCGTGCGACCAGTTTGTATTGAATTCTGGCGGTTGAAGTGATGGGCGTTAGACGCTTGGTCTTGCTTTGCCTAATGGAAGCGATGGAATGCTAGAAGTTGCGGAGCTGGTCTCTGGCTTTACCTGATGAAAAAAAGAGCTGGCGGGTTTAAACAGACAGCCAGACATCCACCAAAACATGAGAGTATATACAGAAAAAAAAAACCACACCCCCTTTAACTTATATGGACAGAGGTGGGCACTTGGTGGGCTGTCGCTAACGTGCCCACCTACAGTCTGAGTTAGAAGTAGTAGCAGGGAGTGGAAGCCTTTCCTGTGCTGCCAAGGTACACGGAGGCGCTCGTCCGGCCATCATTCCATCAGCCACGACTCTGCAACTGGCACGAGTGCGTGTAGATTACATCGACGAAGTAAATTCTGCCAGACTTCTCTTGCGAAAACGCACCCCAAAGCGATGTGATATGCCGTCTCAGGTTCTTGGTCACAAGGAGGGCACATGGTGTGCGAGTCCATACCATGCCGGACAGAGCATCCTGTCCGCTGTCCATATGCGGCATTGCATAGCTAGCCAAATATGAATCTTGCACTTCGCAGGAGTCCAAGTCTTCCATATAGTTTTGCCGCAAGGAAAAGGTTCAAAGCCAACGTGGAAAGCTTTGTAGGCCGAGCGTGAGTACTCGGCAGATGTTGTCACTTCCATTCGACACGGTCAGGAGTTCCTTGTAGAGCTACACTCTGTAGCGAGTTCACCAGCGTGAGGAACTGAACCAACACCGGCACGGTGAGAGGTCATGTTATGTCATGGAATCCAGGCTCGATCCATCAGCCCTTCGTCAACTGTCCGGGCGTGCTTGGCGCGTTCATCTAACTAAAATTATAAATAGATTATTAGAATATCTAATGACGGCTACATACAGTAGCACGAGCTACTGGAATTTTGTTGGTTGAAGCAATAATGCGGTCTACATTTGAGCTTAAGCAGCGGTTGTGCTTAGCTCCAATTCTACTTGTTCTTTTCTGAATTTTTGGGGATGGTGTGATGTCTATTCTTACTTTATATGCAAGCAGATCACGTGTGTTTCTTGCGACCTGATTTTAATGCTCAACATTATCTTGTAATAATGGGTAGCTTAATATAAATGTGTTGCTATGGCCTATGGGTAACTAAAACGTGTATGGAGCCATTGTTTAACGTGGTTTCTCTTTGTGGATGTCTGTGTCGAGAGCAATATGTTTGTTTAGAGTGATCTTTACTTTCGGTTAACTCTTCATGATAAGGGATAGATTTTTGAACCCAAGGATATCCCTCCTTGCCTTGTTTTGCCGGTGCCTTCTTCTTTTTACCGTTATTTCTATTTTATGAGAGGAACATCTTTTTCTTATTCTTCTTAAGTTTCTTCTAGAACTTGATCTTAATTTTATTTAATGTCTTGTTGAATATCATTAGATTCTTCATCATTATTTCCATCTTTATTCAACATCGGGTAAAGATATATCATTTACTGGTTATTTAGAATTATCATATGCTTCATCATTGAGAGATTCTCCTGTAAATAGCTACATGTTTTTATTGAGGACATCCTGTTCAATATTCTCTGGGTACCCTTCTGGATAGTCTGGATCTTGAGTGGTCGAGCCTCCCCTAATTTTAACAATAAAAGCTTCAATTTTCATTATTTCTGTCTTTCGATGTTGGAAAATAAGCTTAGGGCCTACTGCGGCTCGACCTCCCACCGGCGCTAGGGCACCCACCTTGCCGCGCCATGGGGTTAGGGTTCGGGGGGAGGGGGGCTCCCCCAACTGTTCCAAGAAGGGGAGGAAGGAAGGGAAGGGGAGGGGCGGGGAAGGAGAGGGACGGGGAAGGGGAGAGCTCACCGGCGGGAGGAGGGCGGCGCTTCTGCCAGGTCGCGGCCGACGAGCTCCTAGCGAGGAAGAAGGTCGCGTGTGGGCGACGCATGGGGAAGGGCTTTTTCTAGGCTGTTTCCGAGCGGACGGGTACGGAAAGTACCGGGACGGGGGGCGCTCAATCGGTCCCTCTTTCCACGCTTTAGTTTCCAGGCCCTTCCAAACGGTTGAATTAGGTCTAGTAATTCCAGAATTCTAATTCTAAGGTTATTTTCCAACATCCAAACACAGTGTTAGTAGAAATTTTTAACAATAGTTTTTCTCCGAGGGATGTCATTTGTTCAAGCTAGTTCTACATCATGACATAGTGCTTGGCAACTGATATGTTAGGAACGTATATATGAACTTTGTATTTTATTATATCATTATCTCATATATTTGCATCATATCTAGAATTTGCATCATGTTTTTATTGATTTATGGGATTTCCCACGAAATCTCTTTATTTGGTTATAACTCTCCGGAATAAAAAACAGTACAATAGCGTGGGAGGACCATAACGAAGGCCATGACGCACGCCTAATTGCCGTGCTCTCCCTTAGGCGGCAAAAAAAGGCTGCGAGCGGTAACTGCATCGAGGAAAGTGCCTACCCGATGTTTTTTTGGCATGGCACATCGATCCTCCGCGCTATTTGTGTCATGACACATATGTAGAATGCCGCTCTACATGGACGGACCCATACAAAAAGATGTCGTGGCGTGCCAAACATGCACGTCATAATTTAATTCTTCATATTATCCTTTTTCGAGTAGATTATTGCTTAATTATGTTTTATATTAATAACTACAATTAATACAATATGAATCTCAGAAATACACACTCAATCTATATACATCTCAAAAAATCATAATAATCCTATATACATCCCAACAAACCTTTAGGGAGAGGATGGTAGCGGAAGGGTTGTGGAATGAAGATGGTGATGCAGAGAGCATGTGGGTGAAGATGGCGATGCAAATTTATGATCCAAAATTTGTGATTGCAATCACAACCATAATTACAATACAAACCAATGCATGTCGCAATCATGTTTCCTTCTCTAAATCATATATTTTTTGATTTTTTTTCATCTTCAACCTATATGCATCTGCATTTATCTTCTATGCATGCACGATATCTGCCACCTGCAATTCAAATTGCATCTTCTTTTCTTCAATTGTTCCCTTTTCTTGAACAATTTTCTTGATGTCTTCCTCAATAGCTTGTTTTCCATGTCCAGAAGGAGCATCGTGGTTTCAACGGAGCTCAAGCAATAAGAAGAAGCTTAAAAAATAAAAGAATGATAGTTAGTAAAAAATTCATAGAAATTTCCAAGCGAACAAACTCCAAACAAAAATCTCCTGCTCATTGACGTTATTCTCCATCCATGATGCCATTTCAGTACTCATGTCAGGTCAAATCTAGATCTAGTTCGAGGTTTTATACGGAGGGACGTGACAACCATATCCTACTTGAGATCTCACGGGAAGGGACACGATGGCCAGATTCGGCTCAAGATCTCATGAGAGGGGCAATCGGAAGTGAGATCTGTATCAAGAGCCACTTTTCCATGAGATGAAACAAGCGGTGGTTGGATCTCAAGGGGAAAGACACAATAGCTGGCCTTTTGTGTCTCGGTGAGAGTAAGGGAACACGGAAATGTGTTACGGTTATGCATGAACTAGAGGTGGTTGCGTTGTTTTTTAGAGCTATATGATCGAGAGTGACCAAGGGTGGGCTTTGTGGCTCTCGTCCTAGTAGGAAATTAGTTACTAAAAAGATATTATAACAGTCTATACAAATCAATATACATCTTGACAAGAGTCTCGTCCATACTTAGATAATTCATTATACCAAGATATCGACCGTAATTATAATAACATATGATCAGTTATATGGGTTATTTAGGTCTAATCGACAATTTGTTGGACGATCGTGTTGCACTCTTCATTAATCTCGCTGTGATCTTTCTTCTTCTTTGTATGCATTTTGTTGGGCATTCAAATCAATGGTTAATTAAAATGCACCAAAGTATTATCAATGTGTGCTCATCGCCAACCCAATCAGCGAAATCACAAGCCATGTTCTCATGATCAAACATGTGGAACTTGCGGCTGGTGTGTGTCGGCATCGTGTTGTCGCACACCACATAGAGATGTGGTGGTAAACTGTACTTGCAAATTTGAACAATATGCAAGTCCATTCCATTCCAATCCGGATCATAGATATCCTCGGGTATATTAGGGTGAAGCTTCAAAAAGAAAAAGAGCCATGTACATGTGTCAAATCTAGAAATCCCCAAATGTGTATGAGATCAAGATATTCCTAAATCAGATCTCGATCAAACCATAAACACTAAGAGTGTGCGATAGAATTCAAATTATTGAGTACGCATCGGTGTACGCGTACCAGCATCTCGTAATCAAGCTCTCTCTCCCACGACCTAGCTCTCAATCGGCTGATTGCCCACGCGTTGCTACCCGGCGAAGATTTTGTGCAGAGCTGAAGTGGGTGAAGAGAAAGTATGATAGATGAAGAAAGTAGGTTTCTAGAGGCCAAGATTAAAAAAAACCTAAGTGAACCTCTCGGCTATGATGGGGCTCACTCTAGTGATGCAGCCCCTTCTAGAATTGTACTTTCAACTCTCTTAGTTGTACGAAAGAACATAAACATTGTTGCACTACTCCTGAGCACGAGGAAATGCCATGTAAGAGAGATGACGAACTCATCACAATAATAATACTCTCTCTGTTTTGAATTACTTGTCGCTGATTTGTCTAAATTCTTATCTTTAGACACGTTTTACTGCATAGATACATAAAATCTAGACAAATCTAAAGAGGAGAGAGTAATAACCTTAAGGATATCAGCAACCGGTCGAAGCCTAGCATGTTATCTTTCTTGTGGGCATCTGTCTCAAGTACACCGCGAAATCCTATATAATGCTCAATGGGTGCGCACGCATGTAGCTTTCAGTGTTTTGGGCCGATCTATTATGGGGCTATTTCGAGGGATCTCGTTTCCTTTTTCTGTTTGTTTTTCTATTTATTTTTATTTTTTGTTTTCCTTTTATTTATTTTTATATTTAAAATATATGAATATTTTAAAATTGAACAATTTTCCAATATGATCATTTTTTAACTCTAATAATATATTTCAGAATCTGAATATTTTTCAAATTTAAATAGTTTTCCTTTTGAACATTTTTAAAGTTTGAACATTTTAAGATTGGGCTTTTTAAATCTGAACATATTTAATTTCAATATTTCTAGAAACCTCAAAAAAATTATTACTGTAACAACAGAAAAATAAAAAAAAGTAAGAAAAGAAAACAGTACCTATTATTGGGCCACGTTCGGAGCAGGCCATGAAGGCAACACTTCCTGCCTGCACCAATAGCGCACGCGCTGAGCATCATATAGGTGCTCCCAAGTACTCCACTGATGCCGGACTATCCACAGCAGCCCACACCTACGAAGCCTCTGACAAAGGCTAGGATTCTCCTTCAGTATTGGGCCACACTGCTGCTGCTGTACTTTGCAGCAAGGTTTTTCTCGTGTTAGATTTTGTATAAAAAGAAATTACAATCTCTCGGCGTTAGATTTGTAAATTGCCAACATAAATAACTACGAGAACATAAATACAAGGTCATGGGTTCACCGAAATTTCAAAATTTTGTTTACCTTTTCTGCCATTTTACTTGTCGTTGTACAGGATGAGACTCGCTATACTCAGTTGCCTGATTGCCTCGCTGATTTGTTTACCTAAAAAAGGACAACAAATCCATGGGTCAGACATTGTTGAAACTTGCATCAGAACCATTGATGTGAAGTAAAGATTCGATATTATCATGGATTCATGTTGAACTGGAGTAGTCAACTACTCTGATCTTAAACGACATAAGAGCCCCACCGCACCAAATAATATCTTCGACTAATACGGATGCCCAGATGATCCGTGGCCAAGTTAAGCCTATTTTTTTTGCGAAATTTAACGATCTATTAAAAATCATCAACACTAAAAATATTAATATTAAAAAGTATAAATAGATCATTGAATTACCTAGCGACGATTAAAATATCTAGCACGATCCCGTCCTCGCTCCTCTATACCGGAGTCGGACAAAGCTTATCGTAATAGATCTTGTTGTAGTAAACATGCGAAAAAATCGCCGTGCTAAGGTCACAATGAATCAGCACACCAGAGCAGCAACCATCGACAACGATGGCAATCGTAGATCGAAAGAGACTTGCCTAAAATCAGACCAAAGAACACGAAAACGGACTGGATTCCAGGAGATCTGCCGGACAAATGACTCCACACGCCCTCCGTTGGCGCTAGATGCACCATCGGAGCGAGGAAAGAGTGGAGAAGACCATATTCTAACTGGCTAAACAAAGATAAAAAAACCTCCCGCTAGCGAGAAATCGTGGTCCGCTATACCTCCAAGTCTCTAGGACCATCGGAAACGGAGCGGACCGACGACATCGCAGGCGAGGGGCACAAAACCCTATATGGGTTTTAGCTAGCTTCTTTCTATGGCGGCGATGGCTATATACCAAGCTATTTAAGGCCGTACACTATGTGAGCTGATTCAATCTAAAAATTGTCAGAGATAAATCGGTGGCCATTTGCCTGCTATGCATGGAAGGCGATGAGGGTCCGATTTAGATAAAAGTTGATTATCGTACTCCGTTTCCTATCCTTTGCGTGGACAAAACTCCCTCGTCCCGCGGTGATTGGCACAGAAAGTATTATTTACCTAAAAAAATCAAACCAAGAAATTGAGCCGCTTTTTCTATCAGAGGCGCGATGAACCAATGTACTACTTCTTCCGTTTTAAAATATAAAATATTTTAGCGTTATGAAACAAATGTATTTTAACTTGTTTTAGTGTTTAGATTCACTTTAAACATAAGTAAACCTATATACTAAAATAAGTATAGATATATTTTCTTCACAAACCTAAAACATTTTATATTTTCAAATGAAGGAAGTATTATGCATAGAAGCGAAGGTCTCAATGAACCGTTTTAATCACACACGGTGCATGGTCTAAGTCCAAGTTGCCTCTTCCAGGTACGGTTAAACACCTCGCCCTCCACCCCTAGCTCCTCGATCGTCCATGCATGTCGCTGCTGCGTCAGCGTCATAAACTGGGACATCTCTTGGATGCTTCCGCCGCTCAATTCCAAAGGTTAGTAAAATTTGAACTTGAGCTGGACTTCTGTCCTGATTTATAACGCGTCAGTCGTACGTCCAGCACAACTGGTTACCGGCGGTAGCCAAAAAAAAAAAAACTCACTACTCGACAAATCACGTCCACATTTCTCCCGACTCGTCATTTTCTTCCTTTCGCTCCTTGATTGGGTATTTTCATCGAAGCAGACGGAATATTCTGCTTGCTAGGCTGCTACCGAAACGGGCTGGCACGTGCCGCGTCCTCCAAAGGGGATAAAAAAGGGAGCTTAAGTGGGGAAACGTCGTACGTACTGTGTATCGTGCGTTTCATTTTGCGTTTGGTCCATAGCTTAGTTCATAAGGAATGCACGTGCATGCCCTCGATCGATCACCAGCTTACTGTCCGAGATCCACCTTTTGCTTTTGGCAAGTGCATTATATTGCCACCAGTTAATCGACTCGCAAAAGGGCTTTGCTTTGGCAAAGCATATGCAGGATTATTGTTGGCTTTGGTCTTTGTTGCAATCGCACGCTTTAGGTGGAACCATGTGAATGTAGGAAACGCGGGTTCATCGTTGTTTCTCACGAGTAGGAGAAACCATAGCCGCTTTTGTTTCGTTGTCTCTCTTCCTCCAGACTCACGAAACTGAGAACACAAGGACATCAGGATTCAGAATTGACCGATACCCTTTTTGATTCGAAGGACAGAAAGATGCATCGGCCGATCCTAGCCGTTCTTATATTTAAGTGCGGTGAGTTTGAGAGGAGGGGTACACCGAAGCGTTCCTCGCTATTTACATTCACCTGCCTCAAGTGTCCGCTTCATCAATCGTAGCTTCTCATCTCGTGGGTGGACCATCCATGTGGCTAGTCCGACTTATGTAGACTTGATGATGATCTTCATTGTTTTGCCATCAGAATCACAAATTAATGAACAAACGGACGATCGACGGTTTCAAAGCCCGACGGAAACCAAGACTACTCAGACATACTTCTGTTACTAGTAATGGAGCACGTGCACATGCACGTTTTATACAATGTCCAAATCATCTGAAATATAAAAATGTGTGCTATGGATAATATGAGTTGACCCCTAAATTTAGGGCAACCTTGACAATGCTGCAAATGCATTATCTTTCAGATCAATTAGGCAACAGCCTTGGTCCACTGTTTTCAACGGACATGTAGTAAACCAACAAAAACTTCCTCAAATACCCTTGCATGCACGTAATGAATAGATCCTTAATTCTCTCTCTGGACGCCTCCTAGTTTCACGCCACCGCGGTGGTTTAACTCCTAGCTATTTTCAAGAACGGGAAACGGGGACGGCGCCGAGTCAATGAACCCGGTGAAAGCGCCGACGACGGTCGCCGGCAAAAGGCATCCTTGGCAAGGACGGGGCTTCATCCCATGGCAGTCTAGTCGATCTCGCCTCCCTCCCCTCATCTCGCCTCCAGCCCTCCTCAACGCCATGAAATCCCATGGCGATCTGAGCCCCGCGCATGAGGTGTAGCAGCGGCGCCCGTCGATTTGGCCACTGCGGCCGTCGATGTGGCCGCCAAATCCGGGCGGCAACGCGGGCGAGCCCTCGGGTACAGCACTGCACGGGTCCAACGCGGGAGAATCCCTTGCGTGTTCTTGTGGGCGCCAGTTTTTTCCTCTCCCTTGAGTGAAGCTCCTAGGAGGGGATGATGGCGGTGACTGGTAGTGCCGGAGGTATGGGGCAGCGGCAGGAGGAGGGCGACGACATGGGGCAACGTCTCTAGCGATGTATCAGGATGAACGGTTCGTTGCGGGGAAAAGAAGTGCGCGATGCCAGATGGTCCGCTCAGGCTGTGATGAGCCGATAAAGACGGATTAACTCCTAATCGTTAGATAATCAGATCGTACGGTTAATATTTGTTGGATTAGACCCTCTGGGCCTTTTTATATTAGTAGAGATGTGGAACACCTGAACAACAAAGTTGAATTTCTGCCTGAACCAGACAAGCTCCATCCCACGGATCAAAGTGGTCCCAAAATTATTTCAGTGACCTCCAAAATATGCATATATATATATGGCTCCACGATCTCAGCTCCTACGCCTCAAATTCCAGCATCTTAAATGAATAATCGCCGCATATACTCGTCCGCATATACTGATCGATAACTCTCCGTGAGTTAGGGCGGCGTGTGCTTGGACCGAACACCTGTCTGGGCCAAGATAAGATAAATTATGGCACATGATTAACGAGAAAGCGAGATCCGATCGATCCTGCGCGCGCGCATACATGATCCAAAAAGCAGGAGATTGCGAAAGCGACGTGAACGTCCCGAGTGAAAGACTGGGTTGCTGTCCTAGATGCTGGAAAAGATGAAGAGGTTGCCGGTGACATGGCGCTAGCTAGAGTGCAGCCACCGGCCGTGACCTTTTATTTGGAAACATCCGCGTCGTAAGTATATGGTGCCATGTGTGTGCACGTTTTTTCTTTTTTGGATGGGAGAAGATGAATCAATTTGATGTGTAACATCCGTTGAATATAAATATATTGCCTTTTTTTTTCATCAGATCGATATTTTGTCAAAATTGGCTAGTTCATAAGTCATATGGTATGAGAACCATGAAGTTTCAAGTTCAGCTCATACAGTATTAAAAGAAGATTCTAGGGCCTCACCGACACCACGCTACAGACTAAAATTGGCTAGACGTGAGTGTTGAATATAAATATACAGCCTAGTTTGTTACCATTAGATCGGTCTTTTATTAAAGTTGGTCGATGCATAAATCATTTGACACCGTCCTTTTCTTCCTGTGTAAGGCGACCTGATTTTTATTATTATAGTGAACTGTCACAGAGTAGATACTATTTACACTTATTCTTCAGACTATTCAGTCTCAGCATATCATTGGTTCCGCTATATATATATGGACTAGACTAGAGCAGGCTATTTTGTCTCAAATTATGGAGTGTGTAGTAGAGTGATGTGCGAGTAAACCGAGTTGAACCTAATTCAGTAGAGCACGTACCTAACAAGCAATCGGCCTTTCCGTCTAAAAAAAAAGCAATCGGCGTCAACCACAGGTCCAATTTCTTGCTCAAAGTGGAGTAGTACAATGACTGCGCATATTGATCATTTATTTTGTCAACTTCTAGCATATTATTAGTCAGGGTATCTCCACCGGGTCGACTCAACCCGTCCGAGCGCGTTTGAATTCATCCGCGAGGAAGCACGGGACGTGCGCGACGCCCCAGCGGCCCTACCCATTTGGACAAACATGTCTGGCTCGATCCATTCGTGCACAGATAACAGATGCGTCGGTCCGAACGCGTCCGGATATCGCGGGTGTCCTGCCAGTCGGCCACTCGAAAGCTCATATGTAAGTGAAACATTAGGGGACTTAACGATAGATTTTCATTAGATTAGACCATTTAAACAAAATAAGGGGAGGGGGACTGCTATTGCTACTACCGGAGGAGGAGGACTTCGCTACGGCTACTTGCCGCCGTTGCCACGGCCACCATTGCCACGATCACCATTGCCGCGACCACCGTTGTGATGTCGCCGGCCTGTCGATCGCCGCCCTAGCAGAGCAGATGACCCGCTGTTGGAGGCGATCGCGAAAACGGTCGCGCGCCAGGCCGGCGAACCACCGTCTTGCCCATCACCTTTCTATGGTCCTCCGCCGCCCGGTTTGGCAGGGTCTTCTCCATCTCGACGGCCTAGTGTGGTCCCTCGCCTCCTGGTCGGCGAGCTCCTTTGCCACATCAATGGAAAAAGCCTAGTGCTAGGATTCTGGCTCAGCCGCGAGCAACTCCGTCGGAGAAGGAGCCGGAGCCGGAGCACCATTGGGACCGAAGCCCAGCGCCTGCATGATCTGCAGGGGGACGGCGATCGCCTCCACCCCACCTCCTCCTCAGCCTTCGGCTGATCCACCTCCCCCCTCCTCCTTGCCGTCCTCCTCCACCTCCGTCTCGTCGTCACACGCATACGACACCTCAGCGGCCGTAGCCACGCGCTCCTCCTCCACCGCCGAGTCGGCGACGTGCTTGCGCTGCATCGCTTCCGCCTCACTACGCGCTTTGGTGGCGTGGTGAAGCTCGCGGACGACCTCCTTGGCCACCTCCTCCAGCGTGGTCATGGCCGCCTCATGGCGGATCTCGCGGAGAGCCGCTGATGCGGCCTCCATTGGCCACCGCCTCCTTGGCAGCGACGTGATGTATGTCGCGCAACGCCCATTGGGCGGCCACCATGGAGGCCGCCTCCACCACCCGCCCCAGCGCCTCCTTGGCCACACGACCTTCGTTCTTGAAGGCCAACACCTGCGCCCCGCTCATGCGCCTGACCAACAATGTGGCCTCGAGGTGGACCTCGTCGACCTCCACCTCCGAGAAGCGGGTGCGGCATATCTCCCAAATCTTGGTCCAGTTGACGATCTTACGACGAGGCATGCCTGCTGCTGGCTGGCGCTTTTTCGGCTGTTGGTTTGCTCTTGCTTTGGGCTTGTTGTCTCCGCCGCGCCGGCGCCGTCTTTTATAGATTGCGACAAAGGCGGGAAACGGTCGGAGAGGCGTGGAAAGTTTTCTAGCCACGAGAAGCGACGAGCGCGCATAAAACGATGGCGGGAAACGTCGGCCGCGTGGGAAGCCGCCGACGCTGATAGATGACATCGCGTCGCCATTAACGTCCCATCGCCGAGGGTGTCAAGCATTGACAACGAAAGGAAGACGAACAGATAAGTCGGGCCGCTGGACGTGGTCGGCCGGACATACCGGACCCAACCCAAAAACGAGGTCGGACAACCTAAACGGACGAACACAGACCGATTGGGGTGAGCACAGCAGATGGATCGGCCCGATGAAGTGCCCGTAGCAATCTACACTCTGAAACGTACACGCGTTGGAAGAAAACGAGAGCTGACGAAGTTGGTGGTTCGATCTAGCTAGGAAGCTTCGACTAGGACGAGAGCTGACGCACGGGAAGAGATGTAAAGCATATGCAAAAGGCTAGCAAAAGACGGCATGCACGGTGATGCATGCATGGAGGCAGCTAGCTATCTAGCTCGGCGAGCCACGGAAGTCAGAGGTGCTTTGCATGCGGTACAGCTTTCGACCATGGCGCGAAAAAGAAAGCTAGCAATAGCAACCGTACGTATTATATCCAGATCAGGTGCACCGTGTGAACCTCCTCCTTCTCGTCGTCTTCTTTCCTCCCCGGCCGGTTGATCTTTCCAACAAGATAAGAAAACTCGGCCGGAAAAGTGCACGTCGGTCGGTACATACGTGCATGTGCATGCATATGATGCAGTTGCACGGCACGGGAGGGAGAATGCGTACGTACTAGCTAGCGTGATGCGTGTGGTTGGCTGCCAAAAGTATGGGAGATGAGATGACCGGCCGCGCGCGGCGTGATGCGGACCGTGCGGTGGACGGCAACACGCACGTACGCGTGTACTGTACCTTTGCTATAAACGAAGTGAGATCGATTCACGGCCTTGGCCGAAGCTAGCTAATCGTACTAGTCTCCTTCTTTTTAGGAACGGATCTTACACGTAAATGGTCTAATTAATGGTGACGATGGGAGCGCTGGACGGGCTCGACTCGAGAGTGAGCTGGAGCGTGACGCGTATACTGCTTGTGGTTGGAGTGGCGTGCCTAGCTCTCCTTCAGGTAAGTACAAAATTGATGCCGATCCGCGCGCGACGGAACAGCGCTCATGTATGTCATTAATTCAAAGCAAAACAAACGAGCGCGACGTGTGCGGCTCGATCTGTCTCTCCAGCAAGACTCTTAAACCATGTGCAATGGTTGACAAAACAATTTTATCTTATAGTACATGTCATGTAATTTTGATATGACAATAAAACAAGATGTATAATACATTTTTTAGTAATATTTTTAAGTACAGTGCTACGCGTCCCCCGGTGATAGAAAGTTTCTATCCCCGGGTCCCCAGCCGTCCGATCAGTTCAATCAACGGTCAGATCTTTCTTCGTCCTTCTACCCGTTTTTGCTACAAACAGTCCCGCTTTTGCTACATTTAGTCCCGCTTTTGCTACATGTAACAAAAAACGGTTCGGTCCAGAAAAAAGAACAGACATACTAGACCTCGCCGGAGAGTTCGCCGGAGACCATGTAGCAAAAATGTTTTGCTAATATAGCATATCTGACCTCGCCGGGAAACCTTGCCGGAGACCTTGTAGAAAATATTTTGCGGTATTATAGCAAAACCATAAAACAGGTGTAGCAAAAAAAATAGCAATTGTAGCAAAAAAGACTTCACTGAAGACCTTGTAGCAAAAACTTTACGCTAATATAGCAAAACAATAAAGAGGTTGTAGCAAAATAAATGTCCTATTATAGCAAAATCCGACTTTGCCGGAGACTTCGCCGAAGATCTCGTAGCAAAACTTATATACTATTATAGCAAAAAAGTTATTCTAATATAGCAAATCCGATCTCGCCAAAGAATCGTTGGAGATCTCGAAGATGCTAGCAAATCCAACGCCAGCAGCACCGATCGTACTAGCAAATCCAGACCTGCAGTCGGCCTCAAGTAGCAAAATACAATCGTGGCGGGGGACTACTCCCATGGCGCGGCCAGAACTGCAAGGTGGCAGAGGGGAGCTGGGCGGCGGCCATGGCGAAGGCTGCAGCAGAGCATCGGTGGGGGCGCAAGCCAGGAGACGGGGCAACGAAGAGAAGGCCGGAGGACGGGATGGGACGGCGCAAGAGGAGATCCGGCGAGGTCGTGGCGGTGTGCAGATCTGGCGAGCGACGACGCTTCCTAGGGAACACGACGACGGAGGCTGTCTGCTCCGGTGGTGGCTAAGGTAGCGTGTAGAGTTAGATTCGTTTGAGGAAGAAGAGATAAGACCAGTTGGTCCCACGTGGGCCTGCAGAGGAAAGTAACCGGCACGGTCCACTCGAGCCACCCGGGGGATGGAATTATTCGACCCCCCTGGGAATCATATCATTTTCCTATTTTTAACGGCAGATATGTTTAAGAGAAGGCAAACATCTTTTTTTTTAATTCCTCTCCCCTTCAACTCAGAAATTATTCTTCGTGACATTGCTAAGATAAGACTAAGACAAGACCATTATACATAACCTTATACCACGTCTTCGAGTCACTCAATGTTTAGGGTTGTTGCTGCGTGCCATGCCCACTCGATGTCTGCAAGATACTAGATACACAATGCCGGATTAATTTGCTACGAAGCTTATAATCACCAGCTCTCTGATTTTTAATTTACCAAAAAAGAATAGCTTTATGGTTTTAGTTTACCAACGATAAGGTCTTTTTTCCACCCTTAGCGACTTTATTTTTAAAACGAGACAAGAGACTTGCCATTTCATTAGTTAAGGAGACGTTTATGGTGTCTTACAAACCAACTTTTCTTACCAAAAGGTAAATATAAAAAATACGCCCACTCTCGCGACATTATAAAACCCAAATTCTTAGTGTTGACACAACGCCACTTTGTTTTTTTATTTTATTCATAAGTATTTTGGAGAAAGAGGCGTTGTTCCCAAAAGGTTTCTTTCTTTCCATATTTTCCAAGATACCATCATTTCTGGAGAGGCCTCTCATGACCTTGCTTGATTTCCATCTCTTTTGGATCATCTCCCTCCACCACTCTTCAACATTGTGCATGGTGTGCCAACTATAAGGGTCGATTTCATGAAGCCCGAGCCAGATCTTTACGGTAGCCCACATACGAGTAGTGAAACAACACTTGAATAGAAGACCGTCGCGGTCCCTTGAGTTTGATTGCATAGCTTGCATCGTCGACAATTAGGCCATCGTCTTTTCTCTAGCCTACCTACTGTCCAAACCCTATTTTGAATAACCAACCAAGCAAAGATCTTGCATTTTGGAGGTTTCCACGGCTTCCACACCAAGGAAGGCATGGTAGAGTTAGTTTATCCCAAGAATTGTGTTTTGTAAATCGACTTAAACAAGTACATCCATCATTTGTAAGCTTCCAAGTAATAGAATCTAAAGTGCTTGCGTCTAATTGCACCGATTGCAACATTTACCAAAGGTTTGAGAATTGCACAATATGGTCTAAGGATATCCCACCTTGGGTGTTGTTTTGGGACACGCATAAATCATCTCTAAAAGCTTTGTTGACGGTGCACCTTTTCCACTTTGAGCAATCAAAGATAAGATGGGAGATGTCTTTGGTCTTGTTCGGTTGAGCCATAAAGCATGCCAAAGCCTTTCCCCATTTCCGACGCTTACATTTGTAGCCGCCACAAAGATGTTAGCATATTGAGAGGTGCAATGTGTTCCAAGCCTTAGCCATGGTTTATTGTCATTGTTCCATTCATGTCGTAACCATATCATGCAAAGTACGGTGAAAAACTTTGTGAGGTTGAGGATTTCGAGGCCTCCAAAATCTTTTGGCTTGCATACGATCTCCTAATTTACTTTGCATTTCCCCAGGTTACTTTCTCACAAGTTGCCCACATGAAAGCTCTTCGGATGCTATCAATATTCATAAGGACTTCTATAGGAATTTGCAGCACGGTGATGAAATAGATGGCAATGCTATTGAGCACCAACTTCACAAGCTTCATGCGACCGTCCATGGTGATATGCTTCCCAAACCATGGGACAAGTTTGTTGACCACTTTGTCTTCTAACGATTGGAAATGTATTCTCTTTATTCCTGTTACCGAGAGTGGTAATCCATGGTATTTCATTCCAAAGGTCGTGCGGAAGAAAAAAAAAGCCTGTAAGATGTGATCAAGATTAATATCCGTACATGAGCATTATCTTTTTCTAGGCTTGTACTCTTGCCATTTCCTTACGACTAATTTAAGGATAGGAGATTTATGTATTGGAGTAAAGGAGGAAATGTGAAGGGTAGTTCACGTCGTTAACCTAGCATATGCATCAATAATCTCTTGCATGGGACATGGGAGTGACCGGTGACTGAGATGGAAAAATCAAACCGGTGTTATTAGAGCATCTCAATTTATCAAACGTGCAAATTATAATTTTCAAATACTTTGTATTTTAAACTACACAACAAAAATGTGAATCCATGCATTTTCAAATGTCCAAACTTTATAAGATTTTATTATTTTTATGTACCCCACAATAAGAAGAATTTCGTGTTACGATTTTGCATGCTATGGGAACAACATTGGATATGTCCAGAATTATTAAAAAAACTTATAAATATAATTTTTAAATTTTTTAAAATGAAAATGTAGTTGGATCTCAAGAGAAAAAAAAAACTTTTCTGGAAAGCACATCCAAACTTTCCGATGTTGCAAGGTGCAAGCCGAGTGGTTGTGCACGAGTCGAGTTTACCGCCGTCCATTAACCAAGCAAGGAGACCGTGGGTGGCCTTTCTTGTCATTTCGTGCTAACGCGCAGCCTGTTATTAAATAACCAAAAATATCACCTCCCCGGGGGAGGAAGAAGAAGAGACAGAAGAACCCACACCACACGGCGACGCATTTGGTACGTCTCGGCTCGCAGCCTCGCGCGTCGCACGCGCGCCTACGTACGAGCGAGCGGACTGCGGACGCGCGCCGACCGGCCGGCCGGTGGGGATGACGAGGCGGTGCTCGCACTGCAGCAACAACGGCCACAACGCGCGCACTTGCCCCGCCCGCGGCGTCGGTGGCGTCGGAGGAGGAGGGGTGAGGCTGTTCGGCGTGCAGCTCACGTCGCCGCCGGTGGCGGCGATGAAGAAGAGCGCGAGCATGAGCTGCATCGCCTCGTCGCTCGGTGGAGGGTCCGGCGGCTCGTCGCCAGCGGCGGGGACAGGCGGCGGAGCCAGGGGAGGGGGAGAAGGCGCCCAGGGGTACGTCTCCGACGACGCCATGCACGCCTCCTGCTCGACCAATGGCCGGGGTGAGCGCAAGAAAGGTACTGAGATTTTTGCGTCGATTGCTTCATTTTGTTTGAACGTTTCGATGAAATGCATCACCCAGCGGTAGTAGAAGTTTTCCTCTCCGGAATGAATGCTCTTCTGTCTTCTCCTTGACGATTTACCTCGATGAGCGAGCGGGTAAAGCGGCGTCTTTGCTGCCAATATCGATTTGTTTTTTTTGCATCTGTTTACTTCTGATTAACTCATCGCGCTCCATTCAATCTACCTAACGCCTCATGGACCACGCTTATCGGTAGGAACAAAAAAATTGCAGCTATACATGAGAAGAAAGATACGATTTTTTGTTGTCTGTCCCTAGTAGTATTATTTTGTTGGTTTGCTACAAATTACCTTCTATTTCGCTTCAGGTGTCGCATCTTGTGCACGAGAGATGCCGGATTTGTGGGTGAATAGCATAATTCACTATTCTTTATAATTTGTGGAATATACTTTGGTTTCTCTTGTTCCCTACTACTGTTTTAGAGATTCATATGCGACCAAAATGCAGTACTAATGATAAAGAAATCTCAAAACTAAAAAGATACCGTATCCTATGTCAGATCTCCCCAAAGTCCCAGTTTTCATTCAAGAGACCAGCAAAGTTTATTTCCTTTTATTTTCTTTACAGGGAATTATTGAGTGGATATCGATTTGTTTGAATGGCATGCTTCAATAATTTGTTTTATTTGCCAGACTAGAGATATCACCTGCTATCTTTGTTAAGGTTGCAATATTTAGGAACCGTCCAGAATGGCCGACACAAATCAACTTCGCTCAATATCTTTTCCCACCTGGTTAAGTTACATGCACATGTGCATCACAAGACCTGTATAGATCACATTCCGGAGAGAGACAATGACTGGCCACGACTAAGGAGCCCCACAAGTGCCCCGCCTCATGCCTCTTTGACCTTTATTTAATCACCTGATCCTAAAAGAATCTAGACATATTAATTTCCAGCTGTGTTGACCAGTCCTAGATGTTTGCAGTGATATGCTATTTTATTGCATGATTTAGGGAGAGACTTTATTATTGGCACTTGGCTTCAAAGAGACTGTAGGGGCCAAGTGCCCTTTTAGTTGCTTATGGACTAAGGTAGTAGGTAGGCTTGTGAGATCACTTTTATTAATTAGTTTTTTATGTTGTACTTTGGTTTTGAATCACCTGTGCTAACGCTAAAAAAATTTAAAACCGAAAAATACTTATAGTTTTTTATATTGTACTTTTGTTACAAGCGAGCACGTGAAAATGCTCGCAACACAAAAGCCTACTCCCCCGGCATAATTGATCCCAAATGTTTTGCCCAGGCCATACACCATAACCTCGCATCTTATATAATTTTTTGAACTAGGTTGGCATGGTAGAGATCTTCCGAAAGATCCTCGCGTTCCGTTCGTTCCAAACCTCCTAGGAGACTAACATGATGAGGGACGCCAACGATTTCCTTCTAGTGCCATTCATGTATATGACCAAGTTCCACCATTCCTCAACGGAGTTGCAAGATGTCCAACTTGATGGGTCGATGGAGTGCAGCCCAAGCCAATGAACTACCATGTTCCAAATTCGCATGGTGTAACGGCATTTGAAGAAGAGATGCGCTGCAGATTCGTCCTCCCACTTACAAAGTTGGCAAGGCCCGCAATTTGGCCATCCCCTTCTTTGGAGATGGTCGGCCATCCACACCCGGTCTTGAATGATTAACCACGCCAAAAGCTTGCACTTGGGAGGAGCCCAATTTTTCCAAACCAACTCCGGCATCGGAGAGCGAATAATGCCTTCAAATTGAGCTTCGTACGTCGAGTTTGCCATGTAGGATCCCAAGTTAATGAATTTCCACGTGATATCATCCGCCACTCCCTCCTCAAGGTGGACCTCGCTAGCCAAAGTCCAAAGCCCCACGAATTCGGTGATGTGTTGCGTAGTGAGGCCTACGGAGGTGTTTATTTTGTTGATCCAAAAATCATTGGACATTCCCTCATTGAGAGTAAACTTTTTTCGAGTGGATAGTTTGAAGATGGATGGCGCAATATCCTTTGGTTTTTTTCCCATGTGATGTACAATAGAACTTTCCTGTTGAATCACTTGTCATGTCCACTAGGCCGTTCGCTTTTCCATGGCTATCAAATTTGGAAGGTATCGAACATTAGGCGCCAGATGTCTTGTTGTACTTGTTACTCGTTAGAATACACCTTTCTTGCCATTGTGATGCGTGCAGCGTGGTACATTTAGGAATTCACTACATCTGGAAGTTACAAATTGACAATTCAGGGGATGCATCCTGTTTTGAGGAGTAAATAGCACTGGAGGTCATAGAACTTGTCCCCAACGTGCAATTAAGTCACACATCTTGTAAAATAGACTAATCGATCACACAAGTTGTCAAATGCGTGCACCGCGGGTCACAATCCGGTTAACCAGACGGTTTTTAACACATCACGCTCGTGTCACGTTCGGTCAACATGGCACTTACAATTTTACAAACCCTCCCTCATGTTTATCTGGCCGGGTTCAGGTGAAATTGTATTTTTTTTGGAGTCTCCAACGGGATCGATTCAATGGTTCGTAGGCCATTTTTTATTTACCTCCTCAAAATTTTACAGGGTTTCTGCATACATTTCAGTCCATATTAACGTTTTTGTTAAAAGTCCCTATTAACCTTACGAGGTACGCTCATGTGACGAGTTTTTAAAAAAAACCGGTCGGTTAAGCAGTTTGTGACCTGCGGTGCATGTGTTTGACAAGTTGTGTGATCGGTTAGTCTATTTTACAAGTTGTGTGACTTAAGTGCATGTGAGAGACAAGTTCTATGACCTCCGGTGCTATTTACTCTGTTTTGAGAGATGCAGAGATGGTGGGTATTCTATAGGACTGAAAGAGGGGCGATTTTGTACAACAGGATACAGATTTAGTAAAATAATACCCCCTCCAATCCATAATAAGTGTCACTGATTTAGTACAAAGTTTTACTAAATCATCGACAATAATTTGCATTCAGTTGAAGTACTGTTCCATGGGTTCATATTCAATTATGCCTTATGGCGTTGGAGGTGGAAAACAGACAATAATAGTGAAAGAGTTTAAGGCCACAGTGGATTCTGACTGGTCACTTCCATGCAACTGGCTACTTCGCAAGCAAATTTTCAGCTTCGTGAGTAATTACCATTCATCTGATCTCAAACAAATTGGAGCATATAGCAGTCACACCTAAGACATCTTTGTACTAGATTCATCTAAGAATCTTGTCTCCTTAAAAAACATAAATTTGGATTCTCAGAAGCTAGAATCCTAGATGTCTCTCAGCTCCTGAAGAATATCTAAACAAGTTTATCTGTTTAAAGGCCTCTTAAGCTTACTATAGATTCCCTAAAAAAAAACTTAGTAGATATAATGTTCAGAAATGTTGTCAACCTACTTTACCAGAGCTTCAAATATACATATCTTGCACACTGGCATTCTACTGCACAGGCATTCTGGGCTAAGACAGATACATCATGAAAGCCTAAGCAAAATTCTGTTGTGATGTTCTATCGTGTCCAAATATTTTGTGGAGAGATCCTGTGAAAACATTTTAATGCTAAAACAGTTCTTTATGGCCCTATGTGTCTATGACCTTAATAATTGAACTGTCCAGGTCAGACATTTTGACAGTTTTATCATGGAGAAAAAAAATGAAACAGTATTTTGCATGAAACTTTTCGTGTTTATTCTGGAGCAGCCTGTTGCTTGAGTTTGGACTCGGTCTGATTATTTATTAGTGAATGTTGCCTTGTGGAACTATTGCTGAGGACTATCGTGCCAGGATGGTCGATTTCCTGAATCAATTGTGGATAGCACATTGTTCTAAAAAGAAAATTTATGATTTTTTTAACTCGATTGAGAAGTATACAGCTGGTTAATTACAGGTAACAATTTCTTTTTTCGTCATTCAGGAGTGCTAGAACACTGTTATTGTTGTTTCGTTCTGTGTTTATGTTTGCGAACTTTGTGATGATGTATCATTATGATGTGTGAACTTTGTGGTGACTGCCATAAAAAGCAGAGGTGGAAGAAATTATCTCCTGTACTGAAGCAACGTCACAAAGACCAAACCTTGCAGCTTTAATGACATTCGAATAGCAGTGATGATTTTTACCTTTGTTGAAATAAATATATGCTAGCCTTCTTTGCTATTTTTCTAGGAGATGTATACCAGCTTCCAATCATGGACTTCTTTTGCGCTTCAGGTACACCTTGGACCGAAGAAGAGCATAGAATGTTTCTGATGGGTCTGCAGAAGCTTGGTAAAGGAGACTGGCGTGGGATATCTCGTAGTTTTGTTGTTTCAAGGACCCCAACTCAGGTGGCCAGCCATGCTCAGAAGTACTTTATTAGACAGACAAACTCGTCAAGACGGAAGAGGAGGTCAAGCTTATTTGACATGGTCCCAGAAATGGTATGCAATTCTTGTCGTATGTAATATGAGGTATCTGTCTTCTTCCCATTTGTTAAACTGCATACTGATATCTGTGTTGTTTTCTTCAACCTGAAGCCAATGGATGAGTCCCCCGATGGCGCTGAAGAGTTTATGCATTCTGATACTCAAGATGAAGCAATAAGTTCAAATAAACTGTCACTGTTTCATATTGGTGAACAGAATGAAGCAGAGTTTGATAAATATCTGCCAACTTTGCAACTAAGGCAGCTTAAGGAATCTGAATTTGCAGGGCCTCCAACAGATTTGGAGATGAACCATGCTGCATCAGCATCATTCAAGGCCGCATCTGCCAACCTGACAATGCCGACGTTCTATCCAGCATTGCTCCCTGTTCCACTTACCCTTTGGGCTCCAAATGTTACTAATGTGGAAGTAGCAGGCACATCCCATGAAATCCTAAAGCCCACTCCTTTGATTGGGAAGGAAGGGGTTAATGCAGATGAGGTTGTGAGTATGTCCAAGCTCAGCATTGGTGAGGGTAGCTCTGGCTCACTGGAACCTTCTGCTCTTTCCCTTCAGCTTACCGGGTCAACAAATACAAGGCAATCAGCTTTTCATGTGAACCCTTCAATCAGTAGAACTGACCTAAGTAATGGAAACAACAGCCCAATTCATGCAGTTTGATGGATCATGGAATGGGCCAGCCTGGTCAAGTCTTACAGATTGTATTACTGGTTCCAATACCCTGTATTGTTGTGTAAGCTCCCGAGCATGTACTTCTGTACTGTAACAGCTTCTAAGCCAATGTATCACAATCTGATGTTTTTGTCATTAATAAAAGTAGAGATACATATGTCAATGAAGATATCCTGATCATTTCCGTCTCGTTAGCCTCGACTATCGTTACCTTTTTGGGTACAACTTCCATGCTATGGAGAAAATGGTTTTGGGTTGGCATTTAAAATCTTTAAGACGGGTGGGTTTACTGATTTTCCTGTGTTTTTAAATTTGGCATCTTGAAACTAAAATGTTGATGAACTGATTTTGTAAGGAACTTGCTGGGTTGTTTAGGAGTGTAATTATCACGCTAGCTTGTATTTATGACACTAGCTTGTAATTATCATGTGATGGCGATCTTGCAGTGTCTCCACAAGAGATAATTTTCGATGGTTAAAATGATCATTTAACAGTATATAGTACTTGTAGAAAGGAGTTGTTCGTTACTTCTGCCGATCAAGAAGACGACATACTCTCATAGAGCAGGTCCTCAACAAAAGAACCGAAACTGAAAGAAAATGCAAGGTAGCTATAGACTTCTTTCAGCGGTGTCATTATTATTTATTGTCCTCATCTTTTTTTCAGTTTGGGTGCCACTGGGCAAGTCTAATGGTTGTGATTCAGATACAACAGATTGTTTTTAGCCTTCTCTGCAGGAACGCTTTTTTGAGGTTGCACATTGTTAGAATAGACAATGTTGAATCGGTTTTGATTTGTTAGAGTTTGTTTTAGAGTCGGTTTAAGTAATCTTGGCCGACAAGTTTTATAACCCCTCAAGCAATATTATTATGCAAGTCAATCAAATTTACATGGTATCCGACAATTAGATCCTAGGGCATGGCGCCGCCACCGACGCCGCCCCCTCCTCCCCTCCCGACTACTTCACCAAAAAGGCCGCCGCCGCCGCTTCTCTGGGTGACGCCGGCCAAACCTCCAACACCTCTCTTGCTCTACACTCTCCTACCCCCCCAACTATCCACTATGCCGATACAATCTCAGATGTTAGCCCCTTTATTCCAATCACTTTAGATCTACCAAAGCATAACTACTACCATTGGCGTCATCTCTTCGAGGTTCATCTCGGTCGGTGCAATCTTCTCAACCACGTCGCCGACCACGCCGTTCCCCGGCCTACCGATCCTCGCTGGGCCAAGGACGACATCGCCATCATCCAATGGATCTACCAGCGGGTGTCCACTGAGATCTTCAATCTCGTGTTTCGCGACGCCACCAGCGCAGCCGCCCTCTGGGTGGCCCTCCGACAGCTCTCCCAAGACAACGTCGACGCCCGCGTCAACACCCTCCACACCGAGCTCCGCAACACCGTCCAAGGTGACTCTCCCGTCGGCGTCTATTGTCAAAAGCTCAAGACGATCGCCGATGAACTCCAAGAGCTCGGCGACCCCGTTGACGACCGTCAACTGATCAACATCCTCCTCGTCGGGCTCGGTGACCGCTTCGAAAAGAAGGCCTCCTTTATTCCCATGATGCGGCCCCGTCCTACCTTCGCCGAGGTCCGATCTATGCTGCAGTGGGCCGACCATGCCCTCGCAAATAAAGAGGCGCGCCATCAAGTTTTTGCCGCGATTCAGCGACCTCCTGCTGCTCCTGCGCCACCTCATTCGTCACCAGTGCAGCCACCTCCGGGGTGGCGCCCTAGTCCGAACTACATGGGCAAAAACCCTACCTTCCGGCCGCCTCGACCACCCATGGCTCCTCCAAGCGGCCCGACGCCTCCAGCCCCAGCACCTCCCGCATCTCCTAGCTGCCGCACGATGCACGACCCATGGGCAGGGCTTGTCCAGGCCTGGCCCATGCCCTGGATCGCGCCCTCTCCGATTGGTGCTCCCTCGGCGTACTCCGGCGCCTGGACGCCAGGCATGCGCCCCCATGCCGGCTCTCCGGGCCTCCTCGGCTCTCGCCCTCCGCACCAAGCCTACATGCATGGTCCGACTTACCAGCAGTACAACGCTCCAGCCCCTCCTTCGACGTCTGCTGGTGCCTACATGCCGATCTACGCGCCATCACCACCTGCTCTACTGCCTGCACCATCGCCGTCCTCTTCCTCATCACCGAGCTGGGACCAAGCGGCGTTTATCCATGCCATGAACCACTTTGCTGCTCAAGGAAACTCAGGTACCGATTGAATTTTCGATTCTGGTGCTTCTAGTCACATGTCTTCTTAAAATAATATGCTGTCAAATTTTTCCTCATCGCCTTTTTCCTCTATAACTCTTGGCAATGGTTCTACTATCCCTATCTCCGGTGTTGGTAATGCACAACTTCTCTCACCCACAAAACCTCTCCTCCTTCGTAATATTCTTGTTGCACCCGATCTTATTAAAAATTTAATCTCCGTTCGACAATTCACTCGTGACAATCCTGTTTCTCTCAAATTTGACTCCTTTGGTGTTTCTGTGAAGGATTTTCTAACCAAGGCAGAGATCGCTCGCTTCAATAGTGATGGAGATCTCTACTTCCTCCACGGTGTTCCCACGACCACTCAACCCTCATCCATGGTTGCTTCGGTCGAGCTTTGGCATCAACGTCTAGGCCACCCTAATAAAATCATCTTAGATTCTCTCCTTAGTGATTTCTCTATTCCTTGTAATCGTGATACTCATAATCCTCTAGTTTGTGAATCTTGTCAACAAGGAAAACATGTGCGTTTTCCGTTCAATTCTTCTACTTCTTCTAGTACTTTTCCCTTTGAATTATTACATTGTGATTTATGGACGTCACCTATTGAGAGTATTTCTGGTTTTAAGTACTATCTTGTGATCTTGGATGATTTCACTCATTATGCATGGACTTTTCCTTTACGCAAAAAATCTGATGTGCACACAATCTTTCTCAATTTTCAACGCTATGTTGCAACTCACTTCTTTCTCCCCATTCGGTTCATCCAATGTGATAATGGCAAAGAATTTGACAACAACCAAAATCGTAATTTCTTTCTCCACCATGGCATTCTCCTCCGTTTTTCCTGCCCCTACACTTCCCCTCAAAACGTCAAAGCTGAGAGATCTCTCCGCACTATCAACGACATAATTCGAACCCTTCTTATATAAGCTTCTATGTTCCCACGTTTTTGGGCTAAAGCTCTCCGCACAACCACATATCTCCTCAACATTCGTTCCTCCCAACTTAACCCACAAACCACGCCATATTACTCTCTCTTTCTATGTCATCCCAATTATCCTGAACTTCAAGTATTCGGTTGTCTTTGTTTTCCAAATACCTATGTCACTTCACCTCATAAACTAGCCCCTAGATCCCTACCCTGCGTTTTACTAGGTTATTCCGATGAGCACAAATGTTATAGATGTTTTGACCCAGTTTCTGGTCGTATTCATATCTCTCGTCATGTTACTTTTGTTGAACACTCTTTCCCTTTTGCCACACATACATCTCCCCATGATTCCGTCTCCACCGATCCCTCTCCCTCGACTCGTTCCGCTACACCACCTAATCCCCTACACATTCCAATATTCCATACAGACCCCCCTACGCCCGAACCTACATCCGTTGCGCCGGGCGTTTCGCTCACTTCTCCTACCGCGCGCTCTGCTGAGCCCTCACGGCAGCCTGCCGTGCAACCTGCCATCGCCCCACCCTCTACACCCACGACACATTCTCCTGCCGCGTTGCAAACCTCATCTGATGCATCACCCAACCCCACTGTCACGCCTCCCTCTTTGGCACCCACTTCTGAGCATGATCTGTATCCTTCCCCACAATTACCTTCCTATGCTATTCCTATTCCAGCACCCACCAATGATCATACTATGCGTACCCGCGGTAAATCTGGCTTTCGTCTACCCTCCAAACGTCTTAATTTCTTATCTCAACCCAACCTTTCTCCCATCCCAAAATCCTACAAATCCGCTCTTCTCGATCACAACTGGTCCGCTGCTATGAAAGAAGAATACCATGCTTTGGTTACCAATGATACATGGCAGCTAGTTCCTCGTCCTTCTAATTCAAGCATTGTTTCTGGTAAATGGGTCTTTCGTCAAAAATTTCACTCCGATGGTACTCTCTCTCGCTACAAAGCCCGCTGGGTATGCTGTGGCTATTCTCAACAACAAGGAATTGACTATGATGAAACCTTTTCTCCTGTTGTCAAACCCAAGCACAATTCGCACCATTCTTAGCATTGTCGTTTCCTCTTCTTGTCCTATTCATCAACTCGATGTAAAAAATGCCTTTCTTCATGGTTCTCTTCAAGAAACTGTCTACTGTCAACAACCTTTAGGTTTCGAAGATCCTAGTTCACCCAATCATGTATGTCTTCTCAAAAAGTCTCTCTATGGCCTGAAGCAAGCACCTCGTGCGTGGTTTCAGCGCTTTTCTACATTCATCCAAACTATAGGGTTTATTCCTTCTCTCTCCGACACATCTCTCTTTGCCTATCAATCAAATAATAACATTGCCTATCTCCTCCTTTACGTTGATGACATTATTCTCATAGCCTCCATCCAAACTTTTCTCAACTCTATCATCTCTAGTCTTCAACATGAATTCTCTATGACTGATCTAGGTATGCTTCATCATTTTTTGGGCATTGCTGTAACTCGTGATTCTTCTGGCCTTTTTCTTTCTCAACGGCAATACACTCTCGATCTTCTCTCTCGTGCTGGCATGACGGACTGCCAACCATCCCGCACCCCCATCGACACCACTTCTAAATTTTCTTCTACCGGCGAATCATTCTCCGATCCCACTCTATATCGAAGTCTCGCAGGAGCACTTCAATATCTCACTCTTACACATCCCGAAATTTCCTATGTTGTTCAACAAGCATGCCTTTTCATGCATGATCCACGCCTTCCTCATTACAATCTAGTTAAAAGAATTCTTCGATATCTCAAAGGAACTCTTGATCATTGTCTTCATATTAATTCTTCTTCCCCAACAACTTTGACAGCATATTTCGATGCAGATTGTGCTGGATGTCCTGAGACTCGTCGCTCCACATCTGGTTACTTTGTTTTTCTTGGCAATAATTTGATTTCTTGGTCTTCTAAGCGTCGGCTAACGGTTTCTCGTTCGTCTGTTGAGGCTGAGTACCGCGCGGTTGCACATGCGGTTGCAGAAACAGCATGGTTGCGTCAACTTCTTGCCGAGCTTTATCGCCCAATTCAGCAGGCTACCATTGTGTATTGTGATAATATCTCTGCAGTGTATATGGCGGGCAACCCAGTTCAGCATCGGAGAACAAAACATATTGAAATAGACATACATTTTGTTCGCGAGAAGGTTGCTCTTGGACAAGTTCGTGTTCTTTATATTCTAACCACAGCGCAATTCACCAAGGGGCTTGCTACTGCACCTTTCATTGACATACGATCCAGTCTCAACGTCGTTGTGCTCGCCGATGAGACTGCAGGGGGATGTTAGACTAGACAATGTTGACTCGGTTTTGATTTGTTAGAGTTTGTTTTAGAGTCGGTTTAAGTAATCTTGGCTGACAAGTTTTGTAATCCCATATATACTCTGTACCCCTCAAGCAATATTATTATGCAAGTCAATCAAATTTACACACATGTCCAATGTCTGGAGCCACTGTTTATGTGCAATTGTGTTCTCTGGTTTTATGTGTTGTTGTTTACTTTGATCCTTAATGATTTCTCTTGGTATCTGCACTTAATCCTCAAGCAATGGAGCTTTGCTTAATTCCATCTTGGTGTGGATGCCGCAGCTCAGCAAAACTTTTAGAAACTTGTTTTTAGAGCACCAGGCCCAAATTTATCGCCGGATGGAGTAAATAGCTCCAGATAAGTGTTTTGTGGGACCTGGAAAATACGGTTTTCTAGACGTGTTCCCAACGCTTGTGCTTCCGATTCTCGTCCCGCCGGACGCGTGTTTCCCAGCGCTCCCCGCATCTGGTCTTGCACCGTCGGCTTAGCCACGAGCTCCTCCAGCCGCTCCGCGCTCTCGCCCAGTCGGCCATGTGTCTCCCAGGGCGCTTGCTGCTGCAAGGAGTCGACAGCATGGGGTCGCCACTGTTAGTTTGATCTCCATCCCGACTAGGTCCAACGCCCCATCGGCCCCTAGATCCCACGTCCTGATCGGGGGCGTCCAATCAAGCCATGGTTGGTGGGCCCCTGTGGCAGCGCTATATAAAGAAGATGAGGCCGGAGCACACAACACAAGGTTAGCGCTAGTCTCCATATTGTAATTGACAACAAAATTGTTAAACTTTTGAGGCAGTAATGCCATGACCAGTGGACAAACATTCTTGTCTCCACGGCGATAAGAATGTGCATTTTAAGAAAGATTGTCCTGTTTTTCTAAAGGAACTAATGGCAAAAAAATGTAACAACATTGTTTCTTTGTAAATGAATCCCTGTATACACAGTTTTTGAAATCTACTTGGTGGATTAACTCAGGTGCAACTGTTCATGTTGCAAATTCTTTACAGAGATTCCATTCAACATGGACAACGAAAAGAAGCAAAAGATGCATTGAAGTCGCAAATGGAGTCCAAGCGAACGTTGAAGTTATTGGCGACATCTCCTTGCAGCTTGATGATGGATCGACGATCCTGCTTACAGATGTCTTATATGTTCCTTCTTTACATAGGATTTTAAAAAGTGTATCACGCTTGGACAAAGTAAACTATGAGTGTCATTTTGGACATGGCCAGTGTGCCATTTGGTGTAATAAAGATTGTGTGGGTGTTGCTTTCCTTTACAATGAGCTTTATTTATTATCCACTCGTAAAAAAGTATATTATGTGTGTAATGTGAATGAGCATGTTTCCGCATCGGATAAAGATCAAAAGAAAAGAAAGAGAACTCGTAACTCATCGAAATTATGACACTGTCGTTTGGGCCATATTTCGAGGCGGAGAATAAAAAGACTAGTTAAAAACGATATTCTTCCTCCACTAGACTTCAACAACATAGATCAATGCATCGATTGCGTTAAAGGAAAGTATGTAAAATAAATCAAAAAGGATGCAAAACGAAGCATCAAAACACTAAAAATTATTCACACGGACATATGTGGACCGTTTCCAGTGAAAAGTGTGGATGATTATGAATCGTTTATAACATTCACGGATGATTACTCCTGTTATGGTTATATTTATGCAACTAAAGAAAGATCGGAAGCATTGGATAAATTTTAAATACTCAAAACTGAAGTTGAGAATTAGCATAGTAAAACAATAAAGATAGTAAGGTCCGATCGTGGAGGGGAGTACTATGGTCGACACACCCCATATGGCCAAGTCCCTGAACCTTTTGAAAGGTTCTTATAGGATACTGGCATAGTGGCCCAATATTCGATGTCGGGCGAGCCTCAGCACAATGAAGTAGCTGAAAGGCGTAACCGTACCTTATGGATATGGTGCACATCATGATGAGTTACTCCACCTTGCCATTAGGATTATAGATGAATACATTAAAAATCACCATTCATATTCTTAATAGAGTAACAAGCAAGTCGGTGCCCAAAATACCGTATGAGTTATGGACAGGAAAATTTACCTTGCTACACCACCTAAGGGTGTGGGGGAGCCCAGGTGAGGCCAAAGTATTTAATCCAATATTGCAAAGTTTGACCCTAAAATAGTCAATTAACATTTTATTGGCTATCCTGAAAAGTCAAAAGGTTTTCGCTACTACTGTTTAGACAAATACACAAAGTTTGTACAAACAAGACATGTTGTCTTCTTAGAGGACGTGATGAGTCCACAATTTACGCTTTTTTACCTATTGTTTTTGCATAAATAGAGTAGGGATTTTTGTATTTCACGGTGTTCGCCTGCATCTTTTTGTCTTTATTTCAACAGGTTCCAAATTTATTAAGTATATTGTGAACATATCAATTAGAGCTGTCATATTATACTATAATATAACATTTTTAAGTGATAAAAGTCATTTTATGGATTTACCTTCGGTTCTAGGAAAATACCAATCAAGGAGAGGCATCCAGTGCCGGTAATGACCTGCGGTATGGACAGGGCCCGTCCATACCGTCCGCCCGTACCATGCTCCATCGGACCGCCTCGTCAAATACTTTCCCCTAGCAAAGACGGCAGGAGATCCGGCATTCACAGCCACCAGAAACCACAAAAAACCACATCTGAAAGGGATCTGAACGAGGAACTTGGCTGGGGAGAAATCCCTGCTGATCCACGGATCATTGGAGGACAACGCATAGTGGCCCAGTATTCGATGTCGGGCGAGCCTTAGCAAAATGGAGTAGCTGAAAGGCATAACCGTACCCTTATGGATATGGTGTGCAACATGATTTAGTTACTCCATCTTGCCATTGGGATTATGGATGAAGACGTTAAAAACCGTCATTCATATTATCAATAGAGTACCAAGCAAGTTGATGCCCAAAACACCGTATGAGTTATGGACAGGAAGAATTCCCTCGCTACAACACCTAAGTGTGTGGGGGAGCCTAGCTAAGGCCAAAGTATTTAATCCAAATATTGCAAAGCTTGACCCTAAAGTAGTCAGTTGCCATTTCATTGGCTATCCTGAAAAGTCAAAATGTTTTCGCTTCTACTGTCCAGACAGATACACAAAGTTGTAGAAATAAGACATGTTGTCTTCTTAGAGGACGAAATGATGAGGGGGAGCATGGTAGCTCAGAAAATTGATCTTGAGGAGAAGAGGGTGCATGCACCTAATCCGATGATTCAAGAGCCATTTTTCTTGCTACCTATTGTTCCTACATTGACAACCCCAGAGGTTGTGGTGCAAGCACCTGTTGCAACTCTACCCATGACAACAACGAGTGAGGATCCAGAATATGTCTGTCAGAAGTCGACTGAACCCACTGTTGAGAATGAAAGGGAGCATCAACAGACACCTCCATAAGATACGCCACATGTTGAGACACATGATGTGCCAGTAAATGAGACCCGTAGAAGGTCTCAAAGAGTTAAAAGATGAACAATTTCTACTGATTATAAAGTTTATAACATAGAAAGAGTTCAAAAAAAGAATGATCCTACTTCATTTGAAGAATCCATGAGTATCCCTCACTCATCGAAGTGGCTAGAGGCCATGGAAGATAAGATGAGATCGATGAGTTCCAATGAAGTTTGGGACTTAGAGGAAATTCCCAAAGGATCCAAACCAGTAGGCTGTAAAGGGTCTACAAAACAAAGTATAACTCTAGAGGGAATGTGAATAAGTACAAAGCACGGCTTGTGGCAAAATGATTTACACAAAGAGAAGCAGTAGATCACAATGAGACTTTTTATCCATACTCATGTAAGGATTCCTTTAGAATCATAATGTCTAGTTGCACATTTTGATTTAGAGCTGCATCAAATAGATGTAAAGAAGGTATTTATAAACAGGGATTTAGAAGAAAGAGTCTACATGAAACAACCCAAGGGTTTTTTCATGGGAAACATGGGATACCGCCTAAGGAAATCCATTTATGGATTAAAGCAAGCTTCTAGGCATTGGTATCTAAAGTTTAATGAGACCATTAAGAAATTTGGATTTAAATAGAATGTTAAGGACAACTGCGTTTACGCAAAGTTTAGTGGGAGATATATTTTCCTAATTCTGTATGTGGATGATATCTTGCTTGCTATCAACGATGTTAGTCTACTACTAGAAACAAAGAAGTTTTTGTCCTCAAACTTCGATATGAAAGATCTTGGTGAAGCTTCGTATGTTTTGGACATAGAAATTTACCGAGATAGAACAAATGGGGTTCTAGGACTATCGCAGAAGGCATACCTAGAGAAGATTCTAAAGAAATACAATATGCATGCGTGAAATACCACACCTGCTCCTATAGTCAAGGGTGACAGTTTTGAAAATTTCAATGTCCCAAGAGTCAATATGAGATCAATCAAATGAAAGCAGTACCATATGCTTCGTCCATTGGAAGCTTATAGTATACACAAGTGTGCACTGACCCTGACTTAGCTTTTATCACCGGGGTACTGGGTAGATATTAAGAGAATCCAGGCAAAGAGCACTGGAAGATGGTAAAGAAAGCTTTGCGTTATGGGCAAGGCACAAAAGACCTCATGCTAACATATAGAAGGTCTGATTCCTTAAAGATAAGAGGGTATTCAGATGCTAATTTTTTGGGATAAGGAGATGATATAAAATCCATGACATGATACGTCTTCACTCTCGCGGGAGGGAATATTTCGTGGAGAAGATCCAAACAGTCAATAGTTGCACCATCCACGATGTATGCAAAATTTATATCATGTTATGAGGCTACGGGGCAGGCGATATGGTTAAAGAAATTTATACCCGACTTGAAAGTAGTAGCTTGCATAGACAAGCCACTAAAGATGTACCGTGACAACAAGCCCACAGTATTTTATGCTCACAACAACAAGTCGATTAATGCTTCCAAACCAATAGAGATAAAGTATTATGTTGTGAAAGATAAGATCCAGGATCACACTATAATACTCGAGCATATAAGGACAAAGGATATGCTTGCGGATCCGGTAAGGAAAGTCTTACCACCCAATGTGTTAAAGGAGCACTTAGTCGTCATGGGTTTAAGGGAAAGCTATGATTCCTGGATCATAAGAGGCCCAAAAAGGAACATAGTTTGTTTTCAAAACAGAGAGGTATATTGTAGCTGTCTGATTCTATCGTCAATCGAGTTGTGATGATGAAACATGTTCTGTATACCGAACCATGATGAAACGAGTAAAGTATAAAGAATAAAGTTAAAAATAAAGTTGAGATCAAGGGGAGAATGTTAGTTTTATCTCCACCCCGACTGGGCCCAACGGCACCTGGATCCCGCGCCCTGATCGGGGCGCCCAACCAAGCCATGGTTGTTGGGCCCCTATGGTAGCGCTTGATACATCGAAAACGTATCTATAATTTTTGATGTTCCATGCTTGTTTAGTATATACTTTGGTTTGTTTTGTCTACACTTTGAGGTATTTTTATACATTTTCTGGGACTAACCTATTAACAAGATGCCACAGTGCCAGTTGCCTATTTTCTGCTGTTTTTGGTTTCACAAAAGCTAGTAAAGAAATATTCTCGGAATTGTACGGGACGAAATCCAAAGCGAATATTTCATCGAGGAGAACACGGAGTCTAGAGGAGAGACGTAGGAGAGCCACGAGGTGGCCACACCCCCCAGGCGTGGGCCCACCCTGGGCCGCGCCTAGGAAGGGTGTGGGCCCCTCGCCGCCCTCTTGCCTCGCCTCTTTGCCTATAAGAAGCCCCCGATACCAAAACCCTAAGTACCCAATCACATCTCCACGAAACAGTCCGTAGCCGCCGCCACCATCGTCCCTAGATCGGCGGGGATCTGAAGCTCTTCCCGACACCCCACCAAAGGGGATAGATCATCTCGGAGGCCTTCTTCATCTCCATGCCAGCCTCCGGTATGATGCGTGAGTAGTTCCATCTTGGACTATGGGTCCATACAGTAGCTAGATGGTTGTTTCTCCACCTTTGTGGTATCATGTTTAGATCTTGTGAGCTCCGTTCATGATCAAGATCATCTATTTGTAATCATACATGTTGTGTTTGCGGGGATTCGATGGATATTGAGATTACTATGTTAGATTGATTATTGATTCTATCATGTCTTTGTGATTATTGATTCTATAACGTCTGTGTTGTTTGAGATCTTGCATGCTCTCTGTTTCTAGTAGCTATCTTTGCCAAGTAGATGCTAGTGACTCCAAGAGGGAGTATTTATGCTCGATAGTGGGTTCATGCGTCTATTGAATCTGGGGAAGTAACAAGAATCTCTAAGGTTGTAGATGTGTTGTTTCCACTAGGGAGAAAACAACGATCTTTTGTTCATGGAACAATTATATTGTTTACTTTACACACATTGCTTAAAGCAGTTATCCGTTGCTTGCAACTTAATACTGGAGGGGGTTCAGATGATAAGCTGAAGGTGGATTACTAGTCATAGATGCAGTTAGATGGCGTTCTATGTATATTGTTGTAAAGCCCAATAAAATCTCATAGGATTATGAATGTCTAGTATTGCATTGGTATGCCTTGCTCAGTCCTGTCAATTTCCCTGTTGTAATTTTTTTACCCAGCATGTTATGTTATCTACCTTAAGGAGAACACCTCTAGTGAACTGTGGACCCCGGTGTGGCGCCCCGCAAAACCACTACTAGAAAATTGCGTTGAATTTTGTGCATTGCATCATCATAACATCATCATACACATATTTGTTTCAAACTATTTTGCTAAGAACCCTATTTTTGTTTTCTATATTAATTCCCTCCCTTTTATTTCAAATTAACACCGGTGCTTCCGGATATCTCAGTTGTCTAAACACAATTTGCAAATGGCTTTTAAATTAAATTATAAAACCCTAGTCAAATGTCTAAACCTAAATCTATTCCCACCCAAACCTATCCTACCCACCAATCCCAGCTTGCCATCTCACCCTCTCCCCCAATTCCTACCCACCTTGCCACCTCACCAATCCTCTTCTTTTCCCTCCACTCCCTCTCTCACCTAGCCCTCACCTACCCTCTCCTTCCAACTGGCCCCACCAGCCCCTCCCTCTCTCTCTCCCCCTGGCCCCGCAGCCCGCCTCACCTCCCTCCCCTCCACCTCACCCGTCGGACCCACCCCCACACAGCACACACGCAGCCCACCCCAACCCCCACTGCCACCGCGGGCCCACCCCGCCGACGCGTCCCCCATGCGTGGCCTGTCCCCCACCACACGCGTCTTCCTCCTCTCCTCTCTTCCCCGTCTCTCCTCCCCCCGAGCCGCGTCTCCCACCTCGCCTCCCCGCCTCCTCCCTCCGCCTCACTGCCCTTGCCGCTCGCCTCAGCTGGCTCCCCTCCCCACCTCTCTCTTACTGCCGTCGTGGCCTCCTCGAGCTCGCCTCTCCACGGCCGCGTTGCGCCTCTCCTCCTCCTCCTCCCGCCTCGCCACCGGAGGCCTCTCCCCGCGCTGCCCTGCCTCGTCCTCAGTCGGCCGCCCTGTTGGACCACCTCCTCCCGCCTCGCCGGACCGCCTCACCGCCGCCTCCGCCATTGTTTTCCTCTCTGCTGGGCGCCTCTCCGCAGAGCTCCTCCGACCGCCTCCTCAACCTCGGCTCCGCCCGCAGCGGCTGCCCGCCCAAGCCGCTCGTGCCCGGCCTCGCCTCGCCTCCCGGCAGCAAGCTGGCTGCGTTCAACCGCCCGGCGCTGGGCCTCCCCATGCTCAACCCCCTCGCGAGCACCCTCTCCGGCGACCCCCACCCCGCGTGCTGCAATCTCCCGGCCCCGATGACCCCTGTCGTGTCTCGAAGATGGCGCGACTGATGGTTTCCAAGCCCGCCTCGATAGCAAGACGAACCGAAAAACGGCGAAGACGACCCGAAGACCCCGTACCCAAAGGCCTTCGACAAGAAACGCCAAGATCTCCTTCCAGGAGGATGCCAAGTTCGCCCACATGAAGATCAAAACCGATCCCGGCGGAACTGAACCGGACCCCGTCGAATCCCCCAAGATCGTCTCTCGGACGCCAAGTGCTTCGGCCCAGAAAAACCGATGACCCGACCAAGATCCGAAGACCGAACCCGACCCGCCAAGTTCTTCAATCAGATCCGAGGACACCGAGACCCCGGTGCGACAAGTACTTCGTCCCGAACGCCATGACCGTCGACATGACCCGAAGACCACGGATGCGCCAAGATCTACCTCAGTTATCCGAGAACGATACCGCCGAGACCGAACCCCAGATCCAAACCCTGTCGAACCCCGAACCCCGGAACCCCAAGTTCGTCGAGACCCCCTAATGTGTGAACCCCTTTCCGAAACCCTATTTTATAATATAATACGACTTGTCGCATATTAATTGTTCATCTCACATGCATCTTGTGTGGTTTGGGGGACTTATGCCGATTCACCTTATAATTAAATATGGAGTCTATATGCGGGATATCTTTGCCTTATTCCGGACTCCATTTAAACTTGTGTAGCGAACCGGTAACTTATTTTGCCATGTTAAGACAACATTTAAATTGCGGGGTAGTTAAACAACTTGAACCATTTAATTAAATGTCGGGACCCTTGTTCCACTTAATATGACCTAATTGCATCGCATCCTTTACCATGCCATACATCATACATGCATCATGCCCGATCTTCTGTCGTAGTATTAAATAGTGCATCCGGTGTTTCTTCTAGTGTTTTGGTTCTTCGCGGATAAGGCCGTTGAGTTGATGCGAGTGACGACCCGATCTTCGGTTGTGCCTTCGGCAATGTTTTCAGGCGAGCATCTCCCCCTTTCTACCTATCTTACTTTATAGTATTTATTCCCTCCTGTTGATCTATTGCTATCTGTGTTGCGATGCTCTAGTTTCGTACCCTTGATATCCCTTGCAGCCTTATATTGCCGTGGACACACCCTATTACCTGTTGTTTGGTAGATAGTTGGACTTGCGCGTCGTAGTCGCTTGCTCAAGTGCTGTTGCGTGTCGAAAAGTGCCACAGTTGTTGGTGTATTGCCGCATGTTGATGTTGGAGATGATCATGGCTTTACTTATCGTTCACTTTAATTCCTGTTTAACAACTAAAATTGAAGTAAGTAAGCAGAGGCACAGGTGGGCAATAGATGTTATTTGGTTGTTAACCGTCCACTTATGTCCCGTAGGACCCCGAGTACTTGATACCTGTTCCTTGAATTTTCGCGCTATCCACATCCGGGAGGCTTATGGGACCCCCCTGAGCCAGAGCTTGATTCAGTCTTATTTCTTGGGGCCACAAACTAGTTTGAGGTTTTATTACTATCATGTACTTATGCCATGCCTTACTGCTTTATTACGATTGTGCGAGGAGCACCCTGTACTGTTTAGGATCGTGGCACGATTCCGCGGTGTCGACAAGCCCAGTTTTGGGTTCCCAGTCGTTCACAGCCGTCCCCACAACCTTGAGTCCGTCTCGGAGCCGGCCGGCTTTGTTGCGGGTCTACTTTAAGGGGTGGCCCCCGAAAATATTTCTGAATCCTGTGATTGCTTTGTCGTGAAGGCCTCGTTGGGTTTTGATTTGGTTTTTCCGAGGTTGATCGAGTGTGTGTTGCTATTTGTGCACCCGGGGTAAAACTTTCGAAAGTCGTGTCATGGTTATGGACGACTTGGAGCACGCGATATCTCGATCATAGACAACTATAACTAAAGTAGTGCTATAAATTGACTTTATAATGACTAGTAAGCAGCTTCACTATAATGGAATGGCTAAATAAAACTGCCAACAATTGCTTGTTTGGGTGTAAACTGCGTTGTACTGACTAGTAAGTATTGCAACTACAACGGAATGGCTAAATAAAAGTACCAACAACTGCTGGGTTTTGGGATATCTCATGCTAATTGTATTTGACTAGTAAGTGTCGCAACTACAACGGAATGGTTAACTAAAAGTGCCCACTGCTTATTTTATCAGGACGATTATCTATACTTGACTAGTAATTGCTGCAACGATAACTGAATAAATAAAACTGCCAACGGTGTGAGTTCCTCGGTTGACTTCCTCGTTTGGTCTCGAGGGGGAAACACCAGGATGGGTTTGTCTGATGGTAGAATCATGTTGGTTCCGAATAGGTCTTTCTTATCCCTCTCTGATAGCCGCCAGTTGTATCGAGTCTCTATAGGTTGTTTAGTGCATCTTGCTGCGCCGATCCACCATACCTATGTAGGCGAGACCGCCGAATTCTAGCCTCGCCGTGTCTTGGCCTCGATCGACGCCTCTTTTTCCTTTGCCCTTTTGTCGGCACCCTTTTTGTTTAAGCAGGTTTTGAGATCGACGTCGTTAGCGGGGTTACCCTTCCGGCTGGGCAGGGTTATGGACGCCATTGGTTATTCTTCAGGGCTCTTAGCCCCATTTGCATCTTGTCCGTAGTCGGACGCTCTATCATTTTCAAGGTGATTTGGATCTTTGTATATTATATCTGTATTCTTGACTCATTGAGTCGCTGTTGTATATATATCTGTTCTGTGGGTCCCATCGAGAACTGTTGTGTAATGTTATTACTTCGTTTTCCACCCGCACGAAAGTGCCTGGTGGGCACCTTTGAATCGTTTCTATGCGGGTTTGGCGGGTTTCACTAAAACTTGCATAGGGCCGAATCTGAGGGTGTTACACCCGGTCCAATCTTTACCATTGATACATCCTCCACTGTTACTGTTTACTTTCTGCAAGCATCTATTACCTTCCACGCCATACGTTTAATCCTTTGTTTTTAGCAAACCAGTGAGATTGACAACCTCACTGTAATTTGGGGCAAAGTCTTGAGTTTGTGTTGTGCAGGATTCTCAGTTGTTAGCAACAACTTGGGAGTTTTTTCCTTGCTCCTACTGGTTCGATAACCTTGGTTTCATATTGAGGGAAGACTTATTGTTGTGCTCAACATACCTTCCTCTTGGGGTTTCCCAATGAAGCTCTACAGTGATCTGAGCCGCATCAAGACGTTTTCTGGTGCCGTTGCCGGGGAGTTAAGGACAACTTTATGATACGTCCAATTTGCATCACCATTATATATCATAATTTGTCTCTATTCACTGATATATTTCATATTAATAGGTGTTACTTATGTCTTTTCATCTGTTTTTGCATGTTGGATGATTCTTGGAGGATGGACTGCCGGAGTCAGGATTCTGATGGAAAGAGGTGTTTTGATGCAATTTCACGAAGATCAGAAAATACCAGAAAAATTATGGAAAATCATATTTTCCCAGAAGACGAAGAAAGCTAGAAAGGGAGGCAGAGATGGGCCACAGGGGCCCCACACCCCCAGGCGCGGGCCACCCCCTGGTCGCGCCTACAGGGGGTGTGGCCCACCTGGCCCACCTCTGGATCCGCCCTCTCTCCTATATTTTCACCTCAGAATCCTAATACACAGGGAGCAACCACACAAAGATTACGCCACCTCTACAGGGCAGAAAACACCGAGAGAGAAAGAGCTCTCCGACAGATAGATTTCTGCCAGGGAAATTCCTTCCCGGAGAGGGGAGATCGTCGCCATCAACACCATCGTCAAGCTAGACTTCATCGGGATCATCATCATCATCCACACCATCATCTCCACCAGCACCATCATCACCACTCCATCCCGTTGTAACAATTGTGTTGAATATTTGCATAGTTCTTATGGGAAACTTTCCCGGTGTTGATTACTATTGTAGTTGATGCTTGTGAGTGGAACCATTGGATTATTGTTTATGTTCAGATTGTTATCCATCACCATATGATATTTGATCTTGATCCATATGATGTCTTGTGAGTAGTTCGTTTAGTTTTTGAAGACATGGGAGAATTCATGTTGTTAGTAGTGTATTTGTGTTGATATATTATTCAATGGTTTAGTATTTAAGTTGTGGTGCTATTCTTCTAGTGGTGTCATGTGAACGTCGACTACATGATACTTCACCATTTATGGGCCTAGGGGAATGCATTGTGTATTTGGCTACTAATTGTGGGGTTGCCAGAGTGACAGAAACCTGAACCCCCGTTAGGACACCATTGCACAAGGGAGTGTAGGATCTCAGAGTTTAAGGCTGTAGTTAGGTTTATATCTTAGCTTCTTTACTGTAGTTACGGATGCTTGCAAGGGGTTTAATCACAATTATGTATTAGTACAAGTAAGGCCGGTACTGAAATGGATCGTATGGGCACCTAGAGGGGGGATGAATAGGTGCTACTCAATTTTTAGTTCTTTTTCAGTTTTAGGCTTGACACAAAGTAAATTCTCTAGATATGCAACTACGAGAATTTCCATATATGCAAACCTAGCTACTAAGCACGTAAAGAGAGGTGTGAGGAAACCGTAGTGGAGCACACGGAGACACAGAGATTTGTTTTACCGCAGTTCCTTCCTTGTTAAGGGAAGTACATCTGCGTTGGAGGGGTGGCGATGGATCTCGCCACGAAAGGCCTGATCCACCTTCTCCACTATTGGTACCCTTCGAGGCGGGAACCTATGCCTTTACAACTCTACCGGGGCACACACCCACAACTGAATTGGGGGCTACCGTAATGACAACAAGCTGTCACAAGAACAAGGATTATCAATATAATCAAAAGCAAGGATCTAGATATTTGCAAGAAATACTAGATTGGAGATTCTCCAAATGAATGGAGAGGAGATGAAGCACTTGATTGTAGTTTTTGAAGATCGATATCTCCTCCTTCGATTCCCAAAGGAACGGGACCTTTTGGTGGATGAAGGTGGAGCTCTCTTGTATGAAGCTTGACGAACAGATCTTGACTTTTTCAAATGAACCAAGCGTTCTGGCAGGAGGGGGAAGGCTGGCTTAAATACCCCTGCCCGGATCTGGCCGTTGGTGAAGTTTGGGGGCGGATTATCTGCCCCCCCCACTAGGGGCGGACTATCCGCCCAGGGGGAAAAATCCGCCCCCTGGACGGAAAGTCTGGGGAAAAATTCGCCCCCTCTCTGATGGTGGCGCCGGTCTTGTCTTGGTGAAAATCCCCGAGGGGAGGATTATACGCCCCCCTCAAAGGGTGCACTATCCGCCCCTGGGGAAAATCCGCCCCAGAGACGAAGAGTCCGGGGGAAACTCCGCCCGCCTCTGAGCGACGCGCCTTGGCAACCTTGGATACAAAAACATGGGGGGCGGACTATCCGGCCCTGGAGGGGCGGATTATCCGGCCAAGCCAGAAAATCCGTCAGATACTCCGCCCCCATACTGGGGGTTGCGCCCTTCTGAGATTGGGGAGGGGCGGATTATCCGCCCCAAAAGCAGTTTCATTTTTCCTTTTCAAGGTATATATCTGCAGCACTTCAACACACATTAAATAATCCTTAATATTGTTATCTAACACATAAAACACTAGGGATTATGAAATGTTCTTTCAATCTCCCCCTTTTTGGTGTTAGATGACAATACTAGGATTTGCAATGAAACCTACTAACAACACCTAAAGGAAATGAAAGAGGCTCCCCCTAAATGTGTGCATATTTATAATTTGCATTTGAATACAAATGCACACACTAAAGAGCAAGCCAATTTCATAACAAAGACAATTAAAACAAGGTGAGTTAGGTAACAAAGTCATACCACCGGGATGTGAAAATAGCCAAAGTGAATAGAGAGGCCAGCGAAGGTACCAACAATGCCATTAGGTGTCAGACAGGGAGCAAGCACAGTGTCCTTGGATGGCCTGAGCAAAGAAATGATGCGGTGGCCAGAAGTTGTGTCACGCCCATGGAAAGAATACCCAAGGACCTGACCAAAGGTGCGAAAGTTAGACTGAATCATTGATGTCCCAGTCATCCACTTCATGGTGTGAAGCTCATCTCCGCAGATCACAAGTGTTGAGAAAAACTGCTTCACCACCGAGGAGTCATAGTGACACTGTAGAGTCATAAGGTGATGAAGCCCCATCTTATTAGTCACATACAAAGCTTCACGGAGTCTTGCCTTGGTTTGGGCCTCAGTCATATTCAGAGGATGCATAGGGCGAATCTTGAGAGGAACATAGACATCATCATGAATAGACCTAAAGTGAGAGCACCAAAACATGGAATCCTCTAGAGAACCATCACTGTCAGCATCTGCACAGTAATCGGTTTGGCGAATGGATGAGTACTCAATGATGTCCATGGCCTTGTAGTTGGGTCGGGACTGCTTGCCCTTGCCCTTGCGAGATGCAACCCTCTTTGCTTTCTCTGCTGCCTCAGCCATCCGTTCAGACTCTCTTGCCAACCTGTGGACCTCAGTTTTGTCAATGAATGTACCCTCTGCAGTGGGCTTGAGAAAACGGGCATGGGGACGACACTTGTAGGTCTTAGGAGGACTGGAACCACCTGTGAAAAGCATGGGAGAGGTAGCATGGGGGATAAGAACACACACAAGTCCAAGAGGAATATTAGAAATAGTAGGAAAGCAATCCATGGTCTAGAGATGTGCATTTGTGAAAATCTGAACCAAACCAGAACAGACAATGAGTCCCCAGGCCGGATTATCCGGCCCTGGCAGGGGCGGATAATCCCCCCCCCCGCAAAAAAATTCTGGTTCGGCCAGATTCACCAAGGCAAAACAGATCGGGCACTAGGGTTGCAATACTACTGATTCTAACAAACAGGGAAAACACAAAGTATCTTCTACAACGAGATTTCCACCAAACACAATAAATCTCATACAAAAGAGATGTATGAGGGAGTTGCCCTCACTCATTGTAGGAAAAGCTCGGACGAGAAGGTACCCGAAGGCGTGGGGGTGAAGATCCGGGGGGGGGGGGGGCGGAGAATCCGGTGGTCAAATCGACTCCGGGGAGGGGCGGAGGCTCCGGCGGTGGCTAGGGGCAGGGCACGGGTTGGGGGGAGGACTAGCTGCTCTGTTTGAGCCCTTCCTCCTCGAGCCCAGCCCTTAAGAGGCAGATTTCGCCCGGGGCGGATAATCCGCCACCCACTTGGGGTGGATAATCCGCCCCCTCTGAATTTCTGTCAACACGAATTCAGGACGGAGCACTCCTTGCAAAACCCCTCGAAAGTGTATGAAGGACTTGTGTGCAAGAATAGATGGTTCAGGGAGGAAGAAGGCTTGGGTTTAGAGCAACAAACTGAGATGGTACTACACACCCAAAGTTGCAAGAACAAATCAACCAAAATCCAAAATTGGGTGTGTGTTTTCCATAAGAACAAGAGATATGCAAGAAAATCCAAAGAGAACCAATAGAAACCAACTCTTCTCCAGGAAGAGGTGGTGGCCGAAGCCACCATGTTGGAGTGCATGCCATGACACCGCGAAGATATATCTTGAGTTCAAAACCAATGCTCATCAATGACCCACATATCACAAAATGATATTAAGGGAAATGATTTTTCTTGCTTTCAGCATTATAGGGGAAGGGTTAGCCCAATCAATTAGGACCACACTCCCCCTATGTCTATGCCCGCATATAAACCAAATACATGAATAAGAGTAAGTGAGTATGCAAGGGTAGTCAAGCCAAGCTCCTTGAATCTATGATATTTAGCTCATTCCTCAATAAAATATCTTGCTTCATCAAGAGGCTTCATGAAGATATCAACAAGTTGGTTCTTAGTGCTCACAAAAGATAGTGCAATATCGCCACGAGCAACATGATCCCGAATGTAATGATTGCGAATCTCAATATGTTTAGTTCTTGTATGCTGCACCGGATTGTAAGCAATTTTGATAGCACTTTCATTGTCACATAAAAGAGGCACTTTGTCACAATTGACACCATATTCCTTTAAAGTTTGCCTCATCCATAATAATTGTGTAGAAGCACTTGCAGCAGCAACATATTCAGCGTCGGCGGTTGAGAGTGAAATGCAATTTTGTTTCTTCGAAGACCAACACACTAGAGACCTTCCCAAGAATTGACATACACCAGAAGTTGATTTTCGATCATCTTCGTCACCGGCCCAATCTGAATCAGTGTACCCACATAGAGAGAAACTGGAACCTTTGGGATACCATAAACCAAAATTTGGGGAATGAACCAAATATCTGAAGATTCTCTTGACCGCCACTAAGTGGCTTTCTTTAGGAGCGTATTGGTACCTTGCACACACTCCTACACTCAACACAATATAGGGCCTATATGCACAAATGTAAAGGAGAGAGCCGATCATGGATCGGTATACCTTTTGGTCCATGTCTTTACCCTTTGGATTGATCTCAAGGTGACACTTAGTTTGCATTGGAGTAGCAACGCCATTGAGATCTGTCATCTTGAACCTCTTGAGCATGTATTGGATGTACTTAGCTTGATTAATGAAAGTTCCCTCTCTAAGTTGTTTGATCTTGAATCCAAGAAAGAACCTCAATTCTCACATCATAGACATATCAAACCTGTCAGTCATAAGCTTTGAAAATTCAGCATTAAAATCTTGGTTAGTAGAGCCAAAAATAATGTCGTCTACATATAGTTGGCATACAAAAAGATCCCCATTAACCCTTGGTTGCTACTAGCTAGGCTAAGCATGGCATAGATAAATATCTTAACTTAGAAATTTCTAGCAATTCTACAACTACTAGGATTTCCCAAGCATAGCATATAAGACCAAAAATTATCCATGCATATTGAAAAGAGGAAAGAGAGAAAAAAGCGCCATTTTCCCATGGCAAATAAGAGATTGTTGAGATGCTCACTGTCTTCTTGCCTTGTCATTTTGGTTATGGGAATGCTCCTGTACCATGTGCAAGGGGTACCACGTTGGCGGTTCTTTATGATACACATGTACTTACAATGACAAGAACTTACCAGTAACTAAAGTTGAGTAGCATGAGGAGCAGCCCTCGTACTCAAGGGACATGAGATTGCCAACTTATATTTCGTCAAGCATATACTCCATCTTTGTTCACTTTAACCTTAATCACCTAAATATGCTTATGATAGGGGCAATGAGGGCTCAAAGCTAGTAAGTACCATAATCTTTTGGAAGCTCTTTATGAAATTTAAATCCCTTCTATGAAGGGCCTTTCTCCTATTTCTAAGATGAGTCAGTAAACCTACTTCCTCTCTATCTCCAGCAATCATTTGAGTTGTTGTGTTTTAAGCATTCATATGATGATTTATTCAATAATGTTATTTATCTTCCTTGTTTGCACAAGACTCTTATTTATTGGGTATTACCTTGAAAGCTATTACCTTGAAAGCTATCATTGTGAAGCAATCATTGGGTATTACCTTGGAATTGTCAAATTCATGTTTGAGCAAAGAGTACTCTTGTTGTGAAAACTTCTACAAAAGCTTTTTGTGAAACTGTTTGCCAGTTGTTCTCTGACCAAGAACAAAGTTTGACAATTCCAATTATGATTTATCTTTATGCATCCCTATTGTGACTCATGTACTTGTTGCAAGCTAAGTTATATAATGGTGAGTTGCTTTCTTCTATGAGTTGTGTAATGGTAAGTGTGATGCTTCTTGTACGTATTCTTTTATCGACACTTCACTCCATAAACACATGGACATGTTCTTGAGCTCGATTTTAAGCTTGGGGACAAGCGAAGGTCTAAGCTTGGGGGGAGTTGATACGTCCAATTTGCATCACCATTCTATATCATAATTTGCCTCTATTCATTGATATATTTCATATTAAGAGGTGTTACTTATGTATTTTCATCTATTTTTGCATGTTGTATAATTCTTGGAGGATGGACCGCCGGAGTTAGTATTCTGATGGAAAAAGAGGTATTTTGATGCAATTTCGTGAAGATCAGAAAAATACCAAAAAAATATGGAAAATCATATTTTCCGAGAAGACGAAGAAATCCGTAGGGGAGGCGGAGATGGGCCATGATACGTCGTAAACGTATCTATAATTTTTGATGTTCCATGCCTGTTTAATATCTACTTTGCTTTACTTTGTCTATACTTTGAGGTATTTTTATATCTTTTCTGGAACTAACCTATTAACAAGTTGCCATAGTGTCAGTTGCCTGTTTTCTTCTGTTTTTGGTTCTAGAAAGGCAGAAAATCAATATTCTCGGAATTGGACAGGACAAAAGCAAAGTCAATATTTTACAGTGGGAATCATGAAGTCCAGAAGAGAGACGGAGGGGCGAGCCAGGGCTACCACACCCCCTAGGCGGCGAGGTGGGCCCAGCGTGCAGGCGGTGTGGGCCCTTTGGCCCCGCCTCGCCTATAAGAAGCCCCCGATGCAGAAACCCTAGGCACCTGATCAAAACTCCACGAAACCGTCTGTAGCCACCGCCACCATTGTCCCTAGATCGGGGGGATATGAAGTTCTTCCCGGCACCCCGCCGAAGGGGAAATCATCCTGGAGGTCTTCTTTTCCGGTATGAAGCGTGAGTAGTTCCACCTTGGACTACGGGTCCATGTAGTATCTAGATGGTTGTATCTCCTCCTTGTGCTTTCATGTATAGATATCGTGAGCTCCGTTCATGATCAAGATCTAATCTATTTGTAATCATGCATGTTGTGTTTGCGGGGATCCGATGGATATTGAGATTACTATGTTAGATTGATTGATGGTTTCATCTATTTGATTCTATCATGTCTGTGTTGTTTGTGATCTTGCATGCTCTCCATTGTTAGTAGCTATCTTGGCCAAGTAGTTGCTAGTGACTCCAAGAGGGGGTATTTATGCTCGATAGTGGGTTCATGCCTCTAGTTTTCAATGGAAGTGACAAAATATCTTCGATGGTAGATGTGTTGTTGCCACTAGGGAGAAAACAATGGTCTCTTATTCATGGAACAAGTGGATTGTTTACCTTACACACTTTGCTTAAAGCAGTTATCTATTGCTTGCAACTTAATACTAGAGGGGGTTCGGATGATAACCTGAAGGTGGACTACTAGTCATATATGTAGTTGGATGGCGGTCTATGTATCTTGTTGTATTGCCCAATAGAATCTCATAGGATATTTTTGTCTAGTATTGCATTGTTTTTCCTTGCTCAGTTCCTGTCAATTGCCCTGATGTAATTTGTTCAGCCTTCATGCCATGTTGTTTATCTAAGGAGAGCACCTCTAGTGAACTATGGACCCCGGTCCAATATTTACCATTGATACATCTTCCACGGTTACTGTTTACTTGCTGCAAACCATCATCACCTTCCACACCATACAGTTAATCCCTTGTTACAGCAACCGGTGAGATTGAAAACCTCACTGTTAGTTGGGGCAAAGTCTTGAGTTTGTGTTGTGCAGGTTTGCACGTTGCTTGTAACATCTGTGTGACGTTTCCTTCCTCACTGGTTCGATAACTTCGGTTTCTTACTGAGGGAAGACTTGCTGATGTGCTGCTTCACACCTTGCTCTTGGGGTTCCCAATAGGCTCCACATCAACTGAGCCATCAAAAAGTTTTCTTGCGTTGTTTCCGGGGAGGCCAAGGACGTCTTCACAAGGGGAGTCCTCCACTTCCTTTCCCTTTACTTTGTTATTAGTTTGCTTAGTTTCTTTTTCTTGGTTTTGTTTGCCTCTTTTTATAAAACACTACAAAAAAATAGTTTAGTTTGGTTTGCTTCTCTATTCAAAAACACAAAAAAATTAGTTCCTACTCTGGTTGCCACCTTGCTCTAGCTCACCATGTTGTTCCCCAAGTTTGCCCTAAAGGATCTTGCAATAGGTAGTGGCTCCATAATTGGGAAAGATAATATTGAAGAATTCTTTAATCATGTTAGAAAGCATGAGGATATTGAGGATAAATCTATAGCAGAGCTTGCTCCTAATTATGAAATTGCTGCAGCTTCTTTAGTTCATATGTTGGAGGCTATATTTGTTAGCCTTAACCCCATGATACAATTTTTGTTCCTAAAACAAAAATAAGAAAAGAATGCTGAAAAGAGAGAATTCATTCTTGAAACTTTACTAAAAGAGTTCAATGATGTTGCTAGGGAAGCCAAAAAGGTCTTTGAGCGCTTCAATATGCTAGGCTCATGTGTAGATGTTGTGGGTACTTCAGATCAAACCAAACCTAGAGAAGAATTCAAGATACCCATACCCTTTAAGCTTATTGGAATGCATGAAGCCTTTGAAAAGAATTTTGATTAGATTGCTCCTAATAATATTTTTGATGAAAGCAGTAAACCAAAGAGAGATGAGAAGGTATCCTCCAAAACCCATTTGGATGAGATACCTTTCATAGTTGAGGATTTTGCAAGTATTGATTTTAATGCTTCTTCATTTGAAATACTTGATTTTCTTGCTTCTTGTGCCTAACTTAAAGGCGTTAAAGAAAAGTACTTGTTGGAGATAACCCAAGAGTTTCCTTGAGTCTTGGAAGTTATTACTTCAGTAATGACCTCTCCTTATCCTTTTTCTTTGCTTTTTGTGCCAAGAATGACCTCTAATGAGAGGGAAGTAAGATTTGGGGAGTTGTTGTCCCGAAACAGATTTCTGTCCTCAACAAAAAGAATTCGTGAGTAGTTTATGTAACTCGGATTGAGCTGAAAATTTACGAATAAATCCCCTAGTATGTTATCTAATGTTCATTAGTTCAACACTTTTTGATTTGAGCAACATACGATTTTCTAAAAAAACAATTTCTACTTGCTGGTCTATTTTGATAGATTTCTGCCATTATTTGCATTTGCTTCTTATTGATTCCTTTTTTAGTTCTCTTTTCGGGAAGTGAGCTTTTTGAAGGAGTTGCTACCGTATCTTGTGTTTTTAGTAAAAACTTTTGTTGTTCCAAAGCTTATGTAATATCCCTCCTTTATAAAGGAAAAGGATCACTGTGATTGCAATGCTAGTCCCTGGATCAATGCTAGCATCCACAGTTTAAGATGAAGTACACAGAAACAAAGGTCATCATTTCAGTCATTCCAGAGAAAAACATAGTCTTTTACAACTCCATGGCCATAGGCCTAGTACAAGAGTTTAAATAAGTAATAAGATAAATAAGTCTTCATCTTCATGTGCCACAGGCAAGCATGTTGAGTGTAGACTCATGACTCCTAATCATCATCAGAATAACCTGCAACATCACAAGTTACATCCACAGTGGGTCAATACATTGGAATATTATTGGCAAGTGATACCTTAGTAGAATATTGGTGGACTATATACTATATGCATTTTGGCTAAGTGTAGCTTAGGCTTGCTTTGCTCAAAATAGGTTTTGCCTATCAGTTGAAAACACTAAGTTTTTCTTTGTCAAAAACTTTTCCCAAGGAACCACCAATAGACATTGGGGTCCTTCACCCTTGTTCAACCACAAGTTTTACTTAGAAATTGGGATGAGGAGATTATTGATAGCTTCCATGTCTTGATGCTCAAATTGTCCAATACCAGGGACATGGCTAAGTACTTAGATTCTTCCATCTGCAGAGGTTGTGCACTTTCCCCACAAGACTTGATTTTCACCAAGACAGGACCTTTCAGAAGCCTTCCCTTAGACCAAATGGACGCGCTCCAACCTATCATCCCACTACCACCAACTGTCCAAATGGCTAAGTTATTGCAACCTATGTGATCCAGGCAGAGCCCATATTGCCAAGTGGCTGCACTAGAAGCTTCTTAACATTTGGCCTCTCAAATCCCTTTGTTCCTGGGTGGCTTTCCACAAGTGAGATACACAAGGTAAACCATAGAAATGGGCCTTGTGTAACCACTCAACATAAACCATTCACAACCATTCCACCCAGGTGTTTCATTTACTTAGTTGTTTTATTAAGCAAAACACAAGTCCAAAGACTTAGAAATATTTTATCATAGCATGAATATTTCACCACCCTTGGTTGCTACTAGCTAGGCTAAGCATTGCATAGATAAATATCTTAACTTAGAAATTTCTAGCAATTCTACAACTACTAGGATTTCCCAAGCATAGCATATAAGACCAAAAATTATCCATGCAAGTCTAGCAAAATATTTCTAATGCATATTTGAAAAACATAGGAATAAAATCATGAAGCACCACTTGCCTTGGTAGTTTGGAGAGTAGCTACAATCCTCACAATCACAATCACTATTTGCACCAAAATCTACACATAAAATGATAACAACAAATCACATACAAAATAAATACAAGCAAAAATATATGGATGCATGCAATATGACATGTGATGATTTTCTACACAAAACAATACAAGTGCACAGTACTGAATCATGCACAAGTTCAAAACTTGTCAAACAAATTTTATTTGAATATTAAAACATTTATCAAATATTTGTTATACATAAAATAGGCCTACACATGTTTCTGTAGAAATAGTCATTTTAACAGAAAAAAAACTTTAAACACATTGCATATATGGAAAGTGCTTTCTCTCCTTATTCCATTGATATGAAATTTGTCAAATTTGGACGTGGGAATCAAAAGTTATGAATTTTGCAAGTTTGAACTTATAATAGAAAGTTTCTGTCTTTTTAAACAAAACTCAGGCCACGCGTCATGTTCTGATTGGTGCGTACAGGTTCGTGTGGATCACGCTACGTGGAGCGTTGGATCTAAAGAGGATCGTGCGGCCCAGATCTAGCATACCCCTTCACTTAAGTGATTCTATCCTAGCCGATGGATCAAGATCTAACGGCCGTTGGTCTATCGACCACTAACTGGCGGCGCTGGCGGTGGCGCATTTCAGGCGATGGGGTTCCGGCCAATACAGGAGAAGAGAGAGATCGTGGGGTGGCTCACCGAGATCGCGTGACGATGCTGATGCTCAAGGTGGTCTTTGTTGACGACGGGGCGCTCGGAACCGTCAGGGATTCCTCGTCGGAGTTCGCAAAGGCGTCGGGTACGGCTGCTCGTTGACGTTGGCGAAGGTACAAATCATGCCAGGGCAAAATAAACGGTGCGTCAGATGCGCAAAGTGGTGCTGGTCATGCGAGTATCAAGGAGAGGTCAAGGCGCGGTCGGAACTAACCAGGAAAGCTTGCCGGAGTTGATGGTTTCGTCGGACTCGTGCTTTCGTCGATGTTGACGAGGCTCTGGATGATCCTAGCATGCACCAGAGGGGTTAGGAGATGCACAAGGTTGCAGTGATTGTACTGGCAAGTTTAGAAGTCAAGGGGTGCGGGGAGCTCACCGGAATTTGCTGCCGGAGTTCATCGGTACCGCGGCAGAGTTCGGCGAATTATGGGCAGCCTGGTGGCGTGGCGTCTGTGCTAGGTGAGGGGAAATGAGCGACGAGGGGAGGGGGTCTTATAGCCAGAGCGGGGGCGAGGATCACGCGAGGAAACGCCGGCAATAACTCGGTTTTAAAACGCGACAGTGAATGACGGAGGAAACAGCCGGCGACATGGTCGTGGGCGTGATTTGGGGAAGACGGTGGTGAGCTGGCGAGGGTCCACCGGTCAGTGAATCCTTAGGTAGCGTGGGTGCGGTGAGAAAAACAGGAGGAGAGGGAAATCCCGGGTGGGCTGGCTGTTGGGCTTAATTCGCTTGTTGGGACAAAATCCTGGCGCCAACCTTTTTCCTTTTCTTAATTCATTTTCTATTTCTGTTTTGATTTTCTAAAATGATTTTCAAACCTCATTTCAAATCAGTTTGATTTCAAACTTTCTCTGGTCTTTTGTACAGTGAACTTTGTACTCAAATATGTGTCAAACACATCTGTTCACTCAAACCTACTTGGGTCATTTGAAAAAAAACAAGCCTTTGGAAGATATAACAAAAGGCATAAACTTTGGTTTTATTTCATACTTGTTTTGAAACTTGGCTCAAGCCTTTGGAATCACTTAAGTTAGGATTCTAAACAATACTGAGTGAATATTAGTACCTTTCTCAATAGCAAGTAGCACAAAGGCTAGAGCATTCATACATAAAATAATGAGCACATATGCTCCTGTTTTGAAATGATTTTGAAATGAAATCCTACATGATCATGGATGCATGGATGATATGCATGAGTTTTTGAAACATGATTTTAGGGATGTTACAGCTTAGCCCAAAGGTCTATTATATTTTGAATACACTAATGTTGCTAATGAAGATTGTGTGAAGGAAAAATTTCAGGTGTAAAGAGAGAATGATGTAATGAGATGAAGAATGGACAAAATCTCATTCTTGGGGATGCCACCATGGTGTCACCCCAAGAAATATCCAAGAGTTCAAAGCTTGGGTATGCTCAAGGCATCCCCTTCTTCATTAATAAAAAGCTCAGGTATGTCTGGACACTTCGTTTTTATTGTTTCATGCACTGTTGCGTTGTTCTTGGAGCGTCTTAGTTTTCGTTTGCTTTGCTTAGTTTGTTTAGTTTGCTTGAATAAAGTATTTTGGACCCCCGTTCTCGCTGTGTTGTTTCAAATAAGTCAATTGGTGTTGGAAAGGAGTAGAAAGTTCTTGCTTGGAAGTGCAAGAGGATCTTGAATTGACTGTGACTTAGACTTTAGCATGACATTCTAGTTGTTGTTTTGACCTTATGCTTAGTGACTATTGCTGTAGCATGTCTTGTTCCAAACAATTGGGATTGCTTAGTGTGCCTTGAAAGAATTATGTGTTGTTTTAGCATGCAAAAGCATAGTATTGTGGTATTCTCCTTTGATGCTTTGTTTGGGTTGACTTGGCGCATGCTCACACCATGTTATGACTATGAACAAGTCACCATAGCATCTATGATCATCTAGTCCTTGACTTGTAGTACCACTCTATGATTTGATTAGTAATGTTTTGTTGCTCTGCATGATTATGGCCATTATTGCTCTCTTAGTTGGTTGCTCCCAGTCTTTTGCTAGCGTCCACTTGTATGACTAAGTTCCACTCATGCTTCCAACTCCCAAGAAACCAAGTTATTCCAAAGTGTCCACTATAAACTCCTATGCATGGTGTGTTACACCATTCCAAGTATATTCTTGTTTTTAGCTATCTTCCAATTAAAAAGTATTTTGTTATGTGAAAACTTAGTGATTAAAGCCCTCACGAACTTGATGGCACACTTTATATTCTTTGCCCCTAATAAAATTGAACCGTTGTGTCGTCTATGTCGTATATGCTTGCACTTATACGTTGGAATTAGCAGAACCATGTTGTCATGGGGAACGTTTTCAACATTGCACTTGTACTTTGTACTCAGTTGATATCATGCTCTTTTGTCTATGGATGTCACCGGTGTGAAATAAAGAGGGAACTTGTAAGTCCATGGAGTATGTATTTTGTGCTAGAGAAACGCGTGGGCCACTAGCCTAAGCCATGCCTAATCATGGTGGAAACTTGCAGCATCACCATAATGAGCTATCTGTGAAGCATCCTAAATAAAAAGCTATGCACATAGTAAATAAAAAGATCGCTGAGATGTTCATTGTCTGCTTGCCTTGTCATTTTGGTTATGGGAAAGCTCCTGTACCATGTGCAAGGGGTACCCATTTGGCGGTTCTCTATGATACACATGTACTTACAATGACAAGAACTTACAGGTGACTAAAGTTGAGTAGCATGAGGTGTGGCCCTCATATTCAAGGGACTTGAGATTGCCAACTTATAATTTATCAAGCATATACTCCACAGTTTGTTCACTTTAACCTTAATCACTTCAAGATGCTTATGATAGGGGCAAGTACCATAATTTTTGGAAGCTCTTTTTGAAACTTGAAATCCCTGCTTCCCTTTATGAAGGGCCTTTCTTCCACTATTATGTTGAGTCTCCACCTTCTACCTTTAGGCACCATTAAGAGAGCATAGTTGCCATTCTTAGTTCTATGTGCAGTGTCCCAAAACTTATTGATTGATGCATATTGTGATATTACTTGTTCTTGTGCTACTTGTATCTAGTCACTCTTATGAACTTTGAAGGTGTCCTATGCATCTATTTGTTACTCTACGAGGGACAAGTTGATTGCCACTATGCCATTTTTTCTGTATGTGAAACAAACAAACGTTTTTCAATGCATGCTATTAATGATCTTTGTTTGTAGCCTTTCATGTTGCATGCATAGTTACTTTGTCTTACTGTTAGAACTCCATCTTTCATGCACATCTTTAGATTTCTTTGATCCCAGCTTTCAATGCTTGCAAATGGTTTGATATTTATTGTGAACGTGTATGTCACCTCAAAAATTATTCTTTTATCACTTACCTACTCGAGGACGAGCAGGAGTTAAGCTTGGGGATTATTGATACGTCGGAAACGTATATATAATTTTTAATGTTCCATGCTTGTTTAGTATCTACTTTGCTTTGCTTTGTCTACACTTTAAGGTGTTTTTATATCTTTTTTGGAACTAACCTATTAACAAGTTTCCACAGTGCCAGTTGCCTGTTTTCTTCTGTTTTTGGTTCCAGAAAGGCAGAAAATCAATATTCTCGGAATTGGACAGGACAAAATCAAAGTCAATATTTTATCGTGGGCAACACGAAGTCCAGAGGAGAGACGGAGGGGCAAGCCAGGGCTGCCACCCCCTAGGCGCAGCCAGGGTGGGCCCGCGCCCGAGCAGGGTGTGGTCCCTCTAGCCGCCCCCTGCCTCGCCTCTTTGCCTATAAGAAGCCCCCGATGCATAAACCCTAGGAACCTGATCAAAACTCCACGAAACCGTCTGTAGCCGCCGCCACCATCGTCCCTAGATCGGGGGGATCTGAAGTTCTTCCTGGCACCCCGCCGAAGGGGAAATTATCCTGGAGGTCTTCTTCTCCGGTATGAAGCACTATTAGTTCCACCTTGGACTACGGGTCCATGTAGTAGCTAGATGGTTGTATCTCCTCCTTGTGCTTTCATGTATAGATCTTGTGAGCTCTGTTCATGATCAAGATCTAATTATTTCTAATCATGCATGTTGTGTTTACGGGGATCCGATGGATATTGAGATTACTATGTCAGATTGATTAATGGTTTTGTCTATTTGATTCTATCATGTCTGTGTTGTTTGTGATCTTGCATGCTCTCCGTTTTTAGTAGCTATCTTGGCCAAGTAGTTGCTAGTGACTCCAAGAGGGGGTATTTATGCTCGATAGTGGGTTCATGCCTCTAGTTTTCAAGGGAAGTGACAGAAATATCTTCGATGGTAGAAGTGTTGTTGCCACTAGGGAGAAAACAACGGTCTCTTGTTCATGGAATAAGTGGATTATTTACCTTACACACTTTGCTTAAAGCAGTTGTCTGTTGCTTGCAACTTAATACTGGAGGGGGTTCGGATGATAAACTGAAGGTGGAATACTAGTCATAGATGCAGTTGGATGACGGTCTATGTATCTTGTTGTATTGCCCATTTGAATCTCATATGATCTTTTTGTCTAGTATTGCATTGTTTTGCCTTGCTCAGTCCCTTTCAATTGCCCTGCTGTAATTTGTTCACCCTTCATGCCATGTTGTTTATCTAAGGAGAGCACCTCTAGTGAACTATGGACCCCGGTCCAATCTTTACCATTGATACATCTTCTACTGTTACTGTTTACTTGCTACAAACCATCATCACCTTCCACACCATACAGTTAATCCCTTGTTACAGCAACCGGTGATATTGACAACCTCACTGTTAGTTGGGGCAAAGTCTTGAGTTTGCGTTGTGCAGGTTTCCATGTTGCTTGTAACACCTGTGTGACGTTTCCTTCCTCGTATTGGTTCGATAACCTCGGTTTCTTACTAAGGGAAGACTTGCTACCGTGCTGCTTCACACCTTGCTCTTGGGGTTCCCAACAGGCTACACATCAACTGAGCCATCTGGCCATAGGGGGCCCACACCCCCCAGGCGCGGGCCACCCCTTGGCTATGCCTACAGGGGGTGTGGCCCACCTGGCCTACCTCTGGCTCCGCCCTCTCGCCTATATCTTCTCCTCGAAACCCTAATACACGGGGAGCAACCACAGAAAGATTCCGCCGCCTCTGCGGGGCGGAAAACACCGAGAGATAAAGAGCTCTCCGGCAGACAGATTTCTACCAGTGAAATTTCTTCCCGGAGAGGGGAGATCTTCACCATCAACACCATCGTCAAGCTAGACTTCATCGGGATCATCATCATCATCATCCACACCATCATCTCCACCAGCACCATCATCACCACTCCATCCCGTTGTAACAATTGTGTTGAATACTTGCATAGTTATTAGGGGAAACTTTCCCGGTGTTGATTACTATTGTAGTTGATGCTTGTGAGTGGAACCATTGGATCATTGTTTATGTTCAGATTGTTATCCATCACCATATCATCTTTGATCTTTATCCATATGATGTCTTGTGAGTAGTTCGTTTAGGTCTTGAGGACATGGGAGAAGTCATGTTATTAGTAGTGGATTTGTGTTGAGATATTATTCAATGGTTTAGTATTTAAGTTGTGGTGCTATTCTTATAGTGGTGTCATGTGAACGTCAACTACATGATACTTCACCATTTATGGGACTAGGGGGATGAATTGTGTATTTGGCTACTAATTGTGGGGTTGCCGGAGTGACAGAAACCCGAACCCCCGTTAGGACACCATTGCACAAGGGAGTGTAGGATCTCAGAGTTTAAGGCTGTGGTTAGGTTTATATCTTAATTGCTTTCCTGTAGTTGCGGATGCTTGCGGGGGGTTTAATCACAAGTATGTATTAGTCCAAGTAAGGTTGGTACATTAGCACAGGTTCACCCACACAACACTTACAACACCAAAGAAGGGTACTCAGCTATTTGAAGCGAAAGCACTTGATAGATTTCCCATGTGTCCTCGAGAACGTTTGGTCCCTATAAGTATTACCACCGGCTTGTCCTTTGCTAAGAAAGGATTGGGCTACTTGTTGCATTTGTTCATTGTCTTTATTACTTGCACCTTATTTATTTGCTTTATCAGAAAACCCCTATTTAAAATTTGTTTTCTAAGTATTTACAGAAATTTCTAGCTCCATACCACTAGTCAACACCTTTTTCTCCTCGTTAGGATCGACACTCCTATTTATCGAAAGTACTACGATACACCCCCTATACTTGTGGGCATCACTTTACAAGGGGAGTCTTTCACAACTATTCTCTTTACTTTGTTTTTGTTTTGCTTAGTTTCTTTTGCTTTGTTTTGCTTGCTTCCTTTTATCAAAAAATACAAAAAAATAGTTTCCTTTGTTTTGCCTTTTCTTATAAAAAACACAAAAAAATTAGTTCTTGCTCTGTTGTCACCTTGCTCTTGCTCACCATGTTGATCCCTAAGTTCACCATGAAAGACCTTTCAATAGGTAGTGGCTCTATAATTGGGAAATAAAATATTGAAGAATTCTTTAATCATATTAGCTAACATGAGGATACTAAGGATAGATCTTTAGCAGAACTAGCCCATAATTATGAAATTGCTTCAGCTTCTTTAGTTAACATGTTGGAGGCTAGGTTTGTTAACCTTAAACCCATGATGCAAATAATGTTTCTTAAACTTAAAGGTATTGAAGAAACTAAAAAGAGAGATTTTATTCTGGAAACTTTACGAAAGGAGTTCAATGATGTTGCTAAGGAAGCTAAAAATGTCTTTGATCCTTTTAATATGCTAGGCTCATGTGTAGATGTTATGGGTACATTAGAAAAGTTATATAAAACCAAACCCCATGGAGAGAAAATTAAAATACCCATACCTTTTAAACTTGTAGGAATGCATGAAGCCTTAAAAAAGAATTTTGATTGGATTGTTCCTGAAAATCCATTTGATGAAAGTAGTAAACCCAAGAGTATTGAGAGAGGATACTCTAAAACACATTTGGATGAGATACCTTTCCTAGTTGAATAAATTTCGAGTATTGATCTTAATGCTTCTTCATTTGAAAATACTTGATTCTTGCTTTCTTGTGCCTAACTTAAAGGCGTTAAAGAAAAGTACTTCTTGGAAGATAACCCAATAGTTTTCTTAAGTCTTGGAAGTTATTACTACTGTAATAACCTCTCCTTATCCTTTTTGTTTGATTTTTGTTCCAAGAATAACCTGTAATGAGAGTGAAATAAGATTTGGGGAAGTTGCTGTCCCGAAACAGATTTTTGTGCTTCACTGTAAAAATTCTTGAAAAATCTCTGTGTGTCCGATTGGGCTGTAATTTTCTGAGTAAATCCCCCAGGTTGTTAGCTAACTTTCATAGTTCAACACTTTTTTATTTGAGCAACATAAGGTCTTTGAAAAAATCGGTGTTTACCTGCTAGTCTGTTTTGACAGATTTCTGCCATTATTTGCATTTGTTTCCTATCGATTTATTTTTGAGTTCTTTTTGGTGAATTGATCTTTTTGAAGGAATTGCTACAGTATGTTGTGTACTTAATGAAAGTTTTTATGTTTTGAAACTAAACCCAAGGTCTATTAATTTTGAATGCACTAATGTTCCTAATAAAGATTTCATGAAGTTTGGTATGATGGAAATTTCCAACTGTAGGGGAAGAATGATGTAATGAGATGAAGAATGGATAAAAGCTCAAGCTTGGGAATGCCACCCCGTGTCACCCCAAGAAATATTCAAGAGGTACAAGCGTCAAAGCTTGGGTATGCCCAAGGCATCCCCTTCCTCATCAATAAAAATCTCACGTCTCTTTCTAGACACTTCATTTTTATTGTTTCATGCACAGTTGTGTTGTTCTTGGAGCGTCTTGGTTTTCGTCTTTGGTTTTTGTTTGTTTAGTTCACTTGAATAAATTAGTTGGACCCCCTCTTTCGCTGTGATGTTTCAAATAAGTTGATTGGTTTTGGAAAAAAGTAGAAAGCTTCATGCTTATAGTGGTACAAAAGTGAGCTTGCCTGGACTGTGGCTTAGACTTTATCATGTCGTCCTAGATGTTGTTTTGACCTTATGCTTAGTGATTATTGCTGTAGCATGACTTGTTCCAAAAAATTGAGATTGCTTAATGTGCCTTGGAAGAATCATGTGTTGTTTTAGCATACAAAAGCATAATATTATGGTATTCTCCTTTGATGCTTTGTTTGGGTTGACTTGGCACATGCTCACACCATGTTATGACTATGAACCAGTCACCTTAGCCTCTATGATCATTTAGTTTTTGACTTGTGATACCACTTTATGCTTTGATTAATAATGTTTTGTCGCTCTGCATGATTATGGCCATTATTGCTCTCTTAGTTGGTCGCTCCCAGTCTTTCGCTAGCCTCCACTTGTATTGAGTAAGCTCTACTCATGCATCCAACTTACCAGAAACCAAGTTATTCCAAAGTGTCCACTATAAATTCCTATGCATGGTGTGTTACACCATTTCAAGTAAATTCTTGTTTTATCTATCTTTCAATTAAAAAGTCATTTTGTTATGTGAAAAATTAGTGATTAAAGCTCTCACAAGCTTGATGGAACACTTTATTTTTCTTGCCCATAATAAAATTGAACCATTGTGTCATCTATGTTGTATATGCTTGCACTTATAAGTTGGGAATTAGCAGAACCGTGCTGTCACGGGGAACGCTTTCAACACCTGTAAATATCTACCCAGTTGATATCATGCTCTTTTTTTATGGATGTCGTCCCTCTGAAATAAAAGGGGAGCTTGTAAGTCCATGGAGTTATGTATATGTGTTAGATAAACGCCTCGGCCACTAGCCTAAGCCATGCCTAATCATGGTGAAAACTTGCATCATAACCATAGTGGGCAATCTATTCAGCATTCTTATTATAAAAAAGGAGAAAAAGGAGAAAAAGAGGAAAGAAGATAAAAAAGCACCATTTTCCCATGGTAAATAAGAAGATTGCTGAGATGCCCATTTTATGTTGCTTTGTCATTTTGATATGGGATAGCTCCTGTATGATGGGGCAAGGGGTACCCCGTTGGCGGTTTTCTATGATACACATGTACTTACTATGACAAGAACTTATCGGTAACTAAAGTTGAGTAGCATGAGGAGCGACCCTCATACTCAAGGGACATGAGATTGCCAACTTATACTTTGTCAAGCATATACTCCATATTTTGTTCACTTCAAACTTAATCACTCCAAAATTCTTATGATAGGGGAAATGAGAGCTGAAAGCTAATGAGTACCATAATTTTTGGAAGATCTTTATGAAACTTGAAATCCCTGCTTCCCTTTGAAGGGCCTTTCTTCCACTTTTATATTGAGTCTCCTCCTTCTATCTTTATGCACCAATTAGGACAGCATAATTTCCATTCTTAGTTCTATGTGTATTGTCCCAAAAATTATTGATTGATTCATAATGTTGATATTGCTTGTTCTTGAACTATTTGTATCTAGTCATCCTTATGAACTTTGAAGGTGTCCTATGCATTTATGTTTTGATACTCCATGAGGGACAAGTTGAATGCCACTATGCTATGTTTTCCATATGTGAAACAAACAAACATCTTTCAATGCATTGTTATTCATGATCTTTGTTTGTAGCCTTTCATGTTGCAACATAGTTACTATGTCCTAAAGTTAGAACTTCATCTTTCATGCTCATGTTTAGAGTACTTTGATCCCAGCTTTCAATGCTTGCAAATAGTTTGATCATGATTGTGATGGTGCATGTCACCTCAAAAATTATTCTTTTTATCACTTACCTACTCGAGGACGAGCATGAGTTAAGCTTGGGGGTGCTTGATACATCGAAAATGTATCTATAATTTTTGATGTTCCATGCTTGTTTAGTATTTACTTTGCTTTGCTTTGTCTACACTTTGAGGTATTTTTATACATTTTCTGGGACTAACCTATTAACAAGATGCCAGAGTGTCAGTTGCCTGTTTTATGCTATTTTTGGTTTCAGAAAAGCTAGTAAAGAAATATTCTTGGAATTAGACGGGACGAAAGCCAAAGTCAATATTTCATTGAGGAGAACACGGAGTCTAGAGGAGGGACGGAGGGGAGCCACGGGGTGGCCACACCCCCCAGGTGCGAGCCCACCCTAGGCCGCGCTTGGGCAGGGTGTGAGCCCCCTGGCCGCCCTCCTACCTCGCCTCTTCGCCTATAAGAAGCCCCCGATACCAAAACCCTAAGTACCTGATCACATCTCCACAAAGCAGTCCGTAGCCGCCTCCACCATCGTCCCTAGATCAGGGGGGATTTGAAGCTCTTCCCAGCACCCTGCCGGAGGGGAGAGATCATCCCCGAGGCCTTCTTCTGTTGGAGATATGCCCAAGAGGCAATAATAAAGTGGTTATTATCATATCTTCACACTTATGATAAATGTTTACATACCATGCTATAATTGTATTAACAGGAAACATTAATACTTGTGTGATTTGTAAACTAAAATAAGAGTCCCTAGTGAAGCCTCTTGTTAAACTAGCTTGTTGGTTAATATATGATCATGGTTTCCTGATCATGAACATAGAGATGTTATTAACAACAGGATCATATCATTAGGAGAATGATGTGATGGACATACTCCTATAGATAAGCGTAGCATAAAGATCAAGTCATTTCAATAGTTCAATTGCTATATGCTTTCTGATACATAGTAACCTAATTCCTTCGACCATGAGATCATGCATATCACCTTTACGGATGGATGCTTTGATGACATCAAACACCACACCGTGGCGGGTGGCTATAAAGGTGGCATTAAGTGTTCGGAAAGTATTGGTTGAAACACATGGATCAAGAGTGGGATTTGTCCATCCGGATGACGGATAGATATACTCTGGGCCCTCTCGGTGGAATGTCATCCAATTAGCTTGCAAGCATGTGACTTGGTCACAAGGGATCACATATCACGAAGCGAGAAAAGTACTTATCGATGTGAGGTTGAACTAGGTATGCAGAGATCGAGCGATCATAACCTCGGATAAGTAAACTATCGTGAGACAAAGGGAAATTGGTATCGTATGTAAGTGGTTCATTCGATCGCAAAGTAATCGTAGAAATATGTGGGAGCCATATGAATTTCCAGATTCCTCTATTGGTTATTGTTCGGAGAAGTGTCTCGATCATGTCCGCATAATTCACGAACCGTAGGGAGACACACTTAAGGATTCGACGTTGTTTGAGTAGTTATGGTATTATGATAAAGAGACCGAATATTGTTCGGAGTCTCGGATGGGATCCGGGATATCACGAGGTGATCCGGAATGGTCCGGAGAATAAGATTCATATAAGGAAAGTCCCGTTTTGGAGTTCGGGAATGATTCCGGTGTTTTCATCGGGAATGTTCTAGAAGGTTCCGGATTGTCCGGCACTCCGGGGGGGAAGGGGTACATGAATGTGTCATTACATATTTGAATGATTGCATCATGTACTAAGTGTTATTGCTGTTCCAAAAACATGAAAGTCAAATTGCCAGTTTGAAAGTCAAACGGCTAAAACAGCGTAACCAAGCGAAGCTGTGGGAAACAAGCAAGAGGAGTTGGAACCAACCTGGAGGAGGAGTAGGAATCCTCCAGGCCGGCGCCCAGCCCTAGGCTGAGTTGGGGAGGGACTCCCTCCCTCCCCTGGCGCGCCATGACCTCCCTCCCATAAAAGGAGGGGCAGGGCTCCTCCTAGACACACAAGTTTTCACCTCTAGATTTCCAGGTTTTGAGCTGTTTTGGTTTAGAGCTTCTAATTGCTTTAGCCAGCGGTTTAGAGCCTTCTAATTGGTTTAGAGCCTTCTAATTGGTGTGTCTAATTACTAGACCACTAATAGCCTCTCTCATAAGCTCCACCATACTCGCACCGGCTTAAGGCGAAGCCCTGCGGGATTTCCCCTCTACTTCCGGTACCACGCCGTTGTCTTTGGAATCGCGAGGAGAGTGCTACAACCTCCGCTTTCTTTGGAACAAGGAGAGGAAGGTCTTCGTGTACCGAGCGTGTGACCGACTACGGAAGCGCTGCCGAAGCAGCCTTGGGAAGGATCGTCTCTGCGATCTTGAGATCGGAAGTGTCGACTACATCACCCACGAGAATCTGCTCTCGTTAACCGCTTTGGAATCTTGAGGGTGAGTTCCTCTATCGACTCGTTGCTACAATCTAGTAGATAGATCTTGGCTTGTTTGTTTGTATGCGATAGAAAATTTTGTTTTCCATGCTACGAACCCCTACAGTATCGAGCCGTGTCTATATGTAGATCTGTTGCACGAGTAGAACACAATGGTCATTGTGGGCGTTGATGCTTTTATTGTAGATTGCTTTTTGTGTACTTTGCATCTTGCGGTATGTTGGGATGAAGCGGCTCGGGCTAACCTTACATGACATAGTTCATGAGACTTGCTCCACGCTTGACATGCAACTTGTATTGCATAAGTGGCTTTGCGGGTGCATGTTTCTCCTAGCATAGTTAAGATCCAATTTACAACGGGTAATCAACAATGCTAGTATCAATGTTGTGGTTCTTGTTCGTAAGTTAGAACGACACTTATTGAAAGCCCCAAACCACATAAAATATGCAAAGAAAGTAGAAGCGTCTAACTTTGTTTTGCAGGGGTGTGCAGTGATGTGATATGGCCATGATTGTGATTATATTTGATGTATGCAATGTTCCTTATTGTAAGTCGACGGCAACCGTGAGCCATATGGTTGTCTTTAATTTGTTAAGACCAGCGTGTCTATTCAAAGTAGTTGTAATAGTTGAAGCGGTGGGCGACAACCATGGAGCAGCGTCATTGACCTTGATGCAATGCTGGTGATGAAGGAGATCATGTTCGTGCTTGAAGCTGGAGATCGGAAGCACAAAGAAGAAAGGCCATATCATATCACATATTATGAATTGCATGTGATGTTAATCCTTTATGCATCTTGTATTGCTTAGTAGACGACGGTAGCATTATAAGATGATCCCTCATGCACATTAATTTCAAATCATAAAGTGTTCACCCTTAGTTAGCACCGTTGCTAAAGCTTGTTGTTTCGAAGCACCACGTGATGATCGGGTGTGTTAGATTCTGCAAGTGTATACAACGTGAGCAAGCCAGATTTGCTCATGCAGAAACTAAGGTTTGATCTTGACGAGCCTAGCATGTACAGACATGGCCTCAGGAACACGGATTACCGAAAGGTAGAGCATGAGTCATATAGTAGATATGATGGACATGTTGATTGTTAGCCATTGAAGCTATATCAACTCTCGTGATGATCGGTTTTGATGTGGTGGATTTGGTTCGTGTGATCACTAAAACAATGTGAGGGATATTGTTTTGAGTGGGAGTTCACCTAGATTAATTTAATTATTAATTAGAACTCAATTTATCATAAACTAAATCAAAGTGAATTTGCATAGTTGTTGTAGTCATTGGCATCCGTTTACCACCTTGCGCTTAGTTATAATTGAGATGATAGAACTATAGAATTCTGGTTAGTTACTTTACGAACTGGTATCGTATTGTTTTTGAAGTGTTAATCTAAAGTTTAAAAGTCCTATTGCAAACTTTCAGTAAGTTCCGGTTACTCGATGAAGTTTAATAATTTGTATTAAAACAAGAGTAACAATTCCAATGTTAGTATATAAGTATCATGTTTGTCTCCATGATTCTTGATATTCAAAGGATTGTCTTAATATCAAGGTTATCTAGGATCTGAAAGAGTTGTTTCAGAAACCATGATGTGTGGAAGATATTGTGATATCTCAAAGCAGTTTTGGTTGCAACATGATAGAGTATAATATGGCTAAAGTCATGTTCTCATATTTGATGAGAATTTGCGAAAGGTTGTAGACACTTGTTGTCCTAATCCTCCAAAGGGTTTTGGATAGCAACATTATACTCGTAATTCATCGTTATAAGCTAAAGGTAGTTTGATCATGGACGATTCCATGATAAGGATGAATATTTGATGTAGGTAAAATGTTTACTACACCAAGAGATTACTAAATAAAGGAATTTGAAAGAAGACCAAACATTTGATGATGGTGATCTACTTCAAGGTGCAAGTCCAAAGACATTGGTATTTAACTATACACGCTTTGGACTATGTGTCATATGTATGACTCCACTATTGATATTGATAGATTCTTTCAAACAGAAAAGGAAATACTGAAAGAGAATCTCATAAATATATGGCAGAAAAGAAAATATTATAATTGTTCAATTCAAGTATATAGATGATATACATGTTATGGCTATATTCTTTGCTTATTAAACAATGTGGTTCTTAAGTATTTGATACTGAATTTGTTGGTATGAATCGTCATACAAAACAACAGAATTCATGAACTACAGTGGCCTAAGTAATTAGCAAAAGAATATGTGATGATGTTCATCGAGAACAAATAAAGGGTTATTGTGTTGCTCGTTAAACATAAAAGCTTGCCTTCAAGATTTGTTTTATCAGGTGTTATGAGAACAAAAGGGTTGTTCAAATAATTGCCGTAATCCATAAAAGATGGATGATTCACAAATCTCGTTGGAAAAATCACATCCATAAAGCTAATGCTAAAGATGTCGAAAGACAAATTGATTGAAAAGGTCACTTAGGAAGTGACATCGCCGTTTAAATTATATTGGAAAGAAAACATGAAGAAACTCCATATGTATGGAATTTTGGAGTCTTTTGATTTTGATCAAATGACACTTGTGAAACTTTCCTAGAGATAATTAAAACTTCGTTCATAGGCCAAAGGAGCGAAAGACTAGCTTATTGGTATTTGTACATATTGTTGTACGAAGTCCATTATGTGTAGTCAAGAGCGATGGATTTCAACTTCATATGCTTTCTCCGAAAATTTGAGTGAATATATGAATATTTACTTAATAAGGATGAAGTATGAAACATTTGAAAAGTTCAAAGACTTTCAAGATGAAGTGCAAAATCATTGTAACAAGAATATAAACAGTTTATGATAAAGATCATAAAGGAAGATATTTGAGTTACAGAGTTTAGCATAATACCTAAGATTTAAGGAATCGTTCCGTGGATTTGCATTTTCCCGAAACACCATAAGAGTATGGAGCATTCGAGATATGTAATCAAACCTTGTTTGACATGGTAAGATCGAAGGTGTAATTCATAAAACTGCCATTGTATTTTAAAGATTAAAAGCTTTAGAGATTACCGTTTTTCCACTGAAAATAGCTCCATCATAATCCGTTGAAATGACACCATATAAAGTTATGGTTTGGGATTAAACCCAAGTAGTCCTTTCTTAAACATTGGTATGCTATACATAAGAAAGATGTTTGCAACCAAAGTCGGATGAACCCGTCTTTGTATGTTATTTCGAATAACTGTTAAGTATTCCTCCATAACACCAGAGACAAAAGTGTTTGTCACTTAGAACGTCAAGTTTCTTTGAGAAGGAATTTTTCCGTGAAAAGTTAAGTGGGAGGACAATAGAACTTTGATAAGGTTAAAAGAACCTTAGCTGTATGTGCAGAATTGCGCAGCGCTGAAAAGTGTTTCGGAGGCAGCAACAATGCTCATGGCTCACGTGCCTCAAAGGTTGTGGTCACGAAGATCTAAAGTTCCTATTGAAACAAATAGATCGGGTAAACAATCAAATACCAAGATTTGAGGGTTGAATCATTATTTGAGAATAATGAACCGACTACATGCAAAGAAGCGATGATGGGCCCTGACTCCGTCAAATGGCTTGAAGCCATAAAATCCGTGATAGTTCCATACACGAGAAATCAAGTTTTTGAACTTGAAGGACCCTCGAGAAAGGTGCAAGACCTTACAGTTGTGTTTGGATCTATAAATAAATAGACATGGATGTTGCACATCTATGAAATAGTCGACATGTTGGGAAAGAGTTCACAACAATGTTCAAAGGTTGACTATGACAAGATCTGATCTTTCATAGCGATATTTAGTCTAGACGGATTAATGTAGCAACCACTACATATAATTTGTTATATGGTAGTTGAATAAACAAAACAAGTTCTTCTAATAGAATCGTTACCTAGGACGTGTGCATGACACGGTCCATAGGGTTTTGTTAATTCAAAGGATGCTAAAAGTATATGCAAACTTCAATGGTTGAAGTAAGCATCGCGGAGTTGGAATCTTCACTATGATGAAACTGTTAAAAGAGTTTAATTTCATCAGAGACAATGAAGATGCTTGCGTTTGCAAGAAATTAAGTGGGAGCGCTAAGACATATTTCTAATACATTATGTGGAGGACATATTGTTGATTAGAAAAGATGTATCTTTATTAACACATATTAAGAATTTCATCCCGATGAAAGACTTAGGCAAAACCAAATATTTGGCATCAATAGACGCTAATATGGTTGCTAGAAGTACATAGACGAGATATTGAATGAGTTCAATATAGAAACTACAAGAAAAGGTTCTTGTCGCACGTAAAGGATTGAAAGAGTTCAATGTTGATGATATATTCAAGTGTATTGACATTTGGTAAAGTGAAACAAATAATCAAGTATAGATTGATACTTGATGTATGAAATCACAAAGAGTATTTATATCAATCATCTTTGTGATATGTACAAATCGGATATATCCTATGCTCTAAATGTTGTGAGCATATACGAATGATTCGTAATATGATCATTGGACAATAGTAAGGATATTCTTATGATCTTTTGGAAGAACTAAGAGTATATTATTTGTAGAAGTGACAAATAGATGGTTAGTTCATTGTAAAAGTACTACATTGATACTAGTTTTGTCACAAAGTACAAATTAAGTTTATCTCAATCTAAACTAAGGGTGGCACAATATAATGGAAAGTGAGTTCCATAATGGATTTGGATGAATTCCAAAGTTAAGACATTGTGACAGATACTACAACAAAAGGCTAAGTATATGACTGCTATTTTAGCAAGCAAAAGAGGGCATTTGTGTCAAGTAGTTTGTTATCAAACTAGGTGTAGTTCACAGGGATAATACTATGAAGATATATTGTGCGACAATATTATCAACATGTTTTAAACCCAAAGAACTAAAGGTCACACGAAAGACCAAATTTATACAAAGCCATCTCATTAGAGAATGAGTGATGCGTGAAGACAAAGACATGCAATTACACGGACTGGAAGTGTCGATCCGGAGATCGATTGACCACTAGCAATCGTGTACATACAACACCGTAAAGCCATAGGTGTTGAATACACAAGGTTTGAAACTAGATTATTGACTCTAGTGCAAGTGGGACTGTTGGAGATATGCCCAAGAGGCAATAATAAAGTGGTTATTATCATATCTTCACACTTATGATAAATGTTTACATACCATGCTATAATTGTATTAACAGAAACATTAATACTTGTGTGATTTGTAAACTAAAATAAGAGTCCCTAGTGAAGCCTCTTGTTAAACTAGCTTGTTGGTTAATATATGATCATGGTTTCGATCATGAACATAGAGATGTTATTAACAACAGGATCATATCATTAGGAGAATGATGTGATGGACATACTCCTATAGATAAGCGTAGCATAAAGATCAAGTCATTTCAATAGTTCAATTGCTATATGCTTTCTGATACATAGTAACCTAATTCCTTCGACCATGAGATCATGCATATCACCTTTACGGATGGATGCTTTGATGACATCAAACACCACACCGTGGCGGGTGGCTATAAAGGTGGCATTAAGTGTTCGGAAAGTATTGGTTGAAACACATGGATCAAGAGTGGGATTTGTCCATCCAGATGACGGATAGATATACTCTGGGCCCTCTCGGTGGAATGTCATCCAATTAGCTTGCAAGCATGTGACTTGGTCACAAGGGATCACATATCACGAGCGAGAAAAGAGTACTTATCGATGTGAGGTTGAACTAGGTATGCGAGATACAAGCGATCATAACCTCGGATAAGTAAACTATCGTGAGACAAAGGGAAATTGGTATCGTATGTAAGTGGTTCATTCGATCGCAGTAATCGTAGAAATATGTAGAGCCATATGAATTTCAGATTCCTCTATTGGTTATTGTTAGAAGTGTCTCGATCATGTCGCATAATTCACGAACCGTAGGGAGACACACTTAAGGATTCGACGTTGTTTGAGTAGTTATGGTATTATGATAAAGAGACCGAATATTGTTCGAGTCTCGGATGGGATCCGGGATATCACGAGGTAATCCGGAATGGTCCGGAGAATAAGATTCATATAAGGAAAGTCCCGTTTCGGAGTTCGGGAATGATTCCGGTGTTTTCATCGGGAATGTTCTAGAAGGTTCCGGATTGTCCGGCACTCCGGGGGGGGAAGGGGTACATGAATGTGTCATTACATATTTGAATGATTGCATCATGTACTAAGTGTTATTGCTGTTCCAGAAACATGAAAGTCAAATTGCCGTTGAAAGTCAAAGCGGCTAAAGCAAGCGTAAACAGCGAGCTGTGGGAAACAAGCAAGAGGAGTTGGAACCAACCTGGAGGAGGAGTAGGACTCCTCCAGGCCGGCGCCCAGCCCTAGGCCGAGTTGGGGAGGGACTCCCTCCCTCCCCTGGCGCGCCATGACCTCCCTCCCATAAAAGGAGGGGCAGGGCTCCTCCTAGACACACAAGTTTTCACCTCTAGATTTCCAGGTTTTGAGCTGTTTTGGTTTAGAGCTTCTAATTGCTTTAGCCAGCGGTTTAGAGCCTTCTAATTGGTTTAGAGCCTTCTAATTGGTGTGTCTAATTACTAGACCACTAATAGCCTCTCTCATAAGCTCCACCATACTCGCACCGGCTTAAGGCGAAGCCTGGGATTTCCCTCTACTTAGGTACCGCCGTTGTCTTTGCGAATCGTGAGAGTGCTACAACCTCCATTTTCTTTGGAACAAGGAGAGGAAGGTCTTCGTCAGTACCGAACGTGTGACCGACTACTGAGCTGCGAGCATAGCGCCCGGAAGGATCGTCTACGCGATCTTGAGATCGGAAGTGTACGACTACATCACCCACGAGAATCTGCTCTCGTTAACCGCTTTGGAATCTTCGAGGGTGAGTTCCTCTATCGACTCGTTGCTACAATCTAGTAGATAGATCTTGGCTTGTTTGTTTGTATGCGATAGAAAATTTTTGTTTTCCATGCTACGAACCCCTACATCTTCATCACCATGCCAGCCTCCGATATGATGCGTGAGTAGTTCCATATTGTACTATGGGTCCATATAGTAGCTAGATGGTTGTTTCTCCTCCTTTGTGCTATCATGTTTAGATCTTGTGAGATTCGTTCATAATCAAGATCATCTATTTGTAATCATACATGTTGTGTTTGTGGGGATCCGATGGATATTGAGATTACTATGTCAGATTGATTATTGATTCTATCATGTATTTGTGATTATTGATTCTATCATGTTTGTGTTGTTTTAGATCTTGCATGCTCTCCGTTTCTAGTAGCTATCTTTGCCAAGTAGATGCTAGTGACTCCAAGAGGGAGTATTTAGGCTCGATAATGGGTTCATGCCTCTATTGAATCTGGGGAAGTGACAGGAATCTCTAAGGTTGTAGATGTGTTGTTGCCACTAGGGAGAAAACAATGATCTTTTGTTCATAAAACAATTGTATTGTTTACTTTACACACATTGCTTAAATCAGTTATCCGTTGCTTGCAACTTAATACTGGAGGGGGTTTGGATGATAACCCGAAGGTGGATTACTAGTCATAGATGCAGTTGGACGGCGGTCTATGTATATTGTTGTAATTCCCAATCAAATCTCATAGGATCATGAATGTCTAGTATTGCATTGTTATGCCTTGCTTAGTCCTGTTAATTGCCTTGCTGTAATTTGTTTACCCAGCATGTTATGTTATCTATCTTAAGGAGAACACCTCTAGTGAACTGTCGATCCTGGTCCAATCTTTACCATTGATACACCCTCCACTGTTACTGTTTACTTTCTGCAAGCATATGTTACCTTCTACACCATACGTTTAATCCTTTGTTTTTAGCAAACCAGTGAGATTGACAACCTCACTGTAAGTTGGGTCAAATTCTTGAGTTTGTGTTGTTGCTGGCGTGTTGTTGACGTGGGAGCTTCTTCTTCTTTTAGTCCCCGACAACGGCGCCAGAAAACTTGTTGATGGCACATTTGATGTGGAGCCTGTTGGGAACCCCAAGAGCAAGGTGTGAAGCAGCACAACAGCAAGACTTCCCTCGGTAAGAAACAGAGGTTATCGAACCAGTAGAAGGAAGGAAATGTCACACAGGTGTTGCAAGCAACACGGAGACCTGCAGAACACAAATTCAAGACTTTGCCCCAACTAACAGTGATGTTGTCAATCTCACCGGTTGTTGTAACAAAAGATTAAACGTATGGTGTGGAATGTAATGGTTTGCATCAAGTAAACAGGAAACAGTGGAGGATGTATCAATGGTAAAGATTGGACTGGGGTCCATAGTTCACTAGGATGTATCAATGGTAGATTGGGTGGGGTCCATAGTTCACTAGGTGCTCTCGCCAGATAAACAGCATGGCGCAGAGGGTAAACAAATTCTGACGAACAATGACTGGCCAAGCAAGGCACTGTCGTGCGACAGATCCTGAAGTTCGGTGAAATAAGCGCTGTATACATAGGCATCCGCCATCTCGACAAATTCACCTTGAGGTCGAACCCCCTCCGTCAATGATTACCAACCACTTTAAGCAAAGTGTGTAAATCCCATAATCTATGACGACATTTTCTCCCTGGTAACAACTGCTTCCTTCTATGTAGAAAAATTCTGTCACTTCCTGAAGCACATGAACTATATCGGCGCAATACCCCTCTTGAGTCACTAACAACTGCCAGCCAGATAACTACTAACTTTAACTTATAAACATGTAAGATCTGTTTCTTCACGGAGCATAAATAGAATCATAAAAACAGCTCGTGTTAATCAATGGGACGCAAGCCAATCTCGTATCCGCCGGATCTTTAACATCACATGACCAAATGAATATATGTGATGTGAGCGGATACTCTGAGATCTTCGTAACGCAAGGGAAGATATAACCGAGTCAGTGTACTCGCGAAATCATCTTTAGAAGAAGAACCTATCCCTGGCGGTGCAGGGAAGAACCCGGATCCCAGTCTAGGAGACGATGGTGGCGGCGGCTTCGAGGCGGTTCGTGGACTTGATCGGTGCCCTGGGGTTTACGCATCGAGAGTTCTTATAGGCGGGCGGTGAGGAGGCGGGCAGGGACCACACCACCGCGCCTGGTGCCCAGGCCCATACAGCCACCCCTGAGATGCGCCTGGCAGCTTCTCTGGTCTCTCACCGGACCGTCATGCCCACAGTGAAATATTGTTTGTCGAGTCCAATTCGAATATTGATTTTACCGTCATGGAACCAAAAGCGAGGAAGAAAGCAGACAGGCGGCGATTGGCAACTTGTTAATAAGTTAGTTCGAGGAAAAGATATAAAAACACCTCAAAGGTATAGACTGAAATGGAATGGTAAAACTGCATGGGGAGCGGGACCAAAAGCCAAAGTCAGCGTTTCTGAGTAGGAACCGAGCCAAAATGCGAGGCAGGAGACTCACCCGAGGGGCCACACCTGCTGTCCCGGTAGCGGGCTAGGGATATGGCAGCGCAGGGGTCTGGCCATCTGGTGGCCCCTGCCTCTTCGCCTATAAAGTCCCCCGATGCCTAAACCTAAACACGAATCAATCCTTTGGGTGGCGTCTGTGTCACTGCCTGATCTAAGTATAAGAGATCTAAATTCTTCGGCTGAGGAGATAAATCGAAACCTTCTTCTTCAAGAGTCTCCCGTTATGAAGCATTATGGTTCACCTTGGACTACGGGTCCATGTAGTAACTATGTAGTTTGTATCTCCTCCTTTGTACTCATGTGTGTCTTGTATTCATTCCTTGATTCAGTTCTCATCTGTTGTAATCATGCATGTTGACATTGCGGGGGATCAGTAAGATATTAGAGATTACTATAGCGGATTGATTAATGGTTTTTGTCTATTTGATTCTATCATGTCTATGTTGTTTGTGATCTTGCATACTCTAGTTGTTAGTAGTATCATGGCCAAGTATTTTACTGAAGTGACTCCAGAGAAGTGTTATGCTCGATGGTGGGTTCTATGGCATCAAAGGGAAGTAGCAGTCTCGATTGTAGATGTTATATTGCCACTAGGGAGAAAACGGTCTCTTATTCATGGAACAAGTGGATTGTTTACGCCACACCATATACTTAAAACAATCAGATGCATTTAGCCGGCAGACTTACCTGGATAGAGTTCTCAGGTGGACTTCTGAACATAGCTATGATTGTATGGCGGGTCTATATATATTGTTGTATTGCCCAATACAATCTAATAGGATCTTTGGCACTAGTATTGCATTGTTATACTTGCTTTCGATCTTGTCGATTTGCCATGTTGTAATTTATACCCTTCATGCCATGTTTGTTTATCTAAGAGCACCTCTAGTGAACTATGGACCCGGTCCAATCTTTACTACGTGTTATCTTCCACTTTATTCTTTATTTGTGATGTAATACATCATTACCTTCTATCTGATTAATCAATTGTTTACAACAAACGGTGAAACAGCAACCTCTGCTGTTCGTTGGGACAAAGTCTTGAGTTGTGTTGTGCGAAGAACGTTCCTTCCTCCTACTAGTTCGATAACCTCGGTCTCTTAGGAAAACTTGCTCTGTGCTCATCACCTTGCTCTTGGGGTTTCCAAGCGCTCCCCGTCAACCACCAAGACACATCAAGATTTACGGTAGTTAAAGTGATTCAGGCGTCTTAAGCAGGGGTCCTTCTCAACCTTTCTCTTTACTGTTTTTAGTTTGCCCAGTTTGTTTGCTTGGTTTGATTTGGCTCTTTTTATCAAAAGCACAAAAAATTAAGTTTACTTTGGTTGCTTTCTCTGTCAAAAAACACAAAAATAGTTCCTACCTAGTTTTCACCTTGATGAAGTTAAGCATGTTGTTACACAGGATTCACCACGGAAGGTTCTTTCAGCGAGCGGTGGCCCATAATGGGAAGAAAATATTGAGGGTACTTTAATCATGTTAGAAAGCATGAGGATATTGATGATAGATCTGCCATGAGAACTCCCTAATTATGAAGTGCTGACTTCTTTAGTTCATATGTTGGGCTAGGATTCAGCCTTAACCCATGATGCAAATTTTGTTCCTAAAACTAAAATAGAAAAGAATCTTTGAAAAGAGAGAATTTATTCTTGAAACTACTAAAGAGTTCCATGATGTTTCTAAGAAGCCGAAAAGGGTCTTTAGGCGTTTTAATATGCTAGGCTCGGCAATGAATGTTGTGGGTACTTCAGATAAAACCAAACCTAAAGAGGAATTCAAGATACCCATACCCTTTAAGCTTGTTGGGATGCATGAAGCCTTTGAAAAGAATTTTGATTGGATTGTTCCTGAAAATCCTTTTGATGAAAGTAGTAAACACAAGAGAGATGAGAAGGGATCCTCCAAAACTCATTTGGATGAGATACCTTTCATAGTTGAAGATTTTGCAAGTATTGATCTTGATTCTTCATTTGAAAATACTTGATTTCTTACTTCTTGTGCCTAACTTAAAGGCGTTAAAGAAAAGTACTTGTTGGGAGATAACCCAAGATTTTTATTGAGTATTGGAAGTTATTACTTCAGTAATGACCTTTACTTATCATTTTTGTTTGCTTTTTGTGCCAAGAATGACCTGTAATGAGAGGGAAGTAAGATTTGGGGAGTTGCTGTGCCGAAACAGATTTATGTCCTCCACCATAAAAATTCTTGAGGAGTCTCTGTAAGTCTGGTTGAGCTGAAAATTTACGAATAAATCCCCCAGTATGTTAGATAACTTTAGTTAGTTCAGCACTTTTTTATTTGAGCAACATAAGATTTTCTAAAAAATTGGTTTCTACCTGCTGGTCTGTTTTGACAGATTTCTGCCATTATTTGATTTGCTTCTTATCGATTTCTTTTTGAGTTTTATGTTGCGGAATTGAGCTTTTTAAAGGAAGTTGCTTCAGTAGATTGTATTTTTAGTGAAAGTTTTGCTGTTCTAAAGCTAAACCCAAGGGTTTATTATCTTTTGAATACACCAATGTTGCTAATGAAGATTGTGTGAAGTTTTGTATGAAGGAAAAATTTCGGGTGTAGAGAGAGAATGATGTAATAGGATGAAGAATGGACAAAATATCAAGCTTGGGGATGCCACCCCGGTGTCACCCCAAGAAATATCCAAGAGTTACAAGCGTCAAATCTTGGGAATGCCCAAGGCATCCCCTTCTTCATTAATAAAAAAGCTCAGGTATTTTTAGACACTTCGTTTTTATTGTTTCATGCACTGTTGTGTTGTTCTTGGAGAGTCTTAGTTTTCATTTGCTTTGCTTAGTTTGTTTAGTTTGCTTGAATAAAGTAGTTTGGACCCCTATTCTCGCTGTGTTGTTTCAAATAAGTCGATTGGTGTTGGAAAGGAGTAGAAAGTTCTTGCTTGAAAAGTGCAAGAGGAGCTTGCTTTGACTGTGACTTAGACTTTATCATGTCATGCTAGGTGTTGTTTTGACCTTATGCTTACTGATTATTGTTGTAGCATGACTTGATCCAAGTCATTGAGATTGCTTAGTGTGCCTTGAAAGAATCATGTGTTGTTTTAGCATACAAAAGCATAGTATTGTGGTATTCTCCTTTGATGCTTTGTTTGGGTTGACTTGGCACATGATCACACCATGTTATGACTATGAACAAGTCACAATAGCCTCTATGATCATTTAGTCCTTGACTTGTAGCACCACTCTATGCTTTGATTAGTAATGTTTTGTTGCTCTGCATGATTATGGCCATTATTGCTATCTTAGTTGGTTGCTCCCAGTCTTTTGCTAGCCTCCACTTGTATGACTAAGTTCTACTCATGCTTCCAACTCCCAAGAAACCAAGTTATTCCAAAGTGTCCACTATAAATTCCTATGCATGGTGTGTTACACCATTCCAAGTATATTCTTGTCTTCAGCTATCTTCCAATTAAAAAGTATTTTTTATGTGAAAACGTAGTGATTAAAGCTCTCACGAACTTGATTCTACACTTTATATTTCTTTCCCCTAATAAACTTGAACCATTGTGTCATCTATGTTGTATATGCTTGCACTTATACATTGGAATTAGCATAACCATGCTGTCATGGGGAACGTTTTCAAAATTGCACTTGTACTTTGTAAACAATTGATATCATGCTCTTTTGTCTATGTATGTCGCCGGTGTGAAATAAAGAGGGAGATTATAAGTCCATGGAGTTATGTATTTTGTGTTAGAGAAATGCCTGGGCCGCTAGCCTAAGCCATGCCTAATCATGGTGGAAACTTGAAGCATCACCATAATGAGCAATCTGTGAAGCATCCTCAATAAAAACCTATGCAAATAGCAAATAAAAAGATCGCTGAGATGCTCATTGTCCGCTTGCCTTGTCATTTTGGTTATGGGATAGCTCCTGTACCATGTGCAAGGGGTACCTCGTTGGTGGTTCTCTATGATACACATATACTTACTAAACAAGAACTTACAGGTGACTAAAGTTGAGTAGCATGAGGTGCAGCCCTCATATTCAAGGGACATGAGATTGGCAACTTATACTTTGTCAAGCATATACTCCATAGTTTGTTCAATTTAACCTTAATCACTTCAAGATGCTTATGATAGAGGCAATGAGGGCTGAAAACTAACAAGTACCATAATTTTTGGAAGCTCTTTTTAAAACTTGAAGTCCCTTCTTCCCGTTTATGAAGGGCCTTTCTCCCACCATTATATTAAGTCTCTACCTGTTACCTCTAGGCGCCAGTTAAGAGAGCATTGCCATTCTTAGTTCTATGTGCATTGTCCCAAAACTTATTGATTGATGCATATTGTGATATTACTTGTTCTTGTGCTATTTGTATCTAGTCACTCTTATTTGTATCTATTTGATACTCCATGCGGGACAAGTTGAATTCCACTATGCTATGTTTTCTGTATGTGAAACAAACAAACAGTTTGATCTTGGTTTTTATGGTGCATGTCACCTCAAAATTATTATTTTTATCACTTACCTACTCGAGGACGAGAAGGAGTTAAGCTTGGGGATGCTTGATACGTCGGAAACGTATCTATAATTTTTGATGTTCCATGCTTGTTTAGTATCTACTTTGCTTTAATTTGTCTACACTTTGAGGTGTTTTTATATGTTTTCTGGTACTAACCTATTAACAAGTTGCCATAGTGCCAGTTGCCTGTTTTCTTCTGTTTTTGGTTCCAGAAAGGCAGAAAATCAATATTCTAGGAATTGGACGGTACAAAAGCCAAAGTCAATATTTTACCGTGGGGAACACGAAGCCAAAGTACGAGACGGAGGATACTCACCAGGGGGCCACACCCCCTGGCGGCGGGATCTAGGGATAGACGCGCCTGGGGGAGGGGTGTAGCCGCCCTGGTGGACCCCTGCCTCGCCTCTTCGCCTATAAAGTCCCCCCGATGCCTAAACCCTAAGCACCAGATCAATATTCCACGAAACCGTCTGTAGCCGCCACCACCATCGTCGCTAGATCGGGGGGATCTGAAGTTCTTCCCGGCACCTTGCCGGAGGGGAGATCATCCCAGATGCCTTCTTCTTCATCATGCCAGCCTCCGGTATGAAGCGTGAGTAGTTCCACCTTGGACTACAGGTCCATGTAGTAGCTAGATGGTTGTATGTCCTCCTTTGTGATTTCATGTCTAGATCTTGTGAGCTCTGTTCATGATCAATATCTCCTCTATTTGTAATCATGCATGTTGTGTTTGCAGGGATCCGATGGATATTGAGATTACTATGTCAGATTGATTAATGGTTTTGTTTATTTGATTCTATATTGTCTATGTTGTTTGTGATCTTGCATGCTCTCCGTTGTTAGTAGCTATTTTGGCCAAGTAGTTGCTAGTGACTCCAAGAGGGGGTATTTATGCTTGATAGTGGGTTCATGCCTGTAATTAATCAAGGGAAGTGACAGAAATCTCTACGGTTGTAGATGTGATGTTGCCACTAGGGAGAAAACAACGGTCTCTTGTTCATGGAACAAGTGTATTCTTTACCTTACACACTTTGCTTGAAGTAGTTGTCTGTTGCTTGCAACTTAATATTGAAGGGGGTTCAGATGATAACCTGAAGGTGGAATTCTAGTCATAGATGCAGTTGGATGGCGGTCTATGTATATTGTTGTATTGCCCAATCGAATCTCATAGGATCTTTGTGTCTAGTATTGCATTGCTATGCCTTGCTCGATCCACCATCAATTGCCTTTGTAATTTGTTTACCCTTCATGCCATGTTTGTTTATCTAAGGAGAGCACCTCTAGTGAACTAAGGAACCCGGTCCAATCTTTACCATTGATACATCTTCCACTGTTACTATTTGCTTGCTGCAATTCATCATTACCTTCCACACCATACAGTTAATCCTTTGTTACAGCAAACCGGCGAGCTTGACAACCTCACTGTTTGTTGGGACAAAGTCTTGAGTTTGTGTTGTGCAGGTTTCCATGTTGCTTGCAACACCTTTGAGAAGTTTACTTCCTCCTACTGGTTCGATAACCTCGGTATCTTACTGAGGGAAAAATTGCTGTTGTGCTCATCACACCTTGCTCTTGGGGTTTCCAACAAAGCGCTCCCACGCCAGCACCGGACGCACGCATCAGGGTCAGATGTGACACGTGGGGGAGTGGTTGGCTGCTTGGCCGGTGTTCCCAGCGCATTTCCGACGTCCTAGGAACAGCCTGAGAACGTAGGATGAAAACAGAACAAAAATTCGTCCTAGGATGGCCTCCTCAGAACGCTACTAGACCGTTTTGTGTAAATCGGATGAAAAAATGACCTCGGGAAGGCCTCCTAGGAATACTAGTGGAGATGCTCTTAGGTGTTGTCTCTTGTCCGGATGGCACCCGTCGGGTTTGGGGTTGGGTTTGGACCCTCCCATACCCATACCTGACCCTTCTCCCTGCCTCCGCAACCCGCCCTGAACCGTCGTTGGGACTAGATCAAAACCAGACCCGCCGCCTGCCGGGTACCCGGGATCCACCGGGTACCCTTGAACTTGATGTACATCAGTGGGATCTGGGGCATGCGTGACCGCGAGCAGCAGGGCCGGGGCTAGGGACTACACGAGCACGAGGGGCGGTGCAGGGGCCTGGCGTGCTCAACCACACGAGTGGTGGTGGCGCTAGGACATGCTCAACCACAGACGACGACAACGCTAAGGTAGTAGGATGAGGTAGCGAGAGGCGATAGGAGGAGCAGCAGCGGTGACTTCTCGGTGGGACGACGACGACTTTTGTGGAGAGATACAGAGAGTGGTCTCGCGTGTGTGGTAGTGGGGTCTAGGGAGGGAGGGGTCGCGTGTCGCATGTGTTACTAATGGAACCATGGAAATTGAGATCGTGGGGTTGCAGTGTGGGTCAAACCTGGCCAGCACACCGTGCTTTGGACGGGCCTTCCCGCGACACGTGGAAATGACACGACACCGGCCCGTCCCGTGGCGTGCAGGCCCATGCCAACCCGTGAAGGAGTGGGGTCGTGCCTAGGCCACGGCCTCGGGCATGCGTGCCGACCCAACACCAGCAGAAAATTAAGCCATATATGCATAAAAAGGAGAACTAGGGGTTCAAACTTGCAACTTGCGCCTCTCGCTTCCTTCGTTTGACCAGCAGACCAAGCAAACTTTGGTGAATTAGTATGTATTCGGTCCATATTATAGGAAAATTTTACGGGCCAGCAGAAAACTACTACTAGGCCTGCGTGCTTTATGTGCCACGGGCCGGTCCGCTAAGCATGTGTGTCGTTCCCGGGCCACGGGGCGGGGCACATGTACCGACACGGCTCGGCATGCGAGTATGATGGACCGCCATGTGCTGTGCCGGGCCAGGCACATGAAGCCTATGCCAGGCCGAACCGGCTTGTTGGCCAGGTTTGGTCTGGGTCACTCAATGAAAACGAGTCATTTTCCATCATGGGCCATGGGCTGGGATATGATGGGATTTTATAATTTATTGTCAGTCCTCATGTTTTAGCGGGTACACAGGTTTGCGGGTACAAGTTTGGCAGCTCATACCCACCCCCACTAGACCTAACGGGTCTATTTTTTCACCGCTAAGTAGCCCCACCGATATTTTTCTTAGGGCATCTCCAGTGAGGAGACCCAAACGGTCCTGCCACATTCTAATCGGTCTGCGTGAACAGCTGGACCAAATGTAGCGTCCCAGCAGGACGACCCATCCGGACAAACTCAAGTCGAAGGGTCATACAACCCTTTGACTTTTGGGCATGTCCCAATAACGAATGTTCGGCCTTGTCCCGGTTTTCAGTCCGTTTTTCGTTTCCTCTTGGTTCGTTTAGTTTTTGTCGGTTTTCAGTTTTAAAATAATGTTTAAACATTTCTAAAAATTAGAAAAATTTAAAACTTGAATATTTTTCATTCTGAATGTTTTCAAACAATGAACATTTTAAAATATATTTTTTTAAATCTAAACATTTTACAAATTTAAATATTTTTCGAATATGAACTTTCTAAACTTTTTTAACATTTTCTCAACTTCTGAATTTTTTCAAATTTTAAAAAATCTAAAAATAAAAGGAAACATAAAAATAAAAATAGGAAAGAAAAAACTCCAGACATTAAAAATGGGCCAGGCCCATACACCGTACAGGGTGTGCGGCACCTGGTAAGTGCCGACCTGGTCGTTATATAGGTTTTTCGTGTCCTCCAAAGCCTGGTGGTCTGGGTATCCTGACCGAGCAGGGCTTTCCTATAGTCGTTCCAGTAACAATGCGGGATGGCCGCTATTAGAAGCACCGGCACATGTTGTAGGCATATTCGGGGCCAGCAGCCTCAAGCGACGTCCCAATAGGAGTATGAGTAGGCTACATGTCTTTGAAACGGGCTCTAGGAGTCAAAAATTGGATGATTGGATAATTGGGCTCACTCCCCGTCTCGTTGTGTGCCCGCACGTGCTTTAAAATACCCATGGATCAGGCTCTCGAGGAACTCTGGGATCGGCCATTTCTCCAGAGGCAGGTTCTATGCCTGATTTTTTTGTTCTCCACGGATGAAACCTGATGTCGCTTCCCTCACCTTTTCTAAACCGTTTCTTCTAATCCCTTATAATGAACACAACTTTGGATCGATTGAAAATAAGTTCTACATAAAATGATGCACTTTGATGAGGTGATTCTGATTCTATTCTAACAATCGGTACCGAGTTTCATTAACCGCATTTCCTTAATTTCGTGTTCATATTTGAAGCTTTTTTAGATAAATTTTGTCAAATTCGTTGCACGTGGTTGACCGTTTGAAATTTTCTTTAAAAAATAGCTTCGTCTCGCCGTTTCGCACAATAGTCTTGCTTGTAAGTTTTTTGATTCGGTGATCATAGACGAGTAGATATGCATCTCCCTAGTAATACCCTACCACAATGGTGTTTACATATGTGGGTGCTTAGCTATATGCATGTTCATGTGGATATGTGGATGTACTATAACATGGTCAACCTCTCGCTTGCCTCTTAATCATGTATTCATTGGCCCACTGCTAGCTCATGTCCTCTCCACCACTCTCCCTTCGGTCTTCTCTCTCGCCTGGCATCAGTTCTACCGTCGCCTTAAAACAACATAGTAATCCATCACAAGCATTGACCGCCTTAACTACTCAAGTGAAGCAATCTGGAGCGGAGTACACTAGTACAGGACATACCATCACACTAACAAGACTTAAACTTCATCGCTGGGCCGGTCAGAGGTTGTGAGTTGGGTGGCTTTATTTATAAAGTGGCTCAAAAGCTTGTTTCAAAGGAGAGGTTGTGAGTCGGAGTAGCGGCTTGTATGAACTCGCGGAACGCTGGGAGTCGTAGTAACTCGAACATCGCCAACCCCCGGGTACACATCAACTCGAGTGCGTGCATGAGGGATGGTAGGCGATAAACACGTGAAAACAAGAATTAAACTTTAGAATCTGCATTTTCCTTCTAACTGCATGACCGGAGGCCAAGGTTTGTCTTACTTTTCTAGTATATGATGAAGAGCAAGAGATTATGTTTGGAGGTTGCATGTACGTAAATACAAATGTTTATCGAAGTGAGGAAGATTATGAAAGCTTAATTGGCAAGTTTCTGTCAGATGTTTCAGTTGCTAAGACTGCTATTCATGTTGGTGGTGATCCATCGGCGGGAAGGGATTTAGAGTGTGCATTCAAAATTTTAAAGGACAGTTTTCTTTTTCGGCAGCTTAGAGCTTCATTATTGGCTGGAATTTCAGATTTGGCCTAATGGATTGGGAGGAGAGATGAGCCGTGTGACAGTAGGGAGAGAGAAATGCGAGCTAGTCCTTTTTGGGCTGAATTCTTGAATAGAATGTCATTTTTTTTGTTAAATTCATGTTTTTGCATGCCTGTACACAACATATACTTTCTACGTTCCATAATTCCTGTAGTAGTTTTAGTTCTAATTTATATTAAAACCATGAAAAACATTACGAAACAAAGGGATTACCATAGTACATGTTTTTTCCTATTAGGTATTTCTCGTAGTTTTAGATATTTATCGTGGTTTTACCGTATTACCATATTAGGTATTTGGGCATCCCGATTTATTATCGAAGACTTATAAATGCCGAATGGAAGTTTGTTGAGGAAGATTATAACTAAGATTGAGAAGTTGGAAAAAAAACTATTATCCCTCGGGAAGGTTGGTTCTCATAAACTTAGTACTGAGTAACATGATACTGTACATGTAATTTTTCTTCTAACTACCAAAAGGAGTTTTAAAATAATTGGATTATTTTCGATCAAGATTATTTTAGCAGGGTGAAAGTGAGAAAAAAACCAACTGACTAAGTGGAGTATGGTTTGGCGCCCCAAACACTAGTGGGCTTGGAAAAATTCATGATCTTGAGATCAAGAATACAACTCTACTTGGTAAATGGTTCTTCAAGTTACTTACTAAAGATGGGGTATGAAAAACTCTCCTTAAATAAAGATATGTTGGCTTGAAAGAGTTGTCCCAGGTAGCTCGAAAATCTGGTGACTCGCATTTCTGGGCTGATGGCGACCATGAAGAAGCATTTTTTTCGCTTTGGATCTTTTTCAATTAATAAATTTGAGATATGTTCTGGAAAGATAAGTGGCTAGGAAATTTTACACTCTGGGAACAATATTATGCATTGTATGCTATTATTCGTCATAAGGGTGACAAATCACCAAAGTAAGGGAGTCTACTCCTCCGAAATTGACTTTCGGAAGATATTGATCTAAACTTGCTTTTTAGAATGCCCTACGCTTGACATTAGTCCAATTAGCACCTAAGACTGATGGATTTCTCTAGAACTTAAATGAGAATAGTAAATTCTCAGTTAGTTTTATGTATAATACAGTAGTCTAGCTAGACTTACCAGTTAATAATAATAAAATCTAGAAGATGAAGATACCTCTAAAAAATAAAAATTTGCTTGATATCTTCGTGGTGGTGTGGGGAGGGGGTTATTCTTACTAAAGACAATCTTCTTAGGGAATTGACTTAGGAAGACAAAATGTGTTTTTGTCATCAAGATGAGATTAAGCATTTGTTTTCTAATATAATTTAATTATCCCATTCTATATGATCGGTCATTGATGACCCACAAGTATAGGGGGTGTATCGTAGTACTTTCGATAAATAGGAGTGTCGATCCCAACAAGGAGCAGAAGGTGTTGACTAGTGGTTTGGATCGGGAATTCTCTGTAAATACTTAGCAAACGGATTTTTAGGGTTTTTTTATAATGCAAAAAAATAAAGTGCAAGTAAATAAAGACAATAATAATAATTGCAGCGAGTGGTCGAATCCTTTCTTCAGCAAAGGACAAGCCGGTTGTATTACTTATGAGGACCAAATGTTTTCGAGGACACATGGAAATACTATCAAGTGCTTTCGTTTCATATAGTTGATTAATCTTCTTTGGTTGAATAAGTGTTGTATGGGTGAACATATGCTAATGTACCGACCTTACTTAGACTAATACATACTTGTGATTAAACCCCTTGCAAGCATCCGCAACTACAAGAGAGTAATTAAGATAAAAACCTAACCACAACATTAAACTCTGAGATCCTACACTCCCTTGTGCAAAGGTTTCCTAATAGGGGTTCAGGTTTCTGTCACTCCGGTAACCCCATAATTAGTAGCCAAATACACAATACATTCCCCTAGGCCCATAAATGATGAAGTATCATATAGTTGACGTTCATATGACACCACTAGAAGAATATCACCACAACTTAAATATCAAACCATTGAATATTATTTCAACACAATTCCACTACTAATAGCATGACTTCTCCCATGTCCTTAAGAACTAAACGAACTACTCACGAGACATCATATGGATCAAGATCAAAGATGATATAATGACAAGTAACAATCTGAACATGAACAATAATTCAATGGTTCCACTCAATAGCATCAACTACAAAAGTAATCAACACCGGGAAAGTTTCCCTTAAGAACTATGCAAGATTCAACCCAATTGTTACAACGGGATGGAGTGGTGATGATGATGCTGGGGAGATGGTGGTGAGGATGATGATGATCCCGATGAAGTCTAGCTTGATGACGATGTTGGTCGCGACGATCTCCCCTCTCCGAGAAGGAATTTCCCCGACAGAAATCTGCCTGCCGGAGAGCTCCTTTTCTCTCTGTAGTTTCTGCCCCGCAGAGGTGGTGGAATCTTTCTATGGTCGCTGCCCCTCGTATTAGGGTTTCGAGGAGAAGATATAGGCGAAGGGGCGAAGCCAGAGATGGGCCAGGGTGGCCACACCACCTGTTGGCGCGGCCCAGGGGGGCCCACGCCAGGGGGTGGTGTGGACCCTCTGTGGCCCATCTCCGCCTTTCCTTCTGGCTTCCTTCGTCTTCTAGAAAAATAGGATTTTCCATATATTTTCTGGAATTTTCCGATCTTCGCGAATATTGCATCTGGACATCGCTTTTTCCATTAGAATCCTGACTCCGGCAGTTCATCCAAAATGCAAAATAGATGAAATAACATAAGTATCACCTCTTAATATGAAATATATCAGTTAATAACAACAAATTATGATATAAAATAGTGATGCAAAATGGACGTATCAACTGCCCCCCAAGCTTAGACCTCGCTTGTCCCCAAGCAAAAACTGAGTTTAGTAAACATGACCACAGGTTTATGGAGTGAAGTGTCGATAAAAGGAATACGGACAAGAAGCATCACATTTACCAATACACAGATCATAATAGAAAGCAACTCACCATTTTATAACTTAACTTGCAACGAGTATGGAAGTCATAATAAAGATGCATAAAGACAAATCATCATTGGCAATGGCAAACTTTGTTCCTGGTCAGAGAATAGTTGAAAAATCATACTTAGTTTTCAAGCAAAGCTTTTGTAATGAAGTTTATAACAGGAATCCTTTTGCTCAAACATAAAAGGCTTTTCACAACGATAGCTTTCAAAGTAATATTCATTCAGATAAGAACAATGTGCAAAACAAGGAAGATAAGAAACATGATTGAATAAATCATCATATGAATGATTGAATAACAACAACTCAAATGCTTGCTGGAGATAGAAAGGAATAGGTTTACTGACTCAACTAAGAAGTAAAAGATAGACCCTTCATAGAGGAAAGCAGGGATTTCAAGTTTCATAAAGAGCTTCGAAAATATTATGATACTTACTAGCTTTAAGCTCTCATTGCCCCTGTCATAAGCATCTTAAGGTGATTAAGGTTAAAGTGAACAAATATGGAGTATATACTTGACAAATCATAATTTGGCAATCTCATGTCCCTTGAGTACAAGGGCCGTTCCTCATGCTACTCAACTTTAGTTACAAGCAAGTTCTTGTCATTGTAAGTATATTTTGTATCATAGAGAACCGCCAACGGGGTACTCCTTGCCTCATGACACAGGAGCTATCCCATATCAAAATGATAAGGCAATAGACAGGGAGCATCTCAGCGATCCTTTATTTACCATGAGAATGGTGCATTTTTTCTTCTCTCTTTTTTTATATATATTTTTTCTGAGGATGCTTCATAGATTGCTCACTATGGTGATGTTGCAAGTTTCCACCATGATTAGACATGGCTTAGGCTAGCCGCCCAGGCGTTTCTCTAACATATATATATATAATTCCATAGACTTACAAGCCCCCCTTTTATTTCTCACCGCCGACATCCGTAAACAAAAGATCATGATATCAACTGGGTAGATATTTACAAGTGTTGAAAGTGTTCCCCATGATAGCATGGTTCTGCTAATCCCAACTTATAAGTGCAAGCATATACAACATAGATGACACAATGGTTCAAGTTCATTAAAGGCATGAAAATAAGGTGTGCCATCAAGTTCGTGAGAGATTTACTAACTAGTTTTCACATAACAAAAGAATTTTTAATTTGGAAGATAGATGAAACTCTAGAATTTACTTGAATAGCAATAATTCTAATATGTAGATATGATGGACACAAATGGTATAGGTTTTAGTTTAAGGATTGGATGCACGAGAAGCATTCCCTCTCAATATAGGTTTTTGGCTAGCAAGGATGGGTAGCAAGCATAAGAGTTGAAGGAAGCAAGAAAACATACAAGTGATAGAAATAAACATGCAATCTTCCTTGAAAACACAAAAGATCTTAACTAAAGAATACTAAGCTTATGAGCCAATCAAGAAAGAAAGAAAATAATTAAAATACCTGTAAGTGATTTTCTCTTTTCCTTTCAAACCTCAAAAAGTGTTGCTACTGACCAGAGCTAGGTTTGCCAAAACCAATTCAAATTTACTTGATGCTCCCAAAGTGATACCAATACTAATCAACAAGATCAATCATATAACACAAGTTGCAAACTAAAATAAGATGTGCAAAAAGTAAATGATGAAACTTCTCATTAATATTCCATAAAGGCACTCACACCAAGGGATACATATATAACCAACTAGAGGAGAGATACTTACATAATGCAAACCATCCTATATGATAACTTCTCTATTCATGATATGAATCTACTAAAAAGGTAAAAAGATGAAAGATAATGATGTGATACCGTGGCACTCCCCCAAGCTTGGAACAAACCAAGGGGATGCCAAAATCTGATGACGAATTACTCCTTCGGTGGTGGTGGTGTTCCCTTGTCATCATCATACTTCGAAGGTAAAGGCTCCCCATCCACAAAGGATGTCTTGGTTTCCAATATCCTGAAACTATCAGCAGAACTTATGCGTTTAAACTTGGCCTCATACACACATTTTTGATTTTGCACTTCGTAGAGATGTGCTTGTAATTGGTTGGTGGTCTGATGGAGCAAGAGTATTTCATCTCGAAGCTTGGCAGTATCCTTCTTATGCTCGGCGACAATTTCTGCACTTATCTTATGGATGATGTCCACTTCGCGTTCTGCCATATTCTTGTACATAAAACCTTCTTGCTCCAATGCTTCCATCCTATCTTCCAGACTGCCTTCTCCTTTAGGTCCCTGAACCTCCTTTATCTGTACCTTCCCGTCCTTGAGTAACAACTCCTTGGTGTGAATCTTCAACTCATACATGTACGGGTTGATGATGTCCGTGGAGGAATCCTCCTTGGGTGGCCCAGATGAAGACACTGTGGCTACAAAACTGAGAATCTGCCTGACAGAAACAAATAAAAATAAAAACACGATGAGAACACGATATACGGACCTCGAGGTGTCCGGGGGTTATATATTACGAAGTTTTAGGAGATAAGGAAGACAATGGGCGAAAACGAGACGAAGACGGGCTCCGGGGTGGTCACACCCCTGGTGGCGTGGCCAGGTGGGGCCCGCGCCACTTGGTGGTGTGGGCCACCCGGGCTCCGTTTCCTTCCCTATTTCGACTCATTATCTTCCGTATGAAATAAAAACTGCAAAAATATTGATAGAAAAGTTTTTCGCGAACCTTTTATTTTCAGCACCTTTACCAATTTGAAAATGGACTCTGTGGATTCCTAAACTTGGTCTCTAAAAAATTCTTCCGGAGTCACCATTTTAATAATATCAATATCTTCATTATAAGAATCTACAGAAATATAATGTTTGAGCCTTTGACCATTCTTCATCTCCTTACATCATTCTCTCCCAATATTTGAAAATCTCTTTCATACAAAGCTTCACACAATCTTCATTAGCAACATCAGTGTATGCAAGTTAAAGAACCTTTGGGTTAAATTTCAACTGAAATCCATAAAAACATAAGCTACTATAGCAACTCCTTTCAAAACCCCAAAAAGAATTTAAAAGGAAATCGATTTAAGAGGAAAATGCAAATAATGGCAGAAATCTATCAAAACAGACCAACAGGTAAAGATTTATTTTTTCTAAAATCTTTTGTTGCTCAAATCAAAAAGTGAAAAACTAATGAAAATTGGATAATAACTTGGGGCATAAGCACCGAAAATTAAAGCTCCATTCGACGTACTGGGATTTTTCACGAATTTTTACAGTGAAGCACAACAATTATTTCTAGGACAATAACTCACCTACTTCTCAAAAGAGACAAATATTGACACAAAAACCAAACAAAAAGGATAAGGAGAGGTTATTATAGAGGTAATAACTTCCAAGACTCAAATAAAGAAAGACCCAAAGCAAACTAAAATGGTTGTCTCCCAAAAGCTTTTTCTTTGTAGCCATTAAGATAGGCTTGATAAATTCAACGATGCTCACATAAGAAATAAGGATTTGAAATAAAAGAGAGCATCAAGAAGAAAATATCCAACACATTTAAGTCTAACCCACTTCCTATGCCAATGAATTTTGTAAGAAAACAAATTATTGAAACAAGAAGCTACTAGCATAGAAAGACAAAACAAATGCAACTTCAAAACTTTCAACATAAAGCGGGGAAACTTAACATTATTGAGATGCATAGAACCATATTTCCCTCTCTCATAGTAACTTTCAGTAGCACTATGAATAAAGTTAACAATATAACTATCAAAAGAAACATTCCTATCATCAGAATGAGCATACTTAAAATCATCAAATAGAGGTTTAAGGTCAAAAACTGGATCAACAGAAGCAAGTTGTTCAACTCTAAAATACTCATTAGGCATTTCATTTTCATAAGGAGCTTTATCAAATTTGGAAAAATTAAAATCATAAGATACTCCATCAAAGTTAGTTAAAATTTCCTCCTTCTTACAATCTATAATAGCTCCACAAGTGTTTAAGAAAGGTCTACCAAAAATTATAGGACAAGTTTTACTAGCTGCTGAACCAAGTACTAGAAAATCAGCAAGATATTTAATCTTACCACAAAGGACTTCCACATCTCTTACAATGCCAATTGGACAAATGGTTTCTTTATTAGCAAAGTGAATAACCACATCAATGTCTTCAAGATCACAAGGACCAATTTCATGAGTAATTTCTTTGTAAAGCTCATAAGGAATAGCACTAGAACTTGCACCAATATCACATAAACCATAATAGCAATGATCACCAATTCTAACAGAAAACACAGGGACACTAGCTCTCCTAGTTTTACTAGGATGTGAAACAATATTAGAAGCATCTTCACAAAAGATAATGTGCCCATCTTCTACATTCTTAGTGACAAGGTCTTTCATAATGGCTACTACAGGTTCAATATTTATTTGTTCATCAGGTTCTACCGCTTTCTTTGTACCTTTTCTAACCACATTAGCTATAATATAATGTTCCTTTGCCTTAGCAAGGAAAGGGATTTTCTCAATATAAGGTTCAGGCAAAATATGATCAACAGTATAAACTTCAGTATTTCTAGCAGGAACATGATTAACAATATATTTATAAGGTGTGTGGGGTACTTGTTCCGCTTCTTTTTGGGAATTTCAATATAAGAGGCAAAAGCCTTAAAACAATTGGCAATACTTTGAGAATCAAGACCATACTCAGTACTAATATCATGAAAGTCACCAGTTCCCATAAAATATTTAATGCATTCATAATCATAATTTATACCTGACTTTATTCCTTTGTCATTATCCCATGCTTCAGTATTTTCTTGAATACGGTCCAGAAGATATCATTTAGCTTCTTCTTTCATACGTGTGAATGATTCAACACAAGAAGCATCTAATAAATCTTTATCATGAATAAAAAGCTTTGCATAAAAGTTATTAATAATAATATTATTAGGGTGCTCATGAATAGGACATTTAAGGATTAGTAACTTCAGTCTCCCCCAAGCTTGGGCTATACTCTCTCCATCACGAGGCCAAAAGTTATATATTTGTTTCCTATCCTTATGAATCTCACTGGGAGGATAGAATTTAGAATAAAAGAGAGGTACAATTTTCTCCAATTCCATAGATTATCCATTCTTCAGCAGCGTATACCATTCTTCAGCTCTTCCTTTCAATGATATAGAGAGTAACCTTTTCTTAACTTGTTCTGTTGTGATACCTACACACTTAAACAACCCGAATAATTCATGGATAAAAATCAAGTGATCACTAGGATGGACAGTTCCATCCCCAAAATAATAGTTATCCATAACACGATCAACAATTTTCGTAGGTATCTTAAAAGGATCTATTTCAGCAGGTGGTGGTTCATCTACTACCCTAGCAGTGGTAGTAGCTTTCCCAAATAGGAAACCAAGTGGGTTCTCCATGTTGGAAACAAAGTAACAAAAGGAAATAAAAGCAATACTCATAGTAGAAGCTTCCTTTACCAGTTCCACTCTTCAATAGAGCTTCAATCCCTAGCAACGACGCGAGAAAATAGTCTTGATGACTGAGACGTTGGAAACATATCTATAATTTTTGATTCTCCATGCTTGTTTTGTATCTACTTTGCTTTACTTGTCCAAACTTTGAGGTTCTTTTTACATGTTTTCTGGTACTAACTCATTAACAAGTTGCCACGGTGCCAGTTGCCTGTTTAAGCCCCCCCTTCGCCTATAAGAAGCCCCCTATGCAGAAACCCTAGGTACCCGATCAAAAATCCACGAAACCGTCTGTAGCTGCCGCCACCATCGTCCCTAGATCGAGGGGGATCTGAAGTTCTTCCCAGCACCCTGCCGGAGGGGAGATCATCCCGGATGCCTTCCCTCCGGTATGATTCGTGAGTAGTTCCACCTTGGACTATGGGTCCATGTAGTAGCTAGATGGTTGTATCTAGTCCTTTGTGCCATGTAATACCCCTTGTATCTATTTGTAATAATGCATGTTGTGTTTGCGGGGATCCGATGGATATTGAGATTATTATGTTGGTTTGATTAATGGTTTTATATTTATGATTCTATCATGTCTGTGTTGTTTGTGATCTTGCATGCTCTCCGTTGCTAGTGGTTATGTTGGCCAAGTAGTTGCTAGTGACCTCAAGAAGGGGTATTTATGCTCGATAGTGGGTTCATGCCTCAAGTTTCCAAGGGAAGTGACAGAAATCTCTTCGGTTGTAGATGTGTTGTTGATACTAGGGAGAAAACAACGGTCTCTTGTTCATGGAACATGTGAACTGTTTACCTTACACACTTTGCTTAAAGCAGTTGTCTGTTGCTTGCAACTTAATACTGGAGGGGGTTCAGATGATAACCTGAAGGTGGACTTCTAGTCATAGATGCAGTTGGATGACGGTCTATGTATATTGTTGTATTTCCCAATCAACCTCATAGGATCTTTCTGGCTAGTAATTGCATTGTTATGCCTTGCACAGTTCCTGTCAATTGCCTTGCTATAATTTGTTTACCCTTCATGCCATGTTGTTTATCTAAGGAGAGCACCTCTAGTGAACTATGGACCCCGGTCCAATCTTTACCATTGATACATCTTCCATTGTTACCTGTTTACTTCCTGCATACCATTACCTTCCACACCATACGTTTAATCCTTTGTTAGAGCAAACCAATGAGCTCGACAACCTCACTGATTCGTTGGGGCAGAGTCTTGAGTTTGTGTTGTGCAGGTCTCCGTGTTGCTCACAACACCTGTGTGACGTTTACTTCCTCCTTCTGGTTCGATAACCTCAGTCTCAACTGAGCGAAGACTTGCTTCTTGCTGCTTCACACCTTGCTCTTGGGGTTTCCAACGAAGTGCTCCACGTCAGCACCATCACGTTTCCTTCCTCCTCCTGGTTCGATAACCTCGGTCTAAACTGAGGGAAGACTTGTTGTTGTGCTCTTCACACCTTGCTCTTGGGGTTCCCAACAAGACTCCACATCAGGCACCAAGTTCTTTGACACCACCAAGGAGTCACCAACAAGTTTTCTGGCGCCGTTGCCGGGGAGACTAAGGGCGTCTTCACTAGGGGAGTCCTTCACTTCCTTTCTCTTTACTTTGTTTTTAGTTTGCTTTGTTTCTTTTGCTTGGTTTTGTTTGCCTCTTTCCAAAAACCCAAAAAAATTAGTCTAGTTTGGTTTGCTTTCTTTATTCAAAAACACACAAAAATTAGTTCCTGCTCTAGCTACTGCTGTTTTTGGCTTGCCCACCTTTGCCAAAATGAACTCGGCTGAGAACACCAAGTTGTGTGACTTCACTAGCACAAACAACAATGATTTCCTTATCACTCCCATTGCTCCACCTGCTCCTGATGCTACCTTTTATGAAATTAAGCCTGCTTTGATGAATCTTGTGATGAGAGAGCAATTTTCTGGTGCTAGTTCTGATGCTGCTGCCCATCTCAATAACTTTGTTGAACTTTGTGAGATGCAGAAGTATAAGGATGTAGATGGAGATATTATTAAGCTCAAGCTGTTTCCTTTATCCTTGAGAGGAAAATCTAAAGAATGGTTGATATCCTTGCCTACAAATAGTATTGATTCTTGGACTAAGTGTAAAGATGCTTTTATTGGAAAGTACTATCCTCCTCCTAAGATTATATCTATGAGAAGTGACATTATGAAATTTAAACAACTTGATAATGAACATGTTGATCCTGCTTGGGAAAGAATGAAATCTTTGGTTAAGAATTGTCCCACTCATGGACTCACTGCTTGGATGATTATCCAGACTTTTTATGCAGGTTTGAACTTCTCCTCAAGAAATCTGTTGGATTCTGCTGCTGGAGGTACCTTTATGGGCCTCACTTTGGGTGCTGCAACAAGGCTCCTCGATAATATGATGGTTAACTACTCTGAATGGCATGTTGAGAGAGCTCCACATGGTAAGAAGGTAAATTATCTTGAGGAAACTTCCTCTTTGAGTGAAAAGATTGATGTTATTATGGCTATGCTTGTTAATGGGAAATCTCCTCTAGATCCTAATAGTGTTCCCTTAGCCTCTTTGGTTGCTCAATAAGAGCAAGTTGATGTGAACTTCATTAGAAACAACAATTTCAACAAGAATGCCTATACGAATAATTTTGGTAGCAACAACAATTATAGGCCTTATCCTCCTAATAATGGCAATTCCTATGGAAGCTCTTACAATAATACTAGAAGTGCCCCCTCTGAACTTGAAGTCATGCTCAGGGACTTTATTAGTAAACAAACCACTTTCAATAAGACTATAGAGGAAAAGCTTTTAACTGTTGAGAAAAATATATCCTCTTTGTCTAAAGCTCAAACTTCCTTGGTTAATAAAATGGCTGCTAAACCTGAAACTATGGAAAACACCTTTGCTACTGCTCATGCCATACAAGTTACTATTGATGAAAATGTTAGGCTATTAGCTCAACTTCATGCTAGGTGGAAAAGGGAAGTTGAAATTGATAGAAATAATAGTGTGTTCACTATCACCACTAAACCACAAGTAGCCCCTATTCCTCCTCCTACTATGCCTAAGCCTAGTGAGCCTACTACTAGTGATGCTAAGTTTGAATTTGATATTGATGGTTGCAATATTTCTGAAGTGATTATGTTCTTGCAAAAGCTTTCTAGAAGTCCTGATACTAGTGATATGCATGTTGCTTTCACTAAACATATTACAGATGCTCTTGTTAAGATTAAGGAAGAGAATCTAAAACACAAAGCTTCTATTTCTAGGAAAGTAGAAGATATTTGGGAATCCATTATTAATATGCGAGTGAATGACTTTGATCTCAAAGCTTCATGTGATCTTGGTTCTAGTGTCTCTATTATGCCTAGGAAGATTTATGAAATGCTTGATTTGCCACCATTAGAATATTGATATTTGGATGTCCCACTCAATGATAATGCTAAGAAGAAACTCATGGGGAGTGTTAATAATGTTCTTATTATGGTTAATAATGCTTATGTACCTGTGGATTTCTATGTTTTGGATGTTTAATACAATGCTTCTTGTCCTATTACTTTGGGAAGACCTTTTCTTAGAACAGTTGGTATTGAACACTTCCCTATGAGGACAGAGAAGTTTATTTTTTCTCCTCCTTTGAAAGCAAGATTTGATGTTAATGCTTCCTCATTTGAAAATACTTGATTCTTCTTGCTTCTTGTGCCTAACTTAAAGGCGTTAAAAAAAGTACTTATTGGAAGATAACCCAAGACTTTCCTTGAGTCTTGGAAGTTATTACTTCTGTAATGACCTCTCCTTATCCTTTTTGTTTGATTTTTGTGCCAATAATGACCTCTAATGAGAGGGAAGTAAGATTTGGGGAGTTGCTGTCCCGAAACAGATTTCTGTCCTCCACCAAAAAAAATCGTGAGGAGGCTTTGTAACTCGGATTGAGCTCAAATTTACGAATAAATCCCCCAGTATGTTAGATAACTTTCGCTAGTTCAATACTTTTTGATTTGAGCAACAAAAGATGTTCGAAAAAATCGGTTTCTACCTGCTGGTCTGTTTTGACAAATTTCTGCCATTATTTGTATTTGCTTCTTATTGATTCCTTTTCGAGTTCTCTTCAGGTAAATTGAGCTTTTTTGAAAGAGTTACTACAGTATCTTGTGTTTTTAGTGAAAAGCCTTTCTGTTCCAAAGCTTTGCCAGTGGTCTAATATCTTTTAAATACACTAATGTTGCTAATGAAGATTGTGTGAAGTTTTTGTATGAAGGAAAAAATTCAGGTGTAGAGAGAGAATGATGCAATGAGATGAAGAATGGACAAAAGCTCAAGCTTGGGGATGCCACCACGGTGTCACCTCAAGAAATATCCAAGAGGTACAAGCGTCAAATCTTGGGGATGCCCAAGGCATCCCCTTCTTCATCAATAAAAAGCTCAGGTCTGTCTAGACACTTCGTTTTTATCGTTTCATACACAGTTGTGTTGTTCTTGGAGCGTCTTAGTTTTTGAAAGAGCATTTCCTATCCCTAGTGATTTTGGTGTTTTATATCAACACACATATCGGACTAATTATGTGCCAAGTGTATCGTAGGTGCATTGAAAAAGTTTTGCAACGGTCAAAATAACTGTCTGCCTGGCGTAGTACCGCTTTTTGCTACCGGACGCGGCAGAAGGTTTTGATCAGTTGTCAAAAAGCCTCTGTCGGGCCAGGTACTAAAAAGCGGTAGTACCGCATTTTAGTACCTAGCGCGACAGTAGCTTTTTGACCACTTGTCAAAAGCTACTGCTCGCTCCGGTACTAAAATGCGGTAGTACCGCATATTAGTACCGTGCACAGCAGAGCCTTTTTCCAACCTTTAAAAGGCCACTGCTCACTCCGGTACTAAAATGCGGTAGTACCGCATTTTGCTACCAGGCGTGACAGAGAGTTTTTTCTGACCAAGTTGCTGATTCCACTGCATGCCCGGTAGTACCGGTTGCCATTTGCGGTACTACCGCTTTACGATAGCATCAAGTGTGGTACCGCTGTGGCCAGGGCTTATGAAGTTTGAAAGATGGTTGTCCGGTACCAGGTCTGGTAGTACCGGAGTTCTCCGGTAGTACCGCTTGAACTTCTGGTACTACCGCTGCCTTAAAGGCTCCAACGGCCAGATTTCTTGGAGGGGTATAAATACCCCTCCACCTACCTTGGGACAAGATGCCCATCCACATTAAAGTCAAGACCACCATTGGAGCCACCAAATCTTCAAGATCTCCTCAATCCACCACCCAAAGTCCTTGATCTTTGGGGAATTGAAGGAGGAGGCCCCGATCTACTACTTCACCAAAAGAGATCTTCATTTCCCCCTCATTCAATTGAGGGCCCCTTTGCTCTAGTGTTTTCTTGGAAAACCTAGTTCTTGTTTTGGTTCTTAAAAGCTTGTCTTTGGTTGCTTTGACAGCTTGCTTGTATTTGGGAGCCTCCGATTAAGTTGTGGATGTGTTCCCCAAACTTGTAAAGGTGTCGGCTTCCACCTTGAAGGTTGCCGATATAGTGGAAGGTGAATCGATCCTGTTGGGGTGAGATTCATCGGATAACAAGGGAGGCCTTTCGTGGCGTTGGTGGTTTGAAACCACCCCCTCTCCAAACGTAGACGTACTTGCCTCAAAAGGAAGGAACTACGGGAAACAAATCCTTGTGTCTCCGCGTCCACCACTTTGGTTACTTCTATCCTTTACCGCACCTTACTTACTTATTCTTACCTTGTGTTATGGTATCTCTTGCATAAGTGTCATATAGGTAAATTCACCTTAGTTGCATTATCTAGAGAATTTACCTTATTGTCAAACCTTAATTTAAAAAAGAAGAAAATTTGAAGTAGCACCTATTCACCCCCCTCTAGGTGCCCATACGATCCTTTCAATTGGTAACAGAGCCTCGGCTCTTTATTTGGGCTTTACCGCCTAAGAGAATATGGGTAGCCAAGAAGGGGATGGTGGTAGTGAGCCGACCCCGGTGACCATGGAAGATCTCAGAAACTTGGAAACAAGATTGAGCTCTTCCTTGGTCAACAAAGTCAAGAAGATGCTTGAGCAACTTCTTAAAGACAAAGATGGATCATCACCCCCATCTCCTCAAGAGGATCTACCATCCGTTGTACCTAAAGGGAATACTTCGGTATCCCCCGAGGGTATGATGGTGGGGGGTAAATAAGACAACGCTAATTCCTCCACACACAATGATGGTGGGAAGGGCGAGCACCGTGATTCATCATACTCTCCCGACCCTCTAGTCCCTCACCCTCATGTGTACAATAGAGGTGACCCACCTAATCTTGAAGAATCTGCTACTTTTGCTCAATGGCAATCACTAATGAGAACTCATGTGCGCAACTCTTGCATTGAACTATGGAACATCATCGAGCATGGACTCTTTATTGGGGATCCAAACAACTTGACAAGAAGAGAGGTTGTCAATATTCAACTCAATGCCACTGCTTTGCATATGATTCAACAAGGATTGGGAACAAACGATTACCCATACATTGAGCACTTTAGCATTGCCAAGGAAGCTTGGGATGCTCTCACTGTGTTGTTTGTTGGAAATGAGAGTATGAGGAGGAACCGATATGATGCTCTAAGCAATGAAGCCGAAGGCTTCTACATGAAAGAAGGTGAAGATCACGAAGACATGTACCGAAGGCTCAAGACCACCGCCACCGCTTTTAGAAATGTGGGTGCCTCACATGTGGATGATGCATGGATAAAAAGGAAATATGTGAGTGCACTCATGCCTTTTGAGCCCACCGAATTGAAGAGCCTACAAGGAAGACACAACTACCATCTCATGACCTCAAATGAAGTTATGCAAGAGATGGCCGCTTTCAAGGTTGCCGCCAAGAATGCCAAAGATGCCCGTGCTCGTGCCCTTGGTATGAGCAATGTTGTCAATGTTGCTTTGAAGGCCAAAGTTCTGGATCATGGGGATGAAGATGATAGTGATAAAGGGAATGAAGGGCTCTCCATGGACCACCCCGATGAAGTCAAGATTGCTCATAGTCAATATATGGCCTTCTATGCAAAGAACTTTTGGAAGAACCCCGCCAAGGCCAAGATGGAAATGCAAAGAAAAAGCAACCCAAATGGGAAAAGAGATAATAAAACGAGATTGAGAACTTGCTTCAATTGTGGTGACCGCTATCACTTTGTAGCAAGTTGCCCCTATGAGAAGAGAGAAGATCATGGGGGTAAGCTTGTGTTGAAGAAGACTCTCAAGGCACCTTACAAGAAAGCTTTCATCAAGAAGAATCCCATCAACAAGAAGCCGGGAGAAATTGTCTTGATCACTCATGAAGAATACTCCTCCGACAATGAAGATGAGGAAGAGGAAACTTCTCATGGTGTGGCTGCTCTAGCCACCACCTCTACTCTGACATTCTCACTCTTCAATTCTCCAAATGAGAACTCTCCCACCAAGAACGTCACTTGCCTTATGGCAAGAGGAACGGAGGTATCCTCATCATCCTGCTCTACTCCCTTAGATAATGATGAGATTGATGATGAGATGTCTCTTGCTGTTAAAAAGGAATTAATTTCCTTTGATGAGTTTATGACTAACCTAGAAGGAGATGCTAAGTTACATTTTGGAAACATCCTAGATCAACTTTCACATACTCGAGAGCTTCTAGATGTAAAATGTAAACTTGGACTTGAACACATGATTGAGCTAGAGGCTTTAAACAATGCTCTAGAAGAAGAACAAGAAACTAGGTTGTCACTTGAATTAAAACTTGAAGGGCTTGATGAGGCCAATGACATTATTGTTAACAAACTCATCAAAGAGCGTGATCATGCTATTGCTAAATACAAAAGTGCTAAAAAGGACAAGATTGAGTTTGGTGTGGTTCATGAAAAACTTGCCGAGGACTTTAGGTTGCTTAACAAGGCCCACTAGGCTTTGGAGAGTGAACTCTTGTCACTCACAAAGTCCCATGAAATGCTTCAAACTCAATTGGCCAATATTCCTTCACCTAGTAACTTCATTCCATCTAGTACTATAACTATTCTTGAAGAGAATGCTAGGTTGAAGGGGGAGCTTGCTAAGGCCACATTTCCACAAGGCAACAAGTCCATTGATGATCTTTTGAGTAAGCAAAGACATAGTGGTGATAAAGGGGGCATTGGATTTGTCTCCAATTCTAAGAAGAAGAAGAACAACAAGAAGAAGAAGGCCAAGCCCACACAAGAAACTAACAAGGCGATTGTGGGTAGTAAGACCACAAGTGGTAAAACTATGTCTCATGAGGACTTTGCGGGTAGTGCTAACCCTCACTATGTTCTAATGCATGATTATTATGGTGATGTGTATGCACAATATGTTGGACCATATGATGGTTATATTGCTTGGTCTATTTGGGTTCCCAAGACCCTTGTTGCTAACAAAAGAGGACCCATTGAAAAATGGGTACCTAAAAATTAGCTTGATCTTTTGTAGACTTATGCTTCTGGAGGGTCAAAGTGGGTGCTTGATAGTGGTTGCACAAGTCATATGACCGGAAGCTCGTCTATTATCAAGGAGTTAAAGCCAAATGATGATCAAATCACCATGACATATGCCAACAAATCGAAGTCTAAGGTAATGGGTTTCGGCAAGGTTGTGGTTGCTCACGACATTACACTCGTGAACGTCATGCTTGTTGAGACCCTTGGATACAATTTACTTTTAGTCCTTTCTCTTGGTAAGATGGGCTTTGCCGTCTTTATTGATGTTGATATTGTGGTCCTCATGTGGAGAAAGTCTCTCAAGGTCGCTTTCGTTGGGTACGTCGAACATGACTTGAATGTGGTGGACTTTTCGGAGAAAACCACTACAGGTCCGATGTGCTTATTCGGAAAGGCCGATGTGGGTTGGCTATGGCATCGCCGACTAGCCCATGTCAATATGAGAACTTTGCAAAGTCTCCATAAGGAGGGCCATATTGTTGGACTAAAAGAAAATGTTTCCTTTGCCAAAGATCGTGTTTGCAGGGCATGTGTTCTAGGGAAGATGCATGATGCCCCTCACAAGCCTAAGAACCAAATCAAGTCTACCAAGATCTTGGAACTCCTCCATGTGGATCTATTTGGTCCTCGATCTCATGCAAGTCTTGGGGGGAAGAAATATTTTTTGGTGATTGTTGACGACTTTTCAAGATACTCTTGGGTTTATTTCTTCAAGTTGAAGAGTGAGACTCAAAAGACTTTTATCGACTTCATCAACTTGGTTCAACGGCAATACAATGTTCCCGTGTTGATTATAAGAAGCAACAATAGCACCGAGTTCATGAACTACACCTTGAATGATTTCCTTAGTGATGAGGGGATTAAACATCAATATTCCGCTGCATACACCCCTCAACAAAATGGTGTGGCCGAAAGGAAGAACCGGACTCTTATTGAGATGGCTAGGACCATGCTGGCGGAGTTTAAATCTCCATACAACTTTTGGGCCGAAGCCATCTCCACCACTTGCCATGCTTCCAACCGGCTCTACCTCCGCAAAGAAATCAACAAGACTCCATATGAAATTCTTACCGGTAACAAGCCCAACTTATCTTACTTCCGGTTGTTCGGTTGTAAGTGTTTCTATCTCATAAAAGGTGTTCGTTTGTCTAAATTCGAGTCTAAAGCATTAGAGGGTATTTTTGTTGGCTATGGTCTCGAATCTCACACTTATAGAATATATGATAAGCTCTCCGGAGCAGTCATAGAATCTTGCAGTGTGACCTTCGAAGAATATGATGGTCCCCAAGGGGGGCGTGTTGATGCTTGTGATGCAGATGATGAAATGCCTCAGGATGCCATAGGAAGAATGGGTGTGGGATATATCCGCCCCGTTGAGGAACCCCTTATGGAAGATCGAGAAGAACTATTCTCCACTCAAGTGGAGCCCTCATCTTCACAACCTCAACATGCTCCATCCACCGAAGAGGACATTGACTCAAGCCAAAGACAAGATGTGGACCCTCAACATGGTGATCAAAGCGTCAACTCAAGTCAAGGGGGGCTTGGTCCATTCGACGGATTGTCATGTGGTGCCAAGTCAATTTGTCAAGGAAGATCCGTACAAGCTGCTTTGAGACAAGCTCAAATTGACGCTAGAAGTGCACTTGATCAAGACCAAGGTCAATCTTTGCCTCCCAATGTATAGGATGACTCCAATGATGATAAAGGTCAAGATGATGGTCAAGACGAGGAACAGAATGATGAAGAGGGTCCCCCAAGAAACAACACGGAGATCCACGCTCGTCGCGAAGCTAGAAAGGAAATAATGTTGGAAATAAGAGATCACACTCTAAAAAATGTAGTTGGTGATCTAAGGAAAGGTATTTCCACAAGAGCACAATTGAAGAGGTTCGGTGAACACCAAGCTCACATCTCCATGATTGAACCAAAGAAAGTGTGGGAAGCTCTTGAAGATTCGGATTGGTTAGAAGCTATGCACAAAGAACTCAACAACTTTGAGAGAAACAAAGTGTGGAAGTTAGTAGAGAAGCCAAAGGATTGCCGCAATGTTATTGGAACTAAGTGGATATTCAAGAACAAGCAAGATGAGCATGGAATCATTGTAAGAAACAAGGCTAGACTGGTTGCGCAAGGGTTCTCTCAAATTGAAGACAGTGACTATGGAGAGACATATGCACCCGTGGCTCAGCTTGAGTCCATTCGTATCCTTTTTGCTTATGCGGCACATCATAACTTCAAGTTGCAACATGGATGTCGAAAGTGCATTTCTTTATGGTCCACTAAATGAATTGGTATATGTTAAGCAACCCCCGGGATTTGAGGACCCCAACTTCCCAAACCATGTCTACAAACTTGATAAGGCGCTCTATGGGCTCAAGCAAGCCCCACGCACGTGGTATGAGCATCTTAGAGAGTTATTGTTTGACCGTGGCTTTGAGGTTGGGAAAATCGATCCCACTCTTTTTACTAAGAGAGTCAATGGGGAGCTTTTTTATGCCAAATATATGTTGATGATATTATCTTTGGCTCATCTAACGAAGCTTTTAATGAATAATTCTCAAAGCTTATGACTAGTAGGTTCCGTATGTCTTTGATGGGGGAGTTGAGAGTATTTCTTGGCTTTGAGATCAAGCAAGTAAGAGGAGGGACATTCTTAAATCAAGCCAAATATACTCAAGATATGCTCAAGAGATTCAAAATGCAAGACTTAAATGGAGCTCCTACTCCCATGGCCACAAAGACTCATCTCGAACAAAATCCAAATGGTAAAGATGTGGATCAAAAGGTATACCGGTCCATGATTGGTTCTTTGCTTTACCTTTGTGCATCTAGACCCGATATTGTGTTGAGTGTAGGTGTGTGTGCAAGATATCAAGCGGCTCCTAAAGAAAGCCATTTGATGGCGGTCAAGAGAATCTTTCGATATTTAGTTCATACCCCATTCTATGGTCTTTGGTATCCTCGAGGATCAACTTTTGCCCTTTGTGGATACACGCATTCGGATTGGGCGGGTGATAAGGATGATAGAAAATCAAAATCCGGGGCTTGCCAATTTCTTGGTAGGTCCTTGGTATGTTGGTCTTCTAAGAAGAAAAATTGTATATCTCTCTCTACCGCCGAAGCCGAGTGAAAGAGCATTTCCTATCCCTAGTGATTTTGGTGTTTTATAACAACACACATATTGGACTAATTATTTGCCAAGTGTATTGCAGGTGCATTGAACAGTTCTTCAATGTTCAAAAACTGTCTGCCTGGTACCGCTTTTTGCTACCGGACCAGACATAAGGCTTAGACTAACTGTCAAAAAGCCTCTACTGGGCTAGGTACTAAAAAGCGGTAGTACCGCATTTTGGTACCTAGCGCGACAGTAGCTTTTTGACCACTTGTCAAAAGCTTCTGCCTGCTCCGGTACTAAAATGAGGTAGTACCGCATTTTAGTACCGCTCGGGGCAGAGACTTTTTGTATGTTGGCAAAAAGCTTCTGGTACCGCATTTTGCTACCTGGCGTGAGAGAGAGTTTTTTCATCTAAAGCTGCGGATTCCACTACGTCCGGTAGTACCGGTTGCCACTTGCGGTACTACCGCTTTACGGTAGCATCAATAGTAGTACCGCTGTGGGCAGGACTTGATGAAGTTTCAAAGAGGGTGGTCCGGTACCAGGTCCGGTAGTACCGGAGTTCTTCGGTAGTACCGCTTGAACTTCCGGTACTACCGCTGCAGTAAAAGCTCCAACGGCAAGATTTCGTGGAGGGGTATAAATACCCCTCCGCCTACCTTGGGACAAGTTGCTCAGCCACACTAAAGTCAAGACCACCATTGGAGCCACTCAATCTTCAATATATCCTCATTCCACCACCCAAAGTCCTTGATCTTTGGGGAATCGAAGGAGGAGGCCCCGATCTACAACTTCACCAAAAGAGATCTTCATTTCCCCCTCATTTCATTGAGGGCCCCTTTGCTCTAGTGTTTTCTTGGAAACCCTAGTTCTTGTTTTGGTTCTTACAAGCTTGTCTTTGATTGCTTTGACAGCTTGCTTGTATTTGGGAGCCTCCGATTAAGTTGTGGATGTGTGCCCCAAACTTGTAACGGTGCCGGCTTCCACCTTGAAGGTTGCCGATATAGTGGAAGGTGAATCGATCCCGTTGGGGTGAGATTCATCAGAGAACAAGGGAGGCCTCTTGTGGCGTTGGTGGTTTGAAACCACCCCCTCTCCAAACGTAGACGTACTTCCCCTAAAAAGGAAGGAACTACGGGAAACAAATCCTTGTGTCTCCGCGCCCACTTTTTGGTTACTTATATCCTTTACTGCACCTTACTTACTTATTACTACTTTGTGTTGTGGTAGCTCTTGCATAATTGTCATATAGGTAAATTCGCCATAGTTGCATTATCTAGATAATTTACCTTATTGCCAAACCTTAATTTGAAAAAGAAGAAAATTTGAAGTAGCTCCTATTCACCCCCCTCTAGGTTCCCATACGATCCTTTCAATTGGTATCAGAGCCTCGGCTCTTTATTCGGGCTTTACCTCCTAAGAGAATATGGGTAGCAACAAAGGGGATGGTGGTAGTGAGCCGACACTGGTGACCATGGAAGATCTCAAAAACTTGGAATTAAGATTGAGCTCTTCCTTGGTCAACGAAGTCAAGAAGATGCTCGAGCAACTTCTTAAAGACAAAGAAGGCTCATCACCCCCATCTCCTCAAGAGGATCAACCATCCATTTTACCTAAAGGGAATACGTCGGTATCCCTCGAGGGTATGGTGGTGGGGGGTAAACTAGACAACGTTAATTCCTCCACACACAATGATGGTGGGAAGGGTGAGCACCGTGATTCATGGTACTCTCCCGACCCTCCAATCCCTCACCCTCATGTATACAATAGAGGTGACCCACCTAAGCTTGAAGAATCTGCTACTTTTGCTCAATGGCAATCACTAATGAGAACTCATATGCGCAGCTCTTGCATTGAACTTTGGAACATCATCGAGCATGGACTCTTTATTGGGGATCCAAACAACTTGACAAGAAGAGAGATTGTTAATAGTCAACTCAATGCCACTTCTTTGCATATGATGCAACAAGGGTTGGGGACAAAGGATTATCCACACATTGAGCACTTTAGCATTGCCAAGGAAGCTTGGGATGCTCTTACTGTGTTGTTTGTTGGAAATGAGAGTATGAGGAGGAACCGATATGATGCTCTAAGCAATGAAGACGAAGGCTTCTACATGAAAGAATGTGAAGATCACGAAGACATGTACCGAAGGCTCAAGACCACCACCACCGCTTTTAGGAATGTGGGTGCCTCACATGTGGATGATGCTTGGATAAAAAGGAAATATGTGAGTGCACTCATGCCTTTTGAGCCCACCGACTTGAAGAGCTTACAAGGAAGACACAGATACCATCTCATGACCTCAAATGAAGTTATGCAAGAGATGGCCGCGTTCAAGGTTGCCGCCAAAAATGCCAAAGATGCCCGTGCTCGTGCCCTAGGTATGAGCAATGTTGTCAATGTTGCTTTGAAGGCCAAAGTTGTGGACCATGGGGATGAATATGATAGTGATGAAGGGATTTCCATGGACCATCCCGATGAAGTCAAGATTGCTCATGGACAATATATTGCTTTCTATGCAAAGAATTTTTGGAAGAACCCCGCCAAGGCCAAGATGTAAATGCAACGGAGAAGCAATCCAAATGGAAAAAGAGAGAATACCACTAGGTTGAGAACTTGCTTCAATTGTGGTGACCGCTATCACTTTGTAGAAAGTTTCCCCTATGAGAAGAGAGAAGATCATGGTGGCAAGCTTGTGTTGAAGAAGACTCTCAATGCACCTTACAAGAAACCTTTCATCAAAAAGAATCCCATCAACAAGAAGTCGGGAGAAATTGTCTTGATCACTCATGAAGAATTCTCCTCCGACAATGAAGATGATGAAGATGACAAAGAGGAAACTTCTCATGGCGTGTCTGCTCTAGCCACCACCTCTACTCCGACATTCTCACTCTTCGATTCTCCAAATGATAACTCTTCCACCAAGAACGTCACTTGCCTTATGGCAAGAGGAACGGAGGTATCCTCATCATCCCGCTCTACTCACTTAGATAATGATGAAATTGACAATGAGGTGTCTCTAGATGTTAAAAAGGAATTAATTGCCTTTGATGAGTTTATGACTAACCTAGAAGGTGACGCTAAGCTACATTTTGGAAACATCTTAGATCAACTCTCACATACTCAAGATCTTCTAGATGTAAGATGTAAACTTGGGCATGAACATATGATAGAGCTAGAGGCTTTAAACAATGCTCTAGAAGAAGAACAAGAAACTAGGTTGTCACTTGAATTAAAACTTGAAGGGCTTGATGAGGCCAATGACATTATTGTTAACAAACTCATCAAAGAGCATGATCATGCTATTGCTAAATACAAAAGGGCTAAAAAGGACAAGATTGAGTTTGGTGTGGTTCATGAAAAACTTGCCGAGGACTTTAGTTTGCTTAAAAAGGCTCACAAGGTCTTGGAGAGTGAACTCTTGTCACTCACAAAGTCCCTTGAAACGCTTCAGACTCAATTGGCCAATATTCCTTCACCTAGTAACTTCATTCCATATAGTAGCACAACTATTCTTGAAGAGAATGCTAGGTTGAAGGGGGAGCTTGCTAAGGTCACATTTCCACAAGGCAACAAGTCCATTGATGATATTTTGAGCAAGAAAAGGCGTAGTGGTGATAAAGGGGGCATTGGTTTTGTTTCCAAAACCAAGAAGAAGAAAAACAATAAGAAGAAGGACAAGCCCACACAAGAGACCAACAAGACCATTCTGGAGAGTAAGACCACAAGTGGTAAAACTATGTCTCATGATGATTTTGCTGGAAGTGCTAACCCTCACTATGTTCTAATGCGTGATTATTATGGTGATGTGTATGCACAATATGTTGACCCTTATGATGGTTATATTGCTTGGTATATTTGGGTTCCCAAGACCCTTGTTGCTAACAAAAGAGGACCCATTGAAAAATGGGTACCTAAAAATTAGCTTGATCTTTTGTAGACTTATGCTTCCGGAGGGTCAAAGTGGGTGCTTGATAGTGGTTTCACAAGTCATATGACCAGAAGCTCGTCTATTGTCAAGGACTTAAAGCCAAATGATGATCTAATCACCGTGACATATGCCGACAAGTCAAAGTCTAAGGTAATGGGTTTTGGCAAGGTTGTGGTTGCTCACGACATTACACTCGTGAACGTCATGCTTGTTGAGACCCTTGGGTACAATTTACTTTCAGTCTGTGCTCTTGGAAAGATGGGTTTTTCCGTCTTTATACATAATGATCTTTTGGTCCTCATGTGGATCAAGTCTCTCAAGGTCGCTTTCGTTGGGTATGTCGAACATGACTTGTATGTGGTGGAATTTTCGGGGAAAGCCACAACAAGTGCGATGTGCTTATTCGGAAAGGCTGATGTGGGTTGGTTATGGCATCGCCGACTGGCCCATGTCAATATGAGAACTTTGCAAAGTCTCCACAAGGAGGGCCATATTGTTGGACTAAAAGAAAATGTTTCCTTTGCAAAAGATCGTGTTTGCAGGGCATGTGTTCTAGGGAAGATGCATGATGTTCCTCATAAGCCTAAGAACCGCATCAAGTCCACCAAGATCTTGGAGCTCCTTCACGTGGACCTCTTTGGTCCTCCATCTCATGCAAGTCTTGGTGGGAAGAAATATTGCTTGGTGATTGTTGATGACTTTTCAAGATAATCTTGGGTTTATTTCTTCAAGTTGAAGAGTGAGACTCAAAAGACTTTTATCGACTTCATAAACTTGGTTAAATGACAATACAATGTTCCCGTGTTGATCATAAGAAGTGGCAACGGCACCGAGTTCAAGAACTACACCTTGAATGATTTCCTTAGTGATGAGGGGATTAAACATCAATATTCCACTGCTTACACGCCTCAACAAAATGGTGTGTCCGAAAGGAAGAACCGGACTCTTATTGAGATGGCTAGGACCATGTTGGCGGAGTTTAAATCTCCATCCAACTTTTGGGCCGAAGCCATCTCCACCGCTTGCCATGCTTCAAACCGGCTCTACCTCCGCAAAGAAATCAACAAGACTCCATATGAAATTCTTACCGGTAACAAGCCCAACATATCTTACTTCCAGGTGTTCGGTTGTAAGTGTTTCTATCTCATAAAAGGTGTCCATTTGTCTAAATTCGAGTCTAAAGCATTAGAGGGTACTTTGTTGGCTATGGTCTCTAATCTCACACTTATAGAATCTATGATAAGCTCTCCGGAGCCGTCATAGAATCTTGTAGTGTGACCTTCGAAGAATATGATGGTCCCGAAGGGGGGCGTGTTGATGCTTGTGATGCAGATGATGAAATGCCTCAGGATGCCATAGGAAGAATGGGTGTGGGATATATCCGCCCCGTTGAGGAACCCCTTATGGCGGATCGAGAAGAACTATGCTCCACTCAAGTGGAGCCCTCATCTTCACAACCTCAACATGCTCCATCCATCGAAGAGGACATTGACTCAAGACAAAGACAAGATGTGGACCCTCAACATGGTGATCAAAGCGTCAACTCCAGTCAAGGGGGGCTTGGTCCATTCGACGGATTGTCATGTGGTGCCAAGTCAATTTGTCAAGGAAGATCCGTACAAGCTGCTTTGATACAAGCTCAAATTAACGCCAGAAGTGAACTTGATCAAGACCAAGGTCAATCTTTGCCTCCCAATGTAGAGGATGACTCCAATGATGATCAAGGTCAAGATGATGGTCAAGACGAGGAACAAAATGATGAAGAGGGTCCCCCAAGAAACAACACGGAGATCCACGCTCGTCGCGAAGCTAGAAAGGAAATAATGTTGGAAATAAGAGATCACACTCTACAAACTGTAGTTGGTGATCTAAGGAAAGATATTTCCACAAGAGCACAATTGAAGAGGTTCAGTGAACACCAAGCTCACATCTCCATGATTGAACCAAAGAAAGTGTGGGAAGCTCTTGAAGATTCGGAATGGTTAGAAGCTATGCATAAAGAGCTCAAAAACTTTGAGAGAAACAAAGTATGGAAGTTAGTTGAGAAGCCAAAGGATTGCCGCAATGTTATTGGAACAAAGTGGATATTCAAGAACAAGCAAGATGGGCATGGAATTATAGTAAGGAACAAGGCTAGATTGGTTGCACAAGGGTTTTCTCAAATTGAAGGCATTGATTATGGAGAGACTTATGCGCCCGTGGCTCGCCTTGAGTCCATCCGTATCCTTCTTGCTTATGCGGCACATCATAACTTTAAGTTGCAACAAATGGATGTAGAAAGTGCATTTCTTTATGGTCCATTAAATGAATTGGTATATGTTAAGCAACCCCCGGGATTTGAGGACCCCAACTTCCCAAACCATGTCTACATACTTGATAAGGCGCTCTATGGGCTCAAGAAAGCCCCACACACGTGGTATGAGCACCTTAGAGAGTTATTGTTTGACCATGGCTTTGAGGTTGGGAAAATCAATCCCACTCTTTTTACTAAGAGGGTCAATGGGGAGCTTTTTGTATGCCAAATATATGTTGATGATATTATCTTTGGATCATCTAACAAAGCTTTTAATGATGAATTCTCAAAGCTTATGACTAGTAGGTTCCGGATGTCTTTGATGGGAGTTGAGAGTATTTCTTGGCTTTGAGATGAAGCAAGTTAGAGGAGGGACATTCTTCAATCAAGCCAAGTATACTCAAGATATGCTCAAGAGATTCAAAATGCAAGATTTGAATGGAGCTCCTACTCCCATGGCTACAAAGACTCATCTAGAACAAAATCCAAATGGTAAAGATGTGGATCAAAAGGTTTACCGGTCTATGATTGGTTCTTTGCTTTACCTTTGTGCATCTAGACCCGATATTGTGTTGAGTGTAGGTGTGTGTGCAAGATGTCAAGCGGCTCCTAAGGAAATACATTTAATGGCGGTCAAGAGAATCTTTTGATATTTAGTTCATACCCCATTTTATGGTCTTTGGTATCCTCGAGGCTCAACATTTGCTCTTTGTGGATACACGGATTCGGATTGGGCGGGGGACAAGGATGATATAAAATCAACATCCGGGGCTTGCCAATTCCTTGGTAGGTACTTGGTATGTTGGTCTTCTAAGAAGCAAAATTGTATATCTCTCTCCACCGCCGAAGCCGAGTATGTTGCTGCCGCTAGTGCTTGCACTCAATTTCTATGGATGAGGCAAACTTTAAAGGAATACGGTGTCCATTGTGACAAAGTGCCTCTTCTATGTGACAATGAAAGTGCCATCAAAATTGCATACAACCCGGTGGATCACACTAGGACAAAGCATATTGAGATTCGTCATCACTTCATTAGAGATCATGTTGCTCGAGGTGATATTGATCTATCCTATGTTTCAACCAAAGATCAACTTGCCGATATCTTCACGAAGCCACTTGATGAAGCAATGTTTTGCTACTTGAGGAATGAACTAAATATCGTAGATTCAAGGAGCTTGACTTGATTATCTTGCACTCTCACCTAATATTCAACCCATATTTGGTTTAGGTGTAGGCATGGACATAGGGGGAGTGCGGTCCTAATTGATTGGACCATCCCTCCCCCCATTATGCGCAAAGTAAACAAAATCATTCCTCTTAATATCATTTTGTGATATGTGAGCTTAATGATGAGTTTCGGTAATGGACCCAAGATATATCTTCGTGGTGCCAAGCCGAGTATACTCAAATATGGTGGCCTAGGCCACCGCCACCTCTTAATGGAGAGGTTGATGTGCTTACTCGTGTTTGTCACTTTTTGAATTGGTTCTTAATCATGTTTGTCATCCTCTAGTTGGTTTTGTTCTTTTGGTCGTGCACTCACATTTGGATCTCCATATGTTTTTAGTAATTTTTGAGTGCATTGGCCCATATCAGTGTGACTCTCTAAACCCATACCATTCTTATCCCCCAACAAAACCCATCTACTCTGCACAAGAACCTTCCATTTTATGTATCTTGGCTCTCTGTCCTGATGGTCACGGTACTACCGAGTCTCATAAGCGGTACTACCGCCAAACGGTACTACCGGACATTGCTAGCGGTACTACCGCCTCTAATTTTGTTTCCAGGGTCCTGCCTAGAAACTTCCCAGGTGCGGTACTACCGGTTGGTATCTCCGGTACTACCGCATAGTGGTACTACCTCCCTTGTAACCGGTACTACCGCTTGTGCGTGTCGGTTAAGACTATAGATGGGGGAGAGGCACCCCTCAGTGCCTCATTCATCCCTCGTCTCAACTCCTCACCAGCGCCACCACAGGAGCAAGAGGATGTCGCAGGAGCCCCGCCCTTCCCTCCTTCTCCCGGATCCACACCAGATCCGGCCTCCTTGCGGGCTCCTCCTTCTTCCCCACCATCATGGACACCGGTACTACCGCCCTCCTCATCTTCTCACTTGTTGTCTCCATTGAATCTAGGGTAACTTTGATTCTTGGTTAAAACTCGTATTCTTGAGGTTGTATCGTGTGCTATTTACCAGATCTACCACTTTGTCCGATGGAAATAGTGTTTTACAACAAATTTACTGCACGTACATGGATTTCTAGTCTAGATCTGCACTGTGGTCGCGGGCCGGTAGTACCGGGAATCTTTTTCCGGTACTACCGCTTGGAGGTACTATCGCCAGTGCATATCCGGTACTACCGCCCTGTACTGGCAGCAATTTTTTTTAAAACACCAAGTTCCATCCTCTGTTTGTCTCAGGTTCTTGTGCCCTTACCCCTATGCTATCTCCCTCGTTCTTTCACAGGTGCAGGGGGTTCCCGGGGATCGCGCAAGCGCTCCAAAGCTCACTATGAGATCGAGGACTATGAGTCAGAATCAGAGACTGAGTCGGAAGAGGAGGTCATGCCTCAACCTAGTGCCTTACTGAAACTGCCAACAACTCGTGGTCGTCGGGGTGGGGGGTCAAGCAAAGTGCTGGTCGTGGTAAAGCTCCTCCACCTCCTCCTCCCTCCGGTCCTCGCAAGAGCCACAGTTCCGGGCCATCTGGGCCAAAGCTGTCTGATTTATCTCGAGAGAATTTCATGCCCTGCGGGTGGTCAGTCCATATGGGACAGCTCGCTCTCATGCTCGAGAAAATGGCCTCTTCTTTATGGATTTTCAGGAGCGGGTGTTCCATGAGATTCTCATGAAAGATGACAAAATTGTGTTTCCTCAAAAATGGATCGAGATGAATCATGTGAGGAAGAATCTGAACTACTTTGGTGAGGCCCTTGACATTTGCACCAACATTGGCTTGCTTCCCATTATGGAGTTCCGGTGCAACTATGATCCAATGCTCATTGCTCAGTTCTATGCAACCGTTCACTTTGCCAAGAATGATACTCGGACTCTCACCTGGATGACCGAGGGTGTTGTCAAGCAAGCAACGTTGGCTGAGTTTGGGGCTATCCTCGGGTACGAAGACCGTGGCAAAGACACTCCCGTTGGCTTTCGGTGCCACGCCAATGATCGTCCCAAGAAGAAAGATGTGCTTACACCACTGTACATCCGGGGGCGCGGAATCCCTGGAAAGATCAAAGGGCTCCTCCCTACATATGACATCTTGCATCGCATCTTTCGTGAGACCGTCGCCCCTCGTGCTGGGAATGTTGATGAGATACATGCCTTCATGGTAGATATTATGATGGCCACCTATCACCACCGTGACTCTGGCCTACCTATGGATGTGATGGATGTCATTTGGAATGAAATGGTCTGTGCCACTTTTCAGAGGAGGGTGCTTCCTTTTGCTCCATACATCATGGCTCTCATTATTCGCAAGTGCCCTGTGATTGCCCGTGACTTGCCTTCTCTTCGTCTTGCCACTCACCGCCACAAGAATCTGTTGATCAAGACCCATCTCAAACCACACAATGCGGATGGTCAGATTGTTGATGAGGATGGGAACCCGGTTGAGGAGGAATCAGGTGATGCTGCTGATGCGCGAGGATGTCATTTGTGGTCTCACGTCCGATCCGCTCGACCATCTTGGGCTAAGAGGTTTGAGGCCAAACTCAAGAAGATATTCTGCTTCCAAGTAGACAATTAGAAACGCATGTACGAGGCCCATGTCTATGCCAAGAAGTCATGCGCTCGTCAGAAGGAAATGATGGAGGCTTGACCGTTTCCAAGGGCTCCGAGAACAACATTACCCTATAAGACCTATGGATCTCCAAGCACAGCAACTGGGAAGATGATGCCACCACCTCCTTCCGTGCCCCGCCACCTCATGATGATGCATGGGAAGACTGGGTTGATGATGACGACGAGTGATCTCCGGGACGTTAGTGTTGCTCTTGTCCCTTTTTTGCGTCTTGATGCCAAAGGGGGAGAAGTTGCACATTAGGTATGCGGGATTTGCGAGGGAAAAGTCACAAGCTCGTTCTTGCCATTGATTTTATTCACTTGTGAACTTTATTTGCTTGCCTCTTATTATGTGTGACTTACTATGTGTGAACTAACTATTTGGGCTATGTATGGTGAGACTATGTGGTTATCGTATGGATCCATCTTGTGTGTAATATGACTATTCTCATTTCGATCCATCCTATGTGACAACCTTTCCCATTCCTAATCAATATTGGTCATCACATGTCATTTAGCAAAGGTATGTGCTCTATGTGTGACTTATACTCCCAGGTAACTTGTTTGAGTGTATGGGGCTTGTTTCTACATATCTAGGGGGAGCCCCATCTATATCTTATCATCACTAGATTTCCCAGCAAAATGTGTGTTGTCATCAAACACCAAAAAGGGGGAGATTGAAAGAGCATTTCCCCTAGTGATTTTGGTGTTTTATAACAACACACATATCGGACTAATTATTTGCCAAGTGTATCGCAGGTGCATTGAACAGTTTTGCAATGTTCAAAAACTGTCTGCCTGGCGCGGTACCAAAAAGCGGTAGTACCTCTTTTTGCTACCGGACCAGACAGAAGGCTTAGACTAACTGTCAAAAAGCCTCTGCCAGGCTAGGTACTAAAAAGCGGTAGTACCGCATTTTGGTACCTAGCGCGACAGTAGCTTTTGACCACTTGTCAAAAGCTTCTGCCTGCTCCGGTATTTAGTACCTCTCGGGGTAGAGACTTTTTGTATGTTGGCAAAAAGCTTCTATCTGCCTAGGTAGAAAAATGCGGTAGGTCCGGTAGTACCGGTTGCCACTTGCTGTACTACCGCTTTACGGTAGCATCAATAGTAGTACCGCTGTGGGCAGGACTTGATGAAGTTTGAAAGAGGGTGGTCCGATCAGTCCATGGTAATCTCGGAGTTCTCGCTTGATCTTGAACTTCCGGTACTACCGCTGCAGTAAAAGCTCCAACGGCCAGATTTCGTGGAGGGGTATAAATACCCCGCCACCTACCTTGGGACAAGTTGCTCAGCCACATTAAAGTCAAGACCACCATTGGAGCCACTCAATCTTCAAGATCTCCTCATTCCACCACCCAAAGTCCTTGATCTTTGGGGAATCGAAGGAGGAGGCCCCGATCTACAACTTCACCAAAAGAGATCTTCATTTCCCCCTCATTTCATTGAGGGCCCCTTTGCTCTAGTGTTTTCTTGGAAACCCTAGTTCTTGTTTTGGTTCTTACAAGCTTGTCTTTGATTGCTTTGACATCTTGCTTGTATTTGGGAGCCTCCGATTAAGTTGTGGATGTGTGCCCCAAACTTGTAACGGTGCCGGCTTCCACCTTGATAGTTGCCGATATAGTGGAAGGTGAATCGATCCCGTTGGGGTGAGATTCATCGGAGAACAAGGGAGGCCTCTTGTGGCATTGGTGGTTTGAAACCACCCCCTCTCCAAACGTAGACGTGCTTCCCCTCAAAAGGAAGGAACTACAGGAAACAAATCCTTGTGTCTCTGCACCCACTTTTTGGTTACTTCTATCCTTTACCGCACCTTACTTACTTGTTACTACTTTGTGTTGTGGTAGCTCTTGCATAATTGTCATATAGGTAAATTCACCATAGTTGCATTATCTAGAGAATTTACCTTATTGCCAAACCTTAATTTGAAAAAGAAGAAAATTTGAAGTAGCACCTATTCACCCCCCTCTAGGTGCCCATACGATCCTTTCACCGAGTATGTCGCTGCTGCTAGTGCTTGCACTCAATTGCTATGGATGAGGCAAACTTTAAAGGAATATGGTGTCCATTGTGACAAAGTGCCTCTTTTATGTGACAATGAAAGTGCCATCAAGATTGCATACAACCCGGTGGATCACACAAGGACAAAGCATATTGAGATTCGTCATCACTTCATTAGAGATCATGTTGCTCGAGGTGATATTGATCTATCCTATGTATCAACCAAAGATCAACTTGCCGATATCTTCACGAAGCCACTTGATGAAGCAAGGTTTTGCTACTTGAGGAATGAACTAAATATCGTAGATTCAAGGAGCTTGACTTGAGTATCTTGCACTCTCACCTAATACTCGACCCATATTTGGTTTAGGTGTAGGCATGGACATAGGGGGAGTGCGGTCCTAATTGATTGGACCATCCCTCCCCCCATTATGCGCAAAGTAAACAAAATCATTCCTCTTAATATCATTTTGTGATATGTGAGCTAAATGATGAGTTTCGGTAATGGACCCTAGATATATCTTCGTGGTACCAAGACGAGTATACTCAAACATGGTGGCCTAGGCCACCGCCCCCTCTCTAGCAAGAGGTTGATGTGCTTACTCGTGTTTGTCACTTTAAATTGGTTCTTACTCGTGTTTGTCATCCTCTATTTGGTTTTGTTATTTTGGTCGTGCACTCACATTTGGCCCTCCATATGTTTTTAGTATTTTTTTAGTGCATTGGCCCATATCAGTGACTCTCTAAACCCAGGCCATTCTTATCCCCCGACAAAACTCATCTACTCTGCACAAGAACCTTCCATTGTATGCATCTTGGCTCTCTGTCCTGATGGTTACGGTACTACCGGTTCTCACTAGCGGTACTACCGCCAAACGGTACTACCGGAAATTACTAGCGGTACTACCGCTTCTGGATCAGTTTCCAGGCTCCTGTCTGGAAATTTCCCAGGTGCGGTACTACCGGTAGTTGTCTACGGTACTACCGTATAGCGGTACTACCGCTCGTGGCTCCGGTACTACCGCTTGTGCGTTTCGGTTAAGATTGGAGACATGGGAGAGGCACCTCTCAGTGCCTCATTAGTCCACCGTCTCCACTCCTCACCAGCGCCGCCGCCGGAGCACGAGACCGCCGCAGGAGCCCCGCCTCCCTTCTCCTCTTCCCGAATCCACACCGGATCCGGCCTCCTCGCAGGCTCCTCCGTATTTTCCACCGCCATGGACACCGGTACTACCGCCCTCCTCCTCTTCTCACTTGTTTTCTCCATTGAATCTAGGGCAACTTCGATTCTTGGATAAAACACGTATTCTTGAGGTTGTACCGTGTGATATCTACCAGATCTACCACTTTGTCCGCTGGATTTCTTGTTTTACAACAAATTTACTGCCCGTACATGGATTTCTGTCTCAGATCTGCACTGAGGTCGCGGGCCGGTAGTACCGGGAATATTTTTTCGGTACTACCGCTTCGCGGTACTACTGCCGGTGTAGGTCCGGTACTACCGCCTTGTACTAACATTAATTTTTTTTAATACCAAGATTTCCATCCTCTGTTTGTCTCGGGTTCTTGTGCCCTTACCTCTATGCTATCTCCCTCGTTCTTTCACAGGTGCAGGGGGTTCCCGGGGATCTCGCAAATGGTCCAAAGCTCTCCATGAGGTCGAGGACTTTGAGTCAGAGTCAGAGTTAGAGACTGAGTCCGAAGAGGAGGTCATGCCTCAACCTAGTGCGCGTCTGAAACTGCAAACAACTCGTGGTCGTCGGGGTGGGGGGGTCAAGAAAAGTGATGGTCGTGGTAAAGCTCCTCCACCTCCTCCTCCCTCCGGTCCTCGCAAGAGCTACAATTCCGGGCCATCTGGGCCAAAGCTGTTGTCTGATTTGTCTAAGACAGAATTTCATGACCCGCGGGTTGTCAATCCATATGTGGCTGCTCGCTCTCATGTTCGGGAAGGTAGCCTCTTCTATACGGAGTTCCAGGAGCGGGTGTTCCATGAGATCCTCATGAAATATGACAAAATTGTGGTTCCTCAAAAATGGATCAAGATGAATCATGTGAGGAAGAACCTGAACTACTTTGGTGAAGCCCTTGACATTTGCACCAACATTGGCTTGCTTCCCATTATGGAGTTCTGGTGCAACTATGATACAATGCTCATTACTCAGTTCTATGCAACCGTTCACTTTGCCAAGAATCATACTCTGACTCTCACCTGGATGACCGAGGGTGTTGTAAAGCAAGCAACGTTGGCTGAGTTCGGGGCTATTCTCGGGTACGAAGACCGTGGAAAAGACACTCCCATTGGCTTTCGGTGCCACGACAATGATCGTCCCATGAAGAAGGATGTTCTTGCACCACTGTACATCCGGGGGCGCGACATACCTGGAAAGATCAAAGGGATTCTACCTACATATGACATCTTGCATCGCATCTTTCGTGAGACCATCGCCCCTCGTGCTGGGAATGTTGATGAGATACATGCCTTCATGGTGGATATTATGCTCGCCACCCATCACCACCGTGACTCGGGCCTACCTATGGATGTGATGGATGTCATTTGGAATGAAATGGTGTGTGCCACTTTTCAAAAGAGGGCGCCTCCTTTTGCTCCGTACATCATGGCTCTCATTATTAGCAAGTGCCTTGTGATTGCCCGTGACTTGCCTTGTCTTCGTCTTGCCACCCACCGCCACAAAAATCTGTTGATCAAGACCCATCTCAAACCACGCAATGCTGATGGTCAGATTGTTGATGAGGATGGGAACCCTGTTGTTAGGGGTGGGCATTTGGTTTTTTTGGTTAATTTGGTTCGGTTTTTTCTATAATTTGGTTTCTACAAAATAGGCACCAAAATTATTTCGGTTTTCTAAGTAATCGATAGTTCGGTTAGTGGACAATTCGGTTCGGTGTTCGGTTTTTAACCAAACTTCTAGAAATAACAACACTATGCCATAATTTATGTCAGATCCATACAAGTTAAGCAACCTCTAGGTTGGCGAGTACCTGAAGCAATACATGGATAGCTGATGTCTTGAACGCAGGTGTAAAAAAAACATAATAAACATGATGTCTATCTTGATCGTTCAAAACAATGATGTCTATCTTCCAAGGCGTATACATTCAACAAATTGTATGTGTTGAGAGTTCAGCTAAAATACATGATTATATCCGAAACAGGAAAACAATTGAAAGACTTCCAACAAAATTTATAGACACAATTGACAGTTAAACCACGAACATGTACATGCATATGGCTGAAGACATACGTACATGCATGGGCTGTCTTTTGCATGTATGTATTTTTGTCGCATGAGCTAGTATCTACGTATAGTAATGGACATCTGGGACAGAATCACAAATATATTTAGCTATGTCACATATATTTTTCGGTTTGTACGGTTATTTCGGTTAATACAGAGTCAAAACCGAATTAATATTTATAAATTCGGTTAATCATATTTACTAACCGAATTTTTTTCGGCTAATTTGGGTTCGGTTTATTCGGTTTCGGTTCTGGTTAATTCGGTTTCGGTGTTCGGTTTTTTATGCCCACCCATACCTGTTGTGGAGGAATCTGGTGATGCTGCTGATGCCCAGCAGGATGCTGCCTTTGTGGTCTCACATCGCAAGCCAGCTCAGCCATCTTGGGCCAAGAGGTTTGAGGCCAAACTCAAGAAGATATTCTGCCTCCAAGTGGACAATCAGAAACGCATGTACGAGGCCCATGTCTATGCCAAGAAGTCATGTGCTCGTCAGAAGGAAATGATGGAGGCTCAAGGATTGACCGTCTCCAAGGGCTCTGAGAACAACATTAACCCAGAAGACCAATGGATCTCCCAGCACAGCCACTGGGATGATGATGCCACCTCCTCCTTCCGTGCCCCCCCAACTCATGATGATGCATATGAGGAATGGGTTGATGATGATGGCGAGTGATCTCCGGGACGTTAGTGTTGTTCTTGTCCCTTTTTGGCGTCTTGATGCCAAAGGGGGAGAAGTTGCACATTAGGTATATGCGGGATTTGCGAGGGAAAAGCCACAAGCTCGTTCTTGCCATTGATTTTTATTCGCTTGTGAACTTTATTTGCTTGCCTCTTATTATGTGTGACTTATTATGTGTGAACTAACTATTTGTGTTATGTATGGTGAGAATATGTGGTTATCTTATGGATCCATCCTGTGTGTAATATGGCTATTCTCATTTGGATCCATTCTATGTGATATATGTGACGACATTCTTCATTCCTAATCAATATTGGTCAGCACATGTTATTTAGCAAAGGTATGTGCTCTATGTGCGACGTCTACTCCCAGGTAACTTGTTAGATAGCATGGGGCTTGTTTCTACATATCCAGGGGGAGCCCCATCTATAACTTGTCGTTATTGGTTTACCCTGCAAAAAGTGTGTTGTCATCAAACACCAAAAAGGGGGAGACTGAAAGAGCATTTCCTATCCCTAGTGATTTTGGTGTTTTATAACAACACACATATCAGACTAATTATTTGCCAAGTGTATCGTAGGTGCATTGAAAAAGTTTTGCAATGGTCAAAATAACTGTCTGCCTAGCCAGGTACCAAAAAGCGGTAGTACCGCCTTTTGCTACCGGACGCGGCAGAAGGTTTTGATCAGTTGTCAAAAAGCCTCTGTCGGGCCAGGTACTAAAAAGCGGTAGTACCGCATTTTAGTACCTAAGCAGCGACGATAACTGACCACTTGTCAAAAGCTCTTGCTGCTCGGTACTAAAATCTTGATATAAGCAGCGATGCCTTTCCAACCTTTAAAGGCCCATGCTCACTCCATTTACTAAAATGCGGTAGTACCGCATTTTAGTACCTGGCGTGGCAGTAGCCTTTTGTATGTTGGCAAAAGCCTCTGGCTGCCTAGTACCGCCTTTTGCTACCAGGCGTGACAGAGAGTTTTTTCCGACCAAGTTGCTGATTCCACTACACGTCCGGTAGTACCGGTTGCCATTTGTGGTACTACCGCTTTACGGTAGCATCAAGTGTGGTACCGCTATGGCCAGGGCTTATGAAGTTTGAAAGATGGTTGTCCGGTACCAGGTCCGGTAGTACCGGAGTTCTCCGGTAGTACCGCTAGAACTTCCGGTACTACCGCTGCATTAAAGGCTCCAACGGCCAGATTTCTTGGAGGGGTATAAATACCCCTCCACCTACCTTGGTACAAGATGCTCATCCACATTAAAGTCAATACCACCATTGGAGCCACCAAATCTTCAAGATCTCCTCAATCCACCACCCAAAGTCCTTGATCTTTGGGGAGTCGAAGGAGGAGGCCCCGATCTACTACTTCACCAAAAGATATCTTCATTTCCCCCTCATTCAATTGAGGGCCCCTTTGCTCTAGTGTTTTCTTGGAAACCCTAGTTCTTGTTTTGGTTCTTACAAGCTTGTCTTTGGTTGCTTTGACAGCTTTCTTGTATTTGGGAGCCTCCGATTAAGTTGTTGATGTGTGCCCCAAACTTGTAAAGGTGCCGACTTCCACCTTGAAGGTTGCCGATATAGTGGAAGATGAATCGATCCCGTTGGGGTGAGATTCATCGGAGAACAAGGGAGGCCTTTCGTGGCGTTGGTGGTTTGAAACCACCCCCTCTCCAAACGTATACGTACTTCCTCTCAAAAGGAAGGAACTACGGGAAACAAATCCTTGTGTCTCCGCATCCACCACTTTAGTTACTTCTATCCTTTACTGCACTTTACTTACTTATTCTTACCTTGTGTTGTGGTAGCTCTTGCATAAGTGTCATATAGGTAAATTCACCTTAGTTGCATTATCTAGAGAATTTACCTTATTGTCAAACCTTAATTTGAAAAAGAAGAAAATTTGAAGTAGCACCTATTCACCCCCCCCCCCTCTAGGTGCCCATACGATCCTTTCAGTTTTCGTTTGCTTTTCTTAGTTTGTTTAGTTTGCTAAAGTAGTTTGGACCCCCGTTCTCGCTGTGTTGTTTTGCAAAATACGGTTGCTTGGTGTTTGGAAAGGAGTAGTAAGTTCTTGCTTGAAGTGCAAGAGGAGCTTGCATTGGCTGTGACTTAGACTTTAGCATGGCATGCTGGGTGTTGTTTTAGCATTATGCTTAGTGATTATTGATGTAGCATGTCTTGTTCCAAACAATTGGGATTGCTTAGTGTGCCTTGAAGAAATTATGCGTTGTTTTAACATGCAAAAGCATAGTATTGTGGTATTCTCCTTTGATGTTTTGCTTGGGTTGACACATGCTCACACCATGTTATGACTATGACAAGTCACCATTGCCTCTATGATCATTTAGTCCTTGACTTGTAGTACCACTCTTTGCTTTGATTAGTTTGCTTTGTTGCATTGCATGATTTTGGCTATTATTACTCTCTTAGTTGGTTGCTCCCAGTCTTTTGCTAGCCTCCACTTGTATGAGTATCTAATCATGCCTCCAACTCCCAAGAAACCAAGTTATTCCAAAGTGTCCACTATAAAATCCTATGCATGGTGTGTTACACCATTCCAAGTATATTCCTGTTTTCAACTATCTTCCAATTAAAAACTATTTTGTTATGTGAAAACTTAGTGATTAAAGCCCTCACGAACTTGATGGCACACTTTATATTCTTTGCCCCTAATAAACTTGAACCATTGTGAAAACTTTGTTGTATATGCTTGCACTTATAAGTTGGAATTAGCAGAACCGTGCTGTCACGGGAAACGTTTTCAACATTGCACTTGTACCTTGTTGTACTCAGTTGATATCATGTTCTTCTGTCTATGGATGTCACTAGTGTGAAATAAATAGGGAACTTGTAAGTCAATGGAGTTTGTATTCTATGTTAGAGAAACGCCTGGACCGCTAGCCTAAGCCATGCCTAATCATGGTGGAAACTTGCAGCGTCACCATAGTGAGATATCTATGAAGCATCCTCAATAAAAAGCTATTCATATGGTAAATAAAAATATTGCTGAGATGCTCATTGTCTGCTTGCCTTGTCATTTTGGTTATGGGAAAGCTCCTATACCATGTGCAAGGGGTACCCCGTTGGCGGTTCTCAATGATATGCAAATACTTACAGTGACAAGAACTTACCTGGACCCAAAGTTGAGTATGCATGAGGTGTAGCCCTCGTATTCAAGGGGCATGAGATTGCCAACTTATACTTTGTCAAGCATATACTCCAGCTTTTCCACTTTAACCTTAACCACTTCAAGATGCTTATGATAGGGACAATGAGGGTTGAAAGCTAACAAGTACCATAATTTTTGGAATCTCTTTTTGAAACTTGTAATCCTTGCTTCCTTTACAAAAAGGCCTTTCTTCCACCACTATTGAGTCTCCACCTTCTACCTTTAGGCACCATTAAGATAGCATAGTTGTCACTCTGTGTGCAGTGTTCCAAAGCTTATTAATTGCTGTATGTTGTGTTATTACTTGTTTTTGTGCTACTTGTTTCTAGTCACCCTTGTGAACTTTGCAGGTGTCTTATGCATTATATTGCTACTCTATGAGGGAAAAACTGATTGCCACTATGCTAAATTTTCTGCATGTGAAACAAACAAACGTTTTTCAATGCATACTATTCATGATCTTTGTTTGTAGCTTGTCATGTTGCATGCATAGTTACTATCTCCTATTATTAGAACTCCATCTTTCATGCACATGTTTAGAGTTATTTGATCCCAACTTTCAATGCTTGCAAATGTTTGGATCTTTATTGTAAGGGTGCATGTCACCTCAAAAATTATTCTGTTTATCACTTACCTACTTGAGGACGAGCAGGAGTTAAGCTTGGGGATGTTGATACGTTGGAAACATATCTATAGTTTTTATGCTCCATGCTTGTTTTGTATCTACTTTGCTTTACTTGTCCACACTTTGAGGTGCTTTTTACATGTTTTCTGGTACTAACCTATTAATAAGTTGCCACAGTGCCAGTTGCCTGTTTTCTGCTGTTTTTGGTTTCAGAAAAGTTAGTACAAAAATATTCTCGGAATTGGACGGGACAAAGGACAAAGTCAATTACTTTCCGTGGGGAACAAGAAGTCCAGAGGAGAGCCGGAGGGGCCAACCCCCCGCCCCCCCAAGCGCGGCCATAGGTGGGCCCACGCCTGGATAGGGTTTGGTGGCCCTGGCCGCCGCCTCGGCCTTCCCCTTCGCCTATAAGAAGCCCCCGATGCAGAAACCCTGGGTACACGATCAGAAATCCACGAAACCGTTTGTAGCCGCCTCCACCATCGTCCCTAGATCGGGGGGATCTGAAGTTCTTCCCGGCACCCTGTCAGAGGGGAGATCATCCCGTAGGCCTTCTCTCCGGTATGATTCGTGAGTAGTTCCACCTTGGACTATGGGTCCATGTAGTAGCTAGATGGTTGTATCTCCGCCTTTGTGCTTTCATGTATAGATCTTGTGAGCTCCGTTCATGATCAAGATCTAATCTATTTGTAATCATGCATGTTGTGTTTGCAGGGATCCGATGGATATTGAGATTATTATGTTGGTTTGATTAATGGTTTTGTATTTCTGATTGTATCATGTCTGTGTTGTTTGTGATCTTGCATGATCTCCGTTGCTAGTGGTTATCTTGGCCAAGTAGTTGCTAGTGACTCCAAGAGGGGGTATTTATGCTTGATAGTGGGTTCATGCCTCTAGTTTCCAAGGGAAGTGATAGAAATCTCTTCGATTGTAGATGTGTTGTTGCTACTAGGGAGAAAACAACGATCTCATGTTCATGGAACATGTGGACTATTTACCTTACATCCTTTGCTTAAAGCAGTTATCTGTTGCTTGCAACTTAATACTGGAGGGGGTTCGGATGATAACCTAAAGGTGGACTTCTAGTCATAGATGCAGTTGGATGACGGTCTATGTATATTGTTGTATTGCCCAATCAACCTCATAGGATCTTTCTAGCTAGTAATTGCATTGTTATGCCTTGCTCAGTTCTAAGCTAGTAATTTGTTTACCCTTCATGCCATGTTGTTTATCTAAGGAGAGCACCTCTAGTGAACTATGGACCCCGGTCCAATCTTTACCATTGTTACATCTTCCATTGTTACCTGTTTACTTGCTGCAAACCATAACTTCCACACCATACGTTTATTCCTTTGTTACAGCAAACCGGTGAGCTTGACAACCTCACTGATTCGTTGGGGCAAAGTCTTGAGTTTGTGTTGTGCAGGTCTCCGCGTTGCTCGCAACACCTATGTGACGTTTCCTTCCTCCTTCTGGTTCGATAACCTCAGTCTCAACTGAGGGAAGACTTGCTGCTTGCTACTTCACACCTTGCTCTTGGGGTTTCCAGCGAAGTTCTCCACGTCAGCACCATCACGTTTCCTTCCTCCTTCTGTTTCGATAACCTCGGTCTCAACTGAGGGAAAACTTGCTACTGTGCTCTTCACACCTTGCTCTTAGGGTTCCCAACAAGACTCCACATCAAGCACCAAGTTCTTCGACGCCACCAAGGAATCACCAATGACCCACAAGTATAGGGGGTTTATTGTAGTACTTTCGAGAAATAGGAGTGTCAATCCCAACAAAAGCAGAAGGTGTTGACTAGTGGTTTGGATTAGGAATTCTCTATAAATATTTAGCAAACAAATTTTTAGGGTTTTTTGAGAATGCAAAGAAATAAAGTGCAAATAAATAAAGACAATAATAATAATTGCAGCGAGTGGCCCAATACTTTCGTCATCAATGGACAAGCCAGTTGTATTACTTATGAGGACCAAACGTTCTCGAGGACACATGGGAATATTGTCAAGTGCTTTCGCTTCATATAGTCTATTAATCTTCTTTGGTTGAATAAGTATTGTGTGGGTGAACCTATGCTAACGTACCGAACTTACTTGGACTAATACATACTTGTGATTAAAACCATTGCAAGCATATGCAACTAAAAGAAAGTAATTAAGATAAAAAAAACCTAACCACAACATTAAACTTTGAGATCCTACACTCCATTGTGCAAAGGTTTCCTAACGAGGGTTCGGGTTTCTGTCACTCTGGCAACCCCACAATTAGTAGCCAAATACACAATACATTCCCCTAGGCCCATAAATAGTGAAGTATCATGTAGTCGATGTTCACATGTGTCATCACCCGGATTTTTAATCCCAGATGCCTGTTATGCCATACATTGCAATCCCAGGATTACCATTTTTGCGAGGCATAACAGAATTGGATACCATAGTACCTCATCCATTACAAACCATACATAAGGTCTTACACAAATAAGGATCTCATGGTACAGTTCTTAATACAACTCAAACAACGGAAATACGTAATAATAACGGTAGTGTAGGCGAAGCTCCATCTTCGGGGTCACAGGCAATGCTGACGATGGGAGATGATCCTAGTTGTCGTAACCTTCCTGGGGTCCATCCTCCTGGTATTCCTCTTCATAGTCTGGCCACGGGAATAGCCAGGGACAAAGCCATGAGTACTCTTTAAGTACTCGCAAACTAATACTAACAAGTGAAGGGGGTTTTTGTAGTAGGACACTAAGGTCTAGGGTTGTTTTGCAAAAAGCCAGATTTACATCTACTAAGTTCAGAAATGAAGAAAGCGAGTTGAAGTTTTATAACACCTAAGTGGGAACTTGTAATTCATATCACAACTCTATTGTGGTCAAGTAAAAATCTCAATCCATTTCACAAGTCATTTTGAAAACATCTGATGGGGGAACAGTATGGCCACTCCAACTGTCCATAACCGCGGACGTGGCTATTCGAATAGTTTGACACTCTGCAGAGATTGTACACTTTCACCACAACATTCGATACATCTGTCAGGAATAAATCCTGAGTTCACCATACTCAGTATGCGGATAATTAATCCTAACCTTTCAATTACACGCCCTAGTATAAGCACCTCTCTTGTGAGTTTGGCCTCCCAACCATGACCAACTGTCATCTTGGGTACTGCACAGGTGGACAATCTTCACAAGGTAACCTCAGCTTAGACCTTGGCCGTGAGGGAACTAATACTAAGGTATATAAGTTTCCAGTCAAGCCCTACCCAATTTTCGGGTATTGTGGTTGTACGGTAAAATTGGAATGGCATCGCATCCAGACAACCATCAGTTTCGTAAAGGGCTAAGGCTCATGCCTCAACATTTTCATCACCAAAAATCATCTGGTGTTCGAAAACACATGTCCAAAACATCTCAATAGAATGATCCATCATTCCAAGGTTTTCATAACCATTTTTCTACCAAGTATGCCCATCTAAAGTTGATCAAGTTTTATGCTTAGCACTAGCATCTACAAGTGGGGGTAAGTACTAATGAGAGATGGTAAACTAGTGGAGTTTTACTAAGTTCAATCTCATGCCTTAGGATGACATAAAGATTATCTAGCTTAGGCCAAGTTTTATGCTCTTTATACAACCTTCAATTATCTTTCTAATATATACAATTTATTCGAGTAAAATCTAAGTAAGAGCTTTGATAAAGAAATAAAGTATAAAGCTTGCAAGTAAAACTAGGATTGGGTATCATCAAATGTATCTAACCAAGCATGCTTAGTGCATTTAATAGGTTATTTAACTCTCATAATTGCAAGTGTTAGCTTGCCTTGTGCAGAGCAGTGGTTGAAGTTCTCCTCGGCTTCTTCTTCGTAGTATCCTCCTTCTTCCTCGTATCCTTGGTCGGTACTAGCGTCTATGAATAAATACAAGGTACACAATCACCAAACAATACTTAACTATTTTCAATCATCACACAAAAGGATCCTATAGATGATCTAGCATCATCACTAACATTACAAGATTAAAGCTTGGTTTAATTTCTTTTACTTTTAGAAAAGTAATTTCTACTCATTGAAAAACTACTTAAGATATAATATTCTCCAAACCAAACATGGGATCATGTTGACACATGTCATCACCACACATTTCAGTACATGGGAATGTGATTTAAAGTGGTGTCACAATTTAATAAGGTTTAACCTTTTATTTTAATTAAATAAAGTGACTAGAAATGCCTATGTGGTATCCTTTTATTACTTGGACATTATTTATGTAAGTAAACCCATATATTTTTATATATTGTGAAAGGTATGATCAAATGTGATTTTTGAGAGTTGGAATCAACTCAAAAGCTATTATGGTTTAAATTTGAAAAATGTTTGAATGCAGAAAAGGTTCTGCCTTGTTATTTTTACTAAGGTTGATCTATAGATTCAAATGATTTGAATCCAACGGGCTTGCATTCAGCATTTCTAGACCTTTCTAAAAAAATTGGTTTCATTCAATCTGGTTCACTAAATCGAGCTGGGTTGATTTTTGAAACTAGGTACAGAACTATGTTTGAATGAAAATGGAAAAATCCAAATTCAAACGACTGGGCTCTGTGAGGCGCTAATGGGCGGCACCTTTCGCATGCGCTTACGCGGGCTGGTTAAGTTGTTGTCCCCACGCGTCAGTGACACGGGGAGTGCAAAGCGATACAGGGCAACGTGGTGCGTTGGATCTAGTTCTAATCCAACGGCTCTGGTTCATCGTCCACGTCGGGCAGCGCCGGCGAGACAGAACCCTAATTCGGCAGGTGGGGGTCGTGGGAGGCTCACCGGGACTCAGGCGAGGGTCGTCGAGGCGGGCGAACGAAGAATTCGACTACGGCGAACCTCCTGGTACCGGAAGCTTCTCCTGGGGTGGACGAAATCGACGGCGCCCTTCTTCTCCAGAGGAGGCCTTCTCCGGCGCAATTCCGGCGATGCGCTGCTCGCCTTGCGCCAGCTACGGGGTGGAACGATCAGTGAGGTGAGGGGAGTGAGATGGTGTGCTCAATTCGGCTGGGGGTCGTCTCCTTTTATAGGCTCGACGGTGAGACCGAACGGGATGGGCAGATGACGGTGGTGACACGACTACGGGCAGCTAGAGGCATGGCCGAGGGTGGCGATCGTTCGGTGGTCTCCTGGCGATGCTCTAGGGTTTTAATGCGCGTGTAGGGGCAGTGGCAAATGGTCGGGAACACTCGATGCTCTGCGAGGCAGAGGCGGCATCTTCGACGGAGAGCGGTGGCTACGGGCACGGGCGGTGAAATGGGCATGTCTAGCGGTCTCCTGGGACGGTGGGGAGCATGCTGGCTGGCGACAAGGGCTCGAGGTGGTCGGGTTGCGTGGGAACGGTGCGTGCTCTACGGTGCACGTCGGCATGGTCGACAGCGGCGCAGGCACGGCGTTCCTGGCGGTTCTGGTTGCTTTCTGCGAGGCAGGGCTGGTCGGGAGGGGGCGGTGAGACGGGCTACCTCCCAGACAAGGTTGGCACGGCTAGTTCTTCCTCTAGCCTGATGTCCACACTGGGGTGACATGGGTGCTCTCGGCCTGTTCACCATTGATGATATTGGCAAGCTTACAGTGGGGCTAGAGCTTAGTTAAGTTTTCTAGATGATCTACTGATGCCAGTGTAACCAGAGAGGGAACAAGGTTGGCTCAAATCACTGCACACTATAGTGTTTTGATTTTGTTTGATTTGCATCTGCAAGGTGTTTGATGAAATGGCCGCATGAATTCAAGTTTTGAATTTTGAAAAGATTTTGGTGGGTGTGCTAGTCATGTGCTAGTGAGTCTGTGGATGCTTGGGTTTTGAAAGTTGAGCTTGTTTGAGTGGTTTTTGCAAAAGTGGGATCTTCCCATATGATATAGATTCAATTTTAAACTGTCATTTAAACTATGTATTTGAATGTTTCTGGATGATCACAAGGTGGGCCTTGATAATTTGTTATGAGTACTATCAAGGGGTGCAAAGATCCAAACAAGTTTCTATTAAGTTCTGAAAGTTAGAGAAAGCCAAAGTAGGCGTGGGAGTTAATTTGGCCAAAGTGACCATTCCCTTATTTTGTTTGTTTTGATTTATTTGTCTTTGGTAAAAGTGTGGGGATTGTTTAGATGATGTTTATTTCACCTATGAATCCTTCTACAAGCAAAGAAACACACAAGCAAGGTAATTCAAAAGAATCCAAATTGTCATGCTTACACATATGCATGCTTTCATATTTTTATTTAGAAAAGTTTTTGTTAATCCTAAATTTTGATGATTAGAGTTTGATGATCCAAGTTTCATAGTTTTGGGATGTTACAAACCTTCCCCCCTTAAACAAAATCTCGTCCCGAGATTTGAAAAAGGACGAAAAGATTACCTAGGATTTGAAAAGATCGGGAAACTCCGTCCTGATGTGATCTTCGCGCTCCCAGGTAGCTTCCTCTTCTCTGTGGTTGCTCCACTGAATCTTGAGAAACTTGATGCTTCGGGTTCGGGTAGTTCTGAAAGCTTCTTCCAAAATACAGATGGGTACTTGGGGATAGGTCAGGTCATCATTGATCTCTATAGTCCAGTGATCAATATTCTTGAATACTTCAGTCTTCTCCGGGACTTCGAGACACTTGCGAAGTAATGAGATATGGAACACATTGTGCATGGCTGACATTTATTCGGGTAGTTCCAATTGATACGACACTTCTCCTCGACGGTTCGGAATCTTGAAGGGGCCGATATATCTGGGGGCTAACTTTCCTTTGAATTGGAAATGCTGCATTCCCTTCAATGGCGACACTTTCAGATATACAAAATCTCCTATGTTGAAGGCGAGGTCTCGACGTCTCTTGTCGACGTAACTCTTCTGTCTTGACTGGGCTGTCTTGAGGTGCTCACGAATCTTGTGAACCTTCTCTTCTACTTCTCGTAGGATATCGGGTCCGAAAATCTGACTCTCTCCTACTTCCGACCAATTCAAAGGGGTGCGACACTTCCTTCCATACATGAATTCAAATGGGTCCATTTGCAAACTAGCTTGATAACTGTTGTTGTATGAAAATTTTGCGAACGGCAGACAGTCTTCCCACTTAGATCCATACTCTAACACACATGCTCTCAGCATATCTTCGAGTATTTGATTTACTCGCTCCGTTTGTCCGTAGGTCTGAGGGTGATAAGCGGTACTGAAATCTAGTCGGGTTCCTAAACCTTCTTGGAATTTCTTCCAGAATCTCGAGGTAAATTGAGTGCCTCGATCAGATACGATGTTCTTGGGGACTCCATGCAAACTGACGATTCTAGCGATGTATAACTCTGCTAGCTTCGAACTCTGATATGTGGTCTTGACGGGTAAGAAATGGGCGACTTTGGACAATCTGTCCACTATGACCCAGATAGAGTCATTTCCCCTACTAGAAGTAGGCAATCCGGTGATAAAGTCCATTCCAACGGAATCCCATTTCCATTCCAGAATCTGCAATGGTTGCAACAATCCAGCGGGTCTTTGATGTCCGTTGACCCGACATATATCACACTTGGCGATATAGCTTCGATTTCTCTCTTCATCTTATGCCACCAAAATTGCTCTTTCAAATCGATACATCTTAGTTCCTCCGGGTGGATAGAATAAAAGTATCATGAGCTTCCTTCGAATAACTTCTTTCAACTCGAGAATCTGCTTTGGTACACAAAGGCGTCCTTTATACCACGAACTCCTTCTTCGTCTTGGTGAATCGGTACTTTGCATGTACCGTCTGACGCTGATTCGTCAATACTAGCATTTCCTTTCTGCACCTCTTTGATCTGGCTGATCAAAGTGGGTTTAAGTTCTATGCTAGCCAAAAATCCTTCACTTACTAATTCCATTCGAAAATCTTCCATCTCTTTGTGCAAGCTTGGTTGCTCCTTCAAAATCATGGAGTTCAAGCGGCACGGCAATCTGCTAAGGGCATCTGCTACCACATTGGCTTTACCAGGGTGATAGTGACTGTCCAGATCGTAATCCTTGATTCGCTCAATCCATCTTATCTGCCTCATATTTAGCTCCTTCTGAGTGAATATATACTTCAGGCTCTTGTGATCCGAATAAATCTCACAACGGTTTGCCATCAGGTAGTGCCTCCATGTCTTCAGGGCTAGAACTACGACTGCGAGTTCGAGGTCATGGGTTGGGTAATTTTTCTCATGTTGTTTCAATTGTCGAGATAGATAAAAGATAACTTTGCCTTCTTGCATTAGCACACATCCAAGATCGATCTTGGATGCATCACAATACACGTCTAAGGGCTTTGTGATATCCGGCATGATTAAGATTGGAGATGAAATCAATCTCCTCTTGAGTTCTTGAAAACTCGCTTCACATTTGTCTGTCCATTCAAACTTCTTGTCCTTCTTCAGCAATTGGGTCATGGGTCTGGCGATACTCGAGAATCCTTCTACGAACTTGCGGTAATATCCCGCCAATCCGAGAAATGAACAAACTTGAGTTTGAGTGGTTGGGGCTTGCCAATCTTCGACATCATTCACCTTTGCAGGGTCAACGGCAATTCCTCCGGCTGAGACAATGTGGCCGAGGAATCCTTCCTCCTATAACCAGAATTCGCATTTGCTAAACTTGGCATACAATTGATGCTCTCTAAGGGTTCCAAGAATGGTCCTTCGGTGTAGCTCATGTTCTTCTTCCGATTTGGAATAAATCATAATGTCGTCGATGAAAACAACGACAAACTTATCCAGGAAGTCCATAAAAATCTTATTCATGAGATTCATGAAATAAGCGGGGGCATTGGTTAATCCAAAAGACATGACAGTATACTCGTATAATCCATATCCGTGGTAAAAGCGGCGTCTTGGGAATATCCTCTGCGCGAATCTTGAGTTTATGATAGCCAGTTCTAAGATCAATCTTAGAAAACACCTTGGCACCGGTCAACTGATCAAACAAATCTTCTATCTTGGGCAAGGGATACTTGTTCTTGATGGTGACATCATTCAACTTCCGATAATTCGTACACAAACGGTTACCTCCATCCTTCTTGTCCACAAATAAGACAGGTGATCTCCATGGTGACGCACTTGGTTGAATTAATCCAATCTCCAACATGGAATCCAGTTGCTTCTTCAGTTCTGCTAGTTCAGACGGGTTCATACTATAGGGTCTCTGGGCTATGGGTCATGTTCCGGGGATTAGTTCAATGATAAACTCGATGTCCCGATCTGGGGGCATACCGGGCAAAACAACTGGAAATACATCGGGGTATTCATAGACTATCCGGATTTGGTCAATGGTAGGTTGGGCTATACTCTTGTTGCACTTTAATTGACGAGGTAAGGTTTCAGATATATGCTCGACTGATATTCCGGCGGTACTGGTCATGGTTATGGCTTTCTTGGCACCGTCGATCAATCCTTTATGTTTGGACATCCAATCCATTCCTAGTACTACTTCCCAAACCTTTAGTTCCGAGTACTATCAGATTAGCATAAAAGTCTATGCCATGGATTCGGATAGGGACGGCTTTGCAAATTTGCCTAGCCTTGGTGGTTGAACCGGGGATTTGAACGATCATAACATGCTTCAGTTTTGTTGGTTGAATCTTACTAGTGCAGGAAAATTCTTCGGTGAAAAATGAATGCGATGCACCCGAATCAAACAACACTCTTGCAAGTACTGAATTAACAGAAAACATACACAGCACGACGTCTGGCGCTTCCTGAGCTTCTTCAGCATGCATGAGAAAAAGACGGCCGTTGCGGTTGAGTGAATTCCCTGGGGCAAACCTTCTTCCTGGCTGAACATGATGCTGTTGCTGAGCTGGGGCATTTGCATTGGGGGCTGCAGTATTCTTCTTGTTGGGGCACTCGTTGGAGTAGTGACCCTTATTTCAACAGTCATAACAAGTCACTTGCGACTTGTCCTTTGCTGCAACAAGCACAACATTGCTTCCAGCCCTCGGGGCAGTGTTGGTGTTCGCGGTAGCATTGTTTGTTGAACTTGGGTGGGGCACGGTTGAAATTGTTAGGGTTGCCAGGGTTGTTGTGATTTCCTCCGGGCCTAGGGTTTCCACAGTTGGGGTAGGTCGAACGGTTCATTGGGGGTCTGTTGGTTCTCGGGGCAAATCCTGGAGATGGGTTAGGGCGGTACTTTGGGGTCTGATGGGTTCCTGGTTGATGCATCATGCGACGCTTGCGGTTCTTAATGGCTTGGTTGATCTTTCCTTCCATCTGGATGGCAGAGTCGACAAGGGCTTCAATATCAGCAAAGGGGATATTGACTAACACAGTCTGCATCTCATCGTGCAGACCATTCAGGAATCTTTCTTTCTTCTTGGCTTCAGTGTCGATCTCATCCGGGGCATACCTAGCTAATGACAAGAATTTGTCACAGTATTCTACTACAGTCATCCGTCCTTGCTTCAGTTCTCTGAACTCATCTCTCATTCTTTTGATCAAACCCGGTGGCACATGGGTTCTGCTGAACTTGACCTTGAATTCCTCCCAGGTCATCATCTGTCCTCCGGTCATCGCACGAACGTTGTTCCATCATGCTCTGGCATCTCTGGCTAGATAGTGGGTGGCGAACAGAACTTTCCCGTTAGCTTCCACTTCGGCGACTTCTAGGTTGTTTTCCATGGTTTTGCAGCCAATCATCTGCATCTAGGGGCTCTTATGACTTAGTGAAAACAGGTGGGTTGGTGTTCTAGAAATTCTTGATCTTAGATCCATGGTTGTCCTGATTTCCGTGGCCTTGATTGTTGTGGGCTAGCTGAGCTATCTGTTGAAGGGTGGCTAGGTTGGCTTGACGTTCCGCTCTTTCAGCTTCGCGGTCAGAAACCAACATTTGCAGGATCTGCAACATCGGGTCCGGGGATGAACCACTTCCTCCGCGAGGCATCTGAAGATTGAGATAGATCATGAGAAAAGAGGGCTTTGAAAAGTTTTTAAAGTTTGACTCAGATTTTCTAGCAACTTGATTTTCATTCATTCATAGCACCCGATACAAACACACACCACAAAACAAGAAAAACAGATGGTTTTAAGAACCATTCTAGAAACTACGATATAGTGGGACCGAATACAACTCACTATGCTAGTGCTCAAGTGCTACTACTCCTCGGAGTCGGTGTAGTCGTCATCCTCATCATCCTCATCGCCATTGATGAAGGCGAAATCCTCCTCATCGGTGAAGAAGTCCATAGCCTGATCCTCCAGAAAATCATCATCATCGCTGAGATAGGAGTAGGGGTCTCCACGAAGATCCTCTCCGGCATTCTCCCTTTCCTCCAACTGCATGTCTCTCTCATGGATGGTCTCCTCCAAATCCGAGATACGGTTGCGAAGACGAGCAATGATGCACTCCTTCTTATCGAGCTGACGGCGACGAGACTTGCGATCCTTTGCTAGCATGGCGATGGTCTGATCCTTTGTCTTGATGATGGCGAACTTGTGGTTGGAGTAGTCACGACAATTATCCAACTCCTGATGACGATCGTACATCATGAAGCTAAGGTGGTCCAACTGAGTCTTCAGCTCGTGGTGGTATGGGGCTTCCAGTGGTTGTCCATTAGCATCACGCCTTGGACAAAACTCAAAGCGAGTACCCTTGATCTGGTTGATACTCTGCCCACACAGACGGGCAAGAGCTTCCTGCATGGCCCTGGCAAGTCCATCGAGACAGTTGTTCTCTCTTAAGGTGAATTGAATTCCCTCGGCAGTGGGAGGTTCACTATTTCCTCGAAGACTTGCAACAATTAGACACTACAGATCTTCTCCTCCTTGATCATTGAGTTGAGCTCCGAAGAACTCGGGGTGCGGATGCTCCAGAAGTTCTGAAAGCTGGTCCAAATCCCGCTCAAAGATAAGGTCTCCGCCATTTCCCAACTGGTAAAACTTTTTGTACTTCACGTCCATCTAAAAGAATATAAGATGAGTAAGTTAGTAGAGTGATCAAGTGTGTCAAATTTTATGTATTTTGCAAGAGTTTTTGAGGAACATGAATTTTCATGAAAGAATCAAGGTGATAAGAATGGTAATAAGTTTTTGTAAATATTTGCTTCCTTTGGTTTTGAAATTAAGTTTTTGATTCAAACGTCCAGTCTAACTAGGGTCTCCTATGGTCAGGATGGCTCCGATACCAACTTGTCAACACCCGGATTTTTAATCCCAGATGCCTGTTATGCCATACATCGCAATCCCAGTATTACCATTTTTGCGAGACATAACAGAATTGGATACCATAGTACCTCATACATTACAAACCATACATAAGGTCTTACACAAATAAGGATCTCATGATCCAGTTCTTAATACAACTCAAACAGCGGAAATACGTAATAATAACGGTGGCGTAGGCGAAGCTCCATCTTTGGGGTCACAGGCAATGCTGACGATGGTCTGGCCACGGGAATAGCCAGGGACAAATCCATGAGTACTCTTTAAGTACTCGCAAACTAATACTAACAAGTGAAGGGGGTTTTTGTAGTAGGACACTAAGCTCTAGGGTTGTTTTGCAAAAAGCCAGATTTACATCTACTAAGTTCAGAAATGAAGAAAGCGAGTTGAAGTTTTATAACACCTAAGTGGGAACTTGTATTTCATATCACAACTCTGTTGTGGTCAAGTCAAAATCTCAATCCATTTCATAAGTCATTTTGAAAACATCTGATGGGGGAACAGTATGGCCACTCCAACTGTCCATAACCGCGGACGCGCCTATTCGAATAGTTTGACACTCTGCAGAGATTGTACACTTTCACCACAACATTCGATACATCCGTCAGGAATAAATCCTGAATTCACCATACTTAGTATGCAGATAATCAATCCTAACATTTCAATTACACACCCTAGTATAAGCAGCTCTCCTGTGAGTTTGGCCTTCCAACCATGACCAACTGTCATCTTGGGTACTGCACAGGTGGACAATCTTCACAAGGTAGCCTCAGCTCAGACCTTGGCCATGAGGGAACTAATACCAAGGTATATAAGTTTCTAGTCAAGCCCTACCCAATTTTCGGGTATTGCGGTTGTACGGTAAAATTGGAATGGTATCGTATCCAGACAACCATCAGTTTTATAAAGGGCTAAGGCTCATGCCTCAACATTTTCATCACCAAAAATCATCTGGTGTTCAGAAACACATGTCCAAAACATCTCAATAGAATGATCCATCATTCCAAGGTTTTCATAACCATTTTTCTACCAAGTATTCCCATCTAAAGTTGATCAAGTTTATGCTTAGCACTAGCATCTACAAGTCGAGGTAAGTACTAATGAGAGGTGGTAAACTAGTGGAGTTTTACTAAGTTCAATCTCATGCCTTAGGATGACATAAAGATTATCTATCTTAGGCCAAGTTTTATGCTCTTTATGCAACCTTCCATTATCTTTCTAATATCTACAATTTATTCCAGTAAACTCTAAGTAAGAGCTTTGATAAAGAAATAAAGTATAAAGCTTGCAAGTAAAACTAGGATTGGGTATCATCAAATGTATCTAACCAAGCATGCTTAGTGCATTTAATAGGTTATTTAACTCTCATAATTGCAAGTGTTAGCTTGCCTTGTGCAGAGCGGTGGTTGAAGTTATCCTCGGCTTCTTCTTCGTTGTACCCTCCTTATTCCTCGTATCCTTGGTCGGTACTAGCGTCTATGAATAAATACGAGGTACACAATCACCAAACAATACTTAACTATTTTCAATCATCACACAAAAGGGTCCTATAGATGATCTAGCATCATCACTAACATTACAAGATTAAAGCTTGGTTTAATTTCTTTTACTTTTATAAAAGTAATTTCTACTCATTGAAAAACTACTTAAGATTTAATATTCTCCAAACGAAACATGGGATCATGTTGACACATGTCATCACCACACATTTCAGTACATGGGAATGTGATTTAAAGTGGTGTCACAATTTAATAAGGTTTAACCTTTTATTTTAATTAAATAAAGTGACTAGAAATGCCTATGTGGCATCCTTTTATTACTTGGACATTATTTCTATAAGTAAACCCATATATTTTTATATATTCTGAAAGGTATGATCAAATGTGATTTTTGAGAGTTGGAATCAACTCAAAATCTATTTTTGTTTAAATTTGAAAAATGTTTGAATGCAGAAAAGGTTCTGCCTTGTTATTTTTACTAAGGTTGATCTATAGATTCAAATGATTTGAATCCAACGGGCTTGGATTCAGCATTTCTAGACCTTTCTAAAAAAATTGGTTTCATTAAATCTAGTTCACTAAATCGAGCTTGGTTAATTTTTGAAACTAGGTACAGAACTATGTTTGAATGAAATTGGATAAATCCAAATTCGAACGACTGGGCTGAACGGGAATTGCTAATGGGTCGGCCTGCTAGGCACAACGCTTACGCGGGCTGGTTAAGTTGTTGTCCCCACGCGTCAGTGAGACGGGGGGTGCGAAGCGGTACGGGGCAACATGGTGCGTTGGATCTAGTTCTAATCCAACGGCTCTGGTTCATCGTCCACGTCGGGCGTGGCCGTGACAGAACCCTAACGCGGGCAGTGGGTCGGGAGGCTCACCGGGCTCAGTGAGTGTCGGGCGAGGCGACGAAGTCGACGATGACGAACCTCCTGGTACCGGCAGCTTCTCCTAGGGTGGACGAAATCGACGGCGCCCTTCTTCTCTAGAGGCAGCCTGCTCTGGCGCAATTCCAGCAATGCGCTGCTCTTCTTGCTCTGGCTACGGGGTGGAACGATCAGTGAGGTGAGGGGAGTGAGATGGTGTGCTCAATTTGGCTGGGGTCGTCTCCTTTTATAGGCTCGACGGTGAGACCGAACGGGATGGGCAGACGACGGTGGTGACATGGCTATGGGCAGCTAGAGGCATGGCCGAGGGTGGCGATCGTTCGGTGGTCTCCTGGCGATGCTCTAGGGTTTTAATGCGCGTGTAGGGGCGGTGGCAAATGGTCGGGAACGCTCGATGCTCTGTGAGGCAGAGGCAGTTTCTTCGACGGCGAGCGGTGGCTACGGGGCACGGGCGGTGAAATGGGCATGTCTAGCGGTCTCCTGGGACGGTGGGGAGCATGCTGGCGGGCGGCGAGGGCTCGAGGTGGCCGGGTTGCGTGGGAACGGTGCATGCTCTGCGGTGCACGTCGGCATGGTCGGCAGCGGCGCAGGCGCGGCATTCCTGGCGGTTATAGTTGCTTTCTGCGAGGCAGGGCTGGTCGGGAGGGGGCGGTGAGACACGGGCTACCTCCCAGACAAGGTTGGCACGGCTAGTTCTTCCTCTAGCCTGCTGTCCACACTGGGGTGACATGGGTGCTCTCGGCCTGTTCACCATTGATGATATTGGCAAGCTTACACTGGGGCTAGAGCTTAGTTAAGTTTTCTAGATGATCTACTGATGCCAGTGTAACCAGAGAGGGAACAAGGTTGGCTCAAATCACTGCACACTATAGTGTTTTGATTTTGTTTGATTTGCATCTGCAAGGTGTTTGATGAAATGGCCGCATGAATTCAAGTTTTGAATTTTGAAAAGATTTTGGTGGGTGTGCTAGGCATGTGCTAGTGAGTCTGTGGATGCTTGGGTTTTGAAAGTTGAGCTTGTTTGAGTGGTTTTTGCAAAAGTGGGATCTTCCCATATGATATAGATTCAATTTTAAACTGTCATTCAAACTATGTATTTGAATGTTTCTGGATGATCACAAGGTGGTCCTTGATACTTTGTTATGAGTACTATCAAGGGGTGCAAAGATCCAAACAAGTTTCTGTTAAGTTCTGAAAGTTAGAGATAGCCAAAGTAGGCATGGGAGTTAATTTGGTCAAAGTGACCATTCTCTTATTTTGTTTGTTTTCATTTATTTGTCTTTGGGAAAAGTGTGGGGATTGTTTAGATGATGTTTATTTCACCTAGGAATCCTTTTACAAGCAAAGAAACACACCAGAAAGGTAATTCAAAAGAATCCAAATTGTCATGCTTACACATATGCATGCTTTCATATTTTTATTTAGAAAAGTTTTTGTTAATCCTAAATTTGGATGATTAGAGTTTGATGATCCAAGTTTCATATTTTTGGTATGTTACAACATGACACCACTAGAAGAATAGTACCACAACTTAAATATCAAACAATTGAATATTACTCTAACACAATTCCACTACTAATAGCATCACTTCTCCCATGTCCTCAAGAACTAAACGAACTACTCATGAGACATCATATGGATCAAGATCAGAGATGATATAATGATAAGTAACAATCTGAACATGAACAATAATTCAATGGTTACACTCAATAGCATCACCTATAAAAGTAATCAACACCGGGAAAGTTTCCCCTAAGAACTATGCAAGATTCAACCCAATTTTTACAGAGGGATGGAGTGGTGATGATGGTGCTGGTGGATATGGTGATGAGGATGATGATGATGATCCCGATGAAGTATAGCTTGATTACGGTGTTGATGGCGATGATCTCCCCTCTCCGGGAAGGAATTTCCTCAGCAGGAATCTCCTTGCCGGAGAGCTCTTTCTCTCTCTGTAGTTTCCGCCCCGCAGAGGTGGCGAAATCTTTCTGTGGTCGCTCACCCTAATATTAGGGTTTCGAGGAGAAGATATAGGCGAAGGGGCGAAGACAGAGGTGGGACAGGGTGGCCACACCACCTGGTGGCGCGACCCAGGGGGGTCGCGCCATGGGGTGGTGTGGGCCCCCTGTGGCCCATCTCCGCCTCTCCTTCTAGCTTCCTTCGTCTTCTAGAAAATAGGATTTTCCATATATTTTCTGGAATTTTCCGATCTTCGTGAATATTGCATCTGGACACCGTTTTTCCATCAGAATCCTTACTCCGGCAGTTCATCCTCCAAAAGTCATCCAATATGCAAAATAGATGAAATAACATAAGTATCACCTCTTAATATGAAATATATCAATAAATAATAGCAAATTATGATATAAAATAGCGATGCAAAATGGACGTATCACTCATCCAAGCGCCATCTATATTTTTAAAAATTGGTTACATGGCATAGATTATAAATACAATAGGGTGGGAGTGTAAAAGTGATAAAGTGTTCAATGATATAAGTTCTTCTCTATTGCAGGTTATTTACCGGTTTTGTATCCTTCACTTATGGTCATATCTACGACGTGTGGAGTTTCATGACCTCTTTACGGCAGTGTGTTGTAATGCCCAGGAAATAATTTCCAGTAAAAAATTGCTTGTTATTTTATTTTTCGCATCATCATGATATCACCATGATATTTTTTTCTAAAAACATTTTTTCCAAAAGCCTATTTTATTTTCTAGATTAGTCCTCTCACTTTTATTTCAAATCTAAACCCCGATCTTCAAAATATTTTGTTTGCCTACAAGATATTTTATGAAAATACTTTTAAAAAAATATAAAAAAATAAAACAAATTTTTTTAGACGGAGGCAGTCAGCCATGCCTAATAGCCTAATCGGCACCTACGGCCCCTCAAACCCTAATCACCTAACTCGGTCACGCACACATCCGCCGGCCACCTACCACACGCCACACCGCAACACACACACACTACCACCAACCGCAACACACCCCAGCTACTCACGGTCATGCACCCAACACACAACCCACACTACACGTCCTAGGCCCCCTTCTTTTCAGCTTCTTGGACAGCTTCTCCCAGAAGCTACCCTCGACCAGCTTCTCCTAAAATCTCATCTGCCAAAATCGTTTATACTTTTAAATTGACATTGAAACTGCTAGTTAAGAAGTTCAAACGAATTTTGAAGATGAGATTCTGGCAGAAGCTGGTCGAGGGTAGCTTCTGGGAGAAGCTGGCGAAGAAGCTGAAAAGAAGGGGGCCCTAGTGGACACGCATGCCCGCACGCTACACACACAACATGCAGCAACGCAGGAGGAGAACCGAACCCCATCGAGTCGTGCGCCCCTGCTCGATACCTCTTTCGTGACACCACCAACCCACGTCTCCCTCGATCCCGAGCCCAATCCCAACCCCCATCGCTTCTCTGACACCTCAAGCCCCCCCCCCCGCTGCCTGGACTCCTTCCCTAGCTCGCCTCATCCTTTCGTCCTCGCCCCAGAGACTGCTCGTGCCGACCTCTGTCCTCCTCGAGCGCCGCCAACGACCGTTCTCTCTCGCGCTCCGCTTCCCGTGCATCCTCTTGCCAACTCCTTGCCCCGTGCTGCGCCTCACCCTGCCTCCAACACAAGTTCGAGGACGTCAATCCCTGCAAGCTCGACCCTGACCCGGTCAAGTTCCTCGTCGCTCAACCTCTGCTCCTCCCCTCTCCCGGGTACCCTGCAGCCCCGCCGACCGTTGCTCGTCCTCCTGCGAGTCGACCTCATGCGACGGTGCGCCTTCCTGCAGTCTTGGCGCCCCTGTTTCGGCCGCATCGCCCAGATCTTGACCCTCTCGTCCAGCGTCTCCTTATGTAGGGCATGGCCCTATTGGACTCACCAGTGTGTGCGCGCCTAATGAGGGCGAAGCGCGTTGCTCGCCCGTGCGTTGCCTGATCAAGTCCTTTCTATTTGGCTTCTAGTGATCTGTGTGTGTCTGCAATGATAGTGGTGTTGCTATTCTGCTACCCCAGTGTGTTGATCTGGTGAAGTGGTGATGATGTGGTACGATACCTTCGATCCGGATTACGGATGCAATATAGTAGCTTTTCCCTACTAGACATATGTTTAATTGAACCTTGGGAAACAACGCTAATAGGAATGAAAATAAGGACACGTCTACAAGAATTTGTTTTTTGTTTTACCTTTGTTTATCAGACCAATCTAGTTTACTTTATATTGTGAGTTGAATCAATGGATGGAGATAGACTAGGGTTGAAGATCCACCCACAGCTACACATCATATGGGATGAAGGATAATAATAATCATAGTCATGTGTAAGGTTCCAATAGAGATAATCTATTGTGGGTAACACATCCGAATATACTAGAGCCCCTGAAAGGTCACATGCATAGCAGTAGTCTTTTGATCCAATCGAGTGCACCACGAAGCACCGGGCTACAAACAATTATTAAGTATAAAACACAGATCAAAGCATTAAATGGTGATGTTGTTGTGATCCCGAATGGGCTGCTAAGCAAAAACCATACAACTGTTTTTGTCACTGGGTTTCCTATGAGATCGCCGTTAGCCAAGTATCTCACCTCAAGCCTTGATCAATATCGGGGGTCTTGGGTACCCACAAGTTCAAAGATCGAGGCAAGATACAAAGAAACAAAATATACAAATACCACTTTCAAACAATACACAATTCTCCCCTAGATTAGATGCACATAAACACTGTGAGGTTTCTCCCCAACCCGCAGGCCGCAGCCCGTGATGACTACTCACTCATAACAACTAGATAATACCCCGCGCATTGCTGCGGAATTTTGCTAACAAAATCGGCAGATAAATCAATGCTACAATAGATGCATGAAGAGGCAACAAAAATCTTCAATTAAATAAGAGTATCAAGTATTACTATTACACAAAAAATAATCATGAAATCTTTTAGACGCGTAAAAGTATGGTCTGGTGGAAAAGTTTATATTTTGACAAGATTGGTGGCAAATCGTTGAATATTTTTTTCAATGCAAGAAGAAGTGCCATTCTCATTAGTTTTTCACTATCAATGAAAGAAAAAATATTCGTTATCACAACTCAGAAGAGACTGGTGGCAAATCTTTGAATATTTATTTCACTGCAAGAAGGAAGCGCCATTTTCAAGTTATCACTATCAGTGAAAAGAAATATATTCATAGGAGAGATTGGTGGCAACTCTTTGAATCTTTGTTTCACTGCAAGAAGAAGTGCTATTCTCGTAAGTTACTTACAATCAATGAAAGGAAATATATTCAGAAATTATTTGGTCTAAGGATACCATGAATCAACTGTTGTAGGAGTATGTACGTTTTGTCCATCTACACTACGATGCTTAATACCTGAAATAGGTTAGTGCTAACGGGTACCTTCTCAATATACATGGTGTGCCAAAGGTCAATGTCTCCTGCAGCAGCGAGAGAATAAAATTCTTATGCTATGAAGACATAAAGGACTTAAAAACATAAGGATGGAAATGAGATTATTTGGACTGAAAATCAAATTCAGATTTCAGAAATTATAAGGGTTTATACCTACCAAATATTGCCAGATGCTTGTATAGCAATTCGATCACCATGAATGTTGTACAAAAGCGAAGCATCCAATTATTGTCAGACCGCGTCATCAGTATTCAGTCCAAGCACTAAATTATAGTTAATCTTCATCTGTCCAAAGATTGAGACACAAAGAGTGAGAAATCCGGATCATGATACTTATGACTCATCTATCACCCTTGCTGCACCAGATGGATTCAAGCAGAATAGAACTTGAATATGAGAGAAAACTTGAAGAAGATTGAGAAGAGAAGTAGGGTGAGATAAATCACTAGTCGCCAGGGCTGCTGCGGCGAGGCTGATCTGCACGCCCAACTGTGGCGGAAGACGATGTGAATGCGTCGAGGTGCTTTTAAAGGCAAGGACAACCGCTTCGCCTGCCTTCATCAGTTTCTTCAACATTGATGTCTTTCTTTAGTTTCTTATTTTAAGGACGCTATCTGTAGTTTCTAGTTCACTTGTGGAAGAGATAGAAAGGTAACGGACAGTTTTTCTGGAAGACTGTAGGGCCATTAATCTGTGACGGTGTACTCTTTTTTGAAAACGAAATTTATTATATGCACTACATACCATTTGTTTGTCAAGCCCATAAACGAAAGTGGCAGGCTAAAGTGGAAACGAACATGGGAGATATAACGGAACTCGGACATGCAGACCGCAGTGACAAAAACTGACTACACGAATGCATGGGGATAGTAGGGCAGCTTTTGTGAGGTAGCAGGTTGCTGATGTGGACATCTTGCATGTTGAGAGAAATCATGTAGTGGGGGTTCCAATTTAGATATAGAAGATAAGATCAAGGCTATAGAAGGCACCGGAATACCAGATCACTTTCCTTCTAAATGGGTATGGAACAACAAATGCACATCAAAACATAAATTATTTGCATGGTTAATACTTCATGATCGTATCAACACAAGGGATATGCTGATCAGAAGGCACTGGAATGTTACCAATGATCATAGCTGCGTTCTTTGCCCATGTGGTGTCCTGGAAGATTGGTCACATATTTTATTCGAATGCAATTTTAGTGTCAGGATCTGGAATTATTTGCAAATCAGCTAGGGCACTGGTTCTGGACCAGAAATGCTAAAGAATGCGCAAATAAAATTTAGGGAACCATGCTTCATATAGATTGTCATTCTTGCATGCTGGAACATTTGGAAACAGATAAATGATAAGATTTTCAAAGCAATTAGACCCACTTTTAAGGCCTGGAAGGCAGGTTTCATCTGTGATGTTTCTATGCTGAAGCATAGGGTTAAAAAGAGTTCAGTTCCTACTTTTTCATCATGGCTTGACAATCTGTTGTAAATATCCTAGTTTTAGCTTTTAGATCTAGTGTTAGTTTTGTTTTCCTTTTATCTTGTATTTTTTGAACTCTTTTATCAATAAAATACCGTGGGGTCTCCCCTTCAGTAGTTAGTCAATAAAATAAGATCAATGATAGAAAACATTGTACAAATAATTAGATTGAAATCAAATATTCTTACAATGGTCACCGAATCATAAGAAGATCTTAAGTACAAATTAGTGGCTATGGCTAATGGAGAGGATGGAGAATGGAAGGGATGAACTATGGTGTGTTTCTCCTTTGGTGGTGTTGTGATGAAATCTGAGAATGGCGGCACTCTGCACAACGGCTAGGACCTCGAAATATATAAGGGCCTTCATGATAGTTGTAGATTTGATGATACGGAGCCGCCGCCACCTCGTACGGGCGGGCCATATGGGCGGCCCGCGCCCGTACCGATGCTCATTATGTCGACTCGCGCCTGGCATTAGCTCTAGGAATACTTGGTCATCAAAACTTCCTCAAAATCTTTATTTATGACTCCAGATTTCGCAATAAAAGCATGATTTCCTACACCACATAAATCAAAGATTTTTTTATATCTATACAATAATTAGTCATTGGTGGCAAATCAAAAGAGAATAATATCAATTGCTTGATGAAAAACAATGTTTAAGCGCAGAGAAAGATGGGTTATTTTTGGATCCATTATGGTACTACATTTGTGGCGTTTGATGACCAACGAACAAGTTCTTCAACATGGATTTGACACTCTCAAAGACGACCACATGCAACCTCAAGTTCTCCTTCACAGAACCAAAAACTGAAGTTGAACCTCCTCGAAGCCAAGATCTTCGGACCTTGAAGTGTAACCCCTATCCACCCTCTATTTTGTATAAATACATTATAACTTGTTGCATATTAAATTATTCATGCTTGCATACATATTTAATTATTTAGGGGTATTTTGTCGATTCACCTCATAATAAAATATGGAGTGTATATGCGGGATATTCTTGTCTTATATCGACTCTATTTAAATTTGTGTAACTCATTTATGCCATGCTCTTGCCATGTTAACAACATTTAATCTGTGGGATAGATAAATACCTTGAACCACTAATTAATTGTTAGGATTCTGATTCCGCTTAATATTGCTACGTTGCATCGCATCTTTCCATGCCATGCATCATATCATGAACATGCCAGATCTTTTGCCATAGTATTAAATATTGCATCGGGTATTCTTTATAGTGCTTTTTGCTTCTCACCAGATAGGAAGATGAGTTGATGTGACTTGCGACAAGCCTTCGATTGTCCGACTTTGTTTCCATATTTTGCATTGTCCCCCTTCTACATATTTTGCATTTATAGTCTTTACTTAATTCTGTTGATCTTTTGCTATCCTTATTGTTGATGCTTTAGTGCCTTACCCTTATTTACCTACACTACTATATTGGCTTGGTTATCCTATTGCTTTGTTTGATTAGCTAGCTTTGTCCTCTCGAGTCATAGGCATGCTTAGTATCGCTCTCATACATGTGGAACATGATACTTGGTTATTGTTGGCGATAAGATAACTAATCTGATGTTGTTGGTTATGGCTTCATATAATGATAAGGCCCCGTCAGGGACCACTTTTGGGAACTGCTTGAGCCGACCTAAGTACCACCTTTGGGAACTTCTTGAGCCGACTTAAGTACTGACCGCTCGCAATGTACTGACCTCGGTACTGACCACTCTCTTTCTGTTTTTTCTTTGTCATTTGTTGGCACCCTTTGGTTTTGATGGGTATGTGTTCGACGACGTTATCAAGGTTACTCTTTCGGCTTGTCCTGGGCAAGGTTATGGACACCGTTTGGTTATTCTCTAGGACTCTTAGTCCCATTTGGTTCTTATCTATACTCGGATACTACTTGGCATCCTTCATGATTTGTGTCTTTGAATTTTATCATTTATATTCTTGACTCATTGAGTCGTTGTTGTATATATATGTTTCTTGTAGATCCTGTTGTAAACTACTATGATGTAACTAGTTGTAAGAAAACCCACCCACACAAAAGTGTCTGGTGGACATCTTTGAATCGCTTCCATGCGGTTTTTGGTGGGGAATGCTGAGATCTGCATAGACCCAATTCAGGGACGTTACATGTGTACACGTATGGAGAATACAATACATGATTTCTTTACCCGATATGCATGGCAGCATACTCTTCGGCTCAACCCTCCACCACTTTAGGCGTTTTACAATTTCTCATTATAATATTCGGCATATTTTATTTTTTTGCCCTGCGATTGTGGACTTTGTATTGGTTGTGTGCATATTAGTTATAAAGAGACCTTGTGTAATACTTAAAACTCATTAAGTAATAAAATCAACCTTTATAAAAACTACATGTTTTTTGGGCAAAATAATAGCAATTCAATTGAACACTCATGAGTTGAGGTGGGCTATATATGTCGTTTAGCTGGTTTTTTCTTTTAAAACACCCCTTGCTAATGATTGATCTAATAAAAATCCAATATACCATCGAAGGATTATAAAAGCTGTGCCTCAAGAATTAGGAAGTTGTTCTTGAGGTCCAAAATATGGCCCCGGTTGCACATGTACCCGCCCACAAGGGTACAAAATGTGTGTTTTCTTGTTTGCATTACAAATGTTGTCGTATATTGTAGTATTGTCGGTAGCACTTTATACTGCTTTGGTGTTCTTTATATTGTTGTTGATGATTATTAATTGATCGATAGAATTTTTTCAAATCTTTTTTTTATAAAAAGAGTGTGTATTCTAGGTTTCTCAAAAATTGGGCAGAAACAACTTTGGCCCTTATTCTGAATACCGGACCACACGATCTCTCAACTTTCTATACAAAAAAACTTTGCCACAGCTTCCGGCCCAATGACAAGATGTTTGACTTTTGGGTGGCACCGCTTCGGGTCCAACAAGAGGTTTGACTTTTGGAGGTGCATTGGTTTCAAAATACAAACACACGTGGTTGCGTAGTCAATAATTTTTTAAGGAATTCACAAAAATAGAAACATCAGCAAAAATAAATATTGACAATTATATAAAATAATAATATACTAGATAAGAAACAAACACATATTGAAATGTTATAAATGAACAATATAAATTTACAAAATAAAATAAAATATACAATTATTCTAGAAAACTTGGAAATTGTATAACACACACAAGTTATTCCCGATTTTCCATGAATTTTCAGAAACCCAACTTTTCAATATTCTCATTATTTTCCATTTTATTTTTTCCTTGCCTCCTCTTTCTGAATTTTACGATTTGAAAAGCTCCCTTTAATTTCTTTTGTTGAAACCACATCATCACACAAACCGCTTCTAGCAGGAGACTGGCTAAAGTCGTTTCTTTTAGAATGTTTAGGGGCCACTTGTGTCTCGTATTCAAGTTGAAAGGCCAACGTTGAACTTGGGCTAGTTTTTTTAGGTGAACTTGGGATATAGTTGAGAGGACCAAAATTGTACTTTTCTTCATTATAAATAATATTATTTGCTAATATCTTAAAACGGCATAGAAAATATTATGTGCCAAAAAGTTCAATGAAGGAACGAGTTCTCCGATACATTATCATGTGCACTTGAATATTGGAGAATGTTATGATTTTTGGGTTAATGTAGGGAATTCCTAATCTTAAGTAACTTGTGTGGATGTTGTACCCCGTCAACAAAAAAAGAACTTGTGGAGGTGTTACGTGTCACTTGAATAAGTCGTTTCCTCAGGAATTGGAGTTGAACTATTAGAGTCAATGCTTTATTAATTCGGTAGATTATGCTTGGAATTAGAATGTGCTGAGTGCGATCTGACTTTATCTTACATTTGGTACAATATAGGCAATTTAATGAAAATATAGAACCAATCACCCTTGCTAATGCATGCTGATCAGTTGTTGTTGACTATATATGAGTATGATTGTTTTTTGTGACAAAGACATTTCCGGTGGTTTATTCTTTGTTGCAGTAAGACTAGTTGACTTCTTTGGGGGCAAAGTAATGGTTAGCTCGCTGACATTTCGTGCATACATTTAACTAGACTCGCCCGCACAAAATTGTGCAAATTTGGAGCTTAGAAAACTTCAATCATCTGTACTTCTTTATTTTATTTTATTTTATTTCGATGAAATCATCTGCAACTTCAACCTATATAAAAGACGGAGAACGACATCAGTGGAACGAATGAAACGGAGAGGCTGATTTGATGAAACAAAGCGCATCTTCTCTGGTGCATGCATGTCCAGATGTCCTCCATTATTCCATGAAAAGAACTGTTCCTTTCAACCTCAGGTGCAGGCCATGGCCGGCAAAACAACGCATTGTTCGTCGGGGAAGGCAGCAATTGTCAACACCATGATCAGTGGAAGATATGATCCACGAACAGATCAATGCGATCCTGCCAATATTCAGAAATGTGCACTGACCGACTGACGGTCAGACGTATAGTGCCATTGTTGTTCCGAGTCAATGTTTTGTACCTGCAGTACGTGGTCACAAATTCAGAAGAAATTAGCTCGTGAGTACCAGCTTATGTATACCAAGCAAAATATTTTCTTGTTGTCGTCGTCGGGGTGATCATGGGCGATTTGATCTGATCCTGATCTAGATATTCTGATGGAAAATCATCAGGTAGACGGATGGCGAGATCGGGTCACGGTTCGTCGCCGGGAAACCGTGATAAAATACGGTGGGCGAGCTGAGTTCGTCAAACACAGAATCGGGCTACGCAAATTAGACCGTCATTTTTTCCAGGGATTAGATGGCCGGCCGTGTCAAAACATACATTCATCGATCCATCGGCGTCAGGCATGATCCTTGACACCTAACGAGATCTCTCGAGAGTTTGCGTTTCACCTGCGGATTGGTGCAATGCGTGGGCTGAGTGATGACCTTAATTTGATCGCGCTAGCTCTGACCTTGCACCAAGTTTTTATTCTCGCGGGATATCTTGATGAATCCCGGATACGTCTGACTTGTAGTGTAATCTATCAGCGGCCAGTCACTGCTGGCAGCTGGACAGGCTCGATCTGTCACCTTTGTTTGCCATTTGGCATTTCTATATTTTTCCAACTTAAGACATTATAATAAATCAAATTGTGTCCATTAGGAATTTAGGATATGTGTGGGCCGAGTGGTTGATTTACTTGTAAAGCATGATAAAAGCGCATGGCCGTCGAAGGCGGCGGGCGAGGGAGGCGCTCTCCCGTCGGGTCCCCTTCGCGCGGAGGCGGGTCGTCACACGGGAGTGAGGGTGGAGCTTGGGAGGCGGCGAACCCTGGTAGGGATGGCAGCGGCGATGCGTGGAAGGTAGCTCGGCAGCGCGAGGCAGCATGGAGGGCGGCGAGATCCGTCCGGAGTGCTGGCGCGCAGCGGCCGCCCGTCCCGCATGTGGCTTGTTCTTTCCTCTAGGGCGGCGGAGTGGGGCGATCTGTTGGAAGAGGTGTCGTTGGAAAACCTAGATTGGCTCTCTAACCCTAATTGCCTGCTCAATCCGTTCTCCGGAAACCGGTCGGTGGTGTGGGGATCGCTGTGTCGGATCTAACAAAGGTGGTGGTCCTTTGGTTTTTGTTGCACGAAGACGAAGATCTGCTTGATGTCTGCCCTCGTTGATCCGATCTGGAGAGGAGGGTTCCGGAAGGCTCCGCCGGCGAACTCCCATGGGCGTATCATGCTTGGAGATTGCTGGATCGGAAGGTATTCGGTCGTGCGCATCTTGTTTTTCTGGCAGTTTGGGTTTAGCAGGAACGTTGCGAAGCTCTGTTGTTTGTTCCCACCAAGTGCCATTCTTAGATCCATGGTGAAGTCAGATACGGAGAATGTCATTAAAGCGGAAATTTGAGGGTAGCGATGGTGATTTTTGTTCCTGTGGCGACAGAGATCTGGCTGTGTGATCTGAGACTCGTTGCAACGGTTGTTGGTGCGGAAAGACAACACAGGGGAGTTTCCAGTCTTATCTTGCAGGATGAAAATCCAAGGTCTGGCCTTAGCTGGTTGTGCCCGGCAATGACCTTGTTGAAGGCATTGTTTTGTGAGCAAGGACTTTCTCCAGGGTGAAAACCTATGACCTTTGGTCGGGCAACGACGGCGTTTGGGCATTGTTTCCTTCTTGAAGGTGTTGTTATTGGAGTGGAGGACTACTGGTGTTGTTCTGATGGTGTCATTGTCGTTTCTTTGAGGATTAGTTCGCTGTAGCAGGACTTTTCTTTTTTTTGTAATTTCTCTTTCTTTTTTCTGAGCTATGTGCATCCGTAGAGCTGTTAGGACATGCGTTGTTGCAGAGGCTGAGTATAATTGATGTCCTTGAGATATTAATATATACTCTTTTCCAAAAAAAGCGTGTTTCGAGAATATATGTATCATATGACGGAGAGTGTGGTACCGTGGTCTTCCATTGTCCAAAAGTAAGTGGAAGAGACACGGTGAAATGGCCCATACAAGAGGGTTTACTTTTAGAATATTCTGCTGGTTATAATCTTGCCGGTTAAGAAACTAGTGTTTATTGGAAGGGTAATAGTCTGCTACCTAGGGGCATAGCTGCCCCACTGGTAGATGCCGTCCAGTATGTGCTTTTGAGAAACATGCTAAACCATCATAAGAGAGATAGTTTATTAATCCAACTATAATAAAGCTGACAGAGGACCATAGATGGTAACAAGGATCAAGACAAGACAATGAACCTTCTATTTTAAAAATATATCAACTCGCACTCTATCTCAGAGAGGTTACATGAAAAAAGGGGCCGGCAAACGGGTCGTCGGCACAAAATAGCCGTCGGTGTAGGCAAAAAATAGCTGTCGGTGTAGACGGTCGTCGGCGTAGTAGATAGACTGTGACAGCGATGTGGCGGCGTCAATGCTACACCGACGGCAAAGCCGTCGGCTAAGGTTTAACACCTACGCCGACGGCAAAGCCGTCAACATAGCTATTTTCCCTTTTTATCATTTAATACTAGAAAAATCATAACTAAATCATTCTAATTTAGAAAAATACATATAATATATCAAAATTAGCATAAAAATAAGATCTATCTAACTAAACTCAAATACTCCCTCTTTCCGAAAATTTTGTCAAAATTTACTAAATAGTGTCTAGATTCATCCAAGTTTTAACAAATCTAAGACATCTATTTTGGGACGGAGGGAGTATTACATATTTTTATTTAACAAAATATAAAAACATTACAAATACTTTTGTATAACATATTTTCTATTTTTCGAGCGCAAAAAACGGGGCATTTTGTGAAGCAACTACCAAATGACATTTTCAAAATGGTATCATCTTATTTTTCAAAAATACTAGACCATCTTACATGAATAATGTCCAGCTGGGGTATCTCAAACCTTTCCATCCACCCCTAATAAAAAACAAAAATATATGCCGAATCGATAGGAAGTGGGTGCAGTTTAAACTACAGGTACATGATCTAATGCTCATGATTTTTTGAAAAAAAATTATTTTTAGACTCACAATATGATGTTTCTTTAGAGATCCAATGCAAGTTCAGTGAGTATTATCACATAGGTAAGAATCTTGATGCCCGCCATTTTGACCATTTTTAGACTCACAGTATGATTTTTGAAGATTTGAACACTATTAAATAAGTTTTATTTAAAATACATGATTAAAAATATGATATGGATGTCATGTTTGGATTTTTCTCATTTTTTGATCGATTTTATACATATTATTTGTCGGATTCCGATTTACGGATTTAAATATATGAATTATTCCATATTAAATAGAAAAAGGCAAAAAAAATATCTTATTGTCATTTGAATTCAAAATTGTTATTACTTATTCATTTTTGTTTACTTAAATAATTGCTTGAAATTTTAAAAATAAAGACGTGTGACACTATGATTTAATAGTTAATGGGATTGATATGGTAGTATTATCAGCAATGTATAATTTCTTTATCGGAAGCTCATTCAAAAGAAACAGAGAAATTAAGCGTGCTGGGTCAAGAGTAGTGTTAGGATGGATGACCAATCGGAAAGTTCGACCATTAGTACAATTAAACCGAAGAATAAGCATATTTAGAGTTAAAAAATTGCTTATGAGATTAACAAGTCAAACAATGCAAAAAAATTTGGAAAAAAATATTCTAAAAATATTGGAAAAAACAACTAGGCCGATGACTTAGCCGTCGGCGTATCCTAACGCCCGTTAGACGTCTAGGTAAGGCCCATCTAAACTATGCCGACGACTAAGCCGTCAGCGTAGATGGCTACGCCGCGAGCATATTAGTCTAGGCCGACGGCACTACGCTAACGACAACCGTCGACGTAGACCTAAGCCGACGGCTTGTTGACCTATGCCGACGGGCATTAGCCGTCGGCGTAGTGAGCGTTTACTGTAGTGGCACTAAATGTTTCGTTCAGCTAAACATAATTCTCATCGAGATTTTGCAATAATTTCACAAAGGGTTTACTGATAAGTGAAACAAATGAAATTTTATAAATTTCGAATGAGTTATTGTAGAAGAAGTGCGGGTTGATTTTGATACATATTTAGATTTTTTTATCCCCTCCTTAATCGTTGTAATTTGAACTTTTCATTCTAACATCGACCGCACGAGCATCATTATCAGCTGATGCCATCCACATACGACTGATATACCCGCTCAAGTTTGTTGCCCGAGCTCAATTTAGTTCTGGGCCCTATCCGGAAGATCTTAGGCGTGAGCCAAGCCCCTCCTAGATACCTCAGCGAATCTCCAAAACAACGACCTGGATAGTATATACACTCCACAGCCAAAAGAAACGATCGAATGTCGTCTTGTCAAATGATCGTGTCATTAGAAATCAAGCGAGACAAACACCTCTAATCAGTCTTTTAAATATAAAAGTCACTGGCTGGCATGTGTAGGTTTGCGCATGACCGATGCCAAAATTCAGTTAATATCTGCCCTGTCAACGACTGCCGGGATTTGGTTATAGCGCCAAAATCAGGCAAGAAAAATGCTGAAAACACTGACCATGTAAACAAAATGAAGAACTGTAGTGCACGGATATACATTACTCCAGGACACTGCGGACAATTCTTGCATATGCCGGGTCTTCGAACTGACATGTCATATGATCCTGGGAGATCTTGCCAAGATACGGAAGGATCTCTCGTTCTCTTGGAAGACCAAACTGGAAAAGAGCGTGGCTTGCTGGGAAGAAGCACCGGTTTCTTTCGAGATATGGGCTTGATCGGCAAGCTAGCAGGACACACAGGTACGTTAGGTGGAAGCAGTGGCGGACCTAGAAATTTTTAGAGGATTGGGCGAACAAGGCCTGCTTTGGCAACAAAGAGTTTTTATAAAACTGAAGTATTGCTAGTCCAGACAATTAATAGAAAAAAAAAAAGGTCCGGAGTTGTGTTTTCAATACTTCAAAAAAGTACGTTTTGAGAGATAATAAAGTATTAATACATTTAATCATAGCCAAACACATCAAAGTATTTTAAACTATAGTATTTTTAGAAACTAAAGTATTACTAAAATACTTTAAAAATACTTTGCTACCAAACACAGCCTAAGATGTGATTTTTTTTAACAAAATTGGTTATAAAAATCTATAAAGACGCAAGCTTTTCAGCCTCGGTGAGTCTGGGTGGCTGTCCGGACTAGAGGGATGCTATGTCCGCCTATGGGTGGAAGAGAACGGAAAATACATGTGTGTCACGGTAGGCTAGGGTATAGTAGTCTTGATATGTACGCACATATGACAAGAAGAAACTCCCAAAACCACATAACCAAATAAGACTGTGCGTGATCGGTGGACAAACAGGACATGTACGTTAGGTAGAGCATAAAATTAAGGTTGCTAGTCATTTCTTATTTTCGATTTGGACCACTTATTTGTCACTGCTTTGCACCATTTTCAAGAGTTATAGTTTCGATCTTCACCACAGTTTATTGTTGAACACAGAGAAATAAGAGGGCTAATATACGTTAGAAAAATAAGAGTGCTACGGCTGAAGTTGTGAAACTATTTTGTTTTTATTTATAAAAGGGGCAAAGCTTTGACCCAATCTATTAATTAAAAAGAGAATTTCTCAGTTTATTAACGGAAAACTAGACAAAAATCGTTACAGAAACACCACATGCGAACTACTTTCAAACCATGCAACTTTTATAATCACAAACTCTCGATCATTGATCATCACATAGCAAACAAAACACCACCGAAAACACATGAACAAAGATCTCATAAAGAGCAACCTGTAAAGATGAGAACCATCCATCAAGTAGTTCTGTACTTCTCCCTTGTGGGCCACTCTTCTTACTTTTGCTCATGAAATATCACTTTACCTTCTAGGTTTTGCCCGTCGAAGTTTTCTCCGCAGGACACAAGTGATCTCCTTGCTAGGTCTAGGGCTAGCCGCCTCCAAACTAGCAAGTATAAGTCACAAAGTCTTCTAGCAAAGTGAGCCTCAGAGTTAGGTGTCAATGCACATGCCTCATTAACCTTGTTGCTATTTTGGCTTGGCTCCACGAGTGGTTGTGTGGAAGCCACCCCCAAGGTCCCGAGCAAGTCCACCTCAGATGCACCATCGGTAGAGTAAGAGAGGGATCCCCACACAACTCATGTACCTTGAGCATGATCTGCACCACTGGAGCCATGACTCCATCGATGACCTCGCACTTAGAGGCAACCAGTACATTGGACTACATGACGGTTAGGAAAGGTTAGGTAGGACCTGGCACGAGGGGGAAACAACAAAAGATGCATTCCTCCCCAACCACAAAATGACTCCTCTAGGGCCTTGCCAACAATGACTTCATCACCAGCCTTCAACGCCATCTTAGTGACTGCATCATCAATACAACCACAAACGACTTCTGCCGATTGGACTCACATGAAGCAAACAAGTCCCATGCTCCATGGCATGGGTCAAGAGGACCGCGTCCGCCTCAAGTGCTCGATTGGCGTCCCTCTGCTGGCACACCATCTTGTAGGAGTCGAGAAGTGCCTCCTGCTTAGGGCCATCTAGTGCCGGCCCCTCCTCCTCCTTCCCTGTCTCGTCCTCCCACCGCTCCGCATCCTTGTTGTCATAGTCGACGAAATCATTATTCGTGGCCAACAATATTATTTGTATTATTCTTATCCATATCCAGTAGTACTATCCGTGCTCGATTCCGATTCCAAGAAAAAAGAGATCTACTTCCTCCGTTTCAAAATATAAGATGTTTTAGATTTGCGAAAAAAAGATATCTAAACTTGTTTTAGTGTGTAGATTCACACCAAACTTGAGTGAACCTACATACTAAAACAAGTCTAGATATATTTGTTTCACAAAGCTAAAACATCTTATATTTTAAAATAGAGGGAGTATAGGATACGCAAGAACCGACGTCATACTTTATTCGCATGTAGAGAGTACATATCATATCATGGAGCTACTATAGCAGCTAAGGGTAATAGCTGGCTGGGCGGCCGGCAATACTAGCATCGAGAAGAGCCTGACACGCTACTGCTTTCTTCGGTGCGTGTGAGAAAGAGGTATGTTTCCGAGATCGATCGCTGTACGTATGGATGTATAGATTGTGTGGTGTGACTTGGGAATGGTCAAGGATACGATGGATCCAGCGGACTGCTACGTTATGCGTAACTAATCAATGGCCCTCTTAGATGTGGTGTCCGTGCATGCTAGCTTTGGATGCCTGCTGAATATGTGTGTAATCGCGTACCATCTTCTGATCCCTGAATCCGCCGATCGAGACAACACGTTCGACACCTAAAGTTCCCAGAGATTATATATGCACATCACATGGCGCATGCTATAGGTAATGTGAACATGTACAGTTTAATTCAAAGAATATGACCACGTATGACAAAAAGAAGAGAGTATATTCAACGATATGACATTCAACTTTTTCAGCAAACTTCAAAAAAAAATGACTGCGCTTATGTATATATGGAGATCTGCACATGGTGAAACTAGCAATAGCAAATGTACACATGCAATGCACTAACTATCTATTGTAGCGTCTTTTGTTATATATATACACATATGCCGCCAAACACGAAGCTCTTGTGATCTTTTTATAGAAACTACATAAAATTAGCATCATTTTGACAAATATTAAAGATGCAAAAGTCATAATAGTGTCCCCGTTCCTTTTTATAAGGTGTATTAGTTTTTTGCAAGTCAGACTTAACTATCTATGATCATGTTTTTCGTATAAAAACTATCGGCATATGAAATACTAAATAACCAAAATACAAAAAATATCATGATGAATCTCATGGTACTAATTTGTTATTACAAATGGCAATATTATAAACTTGGTAAAAGAAAGTCATATTTGGTTTCTAGAAAAACTAATACGCCTTACACTACTGGAAAAACCATCTTCCGTTCGATCACTGAAAGCCCAGCAGTCCCGGCCCGTCACGAACCGCGACTAGTGCTAGCACTAGTCCCGGTCCGTGAGGCCCCCAACGGCTAGAAATGGACATACTCATTAGTCCCGGGCCGGACCAGAGTATTAGTCCCGGCCCGTAATACGGCCCGGGACTAATAATCTGGAGCATATGGTGGCCATTTTTCGTGGACTATTAGTCCCGGTCGTACCACGGCCCGGGACTAATTGTCCATTACTATATATACAGCTCCCTGGCCAGCTGCCCTAAAGCATATGGTGGCCATTTTTCTCAAAGAAAGCAAGAGAGTTTATGCCATTTTTTTTCTCAAGATTTGTCAAGATTTAGTTTGCAATACCTAAATCCAAAGCTTTAAAAGGTTAGAACTTCATTCTTTCATCTCTTATTGCTACTTTAGCTCTATATAATGCTCTAGAAGTATAGAGATATGGATCAAATGCATGCATGCTCTAGAAGTAGCTAGAAGGATTTTGATATATATGTAACAAATTTTGATTAGGCACATAGTTACTGAAAATTGAAATGTGTAATTTTAGAGTTTCAGATCTTAGAATGGAATGAGGTTTTCACTGATGGAACAATAATAAAAAACTCCACATTTATCATGTTGATTGTTTTCTCCAATTCACAAATTGGTGCATGTAAATTTTTCAAAATTCAAAATTAGTGCTCTAGAAGCTCTCAATATAACTTGTAATAATTTTATCATGTTGTGTAATGGTTTTTTATATACTTTTACTATAATGCAGATGGTCCGGGAATGGATGTACGGTACTGACCGACGCTCTGGCGAGTTCATTAATGGCGTGCATGAATTCATCAGTGTTGCTGATGCAAACAAGCATAATGGTTTTGTATTCTGTCCATGTAATGGATGTAGGAATCAAAAGGATTACTCTGACTGAAAAACCCTTCACAGCCACATGTTGAAGTCCGGCTTCATGCCCAGTTATAATTGTTGGACCAAGCACGGAGAGAGAGGGGTTATAATGGAAGACAATGAAAAAGAGGAGGAGGATGACAACTATCATGGTTTCCCTGAGTACGGAGATACTTCCATGGGGGATGCTGAAGGGAAGGATGAAGAAGAGACACATGATGAACCCGCTGATGATCTTGGTCGGACCATTGCCGATGCACGAAGAGATTGTGAAACTGAAAAGGATAGGGAGAAGTTCAATCACATGCTAGAGGATCACAAAAAGTTGTTGTACCCAAATTGCGAAAATGGTCTGAAAAAGCTGGGCAGCACACTGGAATTGCTGCGATGGAAGGCTGAGTGTGCTATACCTGACTCCTCATTTGAAAGTTGATGAAAATGATGAAGAATATGCTTCCAAAAGATAATGTATTGCCTGCCAGTACATACGAAGCAAAAAAGGTTGTCTGCCCTCTAGGTTTAGAGGTTCAGAAGATACATGCATGCCCTAATGACTGCATCCTCTACCGCGGTGAGGAGTATGAGAATTTAGATGCATGCCCGTATGCACTTCACTTCGGTATAAGATTATACGAGATGACCCTGGTGACGTTGAGGGCGAGCCCCCCCAGAAGAGGGTTCCTGCGAAGGTGATGTGGTATGCTCCTATAATACCACGGTTGAAACGCTTATTCAGAAACAAAGAGCACGCCAAGTTGTTGCGATGGCATAAAGAGGAACGTAAGTCAGACGGGATGTTGAGAAACCCCGATGGGTCAATGGAGAAAAATTGATAGAAAGTACCGGACTTTGCGGATGACGCAAGGAGTTTAAGGTTTGGTCTAAGTACGATGGCATGAATCCCTTTGGGGAGCAGAGCTCAAAGACTGCCCGTGACTCTATGCATCTATAACCTTCCTCCTTGGTTGTGCATGAAGCGGAAGTTCATTATGATGCCAGTCTTGATCCAAGGTCCGAAGCAACCCGGCAACGACATTGATGTGTACCTAAGGCCATTAGTGGAAGAACTTTTACAGTTGTGGCATGAACCCGGGATACATGTGTGGGATGAGCACAAGCAGGAAGAATTTAACCTCCGAGCATTGATTTTCGTAACAATCAATGATTGGCCTGCTCTTAGTAACCTTTCAGGACAGTCAAACAAGGGATACAATGCATGCACACACTGTTTAGATGAGACTGCAAGTATATATTTGGAACATTGTAAGAAGAATTTATACAATGAGCATCGTTGATTTGTTTTGGCCAAGCATCCCTTAAGAAAGAAAGGCAAGCATTTCAACGGTCTGGCATGTCACCAGACGAAGCCTAAGGAGCGTACTGGTGCTGATATATTTGATATGATCAAAGATTTGGATCAACTGGTAACCTTTGGAAAGGGTCCTGGAGGAAAATCTGTTCCGAAAGACGCTGAAGGACACACACCCATGTGGAAGAAGAAATCTATATTTTGGGAGCTACCATATTGGAAATTCTTAGAGGTCCGCTCTGCAATCGATGTGATGCATGTGACGAAGAATCTTTGCGTGAACGTGCTAGGCTTCTTGGGCGTGTATGGGTAGACAAAAGATACACCGGAAGCACGAAAGGACCATCAACGTATGGAAGACCCAGATGGCCTGCATCCAGAATGGTTTCAAGGTCATGCCAGCTACGCTCTTACCAAACAAGAGAAGGAAATATTTTTTGAATGCCTAAGCAGTATTAAGGTCCCGTATGGCTTCTCGTTGAATATAAAGGGGATAATAAATATGGCAGAAAAAAAGTTCCAAAACCTAAAGTCTCATGACTGCCACGTGATTATGACGCAAATGCTTCCGATTGCATTGAGGGGGCTTCTACCAGATAATGTTCGAGTACCCATTGTGAAGCTATGTGCATTTCTCAATGCAATCTCTCAGAATATAATCAATCCTGAAGATCTACCATGGTTACAGAATAATGTGGTCCAATGTCTTGTCAGTTTTGAGTTGGTGTTCCCACCATCCTTCTTCAATATTATGACGCCTTTTCTTTGGTTCACCTAGTCGAAGAGATTTCCATTCTCGGTCTGTATTTCTACACAATATGTTTCCCTTTGAGAGGTTCATGGGAATCTTAAAGAAATATGTGCGAATCGTGCTAGGGCCGAAGGAAGCATCTCCAAGGGCTATGGAGCAGAGGAGGTCATTGAATTTTGTGTTGACTTCGTTCACGACCTTAAGCCGATTGGTCTTCCTCAATCGCGGTATGAGGGAGACGAGTGGAAAGGGTACTCTAGGAAGGAAATCAATAATATGTAGAGACGGACATTCTTACAAGCACATTACACGTTCTCTAGAATTCTATCTTGGCAGCCCCATATATCGAGGAACACAAGAAAATCTTACGCTCCAACAACCACGGAAAGCATGACTCTTGGATTAGAGATGAACACATGAAGAGTTTCAACGGTTGGTTGCAACATCTCATAAAAACAACACTCTTGGAGATCAGCTATACTTGTTGTCTAGGTCACCATCTTCGACTATATCGACTTTCCAAGTACGAGATAAATGGGTATACATTTTACACGATAGCCCAAGATAAAAGAGCACCAACCAAAAGCAAGGTGTCCGCTTTGATGCAACAGGCAACAATGGGTCAAAGACCACATATTATGGTTACATAGAGGAGATATGGGAACTTGACTATGGACCTACTTTTAAGGTCCCCTTGTTTCGGTGCAAATGGGTCAAGCTGACGGGAGGAGGGGTTGAGGTAGACAAGAAATACGGAATGACATCGTTGGATCTCAACAATCTTGGGTACTTAGACGAACCATTCGTCCTAGCCAATGATGTGGCCCAGGTTTTCTATGTGAAGGACATGTCTACCAAACCCAGAAAACAAAAAAATAAGAAAAAGAATACATCAGACGATGAGCCAAAGCGCCACATAGTTCTTTCAGGAAAAAGGAACATCGTGGGAGTGGAGGACAAGACAGACATGTCAGAAGATTGTGATAAGTTCCATGAAATTCCGCCCTTCGCGGTGAAGGATGACCCAACCATCATGTTAATGAATGAATATGCTCCATGGATACGACGGGATCAGAAAGGAACACAAGCAAAGAAATTATATGTAATAATTGTAACATTTTATGAGTTAAGATGTTCCATGCATGTGTCCATTTTTATAGTGTTGTCTGCAAACAATCTTGACTGTGTTAGTCCCGTTTTGTGGCTGGACCAGGACTAAAGGAGGGCCTTTAGTACCGATTCATACTTACCATTAAGATCTGATCTCCAAACGCGTGATGTCACATATTAGGGAGTGCATGCCTCTATGACCAGTTTCTCGGAGATGCCGGAGGACTGGGCTCCGTCAGCATCTCCCTGAAACTGGTCGTAGTGGTGTCCCTGCTCTCGAAAACCATCTTGCAGCTTGTAACTTCTCTAACTAGATCAATACGTCTGGGAGCTAACTAATTTCACATATTAGGGAGTGCCTCTATGACCAGCTTTCTGAGATGCCGAGGATTGGGCTCAATCGGCATCTCCCCAAACTGGCCCGTAGTGGTGTCCTCTCTCTAAAACCATCTTGGAGATGCCTCAAACTGGCTGGAGGACTGGACTCACAAGGATGCCTATTTATAGTACAAGCAGCTCGGCATAATGTCGACACTCACGACATAATGTCGACACTCACCCCTATTATTAGTGCTGACTCATCTTTAGTCCCGGTTGGTGTCTCCAACCAGGACTAAAGGTTCATCTTTAGTCCCGGTTGGTGACATCATCCGGGACAAGGTACAAGCCGCACGACATAATGTCGACACTCACCCCTATTATTAGTGTTGCCTGGCCTAGTCTGCCGCAATCCCTTCAGTCGCGGTTGGTTTCTCCAACCGAGACTAAAGATGAACCCTCTCTTTATATAGGCATTTCCCTCTATTTATTAGGTAACACTCAAGACATTTATTAATATTAAAAACCAGGACAAACCGTGACTAGCTAACACTCAGGACTAAAGCCGCCCCCTTTAGTCATAATCATGCCTAGTCCTATAATCGCGACTTCGTGGTCTTCATCGTCATCGCCATCATCATCGCCGTCGCCGTCCGCCACTCCGGGGATCCTCAGCCCATCCATGGCATATACCAGGTCCAGCCTCGGATTCACGACGGGCGGGAGAGGGGTATCCTGGAAGACGATGCCACTACCGCCGGGACGGTGTGGGGCCTGTGGCGGGTGGACTCGTGGGCACCGTAGGCGAGGATGGTCTCCCCCGGCGATGTAGCGCATCACTCGATGATAGTACGGTTTTCCCACCACAGACGACGGCCGGCTTCATTGTGGTTCACCGGGCGAGCTCCCTTTCCCGCCTATTAGCGAAGAAGGCATTCTAGGTGTCGTAGTTGTCGGGATCCCACTAGGGATCCATCCGCTGCTCCGGCGTGAGCTCGTGGTAGAAGTGGTTTGTGATGGCCGCATGGCGTGCGGAACCTTGAGGGACAAGAGGGACAGGAACCCCTCGGCGCTCGGCATCCGGCCGTGAGCGGCCGTGCCCGGAGGACAAGGTAGTTGGGCGCCTGACGCCTCGGTCTCCTCGAGGGTCAGAATGGCCCAGTAGGCGTTGTCCATTGTTCTAAGAGAGGAAGGTGTGGATGTATCGATAACCATGGCACGATCAGCCTAAATATAGAGGGAAAGGGCGGGAAAACTTGGCGTGAAGCTTTGGGAAATGGCGGGAAATATCTTTAGTCCCGGTTAGTGACTACATCCCGGACTAAAAGCTCTCGTAGAAAGGAAAGGGCGGGAAAACTTGGCGAGAAGAGGTGGGAAATGGCGGAAAATATCTTTGTTTTTCTGATAATAATAGACATATTATTTGTTTTATTTGGATTATTACAATAAAAGATATGATTTTCCAAAGTTTTTTATATTAGTTTTGAATTAAAAAAGAAAATTTACAAATGAAATAATTTATAAATGATGCAAACAGATAAATGGATATTATATTAAGATTATTTATATTTTTATGATAATAATAGACATATTATTTGTTTTATTTGGATTATTACAATAAAAGATATGATTTTTCAAAGTTTTTATATTAGTTTTGAATTAAAAAAGAAAATTTACAAATGAATAATTTCTAAATGATGCAAACAGATAAATGGATATTATATTAGGATTCATTATATTTTTCTGATAATAATAGACATATTATTTGTTTTATTTGGATTATTACAATAAAAGATATGATTTTCCAAAGTTTTTTATATTAGTTTTGAATTAAAAAAGAAAAATTACAAATGAAATAATTTATAAATGATGCAAACAGATAAATGGATATTATATTAAGATTCTTTATATTTTTCTGATAATAATAGACATATTATTTGTTTTATTTGGATTATTACAATAAAAGATATGATTTTTCAAAGTTTTTATATTAGTTTTGAATTAAAAAAGAAAATTTACAAATGAAATAATTTATAAATTATACAAATAGATAAATGGATATTATATTAAAATTCTTTATATTTTTCTGATAATAATAGACATATTATTTGTTTTATTTGGATTATTACAATAAAAGATATGATTTTTCAAAGTTTTTATATTAGTTTTGAATTAAAAAATAAAATTTACAAATGAAATAATTTATAAATTATGCAAACAGATAAATGGATATTATATTAAAATTCTTTATATTTTCTGATAATAATAGACATATTATTTGTTTTATTTGGATTATTACAATAAAAGATATGATTTTTTAAAGTTTTTATATTAGTTTTGAATTAAAAAGGGAAATTTAAAAAAACAAACAGTCGCGGGTCGTGGCTCGACCCGGGACTAAAGGGTCAGCGAGGCGAGACGGCGAAAAATGGTCTTTAGTCGTGGTAGGCTTAGCATGAATAAAGGAGGTTTAGTCCCGGTGAGCCACTTGCGTGACTAAAGACCCTTTAGTCATGAAGTGGCTCAGCCCGGGACTAAAGGGGTCCTTATATACTCTTGCCTGGTTGTGCCCACTCGCACTTGGCAGCGACGAAGACGAAGGGAGGCGCCGAACGAGGGAAGAAGTCTTTGCCCGATTCCAGCGCCGCTACTGCTTGCTCCGGCCCAGCCGTCACCAGCCGTCTTGCACTGCGTCAGTGCCTTGCGCCGTCGTCATGACGCTTCGTGTCAGCCCGTCGTCTTGCGCCTCCGAAACCTCAGCGTGCTACTTGTCATATGTCATGCCCGTCACCGCCCTTGTTGTTCCTCCCACCTCGCCGGAGGTGGTTATATATTTAGTCTAGTATTAATTAGTTATATTAGTAGTTAGTGTAGTTAGTATAGTTAGTGTAGTATTAATTATATTTTTTAATTAGTAGTATATTTAGGTTTTTGTAGTATATTTAGGTTTTTAATTAGTAGTATATTTAGGTTTTTATATTTAGTGTAGTATATATATATTTTTAATTAGTAGTATATTTTTTATTTGTTAGCTAGGATTATTTTTTTAATTATTGTTTTAATTATAATTAGCTAGGGTTATTGTTTTAATTGTTAGCTAGGGTTATTTCTTAATTATTGTTTTAATTATAATTAGCTAGGGTTATTGTTTTAATTGTTAGCTAGGGTTATTTTTTAAATTATTGTTTTAATTATAATTAGCTAGGGTTATTGTTTTAATTATAAATAGCTAGGGTTATTTTTTTAATTATAATTAGCTAGGGTTATTGTTTTAATTGTTAGCTAGGGTTATTTTTTTAATTATTGTTTTAATTATAATTAGCTAGGGTTAATGTTTTAATTATAAATAGCTAGGGTTATTTTTTAATTATTGTTTTAATTATAAATAGTTAGGGTTATTGTTTTAATTATAAATAGCTAGGGTTATTTTTTTAATTATTGTTTTAATTATAATTAGCTAGGGTTATTGTTTTAATTATAAATAGCTAGGGTTATTTTTTTAATTATTGTTTTAATTATGATTAGCTAGGATTAGGATTATATTGTTAGCTAGGGTTATTTTAATTATAATTAGCTAGGGTTATTTTTTCGTTTTATTTATTAAGATTAGAATCAGGATTAGGATTAGGGTTATTTTTTTGTTTAAGTTATTATAATTAGGATTATATTGTTTTAGTTATTAGGATTTTTTTTCTAACCTGTTTAACTCTCTTTTTGTTATAGATAATTAAGTCATGGATCCATCCGAAGATCCTGGTCGCATCGGTGAAGGTTTTCTTCAGGGCATGATAAGAGGTGAAATTCCTCTTATTACGGACACTAGAAGATATTTTTCTCGAGGAAGAGATATCCTCATATCTGAATCCATCCGGTGATGGACTAGAGGAAAACCAAGGGGAAGACCAGATGGACGAAGGGCAAACAAATGCCAACAATAATGATGGCCCCTCGACAGGATCCGGCGAGGTACATATATATATAAAGTCTCGTGTTACCTCTATTCATTAACTGATCTAGATATATATTAATCACTCTCTCTTCTTCTTTTAGCCCACCGGATCAAAGCAATCGACAGCTCGAACGAAACAAGGACCGAACAAAAAGTTGGATGGTAATCAGAGGTTCACCATCGAAGAAATAGATGATGATGGTGAACCGATTGCTCTAGAGAAGCACCGGAGGATGTTTATAAATCAATGCGGGGTGCTTGTTAGGGACAACCTGCCGATCACCATCCAAGAATGGAATAAGTCAAAGAAACCCGGTGAAGAATCCAATAGTTGTGTCACCGATGATGCCAAAGATGACCTTTGGCAGAAGCTCATAGCGCATTTCATACTACCTCTAGAGTATGCGGAATTTGAGGTAGATGGTATTACCCCAAGGCCGGGTGGGCTTGATAAAAGAGAAAAAGTCAAGGAGTGGGCACTAAGCAAGATGGTTGAACTGTACCGGAACCACAAGAAAAATTTATACGCAAAATATGTCGCGAAAAAGAAAACTCCAGACTTCACAGGAGTAAACGAGAAGTTGAGAGAACAAAGGGTCCGATTTTGTACAAGACAAGCAACTGATAAAGCAAAGGCAAAGTCGGCAAAGAACGTTAAATGCTGCCAACAAGAAATACCATCATAAAATGGGGACGGTGGCTACAAGAGTGCCATCCCTAAGTGGGAAACTATGGAGAAGGATATGAGGGTAGAGGCGTCACTCCCTGCATGTATGGATGGCCCGAGAGGTCAAAGAACTGGTGGTACGGGCACGGGGGATCCTTGGACCCAGAAACAGGGAAGACATTATTTCATGATGAAATTCTAAAACCCCCCAAAGACCTTATTCAAGCAATGAACGATGCTCAATTGGGATTGTTCCGTCCCGAGAGAGAGAACGACGAGCTGACACGCGCCCTAGGGAATCCTGAAAAAAGGGAGGATGAACACGAGGCAAAGGTGCCGGTGTCTCGTGGAAGAAAGGGTTTCCTCTGTACGATGCTAGTTACAGAAGCCGTCAGAGAAAGAAGGACCGGGAGGCAGACCGGATCTCCATGGTAGAGCAGGACCTAGCTGATCTGAAGAACCTCATGCATGAAATTAGCCAAAGGCCGCCGTCGTCAACTCACCCGCGGTCTGATGATCCTGCATTGGATCTTAGCCAACGGAGAAGCAGCGTGGCTTCCACGGAGGTCTGTGCTGATGATCAAGCACTGCTGGATGATGCACCGGCTCCTCACTACCCCGTGGATGATGTCAGAGAGATGGCACAATGTGAGCTACATCATCCAATGAACAACCTGTCCTTCAAGGTGGCGATCGGCACTGCTTTACCTTGTCTACCTGGAGCACTCCACCATTCACTTCCGATTCCACCAGGCTATGCTCGTGTCACGGTGGATGACATAGTGGAGGATTTTGCGGACCTAGAGATTGAAATCGCTACGCCTGAAGGCCTTACGAAACTAGGAGATGTCAAGTGCAACATCATTCTATGGAATAAGAAGTACATCAAGTTTCCAGGCTCGGCGCCAAGGCCACCGACTCCAAGGAATCCAAATCCACCCCGCATCGAATATCGTCAACCTCCAAGTCCACCCCAACCCGATTATCGCCAACCTCCAAGTCTACCCCAACCCGATTATCGCCAACCTCCAATTCCACCCCGCCCCGCTGACGATCGCCGCAGCAGGAGTACATCAACTCGATCTCCTCCTCCGCCTCCGTGCAATACTACTACCTCGTCGAAGAAACGGAAGTTCGACGGTCCCCCGCGCCCCACATCGAAGAAAGGTCAAACGTCGAAGATAGTCGATATCCCGCCGGCTCTTCCAAAGAGACCTTATGACAAGACCAACGAGGAAACTAACGCGAATGTGGCTGCCCAAGTTAAGGCGCATTTTGCACCCAAAAAGCCTGAGCCAAAGCCGGTATATAACAAAAAACAAAAAAGTGGGCTAAGTCCTTTCTTGATCAAACATCCCAGATATCAATGAATCTGGAATCAGACTATGACCGGGAGATTATTAAGCAAGCACAGAAGAAAAAAATCACAAGTGCAAAAAGCGGGAAGCAAGTTGCCCAGCTCGGAGCACAGAAGAATCAATCGATCGCCCCGCTCAAAGTCATTTCAGACCTCGACAAGTCCTTCAGAGCTGAAATGGATATGGACATGCAAATAATGGATCCTAGAGCCATTAATAGTGCTGCACTTATGGGAATCACTGTATCGCAGGCCAAAGCACTTGCTAACGAAGCAAATATGTCTCTTGGTCAATATTTAGGCTATGAAGATACGGCAGTGGGTCAGATAGTACGGCAGTATGTTCAAGGACAGCCTCTAGTCAGTAATGAGGAGCTCGCGCATCTATCCACACATATGCGAAATCTGCATGAATGGTACATGTCGCAAGCAGAAAAAAAGCATCATAAAGATTGGTTTCCGGTGGACGTTAGAAAGGAGCATCACTTCAAACCATACTCGATACAGGTTCAAATGACCAAACTGTTTCAGTTATACAACCAGCGCGCCCTCGACAAATCTATCATTGGTTGCTACTGTCTGTAAGTTATTTATTTCTATAATTAAGTTTGTAGCTTTAGCTCGTTCATTGCATTTAATATATTATCCTAACTATATATCCTTTTGTATGATGATATTATATTTCGCAGAATGAAGATGCTTGAATGCAAAAGAGCTAGAAGATACGACGTTGGGTTCATTGACCCATATATCATTAATGAATATACGTTAAAGAATCACCCCAAAGACGTGGAGGAATACCTGTCCAGGTTCTTAACCGAGCATAATTTTGTTAAGGAAAATACTATTTCCTTATAACTTCAAGTGAGTGTTTATATCTTGTACACATTTTATTTTTGCTTACTGGATGAGCTATGCATGTATGCTTATGTAAATATCCACAGATTCCACTGGATCTTGCTAAACATTCAAGTTGACAAGTCCCTAGTCGAAGTCCACGACTCATTAAGTTGGGACCAAGAGAAGTGGAGCAACATGAAAGCAATGCTCCATAAGTAATTTCAATCATTATCGCATTATATCGTCCTCTTTCATTCATTTCCTGATATCAAGTAACTAATAACTCCTTTGTTCATTTTCTTTGCCGAGCAGGTGTTGGATACGGTTCAGACAGAAAATACCAGTTCCATTCAAAGAGGAGCTAACTTATAAAATGGCGAAGAGTTTACAGCAGCCACCGGGAACTCATTTATGTGGATACTACGTCTACGAGTACATCCTCGAGTTGACCAGTGAGCAGAAAGTTGACTCACATTATATTTATGATTTGCGGGAGACACTAGAGCCAGACCAGCATAAGAGCAATTCAAGAGGAGCTGGCGGGATTTATGATGAAGGAAGTCCTTGATGTACATGGAGAGCATTATGCGGATAACGTGGAACTCGATTTGCCTTAGTCATCTCCATGTAACTCATATGATATATATATTCATCAATGACCATGTAATTTTCAAAACATTTCTTTCTTTTGATATGATTGATTATATGTATGCTTGCAAGGGATCGATCTTATATAAATACATCGACGTGTAGTGTGTATGTAGTAGCGTATAATATGTCTACTGAAATATATGTTTGTTAAGTTATAGTGAAACACAAAACAAAAAAGGAACAAAATGGCAAAAAAAAGGAAATACACAATCTCTGCCGCGGCAGAGAAATGTGGTGTTTCTCTGCCGCGGCAGGAAACCTTTTAGTCCCGGGTGGTGTTACAACCCGGGACTAGAGGGTTCCCCCCCCCCCCCCGTGGCGCTGAAACAGCCACGTGGTTGTTATCAGTCGCGGGCCTTTGCGAGCCGGGACTAGAGGGGGGGCCTCCAGTCCCGTTTTCGCGGTCCCGGGCCCAAAACCGGGACTAGAGCCCGTTGCGGCCCAGGACTAGAGCCCCTTTTTCCACCAGTGTTATAAAAAGGAATGAGGGTGGGTACTATTTTGTGGCAGTACTACTATTGTATGGAGAGCAAATGAGATCATCAACCATAGCATCATGGTTAAAAATGAGAAGTATACTATTGTACAATTCCTCATAATTTGAGAAGAGGTTTTGCAAAGCGTAAACACAAGGGTGATATTAATAGGTTCAATGTGCATTTAAGATAGAATTTTGAGATATTCAATTTGATTAATTTAGCCATTAGATCGGATCAGTGGGCTAAAAGGTTTCGTGTCAAACTTTAACTCATATTTTTCATATTACATATGTCAAAATTGTATAGCATGTACTACATCTATTAACTATTTTAGCTTCAAGGTGTATCAATATGTATTTATTTATTTTGCGAAAAGTCCACTGGTCTATTCATAATCCACAACAGTGGTATGAAGAAACCCAAAAATAATAAAATTACAACAGGTAAGTGGACCACCTAGTGACGACTACAATCACTCGAGCGAGCCGAAGGAGCGACGCCATCCTCGCCCCTCCCTCATTGGATACGAGCAAAGCTTGTGATAGTGGAGCTTGTTGTAGTAGAGCGACAAGCTCCACTATAACAAGCTTTGCTCGTATCAAAGGGGACAAATAAAATCAGAGGGGACGAGTGAGGGTATGGGAGGAGCTTGTGATAGTGGAGCTTGTTGTATAAAAATACCCAATATGTTAAAAATACCAACATTTACAATATGATATACATATAATATAAAAATATGTTTCATGTTAATTTCAAAAATATAACTTTATATTGTAGCTATTGATGTATTTTTATGTATATTTGGTTGAACTTAACAAAACTTGACTACGTCAAACATAAAATCCCAGGGTAACTCTAGAAAAGGAAGCAGCACGATAATTGGAAAGAAAAACTGACATTAATTAGCTTTTTTTTTCTTTGTATACTCAGGTCTCAAAAGGAAGGTGATAATTATGATAATTCCGTTTTCTTCGATTATACCGTGGCAAAGGGGTCCATCCTAGCAGCTCTCAAAACGTCGTCAGGGCCGGCCCATAGGGCGGGGCAGAGGGGCGCTCGCCCAGGGCCCCATGATGTAGGGGCCCCGACCCAAGACTTTTTGTGTTCCTCTATTAGTCTACTTTTGAGTTTTAATAGTGTAAAATTATCTTAAAAAATATAGGTGATCCAAATTATAGTCTATCATGGCTCTATTTTGACTCATATTTCCTAGAAAATACTTCAAGATTTCTTTATATTTTTCTTGATACCACAATTTCTCTGACCTCTCCAAGTGTGCAGAAAAAACCTACAGTCACATGCCTTTAGAGGGTTGCGAATATATTCATTTCTAGATACTAACCATGCAATAACATAATTATACCATTCTACAAGCATAAATATTATAGACTAGCAAAAAAGAAGGGCATAAATATATATATATTTAAGGTGTTTTCTAGAGTAGGGGCAATTTTTTAGCACAAATATTAAAGATATATATCTTTAAGATGTTTTCTAGAGTATTGAAAAAATTGTTTAGCATAATAAATACGTCATTAATGATCAGTAAAATCAGCCATAAGATCATGGACATTTCAAGGAGGTAATTTCAGTTTTCTCTAAATAATAATGAGCTTTTAACTGTGGCAGCATCTCCGGGGACAGAATTAGCGCACACGTATATGTTGCACCGACCATGTCGATCTTCCTAACCAGCTCTATATATATAGGAGGCGCAATGGGAAGGGCAAAACACTCGGGAATAATTACCAAAACATCGTCACGTTTCTCCCATCCCCTCAAGATTCCTCCGGCCCGGATAGGATTAACCCCCCTAATCGCGTCGCGCTAATGGCGATCGTTCACGTGTTACTCGTCGCGCTAATCACCGCGTCGACGTCGCATGGCGCCGCCGCCAAGACGTGGCCCCGCGACCTCGCCGCGCTCGCAAAGGCCGGCAGGCTCCGCACCGACCCCAACGCCACCGTGGCGGCCTCGACGGACTTCGGCAACATCACGGCGGCACTCCCGGCGGCCGTGCTGTTCCCGTCGTCCCCGGCGGACCTGGCCGTGCTCCTCCGCGCCGCGCACTCTGACCCCAACTGGAAGTACACCGTCTCCTTCCGCGGCCGCGGCCACTCCGTCATGGGGCAGGCCCTGGCCCCCGGCGGCGTGGTCGTCGACATGCCGTCCCTCGGCGGCGGCGCGGCGTCCGCGGCGCGCATCACCGTGTCGGCCGACGGGCGGTACGTGGACGCCGGCGGCGAGCAGATGTGGATCGACGTGCTGCGCGCGACTCTGCAACGCGGCGTGGCGCCGCGGTCGTGGACGGACTACCTCCATCTCACCGTCGGCGGCACGCTATCCAACGCCGGGATCAGCGGCCAGACGTTCCGGCACGGCCCGCAGATTTCAAACGTGCAGGAGCTGGACGTCATCACCGGTACGTACGCGCGCACGACATGGTGCCCATGCACCACGATGACAAGCAACGCCCTTCTTTTTTGCTAGTTACGTACCCCACACTGCGTTCCTGCCATTGATCACGATCGAGCTAGCTTGTTCGGCCGCAACTCGTAACGTAACTCACTAATCTGGATAAGGATGAATCAACTCCAGCTAAATTTAGTATGAGTAGTAGTAAAAATTTGAGAGGACCAAACTATATGTTGTAGTACCCCAGTAAAAAATAATCCAAATTATGACCGGTGAAGACCAGCTTTACCGTCGTCCAGCGTCGCCGTCTTTCATTAGATTTTGCTGCCGGCCCGGAACAGCGCGTTGACTTTGACATTGCCGCACCGTTAATTAAATTACTCCTTTACTACATGAGTTGACATTTGGTAAAATTAACGCACGCGTGCAGGCTACGGCGAGACGGTGACGTGCTCCAAGTCCCTCAACCCGGACCTCTTCAACGCGGTCCTGGGCGGGCTGGGCCAGTTCGGCGTCATCGTCCGGGCCCGGATCACGCTCGAGCCGGCGCCGGCGCGGGCCAAGTGGGCGCGGCTCGTCTACACCGACTTCCCCACCTTCTCCGCCGACCAGGAGAAGCTCATCGCGCCGCGCCCCGACGGCTCCTTCGGGCCGTTCAGCTACGTCGAGGGCGCGGCCTACGTGAACCACAGCCTCGCAGCCGGGCTGACGAACGCGGGCGGGTTCTTCTCCGACGCCGACGTCGCCACGATCGTCGCGCGCGCCGCGGCCAAGAACGCCACCTCCGTCTACGTCATCGAGGCGACGCTCAACTACGACAACGCCACGGCCGCGTCGTCCGTGGACCAGGCGCTCAAGTCGGCGCTGGCGGAGCTGAGGTTCGAGGACGGGCTCGCGTTCGTGCGCGACGCCTCCTACCTGGAGTTCCTGGACCGCGTGTACGGCGAGGAGGCGGCTCTGGAAAAGATCGGGATGTGGCGCGTCCCGCACCCGTGGCTCAACGTCCTCGTGCCCGGCTCCCGCATCGCCGACTTCGACCGCGGCGTCTTCGGGGGCATCCTCCAGGGCACCGACATCGCCGGGCCTCTCGTCATCTACCCACTCAACAAATCCAAGTACGCATACAACCTGCTGTATACATGATCTGTCATGCATGTCTGCATCGATCTCATCGTCTGCCATTGGTGTGTTCAGGTGGGACGACAGCATGTCGGCGGTGACCCCGGCGGAGGAAGTGTTCTACGCGGTGTCGCTGCTCTTCTCGTCGGTGGCCAACGACCTGAAGCGATTAGAGGCGCAGAACCAGAAGATACTGCGGTTCTGCGACCTCGCCGGGATCGGGTACAAGGAGTACCTGGCGCACTACACCACCCACGGCGACTGGATCCGGCATTTCGGCGGCAAGTGGGACCACTTCGTTCAGATGAAGGACAAGTACGACCCCAAGAAGCTACTCTCTCCCGGCCAGGACATCTTCAACTAGACTACAATTAGTTGTTCGGAGTAACGTGGACAGTCGCGTACGTAGCAGTTTCGGATTTTACTGTTGAACAGCAAATCTGATAGGTGTGGTAAATGTTAATAATATATCCTGTATACTACTCCCTCCGTTTCAAAATATAAGATGTTTTAGCTTTGTGAAGCAAATGTATCTAAAGTTGTTTTAGTGTGTAGATTTACTCTAAAACTGAGTGAACCTACATACTAAATAAGTCTAGATACATTTTTTTCATAAAGCTAAAACATCTTATATTTTAAAACGAAGAAAGTATACAAAAAGATTTGTACAAAAAGGTTAAGAATGGGCATTCCTGATAATAAGATTAATTAATTATGGACAATTAACCAAGATTTAGTGAAATACCTATCGATGGATGAACCAATACCATTGTAAACAACCAAAACAAATATTTTAGTACTCCTACATTATACAGTTAAAGAACATTTGAGTCCCAAGACGAAGAAAGTCTATGTTACTTCATAATCGCAAATCTGATAAACTATTCACTCAAAAGTCAATCTCTACTGGATTAGCATGGTGTTCTATAGCTCACGAGAACAAATTCTTTCAGGAGGTTAATTGTGTGATAAGTCGAGTTCTAATCGCCACATTCTTTTTCATTATTAACAAAAATATGCGGCTAGATTGGGGTCTTGTTCCTGCCAAAAAACAATTGGCTCATTCAAGGAGGTTTGGTCATTTTCGGGCCCTTTAGTGGTTGGCTGAAGTTCTTGAAGTTGTCCATCATCAATGAGATCTAGGGTGGCTCTACGATGATGATTTCAATTGTGGTTTTGGTTTATAGACTTAGTAGAGTCTTGGTTATATATTTTGACATTTACTTATGGTTGTTTTCTATGTTCGTGGGTTTATTTACCTTATCTTGTTGTACCAGATATTATTTCTATCTACCCAAAAATAATTTCTAAATGTGTTTCCCCTCATGTCTTTTCCAAAACAATTGAAGTACTACATTTGTCACAACTATTTTATGAAAAATGTAACGGAACAAAAAAAATGTCGATACTGATATAATTTTCTAAGTGACTTGTAAAAAGACACCGCCAAGACTCGTTTCGCATCAATTTAATAAAGTCTATGTGACTTCATAATTGCAAATCTGATAAACTATTCACTCAAAACTCAATCTACTCTACTAGATTAACATGGTGTTCTATAGCAGTAACAAGATTATAGGGCTGGCAAGAACAAATTATTTAGGTGGTTAATCGTGTGATAAGTCAAGTCTGAACAAAAATGTGCGACTAGATTGGGGTGGGTATTCTTGCCAAAAATGATTGGTGCGATCGGCAATCTTCTGTTGTTGTGATTAAATGAGGTTTGGTCATTTTCAGATACTTTAGTGGTTGGTTGAAGTTCTCAAAGTTGTCCATCATCGACAAGATCTATGGTGGCTCGACGATGACGATATTGTGGTTTTGTATTTTAGACTTATTAGTAGAGTCTTGGTTATATATTCCGACATTTACTTAGGGATTTTTTATACGTTGGTGGGTTTATTTACTAATTTTTTGTTGTACCAAATATTCTTTCTATCTACCCCAAAACAATTTCTAAATGTGTTTCCCTTTTCCAAAACAATTGAAGTCCTACATTTGTCACAACTATTTTATGACGAATCTAATGAAACAAAAAAAATATTGTAGATACTGATATAATTTTCTAAGTGACTTGTAAAAAGGCACGGCCAAAACTCGTTTTGCATCAACTTAATAAAGTCTATGTGACTTCACAATTGCAAACCTGATGAACTATTCACTCAAAAGCCAATCTACTCTACTGGATTAACATGGTGTTCTATAGCAGTAACAAGATTATAGGGCTTGCGAGAACAAATTCTTTAGGTGGTTAATCGTGTGATAAGTCGAGTTCCAATCGCCACAAACTTTTTCATTATGAACAAAAATGTGCGACTAGATTGGGACGGGTATTCTTGCCAAAAACGATTGGTGCGACCATCAATCTTCTGTTGCGGCGATTAAACAAGGTTTGGTCATTTCAGTTACTTTAGTGGTTGGCCGAAGTTCTCAAAGTTGCCCATCATCGACGAGATCTATGGTGGCTCGACGATGACAAGTTCGATTGTGGTTTTGGCAAAGAAAAATTAGACTTGGTAGGATCTTATCTTGTTGTACTAGATATTCTTACTATCTACTCCAAAATAATTTTCCAAAACAATTTTAGATGTGTTGCTCCTCGTGTGTTCTCCAAAACAATTTTATGACGAATCTAACAAAATAAAACAAAATTATTGTAGATATTGATACAATTTTCTGTACACTTGGTAAAAAAAAATGATTTGCGATGGATAGAAAATACAAGTCTAGACTACTCATGCCGCGTTCCTTCAGTTGTAAAAAGGCACCGTCATTTCTAACAGACGCTTGGTTTTATTAAACCGTGACTATCTATGGTCTGAGTTTTGGAACAGACAATAAAGCGTGTTTCTTAAGATTTGCACTGGCATCTCTTCAAAACGCAAGGTCACGTCAAAATTAGATCCTAGCCGACACAGATTGGCACATAGTTAACTACCATTTGACGACAGACACCGAGAGCAAAGATGGGTGACGCCAGAGAGAGCATCTTCTGAAAGTGCACACAACTTCACAGTGCCGTTTCAGTTTGACCTACTACAGTAGTTATTATGATCTAAATCCTGCGGACGGGAAATTAGCAAAAAAGTTACCATCGGTGCTAAATGAGTTACCAGTCGCTTGCACGGATACGCATTTGCCAAATTTGTCAATAGTGGAGCACCTGAGATGGAGTATTGGAGGAGATGATCAGGTCCTCTCCAACTCCAACTCAGCTAGAGCAGAGTTTTGCACCAGAACTTTTGCTTAACTTGTCAGCACTTGGTACCAAATGCATTGCACTAGCACATCGCGTTCTGTATTGGATTCATCGAGCAAACTACAACTAGCAAAGGTAAGCAGCACTTCTGACCTGAATAAAAAGGCGGTCGATCGGTCATAGATTATCAGTTACCATCACATATACGCAAACCCAAGCAAGCTAGATTGCACGAGTTGCTTTTGTTTAATGGGAAGGTCAAAGCAAGTTAGGCGGTGATGTTCCAGGGCAAGCACGCACTCTTTGGGCCTCTTCTAAAGCTACGTAGACGCTTGGCAATGTGCATGACGTAGATGGAGCAGTTGCTTATTTGGACGGGACACAACGGCCTAGTATGGCACGCAACTCAAGCGGGAGTTATGGCGCCGCACAGGAAACTGAAGCAACATGACTATCCATCACTCATCAGGTCCTCGAGATGGGCAGAGGCTAGCTGTTATTTACATCCGACATGACAGAACTGTTACGTACTACTAATATAATTTACATGGTAAATTATGCGATGGAGCTCAGCTCATCATGCATCATGACACGAGTCGTTTACGCCGAGCTAGCTGATGTTCTATGCCAGCACCGGTGTTCGGGGCTCCTCGTCCTGAGGCGCCCACCTCCACAGTTTGAGCTCGCCGGCGCCGTCTCCGGTGAAGAGCAGCCCACCGGCCACAAGTTCGATGGTCTTCACTTCTTTCTTGGAGTAGATCTTGCCCCTCTCATCGAACCTGAAAGAAAATAAGCAGCTGCTGTAGGTCTGTGGAACTCTTGTTTTTCAGGTAAAGCAGTGTCATTTCACGTTGTCCAACCGACAGAATGTTCACTTACGATGGCAAGTCAAACAGGCGGATGCAGCTGCTGTTGTGCAGGGAACAGAACAGAACTGGAGTCCTTCCCACGCGGTGCATGCCAAAGAGGGTGCGTAATCCCTGAAAAAGAAGGTGGATGCTGGTTTAGCAACAAAGAGACAACAGAAAACTGTTTCGCAAGGGACGATCAGAAACAAACCATTACCCAGGCAACAAAGCAGAAATTCAGCAAGGCCACTAGTAATATCATGAGAACAAGCTCAACAAAGCTTATAAAAGCAGACTCCGGAACTTGTTCCGAGGAAGTGGTACTGAGAAAAGCAGGAACAGGAGGCAACTTCAACATATGTACACAGCACTTGCTAGAATACTAGACAAATATATCAGGAATGTCCAGAATTTGGAAGAACAGATTGCCCTGGTATTGTGGCTAGTTCATTCAGGTGAAGACTTGCTAAGCATTCTATCATTGCAGATCATCTTTATATGATACTCCCACACTAACTATTCAGCAGTAGATGAGTTCTCCAGACGGCCGGCGACCATCTAAATTTCCAATTAAAAGAGCTGCTACCAGGCTCAGCACTTTCTCTGCTCGATACAATATATACTTCCAGCAGACCCACTAATACATACTACGATCACCAAACATAAAACAAAGTCCAGCTTGTGTAAACGATATTGCTTGACTAAATGCAGACAGAGTCACATCTTCCAGCAAAGAAGACCTTCATGCAGCGATAGAAATAACATGAGAAAGCCGATGCAGCAATAAGAATTCTGAGAGAAGATCTTCCAATTGATTTGAGAAAAATAATTGCGACTACTGTTGAATTGTGATATCAGTTGACAACATATAGGATCTGCTCAATTCAGTAACACACATCAAGCAAGAATTGAATGAAATAACGAAAAAAGAGTACTCCCTCCATCCCAACTTTGTCTAGATACTGCGTATCTAGACGAGTTTCAGTGTATAGATAAATGCAAATCTAGACAAAATTGTGACAACTAATTTGGGACCGACAGAATATGTAACATTGTAGTTATATGTGGCAAACCCAATTCAGTAAATGATCTTACACATGATCATGCATATTATCTGGCTAAATATTGGCAGACAGTACTCATATTCACCACAAAATATTTACCTAACATAGTACTAAAATTAGTACAAATATCATTTTAGATCCCGCAGCTGAAGATATACAGATGCCTTAACTATTAGACACAAACTGTTTACAGTGCTGAATCTGCCTAAATAAGGATAGTATAATCCTAGTGCTGATAAAAACATGCATTTGTACAGTTGATAATATTCCTGTTTGCAACTTCAACTAAGTTTCGAGAAAAATAATACATGGAATAATTCGTATAAAGGGAGTGTGCAGAACTTACATGCTCCTCAGAATGAGTATGCATGACTTCAAGGTTTCCAGACTCTGAAGCAGACCAAACTTTTACGGTCTTATCCAGAGAGCAAGATAGTAGCTTCTGATCCCAACAAAGCACGGAAGTAACAGCAGCTTTATGCTCAGAGAGTGTCTGGACACACTGAAGAGTTTTAAGGTCCCATACCTGATAAATACAATATGTCAGATACAAACATAGTACTCCCTCCGACCCATATTAGTTGACTCAAAATTGTCTAGATTTGGCTGAATCTAGACACTATTTAGTATATAGGTTCATCCAAATTTTAACAAATCCAAGTCAACTAATATGGGTCGGAGGGAGTAATATTTAGTAGACGATATAAAATAAGCATGTCTGCAGCATTTTCATACTCTGATTGTATTGTCAAGTGAGCCAGAGTAAAGCCTTGTTGCTGATACAGAAAGTGAAATCACTTGGCGCTCATGACCCTTGAGGATTGCCACCGGTCTCAAGTTGCTCTCCTTAGCTGGAAATTTCCAAGCCATAATGCTACCATCCCCAGTGCCAGCAAATAGCATCTCATCCGTGATAGTCATAGAACAAACAAGCCAAGAAGGCCCTTGGAGACTTAGTTTCATCCCTGTTTGGATGTTCCATGCCTACAAGTCAATGGAACAATGAAGACTGATAGCTCAACACCTGATAGTACATAGCAATTCGCAAATACTCAGTGCAGCCAAATATTAAGAATATTACCTCCACAGATTTTGGGATTCCAAAAAATACCCACTTGCCGTAAGTAACCATGCAGCCAATCTTCCCTCCCATCTTGATGATATCAACGCACTATTGCAGAAACATTAAGAATAAAAGGGCAATATGACAGATTAGAACCTCTCTTTTTTTTGCTCTGCTGTACAACAATATTTTCTCTAAGTTTCTCTTTTTTTAATCTTTTTTAAGATCCTCTCTCTTTTTCATTTCATTTACTCTTACTTTTTTTCACTTTACAAGAACACATGGGCATCTGCCAATGAGATAAGGACTGTAATCCGAGTTAGCCTTGCTTGTCAGTCAACCAGCCTGATGGCCTCCTGAAACTGATCATGGGCATACTGATCACCACAGAGCGGTGAAGAGCCTCAAGGAAAATCAGTCTAACATGTCGACAACTGCTGGCACGTGACAAATGGCAACCAATTTGAAGTTGAACTCCCCAATTGATCACGCAGGCAGCAAACATCATCAACAGTCACAGGCAAATGCACGATTGAGCCGACTGACACATTGAGCACCTCAAGCAATCAGAAATACTCCCCAACTGACCACACAGAAGCACCAATCAACCACCACCAGGAATCCGAGCGAGAAGTAACCCCAAGTTGAACCGTGCAGAAAGAGTCTTAGGGAAACACTGAGTGAGAGCGGATAGCCCAGCTACCTTGCCAGAGTTGTAGTCCCATACGCGAACTGAGCCATCGGCACTGCCAGAGTAGAGCTTGTCAGAACCGATCGGCATAGAGATGCCGGTGATAGCCTGCAGAGATAGGCAAAAAAAATGTAAGAGCCCATCGCAATGCACAATTTATTTACTAATAGAAAGCGAATTCATTGCATAGTTACTGATACAAAGCGAAATCATTGCATAATTACTGATAGAAAGCGAGTTCATTGCATAATTACGGATACAAAGCAAAATCATTGCACAATTACTGATACAAAGCAAATTCATTGTATTTTGCAATGTGACATAGGGCTGATTTCTCGCAAATACGTTATCTAGGTCAAACAGCGCAGACGTTACAATATGTCGAACAGGGGCAGGGGGGAAACACGCACCTCCGTATGTCCAGCGAGGGCGCCGAGGAAAGCGAAACCGCCGCAGCCACGGCTCTCCTGAACGCGCGGCTCCTGGTGCGGCTCTGGATTCGTCTTCGGGTCGGACTTCTCGTCTGCACGCCGCCGTCGTGTAGGGGCAGCGACGTCGGCGGCGGCGGCCTCCGCGCCGCAACTTGAACCGGATGCTACAGCCCTACGCGCGGGGCCGAGGAGCCTCTCCGTGGCGGGTTTGAGGCGGAGGGGCAAGCGGCAGGCCTTGGCGCAGCCGCCTCTGGCGCCGGCCGTGCGGGGCTCAGAGGGGCGAGTGTAAGGGCTGCACCGCGTGGGCGCAGGGGAGGGCGAGGGCGCGTCGCCGGGACCGAGGCGCGCGGAGAGGGAGGAGGAGATCGGCATGGCGGGCTCCCGTCTCGCGGAAGCGCGGTGGGGAGGAGGGCGAGGCGGCGCTAGGTTTTGGTGGGTAGGAGGCGGCTATCGCGTCTACTGTGCGTTACCGCGTATTTGTCGGAGGAGGAGCCGGGTGTGGGAAGAAATAGTAGCACCGAGGCGGTTTCGATTTCGGACGTGGTTTGCGATGCGCTCCTTTAGCTTGGCGGGGTGGCGAGCAGACTCTTTCTTACGGAATCAAGTTTACTGACGTGGCGATTAGATAGGTTAGTTACAGTCCTGAAATCACGGGAACTTAAAAATTTACACCAACAAACTGCTTACACATCATCCCGTAAATTTATTTCGTATGAAATATTCCGTAAGTATAGCATTTTTAGGGTGGCGAGTGGCTACCGCACCAACCGTCCGAGTAGTAAAAGAGTTAAATCTATGGTTAGTCATTGAACTTGCTTAGCAAAGTCAATACGGTTATTGTACAGCAGGAATACGAATTTATGGTCAGTAAAGACGCATCAGAGCGTCACACACGGTTACCGCTCATGCCGTAGAGGTATATTTGATGACGTGGCGCTAGGTGGGGCATACCGTCAGGTAACTTAAAGGATAAGTAGGAATACCCAGCTATAGGAGGGTCTTTTTGCAAAAAAAGTTATCCACTTCCCTTGCCTCGCGCGCAATCCCCTTGTGTCGAGCCAGCCAAGACGCTCTGAGGCTGCCTCAACCTCCTCCTGGTTCCCTGCCCATGGCCCCCTGCACCTCCTTGCACCCCACAACTAGCCCTAGCCCCGCCTTGGCTTGGTCGCGGGCTCCTTTGCCCCTGTTGTCCCCTCCTGCTCATCTGTTGTGTGCCTCGAAAGCTCCCCTTCTCTTCTCGTGCTCTCCCGCGCCGTGTGACGTCGCCTCCGCAAAAGCTCGCAGGCCGCCGATGGCCAACACGCGAGCAAGTGAGGTAAGCGCAGACGACGTACATCATGCTGGGCTGCTCGATGCTGGCAAAGGGTCGGCGTAAGCTAGAGCAAGAAGACGCAGGTAGTAGAGGATGAGAGTGTGAACGCGGTTGTTGTCAATCTAGCCGCCGTCGCTGGGAGCAGCACTGGCCTCGGGCGCCATAACCACTGTCACTGGTAGCAGCTCCATGACCATGCCACCGTTGTTACGATTCAATACCGGACTTGACTAATTCAATCCGCGTCTTGGCATAATCAGGTTGAGATCATGTTCTTCTGAAAGCTAGAGCCTAGCGGTTTTTGTTTCCATCCAACTAGATGAATCAATTGATTAATGTCAAACAACTAGCTAGCTTACTTAGCACATAATCAGTTGGGTTTATGTCACTGTGTTGTCATCATCACCTGATAATTCAGCTCTAAGTTCACTGACAGGACTAAATTTGGCTAATGAAGAGGTCGTGGCTGACGAAGCCCAACCTAACATGCAAATCCCACTGGAGCTGTCACTACCTCGTTCATGGCGTACATCGCGCCGGAGTTTCGTCGCCGGCACTACTACTCCTGCAGGGGACAGTTTCGGCGAAGGAGAAAGCCTACTGTGACATTGACGCCGCAACGCCCTCGAGCACGCGACCTCGTAGGCGGCGCGTGGTGGCCGTAGGCTACTGATGCCGTGGTGCGAGCGGCGGTCGGCTGCGACGACGTGTCTCCGGTGGCGGCGTTGACTCCCGCATTGACTGCCTGCGCCGATCTCCCTCGTTGTCCAGCTCTGCCATGGGAGGTTGTCGTGCACGATGCCGCCATTAGCATCCCCTCCAGCTCGTGTAGCAGTTGGATCTGCCGTCCTTCTCGTGTCCACCAGCCGGAGCGGCGGCCAAATGCGAGGCGTGGGCGGAGGAGCTGTTGTTGTCTGTGCTCTACAGCCTGTCCCGGCGCGTCCTCGGCACCGGAGCAGCAGTGCCGAACGGCGGCACGACCGGCTGCCAGCACATTGTGTGCATGGAGGGGATGTCGTCGGGGATGGGGATGGCCGAAAGGGGTGACGAGGATTGGCGGATTGGAAGAGAAAGGAAGGAAGAAGGAGAAGATAAAGGGAGGAATCTTGCGCCGACGTGTGGAGGCGGGGAGCATCGTCGGCGGCGGCGTTGGATTTTTTGGGAGACAGGACATGTCGGGGGTGGAGAAGAGACATGACCAAGGAACGGAAGACCGTTTTGCAAAAAGGCCCTCCTATAACTGGTTATTCCTTATATATATATATTAAATTATCTGACAGTGGGTCCTCAGCTCGCCACGTCGTCAAATATATCTCTACGGCGCCCGCGGTGACCACGAGTGATACTTCGACGCGAGTTCGATGACCGTAAATTCGTATTCTCGTTGTACAATAACAGTATTGACTTTGATAAGCAAGTTCAATGACTAACCATGGATTTAACTCATCGTAAAACCAAGTTCGCCAGGGTTAGCTCGTATTTTTGCTGAACTTTGCCAAAGCCTTCGCGGATGGATGCACTCCCTCTGTTTCAAAATATAAGATGTTTTAGCTTTATGAAGCAAATGTATCTATACTAAAAGTACTATGTAGGTTCACTCAAATTTAGAGTGGATCTACATACTAAAACAAGTCTAAATATATTTTCTTCACAAATCTAAAACATCTTATATTTTAAAACGAAGGGAGTAGACTGTAGTTAGGCAAAAAGAAAATCGTAGTGTGGCAAACACCGGCTATCTGGGTAGTGAAGTTGCAATTATAAGAACTAACAAGTGATGTATAATATAGGAAATGGTGATGTATTCAGTGATGTATATTTTGACTCTAGGTAATGTAAATATACACCAAGTCCCCTAGTGATGTAAAATCTCTATCTATATCTATACTACCTAAAAAGAACCAACCGTTCCATTTCCTGGCTTCCCACGCGTTTCGCTCAGCTCTTCGTCACGCTTCCCTTCGTCCCACGACGTTCTTCCAACGTTCCACCTATGGGCCTGGTGCCTTGGCCCATTTTCAGCTGTCCCCTCCTGCTAGGCCCAACCAAACAAATCCTGGTATAGGCCCAACCAAATAATGATGCCCTGATTACGTTCCCAGTTTCACGATGCCAAGAGTCACGCTGCCAGAAATCACGTTCCCAATAAGGATGCCCCAATCACGCTGCCAGGAGTCACGCGCCAAACTCAAAACTGCCACATGCCCATGGGATATAAGGTGTTCCCCTATCGCACCTAGCTGACCCCTCCTGCTACCCCTGATTCATTCTTCCATACTAACAGTCTTCTAACAACCTCCCATGTCGCTCAGTCGCCCGGGCTCGAAGAGGGTGATGGCACCTTCACCGGTCCCTCCTCCTGGCATCTTGTCTTATCCAATTAGCAGGCAACCGCAATATCCTTCCTGCATCATTAGAGTATTTTCTTAATAGCCAGAAACATGGTTATTCATCTTCTCATGCTAATCCTACTTTTATCCTTTCACATGTTTTTTCTTAATAGCAGTGATGTTAGATTTGGAGAAGTGGAAACCTTTCACATGTTTAACAGATCATGGGAAATCACAACAAGAATTATGTCTGCTAGAATTAAACACACAAGTACCGGAGTTGTTATCTACCGTGGCATCTTCGCCGATGTAGAGGTGAGTATTCCATACCGGAGAATTAAACTGTTGTTCTTCCATGTGCTGTCACTGTCCAGGCATTTGTTTGCATGCTTTAGGAACTCTGCAGTACACGAACACGTATAATACTCTGTCAATACTGCCGCCGAGTAGTAATGGAGACAACAAGTGGTGAGGTAGTTCAAATTATTAGTATTGCTATGTTAGATCTTCTTGTGTTGATGCATTATGTTGATGCCTTATCATTTCTTGTGTTGATGCATTATGTTAATTATTTCGAAATAACCAACTTGCCTATATTTTTGACAGGGTGACAAAATGGATGCAGTTGCATATGGGCAGCAAGCATGTCGTTTCAACAGCGAGCTGCAGGTCGGAGAGGTATATGTAATCAGAGGAGTGGGCTTTGAGACGGCTGAAATGCCACCACGGTTTGGATTGGCCATACCAACCAATTTTTACATTGTCATGTACTCTCGGACCCAGATTCGGCCTCCTGGGCCTAACGTTTCCATCCCTAGGCTGCCGTCATGGTTCATGGAATTCCATGATGCGGATAGACTAGGAAACAAACAGCTCACAGCTGCATAAACATTTTTGTTTAAAAAACAGTTTCACACTTCTCCAAATTTAGACTATGCCATTTTAAACTTTGATCAATTTCCAGATGTCATTGGGATAGTTGTGGATGTGAGCCCTGTCAGATTCCACAGGTCATTCGAGCGTAGCACACCATGCCGAGATGTCGTGTTGATGAACATTAGGTGAGATAAAACAAATTTGCATTTCTTGCTACTTTTGAATACCTGTTGGCTGAACAATATGTGTTGATGAACATTAGGCATGAGTTCATTTGTCTGCGCATATGGGACAAACATGTGTCGCGCCACATGATGAAGTGGCGACATGCTGAACAGGAAATGACTATCTTAGATGCCACTCTCCTTGAGGTCAGCATGGCGCAAGGTGTGTTCGAATGTGGCATTGCTTTACTGGACTGTTTAAGTTACGTGGATATTTTAACACTTATATTGTTTTCTAAATTTTTGTAGGGGCTTTGAAAACAACAGACGAGAGCCATATTGTCTTTGAGCCAGACAATATTCTAGCTCATGAGCTTGCAGATTGTCGTCTATCACTTGGGCAAACACGTGGAGCCATACTGCGTCGAGTCAGGGCGTTTGTGCGCTAAAGGTTGACAATGGGGTACTACACGAACCTTAGGCTTGGGAGGTTGTAAATCATGTTAGTTTGAATGAATGAATTGTCTACTCGGATGTTTCCCTTTGTGGTCTACTCGTCTGTAATAAATTTATCTCTCTGTTTAAGATTGTCTGTGCTATATTCAGACGTTTTCCCTTCTATAATGGCAAAATTTCTATGAATAAAGATTATCTGTGATATATTCAGACATTTTCCCTTGTGTAACGGTGACATCTCTATGAATAAAAATTATCTGTTGTATATTCAGATATTTTCCCTTGTGTATAGATAAAAATGATTACTGCTATCATCTCGGGTCCACTAAGATTGTTACACAATTCTTCTATCAAGCTTAGCAATGATATATTATTAGTTTTTATATAAAAATATAAAAAGACATGTACCTTGGAGGCAAATAAAGTCAGTCCTGCTATCGTTCATTGCATGTAAACATACATCTGCAAAAAAAGCACCAGCACACACATACCAGATTAGCTACAGATGTCACATACGAATTCTCAATTTCCATGGTGAATTTTGCGGAATGGTAAGGTGTGGCTAATCTGGTAATGATCAGACAGACAAACATGTAAAATCCATATTCACTTTCTTGATTATATTAGCGTTTAGTGATCACTGAAATTTAGCTACCTTTTACATCCTACCGTAACCGCAATTCATTACGTCCTATGATTCACGCAAATAATAATTTAGCCCATCATTATACCAGTTAAGTAAGGATAAATCACCCCAGATTCCGTCCCTTGCGTTAGCCTACCATTAGTAGCACCGAAATTTTCGTCCATTCTCTCTCCATGCTAAATTACTTCCTGTGATTCAGCCTAACATTGAATTGGCCCATCATCACCATCAAAATAAGGATCTGTCATCCCAATTTTCGCCCCTTTATTTAGCCTTTCACTAATTACACCATAATTTTAGTCCAACCTCTACGTCATGTGACTCAGTCTGTCATTAATTTAGCCCATCACCGGTTAATCAAATGAGGATCAAAACACCCCCAATTTATGTCCCTTACTTCAGCCTACATTAATTGCACATTAATTTTCGTCAAACCTGTTTCCATATTAGTTGCACTGAAATTTCCGTCCATCCTCTCTCCATGCTAAATTACTTTCTGTGATTCGGCCTAACATTGAATTGGCCCATCATCACCATCAAAATAAGGATCAATCACCCCAATTTTCGACCCTTTATTCAGCCTTTCACTAATTACACCATAATTTTAGTCCAACCTCTACGTCCTGTGATTCAGTCTGTCATTAATTTAGCCCATCACCAGTCAATCAAATGAGGATCAAAACACCCCAATTTCCGTCCATTTCTTTAGCCTACGTTAATGACACCGTAATTTTCGTCAAACCTGTTTCCATATAAGCTATATAAACGGCATATAGTTATACCACCAGGAGGACAATACATTTCAGCCAGTCGGCCTCTTAGGCACCATCCTCCCCCTCGACCACCTCACCAACTCAATCAGGATTGTCAACATACTTCAGAAATCAGATAATCATCAAGTTGTCTTGTTAAGGTATGTACTCACTTCATTATAGTATATCATGATTCTTGCTTGATAATGCAGTAGATATCATAAAACAATGCTCGTGCACTGAGATCCAAGGTGATAAATTTAATTTCGTCAAAAGCTTCAATATATATCTAAAGAGGAACATGGTTACTTGCTAGGGGAATCTCTGGTCAAATAATTAGCACTTCAACATGTTTTCTGCCCAAACTTGCTAGGGGAATCTCTGGTTTTAACGGTGTACTGAATCTGCCCTTCGAGCTTGAGCTCCTAAGTATTTTTATGTGAAACAACAGGGACAGGGACAATAACTCTTATCTTAGCTAAAGAAAATTTAGGTGTCGAACTTAGGTGATCATACTTGGCAATTTAACTCTTGGCTATGGAAATGACAGCCACATATCTTCCTATACTCTGACAAAGAAAAAAATAGGAGCTAACAATCAAAATCACAAATCAAATGTGGATGGCACATGGTAACTAACAGTACGCCTTTGTAGTCTGATGAGTATGAATCAGTCTGATGAGTATGAATCGAGAGTTTCTACCCGCCAATGTAAAATCGAGATTTTTTGTATGTCCCTTACATGATCTGACAAAGATTGTGTTGCTCACATAAGTTTAATTTTTTGTATGTTGTTGTAGAGGATAAGCAAACAGGTTCCCATGGAAAACCAAGTGGAAGGAAATATTAGTTTTACTCAAATTGAAGAATACATCCGGTCCTTCCCTCCAAAAACAAAATTAGTGAGGATCCATGACGCGTGCTTGACGCGCGAAGATTTGGAGTGTTTGTTCAATGACAATGAATGGTTGGACGGTGACGTAAGATAACATATCCATATACTGTTATATCATAACCACTTGCTAAATGATAATCACTTTCTGAATGATAACCTAACACCAATTATAAATAACATGTTTGCTTCAATCTATAGATGTTAAATGCATATATTTACTGTCTGGGGAGCCAAGAACATCTAAATAACAGAGCCGGTGGACAAGTATGGATGGATATCACACATGTTACTTCAATACTGAAGCGAGATGCTAAAGTGCCCATAAGTCCAAAAGAACATCAGAAGATCGTAGAGCGAGCAGTTATCTACTTAAAACATGACATGGTAAGCCTCCATAAAAAACTTATTGAGTTTATAATGTAATACTATTTTTATTTTACATGTGCCTTAAACTTGCATTTCTTGTCAGGTATTCCTCCCAATTAACATGACGGATGCCCATTGGTTTCTATGTAATTTAGATCCAACAAACCGCAGGATACAAGTAGTGGACTCGTTCGGTTCTCAGATGAGCCGGTCCGACCTACTACTTACGGTGAGTATGTACTTCTCGCTTCAGTACTGAAAACTAACATGCAAACTCATCTATCAGGGCTGCCAGATAACATTTATTTTTACACTCAAACCATACTATTTTATGTTTTATAGCTACAGGGTCTCGAGAATCATCTTATGGTTGCCTCTCAGTATATAGAGTTCAACAAAGATAACAAGTGGCCAGATCTTAACGTAACTACATGGCCAATAGTGGAGTGTATTCAAGATCCACTACAATTTGATGGGTACGTTAGATGTTTACTGCATGATCCATTGTGATAGAAACAGTAACCTATACACTTATTACCAATTCATATAGACCATCAATCAAATTTATTTTTAAAATTTTGCAGCTCATCATGCGGCTTGTTTACGCTGAAATTCATGGAACACTGGACAGACCAAGATCTAGCATACGATGTAACACAGGCATGTTCACAAGCATAGAAAAATTATATTACTATCAAATTCATTGCTAGATCTAATAAATTTGAAAAACTAACTTGCAGAAGGATATCAAACTCTTTAGGAAGCAGTTAGCTATTATTCTACATGAATATGCTTTGAATGTGTTAAAAGGAACACCGGAATATCATCAGCCAGACAATAGCAAAGACACAAGTAAAGTTGTAATGTGGGACAAGAATGACCCCCCACCTACTGAAGCATCGCAAGACTCTGATATAGCTAATCTTCTGTCACCTTTGAATGTGCCGAAGATACCCATCAACAAGGATGAATTAGTTTCCAAACTACGAAATTACATCATATCCATCGACAACCAGGATTTCATGAAGTAAGTCAAAATTTCCCAACATTTTCATATATATGATGCACCAGTTTAAACTATTATTTTTTTCCCTATGGTTAACTCCGTGGTTTCTTTCATAGAGAAATATGGGTTCAAAGCTCCAGGCCTTATCCAATTAGTTTATGTCTCAAACAACTACAAGACTTGCTAAAGGATAACCAGGGTATAGACAACTCTTGTTTCAACATGGCTGTACGGGTAAATGCTACATATGAACTCCAATGGTTCAACGACACTCCATATCACTATATGGATCTACAGTTTTGTGTGAGTATTTATGTTAAGTTCATCTTATACGACAACCATAACCATTGTTATCATAATTTTAATATCCCTTACTGTCATCTCAGACCATAGTGACCGACACCATGAGAGACCCAAAGCTTCGTCTACCGTTTGACACCCAACGCTACATCATAGCGAGATTGTTTGACTGCTGGCCAGGGATGTGCTTCCATGTCTCATCCTGCAACTCGGTAAGACCGCTATTTTGATTTTTATATAAATGTTTGGCTCGTTACATACATACTATTTCTAAATCCAAGTTTATACAGATTTTGATACCATATCGTACGAATGGCAACTTCATGCTCTTTGTGTTTAACCTGGGTGAACGAACAATTACTATACTTGATCCTATTCCTTTATCGGATGTGTGGAAAACAAGTTCTCTAAAAAAAGATACACTAAAGCTGAAAGATATTTCATTCCAACTAAATATTGCACTTCAATCTGCAATTCCTGGCTGGAATGATGACGTTTTTCTATGGCGTCGCATCACACCAGCTTCCTTGCCAAGAAACCATGACAGGTTAGAATTGATGGCATTAGAAGTATTTTTTACTGTTTTTTCTACGATTTTGCTAACAACAACGTGCACATCTCTTTAGGAACATGTCAGGATTTTTGGTTCTAAAATTTATGCGATCATGGTATGACAAAGTTGTTACACGACCATATGGCCTGGTGAGTATTTAATATTCATGTTAAATGTAAATGAGAGCTCTGCGTGATAGTTACATATAATGCATTTGCAGGACGGTTACAACCTACGGAACAAAGTGTTGGTGCATATGCTTACTTACAAGGACAACGAGTGCAAAGCCAACATCCCGCAAGTTGTTAGAGATTGTGTCAAGATCCTAGGGATAGATTATTTCATTTGAAGTTGTCGGTTCAGTTATTTAGAATCTCCTAAACAATTCAAGTTCCTAAGGGATATGTGTGACGATCTTTTTATATGATTGGTTTTCAGCTTGATTTCTATTACTGTGGTCAAGTCGTGTTATGTGTATCTGGCACCTTCTATTTGGTTGTTTTACTGCACTTGTAAGTGTGAAGTGTGCTAATTACATACTCGATCATGTTGAGGAATTGTTTATCGCCATTGGACAAATATTTGCATACACACTTTATCTCTTTTTCCTTGTGTTGTGTACTGTACACGTTTTAGAAAAAAGTCTCAAAGAAGAAACAAGTTAAAGTGATGTTGCTTCAACCCATGATGGGAATTGGGCTAGCTTGTTGTTTCAAAAGCAGGGAACTTGCATAGTTTGCTAGATCCAGCGGTAGGTGTATTGTTACTTTGTGTAAAGTTAAGACTTAGTTTACATGCATCCTGAACTTGCTAATCGACGGAATTTTTCCAACATAATTTCCATTAGCTTACTATGTCTATCAAATGTCTTCGCAAATTGTCTCACTAAACCTCCCTAAAAGGAAGTGCAGATTATAAAAATAATAACAAACTATTCAGATTTCTATATTCCTCAACAAAATTAGTGATGGTGAGCTTTTGTTTTACCTGGCCATGAATGGGATTGATGAAAAAAAACGGAGGACAAACATCCTCCTGTGAGGTTAACTTTCTAGGGTTTGCGCTGAAAGCATATACAGGAAGCTCGGAAACTGCTAAGAAAATGCAACCAAGTATTAGTTTACTAAGTTAATTAAAATATATTAATTTAGGACGCTGAAATAAACTTAGTTCCAACAGAGTCCTAAGATCCTGAAGCATACACATGTGGCTTCTATATTCTTTATCCGAGCATATAAAAAATAACAATTGCAATAAGCAATAGAGCCATGTACCTTAGAGGCAAAGAATGACAGATCTGTAATGACAGATCTTGGATTGCTCAGGAAATCCAAGAAGACATTTCAAGCATGCATAAAGCTTACATACACCAGATTGTTATGAAATCTGGCTTTCTCACAATGGCTTTAAGCCTAACCACTCGTTCTAAAGCTCGATGGGCTCTTCTAGCCTGAAGAAGAATTTGTGAAGTTATTAAACATAGCAGAGTACCTTATAAGAAAAATAGACGTTTATAAAACGAATTATGTGCTTATAGGAAATGTTGTATAAAGTTTAAAGTACCTACGGATCACATATTAATATGTTGGTTGCGTGTAATGTACCAAGTAAATCAAAAGAAAGAATGTAAGTACCAGGACGGCTCTATGTGCAGTCTGAATAATCATGGCAGCCTACATTTCTTTGAGCTCCTCTTCTGTTTGTTAGTGACGCAGTGCCATGGAATAGGATTTAGATATCATCACTAGATCTGCAGTAAATACTATAACTTCCATAACCAGTACATAAAAGAAGTACAGCTGCTACCTATATTTAGCAATGGATTTTTTTCCAAGGATGAATTATCACCTTATGATCAAGTAAGGACCGGGGAAAGTTTTGAAATATCTTTGATGATGCCAAAACTATCTTCAGTTGTCTCACTATATAGTAATAATACCGAACATGCGGCTGAAATGCTCCACACATTCTCCTACGAGCTACTGATGGCCCATGACCTCGCGGCTCTTCATAATGCGCACAATGCATGCATCGAGTGAGAACCTCCTATCCTTCTTGACATCATCGATAACCTTTTTCTTCCTGTCTATTGGAGTAAGCAGTACCTGCTCACAACAAATTGCTGTCAGAAACTCCAAAAGATCAGAGTAATAGGAAGAAACAAAGCAGGGAAACTGAAATTTGGAAATGCACCTTTATCCTCCGCATTTTTTCAGTGAATTTGTGGTTGAACTGAAACATGTCACTTGGAGAAATTGTTAGGTTACTTGGATCTTTGTCAACAATCTTCTTCGTTGAGTAGCAACAAAAGTGCAGCCTGGCCAAAACACGGAAAATTTAGGAAACAACTATTATTGTGTTCTAAGAAGTAGATACGACTTCCTCAAGAGTATACATGATATGTAGTGACAATCAACTTGATAGGTTTTGTGTCAAACTTTGAAATGATGTTGCAGCTTCCCATGGAATATATCCAATTATACTTTCTAATTTTCTGGTTTTTATTACAATAGTTCTTAAAAACCTCCACACATTTAATCTGAAACCATGCAAGTAGAGTTAGACCGATCCAATACATGGTTAGCACTGAAATATTCCAGTTAGCACAAAGTATCACATCTCAATGCATTTGGGGTGTCTAAATATATACTGAAGCCCACATGCACCAAGAAACTCTATCTTGTACCAATTATATAATTGCCTCCTAAATCAGGCTAATTATATAGACTCGTAACATGAATTGTTTTGCAAGTATCCAATGGAAGCTTTTGCTTTAGCATCATGTCAAAGACGCCTGGTATAAGATGAGAGATCGTAGTCCTTAAAAACCGACAAATTACTTTCCCAGAAAACCTTCCAAAAACAGACTTTCCGGTCATAACTAATCGCAAATTCCACCCGCACCCGCGATTGATTTAAGAGAGAGCCAATCCGTCCGCAGGATCCTCCCTTGCCCAAATACCGCTCTACACCTCCAAGCCAAATTAGCACGGCGAGCACACAACTACCTATGAAAACGGCTACAACGGCGAAAACTGGTGGAGTTCGTCGACGTATCGATTTGGTCTCGGGTAAGTTTGATAAATCATTCATGTTTACCATCTTTAGTTAGCATCCGATAAGGGGAAACCGAGTCGGGAGAGCGGAAATCATACCGAGCCGATCGTAGCACTTCAGACCGATGACGCCTCCTTGCTTGTGCAACACGGGGAGGGGAAGAAGCCATCGACCCCAAGGCGGGGATAGGAGGTGTCAGACGACATCGTGTGGAGGGGAAGCAGGAAAGGATAAGCCATGGCGGGGGAAGAGAGCGGCAGCGAATAAGGGGCTTGGGTCTCTAGCGTGCGCCGGCAACCAAGGGATAACACAGATGGGGATGCCATCGCTCTGGACTGAGGGCTGCCACCACGCCTGGCTTTCAAGAGGAGGGGGCACGTCGCTCCGGGAGCTGGCACTCATACGTGGAGAAACGTAGAAGGAGATGTCCAGCGCCATGGATAGGGGCTGAGAGGTGGGGATTTGGTCTGGATAGAGAGAGAGACGGAGAAGAAGAGTGAGAGACGGGAAGCTTTTTTTCAGTGGATGGCCAGACGGGAGCGTGTAAGAATAACACGTCGTTAGTGACATAAACAATTAAGTGTACATAGAGCTATCAGTCTAGCTAGATCGCAGGCACGGAAGTGTCATTTAAAAAAATGACCCGGATTTTTATAAGTTTTCAGTATAATTTACAGGTTCGGATGCCACTGCCCTATACGTTTAAGTGACAAGTCAGAGTGTAGCTAAAGGAAATGACTAATTTAGCTCATCTAATGATTGTTTTACTCCACTAACCATTATACTAAATAGTGTCTAGATTTATTCAAATTTTGACAAATCTGAGACATCTATTTTGTGATGGAGGGAGTACCATCAGTAGCTCTTCTATATTTTATAAAGCTTAGAGGAGGTACAGCTCGAACTGTTTCACGCTATAGAGGATTTAGATTTGTGAATATTCATGTTATTTTGTTAAGTGAAATATTACATGTGCATATTTAGTTACAGAGTAGAGAATTTCATCATTGTTTGTCTCTCCTTCCCATTTTTGGCAAATGGCCTTAAGTTTGTGAGATGGGGGATTACCATGCTAAATTAAGCCGAAGCCTCTAAGCACCACAATTCGCACGTCTAAGCGGAATAATGAAAAAACAAATGCATGTAGGCGATAGGCTGCACAAATACTTGAATAATCTTACTGATGTCCCCGTTCAGGACAGGCCACTTCCATTTGACAGTTGAGGGCTTGACCTTACACGGATCAAAGTCATTGGCGGAAGCAATAAATTGGTTTGGGTGTACATAATTAGTAGTGGATTAGAGTTATATTGATTATTTATAAAATTAGTATGTGTGTACTTTGCAAAATTCATATTTTCTCTTTGTTTAACCCCAATCTTGCTGCGACCTAGACCTTCACGTAGTGCACGTGGACTCTTTTCTTCCTACCTCTGTTTTAATTAAGACTCCTACATTTTTTATTGCAGATGGATTCTCCGACACGGTCGAGTGAATGTACTCCTTTTAAAGACTTGTCCAACACCGTCAACACAAGTAAAAACACTGACACAATGTTTAAGTGTATCATCCGATGATCAACATCTAACTACATTGTATACTTTGTTAGGTGTTGTTGACACAAGTAATGGACGGGAACATATAGATGCAAAAGAACGCAATAGGCAACGTTCTCGAGAGCGTTACGCGCATATGGATAAGCAAAAGAAAGAAGAACTACTTAAAAAACGTCGTGAAGCCTACCAACAGAAAAAATATGGTTCGTCAGTTAATAACCAAGAGTCACGAGATAGTCCATCCACACTGTCCCAACTACAAAGAACGACTGTTCTTATAGATGCACTTGAACAACATTCACCATTTTACTTACAATTATGTATACCGGTTACATGTTTTATGTTGATGATGCAACTAAATCGTACGATTCTTGATTTTACCAAGGAGACACTGCTTGCAACAAGGAAAATATGATCCCTGATGATAATGACACGTACCAATGTCAAAAAAGCCTACTACCTGGTAAAAAGACAACTAATTACCTAAACACCGTGAATGCAACCGTTTATATCTAATGCAGAAACATACATTATATTTTTTCTGTGTAGTTATTGCTGACGTCAACACTAGCGGTAACGATGGACCCATATCAGTTATCGCTGAGACACAACCCATAGATCCAAAGGATCGGAAGAGGCAACGCGATAGGCAAAGATATGCACAAATGGATAGCACAAAAAAGCAAGAACTATTGAAGAGACAACGAGAAGCCCGACAGAAACGGAAGTCGTCGACATGGAACAAGGAGAATGAGTTTCTTGTTGAAGATAGCGAATGGCTAAGCAGGAATGACAACTACCAGAGGCAGCCAAATTCTATACTATTTCAACGGCAAGAAGTCATCCCAACTGGTATGATGCCCACTGATTATTGGTTAATATGAATGCAATGACGCATATAATCAATATCACATTAGCTAACTATGTAAAGTTGCTTGGTAAAATATAAATGAAAGTAATTGTGTTATTAATTCATACCTAGCAAGGATATTAATGTTAGTTTTTTGTGCTATGTAGATATAGTTGACATGACCAATTGTAGTAATGATGGACCCAAATCATTACTCGTTCAACCACAACCCGTAGATCGCACTGAGCAGAAGAGGCAGCAAGAAAAAAAACGCTATTCACAAATGAGTACTGACAAGAAAAATGAACTACTAGCAAGAAAACAAGGAGCTTATCAACAAATGAAATCATTGGCGGGTAAGAATTACACAATTAGTCCCATGTGTTGATATTTCAATACATGTAAAGTATTTTTAGGATGTCTCACACCAACATGGACTCTTACTTCTTAGAATTATCATGTAATTTCATCAGAGAAAATTGAGGCTAAGCGGGCAAGGGATAGGCTCATTATGCTGATATGACTCCTAAACAAAAGCGTTCAAAGAAGGCCCTCCGTGAGCTACGGCACAACGACAACGGTTTGAGCCAAGATTCCATAGCCATGGAGAACCCATGTTGGACCCCCGAGGTTGTTCGTACTAATGTGGATGCATATGGTCCTCATGGCTTCATACCCACATGTGATTGGTATATTCCCGAGTTTAATGGAACCCTTGTTTATGTCCAATCTGCTTCGGAGCAAATGTCAGTTGAGGAGACCCCTAACATGGATCTTAGAAATAAGTCACACAGAAAACATGTAACACCTGGAGAAAGGCATGTGTTGCTAGGCCTCCGAAATGAAGCATTCTATGTAAATAGTAAGAAGCATGCGAGTGTTGCAACAGATGAGAACCCATCGATGACCCTGGAAGAAATCAATGGCTCCGACCGGCCAACACAATCATTCATCATTAACAATGGTAATGTTCATTTCTTCATTGTTCTATTTCTCTAATATATATCGTTAAATTGTAATGACCATAATTTTATGTTGTATTCATAGAGATTACATCTCCAACGCCTGAGGTTGTTCAAATGCATCAAACAAGCTCACCGGCTAATCCTGATGGTATTTTTTTGCCATATTGATTCCACCGACTATTTGAAATACGTGATCATAGATAATTACTCTATGATAGGTGAGGACGAGGGCGTCATACTAGAAGAAGACTCCGAAGATGAGGAAGGTTATGTGTTCGCTGGACAAGGTAATTTCCTTATGTTCCAGATCATCTTTTGTGTGTGTGTATATATATATATTGTGCATATTTTTGGACTCATGTAGTTAACTACAATTTCAGAAGAGGGGTTCGATGAGGATCTTGAAACATATGAGGTTGATGATGACTCTTCTTCAATTTCAAGCGCCCCAGATCCACACGACATGGTGGTGTACAAAGACAATCCCAACTGAGACGCACATGCTAAAGCCCATTGAGGACTGCAAACTTTGTGGTGCAAAGAGGTTCGAGCATGAGTCCCAAGGGTTCTGTTGTCGTAATGGGAAGATCAAACTATCCAAACCGGATACACCACCCGAGCTCGTGAGGCTTTGGACGAGTGAGGACCCTGATGCTAGGCATTTTCGTGACAACATAAGGTTTTTCAATGGGCATTTCTCGTTCACCTCACTATATTGTCACCTGGATGAGAATACCACTAACACATCAAAGCATCCTATTTACACTTTTCGTGCACATGGACAAATGTACCACAACTTACGTTCCTTTGGCAGACAAGATGGTTTGGAGCACAGTCACCTGGAGCTTTACTTCTTTGATGATGACCCAAGTTTAGAGCATAGGTATCGTAGCTGTCGCAAAGAGCAGTTCGCGAAAGACAGAGAAATAATCACACACCTGGTCAACATACTTCGTGACAACCCATACTCTGAACACCTCCGGAGTATGTGGCAGGTTGAGGATGTTGATGACTATCATATCACACTAAACCTTGACCAAAGGATGGATATAAGAACATACAATGAACCTTCCACTTCAGAAGTAGCCGCTGTGTGGGTGGAGGGGAGCGAACGTCGAAGACATTTCGAGAATAGCGTCATCCTTCAAGGGAAGAATAGGGATATGTTTGGTATCAAGTCCTATCATGGATGCTATGATGCATTATCATATCCTCTATTCTTCCCTAAAGGCGAACTTGGGTGGCATACTGATATCCCTAAGGCAAAAGTGGCCTATGAAACTGTGATGTCAGCTCGTGCAGCTCGTTTAGCTCGTCGTAACAATGATGAGTCCTCCCAGTACCCTCCCGACGATAATGATGATGATGATAATGATGACAATGATGGTGATGCAGGTCAGTGTTCAAATTAGTTGTTTCATATGCAGTCCATGCTATGCAATAGGATCTCCTATTTTTGATAGAAATCATTTTAACTTCCATGTTTAGGTTCCGGAGGTAGACTATGTGTGTCTGTGCGGGACTATTATTGCTACAAATTCCAGATGCGTCCTGGGATATTTAACCCGGTCCTCTATGGCAAGCGCCTTTTTCAGCAGTTTGCAGTCGACACATATATCAAGATCGAGAACGCCCGATTGGAATATATATGGAACCACCAAGATACGATAAGGGCGAACCTGTACCAAGGCTTAGTGGACAGCTTGCATGCCGGTGAGGGTAGGGCAGATGCTATTGGAAAGCGTACAGTGTTGTCTACTTCATTTATCGGTGGTCCACGAGACAAGAGGCGTCGCTACATGGATGCTATGGCCTTGGTGCGGAAGTATGGCAAACCAGACATCTTCCTTACAATGACATGCAACCCCAACTGGGAAGAGATCAAGCGCGAGCTCTACCCAGGACAGACACCTCAGGATCGCCCGGACCTTGTTGTGCGTGTTTTTATGGCAAAGCTGCAGGAACTCAAGCATCACTAGTGCACACGTACCCCTCTAACACCGGTTTGGAGGACCCTCTAACAGCGGTTCCACAACCGCTGTTGAGGGTTCGGTGTTAGAGGGGGGGCCCCTTTAACACCGGTTCCTATACGAACCGGTGTTAAAGGGTGGCGACGTAAGCTGCCAGCCTCAGATTCTCTTTAACACCGGTTCAGATCTGAACCGGTGTTAAGAACTTCTACGGCGAGATTTAGGTTTTCTGCCGCGGCAGACTCGCTGCCACAGAAAACGGCTAAATCTTCGCCGCGCATTTCGCCTGCTCGGGCGATTACGGAGGGGGGAGAGAGGAAATCGATCGAGCCGATACTTATAAATCGTCATCACATACGAGTACATGAATAATTAAGCAACTATTATTATACACAAACATCGCCATCAAGACATACATCGCCACATACATCGGCACATACATCTACATCGCCGAGGTGGATATCTAAAGAGTTCTCCGCCAGCGTGACGACTCATCAAGTATGAACCCCGCCAATTCCTCTTGAATGGCTCGTATGCTCAAATGGTAGGAGTTGGTCCCGCATCCGTTCGATCTGAATATATATGAAGAATGGGCCGTCAATATATATATAAGAATAAAACTCAACACAATTGATGGTAATAAAATAATGTTGTGGACTTTGTTTACTTACTCTAAGTTGTTCTAGTGCGGCTTGGCCTGTCGCACATATCGTGGTGCGAATGAATTCGCAAACATAGTACCCACATAAGTTATTGCCGTGTCCCTGATGCGCGCACTTTACGAGAATAGAGATTTCAATCAAAATAATAATCAATAAAGCATGATATAATGGAATTGGAAGCTAGCTAGTATTACTTACATTTTGGTCTACAAATTTTAGTTCTTTTGACCATTCACCCACGGCCCTGCCCGTGAACATTTTCCAAACCCTGTCCGACAAAGAAAATGGATAAAGGAGTAATTAATTACTTATTGTCACGAAAGTTGCCGATCTAGTGCGATAATATGATTGAAATTACCTCTGGAGCATCTCTCTAAAGTCTGCCCATAGCTCTTTTTCTTTTCAGAACGAGTCCATGACAAGGACTTTTCTGAGTCGGGTTGAATGACTAGCGAATAAAGTGGAACTCATGACGATAACTCATCATCGCTACACTTAACATCGAGTAAGTCAAATGTAATGTGTACAAGAGAGAGGGTAATAAAGATCACGAGAAGTTGTAAGGCAATAGTATTTCCCTTTTGGTTTGTTGTCTCAAGAAAGACTTTAGCAAGTAATCTTTGCTTGCCCGGTTTTTCTCTTACCACTTCTTCATGAACTCTATTTGGGTCAACGAACCCAATGTCAAAAGGGCCTCCTTTCCGCATTCCATAACCTTTTTCCTGCATAATAGTATATACATATATGGTGAGCATATATATATACATGCAATTAATGAAGTGAATGAGTTGAGATAAAAATTACGAAATAGTACTTACACACAATAAAGGCGATGGCAGCTTTGTCGAGTTCCTTCCGATTGAATAGAAAATGCAAGTCTTGAATGTTGAAGTCGATCGCTGCCTCCGCACAAGAAAATCTCATCTCTTATATGCTTGCGTGATCCATTCTTCTTTTCTCGTCTTGCAGAAATGAAGGTACCACTTGTGCAATTTTCGCATCTTTGTTGGTAGATTTTGAGCTCCTCTTTCTTGACTAGATTCTTCCCATACTTCCATGGTCGTATGGGGTTGACATCGATTTGGGCAAGTTGTCTCCCATGATGTTCAAGTATGCAATGTAAGTCATCCCCATCTCATTGGCCTTTCTTTGTAGCTCTGCCTCGTAATCATCTACGGAGGAGCGCCCCGCTTGTCAAACATTTGGAGCGGGCGCATGATTGGTTTTCCGCTCCGAGCATGGGAACTGTTTTGTGGGTGCCTCACGATCGCTACTTTCAGCCTCTACGGCGCTTGCATCCGCCTTCAAAATCAAGGCCGTAGTCCGGCACAAGTGGGGTTTCAGTTTCAAAAGATTTTGTAAAACTTCTCCACCACCGCCGGATCTATTTTCTCCTTTGGCTCGCCCGCCTAGGTGCAAAGAATTTCTTGACCTGTTCTCCGAGATCCTATTGGTCTCCTCGCCGCGATTCCACTTAAAACCGCAATGGCTTGGCGGAAGGCTGGACGTAGTTTTTGAACTCTTTGGCGACGGTTTCCTGCGGATTTCTTTGTGGCAGTACTGATGCTCCTCGTGGCAGTGCTCTTCCGCTTACCGAGGAGATGGCTGAAGCACCGGAGATGGCCGACGGGAGATGGCTGCCAGCAGAGATGGTCGACGGGGCCGAGATGGCTGCATGCAGAGATGGCCGACGGGCGGAGATGGCTCACAGCAGAGATGGCCGACGGCGGAGATGGCTGTCGCCACAGAGATGGTCAAGCGGCTCGGATCGCCGACATGGAGACGGGGGTGCAGTGACCTCCAATTTGGAAGCACAATGTGTTCCTTCTTCCAAAGAATGGTTGTTTTCACCGCAAATTTGAGTTGAGTTTCCCTTCACCGTAGCATGGTCAAGCTGTGCTTCCTCATATTCCTTCACAACCTCATCCACCCGGACAATAGCATAGCCATCTCGAATCGGTCGGCGGTGGTAAGTTCCACCAGCTACAGGAGGTAAGGCATAGCCGATACCACCTTAATGGATAAGCCCATTAATCTCACATGCAGCTCAGCGTGTTCGCTCTCCGTGATCTCATCAACGGGTATCGAGGACCCGTCATTTCAAGCGCTATCGACGTTCTCCGTGGAAGCCACACCGCTTTTCCGCCAGAGTCCGGCGGGCAGCTTCCAATGCAGGCTCTTCATGCCGCTGAGATGGGCGGTAGCTTGATGGTTTCATAGGCATTCACTTATGCGCAGCGCAAGTGCATGTTCTATCTGTGTCATCCGATCCAGACGCTTTTTTCTTTTCTCGCGCCATCTGTAAGAGTCGCTCCGCCAGCAAACCCATCCTTCCACGCCATACCCCGTGCCTCGTGCATGTCCGAGTGTTCTTTTTACCGATGGCGGCGTGAGCTGGTCATTCTCTCGTCGGGATGGAAGGTCCCGGATGTTTCCTCGTATGCCGTGATGAGTTCAAGGACGGGTTTGGCAAGGATGGTTGGGAAGATACACAATCGCTTCGGGTCCAACCTTGCCCGATTCCGTAGAACCAAGTCTTTGCACGTAGGTCCCACCCATGTCTGGGTGTGGTCCTCTCATGCAGGCCCTCTCAGCTTCCTCCCACTTAGGCCTCTCGAGATATGTAGCCACCGACCGTCCTCCGGTGATATTCCTTCTTGAGGGCATTAAGTATTGGTTTCGACCTCTTTTAGCTATAGCACTTTCTTTATATGTCTTAAATTCGGCCGTTGAGGTCTTATCTTCGCATAATATGCGTTCAAATTTGAGTCTCGCCACTTTGACAAATTTGTTCAATTTTGTCTTCCATTCGGAAAGCATCAGCCATCTTCTTTAGAGTCCACTCTTTGACCTTGTTCTCTATAACGGTTGTTTTCATCCTCCTCTGGCGGAAGGGTGAAATTTACCAACAACGAATTCCAAAGCGTTTCTTTGGATCTCATCGACAAAGGTACTGTCCTATAGAATCAGCCTTCGCTCCGGAAAGTCGATCTTGGTGGGTTGTCCTAGTTGGGTTTCCGGAGAGGCAAGGTCGCATGAGGCCGAGGGCGAGGCAGGTCGCGAGCGACGCGCCAGATAGGGCTCGGCCGAGGTGGCGTGGACTCGCAGAGCGACGGAGAGGGGTCGCGACCGACGACCGTACGCGCTGGCCGGCGAATTTCGAGGCGAGCGGACGCACGCCGCGAGGAGGTCGCGGTCGGGACGGCCGGCGACGGGGACGGACCAGCGCGCGCTCGGGCGAGGGCGGCGGCCTGAGCTTGGCGATGCGGCACTGGCGCGAGGCGGAGGCATCGGGGCCCGACGTGGCGGCGCGGCGGCACGCCAGCGGCGGCGGAGAGGAGAGCTGGGAGCTGGGCGGCCGGCAGACGGGGCTCAGGCGAGGCAGCGATGCGCGGAGGCGGGCGCCGGGGGGTTCTCGGGAGGAAGGAGGTCGCGCTGGGCGGGTCGGAGGCGCTTGCCGGAGGCGGCGAGGCGACGGGAGAGAGAGCAGGCGAGCTCGGGCGGGGTCGTGAAGGCGGACGGAGCGGGGCCGTCATGGCGGTGGTGGATGCGGCGAGCGGCGGGTCGCGCAGCCCGGCGGCGGGTCGGAGAGGGGCGGCGACGGCGCGGAGCGGGTCGGAGAGGCGAACCTCGAGCGGCGGCGGCGGCGGCGCGTGGGCGGGCGCGCAGGTTGGGCGGCTGGGCGGGCGTCGGGCGGCGTCAGGCGCTGTCAGGCGGCGCTTCGATCGATCTGGTGCGGCAAGGGAGGAATAAGGAGGAGGTGAAATATTTCTTTAACACCGGTTCGTGGCTGGAACCGTGTTAAAGCGTGGGCGTTCATTGCCCTTATTGGTTCAACCACGAACCGGTGTTAAAGAGAATGCTTTAACACCTTGCCCACGAACCGTGTTAAAGGGGGTATTTTCCACAAGATATTACCCTTTAACACCGGTTCGTGGCTGGAACCGGTGTTAAAGGGGGGGCATTTAATTCAGGGCTTTTTAATTCAGGGGCTTTTTTAATTCAGGGGCTTTTTTAATTCAGGGGCTTTTTTAATTCAAAATATGAATAATATATCATAATTTTCAGAAAAATAATATCTATCCATTCATGTAAATCATTTTATATTTACTTTACATGAAATTTTTTAAAATAAATAAACACTTATTTCATGCATTAAAGGGGCTTTTTTAATTCAAAAAATATGATATGAATTTAGAAAATTCATATCTTTTTCATTTCAACTCAGAAAAATATGAATAATATATCATAATTTTCAAAAATAATATCTATCCATTCATGTAAATGATTTTTATATTTACTTGACATGAAATTTTTAAAATAAATAAACACTTATTTCATGCATTAAAGGGCTTTTTAATTCAAAAATATGATATGAATTTAGAAAATTCATATCTTTTTCATTTCAACTCGAAAAATATGAATAATATATCATAATTTTCATAAAATAATATCTATCCATTCATGTAAATGATTTTTATATTTACTTTACATGAAATTTTCTAAAATAAATAAACACTTATTTCATGCATTAAAGGTGCTTTTTAAGATATATAAAAGAACTAAAATTAAGATACATGGCATTAAGTAACAATCGGCCGACTGAACTGAAAATTAAGATACATAAAAGAACTGAAAATCAAGATACATGGCGATTAAGTAACAATCGCCGAACTTGTTTCGAATGTTGGAGTGATTTAGTCATGCTCCGCCACACCGTAATACTCGCCACCGTAGTCGTCAGACTGCCGCCGTCATCGCCGCTGCCGTCGGGGTCACCGTAATTGAACCTCCGGAGTACGCGTGGGCTGGACTTGAGGGTAGCGTGGTCGGACTTGAGGGTAGCGCAGACGGGGTTAGAGTCGGCGCAGTGTCATAGGCCATGACGCCTCGAGAGTCCGACCAGGCCACCATAGCCGACGGCCTCGTTGAAGTTAGGAGGAGGTGGGCCGTCCTCCTCGTGCTGGCGAGCGCCTCTCATGCCGATCCACGAAGAAGGCTTCCAAGTAGAGAAATAGTCGGGATGCCATCTGGGATTCCTCCGCTGCTCGGCGTGAGCTCGAAGTAGTAGTGGTTCGTGATGGCCATCCGCGCCACACCTAGAGGGACAGAGGAACCGCACACCTCCGACGCCAAGATCCAGCACGGGGACACAAGAGTTGCAGGGGTAGTTCGAGGCGCAGCGCCCGCCTCCGGGGTTAGTGCTACGGTGGAAGCCATGGGAAAGAGTGATGAGGTTGCGATATGAGTCTAGAGATGTGCAATGACAATGGAGGCCAACCCCTACATATATATATAGTGAACTAGCGGGAAGAACTGAGGGAAGAATCAAGGGAAGAAAAATGGCGGGAAGAAAAATGGCGGGAAGAATCAAGGGAAGAAAAATGGCGGGAAGAAAAATGGCGGAAGAAAAATGGCGGGAAAAAATGGCGGATGAACCTTTAGTCCCGGTTGGAGACACCAACCGACTAAAGATGATTTAGTCCCGTTGAGACACCAACCGACAAAACACGAGTCAAGACTAATAATAGAGGTGAGTGCATGTCGACATTATGTCGTGGCGGCGTGTACCTTGTCGGATGGTGTCACCAACCGGGACTAAAGATGAATTTAGTCCCGGTTGGAGACACCAACCGACTAATAATAGGGTGAGTGTCGACATTATTTTGTAAGTGTCAACACTATGTCGAGCTGCTTGTACTATAAATAGGCATCCTTGTGAGTCCAGTCCTCCACCGGTTTGAGGCAGGACACCACTACGGCCAGTTGTGGAGATGCCGACGAGCCCAGCCTCCGGCAGATCTCCGAGAACTGGTCATAGAGGCACTCCTAATATGTGAAATTAGTTAGCTCCCTGTGTATTGATCTAGTTAGACAAGTTACAAAGCTGCAAGATGGTTTCGAGCGGGGACACCACTACGGCCAGCCAGTGGAGATGCCGACGGAGCCCGGGCCCTCCCAAGATCTCCGAGAAACTGGTCATAGAGGCACTCCCTAATATGTGACCGCGACGCTTTGGAGATCAGATCTTAATGGTAAGTACGATTCGGGACAACTTCTTCTCATACTCCCGGTCCATCCAAAACATGACTAACACTCAAGACATGTATTAAAAACATGAACTAGAGTTACATAATATGAGCATGAACTTCTTGGCATATGCCCTTCCTTATGATCGCTTGATCGTAACCATGGAGCATCTTCTTTACTTAACGGAATGCTTGGGTCAGTTTGCCTTTGTGAAGGGCGGAATTTCATCAAACTTATTATAATCTTCCGACATGTCCATCTTGTCCTCGATTCCCACGATGTTTCTTTTCCCCGAAGAACTATGTGACGCTTTGGCTCATCATATGATGTATTCGCTTGCATATTTTTTCTTTTTTTTGGTCCGGAGGACATGTCCTTCACATAGAAAACCCGAGCCACATCATTGGCTAGGACGAATGGTTCGTCTAAGTTCTTCATAAGATTGTTGAGATCCACCGTTGTCATTCCGCATTTCTTGTCTACCTCAACCCCTCCTCCGTTAGCTTGACCCATTTGCATCGAAACAAGGGGACCTTAAAATTAGGTCCATAGTCAAGTTCCCATATCTCCTCTATGAACCCATAATACGTGGTCTTTTGCCCATTGTCTTCTGCTGCATCGAGCGGACACCACTGCTTTGGTTGGTGCTCTTTTATCTTGGCCTATCGTGTAAAATGTATTCCCATTTATCTCGCACTTTGGAAAGTACATACATGAAGACGGTGTCCCGCCAACAAGTACAGGTGATCCCCAACAAGGTGTTATTCGTGAGAAGTCTTTGCACCACCGCCAAAACTCGCCATGTGTTCACTTATAATCCATTCATCGACCGCCCGGTGTTTGAGGCGTATTAAATTCTTGTGTTCATTGATATACGGGCAACCAAGATAGATCTTTGTAAAACCGTGTAGTGTGCTTGATTGAGAGAATTCCGTCCCTACATATCATTGCTTTACATCCTAGGGTGCCTTTTCCACGCTCTCCCCTCATGTCGTGATTCTCGAACACCAATCGCCTTAAGGTCGGAATAAAATCAACACGTAACTCAATGACCTCCTCTTACATAGCCCTTGGAGATGCTTCCTTCCGGCCTAGCACGGTTATGAACATATTTCTTTAAGACTCCATGTACCTCTCAAAGGGGAACATATTGTGTAGAAATACAGGACCGAGAATGGCAATCTCTTCTACTAGGTGAACCAGAGATGCGTCATAATATTGAAGAAGGATGGTGGGAACACCAACTCAAAGTCGACAAGACATTGGGCCACATCTGCTTGTAACCCTGGTAGGCTTTCCGGATCGATTACCTTCGAGATATTGCATTGAGGAATGCACATAGCTTCACAATGGGTACTCGAACATTTTCGTAGAAGCCCCTCAATGCAATCGGAAGCAATTGTGTCATAATCACGTGGCGATCATGAGACTTCAGGTTTTGGAATTTTTCTCGCCATATTTATTATTCCCTTTATATTCGACGAGAAGCCAGACGGGACCTTGATACTGCTCAGACATTCAAAAAAGATTTCCTTCTCTGCTTTGGTAAGAGCATAACTGGCAGGAGTTAAGTGGCATCGTTTACCCTTCTCGCTCGGGATGCATAGGCTCTTCAGGGCCTTGACGCTGGCGTTCTGGTCGTGCTTCGGTGTATCTTTTGTCTTCCCATACACTCCTAGAAAGCCTAGCAGGTTCACGCAAACATTCTTCGTCACGTGCATCACGTCGATTGAAGAGCGGACCTCTAAGACTTTCCAATAGGGTAGGTCCCAAAATATAGATTGCTTCTTCCACATGGGAGCGTGTCCGCATCGCTATTCGGAATGTATAGATCGCCAGACCTTTTCCAAAGATTACTTCTAGGTCCTTGACCATACCAAATACCTCACCCCAGACGGAGGACAGGCTTCCTCCGGTTCGCCAGACGTTTGAAATGCTTGCCTTTCTTTCTTCGATGCGTGTTCTAAGAAATCGGCGATACCCTAGGTACACAACCTTCTTACATTTATCCAAATATACACTTTCAAGATCATCTAAACAAAGGTGTGCATGCATTGTATCCCTTGTTTGTCTGCCTGAAATGTTACTAAGAGCAGGCCAATCATTGATGGTTACGAAAAGCAATGCTCAGGGTCAAATGGCTCCCTTTGTGCTCATCCCACATCGTACACCTGGTTTGGCCCACAGCTGTAAAGTTCTTCAACTAATGGCCTTAGGTACACATCAATGTCGTTCGGGTTGCCTCGGCCTTGGATGAGCACGGCATCATAATGAACTTCCTCTTCATACACAACCAAGGAGGAAGGTTATAGATACATAGGGTCACAGGCCAGGTGTTGTGACTGCAGCTCGCTCACCAAAAGGATTCATGCCGTCTGCATTTAGACCAAACCTTAAGTTCCTTGCGTCACGTGCAAAGTCCGGTACTCTCGACTTTTCTCCACTGTGACCCATCAGGGGTGTCTCAACATCGCGTCTTTCTTACGGTCTTCCATGTGCCATCGCAACAACTTGGCATGCTCTTTATTTCAAGAGACGTTTTAACCGTGGTATTATAGGAGCATACCACATAACCTTGGCGGAACCTTCTTCCTAGGGGCCTCGCCTCAACATCGCCAGGATCGCCTCTCGTCGATCTTATACCGCATGGCAAAGGTATACCGGCATGCATCCAAATTCTCGTATTTCTCACCGCGGTAGAGGATGCGCATTAATGCAGCATGTATCTTCTGCACGCCTAATCCTAGAGGGCGTATAACCTTCTTTGCTTGGTATGTACCGTCAGCAACTCATTATTTCTTGGAAGAAGATTCTTCATTTTACCAACAACTTTGAAAATGCTCGGTCACACCATTCTCTCGCCTTCCATTGCAAAGAAATCCAAGTGTGGCACCTAGCTTTTGTGGCCATCTTCGCAAGTTGGATACAACAATGTTTTGTGATCCTTTAACATCTGCTCCACTTCTCCTTCTCCTTTTCAGTTTCACATTCTTCCTTTGCATCAAGAATGGCCCGACCAAGATCGTCATCGGCGGGCCCATCTCGCCCTCTTGATCTTCATTATCTACCTCCGTTGCATTATCATCATATTCAGGATACATATTATGATAGTTTTCATCATCCTCTTCTTCTTCGTTGTCTTCCATCACAACCCCTTTTTCTCCGTGCTTGGTCCAACAATTATAGCGGGCATGAAACCAGATCAAGCGGTGGGCGTGAATGGTTCTGGTATTTGAGTAGTCTTTCTTGTTACGACGGTGAACACACGACAGACATAAAACCATTGTGACCACGGTTTGCATTAGCCACAACGATGAAATTTTGGAGGCCCGTAATGTACTCGAAAGTGCGGCGGTCACCGTACATCCATTGCCGATTCATCTGCATTAATATGTAGTATATATCAAAAATAATAGGAGATGACCATTTATATATATAGTACATCAATGACACATGAAACTATAGTTGCCGACCTCGAGACGGAAAGAGCAACAAGAAAGCTTATTTTGAGCTCTCGGGCATTTCACCGAACACCTCTAGTGCATATGAAAAAACACAACTAGCACTCTTCACACCCTCTTGCTAGGCTCCAAAATGTGAAAGAATGGAAGAGTGGGTGTGTGTGGCTGGGTGGTTTATATAGCCCCTTTAACACCGGTTCGTGCCACGAACCGGTGTTAAAGGAGGGTTGTGCCATCGGTGGAAAGACCTTTAACACCGGTTCGTGGCACGAACCGGTGTTAAAGGGGGGGCTCCTTTAATGCCGCAGAGGCCACGCTGGTACGGCCCCCCCTTTAACACCGGTTCGTAGAAGAACCGGTGTTAAAGCCCATTTTCGGGATCAACAAAAGCCCGCGTTTCCACTAGTGCATAAGCTGCTTAAGAAGGACATACTCGGCAAGGTGAGGGCATATGTGTACGTGGTGGAGTTCCAAAAGAGAGGCCTTCCACATGCACACTTCTTGCTCATCATGGAGGGGCGATACAAGCTCACGTGCCCCGAGCAGTGTGACCGTCTTATCTCAGCCGAGCTCCCGAACAAGAAGAAGTACCCAGAATTGTACAAGATGGTTGTGAAGCATATGATGCATGGCCCATGTGGTGATTTGAACCGTGATTGCCCATGCACGAAGGGTCGGCCTGCTTGCAAGAATCACTATCCTCGACCTTACAATGAGGCTACCTTACAGGGCAAGGATTCCTACCCTCTATACAGAAGACGTAATGATGGTTGTAGAGTAATGGTTCGAAAGGAATGGCTAGATAATAGGTGGGTCATCCCATACAACCCTTACCTTCTACGTCACTTCAATTGTCACATCAATGTTGAGGCGTGCGGTAGCATAAAGGCCGTCAAGTACCTATTTAAGTACATATACAAGGGCCATGACCGAGCTTCTATTTCGATGAGCGAGTCTGACAAGGCAGATAGCAATGGAGACATAGATGAGATAAAACAATATAGAGACGCGAGGTGGGTGACGCCTCCGGAAGCCTTGTGGAGGATATACGGCTTTAAGTTAAGTGAGAACTCACACCGTGATGCATTTGCAACTCCATCTACCAAACATGCACATGGTTTCATTCAAACAAGGCCAAGATATCCAACAAGTAGTTAATCGTGAAGGTGTTGAGAAGTCAATGCTTACGTAGTACTTGAGGCAAAGCAGATTACATGAGGAGGCTCGTTCTATTTTGTATAGGGACTTCCCGAATGGTATACTTGGAAAAAGGCAAGAATAAATCTGGAAGATAAGGCCACTAAAACAGATGGTACACCTTCACGAATACAAATTGGAAGAATTGTCGGCTCATCCAATGAGGGGAACGCTATTACTTGCAGTCCTTCTAAACCTCACATGGGGCCACCTCCTACAATGACCTAAAGACAGTTAATGGCGAGATCCTACCAACATTTCGTCAAGCTGCAGAGAGAAGGGGGTTGATCGAAGGGGACAACACATTAGACGACTCCCTTACTGAATCTATATTGTATGAGATGCCATCATCTCTACGAAGACTCTTCACCACAATATTAGTATTCTGTGAGCCAAGCGATGTGCGTGGGCTCTGGGAGAAGCACTTCAACGCAATGTCGGAAGACTATCATCACAATGATCCACCGGATGTTGTAGTTCAAAAGGTTCTAATAGATATCAGGAATATGCTACAGTCAATGGGAAAGGATATAAAGTCGTTTCCTCTTCCTGATATTGATGAGGAATATGACAGTGCCACCGGTGTGGCAAGGGAGATCTTTGAGGAGTCCATCATCGAGCCCAATGAAGAGGACAAAAACCTGTCAGACAAACTTAATAGGGATCAGAGGGCCGCATATGATGAAATTATGTCTGCTGTTGATGGTGATGAGGGTGCTGTGTTCTTTGTGGATGGACCTGGGGGCACCGGAAAGACTTTTCTACTTGCAACGGTACGCGGGCAGAAAAAGATTGCTATAGCAACAGCTACATCCGGTGTTGCAGCTTCCGTAATGCCTGGAGGGAGAACAGCTCATTCACGGTTCAAGATACCACTGAGCATTGATGATGGTGGGTTATGCACCTTCACTAAACAAAGTGGTACTGCCAAGCTACTACAAGCTACTTCTCTAATTATTTGGGATGAGGCTTCCATGACAAAAAGACAGACAGTGAAGGCGCTGGACAATAGTATGCGAGATATATTGAGCCGACAATACCTACCGTTTACTGGCAGACCGCGTTTCGCTTCGTCGTTCGTCCGTCCCCCTCCTCCTCCACGAACACGAAAAAAAACTCAGCCAAACTGTCACACCTGCGCCCACGCCTTGTGAAACCAATGCCCACACCGGGAGTTTCCTCCTCTGTCTTCGCCTGCGCCCACGCCTCACGAAACCAGCGCCCCAAAAAATTCTCCACAGCCTCCCTCACCTTCCTCCTGATTTCTCCAGTTTAATGGCGGGTGCGCGGATCTGAATACTCAAGAATGGGTGACGCATCCACCAACGGCGCACGTACCCATGCTGCTCCTCAAGGTCGTCAAGGGCGCAATTTCACATGAGGAAAAGGGGTTGCTGCTTCTCCTACGACGGAGAGGAGGACGTGATGGGTCTGGTATGGGTGTCAGCTCCGCAGTGGGAGGAGCCAGTGCGTGTACCCTTCGACGACCTCCCCCATCTCTGGCCGGGTCTCCTTGCATTCTCCACGGCGCCCGTCCCCGCGGAAACATCAGATGCAGACGACCTCCATCTCCTCGGGAGGACAACGCCGCTTGGAAGACCGGGGTACGTACTGCATCCATGTCCTGTACAATGGCGTTGCCGATCCGACAGCCCGATCTGTCAGGCCGACACATTGGACCTACTGCCGCTGCCGCATCGCCTTGCGCCAAGTTAGGTATTTCAATTTTTCATTTGATGTCCAATTTCAGCCCTCCTGTTGCTCCTTTCAAACTGATCTTTCCGAACATCGTCTTCTTCCTGGAGGATAACGATGGCTTAGACAATGTTTGTTTGACTTTCCTCTTTTGAGTAGTCGTCTACATGATTTCGCAGAGCCAACAGAAGACTTTCTCAACTGTCTCTATGATTTATTTCACCAGTCTACTATTGTCGAGTATCAATTCCCAAGCTAGCTTTGAAGATTTTCTCTAGGCCCGGAGTTCTGCATTTAAACAAGCGAGCTACTCTACTATTTAGTGTTTTATAAATCATATTTCTGACTGAACTGAAATAAAATGGCTCAAAACAACGGTATAACTGCAGAATACCAAGTGCAATGTTCCACTACTATATGTCATGCAATCAATATAGCCAGATGAAGTTGATGTGAATGTTAAACTTTCAAGTTCTAACCTGTATATTCCACTACATAGGCAAACATGCCGTCTTGTAGTACTGTTTGTCCTCAAAAAGTCAAAGACACAAACACCAGGTTTATACAAGTGAGGACCTGAATGGAAGCATTTTGTTGGTTTATTCAGGGGAGAATTGCAAACTAACATCATTGTTGAAACAAGCTATGCCATGGTAGCTCACTGCTTATAATTATGACTACCGGCTATGTTTGTACTTCCACTTTTGATATATGCACAAAATTTCTTACAATCACCTGCAAAATAAATGTAGGAATTTCCAAGAATTTTCTATGTGTAACTTATTCGGTAGGTCATCTGAAAATTAAGTATTATTGTTGTATTAAATCATCTTCTGACATGTGAATCAATTAAATGTGACAGATGATGTTCTTGTAGGTAAAGGAAATTATCAATTGACGAGTCAACCTTCGCTTAGTTGTGCTTGAGCAGCTGCAGAAAATTCAATTTTAAAGTTTCCGCAATTTTTGAAAGGTACACACATTCTCATACTAAGTGAAGATGATACAATTTTGAGATGAGCATTTATTTGTTCATGTTGATCTATTACTCTCAACTCTTTTATTTCTTTTCCGTATTTGGAGTTTCTGGATCAAAGGATCATGGGTAGCAAGATTCCCTGTTTGCTCAGTGGAGGTAATGGTGGGTATGTACACAAGTTGGGATGTAATTTGTTTTTTGTATTCATACCCGATGATTTGAAGGATTTGCGGATGACGATGACGAGTCCAACTAAGTACAACATTTGCTTTCCCTAGAGTGTAGTTGATTGTTAAATCATAATCCTTGATTAATTCCAACCAACATTTCTGTCTCATATTCAATTCCTTTTGAGTGAAGAAGTATTTGAGACTTTTATGGTCAGTGTATAACTCACATCTGGCTCCATAAAGAAAATTCCTCCATCCTTTCAGCACAAAAACTACTGCTGCTAACTCTAAATCATGAGTTGGATAGTTGACTTCATGTGGTTTCAGTTGTCTTGAACCATAAGCAATCACTTTCATATCTTGCATTAGTACACAACCCAAACCTTCTTTAGACGCATCACAGTATACGGTGAAGTTCTTCCCTGTTTTAGGAACTACTAAGATTGGAGCTGTGGTTAATCTAGTCTTTAACTCTTGAAAACTTGCTTCACATTTCTCATCCCACTTGAATGGTGTATTCTTGCTTAATAATTTGGTCATTGGTCCGGCTATTTTGGAGAAACCTTTAATGAATCTCCGATAATAACCAGCCATTCCTAAGAAACCTCGAATTTGCTTCACATTGGTCGGCAACCACTCTAGTAATCGATTGAACTTTAGATGGATTCACAACAATTCCATCCTTACTGATCACATGACCGAGGAATTCTGCCTCATCTAGCCAAAATTCACACTTACTGAACTTAGCATAAAGTTTGTGTTCTCTTAAAGTCTGCAATGCTATTCTCAAATGATCAGCATGCTCTTCCTTATCCTTGGAATATATCAGAATATCATCAATAAAGACTATGACGAACTTGTCCAAATATGGCATGAAGATCTTGTTCATTAGATTCATGAATATTGCCGGTGCATTGGTTAAACCAAATGGTACTACCAGATACTCATGGTGTCCATATCTTGAGACAAATGCTGTCTTTGGAACATCTTCCGGTTTGATTTTTATTTGATGGTATCTAGATCTTAAATCGATCTTTGAAAATACTCCAGCTCCTTTTACTTGATCAAACAAATCTTGGATTCTTGGTAAAGGATACTTATTCTTGATAGTCACGTTGTTTAGGTTTATAAAATCACCACACATCCGTCTTCCACCATCTCTCTTATCCACAAAGATTACTGGTGTTCCCCAAGGAGATACACTTTCCTGAATAAATCCTTCTCTGGCTAACTCATCAATTTGCTCCTTGAGTTCTTTCAACTCTTTGGGTCCCATTTTATATGGTGCTTGAGCTATTGGTGCTGTACCAGGAATTAGGTCAATAGTAAAATCTATCTCCCGGTCTGGTGGCATTCCTAGTAGCTCTGCTGGAAAAACATCTTGAAATTCATTTACTATAGGAATCTCTTCCAATTTGACCTCTTTCATTGACTTCAACTGCAGATCCACCATGATATGACTGTGCTTATCTGCTTGGTAAACTATCCTTGCTCCACTTGGAGTTTTGATTGAGACAATTTTCTCCTCACAACTAATCTAGCATGGCTGCTACCATCATGATGGTGGTGGACGGGAGTTCTCTGCCATTCCTTTGTAGCAGTACGCCTCCATGATGGTAGCAGACATGCCTCCGTGTCTTGCTAGCAGCCTCCATAAAGGTAGCAGCCATGCCTCCGTGTCTTGCTAGCAGGGAACCTCGATGATCATAGTAGCCCCGTCGTGCCTTGCTAGCAGCCGTGCCGTGCCTTGTAGCATCGAGGCTTGCAGGTGGTACCATCGATGTTGTCCACGAGCTCCTACTGAGAGAAGCCACGGCGACGCTCCTTGCAGCAGCGACGGAGGGAGGAGGCCCATGGTGGCGCACCTTGCAGCAGTAGCAGAGGGACGGCCATGGCGGCACGCCCTGCAGTGGCGGGAGGGAGACCATGGAGGAGCGCAGCGGAGGGAGGCCCATGGCGGCGCCTTGCAGCAGCGGCGGCGCGAAGCAAGCAGCAGGGCACGGTGGCGGGAAATGCAGGCGGCGGCGATGCGGCGCTAGAACAAGGCGAGGAAGACGGTACCGTGAGAGAGAGTCGGGAGAAGATAACGATGCGGTGCCAGGCCCACCCACGAAGCCACGATGCGCACCCGGTGGATCGATGCCCGGTATCCCTAGGGGAAGCCAATCATTTTCCTTTGACTAGTAAAATGCCCGTGCGTTGCCACGGGAACAAAGATACATGTAAATAATCCAAAATATATTAATATACATTAGGTTTATTTATATTTAGATGCTACAAACCGAATATTTTAATGTATATAGTCAATGATAGGAGAACCAAACACATTGTTCAGCGATACAGACCCAACAGAGAGTAGCCTAAATGCTTCTCAAGTTTCAATGAGATGACTTCCATAAAAGGTCCAATGATAGCAAACATGTGAACATCAACTTTAGCAGCAAGATTATTCCCTTTTCTCCTCTTAAAATAGCCAACACATACTACAGACGATACAATTCTAAGTTATGTGTCATCTTGTAGAATGGATATGCCAGATACTTCATATTGCAATTAGACATGTTATGTTTCAAATATCTCAAACTGAAATGAATATAATGATCTGAGCAAGAGAATATATAGGCAACACGGATTTGATGTAGTCATAGTAACAATATTATGTCCAACAACACCAATACAGATAGTGACATGGGAATACCAGTCAACAGAATCTAGAAAAGTTAAGGAATCACCCTCGTGGTGAGCATATGATGTAGGCAAACAATGTTTTACACCTTTGCTATTTGCACAATTAAACCATCAGATATTAAACCATACGCCAAAGTATAAGTAATATCTTATGTTTGTTGGAGAAGAAGAACTCATATAATACTTTCCTGCATAAATGACAAATGTGATTTGTGTTAGTACAGGTTCAAGAAAGAACTATAGCTAGTATGTTAGTACATATTCAAGTATATACAGATTCGTAGGGCAACCATATTCGTGTTAGAACAAATTCCTGATAGTATAGATTCATGGCAAACTATAGTCTTTAGTATTTATTCGTGTTAGTACAAATTCACGTATTTAATTCAAGCAGCGAACACAAGAACATTATGTATTTACATAATTGGCATGTGGATCTGTGGCTATATTATAATCGGTGCCATGTACTTGAGTCATTTATAGAGCTACAGGACCTAGCACATGATAACCACAATAGTGCAGTTGATATGCACAAAATAAATTATATGTAAAAGAAAGGTAAAAGTATGATTATTGAAAATGTAAGTGCCAAATATCTCACCTATGATGTAAGGACCTCTCTATAGACGATGTTCTTCGTGTATGTACCAACACGGAAATCGGAGCCCTTGTTCTTGTTGTAATTTGAACTATTCTTGTTGCTATCATTTGGGTTCTTGTTCTTGTTACCATGATCCGGGATGACAAGAATCTTGACATTCTTTCTGGCGGTGGATATAGATAGTGCTACATACAACTGTCCGTGCGAGAACACTAGCTCGGGCAAGTAGATACCAGCATTTGGGATAGTCTGCCCCTGTGCCTTGTTGACTGTCATGGTGAAGCTAAGCCTGATAGGAAATTGCTTCCTCTTGAACTGAAAAGGGAACATTTCATCATCAGAGGGGCAAAGCGGGATCCTTGGCAAGAAGGTCCTCTTTCCATCATGTTGGCCCAACACAATTTCTGCATCGATGACATTCATTTGGAATCCTCGAACCACCAGCCTCGTGCCATTGCAGAGTCCGTTTGCAGGGTCAATGTTTCTGAGCAATATGATAGGGCAGTTGATCTTCAGCTTCAACAAATGTGGGGGTAGCCCATTAGGGGTCAACGTGTTAAGGAAATCAGGTGGGTAGTAGTTATGAGGGTCATCCACTGCAGAATCAAAGCTACGATACACCATCTCATCTCCCTGGAATCGATTGATCATCTTCAAATTAATCCTATCCACGCAATCATTTCATGTCGACAAAATTGCTCTAGAGGTGATGTAGTTTGGGTCTGTCATATTAGCACCAAGTCTGGGAAACACGTTGTCTATTAGTGTATCAAGGTCAGTGCCCTTCTTCCCAGTACATGGCACACATATCTCGTCTGGAAGGCGGACGTCGCCATCACCATTGGTATCCTCCTTACCATCACCGATACGCAATAGGTAGTCCGCAAACCATGGGTCACTATGTGCCCTCATATTGCGTTCCAGCTTTAGGTGGCGCATGCAATCCCAAAGGTAAGACCTACGCAGCGATGAATCAATTATCTGAGCCCTCGACCCCTTACGAACAACTGGGAGGATGTGGTATCCCGCAAAACCACTACTAGAAAATCGCGTTGTTTTGTGCATTGCATCGTCATCATCATGCATTGTTTGTCTGAACTATTTCGAAAAACCTAGTTTTGCTTTGTACAAATACCCCTCTTTATTTCAAAGGCAAAACCCCGAGCGCATCAGATATTTTATTTCCCTGAAAACTAATTCCAAAGTGGCCTTGTTTTAAAATAAACAACACCAAAACAAACACACATTCTAAATCAGCCCCCTCTAAATCCTAGTCCCACCAAATCCTATCCTACCCACCTCTCACAGCCCGCCACCTCACCCCTCCCCAATTTTCCTACCCACCCTGCCACCTCACCAATCCACCACTTTTCCCCTCTTTTCTCTCACCCCAGTCCCACCTACCCTCTCTCTCTCTCCCCCACCAACACCTGGACCCCACCCCACAGTCCCCACTCCCTTCCAAACCGACCCCCACACTCCCACCTCTCCCTGCCTGTGGGTCCCGTTCCCCCCTTGGCCCCACCTGTCGGTCCCCCCCACCTACCGCGCGCCCCACGCGCCTCCTCCCCACCCTCCGCCTCAGCCGCCCCACCCTCTCAGCCCCACTCCCTCCTGGCCCACGCCCTGCCCCACCCAAGCCCCACCTGCCCTGTTCCTCTTCCCCACCGACGTCCTCTCCTCCTCAGCCCGATCCCGCCTCTGCTCCTTCCACCTCTGCCTGACGCCTCGTGCCGCGACGCCTCCCACAAGGCCGCCAGCCTTCCTCCTCCGCTCGCCTCTACTGACCATGGCCGCCACGCCACCCTCTCTCCGCTCTTCCTCCTTCCCGGCCGCATGAGCTGCCGCCACTGCCCTCCGCGCTCCCTCCTCTCCTCCCAGCCGCCTCCTCCTGCAGCCTCGCCCGACGGCCCGCCTCACGGCCGCCCGCTGCCTCCGGCTTTTCCCCCTCCGTCCGCCTCCTTCCCCGCCGGCCGCCTCCCCTCCTCTCCTGGCCTCGTCGCCGTTCTCCTCCCCGCCTGCAGGTGCCGCCTCGCCGAGCTCCTCGTCGGGCCCAACCACAACCTCCGCCTCACCGCCTTCCCCTCGCCACCGGAGCTCCCCGCCGGCCGCCGTGACCTCCGCCCCGGCGCCACCCTCTCTGCCTCCTGCGCGGCGTCCTCCGGCCGCCTCCGACGATCTCGCCAGCGCCTTCCCGGCGCGCCCCTCGCCGGCCGGCCTCTTCCCTGCTGCCGCCTTCCCGTCTTCCTCTGCCTCGGCCCCGCGAGTCTGCCGGGCCCCTCCCTCTCCTCCGCCTCGAGTCCCCGGTTGCCGCCGATCGTGGGTCCCACTTTTGACCTCGCCCATGCCTCCATCCCGCGCGGGCCTCCTCCAAGCTCGCCCCAGGCCCCCTGGCGCGTGGCTGTTGCTGCTGTGCTCCTGCTAGATGGTTACACTATTGTGTGACCTGCAAAGCATCTGTGTGCTCGCAAGGCGACAAGGTTCGACAAGATCTCCAAGACAAGGATGCGTGGCTTGGCCGCCGAGGGTGCATGCTTGAGCTGTAAAGGGCCATGCGACAAGATCGACAACGGAAGCACAAGGTGACCATTGACCGGATTAGCCAAGATCTTCACGGAACCTAGGCGTCGAGATTGGGGTGCGCCTACGGATTCGATGACCGAAGGAATTCTACACGACGCCAAGTACCCACGTGCAGGATCCGAAGGCCTCCTTCCTGGATCCCGAAGACCGAAACCGTGGAACCGACAAGATCGACCACACCGACGCCATGATCTCCCTCACGGAATTTGGAGACCGTTCCGATTCCTCGAACCCCTCCGAGCCGCCAAGATCGCCATGAAACGACAAGTGCTTCACCCCGGACACCGAGACCCTGGACGACAAGTTCTCCGTCTTGTATCCGCTCCCGCCGAGGCCGTCGAACCCTGAACCCTGAGACCGACCCCGAACCCCGGAACCCCAAGTTCGTCGAGACCCCCTAATGTGTGAACACCTTTCCGAAACCCTATTTTATAATATAATACAAATTGTTGCATAATAATTGTTCTTGCATGCATATTATCATGTGGTTTGGGGCCCATATGCGGGCAAATCTAGTCTCATATTGGCCTCATTTAAATTTGTGTAGCGAACCGGTAACTTATTTTGCCATGTTCAAACAACATATAAATTGCGGGGTATCGAAATAACATGAACCATTTAATTATCTGTCGGGACCCCGGTCCCGCTTAATTTGACCTAATTGCATTGCACCTTGGCCATGTCATGCATCATACATGCATCATGCCGATCTTCTGCCGTTGTATTATATATTGCAACCGGTGTTCCTTCTAGTGTTTTGCTTCTTCGCGGATTGGGCCGTTGAGTTGATGCGAGTGTCGACCCGATCTTCGGTTGAACCTTCGACAATGTTTTCAGGCGAGCATCTCCCCCCTTTCTACCTAACTTACTTTACAGTATTTATTCCCTCCTGTTGATCTATTGCTATTTGTGTTGCGTTGCTCTAGTTTTCGTACCCGTGATATCCTTTGCAGCCGTATATTGCCTTGGACACCTCCTATTACCTGTTGTTTGGTAGATAGTTGGACTTGCGTGTCGTAGTCGCTTGCTCAAGTGCTGTTGCGTGTCGTCAAGTGCCACAGTTGTTGGTGTATTGCCGCATGTTTGACGTTGGAGATGATCATGGCTTTACTTATCGTTCACTTTAATTACTGTTCAACAACTAAAATTGAAGTAAGTAAGCAGAGGCATCGGTGGGTGATAGATAATATTTGGTTTCCGACCGCCCACTTGTGTCCCGTAGGACCCCGAGTACTTGATACCTGTTCCTTGATTTATCGCGCTATCCACATCCGGGAGGATTATGGGACCCCGAGCGAGCTTGATTCGTCTTATTTCTTGGGGCCACAAACTAGTTTGAGGTTTTATTTACTATCCTGTACTTATGCCATGCTACTCATATTTATGATTGTGCGAGGAGCACACTTTGTCTGTTAGGATCGGGACACGATTCGCGGTGTCGACAAGCCCAGTTTTGGGTTCCCATCGTTCACAACCGTCCACCCAAACCTCGGGTCCGTCTCGAGTCAACTAACCGTTATGGTGTACTCCAAGGGTGGCCCCAAATATTTCTGAATCCTGTGATTGCTTTGTCGTGAAGGCCTCGTTGGGTTTTGATTTGGTTTTTGAGTTTGATCGAGTGTGTGTTGCTATTGGTGCACCCGGCCGGGTAAAACTTTCTGGCCGTGTCCATGTTATGGACGACTTGGAGCACAGTATCTCGATCATAGACAACTATAACTAAAGTAGTGCTATAAATTTGACTTTATAATGACTAGTAATCAGCTTCACTATAATGGAATGGCTAAATAAACTGCCCACAATTGCTTGTTTGGGTGTCACTTGCGACCATTGTATCTGACTAGTAAGTATTGCAACTACAACGGAATGGCTAAATAAAAGTACCAACAACTGCTGGGTTTTGGGTTATCTCATGCTAATTGTATCTGATTAGTAAGTGTTACTACTATAACAGAATGGTTAATTAAAGGTGCCCACTGCTTACTTTATTAGGATGATTATCTACACCGGACTAGTAATTGCTGCACCGATAACTGAATAAATAAAACTGCCAACTGTGTGAGTTCCTCGGTTGACTTCCTCGTTTGGTCTCGAGGGGGAAACACCAGGATGGGTTTGTCTGGTGGTAGTATCAGGTTGGTTCTGAATAGGTCTTTCTTACCCCTCTCTGATAGCCGCTAGTTGTATCGAGTCTCTATAGGTTGTTTAGTGCATGCTGCCGCTGCCGCTTCAGTCCACCATACCTATGTAGGCGAGGACCGCCGAATTCTAGTCTCGCTGTCTTGGCCTCGATCGACGCTCCGCTTTTCCTTTGCCCTTTGTCGGCACCCCTTTTGTTTAAGCAGGTTTTGAGATCGACGCCGTTAGCAGGGTTACCCTTCCGGCTTGGCCTGGGCAGGGTTATGGACGCCATTGGTTATTCTTCAGGGCTCTTAGCCCCATTTGCATCTTGTCCGTAGCTGGACGCTCCCTCGTTTTCAAGGTGATTTGGATCTTTGTATACTATATCTGTAATCTTGACTCATGGAGTCATGTTGTAAATATATCTGTTCTGTGGGTCCCATCGAGGACTGTTGTGTAATGTTATTACTTCGTTTTCCACCCGCACGAAAGTGCCTGGTGGGCACCTTTGAATCGTTTCTATGAGGGTTTGGCGGGAATCGCTAAAACTTGCATAGGGCCGATTCTGAGGGTGTTACAGAGGACCTGCCTAAAATCACCACCAAACACAATCGTCTTTCCACCAAACGGTAGGTCTTGTCGGCTCAATATATCTCGCATACTATTGTCCAACGCCTCCACTGCCTGTCTTTTTGTCATGGAAGCCTCATCCCAAATAATTAGAGAAGCAGCTTGTAGTAGCTTGGCAGTACCACTTTGTTTAGTGAAGGTGCATAACCCACCATCATCAATGCTCAGTGGTATCTTGAACCGTGAATGAGCTGTTCTCCCTCCAGGCATTATGGAAGCTGCAACACCGGATGTAGCTGTTGTTATAGCAATCTTTTTCTGCCCGCGTACCATTGCAAGTAGTTCTTTGTACAAAAAAGTCTTTCCGGTTCCCCCAGGTCCATCCACAAAGAACACAACACCCTCATCGCCATCAACAGCAGACATAATTTCATCATATGCGGCCCTCTGATCCCTATTAAGTTTGTCTGACAGGTTTTTGTCCTCTTCATTGGGCTCGATGATGGACTCCTCAAAGATCTCCCTTGCCACACCGGTGGCACTGTCATATTCCTCATCAATATCAGGAAGAGGAAACGACTTTATATCCTTTCCCATTGACTGTAGCATATTCCTGATATCTATTAGAACCTTTTGAACTACAACATCCGGTGGATCATTGCGATGATAGTCTTCCGACATTGCGTTGAAGTGCTTCTCCCAGAGCCCACGCACATCGCTTGGCTCACAGAATACTAATATTGTGGCGAAGAGTCTTCGTAGAGATGATGGCATCTCATACAATGTAGATTCAGTAAGGGAGTCATCTAATGTGTTGTCCCCTTCGATCAACCCCCTTCTCTCTGCAGCTTGACGAAATGTTGGTAGGATCTCGCCATTAACTGTCTTTAGGTCATTGTAGGAGGTGGCCCCAGTGACAGGGTTTAGAAGGACTCGCAAGTAATAGCGTTCCCCCTCCGCTGGATGAGCCGACACAATTCTTCCAATTTGTATTCGTGAAGGTGTACCATCTGTTTTTAGTGGCCTTATCTTCCAGTATTTATTCTTGCCTTTTTTCCAAGTATACCATTCGGGGAAGTCCCTATACAAAATAGAACGAGCCTCCTCATGTAATCTGTTTGCCTCGAAGTACTCTGTAAGCATTGACTTCTCAACACCTTCACGATTAACTACTTGTTGGATATCTTGGCCTTGTTTGAATGAAACCATGTGCATGTTTGGTAGATGGAGTTGCAGCTGCATCACAGGTGGCGAGTTCTCACTTAACTTAAAGCCGTATATCCTCCACAAGGCTTTCGGAGGCGTCACCCACCTCGCGTCTCTATATTGTTTTATCTCATCTATGTCTCCATTGCTATCTGCCTTGTCAGACTCGCTCATCGAAATAGAAGCTCGGTCATGGCCCTTGTATATGTACTTAAATAGGTACTTAACGGCCTTTATGCTACCGCACGCCTCAACATTGATGTGACAATTGAAGTGACGTAGAAGGTAAGGGTTGTATGGGACGACCCACCTATTATCTAGCCATTCCTTTCGAACCATTACTCTACAACCATCATTACGTCTTCTGTATAGAGGGTAGGAATCCTTGCCCTGTAAGGTAGCCTCATTGTAAGGTCGAGGATAGTGATTCTTGCAAGCAGGCCGACCCTTAGTGCATGGGCAATCACGGTTCAAATCACCACATGGGCCATGCATCATATGCTTCACAACCATCTTGTACAATTCTGGGTACTTCTTCTTGTTCGGGAGCTCGGCTGAGATAAGACGGTCATACTGCTCGGGGCACGTGAGCTTGTATCGCCCCTCCATGATGAGCAAGAAGTGTGCATGTGGAAGGCCTCTCTTTTGGAACTCCACCACGTACACATATGCCCTCACCTTGCCGAGTATGTCCTTCTTAAGCAGCTTATGCTTGAGTTCATGCAGCTTTGCCATAAAAACACGCACAACAAGGTCCGGGCGATCCTGAGGTGTCTGTCCCGGGTAGAGCTCGCGCTTGATCTCTTCCCAGTTGGGGTTGCATGTCATTGTAAGGAAGATGTTTGGTTTTCCATACTTCCGCACCAAGGCCATAGCATCCATGTAGCGACGCCTCTTGTCTCGTGGACCACCGATAAATGAAGTAGACAACACTGTACACTTTCCAATAGCATCTGCCCTACCCTCACCGGCATGCAAGCTGTCCACTAAGCCTTGGTACAGGTCCGCCCTTATCGTATCTTGGTGGTTCCATATATAGTCCAATCGGGAGTTCTCGATCTTGATATATGTGTCGACTGCAAACTGCTGAAAAAGGCGCTTGCCATAGAGGACCGGGTTAAATATCCCAGGACGCATCTAGAATTTGTAGCAATAATAGTCCCGCATGTATTAACACATAGTCTACCTCCGGAACCTAAACATGGAAGTTAAAATGATTTCTATCAAAAATAGGAGATCCTATTGCATAGCATGGACTGCATATGAAACAACTAATTTGAACACTAACCTGCATCACCATCATTGTCATCATTATCATCATCATCATCATTATCATCGGGAGGGTACTGGGAGGACTCATCATTGTTACGACGAGCTAAACAAGCTGCACGAGCTGACATCACAGTTTCATAGGCCACTTTTTCCTTAGGGATATCAGTATGCCACCCAAGTTCGCCTTTAGGGAAGAATAGAGGATAGGATAATGCATCATAGCATCCATGATAGGACTTGATACCCAACATATCCCTATTCTTCCCTTGAAGGATGACGCTATTCTCGAAATATCTTCGACGTTCGCTCCCCTCCACCCACACAGTGGCTACTTCTGAAGTGGAAGGTGCATTGTATGTTCTTTGATCCATCCTTTGGTCAAGGTTTAGTGTGATATGATAGTCATCAACATCCTCAACCTGCCCCATACTCCGGAGGTGTTCAGAGTATGGGTTGTCACGAAGTATGTTGACCAGGTGTGTGATTATTTCTCTGTCTTTCGCGAACTGCTCTTTGCGACGGCTACGATACCTATGCTCTAAACTTGGGTCATCATCAAAGAAGTAAAGCTCCAGGTGACTGTGCTCCAAACCATCTTGTCTGCCAAAGGAACGTAAGTTGTGGTACATTTGTCCATGTGCATGAAAAGTGTAAATAGGATGCTTTGATGTGTTAGTGGTATTCTCATCCAGGTGACAATATAGTGAGGTGAACGAGAAATGCCCATTGAAAAACCTTATGTTGTCACGAAAATGCCTAGCATCAGGGTCCTCACTCGTCCAAAGCCTCACGAGCTCGGGTGGTGTATCCGGTTTGGATAGTTTGATCTTCCCATTACGACAACAGAACCCTTGGGACTCATGCTCGAACCTCTTTGCACCACAAAGTTTGCAGTCCTCAATGGGCTTTAGCATGTGCGTCTCAGTTGGGATTGTGCTGTACACCATGTCGTGTGGATCTGGGGCGCTTGAAATTGAAGAAGAGTCATCATCAACCTCATATGTTTCAAGATCCTCATCGAACCCCTCTTCTGAAATGGTAGTTAACTACATGAGTCCAAAAATATGCACAATATATATATATATACATATACACACAAAAGAGGTTGGTAGAGGAGCTGCAGGAACTTGAAAGTATTGAGGAATTGATTTTGCTTACTGCTGAGCAACTTCAAAGAAAAGCAGTTGTTCAGAAAGAGTTGTTGGAGGTGTATGAAAATGAGGAGAGATTTTGGCAGCAAAGTTCGAGGGACAATTGGTTGCTTAGGGGTGACAATAATACTGAATATTTTCATAGGATTGCTAATGGGGTGAGGAGAAAGAAAATGATTTTTTCAATGAAAGATGGGGAGAATGAGATTCAGGGGACCTGTGATCTCCTGAAGCATGCTACTAGTTATTATAAATCCTTGTTTGGGCCTGCTGGTGGGTTTTCTATTAGGCTTGCAGATGATAATTGGCAGGACTAGGAGAAACTTAATGATGAATATAGGGAGAAAATGGGAGTGCCCTTTACTGAGAAAGAGGTTAAGGAGGTCATTGATCAGATGGAGAAAAATAAGGCTGCTGGTCCTGATGGTATTCCTATCGAATTCTATCAACATTGTTGGGTATTTATTAAAACAGATGTTATGGCTGTGTTTGATGATTTCTTTGCTCATAAGATTGATTTGAGAAGCATTAACTATGGGGTGATTACTCTGCTGCCAAAGGGTGATGATGCTGATAGGATTCAGAAGTATAGGCCTATTTGTCTGCTCCAGGTGTTGTTTAAGATTTTTACCAAGACTCGGCGATTAGAATCGAGCCTGTGATGGGAAACTAATTGATACTTGTCGATCGCTTTTATTAAGGGAGGTTTATTGCAGATGGTGTGACTTTATTGCATGAGATTCGAAAGAATCGAAAATTCGGAAGAGGGTGGTTTTGAAAATTGACTTTGAGAAAGCTTATGACAAGGTCAATCGACTTTCTGTTCTATTGTTGTAAGCGTAAAGGTTTTAGTGATGATTGGATGATTTGGTTAAAAAGTCTTTGTGACTCGTGGTACTCTCGGTGTTAAGGTCAATGGGGAACCGGTCCTTACTTTGGCGTTTTAAGGGGTTAGGCAAGGGGATCCCTTCTCTCCTTTTTTGTTCAATTTGGCAGGGGAATGTTTGGCTAAGATGGTGTCTAATGCTCAGGCTGGTGGGTTGTTTACAGGTTTGGTTGGTAATTTGTTTGATAAAGGAATTGCCATTTTGCAATATGCTGATAATACCATTCTGTTTATTAAGGAAGATCCTGAGGGGGCTAGAAACTTAAAATTGCTGTTATATTTGTTTGAATCCATGTCTGGTCCCAAGATTAACTTTGAGAAGAGTGAGGTGATGATGGTGTTAGAGGATGAGGAGAAATTGTCCAATTATGCTGAGATGTTTAACTGTCAGAAGGGTAGCTGGCCTATTAAGTATTTGGGTTTGCCGGTTTGTATCAGGAGATGTTCAGTGGCTGAAATGGGCTTTATTGGTGATATGTTGAAGAAAAAATTAGATGGTTGGATGGGGGGAGCTCTGTCCTTGGGAGGGAGACATGTTAAAATCACTGCTTGTGTATCTAGTGTGGCTGTTTACCCTATGCCTATGTTTTTACTACATAGGTCAAATGTGGAAGAAATTGAGAAACAGACTAGAGCCTTCTTTTGGTATGGGAAAGTGGGCAATAAGAAATATCATATGGTTAAATGGAAGTATGTGTGTAGGCCCAGGAAAAAAGGTGGACTGGGGATTAAAAATATTAGGCTCTTTAACATTTGTTTGCTATGTAAGTGGTGGTGGCGCCTCGAAGCTGAGGAAGGTCCCTGGCAAGCTTTTGTGAGGAAAAAATATTTGAAAAAAGGTGGGATTAGTAATGTGAAACACAGGCAGAGTGATTCTCCATGTTGGCAGGATTTGATCAAAATTAGGGGCTTCTATTTGGCTGGTAGGAGAATGAAGATTGGTAATGGGGAATTGGTGATTTACGGCATGATGCTTGGTGTTTGGACTCACCGAAAGATAGGTTTCGATTTATTTGATATTTGTCGAACCAAAGAATCACAAAGGCGTACATGGCAAAGAAAAGATGGAGTCTCTCTTTAGGAGATGGTTGGATCTTGATGGGTTGAATCATCGGAGCGTTGAGGGAATTGTTGTCTAGGGTGTGTCAATCAGAAAAGACAGGCCGTGTGGATGTGGAGTAACCGCAAGTTCTCTCGTTAAGTCAATGTATACGCATCTCATCGAATGTGGGATTGATAGAAGTTTTAAACATCTGTGGAAGGCAAAATCCTTTAAAAATTAAGATTTGGTTGTGGCTTATCGGCATAATGCTATTCTCACCAAAGACAATATGAGAAGAAAGAATTGGGTTGGAGATTTTACTTGTCGGTTTTGTAGGAAGGATGAGAGCATTGGGCACTTGTTCTTTTCGTGTGGCTGCTAAATATGTTTGGGGGTGGTTGCAGAGCTGTTGGTGTCGCAAATAGACCTGGTTCTTTTTCCCGATTTTTGGTGGGCTTCTCGGTATGTGGGGTTAGTAGGAATGTGCAGATTACGGTGGTGGCGGCTATATGCTGGGCTATGTGGAAACTTAGGAATAGAGCTTGCTTTGAAAAAAAGCTCATTAACTCACCTGTTGATTTGGTCATATATGCTTGTGTGTTCATTCGTTATTGGGCAGGTTTGCATGGGGAGGACGACTGGCGGCTTGCAAGTCGGAGCAGATGCTCTTCAATGTAATGCGCTGATGCGGCGGTTATGGATGTGGCCCCTGTTCCTTTCCTAGGACTGCCTGAAATTCCTGGAGATCGTGGTCGTGAAGCTCCGGAACTGGAAAGGGGGAGGGAGAAGAGAAGGAAAACTGGAAGATAAAAACAAAGGGGGGACTGGCAAACATGATGTTGGTGTTGCTTTCAGCTCTTTTTTATGTTCTGTTTTGGACGGTTTCCCACTAGCCTGCGGGCGGTGTTCTTGCGTCTCCATCTTCCTTCCTTTTTTCTGTCTATTTTGGTTAGTGTGTAAGTTGAACTTCTGTTTTCCCTTTTTGACCCCCTAGGCGGGTCAGTACTATGACGATATGTGTGGTTGTTGTTCCGTTGTCTGATGATAATGGAACCCGATCCCTCTTCTTGGGGGATTGTATGAAAAAAAAAAGATGATCTGGAACATAAGGAAATTACCTTGTCCAGCGAACACATAACCTTCCTCATCTTCAGAGTCTTCTTCTAGTATGACGCCCTCGTCCTCACCTATCATAGAGTAATTATCTATGATCACGTATTTCAAATAGTCGGTGAAATCAATATGGCAAAAAAATACCATTAGGATTAGCCGGTGAGCTTGTTTGATGCATTTGAACAACCTCAGGCGTTGGAGATGTACTCTCTATGAATACAACATAAAATTATGGTCATTACAATTTAACGACATATATTAGAGAAATAGAACAATGAAGAAATGAACATTACCATTGTTAATGATGACTGATTGTGTTGGCCGGTCGGAGCCATTGATTTCTTCCAGGGTCATCGATGGGTTCTCATCTGTTGCAACACTCGCATGCTTCTTACTATTTACATAGAATGCTTCATTTCGGAGGCCTAGCAACACATGCCTTTCTCCAGGTGTTACATGTTTTCTGTGTGACTTATTTCTAAGATCCATGTTAGGGGTCTCCTCAACTGACATTTGCTCCGAAGAAGATTGGGCATAAACAGGGGTTCCATTAAACTCGGGAATATACCAATCACATGTGGGTATGAAGCCATGAGGACCATATGCATCCACATTAGTACGAACAACCTCGGGGGTCCAACATGGGTTCTCCATGGCTATGGAATCTTGGCTCAAACCGTTGCCGTTGTGCCGCAGCTCACGGAGGGCCTTCTTTGAACGCTTTTGTTTAGGAGTCATATCAGCATAATGGAGCCTATCCCTTGCCCGCTTAGCCTCAATTTTCTCTGATGAAATTACATGATAATTCTAAGAAGTAAGAGTCCATGTTGGTGTGAGACATCCTAAAAATACTTTACATGTATTGAAATATCAACACATGGGACTAATTGTGTAATTCTTACCCGCCAATGATTTAATTTGTTGATAAGCTCCTTGTTTTCTTGCTAGTAGTTCATTTTTCTTGTCAGTACTCATTTGTGAATAGCGTTTTTTTCTTGCTGCCTCTTCTGCTCATGCGATCTACGGGTTGTGGTTGAACGAGTAATGATTTGGGTTCATCATTACTACAATTGGTCATGTCAACTATATCTACATAGCACAAAAATCTAACATTAATATCCTTGCTAGGTATGAATTAATAACACAATTACTTTCATTTATATTTTACCAAGCAACTTTACATAGTTAGCTAATGTGCTATTGATTATATGCGTCATTGCATTCATATTAACCAATAATCAGTGGGCATCATACCAGTTGGGATGACTTCTTGCCGTTGAAATAGTATAGAATTTGGCTGCCTCTGGTAGTTGTCATTCCTGCTTAGCCATTCGCTATCTTCAACAAGAACCTCATTCTCCTTGTTCCATGTCGACGACTTCCGTTTCTGTCGGGCTTCTCGTTGTCTCTTCAATAGTTCTTGCTTTTTTGTGCTATCCATTTGTGCATATCTTTGCCTATCGCGTTGCCTCTTCCGCTCCTTTGGATCTATGGGTTGTGTCTCAGCGATAACTGATATGGGTCCATCGTTACCGCTAGTGTTGACGTCAGCAATAACTACACAAAAAAAATATAATGTATGTTTCTGCATTAGATATAAACGGTTGCATTCACGGTGTTTAGGTAATTAGTTGTCTTTTACCAGGTAGTAGGCTTTTTTGACATTGGTACGTGTCATTATCATCAGGGATCATATTTTCTTTGTTGCAAGCAGTGTCTCCTTGGTAAAATCAAGAATCGTACGATTTAGTTGCATCATCAACATAAAACATGTAACCGGTATACATAATTGTAAGTAAAATGGTAAATGTTGCTCAAGTGCACCTGTAAGAACAATCGTTCTTTGTAGTTGGGACAGTGTGGATGGACTATCTCGTGACTCTTGGTTATTAACTGACGATCCATATTTTTTCTGTTGGTAGGCTTCACGACGTTTTTTAAGTAGTTCTTTTTTTTGCTTATCCATATGCGCGTAACGCTCTCGAGCACGTTGCCTATTGCGTTCTTTTGCATCTATATGTTCCCGTCCATTACTTGTGTCGACAACACCTAACAAAGTATACAATGTAGTTAGATGTTGATCATCGGATGATACACTTAAACATTGTGTCAGTGTTTTTACTTGTGTTGACGGTGTTGGACAAGTCTTTAAAAGGAGCACATTCACTCGACCGTGTCGGAGAATCCATCTGCAATAAAAAAATGTAGGAGTCTTAATTAAAACAGAGGTAGGAAGAAAAGAGTCCACGTGCACTACGTGAAGGTCTAGGTCGCATCAAGATTGGGGTTAAACAAAGAGAAAATATGAATTTTGCAAAGTACACACATACTAATTTTATAAATAATCAATATAACTCTAATCCACTACTAATTATGTACACCCAAACCAATTTATTGCTTCCGCCAATGACTTTGATCCGTGTAAGGTCAAGCCCTCAACTGTCAAATGGAAGTGTCCTGTCCTGAACGGGGACATCAGTAAGATTATTCAAGTATTTGTGCAGCCTATCGCCTACATGTATTTGTTTTTTCATTATTCCGCTTAGCCGTGCGAATTGTGGTGCTTAGAGGCTTCGGCTTAATTTAGCATGGTAATCCCCCATCTCACAAACTTAAGGCCATTTGCCAAAAATGGGAAGGAGAGACAAACAATGATGAAATTCTCTACTCTGTAACTAAATATGCACATGTAATATTTCACTTAACAAAATAACATGAATATTCACAAATCTAAATCCTCTATAGCGTGAAACAGTTCGAGCTGTACCTCCTCTAAGCTTTATAAAATATAGAAGATCTACTGATGGTACTCCCTCCATCTCAAAATAGATGTCTCAGATTTGTCAAAATTTGAATAAATCTCGACACTATTTAGTATAATGGTTAGTGGAGTAAAACAATCATTAGATGAGCTAAATTAGTCATTTCTTTTAGCTACACTCTGACTTGTCACTTAAACGTATAAGGCAGTGGCATCCGAACCTGTAAATTATACTGAAAACTTATAAAAATTTGGGTCATTTTTTTAAATGACACTTCCGTGCCTGCGATCTAGCTAGACTGCTAGCTCTATGTACACTTAATCGTTTATGTCACTAACGACGTGTTATTCTTGCACGCTCCCGTCTGGCCATCCACTGAAAAAAAGCTTCCCGTCTCTCACTCTTCTTCTCCGTCTCTCTGTCTATCCAGACCAAATCCCCACCTCTCAGCCCCTATCCATGGCGCTGGACATCCCCTTCTACCTTTCTCCACGTATGAGTGCCAGCTCCCGGAGCGACGTGCCCCCTCCTCTTGAAAGCCAAGCGTGGTGGCAGCCCTCAGTCCAGAGCGATGGCATCCCCATCCATGTTATCCCTTGGTTGCCGGCGCACGCTAGAGACTCAAGCCCCTTATTCGCTGCCGCTCTCTTCCCCCGCCATGGCTTATCCTTTCCTGCTTCCCCTCCACACGACGTCGTCTGACACCTCCTATCCCCGCCTTGGGGTCGATGGCTTCTTCCCCTCCCCGCGTTGCACAAGCAAGGAGGCGTCATCGGCCTGAAGTGCTACGGTCGGCTCGGTATGATTTACGCTCTCCCGACTCGATTTCCCCTTGTCGGAAGCTAATTAAAGATGGTAAACATGAATGATTTATCAAACTTACCCGAGACCAAATCGATACGTCGACGAACTCCACCAGTTTTCGCCGTTGTAGTTGTTTTCATAGGTAGTTGTGTGCTCGCCGTGCTAATTTGGCTTGGAGGTGTAGAGCGGTATTTGGGCAAGGGAGGATCCTGCGGACAGATTGGCTCTCTCTTAAATCAATCGCGTGTGCGGGCGGAATTTGCGATTAGTTATGACCGGAAAGTCTGTTTTTGGAAGGTTTTCTGGGAAAGTAATTTGTCGGTTTTTAAGGACTACGATCTCTCATCTTATACCAGGCGTCTTTGACATGATGCTGAAGCAAAAGCTTCCATTGGATACTTGCAAAACAATTCATGTTACGAGTCTATAATTAGCCTGATTTAGGAGGCAATTATATAATTGGTACAAGATAGAGTTTCTTGGTGCATGTGGGCTTCAATATATATTTAGACACCCCAAATGCATTGAGATGTGATACTTTGTGCTAACTGGAATATTTCGGTGCTAACCATGTATTGGATCGGTCTAACTCTACTTGCATGGTTTCAGATTAAATGTGTGGAGGTTTTTAAGAACTATTGTAATAAAAACCAGAAAATTAGAAAGTATAATTGGATATATTCCATGGGAAGACGCAACATCATTTCAAAGTTTGACACAAAACCTATCAAGCTGATTGTCACTACATATCATGTATACTCTTGAGGAAGTGGTATCTACTTTTTAGAACACAATAATAGTTGTTTCCTTAATTTCCCGTGTTTGGGCCAGGCTGCACTTCTGTTGCTACTCAACGAAGAAGATTGTTGACAAAGAGCCAAGTAACCTAACAATTTCTCCAAGTGACATGTTTCAGTTCAACCACAAATTCACTGAAAAAATGCGGAGGATAAAGGTGCATTTCCAAATTTCAGTTTCCCTGCTTTGTTTCTTCCTGTTACTCTGATCTTTTGGAGTTTCTGACAGCAATTTGTTGTGAGCAGGTACTGCTTACTCCAATAGACAGGAAGAAAAAGGTTATCGATGATGTCAAGAAGGATAGGATGTTCTCACTCGATGCATGCATTGTGCGCATTATGAAGAGCCGCGAGGTCATGGGCCATCAGTAGCTCGTAGGAGAATGTGTGGAGCATCTCAGCCGCATGTTCGGTATTATTACTATATAGTGAGACAACTGAAGATAGTTTTGGCATCATCAAAGATATTTCAAAACTTTCCCCGGTTCTTACTTGATCATAAGGTGATAATTCATACTTCGAAAAAAATCCATTGCTAAATATAGGTAGCAGTTGTACTTCTTTTATGTACTGGTTATGGAAGTTATAGTATTTGCTGCAGACCTAGTGATTATATCTAAATCCTATTCCATGGCACTGCGTCACTAACAAACAGAAGAGGAGCTCAAAGAAATGTAGGCTGCCATGATTATTCAGACCGCACATAGAGCCGTCCTGGTACTTACATTCTTTCTTTTGATTTACTTGGTACATTACACGCAACCAACATATTAATATGTGATCCGTAGGGACTTTAAACTTTATACAACATTTCCTATAAGCACATAATTCGTTTTATAAACGTCTATTTTTCTTATAAGGTACTCTGCTATGTTTAATAACTTCACAAATTCTTCTTCAGGCTAGGAGAGCCCGTCGAGCTTTAGAACGAGTGGTTAGGCTTAAAGCCATTGTGAGAAAGCCAGATTTCGTAACAATCTGGTGTATGCAAGCTTTATGCATGCTTGAAATGTCTTCTTGGATTTCCTGAGCAATCCAAGATCTGTCATTACAGATCTGTCATTCTTTGCCTCTAAGGTACATGGCTCTATTGCTTATTGCAATTGTTATTTTTTATATGCTCGGATAAAGAATATAGAAGCCACATGTGTATGCTTCAGGATCTTAGGACTCTGTTGGAACTAAGTTTATTTCAGCATCCTAAATTAATATATTTTAATTAATTTAGTAAACTAATACTTGGTTGCATTTTCTTAGCAGTTTCCGAGCTTCCTGTATATGCTTTCAGCGCAAACCCTAGAAAGTTAACCTCACAGGAGGATGTTTGTCCTCCGATTTTTTTCATCAATCCCATTCATGGCCAGGTAAAACAAAAGCTCACCATCACTAATTTTGTTGAGGAATATAGAAATCTGAATAGTTTGTTATTATTTTTTAATCTGCACTTCCTTTTGGGAAGGTTTAGTGAGACAATTTGCGAAGACATTTGATAGACATAGTAAGCTAATGGAAATTATGTTGGAAAAATTCCGTCAATTAGCAAGTTCAGGATGCATGTAAACTAAGTCTTAACTTTACACAAAGCAACAATACACCTACCGCTGGATCTAGCAAACTATGCAAGTGCCCTGCTTTTGAAACAACAAGCTAGCCCAGTTCCCATCATGGGTTGAAGCAACATCACTTTAACTTGTTTCTTCTTTGAGCCTTTTTTCTAAAACGTGTACAATACACAACACAAGGAAAAAGAGATAAAGTGTGTATGCAAATATTTGTCCAATGGCGATAAACAATTCCTCAACATGATCGAGTATGTAATTAGCACACTTCACACTTACAAGTGCAGTAAAACAACCAAATAGAAGGTGCCAGATACACATAACACGACTTGACCACAGTAATAGAAATCAAGCTGAAAACCAATCATATAAAAAGATCGTCACACATATCCCTTAGGAACTCGAATTGTTTAGGAGATTCTAAATAACTGAACCGACAACTTCAAATGAAATAATCTATCCCTAGGATCTTGACACAATCTCTAACAACTTGCGGGATGTTGGCTTTGCACTCGTTGTCCTTGTAAGTAAGCATATGCACCAACACTTTGTTTCGTAGGTTGTAACCGTCCTGCAAATGCATTATATGTAACTATCACGTAGAGCTCTCATTTACATTTAACATGAATATTAAATACTCACCAGGCCATATGGTCGTGTAACAACTTTGTCATACCATGATCGCATAAATTTTAGAACCAAAAATCCTGACATGTTCCTAAAGAGATGTGCACGTTGTTGTTAGCAAAATCGTAGAAAAAACAGTAAAAAGTACTTCTAATGCCATCAATTCTAACCTGTCATGGTTTCTTGGCAAGGAAGCTGGTGTGATGCGACGCCATAGAAAAACGTCATCATTCCAGCCAGGAATTGCAGATTGAAGTGCAATATTTAGTTGGAATGAAATATCTTTCAACTTTAGTGTATCTTTCTTTAGAGAACTTGTTTTCCACACATCCGATAAAGGAATAGGATCAAGTATAGTAATTGTTCATTCACCCAGGTTAAACACAAAGAGCATGAAGTTGCCATTCGTACGATATGGTATCAAAATCTGTATAAACTTGGATTAGAAATAGTATGTATGTAACGAGCCAAACATTTATATCAAAATCAAAATAGCGGTCTTACCGAGTTGCAGGATGAGACATGGAAGCACATCCCTGGCCAGCAGTCAAACAATCTCGCTATGATGTAGCATTGGGTGTCAAACGGTAGACGAAGCTTTGGGTCTCTCATGGTGTCGGTCACTATGGTCTGAGATGACAGTAAGGGATATTAAAATTATGATAATAATGGTTATGGTTGTCGTATAAGATGAACTTAACATAAATACTCACACAAAACTGTAGATCCATATAGTGATATGGAGTGTCGTTGAACCATTGGAGTTCATCCGTAGCATTTACCCGTACAACCATGTTGAAACAAGAGTTGTCTATACCCTGGTTATCCTTTAGCAAGTCTTGTAGTTGTTTGAGACATAAACTAATTGGATAAGGCCTGGAGCTTTGAACCCATATTTCTCTATGAAATAAACCACAGAGTTAACCATAGGGAAAAAAATAATAGTTTAAACCGGTGCATCATATATATGAAAATGTTGGGAAATTTTGACTTACTTCATGAAATCCTGGTTGTCGATGGATATGATGTAATTTCTTAGTTTGGAAACTAATTCATCCTTGTTAATGGGTATCTTCGGCACATTCAAAGGTGACAGAAGATTAGCTATATCAGAGTCTTGCGATGCTTCAGTAGGTGGGGGGTCATTCTTGTCCCACATTACAACTTTACTTGTGTCTTTGCTATTATCTGGCTGATGATATTCCGGTGTTCCTTTTAACACATTCAAAGCAGATTCATGTAGAATAATAGCTAACTGCTGCCTAAAGAGTTTGATATCCTTCTGCAAGTTAGTTTTTCAAATTTATTTGATCTAGCAATGAATTTGATAGTAATATAATTTTTCTATACTTGTGAACATGCCTGTGTGACATCATCTGCTAGATCTTGGCCTGTCCAGTGTTCCATGAATTTCAGCGTAAACAAGCCGCATGATGAGCTGCAAAATTTTAAAAATAAATTTGATTGATGGTCTATATGAATTGGTAATAAGTGTATAGGTTATTGTTTCTATCACAATGGATCATGCAGTAAACATCTAATGTACCCATCAGATTGTAGTGGATCTTGAATACACTCCACTATTGGCCATGTAGTTACGTTAAGATCTGGCCACTTGTTATCTTTGTTGAACTCAATATACTGAGGGGCAACCATAAGATGATTCTCGAGACCCTGTAGCTATAAAACATAAAATAGTATGGTTTGAGTGTAAAAATAAATGTTATCTGGCAGCCCTGATAGATGAGTCTGCATGTTAGTTTTCAGTACTGAAGCGAGAAGTACATACTCACCGTAAGTAGTAGGTCGGACCGGCTCATCTGAGAACCGAACGAGTCCAGTACCTGTATCCCGCGGTTTGTTGGATCTACATTACATAGAAACCAATGGGCATCCGTCATGTTAATTGGGAGGAATACCTGACAAGAAATGCAAGTTTAAGGCACATGTAAAATAAATATAGTATTACATTATAAACTCAATAAGTTTTTTATGGAGGCTTACCATGTCATGTTTTAAGTTTTTTATGGAGGCTTACCACCGGCTCTGTTATTTAGATGTTCTTGGCTCCCCAGACAGTAAATATATGCATTTAACATCTATAGATTGAAGCAAACATGTTATTTATAATTGGTGATAGGTTATCATTCAGAAAGTGGTTATCATTTAGCAAGTGGTTATGATATAACAGTATATGGATATGTTATCTTACGTCACCGTCCAACCATTCATTGTCATTGAACAAACACTCCAAATCTTCGCGCGTCAAGCACGCGTCATGGATCCTCACTAATTTTGTTTTTGGAGGGAAGGACCGGATGTATTCTTCAATTTGAGTAAAACTAATATTTCCTTCCACTTGGTTTTCCATGGGAACCTGTTTGCTTATCCTCTACAACAACATACAAAAAATTAAACTTATGTGAGCAACACAATCTTTGTCAGATCATGTACGGGACATACAAAAAATCTCGGTTTTACATTGGCAGGTAGAAACTCTCGATTCATACTCATCAGACTGATTCATACTCATCAGACTATAAAGGCATACTGTTAGTTACCATGTGCCATCCACATTTCATTTGTGATTTTGATTGTTAGCTCCTGTTTGTTTATTTGTCAGAGTATAGGAAGATATGTGGCTGTCATTTCCATAGCCAAGAGTTAAATTGCCAAGTATGATCACCTAAGTTCGACACCTAAATTTTCTTTAGCTAAGATAAGAGTTATTGTCCCTGTCCCTGTTGTTACACATAAAAATACTTAGGAGCTCAAGCTCGAAGGGCAGATTCAGTACACCGTTAAAACCAGAGATTCCCCTAGCAAGTTTGGGCAGAAAACATGTTGAAGTGCTAATTATTTGACCAGAGATTCCCCTAGCAAGTAACCATGTTCCTCTTTAGATATATATTGAATCTTTTGACGAAATTAAATTTATCACCTTGGATCTCAGCGCACGAGCATTGTTTTATGATATCTACTGCATTATCAAGCAAGAATCATGATATACTATAATGAAGTGAGTACATACCTTAACAAGACAACTTGGTGATTATCTGATTTCTGAAGTATGTTGACAATCCTGATTGAGTTGGTGAGGTGGTCGAGGGGGAGGATGGTGCCTAAGAGGCCGACTGGCTGAAATGTATTGTCCTCCTGGTGGTATAACTATATGCCGTTTATATAGCTTATATGGAAACAGGTTTGACGAAAATTACGGTGTCATTAACGTAGGCTAAAGAAAGGGACGAAAATTGGGGTGTTTTGATCCTCATTTGATTGACTGGTGATGGGCTAAATTAATGACAGACTGAATCACAGGACGTAGAGGTTGGACTAAAATTATGGTGTAATTAGTGAAAGGCTGAATAAAGGGTCGAAAATTGGGGTGATTGATCCTTATTTTGATGGTGATGATGGGCCAATTCAATGTTAGGCTGAATCACAGAAAGTAATTTAGCATGGAGAGAGGATGGACGGAAATTTCAGTGCAACTAATATGGAAACAGGTTTGACGAAAATTACGGTGCATTTAGTGTAGGCTGAAGTAAGGGATAGAAATTGGGGGTGTTTTGATCCTCATTTGATTAACTGGTGATGGGCTAAATTAATGACAGACTGAGTCACAGGACGTAGAGGTTGGACTAAAATTATGGTGTAATTAGTGAAAGGCTAAATAATGGGGCGAAAATTGGGATGACAGATCCTTATTTTGATGGTGATGATGGGCCAATTCAATGTTAGGCTGAATCACAGGAAGTAATTTAGCATGGAGAAAGAATGGACGGAAATTTCGGTGCTACTAATGGTAGGCTAACGTAAGGGATGGAATCTGGGGTGATTTATCTTTACTTAACTGGTATAATGATGGGCTAAATTATTATTTGCGTGAATCATAGGACGTAATGAATTGCGGTTACGGTAGGATGTAAAAGGTAGCTAAATTTCAGTGATCAATAAACGCTAATATAATCAAGAAAGTGAATATGGATTTTACATGTTTGTCTGTCTGATCATTACCAGATTAGCCACACCTTACCATTCCGCAAAATTCACCATGGAAATTGAGAATTCGTATGTGACATCCGTAGCTAATCTGGTATGTGTGTGCTGGTGCTATTTTTTGCAGATGTATGTTTGAAGGATTTTCCACGAGCTCGTGACGTTGCTGAATGCTCCTACATGCAATGAACGATAGCAGGACTGACTTTATTTGCCTCCAAGGTACATGTCTTTTTATATTCTTATATAAAAACTGATAATATATCATTGCTAAGCTTGATAGAAGAATTGTGTAACAATCTTAGTGGACCCGAGATGATAGCAGTAACCATTTTTATCTATACACAAGGGAAAATATCTGAATATACAACAGATAATTTTTATTCATAGAGATGTCACCGTTACACAAGGGAAAACGTCTGAATATATCACAGATAATCTTTATTCATAGAAATTTTACCATTATAGAAGGGAAAACGTTTGAATATAGCACAAACAATCTTAAACAGAGAGATAAATTTATTACAGACGAGTAGACCACAGAGGGCAACATCCGAGTAGACAATTCATTCATTCAAACTAACATGATTTACAACCTCCCAAGCCTAAGGTTCGTGTAGTACCCCGTTGTCAACCTTTGGCGCACAACGCCCTGACTCGACGCAGTATGGCTCCACGTGTTTGCCCAAGTGATAGATGACAATCTGCAAGCTCATGAGCTAGAATATTGTCTGGCTCAAAGACAATATGGCTCTCGTCTGTTGTTTTCAAAGCCCCCACAAAAATTTAGAAAACAATATAAGTGTTAAAATACCCACGTAACTTAAACAGTCCAGTAAAGCCAATGCCACATTCGAAAACACACCTTGCGCCATGCTGACCTCAAGGAGGGTGGCAGCTAAGATAGTCATTTCCTGTTCAGCATGTCGCCACTTCATCATGTGGCGCGACACATGTTTGTCCCATATGCGCAGACAAATGAACTCATGCCTAATGTTCATCAACACATATTGTTCAGCCAACAGGTATTCAGAAGTAGCAAGAAATGCAAATTTGTTTTATCTCACCTAATGTTCATCAACATGACATCTCGGCATGGTGTGCTACGCTCGAATGACCCGTGGAATCTGACAGGGCTCACATCCACAACTATCCCAATGACATCTGGAAATTGATCAAAGTTTAAAATGGCATAGTCTAAATTTGGAAAAGTGTGAAACTGTTTTTTAAACAAAAATGTTTATGCAGCTGTGAGCTGTTTGTTTCCTAGTCTAGCCGCATCATGGAATTCCATGAACCATGACGGCAACCTAGGGATGGAAACATTAGGCCCAGGAGACCGAATCTGGATCTGAGAGTACATGACAATGTAAAAATCGGTTGGTATGGCCAATCCAAACCGCGGTGGCATTTCAGCCGTCTCAAAGCCCACTCCTCTGATTACATATACCTCTCCGACCTGCAGCTCGCTGTTGAAACGACATGCTTGCTGCCCATATGCAACTGCATCCATTTTGTCACCCTGTCAAAAATATAGGCAAGTTGGTTATTTTGAAATAATTAACATAATGCATCAACACAAGAAATGATAAGGCATCAACATAATGCATCAACACAAGAAGATCTAGCATAGCAATACTAATAATTTGAACTACCTCACCACTTGTTGTCTCCATTACTACTCGGCGGCAGTATTGACAGAGTATTATACGTGTTCGTGTACTGCAGAGTTCCCAAAGCATGCAAACAAATGCCTGGACAATGACAGCACATGGAAGAACAACAGTTTAATTCTCCGGTATGGAATACTCACCTCTACATCGGCGAAGATGCCACGGTAGATAACATCTCCGGTCCTTGTGTGTTTAATTCTAGCAGACATAATTCTTGTCGTTATTTCCCATGATCTGTTAAACATGTGAAAGGTTTCCACTTCTCCAAATCTAACATCACTGCTATTAAGAAAAAACATGTGAAAGGATAAAAGTAGGATTAGCATGAGAAGGTGAATAACCATGTTTCTGGCTATTAAGAAAATACTCTAATGATGCAGGAAGGATATTGCGGTTGCCTGCTAATTGGATAAGACAAGATGCCAGGAGGAGGGACCGGTGAAGGTGCCATCACCCTCTTCGAGCCCAGGCGACTGAGCGACATGGGAGGTTGTTAGAAGACGGTTGGTATGGAAGAATGAATCAGGGGTAGCAGGAGGGGTCAGCTAGGTGCGATAGGGGAACACCTTATATCCCATGGGCATGTGGCAGTTTTGAGTTTGGCGCGTGACTCCTGGCAGCGTGATTGGGGCATCCTTATTGGGAACGTGATTTCTGGCAGCGTGACTCTTGGCATCGTGAAACTGGGAACGTAATCAGGGCATCATTATTTGGTAGGGCCTATGCCAATATGGTTCAACGACACTCCATACTCCATGTCTTGTTTTCCCATGGCAACGCACGGGCTTCTACGTCACTTCAATTGTCACTCTAGGCAATGCACCGGTTTAAACTATTATTTTTTCCCTATGGTTAACTCCGTGGTTTCTTTCATAGAGAAATATGGGTTCAAAGCTCCAGGCCTTATCCAATTAGTTTATGTCTCAAACAACTACAAGACTTGCTAAAGGATAACCAGGGTATAGACAACTCTTGCTTCAACATGGCTGTACGGGTAAATGCTACGGATGAACTCCAATGGTTCAACGACACTCCATATCACTATATGGATCTACAGTTTTGTGTGAGTATTTATGTTAAGTTCATCTTATACGACAACCATAACCATTGTTATCATAATTTTAATATCCCTTACTGTCATCTCAGACCATAGTGACCGACACCATGAGAGACCCAAAGCTTCGTCTACCGTTTGACACCCAACGCTACATCATAGCGAGATTGTTTGACTGCTGGCCAGGGATGTGCTTCCATGTCTCATCCTGCAACTTTGTAAGACCGCTATTTTGATTTTTATATAAATGTTTGGCTCGTTACATACATACTATTTCTAAATCCAAGTTTATACAGATTTTGATACCATATCGTACGAATGGCAACTTCATGCTCTTTGTGTTTAACCTGGGTGAACGAACAATTACTATACTTGATCCTATTCCTTTATCGGATGTGTGGAAAACAAGTTCTCTAAAGAAAGATACACTAAAGCTGAAAGATATTTCATTCCAACTAAATATTGCACTTCAATCTGCAATTCCTGGCTGGAATGATGACGTTTTTCTATGGCGTCGCATCACACCAGCTTCCTTGCCAAGAAACCATGACAGGTTAGAATTGATGGCATTAGAAGTATTTTTTACTGTTTTTTCTACGATTTTGCTAACAACAACATGCACATCTCTTTAGGAACATGTCAGGATATTTGGTTCTAAAATTTATGCGATCATGGTATGACAAAGTTGTTACACGACCATATGGCCTGGTGAGTATTTAATATTCATGTTAAATGTAAATGAGAGCTCTACGTGATAGTTACATATAATGCATTTGGGGCAGGTTACAACCTCTGAAACAAAGTGTTGGTGCATATGCTTACTTACAAGGACAACGAGTGCAAAGCCAACATCCATAAGTTGTTAGAGATTGTGTCAAGATCCTAGGGATAGATTATTTCATTTGAAGTTGTCGGTTCAGTTATTTAGAATCTCCTAAACAATTCAAGTTCCTAAGGAATATGTGTGACGATCTTTTTATATGATTGGTTTTCAGCTTGATTTCTATTACTGTGGTCAAGTCATGTTATGTGTATCTGGCACCTTCTATTTGGTTGTTTTACTGCACTTGTAAGTGTGAAGTGTGCTAATTACATACTCGATCATGTTGAGGAATTGTTTATCGCCATTGGACAAATATTTGCATACACACTTTATCTCTTTTTCCTTGTGTTGTGTACTGTACACGTTTTAGAAAAAAGGCTCAAAGAAGAAACAAGTTAAAGTGATGTTGCTTCAACCCATGATGGGAACTGGGCTAGCTTGATGTTTCAAAAGCAGGGCACTTGCATAGTTTGCTAGATCCAGCGGTAGGTGTATTGTTGCTTTGTGTAAAGTTAAGACTTAGTTTACATGCATCCTGAACTTGCTAATCGACGGGATTTTTCCAACATAATTTCCATTATCTTACTATGTCTATCAAATGTCTTCGCAAATTGTCTCACTAAACCTCCCTAAAAGGAAGTGCAGATTATAAAAATAGTAACAAACTATTCAGATTTCTATATTCCTCAACAAAATTAGTGATGGTGAGCTTTTGTTTTACCTGGCCATGAATGGGATTGATGAAAAAAATCGGAGGACAAACATCCTCCTGTGAGGTTAACTTTCTAGGGTTTGCGCTGAAAGCATATAAAGGAAGCTCGGAAACTGCTAAGAAAATGCAACCAAGTATTAGTTTACTAAATTAATTAAAATATATTAATTTAGGACGCTGAAATAAACTTAGTTCCAACAGAGTCCTAAGATCCTGAAGCATACACATGTGGCTTCTATATTCTTTATCCGAGCATATAAAAAATAACAATTGCAATAAGCAATAGAGCCATGTACCTTAGAGGCAAAGAATGATGATCTGTAATGACAGATCTTGGATTGCTCAGAAATCCAAGAAGACATTTCAAGCATGCATAGCTTAGCTTGCATACACCAGATTATTCACAATCTGGCTTTCTCACAATGGATTTAAGCCTAACCACTCGTTCTAAAGCTCGACGGGCTCTCCTAGCCTCAAGAAGAATTTGTGAAGTTATTAAACATAGCAGAGTACCTTATAAGAAAAATAGACGTTTATAAAATGAATTATGTGCTTATAGGAAATGTTGTATAAAGTTAAAAGTACCTACGGATCACATATTAATATGTTGGTTGCGTGTAATGTACCAAGTAAATCAAAAGAAAGAATGTAAGTACCAGGACGGCTCTATGTGCGGTCTGAATAATCATGGCAGCCTACATTTCTTTGAGCTCCTCTTCTGTTTGTTAGTGACGTGCCATGAAATAGGATTTAAATATCATCACTAGATCTGCAGCAAATACTATAACTTCCATAACCAGTACATAAAAGAAGTACAACTGCTACCTATATTTAGCAATGGATTTTTTTCGAAGGATGAATTATCACCTTATGATCAAGTAAGGACCGGGGAAAGTTTTGAAATATCTTTGATGATGCCAAAACTATCTTCAGTTGTCTCACTATATAGTAATAATACCGAACATGCGCGAGATGCCTCCACACATTCTCCTACGAGCATGGATGGCCACATGACCTCTCTTCTCTTAATATCGCACAATGCATGCATCGAGAAAGATCCATCCTATCCTTCTTGACATCATCGAGCAACCTTTTTTTTGTCTCTTTGTAGTAAAGAGTGACCTCAACAAACAAATGTCGAAAAAAAAAAGAAGATCAAAACAGAAGAAACAAAGAAAAAAAAGGAAATTTGAATTTTTATCTGCACCTTTTTCCTCCGAATTTGTTTTTGTGGTTGAACTGGTTGAAACAAAACATGTGACTTGGAGAAATTGTTTGATCTTCTTTCTTTCTCTTCTATTACAAACAAAGCAAAAGTGCAACCAAAAAAAAAAAAAAACAAAAATTTGAAAAATTACTTGTATTGTTTTAAGTAGATCGATTTCCTCAAGAGTATACATGATATGTAGTGACAAATCAACAATGAGGTTTTGTGTCGTCTTTGAATGATGATGAGCTTCATGGAATTGGAATATATATATTATACTACAATTTTTTCTTCTAAATTTATTTTTCTAAAAATTTCCACATTTAAGAAAACCATGCAAGTACAGGAAACCATATCAGTAGAGTTATAATCAGGCTAATTATATAGACTCGACAAATAATTGTTTTGCAAGTATCCAATGGAATCTTTTGCTTCAAGCATCATGTCAAAGACGCCTGGTATAAGATGAGAGATCATAGTCCTTAAAAACCGACAAATTACTTTCCCGAAAACCCAAAAAAACAGACTTTCGGTCATAACTAATCGCAAATTCCTACCAAGACGATTGATTTAAGAGAGCCAATCCCGCAGGATCCTCCCTTGCCCAAATACCGCTCTACACCTCCAAGCCAAATTAGCACGGCGACACACAACTACCATGAAAAAACTAACGGAACTAACTAAAAAAGTTCGTTTCGATTTGGTCTCGTAAGTTTGATAAATCATTCATGTTTACCATCTTTAGTTCTTATCAGGGAAATCGACGGGTCTCGAAAGTTTGATAAATCATTCATGTTTACTTTCTTTATTAGCTGACAAGGGGACGCCTGCAGGAGAGGAAGAAGCCATCCGAGCCGATAGGAGCACTTTCGTCGATGACGCGCGTCGTGCAACGCGGGAAGAAGAAGGACAAGGCGGATAGAGGTGTCCATAAGCGGTGGAGGGAAGCAGTGAATAAGGGGCTTGGGTCTCTAGCGTGCGAGAGCAACTAGGATAACACGGATGGGGGATGTCATCGCATCCTGGAGGGCTGCCACCACTGGCTTTCAAGAGGAGGGGACGTGCTCGGAGCCGCTCATCGCTGGCACTCACGTAGAAGGGGATGTCCAGCGCCATGGATAGGGGCTGAGAGGTGGGGATTTGGTCTGGATAGAGAGAGAGACGGAGAAGAAGAGTGAGAGACGGGAAGCTTTTTTTCAGTGGATGGCCAGACGGGAGCGTGCAAGAATAACACGTCGTTAGTGACATAAACGATTAAGTGTACATAGAGCTAGCAGTCTAGGTAGATCGCAGGCACGGAAGTGTCATTTAAAAAAATGACCCGGATTTTTATAAGTTTTCAGTATAATTTACTGGTTCGGATGCCACTGCCCTATACGTTTAAGTGACAAGTCAGAGTGTAGCTAAAGGAAATGACTAATTTAGCTCATCTAATGATTGTTTTACTCCACTAACCAGTGTCTAGATTTATTCAAATTTTGACAAATCTGAGACATTTATTTTGTGATGGAGGGAGTACCATCAATAGCTCTTCTATATTTTATAAAGCTTAGAGGAGGTACAGATCGAACTGTTTCACGCTATAGAGGATTTAGATTTGTGAATATTCATGTTATTTTGTTAAGTGAAATATTACATGTGCATATTTAGTTACAGAGTGGAGAATTTCATCATTGTTTGTCTCTCCTTCCCATTTTTGGCAAATGGCCTTAAGTTTGTGAGATGGGGGATTACCATGCTAAATTAAGCCGAAGCCTCTAAGCACCACAATTCGCACGGCTAAGCGGAATAATGAAAGAACAAATGCATGTAGGCGATAGGCTGCACAAATGCTTGAATAATCTTACTGATGTCCCCGTTCAGGACATGCCACTTCCATTTGACAGTTGAGGGCTTGACCTTACACGGATCAAAGTCATTGGCGAAAGCAATAAATTGGTTTGGGTGTACATAATTAGTAGTGGATTAGAGTTATATTGATTAATTGTAACACTAACTCATAGTTTTGAGCTATTTTTTAGTATGAATTTATAGTATACTTGTACATGTTCTCTTCGCTCAAAAATAATGGGTGTACGTTTGTACCTGGGTGTATATATTTATAAAATTAGTATGTGTGTATTTTGCAAAATTCATATTTTCTCTTTGTTTAACCCCAATCTTGCTGCGACCTAGACCTTCACGTAGTGCACGTGGACTCTTTTCTTCCTACCTCTGTTTTAATTAAGACTCCTACATTTTTTTATTGCATATGGATTCTCCGACACGGTCGAGTGAATGTACTCCTTTTAAAGACTTGTCCAACACCGTCAACACAAGTAAAAACACTGACACAATGTTTAAGTGTATCATCCGATGATCAACGTCTAACTACATTGTATACTTTGTTAGGTGTTGTCGACACAAGTAATGGACGGGAACATATAGATGCAAAAGAACGCAATAGGCAACGTGCTCGAGAGCGTTACGCGCATATGGATAAGCAAAAGAAAGAAGAACTACTTAAAAAACGTCATGAAGCCTACCAACAGAAAAAATATGGATCGTCAGTTAATAACCAAGAGTCACGAGATAGTCCATCCACACTGTCCCAACTACAAAGAATGACTGTTCTTACAGGTGCACTTGAGCAACATTCACCATTTTACTAAATCGTACGATTCTTGATTCTTACTAAATCGTACGATTCTTGATTCTTACAGGTGCACTTGAGTTAATAACCAAGTTACATGTTTTATGTTGATGATGCAACTAAATCGTACGATTCTTGATTTTACCAAGGAGACACTGCTTGCAACAAGGAAAATATGATCCCTGATGATAATGACACGTACCAATGTCAAAAAAGCCTACTACCTGGTAAAAAGACAATTAATTACCTAAACACTGTTGGAATTATGCCCTAGAGGCAATAATAAAGATGTTATTATTATAATTCTTGTTCATGATAAAGTTTATATTCCATGCTAGAATTGTATTAAGCGGAAACATTAATACTTGTGTGGTTTGTAAACAACACCGTGTCCCTAGTACGCCTCTATGGACTAGCTCATTGATCAATGATGGTTAAGGTTTCCTAACCATAGACATGGGTTGTCAATTGATAATGAGATCATATCATTGGGAGAATGATATGATGGACATACCCAAACTAAGCGAAGCAATTAGATCATTTCATCGTGTTCATCTTTGCGAAGCTTTTCCTATGTCAAATATTGTATTCCTTAGACCATGAGATAATGCAACTCCCTGGTACCGGAAGAAAGCTTTGAGGTCATCAAACGTCATCCTATGAGAGGGTGATCATAAAGGTGTCTCTCAGGTGATCGGAAAGTATCTGTTGGGTTATATGTATCGAGATGGAATTTGTCCCTCCCAAGTTGGAGAGATATACTTCGGGCCCACTCGGTAATCAATATCAACACCGCTTGGAAGCATGTGGTTAAGGAGTTAATCACAAAGTGAAATCAGATTACGGAACGAGGAAAGTACTTGCTGTGAACGAGATTGAACTAGGTATGACGGTACCGACGATCGAATCTCGGGCAAGTAAAATATCGCGAGACGAAGGGAATATATATATGGGATTGATTGAATCCTGGAATCGCGGTTCATCCGATATGATCATCGATGAATGTGTGGGAGTCAATATGGGTGCCCAGACCCCGCTGTTGATTATTGATAGAAGATCATGTCTGCATATTCTCGAAACCGCAGGGTCACACACTTAACGTATCTCGACGCTAGGATAGATTGGATAATTGGTTTATGAATTTTTGTTCGGAGTCTCGGATGGGATCCGGGATATCACGAGAGTTTCCGGAATGGTCCGGAGAATAAGATTCATATAAAGGCGGTCGGTTTTGGAGTTCGAATTGTTCCGGGTTAATCGGTATTATGTCGGAAGCTTCTAGAACCTTCGGAAGGGACCAACGTGGCCCCACCTTCCGGGAGGGGCATGGGCCTATGAGGGAGTGTCCTGCGCATTGGGCCAGGGGCACAAGGCCCCATAGGGCCCAGCCGATCCTAGATAAGTTTAAACTCGTTTAAACTAGAGATAGGATTTCTAGATAAGGAGAGTTTAAATCGTTTAAACTAGAGATAGGATTTCTGGATAAGGAGAGTTTAAATTGTTTAAACTAGAGATAGGCTTGGAGGAGGGCAGGACTGGCGCCCCTCTATATATAGAGGGTGGTGCGCCTCCCCGAACTACACACCTTCCTCCAAGCCCTAGGCCTTGCTACCTTCCTCTCCCTTCCGACTGTTTGTGGCGAAGCCTGCAGAAATTCTCCACCATATACACCACGCCGTCGTGTTGTAGATCCAATCTATCTCTCCACCATACTCGCTGGTCCGAGGAAGGAGGCGTCGAGGTGCTTTGCGTGTGCATCTCACGGAGGCACCGCCACTTGTGGTGCTAGATCGGATCGGATCGCGAGGAGGAGAAGCGATGCGACTACATCACCCACGTTAAATGAGCGTTCCGTTGTCTGAATCTTCAAGGGTATGAAGATCTAATCCAATCTCTCTCGTTGTTTGCATCTCCTAGATTAGATCTTGGCTTTCCTTCTGTTCGCTCCGTAGAAAATTTTGATTTACTATGCCGCGAAACCCTTCAGTGGTATCAGAGCTAGATCTATGCGTAGATGTGTTTCACGAGTAGAACGCAACATGGTTGTTGCGGGCGTTGATGTTTTTTGTTGCGAGCCTCTTGTTTGTGTTCTTCTTATGACGCGGGATAGTGAGATTGAAGCGGTCCAGGCCAACCTTACGCGACGTCGTTCGCGAGACCGGCTCCGCACTTGACGTGTGGCTTGTTCCACACATGCGGCTGGTGGATGTCAGTTTCTCTCACTATAGTTGTCATGGGATTAACACCGGAGTTTGGCAACCATAATATCACCGTTTTGGCTTTTCGTAGGTAAGAATCGTTCTTAGAATCTACTCCCATAAGCCACGTAAAACATGCAACAACAAAGTAGAGGCGTCTAACTTGTTTTTGCTGGGAGTGTTTTCTGTGATATGGTATGGCCCAAGATGTGATGTGTATATTGTATGCGATGATCATGTTTTGTAATGTTTCACGACTTGCATGTCGATGAGTACACAACCGGCAGGAGCCATATGGTTGTCTTTATAATTGTGTATGACCTGCGAGTCAACTTCTTATACGCCATGTAATAGCTTTACTTTATCGCTAAGTAGTTAGCAATAGTTGTAGTTGCTATTCGTGGTGGAGGCAATCATGGTGGAGTGATGGAGATCATGCCGGAATGCACAAGATGGAGATCATTCTTGCGAAGATTGGCTATACCATGTCACATAAAGTTATATGCATGTGATGTTTATCCTTTATGTATCTTATTATGCTTAGATCGCGACGGTAGCATTATAAGATGATTCCTCATAAAGATCAAGATAAAAATTGTGTTCTCCCCAAGTATGCACCGTTCGAAAGTTAAATCGTGTCCAAGCATCACGTGATGATCGGGTGCTATAGACTCTGCTCACATACAACGGGTGCAAGCCAGTTTGCACCTTGAAATACTTGGGTCTAGCTTGTGAGCCTAGCATGTACGGACATGGCCTCGGAACACAAGAACCGAAAGGTTAAGCATGAGTCATATGAATGATATGATCGACACTTTGTTGTCCACCATTGAAACCACATCTCTTCTCGTGATGATCGGATTAGGTGTGGTGAATTTGGATCGTGTTCACTAAACAACTTGAGGGATGTTGAATTTAGTGGGAGTTCATCTAGTAATTTGATTAAGTTGAACTATTTATCATGAACATAGTCTAAATTGTACTTGCAAATACTATAGATCCAATGGCCAAGTCCAACTTCAACTTCAACGTTTTCTTTGAGAAAGAAAAGCTTAGGAACAATGGGTCTAACTTCACCAATTGGTTCGCAATCTAAGAATCATTACATCGGCGGACAAAGGACTATGTCCTTGGGAAAGCGTTAGGTGACCCCCTAACGCAAGCTGATGAGAAAACATCTATCAGTCGCGCAAAGATGATTATGGTGTGATTAAGAGCACCATGTTGTTTGCTATGGAACCGGAGCTTCAAAATCGTTTTGAAAACTATCCCGGGCCCTTTGAGATTCTCGAGGAGCTGAAAACCATGTTTCAGACTCAAGCCCGTTCTGAGAGATATGAGATCTCTGAGAAGTTCTTTAACTGCAAGATGGAGGAAGGGAGTTCCGTTAGTGAGCACGCCATAAAGATGTCGGGCTACACTCAACGCTTGAGCAAGCTGGAATGCGATTCGGAGGAGCTCAAGATTGACAGTTCTGCAATCACTCCTCCCAACTACAAAAGTTTTGTAGTGACTCATAATCAGATTGGTTCCAGATACGATCACGAGCTCTTCGCAAAGTGAAGGCTGCGAGTGGACATCAAGAAGGATAATCATGTGTTGATGGTCAACAAGCCCTCCTTTAAGAAAGGTAAGGGAGCAAAGAAGCCCTTCAAGAAGGCGGCAAAAGCGCAATGCCCTGCGAGAAGAAGCTCAGTCTGGTCCTAAGCCGGACAGGTGCTTCTATTGCAAGGACATGGGTCCTTTGGGCATATGTCCAAGTACTTAGCGGACAAGAAGGCTGGCACCATCAAATGTATATTTGATATACATGTTATTGATGTTTTCCTTACTATCCCTCGTTGTAGTGCCTGGGTATTTGATACTGGTTCAGTTGCTAATATTTGTAACTCAAAACAGGAGCTACGGAATAGAGGGCGACTTGCGAGGGATGAGGTGACGATGCGCGTCGGCAACGGATCAAGAGTTGATGTGATGGCCGTCGGACGCTCTCCTTAGTTTTACCTTGATTAGTTTTAAACCTTAATAAATGTTATTATGTGCTGCGTTGAGCATGAACATTATTTCGGATCATGTTTATTGCAAAGCGACGTTATTCATTTAAATTGGAGAATAATGGTTGTTCTATTTATATGAGTAACATATTTTATGGTCATGCACCTCTTATGAATGGTTTATTTCTTCTAAATCTCGAAAGGGATGAAACACACATCCATAACATTAAGGCTAAGAGATGCAAAGTAGATAGTGATAATACTACTTATTTGTGGCACTGTCGTCTAGGTCATATTGGTGTAAAGCGCATGAAGAAACTCCATTCTGATGGACTTTTGGAGTCTCTTGATTTTGAATCATTTGACACATGCGAACCATGCCTCATGGGCAAGATGATCAAAACCCGTTCTCGGTATGATGGAGCGAAGCAGCGGACTTGTTGGAAATCATACATACCGATGTATGCGGACCGATGAGTGTTTTATCGGCGATGGATATCGCTATTTTCTCACTTTTACCGATGACTTAAGTAGATATGGGTATATCTATTTAATGAAACATAAATTTGAAACGTTTGAAAAGTTCAAAGAATTTCAGAATGAAGTGGAGAACCATCGTAGTAAAGATTAAGTTTCTCTGATACGATCGTGGAGGTGAATATTTGAGTTATGATTTTCTCACGCATCTTAAAGCAAGTGGAATCGTTTCACAAATCCACGCCACCGAACACCATAGCGCAATGGTGTGTCCGAGCCATAATCGAACCCTATTAGATATGGTCGATCAATGATGTATCTTCTTGATTTGGTTATCATTTTGGGGTTATGCATTAGAAACCGCTGCATTCACTTTAAATAGGGCTCCATCTAAATCCGTTGAGACGACACCGTATGAACTGTGGTTTGGTGCTAAACCTAAGTTGTCGTTTCTTAAAGTTTGGGGATCTGAAGCTTCGTCAAGAAGTTGATGCGGACAAGCTCGAACCCAAAGCGGAGAAATGCGCCTTCATAGGATACCCTAAGGAAACTATTGGGTATACCTTCTATCACATAACCGAAGGCAAAGTGTTTGCGCAAAGAACGGTTCCTTTCTTGAGAAGGAGTTTCTCTCGAAAGAAGTGAGTGGGAGGAAAGTAGAGCTAGACGAGGTTATTGAACCTTCTCTTGAATTGGAGAGTAGCGCAGCACCTGAAATTGTTCGGTCTTTGCACCAACAATAGAGGAAGCTAATGACAAGGATCATGAAGCTTGAGACGATCTTTGCTCTTGAGCGTCGCAGTCGACAAGGTCACGTGCCCCTCACTGAGTGCGGCAACCTGTCTTGTCTTGTTAGTAGAATCTGATGAACCTACGAACTATGAGGCGATGATGAGCCCGGACTCGAGAAATGGCTAGAAGCCATGAAATCCGAATTGGGATCCATGAGCGAAAACCAAGTATGGACTTTGGTGGACCCTCCTAGCGGCCGAAAGGCCGTTGAGTGCAAATGGATATTCAAGTAGAAAAGCGGCGCGGATGGTAATGTTACCGTCTATAAAGCACGGCTTGTCGCAAAGGTTTTCGACAAGTTCAAGGTGTTGACTACGATGAGACTTTCTCTCCCGTAGCGATGTTTAAGTCCATTCGGATTTTATTAGCAATTGTTGCGTTTCATGATTATGAAATATGGCAGATGGATGTCAAGACTGCTTTCCTCAATGGGAACATTGATGAAGAGTTGTATATGATGCAACCCAAAGGTTTTGTCGATCCTAAGGATGCTAGTAAAGTATGCAAACTTCAGCGTTCCATTTATGGACTGAAGCAAGCATCTCGGAGTTGGAACCTTCGTTTTGATCAAGTGATCAAGAGCTTTGGATTTGTTCCAAATTGCTCTGAGCTTGTATCTACAAGAAAGTGAGTGGGAGCTCGGTGACGTTTCTTGTACTATATGTGGATGACATATTGATTATCGGAAATGACATCAACATGCTTAACGATGTGAAGAGTTATTTGTACAAGTGTTTTTCAATGAAAGACCTAGGTGAAGCTGCTTATATATTGGGCATCAAGATCTATAGAGATAGACAAAGACTTTGATAGCTTTAAGCCGAGTACATACCTAGACAAAGTTACGAAAAGGTTCGTAATGGATAAGGCAAAGAAAGGTTCAATTGCCTATGTTGTCGGGTAAGATATTGAGCAAGGCTCGGTGTCCATTCTGATGAAATGATAGGGAAGCTATGAGCAAAGTGCCTTATGCCTCGGCCATAGGTTCCATCATGTATGCCATCTTGTGTACTAGACGGATGTGTCCAATGCTCTTAGTTTGTGAGCGAGATATCAAAGTGATCCGAGTGGAACCTTTGGACAGCCGTGAAGAACATCCTAAAGTACCTAAATAGAACTAAAGAAATGTTCTTAGTCTATGGAGGTGATGAACAACTTGTCGTAAAGGTTACGTCGATGCTAGTTTCGACACCGACAAGGATGATTCCAAATCTCGACGAGGATACGTTTATATTTTGAATGGAGGAGCTGTGGTGGAGAAGGCAAGCAAAGCGTGATCGCGGGATCTACGATGAAGCGGAATACATGGCTGCTTGAGCGTCAAGTGAAGGAGTTTGGATCGAAACTTCTTCACGAGCTTGGCGTGGTTCAAGTGCATTGGACCCATGGAGATATTGTGTGACAACACTGGTGCCATAGCACTCGCTAAGGAACCAAGATATCATCCAAAGACCAAGCATATCAACATAAGTTTCATATAATCCGAGATTATATAGCAGATGGAGATCTGAAGATTAGAAAAGTACATACGGATCTGAATGTCGCGGATCCATTGACTAAACCTCTTCCACGTGTAAAACATGATCAACACCTCAGTGCCATGGGTGTGAGATTGTTGCCAGATGTAAACTAGATTATTGACTCTAGTGCAAGTGGGAGACTGTTGGAATTATGCCCTAGAGGCAATAATAAAGATGTTATTATTATAATTCTTGTTCATGATAAAGTTTATATTCCATGCTAGAATTGTATTAAGCGGAAACATTAATACTTGTGTGGTTTGTAAACAACACCGTGTCCCTAATGCGCCTCTATGGACTAGCTCATTGATCAATGATGGTTAAGGTTTCCTAACCATAGACATGATTTGTCAATTGATAATGAGATCATATCATTGGGAGAATGATATGATGGATGGACCAAACTAAGCGAAGCAATTAGATCGTTCATCGTGTTCATCTTTGCGAAGCTTTTCCTATGTCAAATATTGTATTCCTTAGACCATGAGATAATGCAACTCCACAGTACGGAAGAAAGCTTTGAGGTCATCAAACGTCATCCTATGAGAGGTGATCATAAAGGTGTCTCTCGGTGATCGGAAATTATCTGTTGGGTTGTATGTATCGAGATGGAATTTGTCCCTCCCAAGTCGGAGAGATATACTTGGGCCCACTCGTGTCGATATCAACACGCTTGCAAGCATGTGGTTAAGGAGTTAATCACAAAGTGATATCGGATTACGGAGCAGTAAAGTACTTGCTATGAGCGAGATTGAACTAGGTATGGCGATGCAAGCGATCGAATCTCGGGCAAGTAAAATATCGCGAGACAAAGGGAATATATATATGGGATTGATTGAATCCTGGCATCGTGGTTCATCCGATATGATCATCGATGAATGTGTAGGAGTCAATATGGGTGCCCAGACCCCGCTGTTGATTATTGATAGAAGATCATGTCTGCATATTCTCGAACCCGCAGGGTCACACACTTAACGTGTCTCGGCTAGGATAGATTGGATAATTGGTTTATAAATTTTTGTTGGTCTCGGATGGGATCCGGGATATCACGAGAGTTTCCGAATGGTCCAGAATAAGATTCATATAAGGCGGTGCGGTTTTGGAGTTGAATTGTTAGGTTAATCGGTATTGTCGGAAGCTTCTAGAACCTTCCGAAAGGGGACCAACGTGGCCCCACCTTCCGGGAGGGGGCATGGGCCTATGAGGGAGTGTCCTGGCCGCATTGGGCCAGGGGCACAAGGCCCCATAGGGCCCAGCCGATCCTAGATAAGTTTAAACTCGTTTAAACTAGAGATAGGATTTCTAGATAAGGGAGAGTTTAAATCGTTTAAACTAGAGATAGGATTTCTGGATAAGGGAGAGTTTAAATTGTTTAAACTAGAGATAGGCTTGGAGGAGGGGCAAGGGCTGGCCGCCCCCCCTCTATATATAGAGGGGTGGTGCGCCCCCTCCCCCCACTACACACCTTCCTCCAAGCCCTAGCTGCCTTGCTACCTTCCTCTCTCCCATTGTTTGTGGCGAAGCCTGCGTGAAATTCTCCACCATATACACCACGTCGTGTTGTAGATCCAATCTATCTCCACCATACTCGCTGGTCCGAGGAAGGAGGCGTCGAGTCTTTGCGTGTGCATCTCACGGAGGCACCGCCACTTGTGGTGCTAGATCGGATCGGATCGCGAGGAGGAGAAGCGAGTCGACTACATCACCCACGTTAACGAGCGTTCCGCTGTGCGAATCTTCAAGGGTATGAAGATCTAATCCAATCTCTCTCGTTGTTTGCATCTCCTAGATTAGATCTTGGCTTTCCTTCTGTTCGCTCCGTAGAAAATTTTGATTTACTATGCCGCGAAACCCTTCAAACACCGTGAATGCAACCATTTATATCTAATGCAGAAACATACATTATATTTTTTCTGTGTAGTTATTGCTGACGTCAACACTAGCGGTAACGATGGACCCATATCATTTATCGCTGAGACACAACCCATAGATCCAAAGGAGCGGAAGAGGCAACGCGATAGGCAAAGATATGCACAAATGGATAGCACAAAAAAGCAAGAACTATTGAAGAGACAACGAGAAGCCCGACAGAAACGGAAGTCGTCGACATGGAACAAGGAGAATGAGGTTCTTGTTGAAGATAGTGAATGGCTAGCGAGAATGACAACTACGAGAGGCAGCCAAATTCTATACTATTTCAACGGCAAGAAGTCATCCCAACTGGTATGATGCCCACTGATTATTGGTTAATATGAATGCAATGACGCATATAATCAATAGCACATTAGCTAACTATGTAAAGTTGCTTGGTAAAATATAAATGAAAGTAATTGTGTTATTAATTCATACCTAGCAAGGATATTAATGTTAGTTTTTTGTGCTATGTAGATATAGTTGACATGACCAATTGTAGTAATGATGGACCCAAATCATTACTCGTTCAACAACAACCCGTAGATCGCACTGAGCAGAAGAGGCAGCAAGAAAAAAAACGCTATTCACAAATGAGTACTGACAAGAAAAATGAACTACTAGCAAGAAAACAAGGAGCTTACCAACAAATGAAATCATTGGCGGGTAAGAATTACACAATTAGTCCCATGTGTTGATATTTCAATACATGTAAAGTATTTTTAGGATGTCTCACACCAACATGGACTCTTACTTCTTAGAATTATCATGTAATTTCATCAGAGAAAATTGAGGCTAAGCGGGCAAGGGATAGGCTCCATTATGCTGATATGACTCCTGAACAAAAGCGTTCAAAGAAGGCCCTCCGTGAGCTGCGGCACAACGACAATGGTTTGAGCCAAGATTCCATAGCCATGGAGAACCCATGTTGGACCCCCGAGGTTGTTCGTACTAATGTGGATGCATATGGTCCTCATGGATTCATACCCACATGTGATTGGTATATTCCCGAGTTTAATGGAACCCCTGTTTATGTCCAATCTGCTTCGGAGCAAATGTCAGTTGAGGAGATCCCTAACATGGATCTTAGAAATAAGTCACACAGAAAACATGTAACACCTGGAGAAAGGCATGTGTTGCTAGGCCTCCGAAATGAAGCATTCTATGTAAATAGTAAGAAGCATGCGAGTGTTGCAACAGATGAGAACCCATCGATAACCCTGGAAGAAATCAATGGCTCCGACCGGCCAACACAATCAGTCATCATTAACAATGGTAATGTTCATTTCTTCATTGTTCTATTTCTCTAATATATGTCGTTAAATTGTAATGACCATAATTTTATGCTGTATTCATAGAGAGTACATCTCCAACACCTGAGGTTGTTCAAATGCATCAAACAAGCTCACCGGCTAATCCTGATGGTATTTTTTTGCCATATTGATTCCACTGACTATTTGAAATACGTGATCATAGATAATTACTCTATGATAGGTGAGGACGAGGGCGTCATACTAGAAGAAGACTCCGAAGATGAGGAAGGTTATGTGTTCGCTGAACAAGGTAATTTCCTTATGTTCCAGATCATCTTTTGTGTGTGTATATATATATATTGTGCATATTTTTGGACTCATGTAGTTAATTACCATTTCAGAAGAGGGGTTCGATGAGGATCTTGAAACATATGAGGTTGATGATGACTCTTCTTAAATTTCAAGCGCCCCAGATCCACACGACATGGTGTACAACACAATCCCAACTGAGACACACATGCTAAAGCCCATTGAGAACTGCAAACTTTGTGGTGAAAATAGGTTCGAGCATGAGTCCCAAGGGTTCTGTTGTCGTAATGGGAAGATCAAACTATCCAAACCGGATACACCACCCGAGCTCGTGAGGCTTTGGACGAGTGAGGACCCTGATGCTAGGCATTTTCGTGACAACATAAGGTTTTTCAATGGGCATTTCTCGTTCAACTCACTATATTGTCACCTGGATGAGAATACCACTAACACATCAAAGCATCCTATTTACACTTTTCGTGCACATGGACAAATGTACCACAACTTACATTCCTTTGGCAGACAAGATGGTTTGGATCACAGTCACCTGGAGCTTTACTTCTTTGATGATGACCCAAGTTTAGAGCATAGGTATAAGTATGCATAAGAGCGATTCGAGAAAGAGAGAAATAATCACACACCGTCAACATACTTCGTGACAACCCATACTACGAACACCTCGGGTATGGGGCAGGTTGAGGATGTTGATGACTATCATATCACACTAAACCTTGACCAAAGGATGGATCAAAGAACATACAATGCACCTTCCACTTCAGAAGTAGCCGCTGTGTGGGTGGAGGGGAGCGAACGTCGAAGACATTTCGAGAATAGCGTCATCCTTCAAGGGAAGAATAGGGATATGTTTGGTATCAAGTCCTATCATGGATGCTATGATGCATTATCCTATCCTCTATTCTTCCCTAAAGGCGAACTTGGGTGGCATACTGATATCCCTAAGGCAAAAGTGGCCTATGAAACTGTGATGTCAGCTCGTGCAACTCATTTAGCTCGTCGTAACAATGATGAGTCCTCCCAGTACCCTCCCGACGATAATGATGATGATGATGATAATGATGACAATGATGGTGATGCAGGTCAGTGTTCAAATTAGTTGTTTCATATGCAGTCCATGCTATGCAATAGGATCTCCTATTTTTGATAGAAATCATTTTAACTTCCATGTTCAGGTTCCGGAGGTAGACTATGTGTGTCTGTGCGGGACTATTATTGCTACAAATTCCAGATGCGTCACAGGATATTTAACTTGGTCCTCTATGGCAAGCGCCTTTTTCAGCAGTTTGATCGACACATATATCAAGATCGAGAACTCCGATTGGACTATATATGGAACCACCAAGATACGATAAGGCGGACTGTACCAAGGCTTAGTGGACCGCTTGCATGCCGGTGAGGTAGGGCGGATGCTATTGGAAAGCGTCTGATGTTGTCTACTTCATTTATCGGTTGTCCACGAGACAAGAGGCGTCGCTACATGGATGCTATGGCCTTGGTGCGGAAGTATGGCAAACCAGACATCTTCCTTACAATGACATGCAACCCCAACTGGGAAGAGATCAAGCGCGAGCTCTACCCAGGACAGACACCTCAGGATCGCCCGGACCTTGTTGTGCGTGTTTTTAGGGCAAAGCTCCAGGAACTCAAGCATAAGCTGCTTAAGAAGGACATACTCAGCAAGGTGAGGGCATATGTGTACGTGGTGGAGTTCCAAAAGAGAGGCCTTCCACATGCACACTTCTTGCTCATCATGGAGGGGCGATACAAGCTCACGTGCCCCGAGCAGTATGACCGTCTTATCTCAGCCGAGCTCCCGAACAAGAAGAAGTACCCAGAATTGTACAAGATGGTTGTGAAGCATATGATGCATGGCCCATGTGGTGATTTGAACCGTGATTGCCCATGCACGAAGGGTCGGCCTGCTTGCAAGAATCACTATCCTCGACCTTACAATGAGGCTACCTTACAGGGCAAGGATTCCTACCCTCTATACAAAAGACGTAATGATGGTTGTAGAGTAATGGTTCGAAAGGAATGGCTAGATAATAGGTGGGTCGTCCCATACAACCCTTACCTTCTACGTCACTTCAATTGTCACATCAATGTTGAGGCGTGCGGTAGCATAAAGGCCGTTAAGTACCTATTTAAGTACATATACAAGGGCCATGACCGAGCTTCTATTTCGATGAGTGAGTCTAACAAGGCAGATAGCAATGGAGACATAGATGAGATAAAACAATATAGAGACGCGAGGTGGGTGACGCCTCCAGAAGCCTTGTGGAGGATATACGGCTTTAAGTTAAGTGAGAACTTCACACCGTGATGCATTTGCAACTCCATCTACCAAACATGCACATGGTTTCATTCAAACAAGGCCAAGATATCCAACAAGTAGTTAATCATGAAGGTGTTGAGAAGTCAATGCTTACAGTACTTGAGGCAAGCAGTTACGAGGAGGCTCGTTCTATTTTGTCTGAGGACTTCCCGAATGGTATACTTGGAAAAAGGCAAGAATAAATCTTTGGAAGACAAGGTCACTAAAAGCAGATGGTACACCTTCACGAATACAAATTGGAAGAATTGTGTGGCTCATCCGGCGGAGGGGAACGCTATTACTTGCGAGTCCTTCTAAACCACATCCTTTGGGCCACCTCCTACAATGACCTAAAGGCGGTTAATGGCGAGATCCTACCAACATTTTAAATCAGCTGAGAGAGAAGGGGGTTGATCGAAGGGGACAACACATTAGATGACTCCCTTACTGAATCTACATTGTATGAGATGCCATCATCTCTACGAAGACTCTTCGCCACAATATTGGTATTCTGTGAGCCAAGCGATGTGCGTGGGCTCTGGGAGAAGCACTTCAACGCAATGTCGGAAAACTATCATCGCAATGATCCACCGGATGTTGTAGTTCAAAAGGTTCTAATAGATATCAGGAATATGCTACAGTCAATGGGAAAGGATATAAAGTCGTTTCCTCTTCCTGATATTGATGAGGAATATGACAGTGCCACCGGTGTGGCAAGAGAGATCTTTGAGGAGTCCATCATCGAGCCCAATGAAGAGGACAAAAACCTGTTAGACAAACTTAATAGGGATCAGAGGGCCGCATATGATGAAATTATTTCTGCTGTTGATGGCGATGAGGGTGCTGTGTTCTTTGTGGATGGACACAGGGCACGGAAAGACTTTTTGTACAAAGCACTACTTGCAGCGATGCAGCAGGCGAGAAAAGATTGCTATAACAACAGCTACATCCGGTGTTGCAGCTTCCATAATGCCTGGAGGGAGAACAACTCATTCACGGTTCAAGATACCACTGAGCATTGATGATGGTGGGTTATGCACCTTCACTAAACAAAGTGGTACTGCCAAGCTACTACAAGCTGCTTCTCTAATTATTTGGGATGAGGCTTCCATGACAAAAAGACAGGCAGTGGAGGCGTTGGACAATAGTATGCGAGATATATTGAGCCGACAAGACCTACCGTTTGGTGGAAAGACGATTGTGTTTGGTGGTGATTTTAGGCAGGTCCTCCCAGTTGTTTGTAAGGGGTCGAGGGCTCAGATAATTGATTCATCGCTGCGTAGGTCTTACCTTTGGGATTGCATGCGCCACCTAAAGCTGGAACGCAATATGAGGGCACATAGTGACCCATGGTTTGCGGACTACCTATTGCGTATCGGTGATGGTAAGGAGGATACCAATGGTGATGGCGACGTCCGCCTTCCAGACGAGATATGTGTGCCATGTACTGGGAAGAAGGGCACTGACCTTGATACACTAATAGACAACGTATTTCCCAGACTTGGTGCTAATATGACAGACCCAAACTACATCACCTCTAGAGCAATTTTGTCGACACGAAATGATTGCGTGGATAGGATTAATTTGAAGATGATCAATCGATTCCAGGGAGATGAGATGGTGTATCGTAGCTTTGATTCTGCAGTGGATGACCCTCATAACTACTACCCACCTGATTTCCTTAACACGTTGACCCCTAATGGGATACCCCAACATTTGTTGAAGCTGAAGATCAACTGCCCTATCATATTGCTCAGAAACATTGACCCTGCAAACGGACTCTGCAATGGCACGAGGCTGGTGGTTCGAGGATTCCAAAGGAATGTCATCGATGCAGAAATTGTGTTGGGCCAACATGCTGGAAAGAGGACCTTCTTGCCAAGGATCCCGCTTTGCCCCTCTGATGATGAAATGTTCCCTTTTCAGTTCAAGAGGAAGCAATTTCCTATCAGGCTTAGCTTCGCCATGACAGTCAACAAGGCACAGGGGCAGACTATCCCAAATGCTGGTATCTACTTGCCCGAGCTAGTGTTCTCGCACGGACAGTTGTATGTAGCACTATCTATATCCACCTTGAGAAGAATGTCAAGATTCTTGTCATCCGGATCATGGTAACAAGAACAAGAACCCAAATGATAGCAACAAGAATAGTTCAAATTACAACAAGAACAAGGGCTCCGATTTCCGTGTTGGTACATACGAAGAACATCGTCTATAGAGATCCTTACATCATAGGTGAGATATTTGGCACTTACATTTTCAATAATCATACTTTTACCTTTCTTTTACATATAATTTATTTTGTGCATATCAACTGCACTATTGTGGTTATCATGTGCTAGGTCCTGTAGCTCTATAAATGACTCAAGTACATGGCACCGATTATAATATAGCCACAGATCCACATGCCAATTATGTAAATACATAATGTTCTTGTGTTCACTGCTTGAATTAAATACGTGAATTTGTACTAACACGAATAAATACTAAAGACTATAGTTTGCCATGAATCTATACTATCAGGAATTTGTTCTAACACGAATATGGTTGCCCTACGAATCTGTATATACTTGAATATGTACTAACATACTAGCTATAGTTCTTTCTTGAACCTGTAGTAACACAAATCACATTTGTCATTTATGCAGGAAAGTATTATATGAGTTCTTCTTCTCCAACAAACATAAGATATTACTTATACTTTGGCGTATGGTTTAATATCTGATGGTTTAATTGTGCAAATAGCAAAGGTGTAAAACATTGTTTGCCTACATCATATGCTCACCACGAGGGTGATTCTGGTATTCCTATGTCACTATCTGTATTGGTGTTGTTGGACATAATATTGTTACTATGACTACATCAAATCCGTGTTGCCTATATATTCTCTTGCTCAGATCATTATCTTCATTTCAGTTTGAGATATATGAAACACAACATGTCTAATTGCAATATGAAGTATCTGGCATATCCATTCTAGAAGATGACACATAACTTAGAATTGTATCATCTGTAGTATGTGTTGGCTATTTTAAGAGGAGAAAAGGGAATAATCTTGCTGCTAAATTTGATGTTCACATGTTTGCTATCATTGGACCTTTTGTGGAAGTCATCTCATTGAAACTTGAGAAGCATTTAGGCTACTCTCTGTTGAGTCTGTATCGCTGAACAATGTGTTTGGTTCTCCTATCATTGACTATATACATTAAAATATTCGGTTTGTAGCATTAAATATAAATAAACCTAATGTATATTAATATATTTTGGATCATTTACATGTATCTTTGTTCCCGTGGCAACGCATGGGCATTTTACTAGTCAAAGGAAAACGATTAGCTTCCCCCGGGGATACCGGGCATCGATCCACCGGGTGCGCATCATGGCTTCATGGGTGGGCCTGGCACCGCATCGTTATCTTCTCCTGACTCTCTCTCACGGTACCGTCTTCCTCGCCTTGTTCTAGCGCCGCATCGCCGCCGCCTGCATTACTTACCGTGCCACCTGCTTGCTTGGCCGCCAGCTGCAAGCGCCGCCATGCCTCCCTCACTGCTCCTCCATGGTCTCCCTCCGCCCGCTGCAGGCGTGCCGCCATGGCCGTCCCTCTGCCTCTTGCTGCAGGTGCGCCACCATGGGCCTCCTCCTCCCATTCTGCAAGGAGCGTCGCCGTGGCTTCTCTCGAGGGAGCTCGTGGACAACATCGATGGTACCACCTGCAAGCCTCGATGCTACAAGGCACGGAACGGCTGCTAGCAAGGCACGACGGGGCTACTATGATCATCGAGGTTCCCTGCTAGCAAGACACGGAGGCATGGCTGCTACCTTTATGGAGGCTGCTAGCAAGACACGGAGGCATGGCTGCTACCATCATGGAGGCGTATTGCTACAAAGGAATGGCAGAGAACTCCCGTCCACCACCATCATGATGGTAGCAGCCATGCTAGATTAGTTGTGAGGAGAAAATTGTCTCAATCAAAACTCCAAGTGGAGCAAGGATAGTTTACCAAGGAGATAAGCACAGTCATATCATGGTGGATCTGCAGTTGAAGTCAATGAAAGAGGTCAAATTGGAAGAGATTCCTATAGTAAATGAATTTCAAGATGTTTTTCCAGCAGAGCTACTAGGAATGCCACCAGATCGGGAGATAGAGTTTACTATTGACCTAATTCCTGGTACAACACCAATAGCTCAAGCACCATATAAAATGGGACCCAAAGAGTTGAAAGAACTCAAGGAGCAAATTGATGAGTTAGCTAGAAAAGGATTTATTCAGGAAAGTGTATCTCCTTGGGGAACACCAGTAATCTTTGTGGATAAGAGAGATGGTGGAAGACGGATGTGTGGTGATTTTATAAACCTAAACAACGTGACTATCAATAATAAGTATCCTTTACCAAGAATCCAAGATTTGTTTGAGCAAGTAAAAGGAGCTGGAGTATTTTCAAAGATCGATTTAAGATCTGGATACCATCAAATAAAAATCAAACCGGAAGATGTTCCAAAGACAGCTCTCAAGATATGGACACCATGAGTATCTGGTAGTACCATTTGGTTTAACCAATGCACCGGCAATATTCATGAATCTAATGAACAAGATCTTCATGCCATATTTGGACAAGTTCGTCATAGTCTTTATTGATGATATTCTGATATATTCCAAGGATAAGGAAGAGCATGCTGATCATTTGAGAATAGCATTGCAGACTTTAAGAGAACACAAACTTTATGCTAAGTTTAGTAAGTGTGAATTTTGGCTAGATGAGGCAGAATTCCTCGGTCATGTGATCAGTAAGGATGGAATTGTTGTGAATCCATCTAAAGTTCAGTCAATACTAGAGTGGACTGCACCGACCAATGTGAAGCAAATTCAAGGTTTCTTAGGAATGGCTGGTTATTATCGGAGATTCATTAAAGGTTTCTCCAAAATAGCCAGACCAATGACCAAATTATTAAGGAAGAATACACCATTCAAGTGGGATGAGAAATGTGAAGCAAGTTTTCAAGAGTTAAAGACTAGATTAACCACAGCTCCAATCTTAGTAGTTCCTAAAACAGGGAAGAACTTCACCGTATACTGTGATGCGTCTAAAGAAGGTTTGGGTTGTGTACTAATGCAAGATATGAAAGTGATTGCTTATGGTTCAAGACAACTGAGACCACATGAAGTCAACTATCCAACTCACGATTTAGAGTTAGCAGCAGTAGTTGTTGTGCTGAAAGGATGGAGGCATTTTCTTTATGGAGCCAGATGTGAGTTATACACTGACCATAAAAGTCTCAAATACTTCTTTACTCAAAAAGAATTGAATATGAGACAGAAATGTTGGTTGGAATTAATCAAGGATTATGATTTAACAATCAACTACACTCTAGGCAAAGCAAATGTTGTAGCAGATGCTTTAAGCAGAAAGAGTGCAGATATTCAGCCTAGCAATAGGGAGCTACCAAAGGAGTTACAAATGGACTTGGAAAGATTAGAACTTCAATTCATTAGAACAGAGGTTCTTGGAGGATTAGCCACTATGCAGGTAGTTGCAGAGCATGACAATGATCTTAAGAAAGAAATGTTTAGACATCAAGTAGAAGATCCTTTTATCGCTGAGGAAATTCGGAGGATATCTCAAGGGCAAAAATCAGTTTTTCGCCTTGGGGATTATGAGTCTTTATGGTTTAAAGACCGTCTGTGTTCCAGATGTGACTGAGATTAGAGATGTTATACTCAGAGAAGCTCATGAAACACCATACTCTATACATCCAGGAAGTACTAAGATGTTTATGGATTTGAAAGAACTATTCTGGTGGAATAACATGAAAAGAGATATTGCTAAATATGTATCTGAATGCCATACTTGCTAAAGGGTGAAGGCTGAACATCAAAGTCCAGTAGGACCATTACAACCCTTGGAAATTCCTGAATGGAAGTGAGAGGAAATAGGTATGGACTTCATCACAGGATTTCCCATGACACCAAAAAGGAAGGATATGATATGGGTAATTGTGGACAGACTCACTAAGAGTGCACATTTTATTCTGGTGAATCAAAAAGATAATGTCGAGAAGTTAGTTGAAGTATAAGTCAAAGAGATAGTAACTAAGCATGGAGTACCCAAAAAGATCGTAACTGATAGGGGATCAGTGTTTACTTCAGCATTTTGGAAGCAATTGCATGAAGCCCTTGGTTCAAAGTTAGATTTTAGCACAACATATCATCCGGAGACAGGAGGTCAAACTGAAAGAACAAATCAAATACTAGAAGACATGTTAAGAGCTTGTGCACTAGATTTTGGAGGAACATGGGAAGATCATCTACCATTGGCAGAATTTTCCTACAACAATAGCTATCAGAGTAGTCTAAAGGCAGCTCCATACCAAGTTCTGTATGGAAGGAAGTGTAGATCACCAATATGTTGGTATGAACCTGGAAGCAGCAAAGAATTTGCGCCAGATTATATCAAGGAAACACAAGATATCATTGATAAGATCAGGGATAGACTGAAAATAGCCCAGAGCAGGCAGAAAAGTTATGCGGATCAAAGTCGGAGATCATGGCATCCAGAAGTAGGAGATATGGTATATTTGAAAGTAAGTCCAATGAAAGGGGTGAAAAGGTTCGTAGTTAAAGGAAAATTGAGTCCAAGATACATCGGACCATTCAAGATACTGAGTCAAAACAGAATTATAGCTTATGCTTTAGAGTTACCATCAAGATTGCCTCAAGTGCATAATGTTTTCCATGTGTCACAACTTCGTAAATGTTTGAAAGTTCCAGATGATGCAATCACACACCAGGAGATAGAACTACAAGCAGACCTGACCTATATTGAAAAGCCTTGTAAGATTCTAGAAGAAAACTGGAAAAGATTAAGGAACAGAGCAATCAAGTATTGCAAGATACAGTGGGAACATCACCCTGAAAGGGAAGCCACATGGGATAAAGAAGAGGATTTAAGAAAAGCCTATCCAGAACTATTCAGGTACATCTCCACAAACTTAGGAACTAACGAAGTTTAATTTAAGGGGGGAAGTTTAATTTAAGGGGGGAAGTCTGTAACATCCCAGCATTTAGGAACTAACGAAGGGTAGATTTAATAATTTGGAATGTTGCGTGCATTCATCTGTGAAAATGTGGGTAAAATTTTCGCCAAATAAAAACCTAAAGTGATCAAGGTTTCTTTCATACTTTGAGATTAGGTTTAGTCTTAAAGGATGATTGCTATAGACTTTGATATGATCTTTGAGGAATTATGTGTTTTGGAAAATGAATTTGAATTTTAAACTTGAGTGTTTGAATTATAATTCAAATGAATTGGGAATAAGTTTTGAACTTGATTAAATTAGGAGTTAATCATTTTAAATCAAACTTTATCTAAAGAAAACAATTAAGAATATGAATAATTATTTCATATTTTCATTTAATAAATAAGTTACAAAAATGTAACCTATTGAAATTATCCACACATTTCACAAAAGCAAATAAATAAAGGATAAGAATATTCTTTATTGATAATAATATAATCTTTATTACAAAAGAATTAAATGAAGATTACAAAATAATAAAATGAAAATTACAAAAATATAAAGAAGATTACATTGGATTGTTCTATAACTAAACCTAAACTAAAATCTTCACTTTAAATCTGTACCTGCAAAACAAACAGAAACTAATAGAAAAAGGAAAGTTAGGGTTAGTATTGTTTCTCTCAGACATGTCAGTGAAGTGCACTGAACAAGTTCATCATTGAGAAATTATAGAAGGGGCAAGTTTCACCAATATGAAAGAATAAATCTTCCATAATTTCAACCCAGAAGTCAAATGACAGCCAAGAGGGACAAGTTTCACCAGCCCGGTAAAAGTAACCAGATAAAAATCAATTTCAAAATTCTGAACATATCCACAAGTGCACAGCAAGCACACAAGCAGGACACACAAATAAATGCATGTGATGTGCTGTCAGCTTCACATCACAGCTCCAACACACCAAAACCAGCAGAACAGCCGTGGAGAGGCACTGGTGCATCTCTTCACTGCACACACAAGAACAGCCAGCTTAGACAACAGCTAAACCAAGCACAACAGCCAGCAACCAACCCAACCAAAGCCTAGATCACATCACCAGGATGGTGACATAATGAGGGGGAAGGATCAAGTGGACAGAAAGATCAACTCCAGGAGCTAGGAGGAGAAGGCTAGCTCAAGGGCAAGCACAGGAGTCCAGCAAAACCAGATCAAGATCATCACCACATTACTCCACAATCATTAGATTTTGTGGTGAGCATCATAAAACCCTCACATGATCTAATCATCTTATCTAGACAGAAGCATGTGTTGTTTTATGAACAAACTCTCAGAAAGCACCCAAGTGGGGTGAATCCATCATAGATATTTTAAACTCTAAAAGAAAATAGCAAAGTACAAGGATCCAACCAGAGCTCAGAACAACATCATTGCTCTGGTTGTCAAGCTATATATTATAGTTCAAGCATAAATATAGCTAAGATCTAATTTCTAGGCACATCCCTAAAGTAAGGGTAGCACCTTAGAAACTAATCCATTGATCCAGATAATGATCAAGCTTACTATCATTTTTCTCCAAGCTTTGATTCAAGAAACAATAGCTGGTACCACTACCAGGACTATCTATATGAATCAACTAGATAAGGCCTAACACCCTAAGCCTCAGACCAACATCATTGGTCTTAGGGGTTTCAAAGAAGAACATTTCTATTTATCTTATGAATCCAAGCTTGTCTTAAGCTTAAACCAACCCAATCAATGAATAAGAATCAATCTTGTGTGCCATACCAAGATGGTGTCACAAGAACAATTCTATATGAATCAGGATAAATATCCAATCATCACAGATTAAACAAATCAATGTACTAATCATTTTCCTGTCAGGAATCATAACTAAAAACATTTCAATGTTTATCTGTACTGTTTGAGATCATTGTGATCTCAAACCACATATTAATTTCTAAGCCAACAACACTAAGACAGTGATTTCATCACACCATAATCATGATCAGAAACCAAGAAATGACAGTGGAAAATTATCAAGCCACTGACTTTACCAAGCATGGATTCCAAAGCAACTATACCATCTGAATCATATGCAATCCAAGCATAAAAGCATCTGATGAGCCACCAGAAACATTATAGTTCATCTCAAGCAACAAGCCTCAGGCCAATAACCATTTAACATGCTTACAGATCATCCACACATGATCTAATTCATCCAGTACATGATCAATCACATGATAAGAACCCTAAATGGAATAATCATATTAATCAGAACAAGACAGTAACCAGAGAGGTCACTGCCAATATTTAGCATCGGATCAGCAAGCACAGAGAGCACTAGGGGAGAGGAATAGAACTCACCAAAGTTCCTCGCTGAAGACTAGAAGAGGAAGCAGAGAGGCCAACGACCATGGCGGCACGGGGAACACCCCAGGAGGGGTGCTGCAACCCATACGGCGCCATGGCGGCGACCATGAACACACATAGAGTCGAGGAGCATCACCACGACGCACGGCGGCGGCAGCACCAGGATCCACGCCAATCCCCAAACCCTAGGGTTCGGGACGGCATCGATCCGTTGCAGGAGAGACCCATACCCAAATCAAGTTGGATAGAAAGGACGAGCGTCGTAGACAACCTCCTGTTGCACCATGGCAGCGACCAGAACGACCCACGGCGGCGAGAATCTCCGGCGGCGACATCACCGACCAAGGGGTCGAGGTCAGAGGAGGAGAGGATGAGCTCGAGGGAGAGAGGCAGCAGTGGAGTGGGATGAGTTGGGCCAGACCCATCGGGGTAGTCATTTTTGACTATGTCTAATGGGCCACTAGGGCCCAATAAGAATAAGCCAACCCGGAAATCTTTTAAGGCCTATTCTAATAAATAGGAAAAGACCAAAATACCCCTAGACTTAATTAAATTATAGAAAATAAAATAAAAGTCCAAAAATTATAAATAAAATATTTTTGGATTCACAATAATCCACACTAACCAAATAAATTAAAATATAAAATTTTAGACATTTATATCTTATTAGGAATTTTGTAAATTATATATTACTTATGGAATTTTACAAAATTATTGAAAGGTGATAAAATTAATTAAAATTCACTTTCATTATGTATTAATATTATAGTATTTTTGAAAAATACTAAATAAATATTTAATAACGATTTTTAATGTTTAATTGATAATTCCTAAAAGAATTATTAAATCAATAAAAGTCAAATAAAAGGGAAATAAAATAAAATAATTCAATATATGTTATAAATATTAAATAGTAATTTTTATAAATCCTTTATTATTTATAATAATGGGGCGAATGCATATCAAGTTAAATGATGCATTACATTATGGCATAATCATTTTGCTTCTTTAAATATTGTCCTTACCGGGCAATAATGATGTTTTTGTAGACATAGAAGCTCAAGGTCCAAGGTCTGACATCGACTTCACTACCTTGCCATCACAAGGCAAGTTCATCACTTGCTCATGTCCTTTGAAGAGTCTTTATCAAAGTACTGGCAAATTGTGTGTTATCATATATGCTATAAAAGAAATAAAATGTTATTTTCATAAATAAAGAAATCATAGATATCATCCTAAGTGGTGATATAATGGAGCAATAGAACTTAGGGTTCTATTTGCAACAATGATGATCAAGTAGGGACTTAATAACCCCTGACATCAGTGATTTTAGCGCCGTATATTATGCGTTAGCCATGAGATTTGGAATGGGACAGAGAAGTCAGTTGTATCTTCTTCCTCTCGCATGAAGCCGGATGTGCAGGTCGTGGCTGTTATCCTCGTAGCATGCATATTAATTGGTAATTCATAGAGGATATGCAACATATGGGTGGGAAACCTCATCGTCCCACGATAGTTCTGGCATCTAACGGTTTGTACAAACCATTATCGTAATTCATTATGTGGGCATGGTGTACACCAAGGAGGCATGCGGGGTCGCGAAGGGGGCAGTGATTGGCTTGGACCAACTACTGGTCCCCACATCATGGAAATGTGGACGGGAAAGTACGCCCGGTTGTGCAACAAGGAGTTGATATCTCATGGGTAAAGTAATGCACCTCTGCAGAGTGTAAGAATTGTAACTTGTTACTCCCTGTTCCGTGAAGGAGCTACAAACGCAGCAGGAAAGGAACTCCATGAAAGTTCTGGTCAACCTGTGAAGGCTGATTATCATAGTTTTTCAGAATAAAATCAATCTTTGAAGAAAGATTTACAAAAATTGCATAGTGCCAAGGATTTATAGTCCGAGGTGATAGTTAGAGCATCAAACTTCCCACCTTGCATATAATGAACATGTTGGGTAACGATGTTACTCATTTTTTCCTTTGATCCCTTGCTTAGACTCTGAGGATCCCGAAGACGTGCCAATGTATGCAGCCGAATGTCAAGAAGATGTGTTCTGCGAGGAACCCGATCTGTCCGGAGGTGTGGAAGGAGTAGATTACGAAATCCACTATGGGGTTGATGATGACGAGTCCAACTAAGTACCTAGTTAGTAGTAACTAATGGAGCCAAGCAGCATGAACTCTTTAGAATAAGCTACTGAGCTCAACTCCTAGTCGGAGTTGCTACTTTTAAATTCCACTGAAACACTTTATATTTTGGTTTGTAAGTTGAATCTTTTGAATTCTTGAACTTTTGGTATTGTAATAATAATAATGTGTGAATGTTTTTAATATGGACCCGCAATGTTTCTGTTGTACCACTCTGAGGGATGTGATACTTACGGAACGGTGTTCTGTGAGTGTCATGTCAACGACTATAGAGTACTACACATGCAGTGGTATGTTGGGTCACCGCAGGCTGCCAAGCGCAGCTGGGTAGGCATCCCCCCGCGCCCCGGCCGGGGCGCTGGTGCCCGGAAGAGGACCGGCGCATCGGTGGTGCAGGGGTAAGTCCCTTTGTTTTTGTTCTGCCTTTTTCTCTTATTGCTCTGCCTTTCCCATTGTTCTTGGCTTGACTTTGTTTTTGCTCATGCCTTCGCAGTGCCACTAAAAGTATCGACTTTAAAACGACTAGAGGGGGTGAATAGGCGACTACCAATTTTTAATTTGTTACTCAATTTTTGGCTTGGCAAGAAGATAAGTTCTCTAGAGATGCAACTAGGTGAACGACCTATATGCTAGTGAACTAATTACAAGCACAAGAGCAGTAAAGAGCAAGTAGTAAAGGTAAGGAACAAGATAACCAGAGCAGGGACACGAAGATGTAATTCTCGTAGTTCACTTCCAAGGAAGCTAAGTCTATGTTGGAGAGGTGTCGGGGCCACACAAGGTCACCCGAGTGCCACAAAGGCCTCACCTTCTTATCCGGTGAGCTCCCCCACAAAGGAGGCCTCACAATCCACTAACCGGTGACCTTGAAGGCACCAACTGAAACCTTTACAACAAGGTTGAGGGGGAAGCTCCACAACTCAATTGGAGGCCCTCAACGACACCACAGAGCTTTACAACACATGCCCTTAGCTCCGAGGATGCCCTACACTGTCTAGGGTTCCAAGAAACCCATGAGTAACAATATTCATAAAGGATAGGTGGGGGAATCAAATCTTCTTTGGTGGAAGTGTAGATCTAGGTCACTTCTCCCACCACTCAAAAGATCAAGTGATTTGAGTGGCAAGGGAGAGAGATCTAGTGAGGTGAAGATCTAGTTTTAATGGAGGAGAGAGAAAATTAAAGAGTTAGGTAGGAGGAAGGAGGGCGCCTTAAATAGGCCCCCTCCAAACCGAACCGTTGGACAGTTTGCGACATCACCGGAAGTTCCGGTGAGGGGACATAAGTTCTGCCCAGCGAAGCTTCAATGGCTCGAAGGCCGTCGACGCACGCTCCAAAGCTCGACCGGAAGTTCCGGTCAGACATGACCAGAAGTTCTGGAGCAAGTTCCGGGCCAAGTTCCGTCAAATAGAAAACTTCCATACAGAAGTATACTGAACGTGAGCGGAACTTGGAGAGGAACTTGGGGCGGAACAAATGGGTCGCAAAATGCCTAACTGTAAGTTCCGATGCCTGGACGGAAGTTCTGCTCAAAGTCTCAGCGGAAATAGCAAAGGAAGTTCCTGCAACCGGAACTTCCTTTGCTATTTCCGGTGGAAGTTCCGGTATACCCAGCAGGACGTTTCCGATTGGCCCGTGAGCTGGCGAGTGGGCCTGCATAACGGCGAGTGGATTAAAGCCCAGCAAGGCACCGAGCGACTGGAAGTCAAGGCCCGAGTAGTAATAAACGGTCCAAGGATTAGGTTAAGCGACTACCAAGCTTTAAACTGAATCGGTTGAGATATGTAAACCCTAGGGAGGTGAGCCTATATAAACCTCCCTATAGGGCAGTAGAGACACGTTCCATCATACACCAAGCGACTTCAGCCTAGCCGAGCTCGCCCATTGTAACACCTCCATAATACAATCTAGCGAGTAGGTCTTTACCCTCAGGCCGAACACAGGTAAAACCCTGTGTCTTTGCCCTCATCTCGCACCGCAGATGGCTGGCCGCCCTTGCCCCTCGTTCTACTACTCGATGCCGATTGTAGCATCTGCCGTGACTATTCCCACGACAGTGGCGCCCACCATGGGGCCTGGCCGGTCCGGCCGGTGTTCTGCGGCGAGATCCAATCTGCCCATCAACGAGACGGTCGCCACCGGCCGCATGATAGCGATCGGCGAGATGCTCCAAATCCTGCCGAGCAGCTACGTCCCGGCGGCGCGACCTGTCCCGCACAGCGTGATCCTGCTGGTCAGCACGATCAGCCTCTTTGTCGGTCTCACCGACGTCATCATCTCGGAGGATTCGGCTCGCATCCGCGAGTCACCGCCGCGCGATCGGCTCTCCGAGAGCCAGATCCGCACGATCCATCGCCTCGCCTCCGAGTACAACTCGGCCCACAGCAACGTGGCCGGGAATTCAGCGGCCGCAGAGGATGCAGCCCTCACCGACGACGCCGACTCGGCGACCCCGGAGTCACTCGCCGGATCCATCACCGCGGCTTCGTCCGCGGGCTCCATCGCCCAGGTCTCCAACGCGGGAGACTTCGAGGATCCCTCCATCCTCGGGATCTTCGAGTTTGACTCCGGATCGGAGAACTCCGGCGACCCCCGCGACGGAACCGGTCGCCACACCGCGACCTACATGGCGTCCGCACCGATCCGGAGGACCCGTTCTCCACCCCAATCCCTCCTAACGCCACGGCAGCGGAGTTCGAGAACTCCGCTGGCGCGGGCGATGCGCAAGAAACAAGCGGGCGCGAAATTTTGCCTCGGCGGTGACTACGCGAGGCATCACGCTACCACCAGCAGCGGATCAGGTCACGCTGAACCCCCGTTCGGTAGCGCCCTGAACCGGCGATAACGACCCGGCCAGCGTGGCGGCGCGCGATCTGCGAGAACACGCCACCGAGGAAGCGCCCGCCCCGCCAGGATCAACGGCGAGGGGCGCCCCACCTCCACCCAACCGCACCCCTCCCAGGGACCAGCCGCGGATAGTAGTCTCCTCACGGGAGCGAGACGCAAACGGCCTCCCACTGTTCTCCACCCCAATGGACAACCTCGTGGCAGGCCGAGCAGCAGCCGGCAGCATCACAGCGACCGGCGACGGCGCCCTACAGATCCAATACGTCAGGGCCCTGCTCGCAAAGGTCATCGAGCAGCAAAGAGCGGGCGCCGACTCGGCAGGTCGAGTATACTCGCGTTCCTCGGGAAGCAGAGCAGCCTCCAGCGGCCGCCCAGCGGCGGCAAACACCCTCAACTGCCCGCCACCAGAGCCACTGAAGCTCCAATACCGACCCGCGATCGCACTCTCCCTGCGACCCCGGCGGCAACCAACCTTATCGCCGCCAACGGGCAACCCATCGGCGCGCACCCATCATCAACAACCAAAGCTGGCGCGCCGCCAGCCGGACGACTGCGACATACCCTAACCAATCGACGCGACGGCGAGCCCATGGTCGCTCGGTCGACTCGCCCAAGTGCCGGACCAATGATCCGGCGAGAAGTATCCGCCAAACTTCAAGGCACCAAAATAAATAGAAAATCGACTCCTGCGACCCGCCGTATGGCTCGACACATACCTCATGGCGATGGGGATCGCGGCCTGACACCTGCCGCTCGTTACCTCCCCCGATGATGGAGGGGCGTGCGACGATGGATCAACACCTCCCGGGCGATGCTCGACTCACAGGAGAAATCGCCACGCCCGTCGAGCACCGAGTGCTCCTACACCCGCCACCACTATCGAGGACTGGGCGGTGCGTCCGGGGACCCCATGAGTCGACCATAGCTGGGTCCAACGGTGGCAAACTTTGGTACAACGGTCGGCATCCACCCGGACACAGCGATCCATTGCTTCAAGACCTCGTGCGCTCACGAGCCCCTAGTCGCCAAGCTCAAGCGACACTCCCGCACTTTTCGACAACATCCCGACCTCCTCGAGATCGCCAAGCGATGCGAGGAAGATCCAAACCAGAAACTGACGGCGAGTCAGAGGTCAACGCCGACGAGCGGCAGCAACGACGGCGCCGCCGACCCTCGCTTCTGGCGGCACTCGCCTCACGGCAAGCGCCCGCGATGGCGAAGTCGACTTCGTCGCCAACGCCGCGCACGCCTGAGCCCAAGAGCTTCCGCGCGACGGAGGACAACGCGCGACAACGACAACTACAAGAACAAACCAAGGTTCGACCCGGCCCTCCTTAACCAACCATGTGCGTTCCATAGCAGGAAGGAAGCCATAGCGCACACCACCGCCGACGCCACACCCTCGTGGAAATCGAGAAGGCACGGCAAGCGGAGGACCCGACAACCTGCCAAATGGCGGAAAATTCGCAAAGTAGCCGGCTCGCTCCACACCTTCACGAGGCTTCAACACGAAGCGAGAAGAAGGTCGGCGCTTCGCTATCGCCGTCAACGGTGGCCCAGATAGACGTCCCCGGTTCCTAAACTGGTCGGAGCAGCCATCACGAGCCGCCAAGATCACTCGCGACGCCAGTACCCGGGGCGAGTCGCCCGGTGGTCAAGCCCAAGGTCGGCGACTCACGGCTCCCCAAGACACGATGGGCGGCGGCTCCATCAACATCCTATACCTCGACACCTTCAGGTATGCGGCTCCGCGATCGATGATCGACGACCACACCACATTCCACGGCATCGTCCCGGTCGGAAGGCGTACCCGATCGGCAGGTCACGCTGCATCACCTTGACACCGGCAAACTTCCGCACGGCGGATCGTCTTGGTGGTGCCCTTCGACAACCCTACCACTGCGTCACTGGCGCGCCAGCGTTCGCCAAATTTATGGCGCCCCACTGGCGTATAACGCGATGAAGCTCCGGGCGTGCGGCGTCATCACCATCCACGGCGACTCCGACAGCGCCCGAAAGTGCGAGGCCAAAGGCGAGCTCGACGCCGTCATCGGCGGAGAGACCAACCACGCCAGAGATCGCCAAGTACGGCGGGGTCAACAACGACCCCACCATACTCAAGAAGCCCAACTCGGGCGCAAACACCTCAACCTTTGAGGCCACGGCGCACCCTTTTGCCGTCGAGCTGGTCCCAGCGACTCGGCCCGAGCCGGTGGCGATCGGGACGGGCATGAGCCCAGCATAGGAAGGCGCGCTCATCGAGTTCCTCCGTGAGAACAGGGACATCTTCGCATGGAAACCCTCTGACATGCCCGGTGTCCCTAGGGAGCTCGCTGAGCACAAGCTAAACGCCGACACCAAAGTGCGACCTGTCAAGAAGTCGCTGCGGCCCTTCAATGAAGAACACCATCGAGCAATCGCCGAGGAAGTGCAGCGCCTACTCGCTGCCGGCTTCATCCGGCCAATCAAGTACTCCAAGTGGCTGTCAAACCCAGTCCTGGTCGAGAAAAGCAGGACACGGAGAATGTGTATCGACTACAAACCTGAACAGCGCTTTGCCCAAAGAGCGATTCGTCCTCCGCGGATCGACCAGATAATCGATTCAACGCGGGCTTGAGTCGCTATGTTTCCTCGGCGCCTACTGGATACAACCAGATCATAATGGCCGTCGAGCGAGGAGAAGACGGCGTTCATCACGCCATTGAAGCACGCTACACCGTCATGACCTTCGCCTCAAACGCGGGGTGACCTACCAGCGGTGCATGCAAGAATGCCTCGCGAGCCAAATTGGCGCAACATCACGTTTACATCGACGGCGTGGTCGTGAAATCCGCTTCGCCAAGGCGACCTACTGGCCGACCTGGCGGAAACATTCGCCAACTTGCGGTATAAGATAAAGCTCAACCGAGCAAATGCACCTTGGTGTACCTGCCGGACAACTCTTGAAATGCGTCGTCTCCAAGCGGGGATTGAGGCGAACCCACGAAGATCGACACGATCGCCGGCTCGGCAAACCCGAGTGCTGCGCGTTCGTTAAGCTGGCGGGCGAGTGGCGGCTCTCGATCGCTTCATTCCCCCTTTGGCGAAAGCGATGCCCCTATACCGCTGATGCGCAGAACCCCACCTTCGATTGGGACAAGGAGGCGGACGGCGCTCGCGACCTCAAAAGGTGTTACTCGCGCACCACTACTCGCCGTCGCCGACAAAGAACCCATGCTGGTTTACGTCGCGGCGTCCGGCGCGTCGTCGGTACCGTGATGGTCGTCGAGCGACCGAAGGAAGGAAAGGAGTGCCGGTCCGGCGGTGTACTACATCAGCGAGGTCCTCACCGAGTCGCGCCCGGTACCCATGATACCAAAAGCTAGTATCGCGGTCTTGAGCTCGTGGCGCTGCGCACTACTTCAGGAGCACCCGATCACGGTCGTCTCCTCGGCACCATGCATGACATCATCCATGTCGCGAAGCTGGCGGGTCGCCAAGTGGGCCGTCGAGATCGGCGTCCACAACATCAAATCTGAGCCACAAAAAAAAGGCGATCAAGTCCACGAACCGGTAGACTTCATCGCCCGGGAGGAAACCTAACAACGGAAGAAGCTGCCGTACCTCCATTCTGGAGCCTGCACTTCGACGGCTCCAAGAACAGCGGACGGTGCGAGCGCGAGGATAGTCCGACTTCACCAAAGGCGACAAGCTCCGCTACATCCTGCCTCGACTTCACGCCTGCACCAACAACATGGCTGAGTCGAGGCCCTACTCACGGCATGCGAGCCGCCAAGGAGATGAGCGTCAATCGCCTCCGCTACGGAGATTCCGACCTTGTCGCGGGGCAAGTCGCCGCACGGCACTGTCTCCCCTACCATGGCGTACCGCCAGCGGTGGACAAGTTGGCGGCCACTTCACGGCTACTCCGTCGAGTGGATCGACAGCGGAAAAACAAGGAGGCGACGCACTCTCTCGCATCGGGTCGGCTCGCACCACCATCCGGCGTCTTCCTCGACACGATCACCAAGCCATCTCTCTCCCGAGAGATCGACGCCAGTCCCACTCCAACGAGGCAGCCTTGGTCGCACTCGTCAGCGAGCCGAACGATGGACCAAGCCCTACGCCGCTTACACAGGCGGCACCTGCCGGGCAGAGATAGACGCTCGAATGATCGCCGTCGATGCAAGTCCTACACCATCGTCGTGGCGATCTCCACAAGCGCAGCGTCACCGACGTGTTCCAACGCTGCGTCCAACCGGATGAAGGGCGCAAAATCCTCCGACATTCACTCCGGTGATCGCGCCACCACGCCGCGCCGCTCCTGATCGCCAAGGCTATGCGACATGGCTTCTCTGGCCCACCGCCCACGCCCGGCTGTCGATATCGTCCAACGATGCGCCGGGTGCCGAAATCGCCAATCGGGGCCGCGTCGAGCTCGGCGCTCAAAACAATCCCCATCACTTGGCCATTCGCTGTGTGGGGCATGGACATGGTAGGCCCCTTCAAGAAGGCCCCCTCTGGCTACACCCACCTGCTAGTCGCCGTCGACAAATTCACGAAGTGGGTGGAGGCCAAGCCAGTCCGGAAATGCGACGGGAAGACCGCCACTAAATTCCTACGCGAGCTCATATATAGCTACGGGTTCCCAAACAGCATCATCACGGACAACGGCACCAACTTCGCCAAGGGATCCAACGGCTCGACCTCGCGTCAGTCGCCAACCCGGAATCCAACGGCCAGGCGGAACGGGCCAACCAAAGCATCCTCCACGGCCTGAAGCCGCGACTCCAAGTACCACTCGAGCGCACCGGTCTTGGGTCGAGCTGCCCTCTGTCATCCGGGGATCCGCACCTCGATTAACGATCGGCGGATTCACTCCCTTCTTCATGGTCTACTGGCGAAGCGGTCATGCCCACCGACCTCGAACACGACTCGCGGGTGCGTCCACTATCGGAGGCTGCAAGCGAGCTTGCCGCCAAGGCGGGATCGACCAAATAGATGAAGCACGCGACCTCGCTCGTCACGCACGCCATCTACCAGCAAGGACTCCGCCGCTACCACAGCGGCGGGTGAAAGCTCGCACCTTCGAAGGCGACACGGTGTTACGCCTCATCCGGGACAAGAAGGGCATGCACAAGCTCTCCCCTCCGTGGGAAGGCCCATTCGCTATCGGTAGCGTGCTAAACAGCGCCTACTACCTCATCGGCGTCGCGGGGCGGCGAACTCGACGTCAGCGACCATGGAATGTAAACCTCCTCGGAAGTTCTACTCCTAGAACCCCACACATGTACTCTCCAGTCGCTATGAAATAAAAAGAAACGGTTACCGCAAATTGCGCCTACTCTCCATAACTTGTGCCACTCGCACTCGTAATAACAGCGTTAAGCTAACTGCAGAAGTCCACCTTTGGTACAGCGATTGGAACGGCTAAGTAGTGCGGTGTAAGAACACTGAATCACCTCAGGTCTTGCATCATCCACGAAAAACGCCCACCCGGAGCCCCATTGGAGTCGCCTAGCTCGACTGGTTCTACGAGCCAAGACAACTGCCCTCGCTTCTCACAGCGACCTTGGTCCTCCGCATCCCCGGCATTGCGACTCGAATAGCTAAGTACCACGCTCGGGGACTGAAGACCAGTTAAATCATGCGGTCGGAAAGCCAAGTAAGAGAGCATGCCGGGACTGCACGCCGACCCCACGGGCCAGGCAGGAGTGGCGCAAACCAACGCTAAGTCCTCAACCACCCTCTAGTCGCGCCTAGAACAACCAAGTACCACGCTCGGGGACTCGGCCACCCGACCTCGTTCGCGCAAGGAAAGCGGTAAATCTGAGCACTCAAGGGAGTCGCCTAGCGGCTGGCTCTTGAGCTCGGCGAGTCGACCAAAACATCAAAACACATGACAACAACACATACATCATATACGAGGTAAACCCCACAAAAAGGGCGGACGTGCTCGGGGACTCGTTCAAAAATCAATCATAAACACACAACAAATACTAAAATAGACACAACGTCTCATTCATTAGCGTAATGCATTGTTTCATGTTACAAAATATGCCCGCGTGGCAGACCTGCTGCTAACGCCACATGGCAAACTACCTTACTCTCTGAGCTTGATGGCGACTCGCCAACATCCGGCGATTGCGGATGAATGCCGTGTACGGGTTTAGCGGATCGTCGTCTGTTCACCCGCCATCGCCGCGCTAAAGGCTGCTCGACCTTGAAGTCACGATCGGCGGCTCGGTCGTTGGACGACGACCGTCTCTGGTACGGAAGGAGGTCGCCCATTGCCCGGAACACGTTACGATGCGTGGCGGCACGGTCCTGCAACTTAAGGACCTCGGACATCTCCACCGCGCCAGTCGACGATGGATATCCACTCGTCAAATTGTCGATGTCGAAATCTTCGGGGAAGTGGGCGAGTCCAAGGCTCAGGGCCGTCGACACTCCACGCCGAAACGCCGACCTCGTCATGTATTCAACGACCGCGGGCGCCTTCTCCAAATATTTCCACACCTCAACGAGGTCGCTGGGAATCACCTCCGTGGGCGATATCTCTTGGAGATAGGCACGGATGCACGTCGCCGACAATGTCGCCGAGTCGACGAGCATACTTACGCCTTTACTGGCGTCGAAAGCTCGCCTCTTCGCTATCGATGATGCGACTGTGAGTAGAAGACAACAATGAATCTGACGGACACTACAAAAGAGACAACCATCGGAAAGGAAGGAGTACTCACCAAGCAGCACGGGCGAGTTCGTGATGAAGCATTGAAGCGTATGGTGTCACGAAGCCCATCAATGAGGACTTCCGACACCTTGCGATACTCCTCAGCGGCTGCAATGGAGGCCTTAGCTCGCTCGTCAGCCGAGCTCGCTTCTTCCTTCGCTTCCCGCAGCTCGCGCTCGAGGTTGGCGATCCGCTGTTCAGCGGCACTCAAGGCCGATTGTGCCGCCGCTAATTCACCAGCTGGGACAAGCCCCTGGCGAGCTTCCTCTGCCTTCGCAGCAAAAGCTTGAAGCCCTTTGTTCGCTTCCTGGACGATGGCCAGCTCCTTCTCCGCGCGCTGCTTCGCGGCCAATCGGTCCGCCGACTCAAGCTGCAGACCCTGCACATCACCGAAAACGTTAGTCAAAGCAAAATTCCTAAGTGCCCACCCGCTGAAATTCAGCGATGCGCTCGGACCGGCGATCAAGAAATTCCTAAGTGCCCACTCGCTGAAATTCAGTGCGCACTCGGGGACTGGCGATCAAGAAATTCCTAAGTGCCCACCCGCTAAAATTTAGCGCGTGCGCACTCGGGGACTGGATGCGAAAAATTATAAGAATCAGGCCGCTGCAAAGCACCGACCTGATCCTCGGGGACTGGATGTACCTGGATGGCTGCGCCAAGCATGCCATGGAGTTGTATCGCGTCCACGGACGCGAGTAACGCCGGCGTGTGTCCACGGCGTTGGTCAACTTCAGCATCGGCGGTCCCAGGAGCGTGGCTCGAGGGCGCAGCTCCACTCGCCGTGGCCGCTTTGGTCACGAAGCGTGGGAAAGTAGCGATAGAGGCACCCGCCCCAAGGGAGGTCGCCTCCGCCGTTCCAGGCAAGGAAGCTGTGGCATCCCGCAAAACCACTACTAGAAAATCGCGTTGTTTTGTGCATTGCCTCGCCATCATCATGCATTGTTTGTCTGAACTATTTCGAAAAGCCTAGTTTTGCTTTGTACAAATACCCCTCTTATTTTTCAAACACAAAACCCCGATCGCATCGGAGATTTTATTTGTCTAAAAACTGTTTGCAAAATGGCCTTGTTTTAAAATAGACAAGACCAAACAAACACACTTTCTAAACCAGCCCCCTCTAAAACCTATCCCCACCCAATCCTAATCTACCCTCCAACCACAGGCCGCCACCTCACCCTCTCACCCAACCCCTACCCACCTGCCACCTCATCAATCCACCATCCCACCTCTCTCCTCTCTCCTCTCCCCCTGCGGATCCCACCGGCCAGCCCTCCCCCTGACCGAGCCACACACACACTCACACCCAGCCGGCCACACACACCCACCCACTCCTGCCGCTGCCCCCTGGGTCCCACCCCCTGGTCTGCCGCCCAGCCCCACCTGGCCCCACCACCTGCCGGCACGCGCCCCCCCCACGCGTTCCTCTCCCTGCAGCCTCCTCCCTCCTTTCTCCCGTGAAGCGGCACCCGCCTCCCCTCCGCTCACTCCGCCCGCGTGTGGCCTCCGCCATCTGCCTCGAGCCGCCCCCGCTCGGCCTCCCTCACCCCCTCGGCGAGCTCCCTTCGCTAGCCTCGCCTCATGCCCGCCCTTGCCGGCTCGCCCGCCCTTGCTCCCCTCTTCGTGTTCCGCCCGTCGCGACCTCCGGCCAGGCCTTGTTGCGTCCTCTGGCGTCATGCCCCTTCCTTCTCCGTCTCCTGCAACCCCGCCTCGGCACCGGACCGCCCGCTCCTCACGCGCCTCCGGCCCTCCTCCTCCGCTGTGGCGTCGCCGCTCTCCGTCGCCTCGCTCCTCGCCGCCCGGCGACCACCTCGCCTCTCCCCTCCCAGGCGCCCCCTCCTCTTCCTCGGCCCCGCGCCGCCGCCGCCTCCATCCGTCTGACCCGCCGCCGGCGACTCCTCTCCGCGCCCCCAAGCTTCGGCCTCCTCCAAGCTCCTCCCACCGCCGTCGTCCGCCGCCGCCCAGAAGCCCCGCCTCCGGCCGCTTCCACCGTCGGCCCTCGCCACGCGCTGGGCGACAGCCCCGACCATGCCCAGCGCCCGATCGGCCCGACCCGTGGGCCGAGCTGCTAGTCGTCCCCGAGCTCGCCGCCCTACAAAAACGTCACCGGCCGTGTCGCCCCTCTCCATGTGTCCTTGTCTTTCGTTGTCCCATGTGCGCCGATAACAAGATCTTCCTCGGCTAGGACCGTCGGATGACAAGTTCCCGTCACGAACCCGAAGCCCTCGAGCCCTCACGCACGGAACCCCAAGTCCTCCATCGTGTTTCGAGAACCCGAGTTATGAAGGTACGAAGACCAAGCCTCGGCACCCGAACCCGGTGCGCGTCAAGATCTCGAAAAAACCCGGTTGACAAGTTCGCCATCGACCTCGAGAACGCCTGCGGAACGAAAGAACGCATGCGGGCGGCGAACCCCGGACCCGGAGCATCCCTGGACACCAAGAACTACCGGCGACCTGACCAAGACCCGAAGACCGATCCCACCGAATGCCAAGGCCTTCTTCACAGATTTCGAGACCCCGACGTCGAAACGACAAGATCATCGTTATGGAATCCGAAGACCACATATACGACAAGTACTCCCTCCCGGAACGCCAAGATCTCCGCGTGAGACGACCAGACCGACAGCATGGCCCGACCATCGCGAATGCGCCAAGATCTACCCCGTTACCGAGAACGACCCCGGAGTCCGAGAACGCTTCCGTCGAACCCTGAACCCCGAGACCCGACCCCGAACCCCGGAACCTCAAGTTCGTCGAGGCCCTCTTATGTGTGAATCCCTTCCCGAAACCATATTTTATAATACCATACAACTTGTCGCATCTTAATTGTTCATGCATGCATCCTTGTCTGTGGTTTGGGGGCCTTATGACGATTCACCTAATAATTAAATATGGGGCCCATATGCGGGCAAATCTAGACTTATATTGGCCTCATTTAAAACTTGTGTAGCGAACCGGTGCTATCTTTTGCCATGCTAAAACAACATTTAATTTGCGGGGTAGATAAACAACATGAACCGCCATAATAATTGTCGGGACCCCGGTTCCGCTTAATATGACCTAATTGCATCGCATCTGTGCCATGTCATACATCATACATGCATCATGCCCGATCTTTTGCCGTAGTATTAAATAGTGCATCCAGTGTTCTTCTAGTGTTTTGCTTCTTCGCGGATAAGGCCGTTGAGTTGATGCGAGTGTCGACCCGATCTTCGGATGAACCCCTCGGCAATGTTTTCAGGCGAGCATCTCCCCCTTTCTACCTATCTTACTTTTATAGTATTTATTCCCTCCTGTTGATCTATTGCTATCTGTGTTTCGATGCTCTAGTTCCCGTACCTGTGATATCCCGTGCAACCCTATATTGCCTTGGATACCTCCTATTACCTGTTGTTTGGTAGATAGTTGGACTTGCGCGTCGTAGTCGCTTGCTCAAGTGCTGTTGCGTGTTGTCAAGTGCCACAGTTGTTGGAGTATTGCCGCATGTTTGATGTTGGAGATGATCATGGCTTTACTTATCGTTCACTTTAATTCCTGTTTAACAACTAAAATTGAAGTAAGAAGAGGCATCGGTGGGTGATAGATAATATTTGGTTTCCGAACGCCCACTTGTGTCCCGTAGGACCCCGAGTACTTGATACCTGTTCCTTCATTTATCGCGCTATCCACATTCGGGAGGATTATGGGACCCCACGAGCGAGCTTGATTCGTCTTATTTCTTGGGGCCACAAACTAGTTTGAGGTTTTATTTACTATCCTGTACTTATGCCATGCTACTCATATTTACGATTGTGCGAGGAGCACACTGTACTGTTTAGGTAAGCGGAGTGTTTTCGCGGTATCGACAAGCCCAGCCACACTTTCGGGTTCCCAGTCGTTTACAGCCATTGTCGCAAACCTTGAGTCCGCCTCGGAGTTAGCTAACTTCGTTGCGGGTCTACTCAATGGGGTGGCCCCCTGAAATATTTCTGAATCCTGTGATTGCTTTGTCGTGAAAGCCTTGTTGGGTTTTGATTTGGTTTTTCTGAGGTTGATCGAGCGTGTGTTGCTATTGGTGCACCCCGGCCGGGTAAAACTTTCTGAAAGCCGTGTCCGCGGTTATGGACGACTTGGAGCATAGTATCTCGACCATAGACAAGCATAACTAAAGTAGTGCTATAAATTTGACTTTATAATGACTAGTAATCAGCTTCACTATAATGGAATGGCTAAATAAAACTGCCAACAATTGCTTGTTTGATGTGTCGCTTGCGACAATTGTACCTGACTAGTAAGTATTGCAACTACAACGGAATGGCTAAATAAAAGTACCAATAACTGCTGGGTTTTGGGTTATCTCATGCTAATTGTATCTGACTAGTAAGTGTGGCAACTATCACGGAATGGTTAACTAAACTTGCCCACTGCTTATTTTAACAGGATGATTACCTATACATGACTAGTAATTGCTGCAACGATAACTGAATAAATAAAACTGCCAACTGCGTGAGTTCCTCGGTTGACTTCCTCGTTTGGTCTCGAGGAAACACGGATGGGTTTGTGATGGTAGTATCGGGTTGGTTCGAATAGGTCTTTCTTACCCTCTCGATAACCGCTAGTTGTATCGAGTCTCTATAGGGAGTTTAGTGCATCTGCTGCGCCGCTTGATCCATACCTATGTAGGCGAGGACCGCCGAATTCTAGTCTCGTAGCTGTCTTGGCCTCGATCTTGACGCTCCTCTTTTCCTTTGCCCTTTGTCGGCACCCTTTTGTTTAAGCAGGTTTTGAGATCGGCGCGTTAGCGGGGTTACCCTTCGGCTTGGCACAGGCAGGGTTATGGATGCCATTGGTTATTCTTGGGGCTCTTAGCCCCATTTGCATCTTGTCCGTGGTCGGACGCTCCATCTTTCAATGTGATTTGGATCTTTGTACCGTATATCGTATTCTTGACTCGGGGAGTCTGTTATATATATATATACTTATGGGTCCCATCGAGGACTGTTGTGTAATGTTATTACTTCGTTTTCCACCCGCACGAAAGTGCCTAGTGGGCACCTTTGAATCGTTTCTATGCGGGTTTGGCGGGTTTCGCTAAAACTTGCATAGGTCCGATTCTGAGGGTGTTACAGAGTGGTATCAGAGCACAGCAGTTGCGATACCCCACAAGTCCAGCCTGTAGGATAACCTAGCTAACGGCCGCAGTAGAGTGTCAAAACTATTTTCGCAAAATCGGTTGGATAGTTCTGATTAGGTCTGATTTTACTCCTTACCCCTCTGCTATTCTCCTCTCACCTCTGCGTGTTTTGAATCTCCTCTCTTATTTTTTCCTCGAGTCCAGGATTTCTCGTGGTTGGGTTCCGTCGTACCTTCAGGGTTTCGCTTCCTCTTTTGGAAACGGTGTTGCTACATCTGGTCTTCATGCTATCCGAAGAATCCTTCGTCTGTGGTACCATTCTTTGTTCCTTGTGTTGTGCCTTCCGGTGTTTTTCGACGCGACGACCTCATCTACGCCAGATCCGATGCAGAGTCTGCATCACTCCTTTGTTTCTGAAGTCGAGATCTTCAGTCTGATTCCGAGAATGGTTGCACGCTTTTCTATTGATTGTGCAGAGTAATAGTTTGGGTGCGTGATGGATTGGTCCCCATGCCGACTACCCCTCCTATTCGCTTTTGTACATTGAAGTGGATGAGAATGCATCGGTTCCGTTTTCCCATCGAAGTTAGGGGTGGCTTTATTTGTTGGTACCTCTACCTTCGACCTTTTGTTTCCGGAGTGTTCCCTCGACGATCACGGACAACGACCTCTTGTTAGTGGTGTCGCGAGGACCTACACGAAGCGAGAAGATTCAGATCGCCGACCTTCTTTCCGGTACCATGAGGCGGATCTCGAGGGCGAGATCCATTGTTAGTGGTGTCGAATTGTGGCATCCCGCAAAACCACTACTAGAAAATCACGTTGTTTTGTGCATTGCCTCGCCATCATCATGCATTGTTTGTCTGAACTATTTCGAAAAGCCTAGTTTTGCTTTGTACAAATACCCCTCTTATTTTTCAAACACAAAACCCCGATTGCATCGGAGATTTTATTTGTCTAAAAACTGTTTGCAAAATGGCCTTGTTTTAAAATAGACAAGACCAAACAAACACACTTTCTAAACCAGCCCCCTCTAAAACCTATCCCCACCCAATCCTAATCTACCCTCCAACCACAGGCCGTCGCCACCTCACCCTCTCACCCAACCCCTACCCACCTGCCACCTCATCAATCCACCATCCCACCTCTCACCTCTCTCCTTTCCCCCTGCGGATCCCACCGGCCAGCCCTCCCCCTAACCGACCCACACACACACTCACACCCAGCCGGCCACACACCACCTCCTGCCACTGGTCCCACCACAGTCAGCCCCAGCCCCACCTGGCCCCACCACCTGCCGGCACGCCCCCCCCCACGCGTTCCTCTCCCTGCAGCCTCCTCCCTCCTTTCTCCCCGTAGCGCAGCACCCTCCTCTCCTCCTCCGCCGGCCTTGTCTGCCCCTCCGCCATCTTCCTCGAGCCGCCCGCTCGCCTCCCTCACCCTCCCATGAGCTCCCTCGCCTTCCGCCCTTGCCAGCCCGCCGCCAACCGCCTTTGCTCCCTCTTGGCGTGTTCCTTGCCAGCGCGACCTCCGGCCAGCGGCTGCGTCCTCTCTGCCCCTCGTGCCGACCCTCCTTCTCCGTCTCCCAACCCCGCCTCGGCACGGACCGCCCGCTCCTCACCGCGCCTCCGGCCCTCCTCGCTCCGGCCTGCCGCCTCTGCCGCTCCGTCGCCTCCTCGCTCGCCCGGCCCGCGACCACCCTCGCCTCGCCTCCCAGGCGCCCTCCTCCTCCTCGGCCCGCGCGCGCCGCCTCCATCCGTCGACCGCCGGCGGACCCTCCGCCCCCCAGCTCCGGCCTCCTCCAAGCTCCTCCCGCTGTCGTCCGGCTGCCGAAGCCCGCCTCCGGCCGCTTCCACCGTCGGCCCTCGCCACCGCTGGCGCGACCCAGTGGCCGACCATCTCCCGCCCGATCGGCCCGTGGCCCGAGCTGCTAGTCGCCCCGCCGAGCCTGCCGGCCCTACAAGAACGTCACCGGCCGTGTCACCCCTCTCCATGTGTCCTTGTGCTGCTCGTTGTCCCATGTGCGCCGATAACAAGATCTTCCCTGGCGGCTAGGACCGTCGGATGACAAGTTCCTCGTCACGAACCCAAAGCCCTCGAGCCCTCCTGCACGGAACCCCAAGTCCTCCATCGTGTTTTCGAGAACCCGAGTTCTGAAGGTACGAAGACCAAGCCTCGGCACCCCGGTGCGCATCAAGATCTCGAAAAACCCGGTCGGACAAGTTCGCCATCGACCTCGAACGCCTACGGAGCGAAAAGAACGCATGGAGCGGCGAACCCCGGACGGAGCATCCTGGACACCAAGAACTACGCGACCCGACCAAGACCCGAGCCGATCCACCGAATGCCAAGGCCTTCTTCACAGATTTCGAGACCCCGACGTCGAAACGACAAGATCATCGTTATGGAATCCGAAGACCACATATACGACAAGTACTCCCTCCCGGAACGCCAAGATCTCCGCGTGAGACGACCAGACCGACAGCATGGCCCGACCATCACGAATGCGCCAAGATCTACCCCGTTACCGAGAACGGCCCCGGAGTCCGAGAACGCTTCCGTCGAACCCTGAACCCCGAGACCCGACCCCGAACCCCGGAACCTCAAGTTCGTCGAGGCCCTCTTATGTGTGAATCCCTTCCCGAAACCATATTTTATAATACCATACAACTTGTCGCATCTTAATTGTTCATGCATGCATCCTTGTCTGTGGTTTGGAGGCCTTATGACGATTCACCTAATAATTAAATATGGGGCCCATATGCGGGCAAATCTAGACTTATATTGGCCTCATTTAAAACTTGTGTAGCGAACCGGTGCTATCTTTTGCCATGCTAAAACAACATTTAATTTGCGGGGTAGATAAACAACATGAACCGCCATAATAATTGTCGGGACCCCGGTTCCGCTTAATATGACCTAATTGCATCGCATCTGTGCCATGTCATACATCATACATGCATCATGCCCGATCTTTTGCCGTAGTATTAAATAGTGCATCCGGTGTTCTTCTAGTGTTTTGCTTCTTCGCGGATAAGGCCGTTGAGTTGATGCGAGTGTCGACCCGATCTTCGGATGAACCCCTCGGCAATGTTTTCAGGCGAGCATCTCCCCCTTTCTACCTATCTTACTTTTATAGTATTTATTCCCTCCTTTTGATGTATTGCTATCTGTGTTGCGATGCTCTAGTTCCCGTACCTGTGATATCCCGTGCAACCCTATATTGCCTTGGATACCTCCTATTACCTGTTGTTTGGTAGATAGTTGGACTTGCGCGCCGTAGTCGCTTGCTCAAGTGCTGTTGCGTGTTGTCAAGTGCCACAGTTTTTGGAGTATTGCCGCATGTTTGATGTTGGAGATGATCATGGCTTTACTTATCGTTCACTTTAATTCCTGTTTAACAACTAAAATTGAAGTAAGCAGAGGCATCGGTGGGTGATAGATAATATTTGGTTTCGAGCCCACTTGTGTCCGTGGGACCCGAGTACTTGATACTGTTCCTTGATTTATCGCTATCCACATCCGGGAGGATTATGGGACCCCCACAGCGAGCTTGATTCAGTCTTATTTCTTGGGGCCACAAACTAGTTTGAGGTTTTATTTACTATCTGTACTTATGCCATGCTACTCTGTATTCGATTGTGTGAGGAGCACACTTTATTTAGGTAAGCGGAGTGTTTTAGCGGTATCGACAAGCCCAGCCACACTTTGGGTTCCCGATCGTTTCTGACCATTGTCACAAACCTTGAGTCCGCCTCGGAGTCAGCTAACTTCGTTGCGGGTCTACTCAATGGGGTGGCCCCCTGAAATATTTCTGAATCCTGTGATTGCTTTGTCGTGAAAGCCTCGTTGGGTTTTGATTTGGTTTTTCCGAGGTTGATCGAGCGTGTGTTGCTATTGGTGCACCCCGGCCGGGTAAAACTTTCTGAAAGCCGTGTCCGCGGTTATGGACGACTTGGAGCACAGTATCTCGACCATAGACAAGCATAACTAAAGTAGTGCTATAAATTTGACTTTATAATGACTAGTAATCAGCTTCACTATAATGGAATGGCTAAATAAAACTGCCAACAATTGCTTGTTTGATGTGTCGCTTGCGACAATTGTACCTGACTAGTAAGTATTGCAACTACAACGGAATGGCTAAATAAAAGTACCAACAACTGCTGGGTTTTGGGTTATCTCATGCTAATTGTATCTGACTAGTAAGTGTGGCAACTATCACGGAATGGTTAACTAAACTTGCCCACTGCTTATTTTAACAGGATGATTACCTATACATGACTAGTAATTGCTGCAACGATAACTGAATAAATAAAACTGCCAACTGCGTGAGTTCCTCGGTTGACTTCCTCGTTTGGTCTCGAGGGGGATACACCAGGATGGGTTTGCTTGATGGTAGTATCAGGTTGGTTACGAATAGGTCTTTCTTACCCCTCTCTGATAACCGCTAGTTGTATCGAGTCTCTATAGGGAGTTTAGTGCATGTTGCCGCTGCCGCTTCAGTCCACCATACCTATGTAGGCGAGGACCGCCGAATTCTAGTCTCGCCATGTACTGGCCTCAGTACTGACGCTCCTCTTTTTCCTTTGCCCTTTGTCGGCACCCCTTTTGTTTAAGCAGGTTTTGAGATCGACGCCGTTAGCAGGGTTACCCTTCCGGCTTGGCACAGGCAGTTATGGGCGCCATTGGTTATTCTTGGGGCTCTTAGCCCCATTTGCATCTTGTCCATAGTCGGACGCTCCATCTTTTCAATGTGATTTGGATCTTTGTATATATTCTGTATTCTTGACTCGAGAGTCATTTATATATCTCTCTGTGGGTCCCATCGAGGACTGTTGTGTAATGTTATTACTTCGTTTTCCACCCGCACGAAAGTGCCTGGTGGGCACCTTTGAATCGTTTCTATGCGGGTTTGGCGGGTTTTGCTAAAACTTGCATAGGTCCGATTCTGAGGGTGTTACAGAAGCGCCCTCCTTCGTAGACGCGGCTGCCTCCGTCGCGGGCTTGGCCGGCGCGACCGCCGTATCGTCCGAAATAGTGACGACGTCATCACCCTTGGCCTTCTTGCTGCCATCCGCCGAGGGGACGACCTCGTCCGCCTTCCTCTTGCGGGAGGGGTCCTCCTCGCTAACGACGGGTGGCACCTTAGCCACGGTTGGATGGCCCATCCTCTTAAGCAAAAACAAGCGAGATAGTTATGGAAGGCAAGGAAGGGTGAGTGCACTCACTTGGCGACTGGGATGAAACGTAGCCCTGTACGGAGGCCGGTCGGTTTTTCCAGTTCAGGGCCTAGTCGGCGACTGAGCCCCATCTCCAGGACGTCGCGTGCCCAAGACACGGACGGCTTCTTCGTCGTTGAGGCCGCAGCCGGAGCCTCTGGGACATCCTCGGCAAGAGCCTCCTTGCGCGAATTCTTTATGGCGGAGCCTCCTTGCGGCGGCGTGCAGTGAGCCTCCCGCCCGTAGACTGGGAGAATGGCGGAGCATTGAAGCCAGCACTTCCTCGGTCCGTGTCAGTTCGGCTGCCATGGCGGCGTCCTCACCGCCGGGCTGGGAGCATCGGAGCTGCTGCGAAAAGCGGCGGCGAGCCGGCTTGGATGGCTTCGTCTTCTTCTTCGAGAGCCTCGCCTTTCCTTCTTCTTCTTCTTCGACGGAGTGGCTTGACGGTGCGAGGTGGTCTCTAGGAGCTCGTCATCGTCATCGTGACGCTCGAGGCTTCTGCTTGCCTTGATCTCGCGCTGTCGTTGTCCGCGGGTCTTTCGGACCAGCGGGGCGACCTACTCCTCGGACTCGTTGTTGTCGTCCTCGTCGCCCTTGGCGGGCGGCGACTCGCCCACGTCCTTGGTGGATGAGCCCGAGCTCTCGTCGTCCGAAGGAGGTAGCCACCCTTCCACCACTTGGAATAGCTGCGAATCTGAGAATGAATCAATTACCGCTGTTGCATAGACTGCGAGAAAAGTAAGGTGGTTACCGTTGGAGCTGGGCGCTTCGGTATGAAGCGACCCGACTGCGCGTCGGTACACACGCCTGGTAATCTTCTTCAGCCGGGAGGTAGTCCTCCGATTTCCATTCGTCGAGGCCTTCGCCGAGTCTCCCGGCCGTGTCTTTGGTACATGTAGTGGTCACGCTGGGCGGCGACGACCGCCGCGCCCGAGCCAGCAGTTATCTGATTTGTCTGAGGCCCTTCTTTTTCGCACCACGGATGGTGGAGCATCTTGTCGACGACCATCCGCTGGTCGTTGGGAAGCTGCCGACTTGGAGATGGCGCGGCTCGGACCGATTGGCGAGTACCGGGATCACCGCCTCGTCCTCCCGAGTCGCCTCGGCCACGTAGAACCACGACTTCTTCGATCGCTCGCTGCCTTGGCGGGCATTAGATCAAAGAATGAGGCTTTGGACTTGAGTTGGAATGTCGAGCCACCGGCTAGCATTGGGCCTTTGCTTCTCGCGGATGATCCGTCCGTGGAGCAGATCTTGCCACAAGGGAAGTAGGGCGGCAGCCCAAGCATTCGCAGAACGCCACGAAAATGGCGAGTAGCTCGATCTGTGGGGACCCGGATCTGAAGGTGGATCCGTAGTATGAAGCCGGAAGAACAGGACGTAAAACCCAAGCCCCCTCGAGATGACTGTGAAACAGAAGAATTCCCTCTCTCGCGGGTTCGGGGTCGTTTCTACGGCTGCGGGAATACGCCAACCGGCTCGCGGGATCGGCCTCCTCGAAGAGGCCATTGCGCCCTCGTGCATTTGGATCTACCACGGTTCGGTGGAGAGGCCATGGCGAGGGTTGGTTGGGGTCGGAGGATTTTGGGTCGGATGGATCGCGATGCGAGGAAGGAAAATCTGTGATCGGAAAAAGTGGCGAGAAGTTGGCTTTACAATCGCCTGCCATTCCCCTTATATAGTGGGTGTTACCCGCCAAATCAGGAAGCCGTTACCGCGCGATGATTACGCCAAAAGTTACCGTTGGATTACCCCAACGGCTAGTTTTACCACGCCTGACGGTCCAACTCCGGCCACTCGGCTCGCCGACCCAATCACTATGACAGTGATTCACCGGCTCGACTCGCCAAAGCCGCGAATTGGATCACTGGTTTTCTCCTTAGTACAGGAGCCCGCCGACGATTCGACTGGATGCCTACTCTGAAGCCGCGTACTCCGACTGCCAGCAGCCACCTACGCCTAATCGACGACGGCCTCGGGGACTCGATGGGATGTGCCTCTTTGGGTATACCCAGCGGGACGTTCCGCCCGTGAGTGGCGAGTGGGCCTGCATAACGGCAGTGGATTAAAGCCCAGCAAGGCACCGAGCGACTGGAAGCTGAAGGCCCAGGCGAGTAATAGGCCCAGTCGGATTAGGTTAAACAGCTACCGAAGCTTTAACTGAATCGGTTGAGATATGTAAACCCTAGGGGAGGTGAGCCTATATAAACCTCCCTATTGGGCGAGTAGAGACACGTTCCATCATACACCCAAGCGACTCGCTGCCTAGCCGCCGAGCTCGCCCATTGTAACACCTCCATAATACAATCTAGCAGGAGTAGGTCTTTACCCTCCGGGGGGCCGAACCTGGGTAAAACCTTGTGTCTTTGCCCTCATCTCGCACCGCAGATGGCTGTCCGCCCTTGCCCCTCGTTCTACTACTCGCTACCGATTGCAGCATCTGCCGTGACTATTCCCACGACAACTACAATACAATAGGTTATGAAATGTGGCTGGAACTTCCGCCGGAAGTTGGACCAAAAATATACCCAGATCCATTCCATAGAGAACCCTGAGCGGAACTTCCGGCTCCTGGCCGTAAGTTCCGATCAGACAAAAACAACACCAACATATTAGAAACTCGCTCTCTCACTGATGAATAGGATGGCTGTGGCGATGCAAATATGGTTTGTGCAATAACAGATGATTCCCCACAGCCTTCTGAGGTGGACCCCCTCTTGATAGTACGGCGATCTAAAACAATAAAATGAGAGAAAGAGAAACGAAAGACCGCCGTCATCACGAGATTCCAAGAAAAGCATCCACACACTCCATAAGCTCCATCAATAAATTAACCTGAAACTCAAGCATACGGTTATATCACAAGTGGGATTGTCATCATCACCAAAATAGCAAGGGAAAACATAGTCCTTTCAATCTCCCCCTTTTTGGTATTTCATGACAATCCCATAATATCTGCATAAGAAAGAGCAGATTTTGTAATGAACGGAACAAGCTCCCCCTACGTGTGTGCAAGGTAGAAAGAAGGCTCTAAGGATAAACTGTTGGGCCATGCGGAGATAAAACAAAAAAATTCCTCTAACGTGGTGATCCCAAGATCCAGCTGAGGTAGAAGGCCACGAGGTTTGCCACTAGACGCGTAGTTGCGGATTACTGATGAAGCGCGTCAGTTGATGCAGTGCAGTCCTTTGCGATCCAATCGTCCTGGTGCTGATCGTACAACACCTCTGCTGGTATCCACACGTACAAGGAGGAGCGCCGGCGGCGAACTGCTAGATTCATTACGGCGGCAGGACTGCTGTGAAGCTAGGTTTTCCAACACATGGAATGACCTAACCGAACAACGATTAACCTTTCTAGGTTACGGTGCTCCACTATATATAGGGAGTGAACATGGGCTCTGCTCGCGCGGCCCATTCACTAAAGCCCATATAATGAGAGTCCCTGTGAGTCTAACTCACTGACTCAGGTCAAATCAGTCTCGGGTCCAACCCAACCAGATTTCCAGTTCAGGTCCAATCCAAACTTGCTCCCGCTCTTAAGTGTGTGACCCCGCAGGCTCATGGCTACTTGGACACGATTGGAGTCCGACTCTCAATCGTTTAGTAGGTAGCGGCTCCTAGCAGAACGTGCTGACTCCCAAGTACCAAAGATTCATGACGACTTGCCTTTCCAATGCGACTTGCGTCCGAGTCCCTTTTGCCTCATGATATACCTTGTCAGACTATAGACGAATAATTGTCATCCCTTAAATAGTCTGACTCTCTTCTCGATCCGAGATAAGTGATTCACCCGACTAACTCTTAGTCGATCGTCTCGGTTAACACTTAACCGAGTCGTGCATGGCCATGCTTTCCGAATCATATCATCCGAGAGGGCCTAGAGAATATCTCTCCAAGTGGAGGGGCAAAATCCCATCTTGGTTATTCACATCACGCAGCTTGATTCTCAGTCGACCCGAACTCTACCTTTATAACTGCCTAGTTACGGATCAGCATCTGACAGAACCTAAGTCGGTGATCCTCAACTCGGATTATGTCGGGGGATTAACCTCGGGTAGGTCAGAGACGGGGAAAGACCGATGTACTGTCCCCGTCTGATTGCCGAGCTACGGCCTAGGTCGGCCGAATCATGGTTATGTCGGCCGATGAGCGGAGGCAAGAAGCCCATGTATAGGTATCAAGTGGTTACCCGGCCGAGTTAATGAGAAACTCGGCCGGGTTACCCAAATGATCTTCATGCGGTGAGGAAGCCGAGTAACATAAGGTAAGGCCGAGTGATACGAAGCTTGCAGGAGAAGGAGAACCCCAAGGTCAAACTATAGCTGCAGGCTAGAAGGAATCAGAACAGGGCCAAGCACAAGAGACAAGGATGCACAGCGCCAGAGGGGAAGAAGGAGGTCACGGAGGTGACAGTCCTGGAGCCCGAGGCACGCAGGAGGGGGGCCACTGGAGCTTTGCCGTCGTTAGAAGGGCGACAGGTAAAGGAGGCCGGCGAACTACTATTTTGGGACAAGCATATTCCACGAATATGCTTGCCTCGTCAGCCCTAAGGGCACCCAAAGCACCCCTTTATAAGGGGAGGTTTGGACCCTGAGGGAGGGATCGATTCTGGGAGCACCGTTAGGCTGGGGAGATTCATCTTGTCCCACTGGATACAGCTCAAGGAGCACTTGTAATCCACCAAGAGAGAAATAAAGTTGATCACTTTGGCAGCTTGAGTGTAAAGACAGTTGCATCTTCCCTCCCCAGATCCCACTAGCATCCATTGGCCCCGTACTTTAGCCTACCCATGGCATCTGCCGTGCCACCACCATGACAGTTGGCGCCCACTGTGGGGCCAGCAGCGGTGCTAGCTGGAGTTGTGATCCGGACGGGAAACTTCATCAACACCGGCGAGCGCGTTGTTTCTGGCTTGGTCCAGAGATTTGGTCTTTGCGACTATGTCAGAGACAATGCGAGGAGCTTCGGGAAAACCCCAGCGCGGGATCTTCATCGGCTGGCGAGCACAGGTCTCGTCGGCGTCGACATCACCGACATTTATCCTCACCAGGTTGTTGTTGTAGGGAACCACCTCGGCCGCGACTGTCCGTCAGAGAGCATCTGGCGGTGCGTCGAGGTGATGGTCGCAGCAGGACAAGCGGGGAGCAGCATTCGGGTCAAGCGAGAACCGCCCATGGCACAGTGGTCCGCCCAAGAACACACTGCAAACCACGAGGTAATTCCGCCGTGACAAACCCGCCGAACTACATGACACCACCCCAAAGGCACCAAGAGTGAGAGGACCACCTCGAGAGACCAGAGAACATTCTTGAGCAACTATAGAGAACTTAACCACACCTGTGCACCGATACTTGATCCGCAAATGCTCGAGCGGAGTTAGAGGAAACCAGGCAAAAGGTCTTTGGTAGAGGCCAAAAAGTATCAAAGCGAGAATCCTTGAACAGGACCACGAGAGAATATGCAAAAGCTAATAAGCTTGATATCGCACCGGGTGGGACGAACTAAGATTAAGAGGAAAGAACCTCATGAATGATATTAACAAAGAGCATGAAGCTCACAGAGCCGAATCAGGCGATTTGGGTTTGCCGAGGTACAATACCCCGGCGAAAAACCTAAGAGCGGCAAATGCCGCGGCATTAGAGCTAGAGGGGTTAACAGGGGAAGCTCAGCAGAAGCAACAAGAAAGAGTGAATGAGCTGGTGCGCATCGCGAACCAGCAAAATGAGGAAATGCATAGAGCTAACCCGGCAAGACCAGGGGCTTCACGGATGGTTCATTCGGCAGGAGCAGCACCTGCTTTATCTGCGGCAGCGGCATCTTCACCCGGAAACAACGCTAGAAAAGAAAAAGCAGTAACCTCAGGGAAGAGGAACAAACAAATTGTTCCGTATGACCCGGCAATAGCTGGAAAGGTGAATGAGAACAGAGGCAATGCAAGCCGAGGTAATAGTGGGGAGAGAAACCACGGCCGTATGGAAAAGGACGGCGGCGGCCGAGGTAATGGGGAGCACGGCAGGAAAGAACCCGCAAGAGACAATCATGAAAACCAAACCCCGGCCGGAGTAAGGAGAGAACTGCCGCTCAACGCGCAACCAAGACCTGAGCCTCGGCAGGAAAGAGAAGCGAGGCCAGCTCGTTATAATCAGATGAATGAGAGGTATAATGATGGATATTCCGAGGTAGAATATGCAAACCAAGGTGGAGACAATCACTATGGGATGCAGGATAGAATCCTGTACAGAGACTTACCAGCAAGTGATGCAAGAGTAAAATTGGATCGGTTATACCGGTCCGAGCTATTGGAAGAGCAAGGTCCACCAGGTCCGGCATGTTTTGGACCACGGATCATGGGCGAACCACCAGTGCCAAATTTTCAGTTGGCAAGGGGCACAAAAACGTACAATGGAAGTACCAAGCCACAAGACTGGTTGATTGATTATGCCACCGCGGTGAAAATAGCGGGTGTCAACCTAAGATGGGTTGTGTGGTATGTCCCACAGATGTTGGAAGGACCAGCCGGTATGGTTGAATAATCAACCAGCGAGATCAACCGCTGGTTAGATTTCAAGAGATGTTCAAAGACAACTTTACCAAAGACATACAAGAGACCGAATAGACCACAGCTAGCCATGTGCAAGCGAGGCGAATGAAACAGATAGAGAGTTTTAACTCGATGGTGTAACTGAGAAACTCATGTGAAGGAGTTATCGAATCATAGCGATCGCTTGGTTCACAGCAGGGCTGCCGTGGCGGTGTCGTGGCAACGCCTGCAGAGAGATATGCCGACCACACTGGCAGAGACTATCAGAATAGCGGACTCCTATGCATTGGGTGACCCAACCCAACCGGAGTTAATGTCGGCAGATCATCGTGAGCAACAAGACCAGTACACGAGAGAGTTGGTCGGGTCATCTAGGCATGATTTCAGAGGAAGAAGAAGAGAAGAGAGGCCGGATTATAGGTATAATTCGGCCCAGGTGGCGGCTGTAGCGCAAGATCAGCCGAGTCACGGAGCAACTCAACTACAGAAAAATGGACCTCAACAGTGGACCGCAAGAAATGATGGAAAGAGGCAATGGACCCCAGAGCAAAAGAAGCAATGGCAAGAGAGGCCGAAGTATACGTTTGAATCCATGTTGGATCAGCCGTGTAAATTTCACACGTCAAACCCATCAAGACCAGCAAATCATACAACCCGCAATGCTTGGATGAAAAATGCGATGGGAACCCGGCGAATTCAGGTTCCCCATCGTGCAACAACATCGACGCAGATTAATGGAGCAAATACAGAATCGATGCTACCGCCCCCTCCGAGGTACGATAACTCGGATCGGAGGGATGCGAGGCATCAAGTAATGAACCGAGGCGGGGCGGAAGGATAAATCCGGCAAATGCTGGACGTAATGATTACGAGGAACATCACCGGTCTTATTGTGTGTTCACGACGTAAAGCAAGACAAGCGAGGCGTCTGGCGCGGCATATGGAAGTGAATGCAGTTGTACCAGGTGCCAAGATACCAGCCATGGTCGATCAGAGATGACTTGGAGCATGAAAGATCACCCGAGTAATGCCGAGTCCAGATCATACGCACTTGTGTTGGATCCGACATTTGTGGGACCAAGCATCAATGTGAAATTCTCAAAAGTACTCATCGACAATGGAAGCAGTATTAACATCATGTACAAAGATACCATGCACAAGCTCGGTATATCACGTAACATGCTACGATCCACGAGGACAACTTTCCATGGGATAGTGCGGGGCTTTCATGTGAGCCCATCGGTAAAGTCCGAGTGGACGTGTTATTCTGATAAGAGATAACTGCGAGCAGAAAATTTGGAATTTGAGGTGGTCGATCTGGAAAGTTGTTATCATGCTCTACTCGGACGGCCAACCGCCAAATTCATGAGCAAATGTCATATAGGTTATCTAAAGACGGTTACCGGACCACAAGGGGTGATAACGATGCGAGGATTACAAGAAGTCAATGGAGTGTGCCTTGGCGGGTCAAATTTGGCGAGTCATTGGTTATAGCAAGAGAAAAGAAAAGGATTCAGGAGGTAGCAGCCCTCGATCGGCCAAGATTAAGCATGCCGAACGGCCAACCCTCATGGCGTTGTTTCTTTTCAACCAACCAAAGACGAAGAAATTTCAGATTGATGAGCAATTCCAGGCGCACTTACTATTGGTGTAGGTCTTGGCCAAATAGGAAGGCGAGCTCACCAACTTCCTCCGTGAGAATCGGGACATATTTGCATGGTCAACTCAAGATCGCAAGGTGTCCGAGGAGTTAGTGAGCACTCTTTAAACGTCGAGCCAGAGCACGGCCGGTGAAGCAATCTCTCCGCCTTGAAGACAGGAGAAAAGTAATAGGATGAAATAGCTCGGCTTCTCGCGCCGGGTTCATCATGGAGGTGCTTTATCCGGATTGGTTATCAAATCCGGTGCTAGTAGAAAAGAAAAAGATGACCCCAATGTAGCCATTGTATGGCGAATGTGTATCGACTACACTAACTGAACAAGGCGTGTCCGAAAGATCCTTTTCCATTGCCTAGAATAGACCAAGTCATTGACTCGACCGCGGTGTGAGCTGTTATCATTTGTAGACGCGTATTCGGTTTCCACGAATCTTAATTAAATCCGGCCGATCAAATAAAGACTGCATTTATTACCCCGTACAGGGCTTATTGTTATCGCACAATGCCATTCGGCCTGAGAAATGCAGGAGCAACATATCAAAGATGCATGCAAAAGTGTTTACATGATCAGATAGGAAAAAATGTATAAGTATATGTGGATGACGTAGTCATCAAAACTAAGGAGAGCAGAACCTTGCTAGAAGATATACGACAGACTTTCGCGAACCTGAGAAGGTTCCGAATGAAACTTAACCCAGAGAAGTGCACATTTGGCGTGCCGGCAGGAAAATTACTCGGTTTCCTTGTGTCCAGCCGAGGTATCGAGGCTAATCCAACCAAGATAAGAGAGATAGAAAGAATGGAATTGCCAAGATGCTTGAACGATGTACAAAAATTCACGGGCTGTCTAGCCTCGCTTAGTCGATTTGTATGTTGGCTAGGAGAAAAGGCACTACCACTTTATCAGCTGATGAGAAAGTCGGACAAATTCAGCTGGACTCCCAGTGACCTTGCATTTCACGAATTAAAAAGATGCTAGTTCGGCACCCATTTTAGCTTCTCCATTATCGAAAGAACCTATGCTACTCTATGTAGCGGCTACCAATCGAGTAGTTAGCACTGTGGTGGTAGTGGAACGACTTGAAGAGGGTAAGTCACCCGAGGCGATATACTATCTCGAGTGAAGTATTATCCGCTTCAAAGCGAATTATCCACTATCGGAAGATGGCTTATGGAGTATATATGTCGGCAAAAGCTTAAGCATTACTTTGAAGAGCACCCTATCAAAGTAATCTGTGAGGCACCATAGCCGACATATTGAACAACAAAGATGCAAGTGGCGAATAGCAAAATGGGCGATCGAGTTATCACCATATGCTCCACAATTTGATAGAAGAGATGCGATCAAATCTCAGTCGCCGACTTTCTAAATGGGCCGAGGTGCAATATGAGCCACCACCGCCAGATCCAAATTATCGACAATGCATTTTGATGGTTCCAAACTAAGGAACGGTTTGGCAGGAATAGTCTTGACCCTAAAAAGATCGGTTGAAATATGTCCTGCAAATACATTTTTGCATCCAACAATGTAGCTGAATACGAAGCACTAGTCCATGGATTAAAGGTGGCAAAAGAAATTGGAATACTAATCCTATGTTACGGTGACTCGGATCTAATGTCTGACAAGTATCGGGCACTTGGGACGATTAGATGCTAATATGGCTTTATACAGATTCCATGTGCGTAAAGTCGTGGATATTTTGAAGGATGTGAATTCCACCACATACCACGAAAGTAAAATGACGCTGCTGACACATTGTCAAAATTAGGATCAACCCGGCAGTCAATTCCGCCAGGTATTGCCCTGGAGCACCTCAGGAAACCATCAATAAACCCATCGCCAGTGTCCGAATCAATCTTTATCCCAGCAAGTTCTGCAGAAAATCATACGCCAATGGAGGTAGATCCGCAGAAAGATTCGGAACCCATAAAGAGGGGGACAGCCGAGGTAATAGCAATCATGGATGAGGCCGAGGTATATACGTCGGCAGAAAACATGGAGATAGACAGTGAAATCACTGCAGAAAAGAAAGATGCCGATATGGGCGCAACCCATATTTTCGTATCTAAAAGACGCGGCATTGCCGAATAATGAAGTATTAGCCAGACAAACCGTCAGAAGAGCAAAAGCCTATACGATCATAAACAATGAGTTATATAAGAGAAGCGTATGACGTATTGCGAAATGCGTGAGTTCATGAAATCGAAATCCTTCCGACATACATCAAGGAGAATGTGGGCACTATGCTTCATCTCGCGCTTTAGTAGCCAAGGTATTCAGGCATGGATTTTACTTGCCAACGGCGTTAAAAGAGGCAGAACAATTAGTTAATAAGTGCAATGGTTGTCAGAGATATGCAACTGAATACATATGCCGTCGTTTAATCGAATTAATTAAAACAATACCCATCACTTGGCCATTTTCTGTATGGGGTTTAGACATGGTGGGACCTTTCAAGCCGGCGAGAGGAGGGATGACCCACATCTTAGTTATGGTAGACAAGTTCACAAAATGGATTGAAGTAAAACCAATCAAAAAATGTGACGGGCACACAGCAGTGAAATTTCTCAAGGATATCATCTTGAGATACGGATACCCACATTATTACGGATAATGGCACGAATTTTGCGAAGGAGCCTTCAGATTTTGCCAAGAGAAGCACATAAGACTAGATGTTGCCTCGGTGGCCCACCCAAAGATCCAATGGGCAGGTTGAAAGATCTAATGGACTGGTGTTATCGTGAATAAAACCACTGGTTGAACCATTGCAGGTCGGCAGGATGTTGGATAGAAGAAATCCCAGCCGTGTTATGGAGTCTCCGGACTACTCCGAATAGATCAACGGGTTACACCCCATTTTTTCTGGTATACGGAGCAGAGGCAGTACTCCCAGCCGACATAATCTATGACTCGCCAAGGGTTGCTCAGTACACAACTTCAGAAACAAATGAATTAGCTCGGCAAGATGCCGTAGACCTGTTGGAAGAAGCCAGGGAGTTGACATTATCACGATCGGCTATTTATCAACAGAACTTACGGCGATATCACAGCAAGAAAGTGAACCCAAGAGTATTCAAGGAAGGAGATCTAGTCCTCCGGCTGGTGCAGCGCACGGCCGGCATGCACAAATTATCACCCCCATGGGAAGGACCATTTATCGTGAGCAAAGCATTGCACAACGATGCATATTATCTGATTGATGCTCAATCCCCTGGAGAGAACAAGGCAGACAAAGCTGGTGAAGAAACGAAGCGCCCCTGGAATGTGGCTTTACTTCGGCCATTTTACTCATAGTGTTGTATCTCAAGGTCAAAAAACCAATGATGTATTTGTACCTCGGCACCCAGAGCAGTGACTCGGGGACTGCCGTAGGTTATTTTTATTTCATATTATATGTTCAAACCTCGGCACCCAAAGCAGTTACTCGGGGACTGCCATATGTGATGTTATTTCATGTTTGATATTTGAACCTCGGCACCCGGAGCAGTTACTCGGGGACTGCCATATGTAATGATTATTTGGTATTATATGTTTAAATCTCGGCATCCAGAACGATAACTCGGGGACTGCCGTATGGTATATTTATTTCTTGGCGACCAAAGCGGTGACTCGGGGAATGCCATATGTTGTGTTCCTTTCATGTTACGAATAGGCACCTTGGTGCCCAAAGCATTGACTTAGGGACTATCATATAATATGTCAAATTCGTATTAACACTTAAGCCTCGGCATCTGAAAACAACGACTCGGAGACTACTATATGATACCTCAAACCTATGCTAAACGCAATCATATCCGAAACTTGATAAGGAAGTTCCGGATAGTAAACGACGATCCAGCGACCGTTGCTTACTTCCACAACGGAGTAATTATTCAGCGCCAATGCCTGGATAAGATCATCAAAATAACGGCAAAAGTTGAGCCCTGAAAGATGAAGAAATTACGTGCCAACAAGGCAAGAATTCGGACGAACATCCACTTAACCAAGAATCTCAAACAACGCATAGCGAAAGAACCTCGAATCATACGAGTTGACAAATTTTCAGTCTACATTGTACGCCCGGCATACCAGGGATCGCAAATAACCTAGGCGTTGTTCGTTGGAGGGGCAACCACTTACTCAAGTGCGGGGCACTCCGAAGTAGGAGGAACTTTGACTGAGGTCGCCTCGCCATCCGCTGACCCAGGGATAACTTCGGCGGTATCACGGGGTTGTTCAGGAGCGTCAGTACGCGCGGTAGAATGCCCGGTGCCTTTGGAGGAAGACCGCGCATCGCCGTTGCTATCTGAGCTTGAGCTGGAGCTATCAGATGTGGCCGAATCATCTTCGCCTTCCCCGTGCTCAGCTGAATCATCACCCGAAGCACCTTCACCCGCGACCTCCTGATCCGGGTCTGGGAGAAAACTCGGCCCTTCATTCCAAGTATGCACGTCGGCATACTCGACGAGCTGGAAAGCCCGAGCTTGCCGAAGAGCAACAAAGGTGGGATCTTCAACCCAGCGAGAGCCAGTGCGCAAATTCCTCAGAATATCAAGAGAGATGTCTTCATACCATGACATGATTACAGTAAGGGCCATGTCGGCACCAGCACGCGCAGCAGATTCTCTCCAAAGACTCAACTGTCTCTCAGATGCCTTCAGCCTGGTCACCAATAACTGGACCTCGTTGATATCAGGAGCCCCCGAGGTATTTGGCCAGAGTGCATGATAGGCTCGGATAGCGGCCTGCACCAAATCCCGGCCCATAATTTTCATCGGACCAACTGCAGCACCAACAGCAACCAAGAAATCCTCCATAGAATATTCAAAGTCAATGACAGGTTCACCTCGACGAGCTGCAAGAACAGCTTTAGAACTCACGGTTTTGGCTTCGGGAAGTGATCTGCATAAAACATGGACGTGTCAAAAGATAGCAATGACGACAAAGAAAAACATAGTTCGCCAGGCCAACTAACTACGATGAATGTAATGCATCATTATCTCAAGGTCTTTGGCCCAGCTTTTACTCTTCTCGAACGAGCAAGTTCCTCGCTCAAACCACGAGTTTTAAGTTCGGCTTCGAGGAGCTCTTTGCTCTTACAGTAAATCCGAGTCACCGATTTTTCTCCTCGGCAAATTCTTGGTCGACCTTTTCTAGCTCGGATTTACGAGAGAGCTTGAGTGTATTCACCTCGGATTTCGACGAGCTATCTCATCATCTTTCTCTTGTAGTTGCGCCGAGTGAACTGCGCTTTGTTCTAAAAAATGAAGCATCACGTCAGCATGGGCATGCAATCTTGTTGCGACCGCAAAGTCTTGCAACTCGGCTTTGCCACAGCCCAACGAATAAGGAAACTTAGTATAGATACTAAAAGGAGAAGGAAGGAAGTAGAAAGGAAACTAACCTTCCAAGGTCTTGATCTTCTTTTCAAAGGCGGATATTGAGGTTATTGATATTACCTATTCAACAAGGAGTGAGCCGGCATTTCGCGGACGAGTATATGAGTAAGGTGGAAATAAGGAAAACGAACTATCGACTTACCGGCCTTCTTTGCCACGGGCAGAACTTTCTCGTACTTCTCTTCCAGCTTACGGTGCGAAAAAGCAACCTGGAACTCGTGATCCGTCGGTCATGTGCAACATGAGCAAAGCAGCAAAGTAATACAACAACAAGTAGAAGCTCAATTAGATCAGAATGAAGCAAAGCTTAATTCGGCTCTAGGTGGCTGGATATTCAAAGCTAAACTAGATCCGAATCAAGCAAAGCTTAATTCGCTCTAGGTGGATATTCAAAACAATACCAGATCTGAAACAAGCAAAGCTTAATTCAGATCTAGGTGGCTGGATATTCAAAGCTAAGCTAGATCCGAATAAAGCAAAGCTTAATTCGGCTCTAGGTGGCTGGATATTCAAAACAATACCAGATCTGAAACAAGCAAAGCTTAATTCAGATCTAGGTGGCTGGATATTCAAAGCTAAGCTAGATCCGAATCAAGCAAAGCTCAATTCGGCTCTAGGTGGTTGGATATTCAAAGCTATACTAGATCTGAATCAAGCAAAGCTTAACTCAGATCTAGGTGGCCGGATATTCAGAGCTATACTAGATCCGAATCAAGCAAAGCTTAATTCGGCTCTAGGTGGCTGGATATTCAAAGCTAAACCACATCCAAATCAAGCAAAGCTTAATTCGGCTACAGGTGGCTGGATATTAAAAGCTATGCCAGATCCGAGTCAAGAAGGACTTAACTCGACTCTAGGGGAATGGATATTCAAAGTTACATCAAGTACGAATAAACTACGAACTAGATGGCCGGACTAACAAACCCTAGAAATAAAATTAAGTCAAACTTCCAAGCAGACAACAAGTTATCTCCTTGCAAGTTTCGGGGACTAGGGGATATGGTAACATCTGGAGAATAATTTAAGACTCGGAGATAAAGTAATTACCGCATTCATCTTGTTGGTATCAATGATATACTGGGCAGCATGATCAAAAGCACCCGATGTCAGAAAGCTGGAAAGGTTGGTTGGCTGGATTGCCCTCAAAATGATCAGCAGCATTCCAGTTGTTGGCATACTCAACTAGCGCTCCAAGGCTGTTCTCGCTAGCAGTCCGAGTTAAAACTTTACCCCGGGCAGGCGGTCCGACCATGGCAGTCGCAGGGCTCTTGTGAAGAGCAAGCTGACTGCCGATGGCCGAGGTAACAGTAACTTTGGCAGATGCAGCTCCCTTGCGTAGCGCGTCCGCAATACTCGGCTGAGAAGAGCCGACAAGACCTTTCTGAGAGGAAGTCTTGACGGCAATAGCACGTTTCTCCTTAGAAGAGGCGTGGCCAGGAGGTTGCCTCCGAAGTGGGACGGAGTCCTTAGGATCGTGGAAGATAGGCTCGCAGAGGCGCCGGGCAACGACCTTCTCGGCCAAGGTCGGGATGACCGTGAAAGCTGCTGCGATAGATGGAGGTTCAATGGAAACGCTGGGACCCATAGAGGGACAGCTGGCTCAACGAAAACATCGGAGGGCGGATCGGATCCAGATCAATGGGAGAAGTCTCGGGGCATCACGGCGAGCAAAGGCGTATTTAGAGCGGGGAGAAGCGGGACTAACGGGACTAGGAATTCACTATCATCGGAGGAGGAGGAGATGGCGGCGAATCGACGGCTAGTCATACTAGGACCGCCGGGTTTAACAGACAGAGGAGCACTGCCAAAATAAGAAAGAAGATTCGTCAGTATGGGAAACAGAAAGAGAGAAACAAGAAATATAGGCAAAAGAACTTACCCAGCAACCCCGGGCATAGTCTTGCGCCTGGGAGGATTCGGGGCGGATTTCTTTATTCGCTTCTTAGGAGCCGCCTCCGAGGCACTAGCAGGAGCCCCGCGCTTCCCCGAGGTGACGGGAGGCCGGGAAGCAATAGGTTCGGCGTTGTGAACCTGACCGGCCGGATTAGCTGGGAAAGTAGAAGCCGGAAATGCATAAGAAATTGGCATGGCGGCAACTACCTCAAGAACTTGGACCTCGTCGAATCACCTTCCTCTTCTTGCGCTGGAGTTTTGCATGAGCTCGAGCCGAGCAGGATCCGACTTAGGGACGAACTCCTCGGAGTCCGCTCACCAAGATCCGGCACTCATGCGGACCAAGGGAGCTGCAGAACCTCGGTCCTCATTCTTACGCTTTCTGCAAACCTCGGCCAAGGCATGAGTTTTTTCGGATTATATAGCCAGTTCACTTTGGAAGGGGGGCCGATTGAGAACGGTGGGAGCCGAATCTTGTCTTCCGCCCCTCTGTTCTTGACATAGAAGAAGGATTTATGCCATTTCTTGCATGACTCCAACCCTGTGACACGGGGGAACACGGATTTCCTCCGAGGTGTAATAGACGCCGCCCCACATTGGGTGAGCAGCTTCTCGGAAGGATGCAGAGATTTGTCAGGAACGAGCGATGTTGAGCGGATCTGGAAGAACTTCGACCCAGACGCGGCGATGGCCCACAGTCAAGTAACCCTCCGATGCGGAGATAAAAGCGAAAGAGAAGCTATGGCGTTCACAGAAGGTGATGCGGTGAAGGTAGTAATCAAGGAATTCTCTAGCGAAATCGCTGAGGAGAGACAGCCACGGGCGAAGTGAGACATGAAAACCACATACTCGCCTCTCGATAATCGAGAGGATTCGCTGCCGGTAAACGGCAGAAACCTCGGCGAGAATCCGAAGTTCGGATGAGCCATTCAATCTCACGGCGCGTGGTCGAGGAGCCTGCCACGATCCACGCCAGGCCGAGCAGCGTCATCGTCTTCGACAAGAGCACCGCTAAACGAGCTAGACATGGGTGCGCCGAGAGATCGCGGAGGAAGAACTGGCGGCGGAGGAGCTTAGAGCTACAAGGCCCGTCGGAGCTTAGCACGAAAACAATGGCGAAGGAAGAACCGCTGAGCACGAAAATGAAGCGGATTGATCTAGGGCAAGATCTGGGCAAGATGGTCGAAGGACTCACCGTGGCGGACCCACACCGTAGGGCGGCGGCGAACGACGCGACGGAGTCCTCACCGTGAGGCTCTGGCGGATGAGCGGCGGGCGGCAGGAGAGCACGCAGCGAAGGGAAGAAGGAGAGCGAGCCGGCGATAAGGGAAAGATGAACCCTGCGGCACGTTTCCCTCTTTATAGAAGCCACGCACAGGAGTGGGATCGTGGGTGTGGCGATTACCGTGTAGATCGTGGAAACGGCACGAACACACGACGGTAAGTGGAGCCACACCAACGACCACATACAAAGAAAAGTTGTAACGATCCCGAGGGGAGCGGTACACGAGCGTCAGTGGCGCAGGCGAATGTAATTCACTGTAGCTTGTCAGTAAGCACTGTAGAAGGACCTAAAAACTAGAAAAGCAATGATGGGGTGACACGTAGGACGTAGCGTATGATGGAAGGAACGAGGAAACCTCGGACGTGGCCGTAGCTCGGAAACAGGACTGAAAAAAGTGATGAAGCTGATATAACCCGGCCAAAGTAATTGACAGGGCCACACCAGCTTCGGGGACTAATGTCGGGGGATTAACCTCGGGTAGGTCAGAGACGGGGAAAGACCGATGTACTGTCCCCGTCTGATTGCCGAGCTACGGCCTAGGTCGGCCGAATCATGGTTATGTCGGCCGATGAGCGGAGGCAAGAAGCCCATGTATAGGTATCAAGTGGTTACCCGGCCGAGTTAATGAGAAACTCGGCCGGGTTACCCAAATGATCTTCATGCAGGTGAGGAACGAGCCGAGTAACATAAGGTAAGGCCGAGTGATACGAAGCTTGCAGGAGAAGGAGAACCCCAAGGTCAAACTATAGCTGCAGGCTAGAAGGAATCAGAACAGGGCCAAGCACAAGAGACAAGGATGCACAGCGCCAGAGGGGCAGAAGGAGGTCACGGAGGTGACAGTCCTGGAGCCCGAGGCACGCAGGAGGGGGGCCACTGGAGCTTTGCCGTCGTTAGAAGGGCGACAGGGAAAGGAGGCCGCCGAACTACTATTTTGGGACAAGCATATTCCACGAATATGCTTGCCTCGTCAGCCCTAAGGGCACCCAAAGCACCCCTTTATAAGGGGAGGTTTGGACCCTGAGGGAGGGATCGATTCTGGGAGCACCGTTAGGCTGGGGAGATTCATCTTGTCCCACTGGATACAGCTCAAGGAGCACTTGTAATCCACCAAGAGAGAAATAAAGTTGATCACTTTGGCAGCTTGAGTGTAAAGACAGTTGCATCTTCCCTTCCCAGATCCCACTAGCATCCATTGGCCCCGTACTTTAGCCTACCCATGGCATCTGCCGTGCCACCACCACGACAGATTATGCAATAACCTTAGGTCTAAGGATTACATTGATTGAGATATACAAATGACAACTTGTTCGTTGTACCTCAATATGGGTCAATCCGACTCGCTAAACTCTTTAGCCGAATCTGTGTAAGTTGGAATAGCATCTCCATGCCCATGACAAGTGGAACCGAGTCATCAAGCCAACTTTCACATTGGTCTAAGTTGTGTGTCCAGCACAACCTCAATGACCAAGGATATTTAGTGCAAACAACATGAATGCATAGTTCCACAACCAAATCACATATTCAATGATACACATCAGATGTTTATACAAGGACTACTTAATATCTTTATGAATACAATGGGAAATATCATCATACATGATTGCCTCTAGGGCATATTCCCAACATAAACTAGCACACATATAAGGGGATCCCCCTTTCCATTGCAAAAACAACACATGGGCAAAGAAAAAATATAGGGGACATACTGTTGCACCAAACATATGTGGTGTGAGACAATAGATGAAATAATATCAATGTAGACTCCACCACCATATACAAATATCCATAAGCCAACAACATGCATACCATATCACATAGTCTCATACATAAATAAGATGCACAAATAACAAGGTCCACACATAAAAAGATCCACAAGCACACACATAAACTAGAGAGTTCACGAGCAAGAAATGATCAAAGATAAAAACGAGCTCATGACTCAACCCATGCAAATCCCGTGAGAACAACCTAATAGATAGCGTTCTCCCCTTTGGCATCATGACAGCAAAAAGGGAGAAGAGACCACTCTAATCTCCCAACCATGGAAAGGAGGAGGAGAAGGCTCGGGGTCCCAAGAGGCATTGTTCCACACAGGTGGGGGACCGGTGACTTCATCCTTAGAGTCATACCACTTGCAGTTGTCACGGATGCACTCATCTTTGGGCGCGGCGAAGGAGCTGGTCTCTAGAGAGCAAGGAGCACCAAGCGCTATCAAGATAGCCTTCTGTCGCTGAGCATTGTGCCGCTGATCAACATAATACTGGTACTCATGGTCCTGCAAGAAACAAAACGTCTTCTTCACCTTCTTCAGTAGTTTCTTGGCCCAAGATGGCTGCCTCTCAAGAGTGGGACCACCATAACTAGAACCAGCACGAGCATAAGTGGTACCAGTAGCAACCCCGGACGTCCATATGGCTTCTTCCTTTTCATCTTGGGTCCTAGGATTGTCATGCTTACTCACACGCAGCTTCTTCTCCTCATGAATAGTGATGCAGTCCTGAGGGTAGCGGGTACCAGTTGCTTCCAACCACTTGGCGTTGATAAGAGTCTGAATGTATGGAGCAAAGGGGCACGAGCGCTTATCAATATAGCAAGCCAGATATCATTGGACAGAAAGTGCATAACATCCATCTTATGGTCAGAATCGCAGTGACGGTGAGTCTGAAACATAAGGTCAATCTGATAAGCATGAAACTGATAAAATTTGTCTGCCTTTGGAGAGATGGTGTTCAAGAAGACCCATGCGCATGATGTCATAGACTGGTTGGAGATAATTCACGTGACAACATACACCCAAACCCTCAATATAGAGAGGCTCTAGAACCTCAGGTGCAGAAGCCTTGAGGCCATGAACACACCATCCATTAGCACCCTTTCTAGGCACGAGGGGATAGCCAAGAATAGCACCAAACTCAGACCATGTGGCGGTTAACAGCTGATTCTTAGTCATCCACTTCAAGGTGCCATTGATAGGATCCATCTCCATGTGAAGAGTGGAGAAGAACTGAGCAATAAAGGTCTCATCAAAGTTCTGACGGTGCTCCATGATAGGAATCAGCCCAAACTTTCTGCATATCTTGAGAGCTTCCCCAAAGTACTCTGTCTTGCTTTCCATATGAGCCACATTGATGAATTTCTAAGGATCTACAAAAAACTTGGACTTGGTTGCATAAATCTTGGCAACAAATTTCTCTTGGTGACGATTGTGGAAGAGGGGATCCAAGCAAACAGGGTCACACGAAACAAGATAGGGATCCACCTGGCGAAACGATGCATATGACTTCTGAGGCCACTTGGAGATCTTGACTTTGGAGGAATCAGGCCCAGCAGCAGCAGTGGCCTTTTGAGAAGCAAGGACAGGCCGCTTCCTTCAGCAATAGCAGCACGGCGAGCAGCAATAGACCTCTGACGGGCAGTCTGAGTGGGAGGTCGCAGAACCTCATGATCTTCTTCATCAATCTCGGGAGGAGGACCGGAAGGAATACGGTTGCGCTTGCCTCTATGGGAACCACCTTGTCCTGAGAAGAAAGCAAAGAATAGGGAGGGATGGTGGGGTAAGTGCACAAGTTCAAAAGAATAAACAAAGAGATATTGAAAAATACATACAGTGAATCAAATATAGTGCACCGGAATTTCTGGTGAACCATCGGAACTTCCGGTGAAAAAGTCACCACCGGAAGTTCCGTTCGTGACTCACAGGAAGTTCCGGTGAGGCCACGAACACAACGGTTCTATAGGAAAACTACAAGGATCCAAGATCTAGGGTGCACATGTACGGATTCACACAAATGTATTGGTTAAATCTACCCTAGCAAGGTTTCCTAGGCCTACCAAGACCTCCCAACAAGTTCTAGCCAAAGAACTAGCCTAGACATGGTGAGCCCTAACTCAAGCAAAGGAGTGAGCAAGATCTCCATTAATGGAGGGAGTTGAGGGCAAATACCGGAGTCCATGGCGGGAGATAGAGGTGGGGAAGGTTCCCACAAAGCAGATCTAGAAAAGGTTGGCTAGAGATGAAGGGGCCGGAGAACCTCCGCGGAGTAGTTGTCGCTGGCGGCTGCTCCAAATAGAAGGTGGGTCTTGGGGAAAACCGGGAGAATATCCCTTTTTCCCAGGGCCCACTTTATATAGGTCGATGAGCCTCACTAGAAGTTCCAGTGAATGATCGGAAGTTCCGGTGAACCGGAAGTTCCGAGCCCAGGCGGAAGTAGCCAGGTCAGAGAGAAGTTCCGGAGAACTTCGCACTGACCGGTACTTCCGGTAGCTGGCCGGAAGTTCCGGTGACACTAGAAACACTTTCCCAGGATTGGAAGAAAACAAGGAAGAACTTGTGCAGGACATAAAAGGGGCTTGGGGAAATAAAATTCTTGGGATAGAGAGCTCAAACTGTGAAGAAACAAGACAACAAAAGACACCAAGAGAACACAAGAACAACCAAGCACAAAAACACAAGGAAAACCAAACAAGAAACACAAAAGGGTTGGTGTCCAAGGCCACCTTATATAAGAGTAAATGGCTTGACACCGCGAAGATATATCTTGGGTTCATTACCAACACTCATCATGAAGCTCAAATGGTCTCCTTAAGAGACTATAGAGTATGAAAACTTTAATGTGCGCATAATAGGGATAATGTTTGTTCATAAGAGGAACTACACTCCCCCTAAGTCCATGCCTACATCCAAACAGAGATACACATTGAGACAAGGGTAGGTGTGCAAGGTACTCAAGCCACATTTCTTGAATCTATGATATTTAGCTCATGCCTTAACTCTTGGAACCTTGCCTCATCTAGAGGCTTCGTGAAAAGATCCGCAAGATTTTCCTTGGTGGGAACATACTCCAAAGAAATGTCTCCTCCTGCAACATGGTCCCGAATGAAAAGATGACGAATCTCAATATGCTTGGTCCGGTTGTGTTGCACGGGGTTGTGAGCAATGGCAATAACACTCTCATTGTCACAAAGAAGAGGCACCTTGTCAAAAGAAAGTCCAAGATCCTTCAAGGTTTGCTTCATCCATAGCAACTGAGCACAACAACTTGCGGCGAAGATGTACTCAGCTTCGGCAGTGGACATAGACACACAGCTTTGCTTCTTCGAGGACCAACATACCAAGGATCTTCCAAGAAATTGACAAGCTCCGGAGGTTGACTTCCTCCCCACTTTGTCTCCAGCCCAATCCGAGTCCGTGTATCCAATGAGGTAAAAGCTAGCTCCCTTGGGGTACCAAAGCCCAAAGTTTGGGGTATGAACCAAATATCGAAAGATTCTCTTGACCGCCACCATGTGGCTTTCTTTTGGTGCGGCTTGGAATCTTGCACACGTACCCACACTGAACATAATATCCGGTCGGGATGCACAAAGATAGAGGAAAGAACCAATCATAGAACGATAAAGTTTTTGATCCACATATTTACCCTTAGGATCGAGATCAAGATTAATCTTAGTTGGCATCGGAGTCTTGGCACCTTTGACTTGATCAAACTTGAACTTCTTGAGCATGTCTTGAATGTATTTGTCTTGGTTGATGAAGGTCCCCTTCCTCAATTGCTTGACTTCAAATCCAAGGAAGAACTCCAACTCTCCCATCATAGACATCTCAAAGCGGTCGGTCATGAGCTTGGAAAAATCCTCATTAAAATCTTTATTAATAGACCCAAAGATAATGTCATCAACATAGATTTGGAAAACGAACAAGTGGCCTCCTACTATCTTAGTAAAAGAGTGGGATCAATGAGGCCCACTTCAAAACCACGATCTAACAAGAGCTCTCTAAGGCAATCATACCACGCACGTGGGGCTTGTTTGAGGCCATAGAGTGCCTTATTGATCTTGTAGACATGGTTCAGAAAAAGTGCATCCTCAAAGCCTAGAGGTTTCTTGACGTATACCAACTCTTTCAAAGGACCATTAAGGAAAGCACTTTTAACATCCATTTGATGCAACTTGAAGTTATGATGATTAGCAAAAGCAAGAAGCATACAAATTGATTCAAGGCGAGAAACGGGGGCATAAGTCTCACCGTAGTTGATGCCCTCGACTTGTGAGTATCCTTGGGCAACTAACCTTGCCTTGTTGCGCACGACTATCCCATTTTCATCACACTTGTTCTTGAAGACCCACTTGGTTCCGATGACATTTTGACAATCCTTAGGCCTCTCAACCAAAGTCCATACATTGTTTCTCTTGAAGTTCTGAAGTTCTTCATTCATAGCATCGAGCCAATCATCATCTTCAAGAGCCTCGAAGACTTTCTGTGGTTCCACATGAGAGATAAAAGCATGGTGAGAACTAAAAGAGGCTAATTGCCTCCTAGTAGTGGAACCTCTATTGAAATATCCATAAACATTATCAAGGATATGGACATCTCGGATGAGCTTGGCGAGACGATAGGCTTGACGGTGGTCTTGAGCATCAACACGAGATTCTTGAGCAACCACTTGGTCACTGCCACCATTTGAGTCCCCGCCTTGACTATAAGCACGAACACGAGGATCATCTTCATCAATCTCCACCTCCAAGGAGTCATCATTTGGGGAGGAAGGAGTAGAGCCTTGATCACCATTAACTTGCTCTTGTTCTTGACTAGCTTGACCTTGTTCTTGACGAGCTTGAGCTTGGGATAAGTCATGAGAAGGAGCCCCATCTTGGGGAGGTAGGTGTTGTTGATGAAGAGCTTGAGTATCGGTGCTTGAAGAGTCATGAACATGAGGAACCTCGGAAGAGCTTGAGGGATCTTGAGCCAAAATAGTGGGTCCTTGAGGGGCAAGATGATTTTATGAGAGTGACGTCTCCACTTGAGTAGAGCTTGGTCCTTCTCCTTCGGCCATAAGGGGATCCTCAATGGGAAGGTGGAAACCCACACCCATTCTTCTTATGGTCTTAGGAGGAATTTCATCACTTGGATCACGAACACCATCTTTCCTAACAAGGGACTCATGGTCTTCATCAAACTTCACATTTCTCGTCTCTTCAACTCTTCCATTGGCTTTGTTGTAGACTCTATAAGCATAGGACTGATTTGAGTATCCAACAAAAAATCCTTCTTGTGCCTTGGATTCAAACTTGGACAAATGAACTCCTTTCTTGAGAATATATCACTTACAACCAAACACTCAAAAGTAGCTAACATTGGGCTTTTTCCCGGTGAGCAGCTCATAAGGGGTCTTGTTATTTTTCTTGCGAAGGTAAAGCTGGTTGGTTGCATGACAAGCGGTGGAGATGACCTCAGCCCAAAAGTTGTATGGAGACTTGAATTCAGCTAGCATAGACCGATCCGCATCCATCAAAGTATGATTCTTCCTTTCGGCAACACCATTTTGTTGAGGGGTATAAGGAGGGGAGTATTGATGCTTGATGCCTTCATCACTAAGAAACTCATCCAAGGTATATTTCTTTAACTCAGTGCCATTGTCACTTCGGATGGATAGAATGGTTGAATTGTGTTTCCATTGAACTTCATTTGCAAAGTCGATGACGGTTTGTTGAGTCTCACTTTTGTACTTGAAGAATAACACCCAATTGTATCTAGAGAAATCATCCATAATGACCAAACAATAATTCTTGCCTCCAAGACTATCATGAGAGGGGGGACCAAAGAGGTCCATGTGCAAGAGTTCCAAGCATCTTTCCGTGGTGATTTGATTGAGGGCCTTGTGGGGAGTTTCATGCATCTTTCCTTCAATACAAGCCCTACACACACAATCTTTGGCAAAGGAAACATCGTTAAGACCAAGGATGTGGCCCTCGGAGTGAAGTCTTTGCAAAGTTCTCATGTTAACATGGTCTAGGCGGCGATTCCACAACCAACCCTTGTCAGCTTTAGCATAGAGACATAGAGCATGAGGAGTGGTGGTCCCCGAAAAGTCCACCACATAAAATTCATGCTCTATATACCCTACGAAAGCCACCTTTAGAGAGTTGCTCCACATGAGGACCACAGAATGCTCATTAAAGAAAGAAGAAAGACCCATAAGGGCAAGAGCACGAACTGAAAGGAAATTGCAACCGAGGGTTTTGACAAGCATGGCGTCAACCAAGGATACATCCTGGGTTACCACCACTTTGCCAAAACCCAATACCCGAGAACTTGTTTTATCGCCGTAGGAGACCATAGTGTTGGCAATATTTGGCCTTATCTCCGACATGATAGACTTGCTTCTGGTCATATGACTTGTAGCGCCGCTATCAATCACCCATTTTTCTCCACCAGAAGCATAGTCCGAACAGAAAATCAAGCTTTGGTTTTAGGTACCCATTTTGCAATGGTCCCCCTTTTGTTAGTAACAAGAATATTTGGTACCCAAATGGCCCAATGATAATCATGTGTGTAAGAAGTTCCAACATATTTAGCATAGACATGACCATCATAGGATTTACAAAGAATATAAGAGGGATTGTTCTTTCCAGCAAAGTTGTCACTTTGCAAGATGGAGGGACCATTAGAAGGTCCTTGAGCTATTCCCTTGTTCTTTCTCTTCTTCTTGTTATTCTTCTTCTTCTTAGCCTTGGAAAGTTGATCCTTCAAAACCTTGTTCTCCTCAATGATATGCTCATGCTTGCAACAAGGGTTAGAAGGGCTAGACAAGTCTATAATTTGCACAGCGGAAGACTTAGCATGTTCACAAGTTAGTTGAGTTTGAAGTTGTTCATGAGCTTCAAAAAGACTTGAGAATTTCCTCTCTAAGGCTTTGTGTTCCTCTTTGAGTTTCTCAAAGTCTTCTCAATTTCTATCATGACCAACACCAAACTCAACTTTCTCTTTTTAAGCACATTAACCAAAGCTAGAGCATGATCACGTTCTTTAGTGAGAGATCACATGGAGTTGTTATGGTCATCTACAAGGTTAGACACATTTTATTCAAGATTAATTCTCATATTTTGTTCATCCTCAAGACTTTGAGTGAGAGACGCAATTTCATCGGCGGCATCCCTTTCATTCTTACTTAGCAATTCAAGAAGTTATCCTTTTCATCTAAAACATCCCTAGCATTATCAAGTTGTGCAAGCAAGGAATCAAAGCAAGTTTTAGTTTCTTCATCTAAGGTAGCAATAAACTCACACATGTCTATCATATCTTTCTTTATCTCTAGACCTTCAGGGTCAAAAGAGGAAGGCTCACTAGAGATGGGTTGAGGAGTGGGTTTAGATGTTACCTCGGTTGCCTTGGCCATGAGACACTTTTGGTTAGAGAAGATGACGTTCTCATTTGGTGAGTTGAAGAGGGACAATCGTGGAGTAGAGGTAGTGGCAATAGCAGCAACTCCCACAATCTCTCCGCCTTGGAATTCATCATCATCATCTTCTTCTTCTTCTTCTTCTTCATTCGTGTCCAAAAGGTATTCTTCATGGACCACAATATCCCTTTCCTTGTTGACGACATTCTTGACGGCATAGTTCTTGTTCAAAGGATGAGGAGGCCTTGACTTGATATTGCGAATGAGACGACCACCATTGTCTTCACGGTTCTCAAAGGTACACTTGGCCACAAAGTGACTCTTGTCATTGCAATTGTAGCATGATCTCCCCTTGGGAGACTTGTTGGATGAGTTGAATCTTGTGTTGTACCTTGATCTTGACTTGATGCCGGGCTTATTCCAAAAGGCTCTTGAAGCGAGTGCAAGATGTTCTTTGAAGGCACACTTGAGGTCCTCTTGAGACCACTCACTTGATGTATCATCATCATCAACTTCAATAGCCTTGGCCTTCAATGCAAGATTCACTTTTGTTGATTCTATAGCCCTAGCACAGGCGGACTCCGTGTTCTTCTTGGAAATGGTCATGGCAATCACTTCACTCAAGACTTATTGGGAGGTCATTAGGTGAAAGTTGGTTCTTCCCTTATTGAAGTTGAGCTTTTGTTCTTCAAATGGAAGGAGAGCTTGAATGAACTTCCTCTTCATGAACTTGTCATCAACATAGGTGGCACCAAGATCCCTCATAGTGCAACAAAGGACCTTGAGCCGCCTATACATGTCTTCGGGAGTCTCATCATCTTGCATAACAAAACCATCACACTCATTGTTGACTTCATCAAACTTGGAGCTTTGAATGCTTGCATTCCCAACAAATAGTTCGGTGAGCTGATCCCATGCTTCCTTGGTGGTGTTGAATTGGCGAATGTGAGCAAAGTCCTTGGGAGTCAAAGCCTTTTTAATCATGACCAAAGTCGTGGCATTGAGTTGCTTGTCCACCACTTCGCCTCGAGTCAACTTCTTTGGGTCATATGGAGAGAACCCATCCTCCACAATCCTCATTAACTCATAAAAGAGTTTGAAATATGTGAGCGCATTAGATATTGCCAATTAGCGAAATTTGAAGTATCTAACATAGGTGGTGCTCCTTGAGGAATGATGTGTGGCATGGGAATGGGTGGATCCGGAGTATACTTCGGCGGTGGGGGCATCGCCGAGTAGTCCTTTCCTCCACTTTCCTCTTTGGAAGTTGAGTCTTTGAGCCCCTCGGTGTTCTCGCTTAGGACCTTGGTAGATGTTTGAGCAACAAAACTAAGTCCCAAGTGAGCGGTGACTGCCGCGGGACTCACTGCAAGGGCGGTTACGGGAACGGTGGGAGGAAGCTCGGTGGTTTGGGGTGTGTCAAGAGGAACCATGGGGTTTGGCTTGAGAGACTGCAAAATAGTCATCATTTCCTCAAACTTAGACATCATGGATGACTCCAATTGCTTGAGGTCATCGATGGTGGCAAAGTTCTTGGAGTTGTCATTCTCACTACCCCTGTCACATCCCAAAATTTTCCAAATTTTGTAATGTGAAAAATAAATAACAAAATAAAATTTTGTTGGAATTCAGGGTGAGAAGAAACTTTTTGATTCCAATTGGAAACATCCAAACCTGTTTTGATCAAATAAATCCTAAAGGGATTTAAATAGATAAACAAATAATAAATAAAGTTATAATAGTTGGAATTACTATTTTTGGATCTTTTAATAAAAAGATTTGGTTTTCAAAAGGAAAGGTAGAATTATAAATAAAAATTATTTTATAAAGCCAAAATAAATCTTGGCCAAGCTTTTGAAATAAAATATTTCTATTTGATAAAAAGAGTAAAGGTTTATTTAAATAAAATAATGAGGTTTTATTAATATCCAATTTTATTAAAGTAAAGGCTTTCCATTTTAAATAAACACTAAAACTTATTAATTTTAAATGAGATTCCCAAGTGTTTTATATTTTAAAATAAAATCTACTGAATAGATTTTGGTATTATTTAGATTTCAAATGGAGTTTTAAAATAAATCAAATCCTATTTGAATTAATAACTAAGGTCTATTTATTTAATTATTAATGGGTCCTAAAAAGAATAAAAATTATGTTATTTTGACTTTGGATTGTGTTGTTAAACAGAACTAAAAATGATACAAAGTTTGGCAAAGGTTTGAATTCATTTGGGTGTTTGAATTGTTTGTTTGAAAATCAAAACAGAAAATCAAATAGAAAAAGAAAAAGCTTGCAGAATAAAAAAATGAAACAAACAGCATCCCAACCCATCTGGCCCACTAAGCCCAGCAAGAGCCCACCAGTCATACCTCACTGAATCGTTTTCTTTCACTCAATCTCGCACCCACCCAGTCACTGACGCAGAGGCCCCACTCCCACTCTCCCTCTCTCACTAACAGACAGGCCCCACAGCGCCAGCACGTCATCGTCTCCCTCACGACCGTTCTTCCCCTGCCATTGCTGCCGATTGAATGCAGCGTTGAATTCGCGTAAATGGCTGCGTTAATCCTGCCTATGACCACGCGTGTATAAGCGCCCCTCTCCCCTATCTCTTTCCCCTCAAACACCGCCTCCTCTTTGCCACCAGGCTGCCTCGAATCGCCTTTGCACCGCCGCTGCTCCGACGACCTTCTCCAGCAAAATCCGGCGAACGACGGCCACCCCTCGCCTCCCTATGCACGCTAGCACATTCCCTATTGCCAGGCGCACCTGCCCATAGCACCAGTTCTCTCCCGCGCACTCTGGAAGCTCGGCTTCGTCGACCTCAACTCGCCACCGCCGTCTGCCATCGCTTCGGCGAAGTCTCCCTGGTAAGCCAGACCACCCCGAGCCCTCTCAGTGATGCTCCCATACTCCCCACGCTCTCCCGCATCTGACCATGTCCTTGTTTTGCCTCGGCACGATCTATAGCTCCATCCCCGACGACCTCCAGAGACGCCCGACGCCGCCACCGACTCCGGCGAGAGATTCCCTCCATTCCAGTGCGCCCCCTGCCTCCTCGTGAACAAGTTGAGCATCAGCACGTCAAGTCGAACAAGGTGTGCCCTCTCCCATTCCTTCTCGCGTCGTGCATCACTGGCGACGACCACGCCTGAGCGCTGCCGCCAGAGCGCCGCCGTCAGCGCCGCTCGAATTAGGTCGGATCGTTTTACACCGTTAGATCTCCATCTGGCGGCTTAGATAGAATCATTAAACGAAGAGGTACGGGCTAATCTGAACCGCACCATCTCACTTAGATCCAACGGTTGTAACTGCGCAATCTAGCGAACCGGTATCAGCGAATCAGAAACAGACGCTTGGCACTAGTTTAGTTTAAAAACAGAAATAGAATCTGATTGAATTGCAAATTTGTAAATTGCATAACTTTTGATCCACACGTCCAAAAATTGCAAATTTTATATCAATGGAATCAGTAGAACAAGTACTTTGCAACCATGCAATGTGTTTAATGATTTGCTTCTGGAAAATTGGTTGAAATTGCAGAAACATGTGTAGGCTTATTTTGAATATAAAAATTGTTCTAGATATAATTTTAATGTGAAATCTTTGCAAAATGGATTGTTGTGAACCTACTGACCTTAGGAACTAACTCATGGGTTTAAAAATGTATTTTGTGAAGATTAGGAATAAATATTTGAATTAGCTCATTTCTAGTCAAATAAAAAATATCGATTATGATATAGAAATGATTTTTGAGAGAAACCTTTGGGAAATGATTTGATTCAAACCTTATGACCCTAAACACCAAGTTTTGTGAATTAAAAAATTATTTGATGAACAATATAAAATTATTGCTTTGATAAAAGCATTTTCAACCACATAAAATAATGATTTGATTTAAGAATGGTTTATAGATAAAACCTTTTGCAAATGGTTTTACCACTTTAGAAAATGACCACTTTGAACTTTATAATGTTTAGAGCTTATTAGAAACCACCTTTGCAAATAAAACTATCTTTTGCATGCTTGCATGCATGACCTTGTTTCTATTATTTTATGTGTGATAAATTGTTTGAATATTGGTTGGAATGCTATTTGAATTTGTGTTTGCTTTATTGAATTGTAGTGGAATTAGAAGAGTGTGATATTTGCAAGATCAAGAAGTGAACCATCATTCTCTACTAAAAAGGCAAGTGACACTACCATCCAAGTCCTACTATTTTCATTACATTTAGTGGATTTTTGAAACATGCATGATAAGGTTTACTATATTTTATGCTATGCTAAATCCTAATAGGATACCCTTATATATTCCTTAGTGGAAACAATGTAGTTGTAGTATGCTTAGCCCTGCTATATATTGGGATGGGAAACATGATATGATTATATGAAGAGTTAAAAAGACTTATGTTTTATATAATAAAACAAGTACTCAATGAACCACCTGGGTGGACAAGGATACTCAAGTTTTGTACAAGGTGGCAACAAAAGGAACCGTGTTTATATGGCAATCTCTTTTTGTTGTGCACTAAAAGAAAACCACCCAGGGACTTAGAGATTGAACATGTTTCTCGTACAGTGGCTTCCGTGTACAGCCACATGCTAAATGGGCTCTGGCTTAGTCAACTACATAGTGGAAGACCCATGCATTGGCATCTTCAGGTTAACTAGGATTGTGTAAGGGAACTTGAAACCCTACATTGGTGCCTGGATGACAAGCTAGCATTGTGTATTGGGAGGACTCCTATGGAAAGACTTTGTCACATTCTCAATCTGCTAGTACTCCATCTTGGTGAGTACTTATCCAGCTGCCACTGGTGGCATCAAGATGAGATTGTGTCATGTGGGTAAAGTGTACAACTTCTGCAGAAGATCAAATTCTAAGTACTTAGCCGTTTCCCCGGCTATGGACAAATACTGAGCAACTAAGGCCTGAAGCTATGGAAGATCTCGACATTCCAATTTATCAAAGTTAAAAACTTGAGGGTGACAACAAGGGATTTTGAAGCACTTGGAGTTTTCCAAGAAGTTCAAAAAAGATTTGACAAAGATCAAAAACTATTTTGAAAAGATAGACAAAACTATATTGCTTTCTGCAAATGAGCCTAAACCCTACTTAGCCAAATATGCATGTAATGATAGGATCCACTTATTTCTACATAGTAGTGAAACTTGCCAATACAATTCAAATGTACTGACCCTTGTGGCTGCAACTTATTATGTTGCAGGTTTGTTTGATGTTAGTGAAGTTTATTGATTAGGATTACAAGACTACAACCAACATGACTGCCTGTGGCACTTTGAAGATGAAGGACCCCATGCTTATAGATATTCTGCTGCAATGTAATGTGATAGCCAAATGAGCTATGTAAGATGTAATGAATTATTTTATTCCTGGTTATAAATTTGTATTATGACCTTTGTTTCTTGATATTACATCTTAACTGTGGATGCTAGCTATTGATCCAGGGACTAGCATTGTAAACACAAGGATCTCTACCTTATTAAAGGTTGGTAACTCTACAACCCCCTTCGTCGGCCATCATCTCTTAGGCGGTAAAGCCCAAAATAAGAGCCTTGGCTCTGGTACCAATTGAAAGTACCGACTTTGAAACGACTAGAGGGGGGTGAATAGGCGATTACCAATTTTAATTTGTTACTCAATTTTAGGCTTGTTAAGAAGATAAGTTCTCTAGAGATGCAACTAGGTGAACAACCTATATGCTAGAGAACTAATTACAAGCACAAGAGCAGTAAAGAGCAAGTAGTAAAGGTAAGGAATGAGATAACCAGAGCGGGGACACAGAGATGTAATTCCCATAGTTCACTTCCAAGAAATCTACGTCTATGTTGGAGAGGTGTGAGGGCCACAGGTCACTTGAGCGCCACAAAGGCCTCACCTTCTCCGGTGAGCTCCCCCACAAAGGAGGCCTCACAATCCACTAACCGGTTACCTTGAAGTCGCCAACCGAAACCTTTACAGCAAGGTTGAGGGGGAAGCTCCACAACTCAATTGGAGGCCCTCAACAACTCCACAGATCTTTATAACACATGCCCTTAGCTCCGAGGATGCCCTACACCATCTAGGGTTCCAAGAAACACAAGATTAACAATATCCACAAAGGATAGGTGGGGGGAATCAAATCTTCTTTGGTGGAAGTGTAGATCTAGGTCACCTCTCCCACCGCTCAAAATATCAAGTGATTTGAGTGGCAAGGGAGAGAGATATAGTGAGGTGAAGCTCTAGTATTAATGGAGGAGAGAGAAAATTAAAGAGTTAGGTAGGAGGAAGAAGGAGGGTGCCTTAAATAGGCCCCCTCCAAACTGAACCGTTGGACAGTTTGCGACATCAACGGAAGTTCTGGTGAGGGGCCGGAAGTTCCGCCCAGCGAAGCTTCAACGGCTCGAAGGCCGTTGATGCATGCTCCAAAGCTCGACCGAAAGTTTCGATCAGACATGATCGGAAGTTCCGGAGCAAGTTTCGGGCCAAGTTCCGTCAAATAGAAAACTTCTGTATGAAGTATACTGAACGTGAGTGGAACTTGGACCGGAACTTGGGGCGAAACAACTAGGTCGCAAAATGCCTGGCCGGAAATTCCGATGCCTGGGTGGAAGTTCCGCTCAGTGTCTCAGCGGAAATAGCAAAGGAAGTCCCTACGACCGGAACTTCCGGTGCTACTTATGGTGGAAGTTCTGTCAAATAGAACACTACAATACAGTCGGTTCTGAAATGTGGCCGGAACTTCTGTTGGAAGTTGGACTGGAAATATACCTAGATCCATTCCACAGAGAACCCTAAGCGGAACTTCCGTCTCCTGGCCGAAAGTTCCGATCAGACAAAAACAACACCAATAGATCAGAAACTCGCTCTCTCACTGATGAATAGGATGGCTGTGGCGGTGCAAATATGGTTTGTGTAAGAATAGATGATTCCCCATAGCCTTCCGAGGTGGACCCCCTCTTGATAGTACGGCGATCTAAAACAATAAAATGAGAGAAAGAGAAAAACAAAAGACCGCCTTCTTCACAAGATTCCAAGAAAAGCATCCACACACTCCATAAGCTCCATCAATAAACAATTAACCTGAAACTCAAGAATATAGTTAGATCACAAGTGGGATTGTCATCATCACCAAAATAGCAAGGGAAAACATAGTCCTTTCAGCCGCCCTTTCTTCTGGCGTCGCGAGACCGGCTCACAGTGTCTTCGCCTCGCCGCCTTGTGGCCCCCCGTCCAGCAGGATGCCCCTTCCACGACTGCCCCCGCCTCCGCCTGAAGTTACCCCTCCGCCGGAACTGGAGACCATGGTCCAGCCGGCTTCCATCATGCCCGTGAGTGCGTCGGGTCAGCCGGATGCGGCCTCCGGCCTTGGCGGAGGTTCTTCAGCCGGCGCGGGGTGCTCGCAAGCCAGAAAGGAGACGATGGTGGTGGAGGAGGTCGACTCCGATGAGGAGGTGATGGTGCAGTGGCTGCCCGCAGCCCGCGATGCCCCGGCTGCCCTAGCCGGCCCTCTCACGTCGCTTCCCCTAGAGGCGGGCCCTTCGCTGCAAAGCCTTGAGGGCAATCTCGAAGACGGACTAAAGGAGTGCCGACAGCTACAGGCTGCGCGGAGTAAGTCTTTCGCCTTGCCCTTCTTCTCCCTCTCTTTTTTATCCAACTGACTCCTCATTCTTCTTTCTTTATCTTTGCCTTGTGCTGCAGCCATCCTTGTATGCGTGCAGCATGAAATTGACCGACTGACGCGCTCCAACACGCGCCATAGTCGAGACAACTCAGTGCTTCGCGTGCAGAACAAGGAGTGGAACGCGAAGGTCGACCAGCTGGAGGCATCGGCGAAGGAGCGTGAGGAGTTCCTTGCCAGTCGGGCCACCTCCTTCGATCTCCTGGATAAGGAGGTCACCTGGCTGAAGGATCATACAAATTTCCTTGAGGATGAGCTGATGAACAGCGGGCACGTCGCCAAAGTTGAGTCCGACTCCTCCGCTTTCTTGCGTTCGTCCGACTGGTTTTTGTCGGATTTGCTTTTTGACTTCCGCTTCTGATAAAAAACCTTCTATCCACAAGTAGATTCCTTGGCCTATGATCGGTTGCAGCAGGTTGCGCCGGGCGAGAAGGCCAGCGCTCGGTATCTGGTGGCGCAGCTCGGGGAAGACTCCACCAACTTGTGTAAGGCTAGCGCCGCCATCCATGACCTCATCTGTCCGGATGACCTCCTGCCGGAGACGATGGGCGCCTTGGCCATCAAGCTTGGCAATGCACCGAACACCATCGACTGGCTCTACGACCTTGCTTCTCGTGCCGGGTCTGAGATGGCCCTGGCGCTGATGCTGAGCTGGTACAAGGACACCTGCGTCGAGAAGCTGACGGAGGGCTTTCGAGCCGGCACCGACCTCCCCGTAGTGCGCCAAGATCACCCGGGACTCCACGCTGCCACCATCAAGATTTCCGGCTACACCAACATCGATGAGGTGCTGTCAGAGATGGAGGCAAGCGCTAGGCCGGAAGGTGGGCCGGAGGCGTCCTCCCAGTCGGGCAGGGCCGGTTCGGATGCTCCCCATGGCAAGGGGCCAGCGGCGTGAAGAAGTAATCCCCGAGATGCCGGGTGTATTTGTATAAATTAGTCTTGCATAACTTGTGGTTCTGAACCTTTGGATCCGCGAGGGCTTTGTCACCCACCGTTGAATGAATATATGGTTACTTTTGTCTTGATGTGTATGCGTTTCATTGGGTCTGTCCGACTATCGCCTCCCGACTGGTCCTTTCCAGTCAGTTTTACCTTGCTTCACTTGGATAGATAACTGTTTGTGACTTACACGGCTGTGATCCTTTTTTTCCTTCTGTTTTCTTTCTTTTTGCGACCTTGCGCTTCTGACTTGGTAGGAACTTGTCGTCTTGCCCTGGCCGGCTAGAACATCTTCTATTCGGGAACTACATACTTCTAGTGGGGGCGCGCCAGCGCACCCACTGGGTGTAGCCCCCGAGATTCAAAGTAGCTGGAGTAGCCAGGTTCTTTGAATCTTCAAAAATCCTTGCTTTCTACCTTATCTCTTAGAATCCGACTTGCCTAGCCGTACGGGAGAAACTGCATCCCGGTCCGGCTACTCTGCCTGGCTATTCTTTGAGCCTTTTTCTCTATTACTTTCCTTACCACTTCCATCTTTCTCTCTTTATTTCTTTCATTGCATTATTCCTTCTGCATCTCTCTTGCCTTGCCTCCAGTTGCTAGTATTCAGTTTCACATGCAGAAACAGTTTCAGTAATTTCAACCGAAACAATTCCGGTGTCTAGTGAAATAAATTCCTGCCCTTTCTTTTTCTTTCTCTAGCATATCATTTGCTCCAAATTGTGTTGGTATCCCTTAAATGTGTCACCCTACAGTTCGCGAATAATGCAGACATGATCGAGACCCCTCTCCGATCAATAATTAGCAGCGGGACCTGGAGATCCGTACTGACTCCCACATATTCAACGATGACTTATGTGATCGTGTGAACCTTATACGCATGTAACTCAATCCCTTTGTCTCGCGATATATTACATGTCCGAGATTCGATCATCGGTATCCCCATACCTAGTTTTATCTCGTTACCGACATGTACTCTTTTCTCGTTCCCGTGATATAACATTCTAGTGATCAAATCACTTGCTTGCAAGCTAATTAATGTGATATCACCGAGAGGGCCCAGAGTATATCTCTCCATCATCGAGATGGACAAATTCCACTCTTGATCCATGAGCCTCAACATAATACCTTCGTAGCACTGAACCCATCTTTATAGTCACCCTATTACGGTGTGACGTTTGATGTTATCAAGATACTCTTCCGGTGTTAGTGATTGACATGATCTCATGGTCTAAGGACTAAGATAACTTCGTATGCTGTTATACCAATATAAACACAATGACCTTGATCGTAATGCTATACTTCGGATGAATTTTCATCACATCATTACACTAATGTTGTGACCTCATTATTAACAACATCCAATGTCCATGATCAGTAAACCTTGATCATCTTGTTAATCAACGATCTAGTTTATGAGAGAGGCATAACTAGGAACTTCCTTTTTGTTTATTAAACACACATGTATTAACGTTTCCGTATTAATAAAATTATAGCATGTAAAATAAACATTTATCATAAATAAGGAATATGATAATAACCACTTTATTATTGCCTCTTGGGCATATTCCCTTCAGTCTCCCACTTGCACTAGAGACAATAATCTAGTTTGAAAACTTTGCGTATTGAACACTTATGGCTTTTCGGTGTTCCATATACGCGATTGCAAGTGGTTAACATAATATATGGATCTGACGCTTTCAGGTTCGTGTGTATTTGCGTGTCTTTGCGTTCCACGCATCACTCATTCTCTAATGAGATGGCTTTGTATAAATTTGGTCTTTTGGTGATACCTATAGTTCCTTGGGGTTAAAACATGTCGATACTATTGTCGTACAATATATCTTTAGTGTTAGCCCATTGCGAACCACACCTTAGTTTGATAACAAACTACTTGACACAAATTTCCTCCTTTGCTGCTACTATAGCAGTCATATACTTAGCCTTTTTGTTGTAGTATTCGTCACAATGTCTTAACTATGGATTTCATCCAAATCTATCATGGACGATACACGATAGGTCCATACACGATAAATCAAGTTTTGAACTTGGAAGACCCTCCAGAAAGGTGTAAAGACCCTCCAGAAAGGTCCATACACGATAAATCGTGTATGTCCTTTCAATTACATTGTGCCACCCATAGTTTAAATTGAGATAAACTTAATTTGTAACTTGTGAAAAAACTAGTATCAATGTAACGCTTTACAATGAACTATTTGTAATTGTTTGTCACCTCTACACAAATATATTCTTAGTTCTTCCAAAAGATCATAAGAATTTCCTTACTATTGTCCAATGATCATTTTATGATTCATTCTGGTATATGCTCATAACACTTAGAGCATAGGACATATCTGGATGTGTACATATCATGGTATGATTGATCAAATCATTCTTGTGATTTTACTCATCAAGTGTCAAAACACTTGAATCTTGTTTCACTTATCAAGTGTCGATACACTTGAATCTTGATTCAATTCCTTTCCATGTGACAAGAACCTTTTCTTGTTGTTTCTATATTGAACTCCTTAAATATCTCATATATGTACGTTTGGCACAACCATATTAGCGTCATAGTCTATCCACTATAGACATTCATGCTAAATATTCGGGTTTTGCCTAAGTCTTTCATCAAAATGAAATTCTTAACCTTTGTCAATAAAAGATACATCATTTCCAATCAACAAGATGTCCTCCACATAATGTATTAGAAATATGTCTTAGCGCTCCCACTTAATTTCTTGCAAATGCAAGCATCTTCATCGTCTCCTGATGAAAACTCCTTTTCATCACGGTGAAGATTCCAACTCCGTGATGCCTACTTCAACCATTGAAGTTTGCATGCCCTTTTAGCATCCTTTGAATTAACAAAACCCTTTGGATCGTGTCATGCACATGTCCTAGGTAACCATTCTTTTAGAAGAACTTTGTTTTGTTAATTCATCTACCATATACCAAATTATATGTAGTGTTTGCTTCTTTAATCCGTCCAGACTAAATATCGCTATGAAAGATCAAATCTTGTCATAGTCAACTCCTTGAAAATTTTCATAAAATACTTTACGACATGTCAACTATTTCATAGATGTGAAACATCCATGTCTGTTTCTTTATAGATCCAAATACGACCGATAGGTTTTTACACCTTTCTGGAGGGTCTTCCAAGTTCAAAACTTGATTTATCGTGTATGGACCTATCACGGATTTTATGGCTTCAAGACATTTGACGGAGTCAGGGCCCATCATCACTTCTTTGCATGTAGTCGGTTCATCATTGCCAAAGAATAATGATTTACTCTCAAATCTTAGCATTTGATTGTTTATCCGACCGACTTGGTTTAATAAGAACTTAGATCACCGTGACGACAACCTTTGAGGCACATAAGCTATGAGCATTATGGTAGCCTCCAGAATGATTTCCGGGGCTACGCAACTCAGCACATTTAGCTAAGGTTCGTTAACCTTATCAAAGTTCTATTGTCCTCCCACTTAACTTTTGCGAAAAATTCCTTTTTCAAGAAACTTCACATTTCAAGCGACAAACCCTTTTGTCCTCGGTGTTATGGAGGAATAACCAATTATTATTCGAAATAACCTACAAAGACATGCTCATCTGACTTTGGTTGTAAACATCTTACTTATGTTTAGCATACCAAAATTTAAGAAATGACAATTTGGGTTTTACCCCAAACCATAACTTCCATGGTGTCATTTCAACGAATCTAGATGGAGATCTTTTCAGTGTAGAAGTGGTAGTCCCTAAAGCTTTTAATCTTTTAAAACATAATGGAAGTTTTATAAATAACACCTTTGATCCAACCATGTTAAACAAGGTTTCGTTACAAATCTCAAACACTCCTACTCCTATGGTGTCCGGGAGATGTAAATCTAGGTGTTTTGCTAAACTTGCAACTCAAATAAATCCCTTTATGATAAAATCATAATTCATTTATTTTCTTGTTACAGTTGTAACTCAAATAAATCCCTTATGATAAAATCATAAACCATTTATTTTCTTGTCACAATGATTTTCACTTCATCTTGAAAGTCTTTGAACGTTTTCAAATATTTCACACTTCTTTCTCATTAAGTGAACATTCACTCAAATTTCTGGAGAAAGCATATGAAGTTGAAATTCACCGCTTACGACTACACATAATGGACTACATACATCGATATGTACAAATTCCAATATTTTAGTCGATCGTTCTTCTTTGGCCTTTGAACGAAGTTTTAATTAAGCCGAGGAAAGTCTCACAAGCGTCACTTGATCAAATCAAAGACTCCAAAAATCCATGAAAATGGAGTTTCTTCATGTTTTCTTTCCAATATAATTTAAACGGCGATGTCACTTTGTAAGTGATCTTCCAATCATTTGTCTTGCGACATTTTAGCATTAGGCTTTATGGATGTGATTTCTCCAACTAGATTTGTAAATCATCCATCTTAAATGGAATACGGTAATTATTTGAACAACCTTTGTTCTCATAATACCTGATTTAAATAACAATTATTAAAACAAATCTTGAAGTCAAGCTTTAATGTCAACAAGAAATACAAACAACGGTTTGTTTGTTTTCGATGACATCATCACATATTCTCTTGCTAGTTACTTAGGCCATTGTGGTTCATGAATTGCGTCGTTCTGTATGAAATTTTATACCAACCAATTCGGTATCCAATACCCAATAACCACATTGTTTAACACGCAAAGAATACAACCATAATATGTATATCATCTATATACCTAAATTGGATATTTCCAATCTTTTCTTTTCTGCCAAATATATTTTGTAGATTTTCTTTTAGCATTTTCTTTTTCCTTTTTAAAAGAATCTATCAACATCAACAGTGGCGCCATATACATGACACATAGTCCAAAGCGTGTATATTCAAATAATAATACCTTTGGACTTGCACTTTGAAGTAGATCACCATCATCAAAATGATCGGCATTCTTTCAAAATCCATTCTTTAGTAATCTTTTAGTGTAGTAAACACTTTACATACATCTTCTATTGACGACTTTCATGATCAAGCTACTGTAGATTATAAAGGCGAATCGTGAGTATAGCATTACTTTCCAAAACCCTTTTGGATTATTAGGATGTCTAGCATCTCTAACCTTTGCAAATTCTCATCCAATATGAGAACATACATTATACTCTATCATATTGCAACCAAAACATTGTTTCAGATATCGTTATATCTATCACACATGATGGTTTCTGAAAAAATTCTTTCAGCTCCTAGATAAACTTGATATTAAAACAATCAAGAATCATGGAGGCAAACATCATACTTAAGATACTAACACTAGAATTGTTACTCCCGATTTAATACCAATTATTAAATTTCACGGAGTAAACAGAGTTTGCTAAAAGTTTGCAATAGGACTTTAAACTTTAGATTGACACTCAACACAATACGATACCAGTTCGTAAAGTAAATATCCAGAATTCCATAGTTCTATTATCTCAATTACAACTAAGCATAAGGTGGTGAACGAATGCCAATGACTACAACAAATTATGCAAATTCACTTTGATTTAATTTATGATAAATTGAGTTCTACTAATCCAAATTAGAAATAAACTCCCACTCAAAAACGACATCCCTCGTGCCTTTTTGGTGATTACATGAACCAAATCCACTACACCAAGTCCGATCATCACGTGAGTCGGTATAGCTTCAAAGGCGAGCATCCATATGGTCATTATATCAAAAACATATGACTCATGCTTAATCTTTCGGTCCATGTTTCGAGGCCATGTCTGTACATGCTAGGATCTCCAAGTAAGAACCTTAGTATTCGCGTGTGTAACTGTCTTACACCCGAGATATGCTCGTGGATTCAAGTACACCCGATCACCACGTGATGTCTTGAAGCGATGAAACATTGTCGGTGCATACTTAAGGAAGAACACATTTTTATCTTGATATATAAATGAGGGATCATCTTATTATGCTAATAAAATGCCAAACAAGCAATATAAGATGCAACAAACATCTCATGTTAATAAGTAAAATGATATGGTTCTTGCATATGATCTCCATCATGTGCACCGTGGTATGATCTCTATCATACCATTATGTGTAAGGCCAAGGTCTATGGAACTTACACGCTATGTGTGTTGTAAGAGTATCACCTCATACTTCTACTTACAACATCACCATATCATAACACTAGCCCAGCAACAATCTAAAGTAGACGCCTCTAATTTATCCATTGAAGTTTTACGTCGCTTAGGGCTTTCTAAGATAGAACCGTTCTTACCTACGAACATGAACCACAACGAGGATAACCAAATTGTTGACAACTCGTTGAGAATTAGATATTGACTATAGTAGGATAGATAGACACCCGCTAGCCACTTATGCAAAACTAGTTGCATGTCAAGCGTGGAACATGTCTCATGTGCGAGGACATGTAAAGTTTGTCCGGGACGCTTCATCCCAATATGCCACCAATATCCAAAGTACAACTAAGAAGCAATAAAATGATCATCATCGCCCACATACTCATATGTGTACTACCCGTGCAAATCATCTACGCATAGATCCGGCTCTGATACCACTGAAGGGTTCGTAGCATAGAAAACAAAAAATTTCCTACGATGGGAACATCTAAGTACCAAGATCTATCTACTAGATACAAGCAACGGGTGGATATACATCCATAGAATACATACCCTCGAAGACCGAATAGCGTTAACGAGGTTGTACTCGTGGATGATGTAGACGAACGCTTGCCGATCTCAAGATCGTGATGAAGTCCATCTGGTCCAGGGGTCCGGCCACGATCAAGTCCAGCACCTCAAAGCGTGGTGCATCCATGATCGCACACACGTCGGGTACCCGACAACCTCCGCCCTTGCTCCAAATGAGCGGAAGCAACAAATCCTTACGAAAAAGCCACCAGAACATGTATCTCGCTGATCCGCGACCATGGGGAAATTCTAAAGGGGAGAGAGATCCTTTGTGAGGAGGTGTGCTTTGAGAGGAGGAGAGGGGGGCCTTTTATAGGGAGAGGGGGGCACCCCAAGGGGCATGGCGCCCAGCCATGGTGGCTGCCCCCACCTCTTCCACATTCATGTGGGTGGAGCTCCCACTCAAAATGAAAAGCCTCCACTCCCATAAAAGAGCCTCCACTCAAAAATCCACTCACATGCATTAAATTTCCACCAAATTTAATGCAAGCTCTCATTTAAATAAAACTCTTTTATTTATTTATTCAGAATTTTGTTAATTACTTTAATTAACAAACATTCACATAAAACCCCTTGCTAGTATTCAATTTCACATGCAGAACCAGTTTCAGCAATTTCAACCGAAACAATTCCGGTGTCTAGTGAAATAAATTCCCGCGCTTTCTTTTTCTTCCTATGGCATATCATTTGCTCCAACTGGTGTTGGTATCCCTTAAATGTGTCACCCTACGGTTCACGAATAATGCAGACATGATCGATACCCCTCTCCGATCAATAATCAGCAGCGGGACCTTGAGATCCGTACTGACTCCCACATATTCAACGATGACTTCTGTGATCGTGTGAAACTTATACGCATGTAACTCAATCCCTTTGTCTCGCGATATATTACATGTACGAGATTCGATCATCAGTATCCCCATACCTAGTTTGATCTCGTTACTGACATGTACTCTTTTCTTGTTCCCGTGATATAACATTCTAGTGATCAAATCACTTGCTTGCAAGCTAATTAATGTGATATCACCAGAGGGCCTAGAGTATATCTCTCTGTCATCGGCATGGACAAATTCCACTCTTGATCCATGAGCCTCAACATAACACATTCGTAGCACTGAACCCATCTTTATAGCCACCCTATTACGGTGTGACGTTTGATGTTATCAAGATACTCTTCCGGTGTTAGCGATTGACATGATCTCATGGTCTAAGGACTAAGATACCTTCGTATGATGTTATAGCAATATAAACACAATGACCTTGATCATAATGTTATACTTCGGATGAATGTTCGTCACATCATTACACTATTGTTGTGACCTCGTTATTAACAACATCCAATGTCCATGATCAGGAAACCTTGATCATCTTGTTAATCAACGAGCTAGTTTATGAGATAGGCATAACTAGGAACTTCCTTTTTGTTTATTAAACACACATGTATTAATGTTTCCGTATTAATACAATTATATCATGTAAAATAAACATTTATCATAAATAAGGAATATGATAATAACCACTTTATTATTGCCTCTCAGGCATATTCCCTTCAATGCTAGCGCACCCACTGGGTGTAGCCCCCGAGATTCGGAGTAGCTATCGTAGATAGGTGCTTCGAATCTTCAAAAAATTCTTGTGTTTTTTCGGTGCCTTGCGTGCCCGACTGATGGACTTAGCCGGACGGGAGAAACTGCATCCTGGCCTGGGTCATCTTTCTGCCTTGCCTCTCTGACTAGCTTCATCTTTCTCCTACTGGTTGGAACATCTTCTAGCCGGGAGCTACATGCTTCCAGTGGGGGCGCGACAGCGCACCCACTAGGTGTAGCACCCGAGATTTGGAGTAGCTACCGTAGATAAGTGCTTCGAATCTTCTCTACCCTTGAGATCCGACTTGATGCGGTTATGCAAAATAAAACACACACAAAATGGTTTTTTATCAGTACATTTGTTGTGGGATACATCTGTTGTTGTCCGACTAGCATTTTCATTTTTTCGAAAACTAGCTCCTGATTTTCTGAACACTTAGTCACTTTCCCGTTCGCTTTGTTGTTTACGCTGCATCCTTGCCGGACAGCCGGGTTGTGTCTGGAGCCGGAACCGAAGGGAGCTGACAATACACTGCGCATGGTACTAGGGGCTTAGTAGATAGAAAATACCAACTATACACATGGCCGGAATGTCCGATCTGTCGCATATATCACTGTTTTTCATGTGGGATGCCTCGGGCTTTTGCTCTTGCTAGTCGGATAGCTAGGTTGCAGTCTGTAGCTGAGACGAAGCATGGGCCTCCGACATCATCACACATTACTCAGTCGGTTTATAGAATTAGTAGGTCGGGCCAACCGGCGAGCCCCCGTGGTTAGGGGTTGACAGAAGCCGAAAAAATATTGCAGGATTAATTGGAAAAGGACAACAAGCAAATATATGGCAAGGAGTCCCCGAGCATTAGCCGGGGTTCCACATCTTTCATTCATTCATTCAGGGTTCCAGATACATACACTGGTTTTTTACTAAGTGTAAAATGGGAGGAGAAGGTATGCATTCCACGGCCGCTTCATCTCCTCGTCCGACTTGTCCACCTTGTTCTTGCGCGGCAGCTGCGCATTGATGAGGTAGTAGGAGTTGTTGTGCAGCTCCTTGCTGATGATGAAGGGGCCCTCCCATGGAGGAGAAAACATGTGCATGCCCTTCGTGTCTTGCACCAGCCGGAGCACCAGGCCGCCTTCGCGGAATGCGATAGGCCGGATCCGGCTGGAGTGGTACCGGTGGAGCCCTTGCTGGTATATGGCCGACCTAGACAAGGACAACTCGTGGGCCTCCTCGAGGAGGTCCATGCTGTCCTCCATCGCCTCATGGTTCTCCTTCTCCGTGTAGATGAGCTTGCGGGGTGGGTCGAACTCGATGTCCGCCGTGAGGACCGCTTCCGAGCCATAGGTAAGGAAGAACGGGGTCAAGTCGGTTGAGCGATTCGGTGTGGTGCACAGGCTCCACAGCAGAGCCAGGAGCTCCTCGATCCAGCAACCGGGTGAGCGCTCCGGTGGATCGATCAGTCGGGGCTTGATTCCGGCTAGCACCAGGCTGTTTAACCTCTCCACCTTCCCGTTGGACTGTGGGTGCATGATGGATGCGAGGTCCAGTCGGATCCCCTTTTTGTGGCAGAACAGGGTGAATGCTCCCTTGGCGAAGTTCGTGCCGTTATCGATGATGATGCTATGGGGGTACCCGAACCGGATGATGATGATGTCCGGAAGAAGGTGACGACCGTGGCACCGTCCAGCTTCTGGATCGGCTTCGCCTCGATCCACTTGGTGAACTTGCCCACCGCCACCAGCAGGTGGGTTAAACCGGCTCGGTCACACTTGAAAGGTCCAACCATGTCTAGCCCCCAAACAACAAAGGGCCACGTGATCGGTATGGTTTTGAGTACTAAAGTCAGCATGTGCCTTAGCCGGGAGAACCGCTGGCACCCATTGCACGCGCGGACCAACTGGTTTGCATCCTCCGAGGCGGTGAGCCAGTAGAAACCATGGCGCATTGCCTTCGCCACCAGGGCATGAGAAGAGGCGTGGTGGCTGCATTCCCCCTAGTATATTTCTGTCAGTAGCCGGTAGCCGGTATCTGCATCGATGCATCGTTGAAACATGCCCGCGGTGCTGCGATTGTACAGCTCCTTGTTGATGATGGTGTACGTGTGCGCGTGGTGCCGAATTTTCCTTGCCTCCACCTCATCAGCCGAAAGCTCATAGTTGAGGAGGTAGTTCATGAAGGGCTGAGCCCAGGATGGAACTTCCCGGATGGTGAAGACACTAGCCGGAATGATCTGGAGCTCATCCGGGGGTCGTCCGGGTGGGATGCCCGAGTCGGCAGCCCCCGAGCCCTTTGGCTTGGTCGGCGATGCCTTGCTTGATGACGTGACAGCCACCGGGTCTTTAGAGCCGGGAGGCACAACAGCAGGGCCTGGCTCTTTCGAGCCGGCAGCCCCCGGGTGTGCTACCCAGATGATATACTCGGATTACAGAGATGGGGTGATGCTAGGATTGCGGAGGTGCTCCAACAAACTCCAGGAGGGATGGCCGATCTGGTGGATCCGACTCGCGCGAGCGAGTCACCCGCCTCGTTGTTGGCACAAGGGACATGGTGGAACTCACATCCCTCAAAGCCGGCACTGAGAAACTGGATGTGGAACCGGTACAGGGCCATATTGGCATCCCAGGCGTCCCACTCGCCGGATACTTGCTGCACCACCAGATCCGAATCCCAGAAGTAGAGGATCCGGTGAATGCCGATATATTTCGCAAGTCGAAGCCCGTGTGCCAGCGCCTCATACTCAGTGACGTTGTTGGAGGCGGTGAAGTGGATCTGCAGCACGTACTCCAGCCGGTCTCCCTTGGGCGAGGTGAGCACGATGTCGGATCTCAAGCCCCACGCATCTTCGAGTCGTCAAAGTGCAGCTTCGAGTAGTCGGAATCAGGAACCGGTGGGAGGTACTGGTTCTCCGCCCAGTCGACAATGAAATCCGCCATCGCCTGAGACTTGATGGTGATCCTTGGCTAGTACCGGATGCATTAGGAAGCCAGCTCGATGCCCCACTTGGCTACCCGGACCGTGGCGTCCTTGTTGCCGAAGATCTGCCTTAATGGCGCGGTAGACACCACCGTGAGTGGATGCTCCTGGAAGTAGTTCTTGAGCTTCTTGCAGGCTAAGTAGAAGCTGTAGCACATCTTTTGGAAGTGGGGGTAGTTCTGCTTGGAGAGGGAGAGCACCTCGCTGAGATAGTCGACGGGTCGCTGAACCGGCTGGGCCTTTCCTTCCTCGTGACGCTCCACCAACAGGAGAATGCTAACGAGCCGGTTGGTGGCGGCTATATAGAGCAACATCGGCTCCTTTTTAGCCAGCGTGGCGAGAACCGATGCTATGGATAACATGCGCTTGAGGTCGTGGAATCTGGCATCTTCCTGCGTAGTCCAGGTGAACTTATCCGTCTTCTTCATCAACTGGTACAGCGGAAGTGCTTTCTCCCCAAGCCGGCTGAAGAATTGGCTAAGGGATGCCAGGCATCCGGTGAACTTCTGGATGCCGAGCAGGATCTTAGGCGGCTGCATCCTCTCGATGGCCGTGATCTTCTCCGGATTGGCCTCGATCCCTCAATGTGATATGAAGAAACCGAGGAGCTGTCCGGCTGGCACGCTGAACACGCACTTCTCCGGGTTTAGCTTCATCTGGTACCAACGAAGATTCGCGAACGTCTCGCCCAGATCTTCTAGCAGCGTCTGCTTCTCCTTCGTCTTGATGACGACATCGTCCACGTAAGGGTGCACATTCTGGCCGATCTTCAAGTGCAAGCATTTCTGCATGCAACGCTGATAGGTAGCACCTGCATTCTTCAGGCCGAATGGCATGGTTACGTAGCAGTAAGCCCCATACGGGGTGATGAACTATGTTTTCAACTAATCATCCAGATTTAGCCGAATCTGATTGTAACCGGAATAACAATAGAGGAAGGAGAGCAAATCACAGCCAGTCGTAGAGTCAATGACTTGATAAATATGGGGCAAAGCGAAAGGGTCTTTCGGGCAGGCCTTATCCAGGCTGGTGTAGTCGATACACATGCGTCTGGTCTTGTTCTTGTTCAACACCGGGACTGGGTTGGCCAGCCAGTCCGGGTGGTACACTTCCATGATGAAGCCGACTGCAAGTAGCCGGGCGATCTCGTCGCCGATGACCTTCCTCTTGTCCTCCACGAAGCGATGGAGGGGCTGCTTGACCGGCTTGGCATCCGGTGCACATGAAGCGAGTGCTCGGCGAACACCCTCGGCACACCCGACATGTCCTTGGGGGACCATGCGAAGATGTCCCGATTCTCACGAAGAAAGTCGACGAGCACGCTTTCCTATTTGCTGACCAAGCCGGCACCAACGGTGACGCACTTGGAGGGATCAGCTGGGTCGAGCAGGATCTGCCTGGTCTCCTTGGACAGCTAGAACACCATGTCCCTAGCCGGCTTCAGGCCGGCCGACACCTCCTGTTGTAGCATTGAAATATTGCGCATTATCTCGCGCTTCTCTTTGGTGATGAGCAAGGACTCGGCTATCTTCGTGCCCTCCGCGCATGCCATGGACCGCCTGTAGCAGCCAAGCACAGTGATCACACCATTCGGGCCCGACAATTTCATTTTGAGGTATTCATAATGGGGGACCACCATGAACTTTGCGAGGGCAGGGCGCCCAAGAAGAGCATGGTAGGTGCTGGCAAGGTTCACCACCTCGAACCAGATCGGCTCGCGCCAGAAGTTCTCCTTCGAGCCGAAAATGACTTCCAGCCGGATCTTGCCTAGCGGGACACTCGGTGTCCCGGGCACAACACCATGGAAAACGATGCTCAAGGGTTGCAAGTCGCGCTCCCGGATGCCCAGCTTCTCCATGGAGGACCGGTAGAGTAGGTTGAGACTTCTCCCACCGTCCACCAACACGCGCGAGAATAGGCAGGTGCGCACGTCGGAGATCAGGATGGGGTCTAGCACCATCGCGTAGCCCCCGCAATTCGGGAGCAGATCCGGCTGATCCTCCTAGCTCCAGGTGATGGGAGTCTCGGACCAGTTGAGGTGCTGGGCGACCGGAGGAATGGCAACGTTCACCTACGCAGCGCGCTACTTCCGGCTACGACTGTCAGTCGGCTCGGCCTCGAAGATGTGGTAGTTCTCATGATGCTACAGGTAGGCCCCGTTTTTGTTGTTGTTGTTATTGTTGTTGTTGTTGTTCCCGGTTGCCCTAGCCGATGGTGGGGGTCCACCAGGAGGGGGTGGGGAAGAGGGGGCAAGCTAGCCTGCTCCTTGATCTATCGGGTCCAGCTACACTGCCGAGTGGTGTGTGTAGCCGTCTTGAAAGCGCCGATGTGATACTTGCACGGCCCATCAAACATTTGCTCGAAGGTGAAGGTGTTACTCTGCCTCTTGTCGTTTCCAGCCGGTGCACCTTGCACCGTGTTGACTTTCCTCTAGCGATATCGAGGGCCTTTCTACTCACTTGGATGCTTTTCCTGGTAGCGGTTGTCGCCACCAGGCCGCCTAGACGATCTGGCGTCTCCGCCTTGTCCGCCTTGCTTTTCTTGAGCCGGTTCGGCGAGGACTGGCCGGCCTTCCGCATTCACCCGGAGGGGCTTATTCATTGCCGCATCCGTGATGGCGTACTAGTCGGCGATGGTCATCAGCTCCGCCATGGTCTTGGGCTCGTTGCACAGCAGCCGGTGGCGTAGCATCGTGCCCTCTCGACACACTTCGATGAAGAAACTGATTGCTTGGTTCTCCACCACCCCTTCATAGGAGTTATACAGCTTTGTCCAGCGGTCGAGGTACTCACATTCTCCTTGGATGCACACACAGAGATCACGAGGTCTACTTGGACGCTTGTAGGTGCCATTGAAGTTCCGGATAAAGACCCTCTTGAAGTCGGCCCAAGCGTTCATGTTGTTGGGCACGAGGCTATTGAGCCAGGTTCTCACCGAACCAGTCAACATGAGGGGCATTTAGCGTACCGCCACGTGATACATTGCAAACGTATCTATAATTTTTGATGCTCCATGCTTGATTTGCACCAACTATCTTATGTTTTGTCTGCACTTTGTGGCATTTTTATGAATTTTCTGGAACTAACATATTAACAAGTGCCACAGAGCCAGTTTCATGTTTTCTGTTGTTTTTGGTTTCAGAAAAACTAGTAAAGAAATATTCTCGGAATTGGACGAAACAAAAGCCGAAGTTCCTATTTTTCCCAACACGACACGGAGTCCAGAGGAGAGGGGGAAACACACCCAGGGCGGCCACACCCGGTCAAGGCGTGGCTAGGGGGGCGCGCCGCCCTAGGGTGTGGGCCCCTGGAGCTCCACTGACCTTGCCTCTTCGCCTATATAATCCCCCCGATACGAAAACCCTAAATAGCAGATCAGAATTCCACAAAAAGTTCCACAACGCCACCGCCACCGAAGACGAGATTCAGGGATAGAAGTCTCTGTTCCGACACCCTGCCGGGACGGGGAATTGCCCCCAGATCCATCTCCATCGACTCCACCGCCATATCCATCGTCGTTGCTGACTCACATGATGAGGAGGGAGTAGTTCTCCCCCGAGGCTAAGGGCTCTACCGGTAACTATGTGTTCATCTCTCTCTCTCCATGGTGTGATCTTATTGTGATCATAGGCTTTGTAATCTAGTTGAACAAGTAGATGCTACTCTTTGTCTTTTATGCTACTAATGTGCTTTTATTAATGTGATTTCCAGAGACACCTTGTCCCACATGTGTGAAGGTGACAGTGTGCGCATCGTGTGTGGCTCTTAGGCTAAAGATTACAGAAATACTTATCATGAGTTATAATTTGAGTTGGATGTCTCTATTAAATTGTGGTGTTTTTCTGGAACCATCTAGCGCTCAAGGTGACAGTGTGGGGTTACCTTGATGGGGAATGCGAACTTTAAGGTCTGTTTTTATAGCCCTACACGGTGAATTGGTGTTCGTTATCCAACCAGAGTATAGTTCAGGGTAGCATAGTGAAGAGAAGATATTTATGTGTTAAATTATGTCATCATTGTTGAGATTGTCCACTAGTGAAAGTATGATCCCTAGGCCTTGTTTCTAAGCATTAGAACACCATTTGCAACCAGTTTTGCAACATGTTTGCTTGCTGCCATTTTTATTTCAGTTTACAGTTACCACTTATAATCATCCATATTACATGTATTTCACTATCTCTTCGCCGAACTAGTGCACCTATACACCTAACAAGTGTATTGGGTGTGTTGGGGACACAAGAGACTTCTTGTATCTTAATTGCAGGGTTGCTTGAGAGGGATATTTTTGGCCTCTTCCTCCCTGAGTTTGATAAACCTTGGGTGATCCACTTAAGGGAAACTTGATGTTGTTCTACAAACCTCTGCACTTGGAGGCCCAACATTGTCTACAAGAATAGAAGCGTGCGTAGACATCACCACGCGCTTGTTGCCGTGGGCGATTCCGACTGTCGTGGCGTAGTTGGTCAGCCAGTCTTCCGGCTTCATGCTGCTGTCATACTTGGGGGTGTACCATGGCAGGGAGAACTTGTCGGGGAATGATTCCCCCGGATGCGTGGCACGAAGCATACCGGTCCGGTTGTGTCTTCCTCCTCCGTGATACGAGCTTGCGCCAGGAGGTCGATTCGGTCGCGCGCGTCCGGCTCAACCGGATTGGGTGCTCCCACCCAGCCAGTGAGGCGAGATGGGGGAGGAGGTGGAGGGTGGCCCTGATCAGCCGGATGCGATGGTGGTGCCGCAGTCGGTGGGTGACTCATGGCGCCTTGGTCTCCGCGGGGTTGGATGTTGCCGGATTGGCAACGCTTGGAACCCGTGCGGGCACGGGGTTGGCCCGGAGACGTGGAGTACTCGGTCTGGAGAGGGCCGCCCCGGCATCCTCCAGTCGGATGGTACCCTCTCGAGCCGGATCCTGCCTCGTACGCGACCCGAGCGGCCTTAGCCCTCTCGTCAGCCACTCGCAGCAGGTGTTGCACCCGCTAAAACTGTCGGGTCCTTTCCTCCCCTCAAGGTGGGGTAACTCCTCCGTTATGGCTCACGCCGCCTAGACATTTTTCACCGCGGTGTCTTACACTGGCGGCGGGAAGTACATGTGAGGCCCTAGCTCGACATCTTGCTCGAAGCGAGCCCCTATCTCTCCCCCATGGCGCTGCATAGATCCCAACCGACTAGGATCTTGGTTAGCTGGGTGAGGCCATGGGCGCGGTGGTACTTGCTCATGTTTCTCTCCATATGGTACTTGGTGGAGGGTAGGCCCTAAGCCTGGAGAAGCAAGCGCTCTCACGCTGCCTCCTCTGGATTTTCCCCCAGGTCAACCGGAGCGAGGAGCTCCTCGATAACTTCCTCCACCATGCCCTTTCTATGCAAGGGAGTGGATGTGACAGCTACATCGCTGGTGCGCTCGTGGGCAGGTCGGCGGTTGTGTCCTGAGCCAGCCACCATCACTTCAGCGCTGTGAGGCGCGACGAGCATGCTGCCGACTAAGGGCAGCGACTCGGCGAAGGAGACAATCTCCCGAGGGAAATCCTCCGGCATGGTGGCAACAAAGACTGGCAGGTCGCTGAATAGCAGAACAGAGCTGCCTGCCGGAAAGCTGGAACCGGCGAAGCAGCGGGCATTGTCGATGACGCAGTCGAACTTTCCCAGGGTGAGAACGAGGTCGGAGGCCACGCGCTCGCTGGATGAAGTGCGGGGTCCCATGCGGAACATAACTCCGGTCGCCGCCATCTTTGCCCCATGTTGGGGTCCAACTGTCGTCGGTGTGGAAACGGCAGTACCTGAGCAGGCTATATAGAGGTGTGGGAGTGAGCAGTGAAGCGAGCAATGGCGTCCGCAGGCGGGATTGGGCACAAGCATGTGTCGGGGACACAAGAAGTACCCAGGTTCGGGGCCCTCGTGGTGAGGTAACACCCCTACTCCTGCCTGTCTGACTATATCGATGAACACCAAGAACTACAAAGGCTCCTTGAGATGTATCGATGTCCTAGCTAGAAGATGAGAGACCAACCCTTGCTAAGTTTCCCCCGCCGCCCCTTATATAGGCCGAGGCGGCATGGGCAACGACCTGGCCGACTGGCGGGTCCCACAGGCGGGCCCTAGCCGGCTATGTCATCTACAGTATCCGGCATGACGGGCGTGTACCCACAGTGGTAGACATGCTGCATACGCGAGATACAGTGGCCGTCGTGCGAGTAGTTGAGCATAGTACCACCTACTGAACACTGATGCAGTCATCACTGGCAAAGTCCACGGTATGGGTCGGGTGTCCGGGTCTTCTCCATGTCTTGTTCGCAGTCCAGGGCGTACCGTGTACTATGCCTTGCGTCATCCTGTACTCCGTCTGCCCTGGCTATCCGGCTAGGCCCTCCTAGCCGGCTATCATCTTCGTCCTTCTGTCTTGATTATCTAGCTAGGTTGCCCTAGCCGGCTAACCGTCTTGCCTGTCTTGTTCTATCCGGCTGGCATGATCCAGTCGGCTACACGCCTGTAGAGATGCTTCTTATCTGGTTGATTGGTTTGCTGGCTTGCTATGCGTCTAGACTTCTCCCTGACATGCTCTTGAGTTTTTACATCGGGCTGGAGATCAGCCGGCTGGCAGTTACATTGCCCCTAAATCTTGTCCGGTTAGCCTACCCGGGGGTGATCCCCCCGACACGAGGCCATAAAAATACTTGTCTGATTATGTGCAGTGTTACTCTATGACGAGAATGGCCCCCAAAAATTGAGGAGTGGAAGGAGTGGAATTTTTTGCCTTAAGTTCCTTGTTTCTCCAATGTACATTCTGCCATTGTACCTTAGTATCCCAGATTGCAGATTGTAATGTTGCTTGCTAGAGTTGTCAACTTGTAGTAACTGTAGGCAGGCAGTGTCAGAAGTGTAAGAATCAGTTACCTCCAAGAGCCAAGCTAGAACTGTAGCAGAAATAGAAGAACAATCCTCTGCAGTGTCAATTTGAAACTGTCTAGATAAGGCATCAGCAGCAATGTTTTCAGGGCCCTTCTTGTACTCAATCAAGTATTCAAATTCCAGTAGTTTCAACATGAGTTTATGTTGAATGCCTTCCAGCAACCTCGGGCTACCAAGGAATTTCAGACTTTTCTGATCATTCCTGATGATGAGCTTAATACCCAGGAATCAATGCCTCCATTTTTTGAGGGATTCCAGTATTGCCATGGCTTCCTTCTCATAAATGGACTGATCATCATTTTTGGGACCCAAACATTTGCTGTAGAAAGCTAGAGGTTTACCATTCTGCATCAAAACATGCCCTAGTCTAGGGGCACAAGCATCAATATCTAATATGAATTGAGCTGATAAATCAGGCAATGCAAGAGTAGGAGGTGTTGTCATAGCCAGTTTCACATTTTCAAAGTGATGGGGATATGCCGAGTGGGGTATACCCAGAAGGACGTTTCCTACTTGACCAAGCTGCCAGCGAGTGGGCTTGAAGGACGGCGACTGGATCGGGACTCAACAAGGATCTAGGTTATTGGAAGCTAGAGGCCCAGAAGCGTAGATAGGCCCAGTCGGATTAGATCAAGTACCCTCTGAATCCTTAACTAATTCGGTGTAGATCTGTAAACCCTAGCGAGGTGAGCCTATACAAACCTCCCTAGGGTACGCATAGAGGACACGTTCCATCATACACCCCCTACGACTCGCCGCCTAGTCGTCGAGCTTGCCCATTATACTCTCATCAATACAATCTAGTAGGAGTAGGTATTTACCCCCCGGGAGGGCGAACCTGGGTAAACCCTCGTGTCTCCGCCCTCAGCTCGCACCACAGATGGCTGGCCGCCCTTGCCCCTTGTTCTACTACTCGCTGCCAATTGCAGCATCTGCCGTGGACATTCCCACGACAGTGGCGCCCACCATGGGGCCCGGCCGGTCAGGCCGGTGTTCTGCGGCGAGATCCATCGTCACCGCGTCATCCGCGGGATCCATCACCTAGGTCTCCAACATGGGAGACTTCGAGGACCCCTCGATCCTTGGGATCTTTGACTCCGACTCCGGGTCGAAGAACTTCGGCGTTCCACGCCGGATCCGATCGCAATGTCGTGACCTACATGGCGGGCGACGGTGAGGCCCCGCCGGACACCTTTTCCACGCCGATCCCGCCGACCGCGATGGCGACAGAGGTCGAACAAGACGAGCGTGAAAAAATTCGCCTCGAGCAGGTGACGGCGCAGGAGCTCTCGCGCTACCACCAGCTCCGCATCAGGTCGCTCCTGAACCCCACCGTTCAGGGTCGCGCCCTGAACTTCGATGACGAGAATGACCCGGCCCGCGTGGCCGATCGTGTGATCTACGAGAACACGCCATCCGGAGGAAGTGCTCGACCACCACCAGGCGTGTCAGCGAATGGCGCCCCCCCCCACCGCCCGGCCGCACACCCCCTCCAAACCAACCGCGGATCATGATCTCTATGCAGGAGCGGGAAGCGAACGGCCTCCCGCTGTTTTCTACTCCGATGTACAACGTCATCGCGAGTCAAGCCGCGGTCGACAACATCAACGTGACCGGGGAAGGCGCCCTGCAGATCCAGTACGCCAGGTCCCTACTCGCCAAGGCCGTCGAGCAACAAGCTGCAGGGGCAGACTCGTGGGGACGCGTGTATTCCCGCTCGTCGGGGAGCAAGGCGGCCTCGAGCGGCCGCCCGTCGATGGCAAACACCCTCAATTGCCCGCCCCCCCGATCCCCTGCAGCTCCAACTGCGACCCGCGAACGCGACACTCTCCACCAACGACCCGTGCCCGACGAACAACATGGTCGCTGCCAACAGGCAACCCGTCGACGCACGGACCCACATCATCAACAACCAGAGCTGGCGCGCACGCCATCCTGACGACCTGAGGCACACCCTCACCAATCGCCGCGAGGGCGAGCCGAGGGGGTCGCTCAGCTGAGTCGGCCCCCAGTGCTTCGGACCAATGATCTGAGGCAAAAAGTACCCGGCGAACTTCAAAGTGCCGAAGGAGATCGAGAAGTACGACCCCTCGTATGACCCCTTCGTTTGGTTGGACACGTACCTCATGGCGATGGGAACCGCCGGCCACACCGACCTGCTCGCCGCCCGCTACCTCCCCCTGATGATGGAGGGAGTGTGCCGACAATGGATCAACACCCTCCCTGCAGACAACATCGACTCCTGGGAGGAAATGCATGATGCCTTCGTCAGGCATTTTGAGGGCTCCTATACCCACACCACCACAATCGAGGACCTAGAGCGATGCATCCAGGGATCCCGTGAGTCGACCCGCAGCTGGGTCCAACGGTGGCAGGACCTATGGTACAACGCGGCCGGCATCCACCCGGACACCGCGATTCACTGCTTCAAGACCTCGTGCCGCTACGAGCCCTTGTTCGCCAAGATCAAGCGAGTGTACAAAACACTCGACAACATACCGGACCTCCTCGAGATCGCCAAACGGTACACGAAGGAGGACCCGAACCAAGAAACCGACAACGAGTCGGGAGGAAACCGCTGCACGAGCGGCCACGCCAACGGGAGACGACTCGAGCTACGCTACAGCAACACTCGCCTCTCGGCAAGCGCCATGGTGACGGCCGAGTCGACTTCGTTTCCAACGCCGGCTATGCTCCCCGCGAGCCCAAGAGCTTCCGTCGTGAAGGAGGCCAGCGCCACGATAGCGGCAACTACAAGGCGAAGCCGAGGTTCGACCCCCGCGGCTCTCCTAAACCAGACCTGTGTGTTCCACAGCAGGGAGGGGAAGCCCGCCACGCACACGACCGCCGATTGCCACTCGCTGAGGGAGATCGAGAAAGCATGACACGCAAGGGAGGACCCCAACAACCACCCGCCAAACGGTGGGGCATTCGGCAATGACGTGGGATCTCTCCACACCTTCATCGGATTCAGCACCAAGCGCGAGAATAATGTCATCGCTCGCGCCGTCACCGTCAATGCGGTGTCCCAGGTCGATGTCTCGCGCTTCCTCAACTGGTCTGAGCAATGGATCACCTCGCCTTGGTGGTCAAGCCCAAGGTGGGAGACTATTGGCTCCCCAAGACGCTGATGGATGGCGGAAGCTCCATCAACATTCTCTACCTGGACACGTTCAGGCGGTTGTGGCTCCCGCAGTCGATGATTGAGACGACCTACACCACCTTCCATGACATTGTCCTCGGTCGAAAGGCGTACCCTATCGGCAAGGTGACTTTGCCAGTCACCTTCGGCACTCTAGCGAACTTCTGCACCGAGCGGATCGTCTTCGAGCTAGTGCCCTTCAAAAGCCCCTACCACTGCGTCTTGGGGCGGCAGGCGTTTGCCAAATTCATGGCGGCGCCCCACTACGCGTACAACGCGATGAAGCTCCCAGGGCCGTGCGGCATCATCACCATCCATGGCGACCCTAACATGGCCGCCGAGTGCGAGGCCAAAGGCGCCGAGCTCGCCGACGCCGTCATAGTGGCAGAATCCAACCACGCGAAGGAGCTCGCCAAGTACACGAGCGGGATCAGCAATGATGACCCCACGATACTCAAGAAGCCCAACTCAGAGAGCGGCGGCTCCACCGCCTTCGAGGCAACGACGCACACTCGCACCGTCGAGCTGGTCCCAAGCGACTCTATCCAGATGGTGACGATTGGAACGGGCATGAGCCCAACATAGGAAGGCGCGCTCATAGAGTTCCTACGTGAGAATCGCGACATCTACGCATGGAAGCCATCCGACATGCCTGGTGTTCCGAGGGAACTCGCTGAGCACAAACTCAACGCCGACCCCAAAGTGCGACTGGTCAAGCAGTCGCTGCGGCCCTTCAATGAAGAGCACCACCGAGCAATCGCCGAGGAGGTGCAGCGTCTACTCGTTGTAGGCTTCATTCATCCAATCAGATACTCCAAGTGGCTGGAAAACCCAGTCTTGGTCGAGAAGAAAAACGGGACCTAGAGAATGTGTATCGATTACACAAACCTCAACAGCGCCTGCCCGAAGGAGCAGTTCGTCCTCCCGTGGATCGATCAAATCATCGTTTCGCCCGTGGGCTCGGAGTCGTTGTGTATCCATGATGCCCACTCTGGTTACAACCAGATCAAAATGGCAGTCGAGGACGAGGAGAATATGGCGTTCATCACGCCATTCGGAGCCTTCTACTACACCACCATGACCTTCGGTCTCAAGAACGCCGGGGCGACCTTCCAGAGGTGCATGTAGGAGTGTCTTGCGAGCCAAATTAGCCGCGACATCCATGTCTACATTGACGACGTGGTGGTGAAGTCCACTCGCCAGGGCAATCTACTCGCCGACCTGGCAGAAACCTTCGTAAACCTGCGGAGGTACAAGATAAAGCTAAACCCAGGAAAGTGCATCTTCGGTGTACCTACTGGACAGTTGCTAAGGTACGTCGTCTCCAAATGAGGGATTGAGGCGAACCCCACCAAGATCAACACGATCGCCCGGCTCGGCAAACCCGAGTGCCTGCGCGACATCCAGAGGTTGGTCGGGCGAGTCGCAGCTCTCAGTTGCTTTATCCCCCGGATAGGCGAGAAGGCGATGCCCCTCTATCGCCTAATGCGCAAGAATCCCACATTCCAGTGGGACAAGGAGGCAGAAGACACGCTCCACGCACTCAAGGAGGTGCTACTCATGGCCCCACTACTCACCGCCCCCGTCGACAAGGAGCCCATGCTCGTCAACGTCATGGCCTCCGATCGAGTCGTCGGCGCCGTCATGGTCGTCGAACGTCCAGAAGAGGGCAAGGAGCAGCCGGTGCAGCGACCCGTATACTACATCAGCGAAGTCCTCACCGAGTCGCGCCAGCGCTACCCGTAGTACCATAAATTGGTATATGCGGTCTTCAGAGCCCAGCGGCGACTGCCGCACTACTTCCAGGAGCACCCAATCAAGGTCGTCTCCTCAGCACCGTTGCAGGACATCATCCGCAACCGTGAGGCGACCGGGCGAGTCGCCAAGTGGGCCGTCGAGATCGGAGTCCACAACATCAGGTACGAGCCACGCAAGGCAATTAAGTTGTAGGCTCTACCAGACTTTCTCGCCGACTGGGAGGAGGCGCAGCAGCCAGAGAAACTGTTGTACCTCCACTACTGGTCCCTACACTTTGACGGCTCCATGAATGCAGATGGTGCAGGGGCAGGAATCGTCCTCACATGTCCAAAGGGTGACAAGCTACGCTACGTCCTATGCCTCGACTTCACCCCCTGCACCAACAACATGGCTGAGTACGAGGCGCTCCTCCACAACATGCGAGCAGTTAAGGAAATGAACATCAATTGTCTGTGCTACTACGGCGACTCCGACCTCGTCACCAGACAATTCGCCGGCACTTGCGATGAAGTCTCCCCCACCATGACGGCATACCGCCAAGAAGTGGACCAGCTGGGAGGCCACTTTGCCAGATACTCCGTCGAGTGGATCGATCGGCGCAAGAACGAGGAAGCAGACGCCCTCTCTCGCATCGGGTCGGCTCACCTCGCGCCACCCGCCGGCGTCTTCCTCGACACCATCACCAAGCCTTTCGTCTCTCCCCCGCGGGAGATCGACATCGGAATTCTGCTACAACCAGAAGCAGCCCTGGTCGCCATGCTTGCCGAGCCAAGCGACTGGACCGCGCCATACATCGCCTACCTGGAGGGAGGGAACCTACCCGCTGACGAGATGCAGGCCCGGATGATAGCACGCCGCTGCAAATCCTTCATCATCATCAACGGCAAGCTCCACAAGCACAGCGTGACCGGCGTGTTCCAACGCTGCGTCTAACCCACAGAAGGTCGCAAGATCCTCTAGGACATCCATGCTGGCGACTGTGGCCACCATGCTGGCGCTCGCTCCCTGGTCGCCAAGGCCATGCGACACGGCTTCTACTGTCTCACCGCGCATGCCGACCCGGTCGACATCGTCCAACGCTGCGTCGGATGCCAGAAGTATGCCAACCAGACTCACATCCCGAGCTCGGCGCTCAAGACCATCCCCATCAACTGGCCATTCGTCGTGTGGGGCATGGACATGGTAGGCCCCTTCAAGAAGGCCCCTTTTGGCTTCACCCAACTCCTAGTCGCAGTCAATAAATTCACAAAGTGGGGGGAGGCCAAGCCAGTCCGCAAGTGCGATGGGAAGACCGCCACCAAGTTCCTACACGAGATCATCCATCTTTACGGGTTCCCGCAGAGCATCATCACAGACAACGGCACCAACTTCGTCAAAGGAGCCATGGACGAATTCTGCAAGGGGCACCACATACGACTCGACCACGCCTTAGTCGCCCACCCGGAGTCCAACGGCTAGGCAGAACGCGCCAACCAGAGCATCCTCCATGGCCTGAAGCCGCGACTGCAAGTACCCCTCGAGCGAACCCCTGGGTGCTGGGTCAAAGATCTCCCCTCCGTCATCTGGGGCATCCGCACCTCCATCAACAGGTCGACAGGGTTCACCCCTTTCTTCATGGTGTACGGTACTGAGGCCGTCATGCCAACCGACCTCGAGCATGACTCGCTGCGGGTGGTCAACTACGCGGAGGCTGACAACAAGCTCGCACACCAGGACGGAGTCGACCAGCTCGATGAAGCACGCGACCTAGCTCGCTCCCGCACCACCATCTATCAGCAAGGACTTTGCCGCTACCACAGTCGGCGAGTGCGGACCCGCACCTTCCAGGAAGGCGACCTGGTACTACGTCTGATCCAGGACACGAAGGGCACGCACAAGCTCTCTCCCCTTGGGAGGGACCATTCGCCATCGAGCGAGTCCTGGGCAACAACGCCTACTACCTCATCGATGTCCGAGGCGACGGAAAACTCGACGTCAAGCGGCCATGGAATGTAAACCTCCTACGGAAGTTCTACTCCTAGAACTCCAGACATGTACCTCCTACCCGCTATGAAATAAAGAAGATCGATTCTCACAAATCGTGTCCACTCTCCATACCTTTTGCCATTCGCACTCGTAATAACAACGCTATGCTACTCGCGAAAGTCAACCCTTGGTTACGCAACCGGCACGGCCAAGTAGTGCGGTATGAGGGCACCAGAAAAACTCGAGCCTTGTACCATCCACGAAAAAAGCCAACCCGGAGCCCCATCGGAGTCGCCTCGCTCAACTGGATTTCCGAGCCAAGACAACCGCATTCGCTTCCCACAGCGACCCAGTCCTCCACATCCTTGGCGCAGCGACTCGAATAGCTAAGTACCACGCTCGGGGACTGACGCCAGTCCAAACATGAGCGACTAGGTAAAATGCCAAGTATGAGAGCGCGTCCTGGACTCGCCACACGACTGGTCCTATGGATCAGGTGGAGCGACGCGCCCTGTCCTCACCTACCTCGGGCATGCAACTAGAACAACCAAGTACCACGCTCGAGGACTCGGCCACCCGACCCCGTTCGCGCCCGGGAAAACGTCCAAGTACAGAGCACCCCTTGGAGTCGCCATGCGACTGGCTTTCCAAGCCATGGCGAGTCGTCCGTAACTTACTAACAGTTTAAACAACTTACATGTACATAAAAACAAGGTAAACCCCATAAAAGGGCGGACGCGCTCGGGGACTCGCACAACCAACAATCAAATCAAAAACATTGATAAAAGCATCCTTGCATTCCTTAAAGCAGCAAAATTTGTTCGCTTACAAGGGCAGTTACATATCTATTCTAACTAACGCCAGTCGGCAAACTAGTCTACTATGCAGGCTTCGACGACGAGGCGCCACCACTCCTGCGATGGCGGATAAAGGGAAACCACGGGTTCGAAGGGTACGTCATGAGAGCACCCGCCATGGCCGCTCGGAATGGCTGCTCCACCTTGAAGTCGCGGTGCACCGGCTCGGGGTCGTTCGGGGCGACGACCGTTTCCTAGTATGGAATAAGGTCACCCATCGCCTACACCCGGTCGGCATACACCGCAATCTGCTCGGTCAGCTTCAGCACTTCGGTGATCTCGATCGCGCCCGTCACTGAAGGGTACCCGCTCGTGACATCGTCGAGGTCGAAGTCGTTGGGGAAGTGCGCAGGCCCAAGGCTCAGCGCAGTTGCAGAACCACGACGAAAGGCCGACCATGACATGAAGTCAACCACAGCCGGGGCCTTCTCCAGGTAGCACCAGACCTTGACGAGGTCGCTGGGGATCACCTCCGTGGGCGAGATCTCCTGAAGGTACGCCTGAATGCAGGTCGCTGACAGAGCGGCAGAGTCAACCGGCGTGGTGACGCATTGTCGCGCGTCATACGATTGCGCTTCGTCAGCATCATCAGTAATCCTGCCTGCAACACACAAGCAAATAGTAAGGAAGGCTCCAACAAAACAAAGCGACTCGCACACTCGGGGACTCGCCAAAAAACAAAAATCTCACCAATCAATGGGCGAAAGCGCTCCATGATGAAATCCTGAAGACCGGAGAGGTCATCCTGCAGCCCGGCGATGAGCGCATCTGACATCTTCCGCTCCTCAGCAGCAGCAACGGCTGCCTTGGCTCTCTCATCCGCCAAGGTCGCCTCTGCCTTTGCCTCCTTGAGCTCCCGCTACAAGTCGGCGATTCGCTTCTCCACGGCGCTCAAGGATGACTGCACGGCTGTCAGTTCACTCGCGGGGACCATGCCATGACGAGCCTTCTCCACCATGGCCGCATGACCCTCTGCATCAACAAAACAATGAATACAAGGAAAGCAAGCTTTGCGACCAATAACAAGCACAACGGTCGCTTATCGGCAGTCGCCCGAAGCTGCTCGTTCGTTCCTTGGACAACAAGGAGATCCTTCTCCAGACGCTCCCGGATGGCAAGTCACTCAGCCGATTTGTGCTGCATACCCTACAGAACCATGAAGGCGTTAGCAAGGAAATTCCTAAGTTCCTAGCCACTGAAATTCAGCGACTAGCCACTCGGGGACTGGACATCAAAAAAAAATCCTAAGTGCCTAGCCGCTGAAATTCAGCGACTAGCCACTCGGGACTGTACATCGAAACCAATAAGGATCCGACCACTAAAATTCAGCGATCAGATCCTCAGGGACTAGACATACCTGGATGGCGGCACCTAGCATATCGTGAAGCTCCATTGCATCCATTGACGGGAGCACGAACGGAGTGCGCCCGCGACGTTGCTCGACCTCCGCGCCGACGACCTCAGGCACCTGGCTCGATGGCGCTGACGCACTCGCCATGGAGGCCTTCGCTACGAAGCGAGGGAACATCACTACTGAAGCCCCTGTGCCACTCGAGGTCGGGACCGTTGCCCCGACCGACGCCACGGACTCCACCCGCTGTGACTCCGCGTCCACTGTGGCCTTCGAGGCCGCATCCGCTCCAATCGGAGCTTCACTCGAGGCAACCGCCGGTTCGTCCGAAATCGTGACGACCTCATCGCCCTTTGCCTTCTTTGCGCCTTCAATAGGCGCCTCGACTTCGTCGCCCTTCCTCTTCTTCGAAGGGTCGACTAGCGCCTCCACGGCACCCAACGGGACCTTGGCCACCGAAGGGTGACCTATTTTCTTCACCCCAGACCTGCAAAACAATGCTATCAGCAAACTCGCCAGTCGGATATGAATTGATCGGACAACTGAAAAACCTCAGGAATACTCACTTAGCGACTGGGATAAAACGCAGGCCTGTACGAATGCTGGCGGGCTTTTCAAACTTCGGCCCTAGTTTCCGACTGAGGCCCGTCTCGAACACGCTCTGTGCCCAAGATACCAACGGCTTCTTCGAGGACGAGGTCGCGGCAGGAGGATCAGTGGCGATCATCGCGGGTGCTCCCCTCGGTGGCGAGGTCCCTCGGCTAGAGCGGCCCCGAGCCCAGTGACTGGGACAAAGGGTGGCGGCAGCAACGCCAACGGCACCTCGCCTTCTACAACGGCCGCGTCGGCCGCCGCGGTCGCATGCGCCGGTGCGTCGGCCCTAGCTTCCTCGGCCGCACTGGTAGCATCGGAGCTACTCGCGGACCGAGGCGGTGACACCGGCTTAGCCGGCCTCTCCTTCTTTGATGGTGGAGGTTTCTTCTTCGATGGCGTAACCTCGCGCTGCGAGGTATGCTCGGGGAGCTTGTCATCGTCCTCGTCGTGAGCCTAGAGGCTCTTGCTGGCCTCGAGCTCACGTTGATGCTGCCCGCGGGTCTTGCGGACCGTGGGTGCGGCGACTTCCACGGCCTCGTCGCCACCGTCGTCATCGTCGTCGTCATCGCCGCCCCCGTCACTTCTGATACCGCCCTTGTCGGGCGAAGACTCGCTATCATCCTCGGCGGACTCATTCGAGTTCTCGTCGTCTGCGGGTGGAAGCCAACCTTCCACCACTTGGAACAACTTCAACAACAAGATACGATTAGCACGAACCGCGACTACAAATCTGCGACTGCGAAGTGTACAGGACAGAAAGTACTTACTGTCGGAGCCTTGCGCTTCGACGTGTAAGGGGCGACACCGGCCTTTGCGTCGAGGTACTCTGCCTCGGTGATTTTCTTCAAGGTCAAGGTGTAGTAGTTGAGCCTCCACTCGGCATGGTAGGACTTCGTCGGGTCGTCCTTGCCCGTGTACTCGTACATGTAGTGGGTGTGACTGGCCAGTGGCACTAGCCGCCGCCCAAACCAGCAATTGTACAGGTTGATAGTCTGGAGGCCCTTCTTCTTCAAATTGCGGATCGTCTGTAGCATTTCATTAACTACCATCCGCTGGTCCAGCGGGATCTTGGTGACTTGGAGCCGACGTGTCTCGGGCCGGTCGGCGGAGTACATCGGGAGCGCCACCTCATCGTTCGGCGGTGACTCGGTCATGTAGAACCAACTCTTATTCCACTCGTTTGCCGCCTTTTTCGGCAGCATCAGATTGAAGAAGGAGGCCGCCTACCTCTTCGTGTCCGATCCTCCCTGGAACAGATCTTGCCACAGGGGGGAATACGACTCTCAAAATGCCACAAAATGGCGAGTTGCTCGATGTTTTGCGGTCCTAGGTCTGACGGTTGGATGCCGTAGTAGGCGCAAAAACAGCAAAAGAAGAGGGAGGTGGAGAATCCCAGCCTCCTCTCCAGGTGGCTAGTGAAGCAGATGAACTCTCCCTTGCATGGATCTAGCACCACTTCTCCGGCCACGGGGATGCGCCATCTCCCGGCGCTGAGGATCCCCGCTTCCTCGAATGATTTTAACAGCACCTTCGTGCACTTGGATCTGCCCCATGGCTCCGTCGAAGGCGCCATCACTTGGAGAATCTAGGGTTGTGAGTCGCTCTAGGTCGCTCTGATCGCTACGTGAAACGGAGGACTGGGATTGCGCGAGATTGGAGGAAGTATGGGAAATGATCGTCCTTCACCTGTCACTCTCCTTATATAGCAGTTGTTACCTGCCATCTTCGGGGAGCCGTTACCGTGCGGTTATTACGCCGATATTACCATTGGATTACCCAACGGCTAGTTTTACCAGTGCTAATGGTACAACTTCGTCTACTCGACTCGTTGTCTTCAACGACTCGACAATTCACTGACCTAATCACCATAGTAGTGATTTGACTACTCGCCGACCCATTCTCCATGCTGCGATTCGACTGGTCACCGTTATTGCGACTAAGATAACAAGTTCCCTCTTCATTCAGGGAGTTCACCGCCGATTCGACTGGGCATCCAAATTGGACCCGTATACTCCGACTGCCAGTGAACACCTGCGACGAATCCACGACGGCCTCGGGGACTACTGATGGGTATATGCCAAGTGGGGTATACCCAGCAGGACGTTTCCTATTGGCCCAAGCTGCCAGCGAGTGGGCTTGCCGGACGTCGACTGGATCGGGACTCAACAAGGATCCAGGCGATTGGAAGATAGAGGCCCAGAAGCATAGATAGGCCTAGTCGAATTAGATCAAGTACCCTCTGAATCCTTAACTAATTCGGCTGTAGATCTGTAAACCCTAGCAAGGTGAGCCTACATAAACCTCCCTAGGGTACGCATAGAGGACACGTTCCATCATACACCCCCTGCGACTCGTCGCCTAGTCATCGAGCTCGCCCATTGTACTCTCATCAATACAATCTAGCAGGAGTAGGTCTTTACCCTCCGGGCGGCGAACCTGGGTAAACCCTTGTGTCTCCGCGCTCATCTCGCACCGCAGATGGTTGGCCGCCCTTGCCCCTCGTTCTACTACTCGCTGCCGATTGCAGCATCTGCCATGGCCATTCCCATGACACAAAGGCAACTGACTGAGCTTCTCCCCAAGCAAAAGAATCCTTTTTCAGCACTGCATGCAAAGGTTGGCATAATTGGGCATAGTTTTTTATGTATTTCCTGTAATATCCAGTAAGACCTAGGAAACCCCTCAGTTTTTTGATGGTTTGGGGAGCTTTCCAATTGAGAATATCCACTATTTTTTATGGATCAGTGGAAACACCTGATGCTGAGATGACATGGCCTAAATATTCCACTTGTGGTTGTCCAAATGCATTTGGTAAGTTTGGCCTTAAGCTCATGTTTCCTGAGAATATGAAGGACCAATTGGAGGTGCCTTTTGTGCTCTGAAATAGACTGGCTATCGATCAGGATGTCATCAAAGAAGACTAGAAGAAATTTCCTCAAATATTTAGAGAAAATAGTGTTCATATTTTCTTGGAAGGTTGCTAGAGCATTGCTCAGACCAAATGGCATTACTAGATATTCATAATGACCAAGGTGGGTGCTGAAAGCAGTTTTTGGTATATCTTCAGGCCTCATTCTGATTTGATGGTACCCAGATCTCAAATAAAACTTGGAGAACACTATGGAGCCATGTAATTCATCAAGTAGGTCCTCAATGACTGTAATGGAGAATTTGTTCTTGATGGTGAGGTCATTTAGTTGCCTGTAATCAACATGGAGTCTCCAGGATTTGTCTTTCTTCCTTAAAAGAATCACAGGAGAAGAGAATGGGCTAGAGCTTGGTCTAATTTCTGAATTCAGAAGCATTTCTTTGATTAGGGTCTCCACTGTATTCTTTTGGTGGTGGGATAGTCTATAAGGCCTGATGTTGGAGGTTTGGAATTTGGAAGCAGGGGAATACTGTGATCAATGTCTCTGTGAGGGGGTAAACCAGATGGAGGGGCAAAGACATCCTTAAATTGATCCAGTACAGTGTCAAATTAAGTTTTACTAAAAGAGGCTATGGTTGCAGAAGTTTCTGACTCCATAAGTGTCAGGTTAACAACAAACCCAATGGCCCTTGTCTCCATTAATTTCTTGCATTGTTTTGTTGAAATGATGTAGTCAAATTGGGGCACCATATGGTCCACACAGATAATTGGTTTGCCCTGATCATGGAGGGTAACTTTCCTTCCTATGAAATCAAACTGGATTATACAATGTCATCTAGTTTACTCCCAAGATAATGCCAGTCCCTTGTAGTTGTAATGATCTGAGATCAGCAGTGAAGGTGTTGTTTTGGATAGAGAACTGGCAGTTGGTCAGAACAACATTGGAAGTGAGTACTCCTCCCCCAGCTACCTTCACTTGTCTGTTAGCAATTGGAGCGAGGTGCAAATTGTGTTTAGCAGCAAAATCCTTGGAGATGAATGTGTTAGTGCTACCCGTATCCAATAATGCAAGGGCTTGATGTCCTTGGATGGAAACCATAACAGAAATTGTGGAGGGACCATGTAATCCATTGTATGCTTCAGCCGAGATGCTCATAGCTTGTTCTAGTTGGGCACTATCATGAGGTGGATTGACAACAGGAGGTGTTATTGACATTTGTGTTGTATCTGTATGGAATTCTAACTGTTCTAGGGAGTAGACTGCATCTTCATATTCTTCTTCTGAATGACCTTGCATTTCGATTACATTGACTTCTTTTTGCATGGATAGGCACTTGTGACCGTATACCCAGTTATAAGCACAATACCAGCATTTTTGAGGCTCTCTGGTTTGCTCAGAAGTTTTTTGTCGTTCCTTCCATTGGCCAGTCTTGGGGCTTGTTCCTTGTGGCATTGATGCAGGCCGCAGCGGCCTGGGCATTGCCGGTGTCGAGGAGGAGCGCCTGACATTCGATAGGTATGAATGTTCGTGTTGTCTGGCGTACCAATATGCACTCAGAAGAGATTCGGGTTTCTGAATTTTAACCAGATGGCATATGTTTTCCTTGAGACCACTGATGAAATGCTCCAAGAAGAAGGAGGGTGGTAAATAGGGCTGGTAACACTTCATGACGTCCATCCAATCTTCAAAGCTATCAGTGTATGCATTGATAGTTGTTACCTGACGGAGCTGTCGGAGGCTTGGAGCCGTTCCATTGAATTCGTGTTATGAGCTTCTGGAAAACGTTGTATGAGCAGGGAACACAGCCTTTCCTAGGTAATGTCTTGGATGTCAGGTAAGGCACTGTGTAACCAGGTTTTAGCCCTTCCTCTGACATGAGCGATGCCCCATTTCACTTGTTGATCTTCTGGAATAGTGACCAAGTCGAAAATACCTTCGCACTCCTGACGCCAAGTTGTGGGATTGTCGCCCGAGAATATGGGAAGTTTGACATGGGGAGTACGAATTTGTGGTTCAGTGTGGAAATGAGTTGTGGGGTGGCGTGTTGTTTCTGGGATTGGGTTCTTTTGTGGGAAAGGTGGTTGATTGGGTTGCGGGGAGGTTTGTGGAGCGGTTGGTGGAGAAAAATGTGTGATTTGTGAGCAACATGGGCTAGGGTTGATATGGCATCTGGTATGGTGGTGTGAACTGGGGTGGAAAGAAAGGGGTTTGGAATGGGTAAAAAGGTTGCATTTGATTGTAGTAGGGTGGTGGATATTGGTATTGCTGGGAGGGAAAAGGCTCATATAGTTGCGGATTAGTGTATGGGTTGGTTGTTTGGGTGATTTGAGGCATGGAGGAAGATGACGGTGTTCAGGTTGATACCATACTTGTGTTGTAGGTGGGTTGATTTGCATAGGTGGAAGTTGTCATGGTGGTGGGTAGGGGTGGGAAGGCGGGGTGGGGAAGCTAATCAGGAGTGAGCTGACCAAATTTGAGTGGGCGAGTGGTGGGAGGGTGAGGATGTCTAGAATTTGCGGGGGTTGAAACTTCGATGATTGTTGAGAGGGAGTGGGTTGGTAGAGGTGGCGGCGTTGCAAAGGTTTGAGTTTGTGGAGGAGAGGCCACATGAACTCCAATCCCTTTAGGACTAGGAGTTGGGTTCTGCGACATGACCAGAGACGACATCAAAGCAGAGAGGCGAGAAATTTCATCTTGGAGATCAGCCAGGGATTGTTGAGAAGAAGCGTGTTGCGGCTCCATGCGCTTGTTGAGGTTGAAAACCTCGCAAGGGAGGCGAGCGCTGACCGCTTATTCGAGGCGAGCTTGTTCTTCTGGCACCGCCAGGGTAGCCGCTTCCTCGGCCCCGGCCTCCATGTGCTCCTATGAGAGGGTACGGTGTTGGATATATGCCCAATAGGCAATAATAAAATGGTTATTATTATATCTTTGTTTTTATGATAAATGTTTACATCCCATGCTATAAGTGTATTAACCGGAAACATTAATACTTGTGTGTTTTGTAAACGTAAAAGAGTCCCTAGTAAGCCTCTTGTTGAACTAGCTTGTTGATTAATAGATGATCATGGTTTCCTGATCATGGACATTAGATGTTATTAATAACAAGATCATATCATTAGGAGAATGATGTGATGGACACATTCCTATAGTTAGTGTAGCGTAAGATCAAGTCATTTAGAGTTCGTTTGCTACAAGCTTTCAAATACATAGTAATCGAATCCTTCGGCCATGAGATCATGTTGATAACCATCACCAGATGGATGCTTTGATGACATCAAACACCACTTCGTAACCGGGTGGTTATAAAGGTGGCATTAGGTATTCTGAAAGTATGTGTTGAAGCACATGGATCAAGAGTGGGATTTTTCCATCCATGTGATGGATAGATATACTCTAGGACCTCTCGGTGGAATGTCATCCAATTGGCTTGCAAGCATGTGACTAGGTCACAAGGGATGTCATACCACGGAACAAGTAAAGAGTACTTATCGGTAACGAGGTTGAACTAGGTGTAGAGATACCGACGATCAAACCTCAAATAAGTAAAGTATCACGCGACAAAGGGAATCGATATTGTATGTAAATGGTTCATTCGATCACGAAGTTATCATAGAAATATGTGGGAGCCATTATGGATTTCCAGATCCCACCATTGGTTATTGATCGAAGAGGTGTCTGGATCATGTCTGCACAGTTCACGAACCATAGGAAGACACACTTAAGGATTTGATGTTGTTTGAGTAGATATGGAATGTGAGTTGGAGACCGAATGTTGTTCGGAGTCTCAGATTAGATCCAGGACATCACGAGGAGATCCGGAATGGTCCGGATAATAATATTCATATAAGGAAAGTCAATTTCCAGGGTTCGGAAATGTTTTTGGTATTTTGATCGAAAGCTTCTAGAATGTTTTGGAAGGTCCACTACCCTGGGAAGGGGTACCTGGAATGCACCATGCCCTGATGGGCTAGGCGCATCATACCCTAGGCCAACTCGGCCAAAGACTAGGAAGAGAGAAACAAACTAGTTTGAAAAGTCAAATCCTAGTTTGAAAAGTCAAATCCTAGTTAGGGAAGGAAAGGGAAACATTGAGGGACAAGTTCTCCCCCTCCCCTTCCTTGCCACCGACCTAGAGGAGTTGGGGAAGGACTCGGAAAGGGGTGGTAACCCTGGCCGTAGCCCCCCACCCATATAAGGCGGGGTGAGGGCGCCCCATAGACCCTCACCCCAAACCCTAGCCACCGGCGCCTCCCCTCTCTCCTCCATACACTGCTCCGGCTTAGGCGAAGCCCTGCAGTAATCTCTTCTCCTCCACCACCACCACACCATCGTGCCGTTGGGATTCCGAGGAGATCTACAACCTCTGCTTCCCTGCTGGAACAAGGGAGAGGAAGGTCTTCATCGACTACCGTACGTGTGACCGACTGCGGAACGTGGCGCCGGAAGGATCGTCTACACGATCTTGAGATCGGAAAGTGATCACTACATCAACCATGAGACAAAATCTCGTTAAACACTTTGTATCTTCGAGGGTTAGTTCTCTACAAACTCGTTACACCGATCTCGTAGAATAGATATTGGTTTTGTGTGTTCCCGCGATAGAAATTTTTTGTTTTCCATGTTGCGAACCCTACATAAGGATGATGGAAGTAGGCATCATGGATGACTCAGAGGGATTTTACTACCAGATCGTGAGATCTAGCAACCTCAAAGTGCAACGCCGCCGCCGGTGAATAACGGGAGGGAGGGAGGGAGAAGGTCCAGGAACCGGTGTGCTCTGATACCACTTTGTCAGGCCCTTGGTGGCCTAAGCACGGGAGGATCCGAGAGGAGGGGAAATAAACTGGTAAATTGGGAATAAATTTCTATATAAGGAAATTTGGTAAGGGAAATAACAAGAAGGAAATTTAGGGTTTTCATATGCTTGGCCTCCAGCCACCCACGCGCCCCTTTTATATCGAAAGGACAGCGCCCAAGCATAACAGTTTTAAGCATGCTTAATTCACTTACAGATAATTAATCCGCTCTTAATGACACTCAACGGTAATGACACTCTATCGGGGACATATCTTGAGAGCTTTGTTATGTTTAATTTGGAAAACAACTTTCTTGACATCCTCCTCCGTGTATGGAGCGGTTAGGAAGTTTTTTTCCGCAACAAAAACTTCTGGGATATCCTCCATTTGGGATTCATCCATAGAAAAATAGTTTTCCGAAGGTTCCCCAAACAAGGATTTGTAATAACTTGTAATATAAGACTTTATTTGCTCATGTCCCTCATTCGTACCCTCATCCTAATTCAAAGAGTGAATAAATTTCTTTTTATGCTTGCCATTGGCCACAACATGGAAGTATCTTGTATTCGTATCTCCTTTCAGAATGAATTTTGCTTTAGATCATTTGTACCATTTGAGTTCCTCCTCTAGCATTAGTCTGGGCGATCTCTGTATTCTATTGGCTTTTAAGCTCAATCTCCTATGTAGATAACATTCTGACTTTCGCAGAAGCTTCTAAGTCATTAATAATGGATAAAAGGCGTATTTTTTCTTTCCTAAGGATTCCAGCTGTATGTCTAGCCCAGCTCGAAGAAAATTACATAAAACACGTATTTTATTATTCCATTGTTGTATAGGCGTTCGATCACTAACATGTTACTCCCAAATAGCCTTCACCATATCATGGAAACCATCACGAATCAACCATCCAAGTTCAAATTTGAACTCATGATTAGATTTGCATGGCGGTATACCAGCTGATAAAAGTAAAGGAGCATGATCTGACAAAGCCTCAATACGCTCTAGAGCGAGAACAGTTACCATAGGGAACTTCTCTTCCCACTCGGTATCTACAAGCACTCTATCTAAATTTTCATATGTTGGCTATAGAATACTATTAGCCCAAGTAAACCGCTTTCCTAACATGGTAACCTCCCTTAAGTCCAAGCTGTCTATGCCAACATTGAATAAGAAATGCCAATGTTCGTCGAAATGTCCCCGACTTTTCTCATGAGGATATCTTAGCAAATTGAAATCACTACCTATGAGAATAGGATATGGATTGTCCTTTGCCAAGTTCACGAACTCATGTAAAAATTCAGGTTTATAGACATCCTGGGCGGCCCCATAAACAACGACTAGGGATCATGTGAAATTATCAGCCTTGTTGCGAATATGGAGTTTAATAAAAAAATCTCCAACCGAACTAGCCAAGACTTCCATAGTCCCATCTCTGGCGCCTAACAGGATCCCCCCGGATCTACCACGCGATGGTCGTGAAATCCATGTAAAGTCCATTCCACCAGAAAGGCGATTGAGTAGGGATTTTGAAAAATCATGTCTACCAGTCTCGGAAATACCCAGAAAATCCAACTTATAATCTCTCACACAATCAACAAAGAACAAATGTTTAGCCAAGTCATGAAGACCTCGGTTGTTTGAAAACATGCCATTCATTGAGAACTATAGAATATTTGGATACACGGGGTCTCTCTCGAGACTTCTGGCTCTTTGATCTACGACCAGCTGCTTTAAGCTCATACAAGGAGCCAATCCGAGTCTCATCAAAGTCCACTTCCGATACTTCACCAACTAAGCGAGAGAGGAGTTGGCCATCTACTATGGCATGCAACTTCTCCTCCTCCATTGGTGAAGAGTCAGGAACAACAGAGACCTTAGGAGTAACCGTTAGACGGTCAACCTCCATATCTCTTAGAACATTAGAAAAAAAAAGAACTTTATTTACCATGCTACCCAAACTAATGCCAACATTGGCCAACTTAGAAGTAAAAACCGGGGTAGAAAAAGAAAGAAAGGATTTGAATGAACTTATTATACCAGGCGAATCTAAATTCTTCTCAGCCTTCCGAGGCATCGCCTTGACCAAAGAGTCCTCGTCTATCGCTGACACACCAGAGGCATCGACCCCATGGAAAATTCTCCGCCTGAACAGTGTCCACCCCCTACATGGTAGTCGGGGTAGCAGCACCAACAGAAGAAGCACATGCCGGAGATAGGGGAAACACCAACCCCTCCTGGGTTAGGCCACCCTATCCGCGAAAGACCCCGCCCGGGACTCCTAAGCCTCCAGCCCCTCCTAGGCCAAAGGGAATGCTGTGATGGCAGCATGCAGCACCTGGGCATCATCCAGGTCTGGCTGCCCCACCTGGCCGCCAGGCCTGTCTGGCCACTCGCGATCACACTGATCGGCCCCGCTTGGGCCACCGGGCATGTCTAGCCACTCACGGTTGTGCTGACCGGGCCCGCCTGGGCTGTGTCCGCCCCGGACGGGCTCTGCTGGGCCAATGGTGCTCCGTCCTAGGCAGGCACGTCACCTCCGCGGTCGGCCAACCCCTCCTGGGCCATCTCCCGCGCAGAAGCAGCTGCTTCCACCTCGCACAACACTGGTTGAGGTTGCTCTGAAGAAGGTCATGGAATCGAATGCCCATCACATTAGGTCTACTGCGTGATGGTGAAGTCGTCACAGGGGAGGTACGCAACTGCCCAGTAGGAGCAGACGCCCCATGGAGAGCCTCCTATAGCTGCGACGGCGTGACTCGAGGAGGGGCAGTAGGCGTAACCCGAGAGGCCATACTACCGCGAAGAGGGGATTTCAGTGGTAATGCATCTAAAGCTCTCTACCTCGTGGAGTTGACGGGGAGGCATTGAAAGGGGTCACTACAACCACAAACTGAGTAACCTGTCTCGACGACATCGATGTAGAATTCCCTTGTCCAGAAGGATGAACAGAGGAAGAAACCATCTCAGTCGCTGGAGCATTAGTTGGCTCCAAAGTGTCCATCGCATCATCTCCATACTTCCCTTTTCCATCCTCCTCAGAATCATCATTATTTTTCCACAAGAAAGGTGAGAAATCTGGTTCCGAGACGTACCCCTGAGGTTCCCTACGAAAGCGGAACTCATAACCCTTCAAACCCACCACAACATCAGATGTAAGGTAAAAGCCCAAGGCATCCTGCTTCTTCAAAAACACGGAAATATCAAACGTGACAACCAGAATACGAACCACACCCCTCCGTCGTAAACAGAGCAGATCCACATCAAGAGTAGTACCCATAAGTGAACCGATAGCCCACAAACCAAGGAAGGAGCGTAGAGTATGTGGAACCCCCTTCATATGCAGCCAAACCTGTTGTAACTCAAACTTATGTGGCATATCCTGAGACTTGTAAGCGAAAATAGAAAGCTGGATCTTGCCCAGTGGTATCGAGAAATGGCTCCCATCAACTCTGTCCAAGTCCATGAAGGAAAACTAACCAGAAAAATAATTTTCTCCATAAGTCAAAGCCTCCCATTTCCACTCGGACCGGACATGACATCTCCTTGCAATCTGCCTCTCTACCACATCAGTAGGGACAACCTCACCAGTTACCTGAACCAAAGCAATAGGTGTTTGACCGGGAGTCAGATGCTCGCGGACCACACTGTCTGGAATCTGAGCAAACAAAGTCTGATCATGGCCAACACCAGTCATATAGGTTGAAGGTCTAGGCTGCTTGAGAACTGAACACCTTAGTGTAGGATGAGCCGAAGAGTCACAAATATAGTAGTAGTGCACGACTTTACAATCCTTAGAGGCATGAGTACCAACAGCACACTTGCAAAACCTGAAAACTTTTTTATTTTTCTTAGCAGAGGCTAGAGAATTCGGCACAACAAGTGTCTCCAACTGAGGTGCTTCAATCGAAGGTGCAGGCTAGAGAATTCGGCACAAGTGTCTCCAACTGAGGTGCTTCGAAGGTGCATGCTGAAGAGGTCCACGGTAAGACAGCTGTAGCGGCTGATTGAAGTATGCCATGGGAGGCCTAAACTACACCCCTGGCAGGTATCCAGACATGCCTGAACATCGGCTGTCCGCACGGTTGCAGCGCAGCAAGATGTGGCGATGGTGCGGCCGGTTGTCCACACGACATCGGTGCGGCGGTTGGATAATGACTTTGATTTGGTTTTGCAACTTGTTTACACTAGTAACCGAGCACGTGCACATGCATGTTCTGTCCAAAATAGATGACAATATAACAAGGTTCATGTTAACGGATAATATGAGCCAGAACTAGAAAATATATTTTATTAGCATTTCCAAATGAGGCTTAACCTTCTAAACATTCCTGTGGTAATACTTATAGTTGCTGAAAAGTATATCTAGATTATAATAAGCCAAGTATAAAGAAAATTAAACATGTATGCCATAGGATTCCAGTGCAACACAGAATATTCTATTTCATAAACGGACTTACCAAGAGTGATTTAAAATTGAGATCAGCCATCCTATCTTCTGTGGCGAAAGCCCTCCCCACATATTGTCGGCTCCGCTTTTTGGCTAGTTACAACATCTTAGCATTGTAAAATAACATCAGAACCACTTGTGATGTTTTTTCCAAAAAGTAAAATAACAATACAACAAAAACCCCATAGAGAAAAAACATTTGACAGCATAAGGTTGCTCGTTGAAAGCGCATTATAATCATGCAATACAACTGTTGGTCGAAAGTTTGAAAGCCTAAAATGCTGAAAATCACACGGATCAGTAGATCACCTAGATAACCTTCCTCATGGTCACGAGTCTCCACCGAAAAACCAGCACGGCGAGCCCTCTACTGCCGGTGGCACCGGCTACTTACACTTGCACCTCTGCTGAAGCGCCTGCTACCTCTTCCCCTGGTCCATTTCCACGGCCACGATGCTGCGTAGTGGTCGAGATCTGGCTGAGGGGCAGCTCCTGATAATAGAGAAATGAGCATGCTAATATCCACTCTTGCTTCTCTGAAAAAAACAAAGACGGCAACACTCTAAGCAGCATGTAAATAAGAAAAATTCTCTAACGCCTTCATAGTCTTTGTATACATTCTATACTTGCATATTTATTCAGTGCTAAAGGCATAACTGAGTGGTTAAAAATAATTTGAGCAGAATTTACAGTGAAGGGATAAGTTGAGAATAAACTAACCTCTTTGACATTCAAAAAAGTCCTAACTTTCATAAATCTCGTGGGATTTGATTTTGGCCTCTCTTTCCTGTACTATTCCATACTGTTCATCGACCTGCACCAGAAAAATCAAGGTGAACCTAAATAAAGTAATATGTAATTAACAGCACATCAAATTAAGCTTTACAGGCATTATACAAAGACAAGAAAATAGAAAAGAAACAACTGATTTGCGTATATTTAAAAAATCAAATCACATTAGATTTCTTAAAATAAAAACAACATAAATTTGAGTTATACAACAATCTGAATCTTATCTAATGAATTGGATACTATGTCTTGCTTGGCGGTCCTGCAGCAAGAAAACCTGGCCATCCAAAAACTTGAAGCAAACAAATCAAGCAAATATTGGAAGGAGACGGAAACAAATATGATGGTCCCTGTTAATTAGCTGCAGACGTTGCACCTCCCTTGAAATCAATGGAGAACCATCTGCAAAAACTGGATGCAAACCATCGGCAGAATTAAGGATACCTGAAGAAATTGCGTGAAGGCGGCCTCTCGTCCATGGTACAGCGTGTGCCGGCGGTTTCCTGCGCGTGGCTGCAGGGGCAGGTTTGGCGTCGTGCTTCGCGTGCCTGCAGGGGCCGGGGTTGTGGCTTGTGCGGCGGGGCTGGGGCTGCGCAGGCGGGGGTACCTGTGGCGGTATAGCGCGGCGACGGCGGCGGAGCTGGCGTCTTGTGCTGCGGCGGCGGCGGCGGAGGCTGGGTCAGCGCAGATGGGGGAGGCGGTGGCTGCGCAGGCGGTGGAGGCTGCGGGCTAGGCCGCGCAGGCGGTGAAGGCTGCGGGCAGGGGCAGCGCAGGCGGGTGGATAGCGTCGGGGGTGGAACTGCCCTTTGGTGTTGACAGAAAACGCGAGTCGCGGGGCGGTCCTTGCAGGATTGTCCGCTCAGGCTGTGATGAGCCCTGATAAAGACGGTGTTATTTTGATGCGTCCGATATTCGTATCATACGGACCAGCTTCGCTGGATTTGATCCTCTGGGTCTTTTAATATTAGTCTAGATGAGCTCAAAGCCATTGTTTTTTTTTGTTCAAAACAAAAGATCAGTACATACCGATATTGGACCGGTCCACTAAAAGATGTCCACAAGTGCATCACATTATGTTGTAAAAAACATGGTTGGATCAGCACGATAATATCAACCTTGCCATTTGTTAATGAAAACGCCATGAGGCTTGTTAGTTTTGTGTTATAGAGTCAGATACAACAAAAGTTCCACATTGATACCTTTGCCCAGCTCAACACGAGGGACAAGTTCATAACAGTGACAACGACCACGATAACAAAATCACATCTCCCCCTCTTCCAGTTAGCTTGGATATTTGTTTTTTTAACTCTATGGTGTCTAAATCCTACAAAGAATGGATCGAGAACACCTTTATATATACAGCAGAACACAGGTTATGTGACTGCACATGATTAACAGGGGCACGGAAGTATGCATCTATAACCACTGCAGTTGCTTCTTTTGGCCTGGTCAATAAAGAAAGGCCGTGCTGCCCCCACTCCTTTTCTTTTGTCAACTCCCAAAAAATCGAGTTGTAAAAAGCTACCAGAAGCACCTCAGTTACACCAATGTCATGACTGCCAGAATATGCTCGGGTCATTACTGTATACGGCTCGATCTTGAATCTCTAGATTACCAACATGCCAATCAACAAGTCTTGCTTGAATGCATTTCAACAACATGAGTCCTGTCGGAAAGAGCCACCAGCCACTTTCATCCCTGTGTAGGATTTCAAAATGTGCAGAAATGAGAAAATGAAGAAAATGCAGGGAAAATATATGCTGATCACCTAATTCAGCTGAGTTAAAAAATTGTACTCCCTCTGTCCCGAATTACTTTACACAGATTTGTCTAGATATGCATGTACACGCGCTTTACTGTATAGATACATGTGAATCTAGAAAAATCTGCAAGATCTAATTCAGGACAGAGGGAGTATATATGTTTGTGCTTAGCAGAGAAAATGATTCTTACGTTCCCAGGTTCCATGGCTGCGTGCTTGGATGTGCTTTGGTTGACGACTTATAATGTACGAAACCGCATATCAAAGCCACAACCTGAAATGTATGTAAGAAGGTTACAGTTATGGAGATATTACAGAAGTATAAAATCATGTACTCCCTCCGGTCCATATTAATGGCCTCAACTTTTTCTGGATTCGTATGTATCAAGTTAAGTATTTAGACTAGACTAGATGCATTTGTATCTAGACAAAGTTGAGGCCATTAATATGGACCGGAGGGAGTATACAGAAGATAATACGAGTACTATTGCAGATATTATAGTGGCCAATGCAATTACAGAGTCTTCCAATGTTGGAGTACTTACAACATTCACCAGTGAAGTAATGTTCCATAATGCATATACACGAGCAAGGCCTGCTGAGCGGCGTGGTCCATGACTAAAAAGAGCATTTATTCCAGCAGGAAAAGGCGATAGTATCCCAAGAGGAAGAACAAACAAAACTAAGAGAACATCACCCATAGAGTATGAATATAGCTGGAGAAAAGTAAGCAACACTAAGCTGAAATCTGCAAGAAGCAATATTGAGATTACTAGGCCAACAAGGTCCTGCAGTTAAGAACAGAACCATGATAAGTGCAAAATGTCATACATCAGTCATAATCATTCTAGAAGTTCAAATTGTAGCATAGACAAACCTGATGCCCAACAGGTTTAGTGTTGTGCAAAATAAGAGAAAACGGGTACAGAAGATCTCTCCTGTCTTTGAGTGTCCTTAAGGTATTACTATCTAGAATGCCGCCAGTAATCCTTTTTCGCATAAGAGCATCCTTAACCCTTGAGTGGCTTAATTGAGCGTCGGCAAGCATGTCCTGCACTCTACATGACGCAACAAAACATTATGAACAAATGGAGCTTAGCAAGAAAAATGATAAATGCTGAGGAACCAACAGATAAATAATAACTCACAGTGAATGCTGTTCTAATTTAATTCTAGGGCTACCATCAAGTTCAGCAATCGCCGGTTCTCCTTCAACAGCATAAACAACAAGACCAAGTTGGCAATACCCTAATGCTGTAGCTTGGAACCAGGCAAGATCAACACGGACACGGCTCGGGCCCAAAGCAGGATTTGCATGAGTGGCCAAAGCAGGATTTGCATGAGTTTCAAGCCAGTTAAGGACAGGAAGAAACGTTACTTTGAGATTTCCCCGTCGAACCAAACGCAATTGAGCATTCAATCCAGCTACAAGACGGTGCCATACTGAAGCGTTCACAGCCTGTAATGGGGTATAATATCAGGCTCTAAGAAAAGCTTTAGAACACGAACAGTGCAATTTGAAAGGTCTTCAAAACGTACCTGGCTCAGAAGACTAGTGAGCACACTGTCACTATGGAGTGTAAATGGAGCCATGTAACTTCCATCACCACCAAAAATCAAGGACATCGGAAACCTTTGATGAAGTTTAGGTGGAAGATCAGGTCTTTTCTCATCTCCCCCAAGGAAGAAATCCAAATATCCCAACATCAGATCTGGGGTTGCAGTCACCTATAGATTGGAGAAATAGGTGATGTCTTCATTTCAATCATGACAAGTTCCTTTACCCCAACTGATAATTTTGAGTCTAGACAAGATAAATGAAGAACGCAACAGTTGACTCGGTTCAAAACTGACTACACTATTGAAGGGCACAAACAGATTATAAAACGACCGCTTTCAAATGATTGAATCCCTGTTATGAACAATGTTCCTGATTTATACATTATTTTGAACATGATGTTCAAGTTAACAATGTTGGCTATTTATCCATCATAACTTAAGAGAACTTGTGTTGCTAGTAGTTTAGCATGCCAACTCATTGATGATATTTCATCAGTTATAAGCTGAACAATTAGTTTCAAAGTTCAACTGAGAAGTCATTTCAATTTTCTGACAACAAAAAGCATGATGATGGGTACAATTCTTAAGACTAGCAAATGAAAAGGTAAAAAAACCTTATACTACCACCCCAGAAGGATCTCGAGTTTGATGTCTGTAAATACAGTGAAGCAGAGTAACAGACCTTGAGACCTTCATAAAGCGCACGTGAGCGGCAAGACCGTAAGCATGAATGGTCATACTCAGAGCGAACAAATTCGCGAAGTCTTTGTAATTTTTTTCTTCTACGCCACTGTTGCCATGACCAAGCCAAGGGGTATGCAAGTATACACAGGATACTGTACACTGATCCTTCCCACCACTGATAGGCTGCAAGGGTGTTTATCTCATCAACAAATCGATTAAATGCATCCTCATACCTGAAAATTCAGAGACAGCAGAAATAAGGATCAATTGTGTCATTTCGATAGGACATCCAAGTCCAACAGCCAAGGTGTATTTGAATCGTAACAATGGACAAGTAAAGGACTGGAGACTATTGAACAAAATGACAAGTCTAAATCTGTTTAAGAGTGGCTAGGTCTACTTAAAGACAAGCATATGCATACACAATCTCTGTAATCTGTTCTGGTGGGGTGTGTGGGAGATGCCAAGGTTCACTGAAGGTGTTCGGGCCCATGAAATACATCCTGTGTACATGACCATGTGATTCTTCAGCTCTATTAGTTTCCAAGACCTGCAACAGTAGTTCTAATTCAGCATGTCGCCTTTCTCCAAAAAATAAATCCTTCATATAGCATTGAAATTAAATATGAGTTGGAGCAGTAAAATCAATACAGTACCTCATTTAGTGATTCCAGGAAAGGGAACGAGTGGTCAATTTGCGACCCTTGTTGAGTGGGTGCTGGCCCAGGTAACTCGTCGGTGCCAACAAATTTCATCCGAGCAACACTTAGAACAAGAGCTAACAAAATAAGAAGGCCTGAGAGAAGTAGACCAAACAACCAAGGTCCCCCAAAAGTGTATATTAACTCTTCCAGAGCAGTGTAACAGTGAGGCATGCGGTATCTATCTGACACACATATGTATGGGCATGGAGTTTCAGCAGCACCTCCTGTCGAACATAAGCTATGCTTAGATAATTCAGCAAAAATGTAACCATGTAATTTATGCTTAGAAAAACCTGAAAGTGGTATTTTCTGCGTAAAAACATAATAGCAAGAGAAATGATTCTATATAAAAAGGAGTATGTGAGAAAATTATGCATACTACCTAAAACTTAGTATCTATACTACGTGAGTGTAACTACACCTAGTAGTAGTATAAATATGTCAGAGGGTTACCTCGAACACTTGTGTACACAGCACGGCTAGGGAGTTCGCCTGAAGGGCATTGAGAGCAAAGAGATTTCGATGATCCAGTAACATTCTTGTATGTTCCCAAAGGGCATTCCTGCATTTTCCAAAGAAGCATTTACATAGGCAGTTAGAAATGTGATTGTTCAGTTTTCTTGCTAAATGTAGTGATGGGCACATGGACTCAGAAGTTATTTGAACACTATCATGATACAGAACAATTGACGTGGGATGGATCACATTTGAGACATAAATTACCTTGCAAAATGTACCATAAAGACCTTTTGGGCAAGCTTTTCCTGTAACTGTTCCATTCTCACCAGGAAATCCTGGCCCTTTGCTCATTCCTCCGCTGTACAAGAATAAATATTAAGCATAGGAACAAGTTCAAAACTCAGCCATGGATTTTAGAATTTGATCATAGTATGTACTACCTCCGTTTCAAAATATAAGCCTTTTTAGCAGTTCAATTTGAACTGTTAGAAAGGCTTACATTATTGAAGGGAGGTAGTATAAATGAAACAAAACTCATTTACGCATCCACCTTGCACAAATCAAAGTATTTCAATACATGAATTTTATTTTAACACGTCCAAATTGATGTCCCAAAATTGATAGAATCGCATATATCCCTATTTTAAGCGCAATAAAGTTTCTGATATCTTGCAGTTCCTTCAAACCAACAAACATATGGAGTACTTGTTTTGCAGTTGCAAAGGACACATGCCATATAAACTCCAGAAAAACACATGCAGGACGGAGTCCGGCTGTTTAAAAAAAAAACTCCAGAAAAACACATTCTACCAGAATCCCCTTAAATCTGGTGGGTTCGGTTGAACCATCAGATAGTTTAAGTCCTTGTTCAAGTTACAGGAAAGGAGGGATCTTTTCTTCCTGTTCAAAAAATAGATACCTGTGGCCTCAGACCGAAGGAAGGAACGGATGCTCAATGGCTGACTTAAGGGCCATGCTTCGACAGAAAGACCGCACTTAATGGAAGCAGTGATTGATCTGTTTCTTTCGACGAAGCAAAGTCGGTTTCCACGCGCACCAACACAGAACCCCTAAACACATTTCTACAACTGACAGAGACCGAGAATATATCTGTTGTGGACATTATCACGTTGCCTCAAAGCAGCATCAGATGCATTGCAACCAGCAAGATGGTCATTGGACGTGAGTTCTGTACAGGGGGAGCCAGCTAGGGGAGAGTTCATGAAGGGGGTGACTTGAATTTGGAAACATGAGTTAGAGACAGAATTGGGATAGGTCGATTCGGAACAGTGAGGATTAGGAAAAGTATGGATTCATGGTAAGAGCACAACCCCTTCAGTGTCAAGTTAGGAGGTATTGTATATGTGCTGGTCATGTAATCTACAGATTTTCAAGCAATAACGGCCAATCTAATCTCTCCCAAGTATTCTCTAATCCCAACCTGTGTCTACCCAATCCCTCTCAGCTACACCGCCTGGCTATCTTCTGGACGTTAGTTATCCCGTTGTGGGTCCTAAGTTCACAGCAATATCAATCATCAATCTCACAAAGCTCGTGCTGAACGCAAATCTAAGCACCATGCTAGACACACGATAAACTAATTTTAATACTAGCTTATTTTCTGCAAATTCGTCCATATTACCTATGTAAGGAAACGTAGGCAAAATAAAAACTGTGCAACACAAGAGCCACATCCATACTGCATACCAAGTCAGGAAGATGCAGGGAGTCAAAACTCAAAATATTACAGAAAAATACGACACAACCAACAAACTTGAATTCTAATTCAGCTTTTTCTAGGCGACATCATCCCAGTGACATCACCATAAAATTAGACTAGACATGACAAGGAGCCAAATACACATTTCAGGAATTGCAAGATAAGATTCATTTGAACTACTGACAAAAATAAAATTCCGTAATATCATTACCAGCAGACGGCATGCCCTAAATCGCCAGACATAATGCAGATTTAGAGTAGCCCGCATCATAGTTTTGCAAATCAATCCAGAAAACTAGAACATTAGAAGTAATATTAGAGAAAAGATCAAATCAGACCTTGCAAGTATTGATCCTTCAATAGCTGCAACAGGAATATACTCATCTCCAGTGGGAATGTTAGACCAATGGAAGTGAATCCTTCCCCCTCCACCACCACCACTCCCAGCTCTCCCAAAGCCACCAACACTCGAAAGGACGGAGCTCTCCGCTAGGGACAAAGTGCGCACAAACAGAAGAACTGTACCACCAGAACCACCTCCAGGTCCAATAGAAGCATTAGTTACAGCATCAGTAGAACTGCCACCATTTGATTCTACTGTACCATAGACCGTGAGACTTGGCAGAGAATACTCCCACGAACCCAACACTGGAATGCAGTTACAGCAACCGTAAGGGACAGGTTGTTAAGATCTACTACGCTTCCAAGACCAAATACGGGTCAATCATGGACATATGTGTTACCTATTATACCACCACCAGCTGTGGAAGACCCTGTGGTGTCATTGCCACTGCCACTGCCAAGTTCACAAGGCAAATCAGCATTACCATATGTAGTTCCACCCTCAGCACGGCTTCCATCAACAAAACCGCTTCCCCCTTTACCACCGTGTCCACCACCACCGCTTAGGCCACTACTTAGCAATCTTCCTCGTCCTATTCCACTTTTGCATCCTGAAATTGTTAGTGGAGTTTTAGTTCTAGAGTAAATTGCAAAAGTGCATGCACCAGACATAGAGATCATCTCAATAAGAAAGACTAGTTTGAATCATAAATCATAAATTGATTTAAAGTCACCATGAAGTAAAGCAGCATAAATGGTGTGCACGATTCTTCTCAATATAAAGGGAGTTTACACCAGCTTATCAAAGCTGAAACTAAAGAGAGAAATTTTAAGCAATTTGTTCCACTGGACTTGCCAATCAAGAAACTGCAAGTATAGTATAAAGCACGGTAAACAGCAAGTAAGAAGGGGGTATTTCAGCATTAGACAGCTTACATAACATCCAGTTGAGATACAATATAACACATATTTGCTAATGAAAATAATATACCACAACATTTTGAAAATCTGGGTGAATCTTAAACGTTAATATTGACATATGTCATAAGTACAGAGTTTTAATATTAGTGTTCGGAAGCACCGACACTTCTAAGACTTGATAAACATGCAACTCTACAATTTTCTAAAGTATTTTCTATGTATAACTGATCAGTACGGGTTGATCTATGCACAGGATCCACATTAAGCCATCCCTAAACCTGCGGGCGGCAAATCAACTGTATATTCTGGGAACAAAAGAAAGATAGCACATTACCCAAGCCTGTCGCGCTGATGGTCCCAGATGTGTGCACAGTAACACTTCTTGCTCTATTGAAATGAATTACAGTTCCTTGTACGAGACCCCAGACATCAATATCTTCTACGCGGCATACCTAAAGAGGAGAGCGGTAGTAAGTTTTATACTACTACAAGCAAAGGAGCCTGAGAGACATCACATCGGAAAGAGTACCTGAAGAGTAAATGACAGTGAAGAATTCAGATTGCAATCTTCCGGTGGATGAATTATTTCTACAGGACAGCTCTCGTCTTCACAATTCAGCTTTGGAGACCTAATCGATGCACAACAGTGAACATCTCATTAACAAGTTAAAAAACAGCAGTGGAAATATGTCAAAAGAACGCCTCAATGAAAGAGTTGAAGGTTGAAGTATTTACACATCACCGTTACTTCCATTTACAAGTGGACCCCGCAAAATGGAGCCAGGTCCAACCTATAAAGTGGAAAATTGTTATGGCTACTTCTTGCAATAGTTATAGAACGGATAGTTTACCTCATGAAAGTAACTTATGCAACATCATCAGTGTAGTTACTAGTTAGACATCAAAATTATAAGTGCCAGAGAAAACTAGACAGCAGAGGACTCATCACGAAAGTAGAATTAACTCTCAGATCCAACTTGAATGAGTGGAAACATATGGTCTATCTTAAGTAGAGTACATCTCTATAAATGACAGATATTTTAATCCAGCATATTTGAATAAAGTGATGAAACAACGCAGAGGCTATATAATATGCAAAAATGTAAACTGTATCAAATAGAAGTTCGCTGAATATCATGACAAAGATATCGGACAGAAGGAAGAACATAGTGAGCAAAACAAGGTTACTGCTCATAAATAAAACTGGCAGTGATGGGCTAAAAATGAAAGGCAAAAAAATATAGATACAAACAAATAACTCACTAAAGCTTTGGATAAATAAACAGGAAATGTTATGCTCAAAGATATCTATCATACTCGTATGCTGTAGAACAGTGATAAAATAAGGCGTGGTGCCTCAATCATGTCTCCATCTCCAGATAAATTCAGTAGACCTTGACCACGAACTCCAAGATTAGCAGTAGAATGTATCACAGATGATTCCTGACAAAATATACAAGAATTTTTTAATATGTCAAATAAAAGTGGCAAAAGGGAACAACATGCATTGAGTGGGCTGATAATAGACCTTCAGAACTATCAAATTGCTAGCATCCAGTAAGGAAGTTGCAACTACTGAATCTCCACCACCATTGATCAACATTCTGGAGTTCCACATAAGGAGCATCTTAACAGACATTCTCAAAGCACCGAAGACCTGAAAAATAGTTCAAAAATAGATTATAGAATGACAATGTGAAATAGTTGCACCATACAAATAACAAGGAGAACAAAACCACCTTGATTGTTGAGTCACTCATAAGAAGCTCCTCAGCCATTAGTTCAAACTCGGAGTATGGATAGCGGGTCAATCCAAAAATTAGAACAGCACCAGATTTTAGGCTAAGTTGCCCTTGGACCTAAAAATTACAAATAATGGGTATACTTTGAAATAAAAATGGACACATTTAAGGCAAAAAGAAAATCCACAGATATTGTATTATTTTAAGGAAACCTCAACTAGAATTATATATTTGTATGGAATGCAGGATAATGCAAGGAAACACAAAAATACAATACACTACTTCAACATGGCCCTCAAACAGGCATTCTCCAATTTAAATGTTTGAGTGCCTTATTCACACGATATTAACACAGAGGAGAACAATAGATGTAAACCTCAGTGCTTCCTTTTAGTTGTAAAGTAGCATATGCAGCAGCATTGCATTGGTGACAAACATATGATACGTTAGATGATTACAAAGATATTTGTGAAATATGTATCCTGCTTTTTTAGAGTAGGGCAGATAATTTAGAGACAAGTTGAAGTACATGAATACACATCATCTTATGGTCGAGCACTAAATGGATGCAACAACAATATCAAAGCCTTTGTCCCAAGCAAGTTGGGGTAGGCTAGATATGAAACCCTACAAAAACGTATGAAAAGAGCACTAAATGGATCCACGGCAGGAAAATAAGAGTAGATGGCGAAATGCTCTACTAAAGACACCATAACTGGTAGAACAGCAAATGTTGCTATAGCACTACAAAGCCTTGTGTACCTGAACACGACTCCAGAGCAAGGGAACAGCAACCTTGGCTTTATTCCTGATATTAACATTTGTCCAGAGTGGCTGATTTGGGAACTCTAACAGAAGAGTGTCAGTCTGTGTACTCATGTTATTGTTGCTAACATCAAGACTCTTAGGTACTGCATCATAAAGAGTTCCAGCGGCTCCTGCATTATCTGGACAGCCAGAACTCCTTCCACCTGACAAAGGCGATACAGATACACTTTATAAGCAAACACATAGATCAATAAGGTTGTCTAGACACTAGATTCATCCATAGGTCAGTAAGAAAGTTACTTAAGATTACTCAAACTGGAAGCTTCACTTCATCTAGTAATGAACATGTTAAGACCTAAGAGTAAGCGTACAAAAGGAGTAGACGAGTAGTAGCATAACATGTTTCTACGACTGAATAATGAATACACGCATATTACTGTATTTGAGACAAAAATGCAGTGTTAAGGTGATGTGGTCTCTTGCGAGCAGAATTTCTAAACTAAAGGAATGCAAGAACATGAAAAATTAAGGGTCAACTGAGCAAGCCTAATAAATCATCTATAGATAATAAAAAATATGGCAAGGTTTTAAAAGCACCTTTATATAGCCCTAAAAATAGGAACAGAACAACATGGTAAAATATGATTGTACAGCTATGTGTGTGTACCAGTAAGTGCATCAGATCAACAAGGATGTAACAGCATGCGGCCTGCAACTTTGTACTAACAACCCATCCCAGAGCCAAAAAAAGTTGCAGGCCACAAATTAAATAACTAGAATTAAGTGATTAATTGTGAACAAAAGATACGTGTGCATCAGATATTCAGATTAAAAAAGTTACCATGAACTAATATCTGGATGTCGTCATGCCTACTGAAAACATTAATAGAAACCCGTCCACCACCACCACCACCCAAACCGTTGCCTCCAGAAGCACTGATTTTGCCACTACCATGCCTGCCGCAAACAAAAGATCAGAGACGGAAAACCTGCAAGTGCTCACTGGAATACTTAAATACAGCGTCGAGGGACTTGCAGCAAAACGATAGTAACACTAATAAATAAATAAATAAAGGCAAAACACCAAAATTCTTCAATTCAAATGACACTGGTAATAAAATCCTTGCTAGGTTGACACACTATTAACTCCATGTATCATTTAGTCTACTGGTGTCATTTAGCTACTGGCCTACTGCTCATTAAGCCATGTGTGATCCTAGAGCAAACAATAATCCTCTAGCCAAATCCACTTGATGGAGTAATGTAGTCAAGCAAGTGATCATTACATATATGGTAAATAATTTATTAGCATCGCAACACAACAAACTTCCAACACTAGTTCAAACCAGACGACACTCCTAAAATTCTGAGTATGTGTCTGTGTCCTTTCAACCATTAAAGTATAACCTATTGTGTGACTGCTGAACAAAATCATCAACCAGAGATGAAGTGAAAGGTAATCTTCATCTTGTTTATGTATATCTTAATGGACACTAAAGGCCCAAATAATTTTAGTGTAGTTGATAACTTCATGCATCTTTGTAACATGTTATGATCACAATACAGATACTGTCATCATACTCCTAAAACCCAACTAGTTCATAATCAACAGACCTACATGATTGTAGTCTCCACTCTGGAAACAGCTTTCAATCAAATCTTTATCTTTTATAGGTATATCGTAAATTTTAATTCACCGACCATGACCCTAAAAGCACAAATAAGTTTAGTGTGATTGCTACAATGCTACTAACTTCCTGCATCATTCTATATTGTTATGATCACAATACAAACATTGTTATCATACTCCTAAATCCCAACTAATTCCTAATCAACAGTACTGAGCAGTTCATGATCATAGTCTCCAATTTGGAGACAATTTACTAATCTTCAAGTTAATCAATTAAGTCTGCATCGTGTATAGGTATTTCTTAAATTTTAAACACCAACCACAATCCTAAAAGCCCAAATAAGTTTACTGTTTTTACTACTAACTTCCTGCATCATTATAACATGTTATGATCACAATACAAACATCAGCATCATACTCCGAAATCCAAACTAGTTCCTAATCAACAGTACCTACCAGTTTATGATTGTAGTCTCAAATTTAGAAAAAGTTTACAAATCTTCAATTAAATAAAATAAATCTTCACTGCTTATAGATATATATATCTTAAATTTTGATTCACCAACCCCGACACTAAAATACCAAATGAGTTTAGTGCGGTTGCTACTAACTTCCTGCATCATTATAACATGTTATGATCACAATACAATCACGGGCACCATGCTCCGAAATACCAACTAGTTCCTAATCAACAGTACACCAGTTCATGGTTGTAGTCTCCTACTTGGAAACAGTTCACCAATCCTCAAGTTAAATAATTAATTAAATTGCTGGCACGTCAGTCCAATCAGTACAAAGGAAGCAGGATGAGTATCGAAGTATTTCAGACACTCACATAGTCGAAGCCTTAATGAAGATGCTTCCACCAGAGCCGCCCCCTCCTTTCTCGCTGCTATCCCCACCATCGGCGAGCGCTGTGCCATTCATTAACAGGTCCTTCGCAAACAGCCACAAGATGCCGCCGCCGATGCCGCCATAATCCTTCTCCACACTGGTAGACCCCCCTTTGCTTCCGTAGCTAAACGGGTGCTCTAGGTCTGACCACGCGTAGGCATCACCGCCCCATGAGTCCTCCTGCGTCTGCCCGTCCCTGACGTAGCAGCTGGCACCACGGCCGCCGTGACCCCCACCATCTCCGTGCGTCCCCGTGGGGATGCCGCTGGTGCGGTCAGGCGGATCGCCGGCGAGACCGGTGGTGTTGACAACGACCGTATCGGCGATTGTGATGTTAGTGGCCGAGAGGGAGACCTTCCCGGCTACGACGCGCACGCCGCGGCCGAGACGCACCTCGCCGGAGAGATTGGCTGATATCACGCACCCAGGCTTCTCGCAGGTGAGGGCCGCGCCGGAGATGAGCACCAGGCTGCCGTTGCCGGTGATGTAGATGTCGCCGTCCAGCTTGACCTCTTCGGATACCTCGCAGCTCGTGCTGAAGTCCCCCTTCCCGTGGAGGTCCTCAGCGCAGGTCGCCGCCGGCGCCTCCGGCGTCGGCGGCGGGGGCGGCGGTGACGGCGGCGAGTAGTCGTGCCACGTCAGGATCGAGTACGGGTCCGGGTCCGGGTCCGCCCGATCTGACGCCTCTGCCCCGTGGCCCAGGCCGGGGGCGGCACTCCCGAGGCCGAGGGCAACACCGAGCACCAGCAAGAGGAGGCGGAGCTGGGGGCGGAGGCAGAGGTGGGGGGCCATGGGGCGGGACGCATCAGAGTCCAGGCGCTAGGGGGTTAGTTCCAGACCTAGGGTTTGGACGCCGCGGTGGCCACCACGGTCGCCGGAGATGGGGGCGGCGGCGTGTGTTGTGGGTTGGGTTTGGTGCGCCTAGTTGGGTTTAGTTTCTCTTTCCCCCTCTGCTTTCTCGCTCTAGTTTCCTCTCTGGATGGGACTGTGGAAGGGGGAAGAGAGTGGAGGGAGGATGCGCACGAGGGGTCAGATGCGCTTTGAGATTCGCGACAGTAGGTGGCGGTTCGATTTTGGGTGTGGACTGCGGTAGAGACAAGTGATGCAGAAGACGCTGTTTTTTTACATGTCCTTTTCCCTCTTTACCATTTTCTTTCAGAAAAATTACTACTCCGTCTTAAAATATAGTAGATTTTTTAAATTTGTCAAAATATAGATAAATCTGTCTATTTTTTAGACTGAGGGAGTACTATCTCCGACCAAATTACTTATGGCGGGTTGCGTAAATCTGCGACAAGTAATCTGGATTAGAGGAAAAAAATCTTACAATGTAAGAAATATAATATTATGTTAGTTAGATATTTTGGCCCCTTAATATCATATCTCTATATATTATGCTACTCCCTTAGATTCATAATAAGTGTCACTAAGTTGTACTAAATCGACGACATTTATTATATATTAGAGGGAGTACTTTAATTTGTTCTCCCATATTTTGCTTGTATTGCAAGCCGATTTGTCTATGCATGATTATTAAACCTATATGTGATGTATCTTCATTTTCCCATATATTTGGTGATGATATTGTATCATCCGTGCCTCGCTCTCTATGAGAGATCAGGCGGGGCAACAAAGATGTGGGAGGGACGACAAAGTTGGAGGCTTAGACATTCGGAGGTTTGCGGTGCATGTGTTAGGGTATGGTTCCCTTGCTAGTGAGAAGAAAAACATGCTACATGGGCTACGAGGATAGCAAGAGCGATGGTAGAATAATGGATGGCGACTGTTAAGATGGATAGGAAAATGACTTATCAATAGGGAAGACTTGTAGTTGCAAGTTGAAGGGGTGGTGAAAGAACATGTGAAGTGGAGGCGGCGACGATAGATGGAGACATTATCACGGTGTGCCCACAATTTTAAAAAACTATGTACTCTCTTCGTCTCAAAATAGATGTCTTACATTGTTAAAATTTGGATGAATCTGTATCCTAAATAGTGTCTATGTTTATTTAAATTTTAACAAATCTGAACATCTATTTTGGAACGGATGGAGTATGATAAATCAAAAATCAATTAACCTATTGTCCGAAGCTAATTTATCTTGTAAAATATAGAATCTACTAGGCAAAATTGTCCTAGTCCGGCATAGTTCTAAACAAAGTTGATGTTTAAGTTATTTTATAAGATACATGTTGGATACGTACATTTTCTCCATAAATGACTAACGTGTATATTAATAATATCCAATTGAATAATTAATGTTTTATCTAGATTTGCTGAGAACATCTTAGCGGTAGGTTAAAAGTACCAGGTATTAACTTCACGAAAGTGTATGAAGAGCTTTCCGAAAGTGAAAAAGGACACAAGCTATTGGACTTATCTGGAACCTTATCGAGGAAGTCATCCAAAAACAAAGTGACCGTTGTTTTGCAAATAGGCCCCTCCTGTAGCCACCAAGGCCACCGGCTTATCCATTTCTTTCTCAGATCTTTCTTTCCATTTTTCCTCCTTATCCGCTCATGTATTTTGAGCTCCATTCCTTCAACGTGCAGAACTGGATATAGTATATTCAGTTGTAGGAAAGAATAGTACGCTTTCTTTTTTCTGTTAATAACAAGAATAATACTCCTGGAAGTGTGCGATAAAACATAGCCTAAAAGGCTTTTGGCCTTTAGCAGTCCTGGTTGATTGCAAGAATAAAAATCATTAATTTGTCAACATTATCTGCTATAAAGTACAATTAACATCTGCCATGTCACCTGCTCATCAGGTGTATGTTCCAGACAATTTTCGGCGAAAAAGTGACATGTATTGACTATGTATACTTTTTGTGCAAATACTTTAAGGGTTATACATATATAGCTAGACTCTTCCAGCACGCAACGTACGGTACGCACCTGTAGAAACCAAATCGCCTTTCGGTGTGAGTGAGAACGTGAAGGTGTTCTCGAGTGCCTGCTTGGTGCGGAAGGAACTAGAAACGCGCGGAATGTGTGTATTTGGGGGAAAATGTTGGTCGACAACTGGTAACGGTGTGGATGTTTCTTCTTTCTTTTTTTCGGATGGATGCAATAAAGCGAGGACTGCGTACGTGGCTGTGGTGCAGCGATGCGAGCAGGACAAAAGCTTATGAACATCTTTAGATTTCTTCAAACGTGCACGTGTGTCCACCGATACTTTTGTGGCGATGTATCGCTTTTTCAAGATTGTGATATACAACAACAACCTAAACGCTTCGTCGTGGGACTGCACCATTATATTCGGAAGCAACTCGAGCGCACACTCTCGCGACAACACGGGATCTACTTCTACGATTTTAGAAGTTTCTTGATCGTTTGGCACCCTCAAACTAGGTTCACGCCATCACACAAGGTCCATAACCTCCTCTCCTCCTCCCTTCGTCTCCTTCCTTAGAGCAGCCAAGAAAAATCAGAGTCTCCCCCGAGCCCACTCTATCGGCGCCGTCGGACGAAGATGGGGGAGGGGGGATGTCGGAGTAGATAGTTCTAGGAGTAGTTATGGTCGTGTGCCGGTTTTGGGCTCTTTGCCCTGTAGTGGAAGCGGAGCACAAGATCTTTGCGCCAAGATCTATGGTGTTGTAGGGCTGTTCTTTCTCGTTTCCTTGCTTCGGAGGTCGGAGCGGCGAGCGCAGAAGGGAGTCGATGCCTCCTTGAATAAAGTAGTGGTTGCAGGTCACTACAAGGTGCAGAGGTGTAGCACGCTTGGTCTCTTCCTGGCCGGCTGCGGTAGCGAGGAGGAAGGACGGAGCAGAGCTGCGAGGGGAGAAGTGCTTCCTGTAAACGACTAGGGTTAAGGGTTTCTACTCGATACAACTCGAGCCCCGTTGGGTGTCTATTTATTAGAGCACTTTGCGGTGCTTAGCTTGTACAATAAGTTGATGCCAAACCGTATACAAAACTATCTCTAACACCCTCCCTTAATCACAACTTACTTAAGTTGAGATTATGTTTAAATTCTACAAAATTCCTTACAGGAAGTGGCTTTGTGAATCCATCAGCAACTTGATCTTTGGAAGAAACAAAATGAACTTCAAGTTGTTTCTTTAGAACTCGTTCTCTGACAAAGTAAAAATCTATTTCAATGTGTTTTGCCCTGGCATGAAAAACGAATTTGCTGATAGATATGTTGCTCCCAAATTATCACGCCATAGACATGGCGATTGAAACACCTTGACTCCAAGCTCCTCAAGTAAAGACTGCATCCATATAATTTTAGCAGTAGCATTTGCTAAGGACTTGTATTCTGCTTCAGTGCTCGACCTTGAGACTGTAGCTTGTTTCTTGGCACTCCAAGAGATAAGATTCGGCCCATAGAAGACAGCAAAACCTCCTGCATAGCGTTTGTCATCAACACATCCAGCACAGTTTGCATCTGAGAAGGCATTAATAAGAGTGGAATTAGACCTTGTAAGTGTAAGTCCAACATCAACGATGTCTTTGACATATCTCATAATCTGTTTGGCTGCTGTCCAATGTATCGTAGTAGGAGCATGGAGGTACTGACAAACTTTGTTAAATGCATAAGAAATATCAGGTCGCGTGAGTGCAAGATACTGAAGAGCACCTACCATACTTCTGCATCTAGTGCTATATTCAGGCCCCAAAGCTTCTCCCCTCGTGGCTGATATTTTTTCAGAAGAGGACAGAGGGGTGTCAACCCCTTTGCAGGAGAGCATGCCAACACGAGTCAAGATATCTCGAGCATATTTGGTCTAATTCAGAACCAAGCCATCATGATTGGAGTGAACCTCAATGCCAAGAAAATAGTGGAGATCACATAGATCTTTCGGAGCAAACTCACGCTGAATGTTTTTTAGAAGAGCATCAGTGGTTGTGTGGGAGGAACTGACAACAATAATATCATCAACATAAATGAGCATATAGATGGTGACATGATCTTTCTGATAAATAAACAGGGATGTGTCTGATTTGGAGGCAACAAACCTGTAGCACCCCGGGTAAACTCTATCGCATGTCGTCATATATTTTGTGCACCATCATTGCATCATGCATTTATTTTGCCTCTCAAAATGTTTCAACAAAAGCTATTTTTTTCTACTGCAATACCTCTTCTCTTGTTCCAAAACAAAATCCTATTTTTATCTACTAAAATATTTGCTAAAAATATTACAAAACAAAAATAATATTTTTTTAAAATAATAAACCTAAAACCTAGCCCTAAACCGGCCAGGCCCAAAAGGCCCAACCGGCTGAAACCCTAACCCAACCCACGGCCTAACCCTAATCCCACTACTCCCCATCTGTCGCCGCCACACCACTCTCCAACGCACACAGTCGCACGCTCCCGTCCCACCTGCCGCTCGCGAGCGCTGCATGCTCGTGATCGATCCCACCCCGAACACCCCTTGGTCGCACCTTGCAGGCCTCCATCGCGAACCCCCGCTCCGTTCGATTCCCCACCTCGCCTCTTCCCGTATGGTTCCTCCCGCAAACCCCGCCGCCGCACGAATCCATCCTCGCCGCTTTCTCTCGCTGACAACGGCCGCTGGCCTCCCTAACTCGAGCGTTGTCGCTTCCTCCTTCCCACCGAGCTCCGGCCATCCGGCGCCGCCCTTCTCCCCACAGCACCAACGCGTCTCTATCTTGGCGCCGCTCTGCAGCCTCGCCCGGCGCCACCACCAAGTCCTCCTCGCTTCCGCTCATTGCCGTCAGCCCTCCTCAGCCTCAACCGCCGCGTCTTCCCCACCGCAGTTGCGCCCTCCGTGGCTGCCTCAGCGCCGCCATGGTGCTGCCATGAGCCTCATGTCCCCTGTCTCTGCTAGTGAAGCCTTGTTCTCCCTGTCCTTCACATGCATACCGAGCCACGCACATGCCTTGTATCATCTATTTGATTCAGATTCTGCTGTACTTGGTGGCAGATGGCCACATCCTCCTCTTATGTTTGGTGGAGGTTGCTTCCAAAAATCGTGCAGTGGTGGTGTGATCTGGGAGGGATTTTCCCTTGTGAAGATTGTGCAGTTATTTTCGGAGATTCCGACACCCGGCCAACTCCGTTGTCGTCATCAAAACCGGAAACCTCAAGCACTTCGACAGGGAACCTTAAGATGATGTCGCTATACTCGAAGCTCTTCGACCCGAACCCTCAACACGTCAAGGCCTTCTTCCTGGAAACCGAAGACCCCCGTCCCCGGATTCGAAGACCGAACCCGGAACCCCAAGATCGTCGAACCCCATGTGTGATCCCCTTTTTCCGAGACACCTATTTTTTATAAATGATATATAATTGCTGCACGTTCACTTGATCATGTCGCATACATATCATGTGGTAAGGGGCATTATGCCGATTCACCTTATAATTAAATATGGGGCCCATATACGGGCGAATCTAGTTTAATATTGGTATCATTTAAATTTGTGCATCAAACCGGTGAAATATTTTGCCTTGATAAGACAACATTTAATTTGCGGGGTATCTAAACAACTAGAACCATATATCTAATTGTTGGGACTCCGGTTCCGCTTAATATTGCCTAATTGCATCGCATCTTTGCCATGCCATACATCATACATGCATCATGCCGATCTTTTGTTGTAGTATTAAATAGTGCATCCGGTGTTTCTTTTAGTACTTTGCTTCTTCACGGATTAGGCCGATGAGTTGATGCGAGTGTCGACCCGATCTTTGGATGAACCTTCGGCAATGTTTTCAGGCGAGCATTCTCCCCTTTTCTACCTATTTTATATTTTTAGTCTTTACTTTCTCCTATTGATCTATTGCTATCTGTGTTGCGATGCTATAGATTACGTACCCCTTTATATTTTCCTGCAGCCCCCATATATTGCCATGGGCACCTCCTATTATCTGTTGTTTGGTAGATAGTTGGCCTTGCATGTCGTAGTCGCTTGCTCAAGTGCTGCCGCGTGTCGTCAAGTACCACAATTGTTGGAAGACTGTCATATGCTTTATGTTGGAGATGATCATGACTTTAATTACCATTTAACAACTAATATTGAAAGTAGGTAATTAATGCAGAGACACAGGTGGGCAATAGATGTTATTTGGTTTTTAACCATCCAGTTGTGTCCCGTAGGACCTCGAGTACTTGATACATGTTTCTTAAATATCCGCACTATCTGCATGTGGGCCCATGAATCCCCTTAGCATGAGCTTGAGTCATGTCACGTCCCAACATTCCTAAATTCTAGATTTGGTACTGCATTGCATCATGATCATCATTTGCTTGCAATGACATTCTGCATTCATGAAAATATTTGAGTTCCAAAACACTACTTTCAAACCCTAGACGAAGTTACTCATGTGCTCCTACAAAAAGGAATAGTTGGACCTATGAAGTCACTGTTTGAAATAGACGAATTATTTCCAAAAATGATCCTAGGTTGACCTCCTAGATTTTAGAAAAATTTAGAAAGAAATTTCACCCCATTTGGAGTTCATATGGCAAAGTTATGTTAGAAATACTAAAATAGAAAATGAAAAAGAAAAAGAAAAAGAAAAAGAACAAAAAAAAGCAAACTGCAACGCGGCAGCCACTGGCTGCCACGTGCCCAGCCTCACAGAATTCACATGGCAGATAGCATACAGCCACGCACAAAGAATCGCCACTGGGCCGTCTGTCAAGACGAGCCGGGCCAGGCACGGACGCCGAGGCCGACCCACGACCTCACACACATGACCCTCTCTTATACCCTAGGCCTCTACCACCCCTAAACCCACACCTCTCTTCGCTTTCAAACTCCGCGATTTCACGGAGCTAGCCGCTGCCGCCTTTCCCGCTCTCGGTAGAACCTCCATTGCCGCCTTCCTCACCATGAAGCTCGCCCGCCGACCACCCTCTTCTCTCTCAGAACCGCCTTGGCCAATGACTTGCCACACCGCCGCCATTGCCGACGCCTGCACGCCGAGGCCGCCTCTGGCCGACAACCCCACCCGAGGACTCGACGCGTTCATTCGCCGGGCCGGAGACCGCCAGCTGGCCGAGCCGCCCGCCCGGTGAGCTTCGCCTTGCCTCTCGGCCGTTTGATCACGATCGGACAGTCCAAATCGGACCGTTGATTAGTCAGCGCGGGCAGCTGGCTGGTCAACTGCTAGTCAGCGCCACGTGGGCCGGTCAGCAGTCAAAGTTTGACTGCGAATTTTTAAATTGAATTAAATGGCAGAAAATTGTATAAACTTGTAAAATTCATATCTTTAGATCTACTAGGCCATAAATTACAAATAAAATATATGTAGATCTAGTGTCTCGTGTAGAATCTTGCTGTACCATTGTTTTACACTTTTGCAGCAAGGTTTTGTTCAGAATAATTAAATGAGTTAATGGACTTTTTAGAGTAATTAATTCATAGAATAAGTTCTGTAACTCCAAAAATTGCAAATAATATGTCCCTGGAATCAGTAGAACAAGGGGAATCTCAAAGTGAATTGAAAAGTTAAGCTTACAGTAATAATTTTTGCAGAATCTATTTAAAGGCTTACTGCAGTATTTTAATTACTCAAGGATTCATATAACTCCTTTGTGAGAAATTCCAATTGGTACTGTTCCTATTTAGGGTTGTCTACATAGTAGAATTGTTCCAAGATTTTACAAACAGTATGTTAGCAGTGGTGAATTATTTGGTTTCTAGCTCTATTATTGAGCATTATAAATTGCACATTTGTTTTCCTTGCGCTAAAAATAATTTCCATGCATGATACAGTAGCTATACTGAATAATATTATGTGATGCCGTTGTAGCATCAGTCCACTTGTCATGCATGCATCTTGCATCATCTTTGTTTGCATATGATTGTGGATGTTGTTTGCAATTTAATTATCGTGATTGCTCACACTCTTTGTATTCTGAATTGAAGAATTATCACAACCTCTCATGCTCAACCTCATGATGTTCAGCCATCTTGTCCGACACTCATCGCCAGATGTCAGATTATGGTTGGAAATGAAATGCTCAGATGCAACCATATCATATTGAACTGCAGAAAACAATCAGAGGATCGCTCAGAAAGGGATCAAACCATTGAGATATCTGCATTGCTTACAGCACAACCGAATCCACCCCGGGCTTGAGGGCGGATTCAAGAATGTATGCTTGAGGCTGCAACTGGCCGCCATAGCTTCAATAGTTTGATCCCTTTCCGGACGGGTCCTTGCAATCGTTGTATGTTCTGTGTTCTCCCGCATACATGAAGATGAGCTATGGTTGCATCTCTCGCTATCCGGCATTCTCCGTAACTCCCACGGCTTCATGCAAGGCATCAATCTCCGTCCTGGACCACCATACTATTGCTAGCAAAATCTGCAATCTCCTTTATCATCATCACTTTCGCTAGATCTCCATTCTCCTTTCCATGTCCTCTATGTGCCTCCGACGGGCGTGCATATTTTTCCGTCGCCTGGGTAACCACAATGTGCCCATCTTTATCACGCCCCATAGTCACTAGAGGGTGAATCACAAGACGTGTTTGACATGATAGCATCAAGCGAGACAGGCTTTCATATGGCCAAGTTGATTCCAAGTCCCAGCCAGATGTCTTGGTGTAGATCAGTGCATGTGGTTTGGCAAGGCGGCATCCCTGAAGATGAAGGTGGTGATCTCCCATGCATCCTCACCATATCCATAGGTGTACAGCCTTCTTCCCTTGAACATGGGAAGTGGCAATCCCAATGACTGCGAGAGATGTGCTAACTGCCTTGCAAAGGGCCTTGGTGACTCCATGGTGGCATACTCAGTCCTCTCCCATCTATTAATTTAAAGAGGAAAGTGTGAGAATAGCATATGATAAGAATTTACGAGAGTGAAGGGCATAAGGTGAAAGACAGAGTTAATATAAACTTTAATAGTTCTATGGCTTCCTATCCAATCCTAGGTCACGATCCTACAGTCGACACACGGGCTCTGATACCATCTTGTAACACCACGGTTCTGAAAAGACCGAGGCTTCTATGTGACATGCCAATCCCTGGATCGGTTCATTGGCCCACAATAGAATAAGATGAATAACATAGCAAAATATCTGTGTATCGTGAATAACGAAGATCCAGAGTACCATTATTACAATAAAAGCTTAGCCCAAGGCTAGCTCAAATTATTCAGGTAGCAACATAAATAAAGTAAATCCTCCATTCTTCAAATTGCCCACAAGTGAACAAGTGCCAAGTGGAGTACCGTGGCCTATATCGATTACTCAGAATCGGAATAACCTGCAACATGAAATGTAGCAGCCCCGAAGGGTCAATACATGGAATGTATGGCAATTAGAGCTAATAATGGAGACAATAGTACTAACATCTACATGCATATTTAGCAAGTGGAGCTGTGTCTGGCTTGCATTTGCAAATACCTTTGTCCTACTTTCATGAACAGTTTTGATTTTCTTTGAAAAGATCCCAATTAAGTTAACCCAACAATATTAAAACAATTATGAAATTGGAATGAGCGAGAAACATGTCATGGGATCAATATCAAGCAACTCAATTGTCCATAACCGGGGACACGGCTAATCGATTAGATTACACACCCTGCAGGGGTTAGTACACTTTACCCATGTGACTTGGCTAGCCAGCCTGCACCATCACTCTCATTTTGGGTGATGATACGGAGAAGTCCAAGAAGGACTGTTCGGGAAGTAGCCCTCAATCCCGACGCCAAGACCGTCCAACCTACCAAAATTCTACATCTCTGGATACGCGGGTTCGAGTCACCACAACCTACTAAGTCCAACCAACCGCCCATTTCATTATTGGCATATGGTTGTACACGTAAGCTACAAAATAAAGAAGCCAATCAATTTCTCATGATACTTGTGTGCCTTTCCGCAATGAAACCACCAAAAATTATCAATACCATTACACCCAGGAGATTCATTGATTAAGTTGTTTAATTTTCACAAACCAATACTTTTAGAAACAAGTCTCAGTGATGTAACCCAGCCCTCGTTCAACATAGCATGGCTAAGCACATCTACCAACGGTGGTTCATCTACAAGGAAGGCCCTACCACATAATAGGACATAGCATAGCGATAGTATCGTCCTACACATGCATCTACAAAATACACGACAATTCATTGAAAATAGTAGGACAATATCATGAACAAAGTAGCATCTACTTGCCTTGGTTGTAGCGGTCGGAAGAACAATCCACACACGATCAAGTGTTGCACTCGTCACAATCTACACGATACAATTGCAATCATAAACAAACAATCCACAAACATATGCAACATAGATGATGCATGAATGCATGTATGACAAGTGGGGTGACGCTACAGCAACACCACATAATAGTAATCAGTAGAGGTACTGATTGCATGCATGGAAAATAGTTTTAGCGCAAGGAAAACTAATATGCAAAATATAATACTCAAAACTAGAACTAGAACCCAATTAATTCACTACCGGTAGTATATTGTTTGTAAAATCTTGGGAAAATTCTACGGTATAGGCAATGCTATTTAGAAACAGTACCAATTGGAATTACTCAAAAAGGAATTATAAAACTCCCCGAGTAATTAAAACACTGCAGAAAGCCACTAGGCAGTTTATGCAGAAGTTTTTACTGTAAGCCTATCCTTTTAATTCATGATGAGATTCCCCTCGTCCTACTGAATCCAGGGACATATTACACGCAATTTTTGGAGTTACGGATCTTTTTCTACGAATTAATTACTCCAAAAAGTGCATTAACTCATTTAATTAAACTGTACTAAATATTGCTGCAAAAGTGTGAAACTATGGTACAGCAAGATTCTACACGACTTTCTGAATCTACACATATTTTATTTGCAAATTTTGGCCTCGCGGATTAATTTCTGCGCAATTTACAAGTTTCTACGGAAATCTGCAATTTCTAAAACGATTTAAATCAAGAGGGAATATTCCGGGAATATTCCCTGCTGACTCAGCGCGGGTTGACTGGCCGTTGACTAGTCAACCGCGCGGTCTCCGGTCGATCTGGCCGCAGATCTTAGATCCGACGGTCGAGGAAAGGCGGCGGCTTACCGGGCGGTGCTCGTGGCTGAACGGCATGGCGCTGGACGGGCCAGCTGGTCTCAGACGGAGGCATGCGGGCCACATGAACGGTGGTTCAACGCGGGCGGCAAGAAGCGGCGGCGCTGGGCGGCTGGAGGGCGCGGCAGTGGCGGCGGGCGGCGGCGCGCGACTTACAAGGCGGCGGCGGAGATCGAGGCAGGATCGGGTCCGGCGCGGAGAGGACGCGCAAGGGGTCCGCTTATGTGGGCCCCATGCAGGGTCCTAGTCGGATACGGGGCGACGGCGGTCTATCCGACATGGGTCGCGCGGTGATAATGGCAAGGTCAAAGAAGTCGGCGCCTCTTTTTTTATCCCCTTTCTTTTTTTCCTTTTTGCAATTAGTAAAATCTCCGTAACTTTTCCGTACGAGCTCCGAATTGGACAATTCTTGTTCCTAAATTTTTGTAAAATCGAGGGGAACAACCTAGGGTCAAGGGATGAGAGAAACCACTAGGCTACAAGGGTGGACAACACAAGTCCTACTAAAACCTCCCGCAGGAGCCTCGTAGTGAAATAGAGTGGGGTTTAGAAAATAGTGTTTTGCCAAATCTTTTCAATCGATGGTTTTGCATGGAAGAGTATGATGCAATGATATGAATGATATGCAGAACCAAATCTAAAATTTGGTATGTGACAAGACTAACCCCCTTAAGATGAATCTCGTCCCCGAGATTCGGCGCGACTAGCAAATAGGTGTGGATAGTCCTCTCGGATGTCATCCTCACGCTCCCAAGTGGCTTCCTCCTCAGTGTGGTGGCTCCACTGCACCTTGCAAAACCTGATCGTCTTGGTACGGGTAACCTCTCCGCTGTCTCCAGAATCTTGACCGGTTTCTCCTCATAGGTCAAGTCATTCTCAAGCTGAACCTCCTCTAGCGGTACGGTGTCTCTCAATGGTGTATCTACCATCTCCGGATAGCACTTCTTCAGTTGTGACACGTGGAACACATTGTGAACAGCGGTCAGAGCCTCTAGCAACTCCAACTGATAAGAAACTTCTCCTTTGCGTGCTAAGACTCGATATGGTCCAATAAACCGAGGTACCAGCTTGCCCTTAATCCCAAATCTCTTGATTCCACGAAGTGGCGACACTCTGAGGTATGCTCTATCACCTATCTCATACACCACTTCCTTGCGCTTGGCGTCAGCGTAGCTCTTCTGTCTTGATTGTGCTACCTTCAGCCTGTCCCTAATCAAGGCGACCTTCTCCTCAGCATCCTTGATCAAATCAGGTCCAAACAACTGGCGTTCTCCTACTCCATCCCATAGCAATGGTGTCCGGCACCGTTTAACTTATAGTACATCGAACGGTGACGTCTTGATGCTGGCTTGATAGCTGTTGTTGTAGGAAATCTCCGCATATGGCAAATTCTCATCCCAACTAAAACCATGAGCCAAAGCGCAAGCTCTCAGCATGTCTTCCAAAATCTGATTCACTCTCTCGGTCTGTCCATCAGTCTGTGGGTGAAACGCTGTGCTAAACTCCAATCTAGTCCCAAGTGGCTCGTGCAATTGGCGCCAGAAGTGTGAGGTAAATTGGGTGCCTCTATCAGATAATATACTCTTGGGAACTCCATGTAGGCACACAATCCTGTCCATGTAAATCTTGGCCAACTTTGCACTCGTATAGGTCGTCTTTACCGGTATAAAGTGGGCTACCTTAGTAAAATGGTCGACCACTATCCAAATGGAGTCATATCCTGACCTGGTCCTGGGAAATCATGTGATAAAATCCATTCCCACTCTATCCCACTTCCAATCCGGCACGGGCAATGGCTGTAGCAATCCTGCTAGTTTCTGGTGTTCCGCCTTTACTCGGCTACATACATCACATAGGGCAATATGCTCTGCGATGTCTCCTTTCATGTTGTTCCACCAGAATCTGTCCTTTAGGTCCATATACATCTTCGTATTGCCCGGATGTATGGAAATACGGCGAGTCATGAGCTTCCTGCAGAATCAATTTCCTTATCTCCGGATCGTTGGGAACGCACAAACGATCTCCATACCACAAGGTTCCTTGCTCATCCTCGCGGAATTCCCTTGCTCGACCCTCCTTCATCTTTTCTTTAACTTCATCTATCTCTTTGTCTCCCACTTGAGCCTTCCTGATTCTGTCCTGTAGCGTTGGTTGGACTTCCATTGCTGCCAAGTACCCTTCAGATACTACCTCCAGTCTAAGGTCCTTGAACTGCTTGCACAAATCCTCGGGCAATTCCCCAACTGTCAATCCGTTGGCATAGACCTTCCGGCTCAGAGCATCTGCTACTACATTGGCCTTTCGTGGGTGGTATTGCAAATTCATATCGTAGTCCTTGATAAGTTCCAACCATCTCCTTTGCCTCATGTTCAGTTCCTTCTGCGTGAATATGTACTTCAAGCTCTTGTGGTCGGTGTACACATCACAGTGTTTTCCCATTAAGTAATGCCTCCATACCTTAAGCGCATGAACCACTGACGCTAACTCCAAGTCGTGTGTGGGGTAATTCCGCTCATGGTGCTTGAGTTGTCGCGAGGCATATGACACTACTCTCCCATATTGCATCAGCACACTCCCAAGTCCCTATCGAGAAGCATCACAGTACACTTGGAAATCCTTCTGAAGATCAGGTAAACACAGAACAGACGCAGTCACTAGTCGACGCTTCAGTTCCTGAAAGCTAGCATCACATACGTCTGACCATTCAAACTTCCTCTCCTTCTTCAGAAGTTCGGTCATCGGCTTTGCAATCTTGGAGAAGTTTTCAATGAACCTCCTGTAATATCCAGCAAGTCCCAAAAAGCTTCGTATCTCTCCTGCATTCTTGGGCGCTTCCCACTCTGTCACTGCAGTCACTTTGCTTGGATCAACACCGACTCCTTCTCCTGACACCACGTGTCCAAGAAATCCAATAGTGTTAAGCCAGAACTCACACTTGCTGAATTTGGCATACAGCTTGTGTTCCCTCAGCTTCTCCATAATCAGTCGCAGATGTTTCTCATGCTCAGCATCATCCTTGGAATATATCAGTATGTCATCAATAAACACCACCACTAACTTGTCCAAGTACTCCATAATACCTTGTTCATCATGGTCATGAAATATGCCGGGGCATTCGTTAGTCCAAAAGACATAACTGTATGCTCATATAAACCATACCTAGTGGTGAAGGCGGTTTTTGGTATGTCCTCCTCTCGGATCTTCAATTGGAAGTAGCCTGATCGTAGATCAATCTTGCCGAACACCTTCGCTCCTTCCAGTTGATCAAACAAATCATTTATGTTCGGCAGAGGGTACTTGTTCTTGATAGTCACTTCATTCAGCGAGCGATAGTCCACCACTAATCTCTTCTTGTTGTCTTTCTTCTCCACAAACAGAACAGGTGCTCCCCATGACGACGAACTACGCTGAATGAATCCCTTGTCCAACTGCTCTTTCAGCTGCTTCTTTAATTCCTTCAGCTCATCCACATCCATCTTATATGGTCTCTTTGCTATAGGTCTTGTTCCCGGCATCAGGTCAATAAGAAACTCTACTTCCCTGTCAGGTGGCATCCCTGGCAGCTCTTCTAGAAACACGTTGGGGTAATCCCTGATCACTGGCACAGTATCCATGCTAACCCCCTTAAGAGAATTCAACTTACAACTTCGCGGTCGCACAGCTGACTTGAATCTAATCCTCTTACCATCCGGGGTTTTGAGCGAAACAGCTCGTTGTGCACAATCTATGTGTCCCTCATGCATAGATATCCAATCCATACCCAGAATAACGTCTAACCCCTGTGATTCCAACACTACCAAATGTGCTCTGAAGTTGTGTGCTCCAATCCTCACAGTTAAGTCGCGGCATGCCGCGCTAGCTATCATATCTCCTCCAGGTGAACTCACTCTAATAGACCCTTTCATAGACTCAGTAGGTAACTTATACTTATCCACAAATGCCCTTGATATGAATGAATGCGATGCACCAGTATCGAAAAGTATAAGTGCAGGGTGAGTGTTGATTGGAAACTTACCAATCACAAGGTCAGGCTCATCTGGAATCTCCTCCACATTCATGTGGTTCACTGTGGCCTTCTCGTTGTTGGTTGGCTTCAGTCCTTTCCTCTCCGGACAGTTGTCAGCATAGTGTCCCTTCTGTTTACACTTGAAGCATGTCACCTCACTCAGATCCTTCTTCACAAAGCTGTGATCGCGGTTGCGGTCATGTCCACCGTGTCCTCCAGAGTGGTGAGAGTGTCCTTCTTTGTGGCTGTGGTGGTTGCTCTTGTGGTTGTCATGACGATGTCCATCGCCCCCATGGCGGTTACGATCATGGCTCCCATAGTCACTCCCTCCATGCTTGGAGTATCCATCATATGAAGTGCGAGACTTGTGGTGTGAACCAGAGTGGTGATTGTTACTCTTCCTCTTGCGATTCTCCACATGCTTGTGCTTCCCTTCCAAGATCCTGGCCTTGTCCATAAGCTCCTGGAAAGTGGGGCAATAAACCACCAGTAGATCCACTGAAAGCTCATCATTGAGGCCATCGAGGAATCTCTCCCTCCTTTTTGCATCAGTGTCAACATCCTCAGGTGCATAACGGGACAGGTTGTTGAACTCCTCAATGTACTCAGCCACGGTGCGATTGGTTTGGCGTAAGTTGCGGAACTCCTTCCTCTTCGTGCTCGTAACTCCACGAAGACACGTGGTTGGTCTGAAAACTTCCTCAAACATCGCCCAAGTCACAGATCCAACGGGTGGTGATCCAAAAGTGTCCCACCAAGAAGCGGTGGTCCCTCCAAAGAGGTGAGCGGCAAACCTCACCTTCTCAAAGATCGCATCCAACAGCCACGATCCTTGTTGATCGAACGCAAGAGAAAGCAACCATTGGCTGGCTCCGCAAGAGAGAACTTAGTTGGCCTTAGCCTCAGAAATATGGTGAGAGCATCTCCCTGAGGCTGGTTGTTTCCATTGTTGTTGTTGTTGTTGTTGTTGTTGTTGTTGTTGTTGTTGTTGTTGTTGTTGTTGTTGTTGTTGTTGTTGTTGTTGTTGTTGTTGTTGTTCTGAGCTTCCATGAACTGGGTCATAACTTGTCACGTGTGCGAGCTGCCATGAGCTGCTCCAACTCAAGCAATTTGACGGGAGGCATCTGCGGTTCAAAGACAGTAAGTTTAGAGAGAATCAACTACGATAATAGGATTCTACCCATCCATTATGATCAAACAACATCAAGCAATGGCGTATAATCACAAGCAAGCAACACATCAACAAACAAGTGATCCAGAACATCCTGTGGGTTATCCTAGCAAGATATACCTACTGAAATAATTTTGCAAGAGTTGGCAATGGTTAAATAAAAGTTGATCAACTAAACAACAAAAACAAAGAATCGCCGTAATACCAAAGAACGCTCACGAATTTTTCTACGACTTAGACTCGCCGTAAAAATTTAGCTGATTTTTGCACATACAGAGAGATTCGCACCAGCCCTATTTTTCATATTTTTCACGCTACTAGAAAATATGAAAAATCATCTAAGATCTTCTTGTATCGGTAAAACTGCAGCGAAAATAACACAGATAGTAACCAAACTTGCCATAACTATTTCGTAAAATTTGCACAAATAATTCCTGGGATATTGGAGTACACAAATAAGAAACTAAACACTCTTCAACTAGCCGTTACTAAGTTTCACATCGATCGAGACTAATCCTAACGATTTTACCTAACGAGGACTAATTGGTGGACTTCTATCTACTTCTTGAAGAGGTTGCGGTAGGTCCTTGCACTCATGCGTTGGCGCTTCGGTCCACGGTTCAACCATGGTGGCGGAGTGTACACTTCCCCTGAGTCATCACTTGAGATATCAAACTCCACCTCTTCTGGATCCTCCTCTTCTTCTTCACTTTCAGCTGCAACTCAACAGCTTCATCTCCTCCACCATCATCGTCTCCATCATCATCATCCTCGTCCTCATCATCATCATCGTTCCCACTGTCATCATCATCCCCATTGTTGCCATCTTCTCCATTGTCATCATCAGAGGATGGATTCAGCTGTGCTTGGAGGGCGGCAATCTAGGCTGTCATAGCTTCAATAGTTTGATCCCTTTCCTGGACGGTCCCTTGCAACTGTTGTATGTTCTGGGTGTTCTCCTGCATAGTACCATGAAGATGAGCTATGGTTGCATCTCTGGCTATCAGGGCATTCTCCAGAACTCCCACGGCTTCATGCAAGGTGTCAATCTCCTGTCCTTGGACCACCATACCATTGCTAGCAAAATCTGCAATCTCCTTTATCATCATCACTTTCTCAGCTAGAGCTCCATTCTCCCTTTTCATGTCCTCTATGTGCCTCCGACGGGGCGGCATATTGTTCCTGTCACCCGGGGTAGCCACAATGTGCCCATCTTCATCACGCCTCCCATTGTCACGGTAGGGTGAATCTGCTGGCAGCAAGTGTCGGACATGATGGCACTGGAGAGACATGGCTTCATGTATGGCCAAGTTGATTCCAAGTCCCCAGTTGCAGTATGTCTTGGTGTAGATCAGGTGCACAGGGTTTGGCAAGGCGGCATCCCTGAAGATGAAGGTGGTGATCTCCCATGCATCCTCACCATATCCATAGGTGTACAGCCTTCTTCCCTTGAACATGGGCAGTGGCAATCCCAATGACTGCGAGAGCTATGCTAACTGCCTTGCAAAGGGTCTTGGTGACTCCATGGTGGCATACTCAGTCCTGACTTCTCCCATCTATCAATTTAAAGAAGAAAGTGTGAGAATAGCATATGATAAGAATTTATGAGAGTGAAGGGCATAAGGTGAAAGACAAAGTTAATATAAACTTTAATAGTTCTATGGCTTCCTATCCAATCCTAGGTCACGATCCTACAGTCGACACACGGGCTCTGATACCATCTTGTAACACCGTGGTTCTGAAAAGATCGAGGCTTCTATGTGACATGCCAATCCCTGGATCGGTTCATTGGCCCACAATAGAATAAGATGAATAACATAGCAAAATATCCGTGTATCATGAATAACGAAGATCCAGAGTACCATTATTACAATAAAAGCTTAGCCCAAGGCTAGCTCAAATTATTCAGGTAGCAACATAAATAAAGTAAATCCTCCATTCTTCAAATTGCCCACAAGTGAACAAGTGCCGAGTGGAGTACCGTGGCCTATATCGATTACTCAGAATCGGAATAACCTGCAACATGAAACGTAGCAGCCCCGAAGGGTCAATACATGGAATGTATGGCAAGTAGAGCTAATAATGGAGACAATAGTACTAACATCTACATGCATATTTGGCAAGTGGAGCTGTGTCTGGCTTGCATTTGCAAATACCTTTGTCCTACTTTCATAAACAGTTTTGATTTTCTTTGAAAAGATCCCAATTAAGTCAACCCAACAATATTAAAACAATTATAAAATTTGAATGAGCGAGAAACATGTCATGGGATCAATATCAAGCAACTCAGTTGTCCATAACCGGGGACACGACTAATCGATTAGATTACACACCCTGCAGGGGTTAGTACACTTTACCCATGTGACTTGGCCAGCCCAGCTCATATCATCATTCTCATTTTGGGTGATGATAGGGAGAAGTCCAAGAAGGGACTGTTCGGGAAGTAGCTCCCCAATCCCGACGCGCACCGGTCCAACCTACCAAAATTCTACATCTCTGGATATGCGGCTTCGAGTCACCACAACCTACTAAGTCCAACCAACCGCCCATTTCATTATTGGCACATGGTTGTACACGTAAGCTACAAAATAAAGAAGCCAATCAATTTCTCTCGATACCTGGGTGCCTTTCCGCAATGAAACCACCAAAAATTATCAATACCATCACACCCAGGAGATTCATTGATTAAGTTGTTTTAGTTTTCACAAACCAATACTTTTAGAAACAAGTCTCAGTGATGTAACCCAGCCCTCGTTCAACATAGCATGGCTAAGCACATCTACCAACGGTGGTTCATCTACAAGGAAGGCCATACCACATAATAGGACATATCATAGCGATAGTATCATCCTACACATGCATCTACAAAATACACGACAATGCAGTGAAAATAGTAGGACAATATCATGAACAAAGTAGCATCTACTTGCCTTTGTTGTAGCGGTCGGAAGAATAATCCACACACGAGCAAGCGTTGCACTCGTCACAATCTACACGATACAATTGCAATCATAAACAAACAATCCACAAACATATGCAACAAAGATGATGCATGAATGCATGCATGACAAGTGGGGTGACGCTACAGCAACACCACATAATAGTAATCAGTAGAGGTACTGATTGCATACATGGAAAATAGTTTTAGCGCAAGGAAAACTAATATGCAAAATATAATACTCAAAACTAGAACTAGAACCCAATTAATTCACTACCGGTAGTATACTGTTTGTAAAATCTTCGGAAAATTCTACGGTATAGGAAATGCTATTTAGAAATAGTACCAATTGGAATTACTCAAAAAGGAATTATAAAACTCCCCGAGTAATTAAACCACTGCAGAAAGCCACTAGGCAGTTTATGCAGAAGTTTTTACTGTAAGCCTATCCTTTTAATTCACGATGAGATTCCCCTCGTCCTATTGAATCCAGGGACATATTACACGCAATTTTTGGAGTTACAGATCTTTTTCTATGAATTAATTACTCCAAAAAGTCCATTAACTCATTTAATTAAACTGTACTAAATCTTGCTGCAAAAGTGTGAAACTATGGTACAACAAGATTCTACACGACTTGCTGAATCTACACATATTTTATTTGCAAATTTTGGCCCCGCGGATTAATTTCTATGCAATTTACAAGTTTCTACGAAAATCTGCAATTTCTAAAACGATTTAAATCAAGAGGGAATATTCCGGGAATATTCCCTGCTGACTCAGCGCGGGTTGACTGGCCGTTGACTAGTCAACCTCGCGGTCTCCGGTCGATCTGGGCCGCAGATCTTAGATCTGACGGCCGAGGAAAGGCGGCGGCGCGCTTCGTGGCTCGGCTGCTCGAACGGCGATTGGCGGCAGATGGCAGTTGGCCAGCTGCAGCGGTGAGCAGTGGCGGTCAACTGGCGGCAACGGCGGGCAGAATATGGCCAGGCGGTGGTAGCGGCGTGGCAGGGCGGCGAATAAGACTTACCGAGGCGGCGACGGCGCGGAGATCGAGGTAGGACGGCGGGGTCCGGGCGCGTGGAGGAGAGGACGCGCGGGTGGGCCCTACGCGTGGTCCTAGTCGGATACGGGGCGGCGGCGGTCTATCCGCCGCGCGGGCTGCGCGGTGCTGGAGGAAGAAAGAAAGTCGAAGAGCGTCTTCTCCTTTGTCCTTTTTTCAGTGCAAGCCATATCTCTATGTTGAGTGGGTGAGTGGAGCGAGTGAAGGAAAAGCTATATCAGGGTCAGGCTGAACTAAGTCAGTCGCCTCAAAGAGTCGATTCGCATTCTTCAAGTAGAGCCCTTGATCTGGTATCAGCATTCGATGCCCAGGTCTATTTTTCGAAAACTTCTGACAGCTCTTTGTCTGTAAAGTTCTGCCTTTTTGTCTCCTGCAAACAAACCACATCTACCTTATTGAGTTCTAATAATTCCGCCAATTGACCTCTTCTACCATTTAGCTCACATTCTAAAATAGTATCTTTATCTTGGACAGTTTTTCTCAAGAAGAGGAAAGCTGATAAGGAAACAGGAAGCAAACAGTCGTGGAAGCAGTACAAAGCTTGTGGAGTGCTGGTGGGCGGCCAAGCTGCCAGTCAGCACCCTCTTTTTTTGATCCCCTTTCTTTTTTTCCTTTTTGCAATTAGTAAAACCTCCGTAACTTTTCCGTACGAGCTCCGAATTGGACGATTCTTGTTCCTAAATTTTATAAAATAAAGGGGAACAACCTAGGGTAAAGGGATGAGATAAACCACTAGGCTACAAGGGTGGACAACACAAGTCCTACTAAAGCCTCCCGTAGGAGCCTCGTAGTGAAATAGAGTGGGGTTTAGAAAATAGTGATTTGCCAAATCTTTTCAATCGATGGTTTTGCATGGAAGAGTATGATGCAATGATATGAATGATATGCAGAACCAAATCTAAAATTTGGGATGTGACAGCGCAGCACCTGAAGTTGTTCCAGTGCCGCCTGCACCAACAATAGAGGAAGCTAATGACAAGGATCATGAAGCTTCGGACGATGCTGCTACTGAACGTCGCAGGTCGACACGGTCGCGTGCCCCTCCTGAGTGGTACGACAACCCTGTCTTGACTATCTTGTTAGTGGAAGACATTGAACCTACGAACTATGAGGAAGCGATGATGAGCCCAGACTCTGAGAAATGGCTAGAAGCCATGAAATCCGAATTGGGATCCATGAGCGAAAACCAAGTATGGACTTTGGTGGACCCTCCTAGCGACCGAAAGGCCGTTGAGTGCAAATGGATCTTCAAGAAGAAAACGGACGCGGATGGTAATGTTACCGTCTATAAAGCACGGCTTGTCGCGAAAGGTTTTCGACAAGTTCAAGGTGTTGACTACGATGAGACTTTCTCTCCCGTAGCGATGTTTAAGTCCATTCGGATTTTATTAGCAATTGCTGCGTTTCATGATTATGAAATATGGCAGATGGATGTCAAGACTGCGTTCCTCAATGGCAACATTGATGAAGAGTTGTATATGATGTAACCCGAAGGTTTTGTCGATCCTAAGGATGCTGATAAAGTATGCAAACTTCAGCGTTCCATTTATGGACTGAAGCAAGCATCTCGGAGTTGGAACCTTCGTTTTGATCAATTGATCAAGAACTTTGGATTTGTTCCAAATTGCTACGAAGCTTGCATCTACAAGAAAGTGAGTGGGAGCTCGGTGACATTTCTGGTACTATATGTGGATGACATATTGATTATTGGAAATGACATCAACATGCTTAACGATGTGAAGAGTTATTTGAACAAGTGTTTTTCAATGAAAGACCTAGGTGAAGCTGCTTATATATTGGGCATCAAAATCTATAGAGATAGACAAAGACGCCTGATAGCTTTAAGCCAGAGTACATACCTAGACAAAGTTCTGAAAAGGTTCAGAATGGATAAGGCAAAGAAAGGTTCAGTGCCTATGTTGTCAGGTAAGATATTGAGCAAGGCTCAATGTCCAGCTACGGTAAATGATAGGGAAGTTATGAGCAAAGTGCCTTATGCCTCGGCCATAGGTTCTATCATGTATGCCATGCTATGTACTAGACCGGATGTGTCCAATGCTCTTAGTTTGACGAGCAGGTATCAAAGTGATCCAGGAGTGGAACACTGGACAGCCGTGAAGAACATCCTAAAGTACCTAAATAGGACTAAAGAAATGTTCTTAGTCTATGGGGGTGATGAACAGCTCGTCATAAAAGGTTACGTCGACGCTAGTTTCGACACCGACAAGGATGATTCCAAATCTCAAACAGGATACGTTTATATTTTGAATGGAGGAGCTGTGATCTGGAGAAGCTGCAAGCAAAGCGTGATCGCGGGATCTACAGTAGAAGCGGAATACATGGCTGCTACAAAAGCGTCAAGTGAAGGAGTTTCGATCAGAAACTTCATCACTGAGTTTGGCGTGGTTCCAAGTGCATTGGACCCACTGGAGATATTGTGTGACAACACTGGCGCCATAGCGCTCGCTAAGGAAGCAAGATATCATCCAAAGACCAAGCATATCAACCGCAAGTTTCATATAATCCGAGATTATATAGCATATGGAGATCTGAAGATTAGCAAAGTACATACAGATCTGAATGTCGCAGATCCATTGACTAAACCTCTTCCACGTGTAAAACATGATCAGCACCTCGATTGCCATGGGTGTGAGATTGTTGCGGATGTAAACTAGATTATTGACTCTAGTGCAAGTGGGAGACTGTTGGAATTTTGCCCTAGAGGCAATAATAAAGATGTTATTATTATAATTCTTGTTCATGATAATGTTTATATTCCATGCTAGAATTGTATTAAGCGGAAACTTTAATACTTGTGTGGTTTGTGAACAACACCGTGTCCCTAGTATGCCTCTATGGACTAGCTCATTGATCAATGATGTTTAAGGTTTCCTAACCATAGACATGAGTTGTCAATTGATAATGAGATCATATCATTGGGAGAATGATATGATGGACAGACCCAAACTAAGCGAAGCAATTAGATCGTGTCATCGTGTTCGTCTTTGCGAAGCTTTTCTTATGTCAAATATTGTATTCCTTAGACCATGAGATAATACAACTCCCTGGTATCGGAAGAAAGCTTTGAGGTCATCAAACGTCATCCTATGAGAGGGTGATCATAAAGGTGTCTCTCAGGTGATCGGAAAGTATCTGTTGGGTTGTATGTATGGAGATGGGATTTGTCCCTCCCAAGTCGGAGAGATATACTTGGGGCCCACTCGGTAATCTATATCAACACCGCTTGCAAGCATGTGGTTAAAGAGTTAATCACAAAGTGATATCGGATTACGGAACGAGTAAAGTACTTGCCGTGAGCAGATTGAACTAGGTATGATGCAAGCGATCGAATCTCGCAAGTAAAATATCGCGAGACGAAGGGAATATATATATGGGATTGATTGAATCTTGGCATCGTGGTTCATCCGATATGATCATCGATGAATGTGTGGGAGTCAATATGGGTTACTGCACCCACCGTTGATTATTGATAGAAGATCATGTGCGCATATTCTCGAACCCAGGTCACACATAACGTGTCTCGGCTAGGATAGATTGGATAATTGGTTTATGAGTTTTTGTTCGGAGTCTCGGATGGGATCCGGGACATCACGAGAGGTTCCGGAGTGGTCCGGAGAATAAGATTCATATAAGGCAGTGCAGTTTTTGGAGTTCGGAATTGTTCCGGATTAATCGGTATTGTACCGGAAGCTTCTAGAACCTTCCGGAAGGGTACCAACGTGGCCCCACCTTCCGGGAGGGGGCATGGGCCTATGAGGGAGTTCCCTGGACGCATTGGGCCAGGGGCACAAGTCCCCATAGGGCCCAGCCGGCCAAAAGAGGTTTAAACTCGAGATAGAGCTTCTAGAAAGGGGGGTTTCCTTGCCCCCCACTCTTCCTCCTTGGGGCCGCCGGTTTGGGCTTGGGGAAGGGGCTAGGGCTGCGCCCACCCCTCTATATAAAGAGGGGTGGGGGCGCACCAACCCCTCACACCTTCCCCTCCAACCCTAGCTGCCCTGCTGCCCTCCTCTCTCCCCTCATTGCTTGTAGGAGAAGCCACCATGTAAATTCGCCATATACACCACGCCGTCGTGTTGTAGATCCAATCCTCATCCCCACCAGACTTGCTGGTCTTAGTAAGGAGGAGACGTCGAGGTGTTGCACGTGTGCATCTCACGGAGGCACCGCCACTTGTGGTGCTAGATCGGATCGGATCGCGAGGAGGAGAAGCGAGTAGGACTACATCACCCACGTTCCGACGAACGTTCCGCTATGCGAATCTATGAAGATCTAATCCAATCTCTCTCGTTGTTTGCATATCCTAGATTAGATCTTGGCTTTCCCTCTGTTCGCATCCGTAGAAAATTTTGATTTACTATGCCGCGAAACCCTTCACGAATGCCCCGACATATTTCATGACCATGATGAACAAGGTATTCATGGAGTACTTGGACAAGTTCATGGTGGTGTTTATTGATGACATACTGATATATTCCAAGGATGATGCTGAGCATGAGAAACATCCGCGACTGATTATGGAAAAGCTGAGGGAACACAAGCTGTATGCCAAATTCAGCAAGTGTGAATTCTGGCTTAACACTGTTGGATTTCTTGGACACGTGGTGTCAGGAGAAGGAGTCATTGTTGATCCAAGCAAGGTGACTGCAGTGACTGAGTGGGAAGGGCCCAAGAATGTGGGTGATATTCATAGCTTTTTGGGACTTGCTGGATATTACAGGAGGTTCATTGAAAATTTCTCCAAGATTGCTAAGCCGATGACCGAACTTCTGAAGAAGGAGAGGAAGTTTGAATGGACAGATGCGTGTGAAGCCAGCTTTCAGGAACTGAAGCGTCGACTAGTGACCACACATGTTTTGTGTTTACCTGATCTTCAGAAGGATTTCCAAGTGTACTGTGATGCTTCTCGACAGGGGCTTGGGAGTGTGCTGATGCAAGATGGGAGAGTGGTGTCATATGCCTCGCGGCAAATTAAACACCATGAGAGGAATTATCCCACGCATGACTTGGAATTAGCATCGGTTGTGCATGCGCTCAAAGTATGGAGGCACTACTTAATGGGGAAACACTGCGATGTGTACACCGACCACAAGATCCTGAAGTACATATTCACACAAAAGGAACTAAACATGAGGCAAAGGAGATGGTTGGAACTTATCAAGGATTATGATATGAATCTGCAATACCACCCAGGAAAGGCCAATGTAGTGGCAGATGCTTTGATCCGGAAGGTCTATGCCAATGGGTTGACTGTTGGGGAATTGCCCGAGGATTTGTGCAAGCAATTCAAGGACCTTAGACTAGAGGTAGTGTCTGAAGGATATTTGGCAGCAATGGAAGTCCAAACAACGCTACAGGACAGAATCAGGAAGGCTCAAGTAGGAGATAAGGAGATAGATGAAATAAAGGAAAAGATGAAGGAGGATCGAGCAAAAGAATTCCGCGAGGATGAGCTAGGAACCTTGTGGTATGGAGATCATTTGTGCGTTCCCGACGATCCGGAGATAAGGAAGTTGATTCTGCAGGAAGCTCATGACTCGCCGTATTCCATACATCCGGGCAATACGAAGATGTATATGGACCTAAAGGACAGATTCTGGTGGAACAACATGAAGGGAGACATCGCTGAGCATATTGCCCTATGTGATGTATGTAGCCGAGTGAAGGCGGAAGCCAGCAGGACTCGCAGCCATTGCACATGCGGATTGGAAGTGGGATAGAGTGGGAATGGATTTTATCACAGGATTGCCGGGACCAGGTCGGATATGACTCCATTTGGGTAGTGGTCGACCATTTGACCAAGGTAGCCCACTTTATACCGGTGAAGACGACCTACACGAGTGCAAAGTTGGCCAAGATTTATATGGACAGGATTGTGTGCCTACATGGGGTTCCTAAGAGTATTGTATCTGATAGAGGCACCCAATTTACCTCACACTTCTGGCGCCAGCTGCACGAGTCCCTTGGGACTAGATTGGAGTTTAGCACAACCTTCCACCCACAGACTGATGGACGGACCGAGAGGGTAAATCAGATTTTGGAAGATATGTTGAGAGCTTGCGCTTTGGCTCATGGTTCTAGTTGGGATGAGAATTTGCCGTATGCTGAGTTTTCCTACAACAACAGTTATCAAACCAGCATCAAGACATCACCGTTCGATGTGCTATACGGGAAACGGTGCCGGACACCATTGCTATGGGATGGAGTAGGAGAACGTCAGCTATTTGGTCCGGATTTGATCAAGGACGCTGAGGAGAAAGTCGCCATGATTAGGGAAAGGCTGAAGGTAGCACAATCAAGACAGAAGAGCTACGTTGATGCCAAGCGCAAGGAAGTGGTGTATGAGATAGGTGATAGAGCATACCTCAGAGTGTCGCCACTTCGTGGAATCAAGAGATTTGGAATCAAGGGTAAGCTGGCACCTCGGTTTATTGGGCCATATCGGGTCTTAGCACGCAAAGGAGAGGTTGCTTATCAGTTGGAGTTGCCAGAGGCTCTGTCCGCTGTCCACAATGTATTCCACGTGTCCCAGCCGAAGAAGTGCCATCCGGAGATGGTGGATACACCGTTGAGAGACACTGTGCCACTAGAGGAGGTTCAGCTTGAGAATGACTTGACCTATGAGGAGAATCCAGTCAAGATTCTGGAGATAGCAGAGAGGATTACCCGTACCAGCCACAGCCACAGCAGAGAGGATCGCCCACGCAGCCACAACCACCGCCAGCTGGGGCCCGCTGTTAAGCGAGCGGCGGCACCGGACGCCAAGGCCGACCCGCCACGACAGACCCAGCGTGACCCTCTCTTATACCCTAGGTGCCCCTCTACCCGACCCCTAAACCCACACCCTCTCTCTCGCCCTCAAACTCCGGTGATTTCTCGCCGGAGCTAGCCGCCTCCGCCGCCTTCCCCGCTCTCGGTAAGCACCTCCGCCGCCGCGTCGTCGCCGTCCCTCACCCGCGAGCTCGCCCCGCCTCCGCTGACCCCCTCCTCTTCTCTCCCCGCAGGAACCGCCGACGCCGCCGCCCGCGATCGACCCCGCCACACCGCTTGCCGTCGACGCCCCCGTGCATGCCCGAGGCCGCCTCCGCGCCGACAACCCCCACCCCGAGGACCCCGACGCCGTTCCGCCCTCGCCCGCCGCCGGAGACCGCCAGCGTCGCCCTCCGGTGAGCTCTCGCCGCCTTGCCTCTCGGCCGTTTGATCACAATCGGACGGTCCAGATCGGACCGTTGATTAGTCAGCGCGGGCAGCTGACTGGTCAATCGCCACGCCACGCCACCGTGGGCGGCCAAGATCAAAGTTTGACTGCGAATTTTTAAATTGAATTAAATGGCAGAAAATTGTATAAACTTGTAAAATTCATAGCTTTAGATCTACTGGGCCAAAAATTACGAATAAAATATGTGTAGATCTAGTGTCTCGTGTAGAATCTTGTTGTACCATTGTTTTACACTTTTGCAGCAAGGTTTTGTCCAGAATAATTAAATGAGTTAATGCCTTTTTAGAGTAATTAATTCGTAGAATAAGTTCTGTAACTCCAAAAATTGAAAATAATATGTCCCTGGAATCAGTAGAACAAGGGGAATCTCAAAGTGAATTAAAAAGTTAGGCTGACAGTAATAATTTTTGCAGAATATATTTAAAGGTTTTCTGCAGTATTTTAATTACTCAGGGAGTTATACGACTCCTTTCTGAGAAATTCCAATTGGTACTGTTCCTATTTAGGGTTGCCTACACAGTAGAATTTTTCCAAGATTTTACAAACAGTATGTTAGCAGTGGTGAATTATTTGGTTTCTAGCTCTATTATTGAGCATTATAAATTGCATACTTGTTTTCCTTGCGCTAAAAATAATTTCCATGCATGCATACAGTAGCTATACTGAATAAGATTATGTGATTCCACTGTAGCATCAGTCCACTTGTCATGCATGCATCTTGTATCATCTTTGTTTGCATATGATTGTGGATGGTTTGTTTATGATTGCAATTGTATCGTGTAGATTGTGACGAGTGCAACGCTTGCTCGTGTGTGGATTGTTCTTCCGACCGCTACAACCAAGGCAAGTAGATGCTACTTTGTTCATGATGTTATCCTACTATTTTCATTGCATCGTCGTGTATTTTGTAGATGCATGTGTAGGATAATACTATCGCTATGATATGTCCTATTATGGGGTAGGGCTTTCCTTGTAGATGAACCACCATCGGTAGATGTGCTTAGCCATGCTATGATGAACGAGGGCTGGGTTACATCACTGAAAGTTGTTTCTAATATGTTGGTTTCTGAAAACTAAAACAACATAATCAATGAATCTCCTGGGTGTGACGGGATTGATAATTTTTGGTAGTATCATTGCGGAAAGGCACCCAGGTATCAAGAGAAAATGATTGGCTTCTTTATTTTGTAGCTTACGTGTACAACCATGTGCCAATAATGAAATTGGTGGTTGGTTGGACTCAGTAGGTTGTGGTAACTCGAACCCGCGTATCCAGAGATGTAGAATTTTGGTAGGTTGGACCGGTGCGCGTCGGGATTGGGGAGCTACTTCCCGAACGGTCTCTTCTTGGACTTCTCCCTATCATCACCCAAAATGAGAGTGATGGTACGAGCTAGGCTGGCCAAGTCACATGGGTAAAGTGTACTAACCCCTGCAGGGTGTATAATCTAATCGATTAGCCGTGTCCCCGGTTATGGACGTCTGAGTTGCTTGATTTTGATTCCATGACATGTTTCTCGCTCATTCCAATTTCATAATTGCTTTAATGTTGTTGGGTTAACTTAATTGGGATCTTTTTAAAGAAAATCAAAAAATGTTTATGAAAGTAGGACAAAGGTATTTGCAAATGCAAGCTAGCCACAGCTCCACTTGCCAGATAAGCATGTGGATGTTAGCACTATTGTCTCCTTTAATAGATCTACTTGCCATACATTCCATGTATTGACCCTTCGGGGCTGCTACGTTTCATGTTGCAGGATATTCCGATTCTGAGTAATCGATTTAGGCCACGGTACTCCACTCGGCACTTGTTCACTTGTGGGCAATTTGAAGAATGGAGGATTTACTATATTTATGTTGCTACTTGAATAACATTGAGCTAGCCTTGAGCTAAGCTTTTATTGTAATAATGATACTCTGGATCTTCGTTATTCATGATACACGGATATTTTGCTATGTTATTCATCTTATTCTATTGTGAGCCAATGAACCGATCCAGGTATTGGCATGTCACATAGAAGCTACGGTCTTTTCAGAACCGTGGTGTTACTAGTCATATCTTATTTCTTGGGGCCACAAAGTAGTTTGGGGCTTTATTACTATCATGTACGTATGCCATGATTATGCCATGCTTTACTGCTTTATTAACTATTACGCGTGGAGCGGCTGTACTGTTTTGGAACCCCGTGCCACGTTTTTGCGGTATCGACAAGCCCAGTCACATTTTCAGGTTCCCAGTCGTTTACAGCCGTCGTCACAAACCTCTGGGTCCGTGTCGAAGCCGACCAACTTCGTAGAGGGTAGCTTGGTGGGGTGGCCCCCTGAAATATTATATGAATCTTGCGATTTCTTTGTCATGATGCCTCGTTGGGTTTTCATTTGGTTTTTCCGAGGTTGATCGTGTGTGTGTTGCTATTTGTGCCCCCTACAGGGTAAAACTTTCTGAAAGTCGTGTCCACGGTTATTGACGACTTGGAGCACAGTATCTCGACCATAGACGACTATAACTAAAGTAGTGCTATAAATTTGACCTTGAAATAACTAGTAATCAACTTCAGTATAACGGAATGGCTAAATAAAAGTACCAACAACTATTGGGTTTTTGAATATCTCATGGTATATGTATTTGACTAGTAAGTATTGCAACTACAACGGAATGGTTAACTAAAACTACTCACTGCTTATGTTATCAGGATGACTCATGCTATCTATATCTGACTAGTAATTGCCGCAACTATAACAGAATGAATAAAACTGCCAACTGTGTGAGTTCCTCGGTTGACTTCCACGTTTGGTCTTGAGGGGGAAATACCAGGATGGGTATACTTGGTAATAGTTTCAGGTTGGATCGGAATAGGTCTTTCTTATCCTCTCTAATAGCCGCCAGTTGTATCGAGTCTCTATAGGTTGTTTAGTGTATGTCGCGCTACCGCTTCAGTCCACCATACCTATGTAGGCGAGGACCGCTGAATTCTAGCCTCGCCGTGTACTGGCCTCAGTACTGACCGCTCTCTTTTTCCTTTGCCCTTTGTCGGCACCCCTTTTGTTTGAGAAGGTTTTGAGATCGACGTTGTTAGCAGGGTTACCCTTCCGGCTTGGCCTGGGCAGGGTTATGGACGCCATTGGTTATTCTTCAGGGCTCTTAGCTCAATTTGCATCTTGTCCGTACTCGGATACTGTATCGTTTTCAAGGTAATTTGGATTTTTTATTGTATATCTGTATTCTTGAATCATGGAGTCGTGTTGTATATATCTGTTCTGTGGGTTCCATCATGGACTATTGTGTAATGGTATTACTTCATTTTCCACCCGCACGCAAGTGCCTGGTGGGCGCCTTTGAATCGTTTCTATGCGAGTTTGGCGGGAATCGCTAAAACTTGCATAGGGCCGATCCGAGGGTGTTACAAAATCCATAGCGGATCAACTGAGAGCTTAGCCGAGCATACCAGGCTCTTGGCGCCTGTTTAAACCCGTATAGAGCCTTGTCCAGCTTGCAAACATAGTCTGTTCGAGTTTTATCCTCATACCCCGGAGGTTGTCGCATGTAAACTTCCTTTTACAGAACACCATGTAAGAACGCGTCCTTAACATCCAACGGTCGCAGGCTCCACCCCTTGGATACAGAAATAGCAAGAACAAGCCGAACAGTAGCTATTTTCACAACGGGACTAAAAGTATCTTCATAGTCAATACCATAACGCTGTTTAAAACCTTTGGCAACCAATCTAGCCTTGTAACGGTCAATAGTGCCATCTGACTTTCTTTTGATTTTATAAATCCAACGACAGTCAATGAGATTTTTACCTCAGTGAGGAGGAACAAGAGTCCATGTTGAATGTATCGTATGGGAACCTAGAGAGGGGGTGAATAGGTGCTACTTCAAATTTTATTCTTTTTCAAATTAAGGTTTGACAAGAAAGGTAAATTTTCTAGATAATGCAACTAAGGTGAATTTACCTATATGACAAACAAGCACTAGCTAACACAACACTAAGCAAGAACAAGTAAGTAAGGTGCGGTAAAGGATAGAAGTAACCAAAGTGGTGGACGCGGAGACAGAAGGATTTGTTTCCCGTAGTTCCTTTCTTTTGAGGGGAAGTACGTCTACATTTGGAGAGGGGGTGGTTTCAAACCACCAACACCATGAGAGGCCTCCCTTGTTCTCCGATGAATCTCAACCCAACGGGATCGATCCACCTTCCATTATATCGGCAACCTTGGAGGTGGAAGCCGGCACCTTTACAACAAGTTTAGGGCACACATCCACAACTTAATTGGAGGCTCCCAAATACAAGCAAATTGTCAAAACAATCAAAGACAAGCTTGTAAGAACCAAATCTAGAACTAGGGTTTCTAAAGAAAACACTAGAGCAATGGGGGCCCTCAAATGAATGAGGGGGAAATGAAGATCTGTTTTGGTGAAGTAGTAGATCAAGGCCTCCTCCTTCGATTCTCCAAAGATCAACGACTTTGGATGGATGAGTAAAGAGATCTTGGCAATTTGGTGGCTCAAATGGACGGGGTGTTCTTAAATGCAACGAGCGACTTTACAAGGTAGGTGGAGGGGTGCATTTATAGTCCTCTTAGCAGATCTGACAGTTGAGCATTTATTGCAGCGGTAGTACCGGATTTACAAACGGTAGTACCGGAAAATACCGGTACTACCGGCCAGGTACCGGAGATGCGCCATTAAGGCAAACGGGCCACCAGTCTCCAGTGGTACCAAAATGTGGTGCTACCGCAAGGCAGTAGTACCGTCCGTAAGGCACGATACTACCAGTCACATGCGGTAGTGTCGTGTTTTGGTACCGGGGAGGGCAGTGGCATTTGCCAACTGGCCAGAACCTCCTGTTGCGTTAGGTACTAAAATGCGGTACTACTGCATTTTAGTACCAATCAGTACTGAGGCGTTTGGCAAGCTTGACAATCTCTTCAGTCTTGACCGGTACCAAAATGGGGTACTACCGCTTTTTGGTACCGGTCAGTACTGAGGCGTTTGGGGAACTTGCAGAACCCTTCTGTCTTGACCGGTAGCAAAATGCGGTACTACCGCTTTTTAGTACCTAGCGCGACAAAAACTTTTGGGCTGTTCACCCACACCCTCTGCCAGGCCCAGTAGTTAAAACCTAGTAGGTCCGGTCCTGAGCGGTAGTACCGGATGATTTCTCCGGTACTACCTGACATCACAGAGGCAAAACGTAGATCTGCAGGGTACTCCTTTCTGGGAGGAATAAGCCAGGGATTTCTTGATATACAACATGTGGTATAATTGGCAAATAATTAGTCTGATATGTGTGTTGTTATAAACACCAAAATCACTAGGGACGGAAATGTTCTTTCAATCTCCCCCTTTTTGGTGTTTGATGACAACACACATTTTGCATGATAGAATTGTGATGACAAACAGGGTTTTTAAAAATAGAGATGGGGCTCCCCCTAGATAAGTAGAATCAAGCCCCCCTCTATTTACAAGCTACCTGGAAGAGTATAGCCACACATAGAGCCTTTGCACAATAGTGTGTGATGAGAAACACAATGATAAGAATAGATAATATCATCACACAACACATAAGATGGATCCATATGAGATAGAATAACCATACCACACAAATGATGGATCCATAAGATAGCCACATAGTCTTAACATACATAGCAGAAATAGTTAGTTCATAAGATTCACACATAATAAGAGGCAAGGAGCAAATAAAGTTCACAAGTGAGTAAAGATCAAAGGCAAGAGCGAGCTTGTGACTTTTCCCATGCAAATCCCGTATGCCTAATGTGACTCTTCTCCCCCTTTGGCATCAAGATGCCAAAAAGGGGCAAGAGCAACACTAATGTCCCGGAGGTTACACGTAGTCATCATCAGAGGCATCCCCATGAGGAGGCGGAGCACTGAAGGAGGAGGCGGCATCATCATCCCAGTTGTTGTGCTTGGAGATCCATTGCTCTTTAGGAGTGATGTTGTTTTCTGATCCCTCGGAGATGGTCAATCCTTGAGCTTCAATTGCTTCTTTCTGACGAGCACATGCTTTCTTGGCATAGACATGGGCCTCATACATGTGCTTCTGATTGTCAACTTGGAAGCAAAATACCTTTTTGAGCTTGGACTCAATCCTCTTGGCCCGTGATGGTTGGGCATGCTTGCGGCGTGAGGACACAAAATCAGCATCCTGGGCATCATCGTCATCACCGGACTCGTCCTCAAGTGGGTTCCCATCCTCATCAACTAGTTGACCATCCGCATTGGAAGGTTTAGGATGAGTCTTGATCAACAGATTCTTGTGCCGGTGAGTAACAAGGCGTTGAGAAGAAATATCCCGAGCAATCAATGGGCACTTGCTAAGAATGAGTGCCATTATGTAAGGAGCAAAAGGAGGAACCCTCCGAGTGTAGGTAGCATTAACCATCTCATTCCAAATAACATCCATCACATCCATTGGTTGGCCGGAATCACGGTTGTGGAAAGTGGTGATCATGAGGTCCACCATGAACCCATGCATCTCATCAACATTGCTAGCACGGGGAGCAATGGTCTCACGGAATATACGATGCAAGATATCATACGTGGGGACAAGCCCCTTGATCTTCCCAGCAATACCGCACCCTCAGATGTATAGTGGATCAAGAACATCCTTCTTCATGGGGCGCTCGTTTTTGTGACAGCGGAAGCCAACATGAATGTTCTTGCCATGGTCCTCATACCCAAGAATTGCCGCAAACTCAACATCTGTCAACCAGGTGATAGTCCGAGACTGGTTCTTGGCAAAGTGAACGGTGGCATAAAACTGAGTAATGAGCATGGGGTCATAGTCACACCGGAATTGCATAATGGGAAGCAAGCCAATGTTTGTGCAACTATCAAGGGATTCACCTAAGTAGTTCAAGTTCTTGTTCACATGATTCATCTCAATCCACTTCTGAGGGACCACAAGCTTCTCATCTTATGAGTACCTCAAAGTATACACGCTCTTGGAAGTCGGTGTAGAAGAGACTATTTTCCATAGAATGAGAGCGAGCAGCAACATAAGGATTGACGGACCGCAGGGCAAGAAAATCAGCCTCAGACAAATCAATCAACTTCTTTGGCCCAGATGGCCCTAAACTCTGACTCTTGCGATGACTCGAAGGGGGAGGAGGAGGGGCACTACCACGGCCAGAACTTCTCTTAACGTCCCCTCCACGACGGCCCCGAGTGGTTTTCAGCTTCAGACGGTTGCTAGGTTGAGGCATGATCTCTTCGTCTGATTCTGTCTCTGACTTTGACTCAAAGTCCTCGATTTCATGACGAGCTTTGGACCGTTTGCGTGAACCCTGGGACCCCCTGCACCTGTGAAAGAATGAGGGAGATATCAGTGGGATAAGGGCACAAGAACCCGAAACCAATACACAACGAAATTCAAGTTTTGGGGGAAAATTTGCTGTCAGTGTCATGGAACTACAGTGGAGATCTGGTAGGATCGATCCATGGACGGGCAACAAAATCATCCAAATAGTGGATTTCATCGGACAAGGAGTAATATCTGGTAAATTGCACACGACACAACCTCAAAAACACTTGTTTTGACCAAGAATCAAAGTCGCCCTAGATTCAATGGAGAAAACATGAGAGAAAGAGGAGGGCAGTAGTACTGGTGTCCATAGCGGTGGAGATCGAGGAGGAGCCCACAAGGAGGCCGGATCTGGTGCGGATCCGGTGAAAGAAGGAGAGGACGGGGCTCCGGCGGCGATTTCTGCTCCAGCGGCGGTGGTGGTTGGGAGTGGAGATGGGGAACAATGGGGCACTGAGGGGTGCCCCCCGTGTCTGCACCCTTAACCAGGTCGTCAAGCGGTAGTACCAGGTGTATGTACGGTAGTACCGCTGGGCGGTACTGCTGCACATACGCATGGTAGTGCCGCTTACCGGTAGTACCGTGGAGAGCGACTGGTAGTACCGCACCTGGAAAGTTTTCCAGTCGTCGACTTGAAAACTAACACGGGCCGGTAGTACCGCTCCCTTTCCCGGTAGTACCGGATACAGGTAGTACCGGATACCGGTAGTACCGCGGAAGAGCCCGGTAGTACCGCACCTAGGAAGTTTGCAGGAATCGAGCTGGAGCCTGACCCAGGGCGGTAGTACCGCTCCCTTTTCGTGGTAGTACCGTGTCCACCAGAACAGAAAGCCAGGTAAATGGGAAGGTTCTTGTGAAGAGTAGACTAAGGTTGTAGGGGGATAAGAAAGGCTTAGGGTAGGGTATTCACACTGATATGGACACATGCACTTTAAAATTTAAAAAACATATGAAGAGCCAAATGAGAGTGCATGATCTTAAGACCAAAAACAACTCAAAAATAAATGACAAACATGAGTAAGCACCAACCTCTCAAATGTGAGAGGGCGGTGGCCTAGGCCACCATATTTGAGTATACTCGGCTTGGCACCACAAAGATATATCTTGGGTCCATTACCAAAACTTATCATTTAAGCTCACATATCACAAAATGATATTAAGAGGAATGATTTTGATTGCTTTGGACATAATGGGGGAGGTATAGTCCAATCAATTAGAACCGCACTCCCCCTATATCCATGCCTACACCTAAACCAAATAAGAGTCAAGACATAGGTGAGTATGCAAGGTAATCAAGTCAAGCTCCTTGAATCTATGATATTTAGTTCATTCCTCAAACAGAAAAACCTTGCTTCATCAAGTGTATTCGTGAAAATATCAGCAAGTTGATCTTTTGTTGACACATATAATATATCAATATCACCTCGAGCAACATGATCCCTAATGAAGTGATGACGAATCTCAATATGCTTTGTCCTTGTGTGATCCACCGGGTTGTATGCAATCTTGATGGCACTTTCATTGTCACATAGAAGAGTCACTTTGTCACAAAGGACACCGTATTCCTTTAAAGTTTGCCTCATCCATAGCAATTGGGTGCAAGCACTAGCAACCGCCACATACTCGGTTTCGGCGGTGGAGAGGGATATACAATTTTGCTTCTTAGAAGACCAACATACCAAGGACCTACCAAGTAATTGGTAAGCCATGGATGTTGATTTTCTATCATCCTTATCACCAGCCCAATCCAAATCCGTGTATCCACAAAGAGCAAATGTTAACCCACGAGGATACCAAAGACCATAATATGGGGTATGAACTAAATATCGAAAGATTCTCTTGACCTCCATTAAATGGCTTTCTTTAGGAGCCGCTTGATATCTTGCACACACACCTACACTCAACACAATATCGGGTCTATATGCACAAAGGTAAAGCAAAGAACCAATCATAGACCGGTATACCTTTTGATCCACATCTTTACCATTTGGATTTTGTTCTAGATGAGTCTTTGTAGCCATGGGAGTAGGAGCTCCATTTTAAATCTTGCATATTGAATCTCTTGATCATATCTTCAGTATACTTGGCTTGGTTGAAGAATGTGCCTCCTCTAACTTGCTTGATCTCAAAACCAAGAAATACTCTCAACTCCCCCATCATAGACATCCGGAACCTACTAGTCATAAGCTTTGAGAAATCATCATTAAAAGCTTTGTTAGATGAGCCAAAGATAATATCATCAACATATATTTGGCATACAAAAAGCTCCCCGTCGACCTTCTTAGTAAAAAGAGTGGGATCAATTTTCCCAACCTCAAATCCACGGTCAAACAACAACTCTCTAAGGTGCTCATACCACGTGCGTGGGGCTTGTTTGAGCCCATAGAGTGCCTTATCAAGTTTGTAGACATGGTTTGGGAAGTTGGTATCCTCAAATACCGGGGGTTGCTTTACATACACCAACTCATTTAATGGACCATTAAGAAATTCACTTTCTACATCCATTTTTTGCATCTTAAAGTTATGATGTGCTGCATAAGCAAGAAGGATACAAATGGACTCAAGGCGAGCCATGGGTGCATATGTCTCTCCATAATCAATGCCTTCAATTTGAGAGAACCCTTGCGCAACCAATCTTGCCTTGTTCCTTACTATAATTCCATGATCATCTTTCTTGTTCTTGAATATCCACTTCGTGCCTATAACATTGCGGCAATCCTTTGGCTTATCAACTAACTTCCATACTTTGTTTAACTCAAAGTTGTTGATCTCTTTGTGCATAGCTTCCAACCAATCCGAATCTTCAAGAGCTTCCCACACTTTCTTTGGTTCAATCATGGAGATGTGTGCTTGGTGCTCACTGAACCTCTTCAATTGTGCTCTTGTGGAAATGCCTTTCCTTAGGTCACCAACCACATTTTGTAGAGAGTGGTCTCTTAATTCCAACATTATCTCCTTTCTAGATTCACGACAAGCGTGGATCTCCTCATTGTTTCTTGGAGGACCCTCTTCATCATTCTGGTCCTCGTCTTGACCATCAACTTGACCTTGATCATCATCAGAATCATTCTCTTCATTAAGAGGCACGGATTGACCTTGGTCTTGATCATACATTCTTCTATCATCGATTTGAGCTTGTCTCAAGGCAGTTTGTATGTATCTTCCTTGAGTAATTGACTTGGAACCACTTGACATCCTGGAGAATGAATCAAGCTCATCTTCACTAGAGCTGTAACCTTGATCAACATGTTGAGGGTCCACAGTTTGTCTTTGGCTTGGGTAATTGCCCTCCTCGGTGGATGGAGCCTGTTGATGTTGTGAAGATGAGGGATCCACTTGAGTAGAGCATAGTTCTTCTCGATCCGCCATAAGGGGTTCCTCAACGGGGCGAATATATCCCACACCCATTCTTCCTATGGCATCCTAAGGCATTTCATAATCCGCATCCCAAGCATCAACACACACCCCTTGGGGACCATCATATTATTCGAAGGTCACACTACAAGATTCTATGATGGCTCCGGAGAGCTTATCATAGATTCTATAAGTGTGAGATTCGAGACCATAGCCAACAAAAATACCCTCTAATGCTTTAGACTCGAATTTGGACAAAGGAACACCTTTTATGAGATAGAAACACTTACAACCAAACACCCGGAAGTAAGATATGTTGGGCTTACTTGTTGTCGGTAAGTATTTCATATGGAGTCTTGTTGATTTCTTTGCGGAGGTAGAGCCGGTTTGATGCATGACAAGCGGTGGAGATGGCTTCAGCCCAAAAGTTGTATGGAGATTTAAACTCCGCCAACATGGTCCTAGCCATCTCAATGAGAGTCCAGTTCTTCCTCTCGGCCAGACCAGTTTGTTGAGGGGTATATGCAGCGGAATATTGGTGTTTTATCCCCTCATCACTAAGGAAATCATTCAAGGTGTAGTTGTTGAACTCGGTGCCGTTGTCACTTCTTATAATCAACACGGGAAGATTGTATTGATGTTGAACCATGTTGATGAAGTCGATGAAGGTCTTTTGGGTCTCACTCTTTAACTTGAAGAAATATACCCAGGAGTATCTTGAAAAGTCATCAACAATCACCAAACAATATTTCTTCCCACTAAGACTTGCATGAGATGGAGGACCAAAGAGATACACATGAAGGAGCTCCAAGATCTTGGTTGAGTTGATGCGGTTCTTTGGCTTGTGGGGAGCATCATGCATCTTTCCTAGAACACACGCCCTGCAAACATGATCTTTGGCAAAGGAAACATTTTCTTTTAGTCCAACAATATGTCCCTCCTTGTGGAGACTTTGCAAAGTTCTCATATTGACATGGGCTAGTCGGCGATGCCATAACCAACCCACATCGGCCTTTAAGAATAAGCACATCGCACTTGTAGTGGTTTGCCCCGAAAAGTACACCACATACAAGTCATGTTCGACGTACCCAACGAAAGCGACCTTGAGAGACTTGCTCTGCATGAGGACCACAATATCATCATCAACAAAGACGGCAAAGCCCATCTTTCCAAGAGCACGGACTGAAAGTAAATTGTATCCAAGGGTCTCAACAAGCATGACGTTCACGAGTGTAATATCATGAGCAACCACGACCTTGCCGAAACCCATTACCTTAGACTTTGACTTGGGGGCATATGTCACGGTTATTTGATCATCATTTGGCTTTAAGTCCTTGACAATAGACAAGCTCCCGGTCATATGACTTGTGCAACCACTATCAAGCACCCACTTTGACCCTCCGGAAGCATATGTCTACAAAAGATCAAGCTAACTTTTAGGTACCCATTTTTCAATGGGTCCTATTTTGTTAGCAACAAGGGTCTTGGGGACCCAAATAGACCAAGCAATATAACCATCATATGGGCCAACATATTGTGCATATACATCACCATAATAATCACGCATTGGAACATAGTGAGGGATAGCACTTCCCGCAAAGTCATCATGAGACATAGTTTTACCACTCTTGGTCTTACTATCCACAATGGCCTTCTTTTTCTCTTGTGCGGGCTTGGCCTTCTTCTTGTTGTTGTTCTTCTTCTTGGCTTTGGATACAAAACCAATTCCCCCTTTCTCACCACTAGGCCTTTGCTTACTCAAAAGGTCATCAATGGACTTGTTACCTTGTGGAAATGTGGCCTTGGCTAGCTCCCCCTTCAACCTAGCATTTTCTTCAAGAATAGTTGTACTACTAGAAGGAATGAAATTACTAGGTGAAGGAATATTGGTCAATTGAGTTTGAAGCGTTTCATAGGACTTCATGAGTGACAAGAGTTCACTTTCCAATGCCTTGTGAGCCTTGTTAAGTGAACTAAAGTCCTCGACAAGTTTTTTATGAACCACACCAAACTCAATCTTGTCCTTTTTAGCCTTTTTATATTTAGCAATAACATGATCACGTTCCTTGATGAGTCTATTAACAATTACATCATTGGCCTCATCAAGCCCTTCAAGTTTTAGTTCAAGAGACATTCTAGTCTCTTGTTCTTCTTCTAGAGCATTATTTATGGCTTCTAGATCAATCATGTGTTCATGCCCGAGTTTACATCTTACATCTAGAAGCTCTTATGTGTGGGAAAGTTGATATAAGATGTTACCAAAATGTGTCTTGGCCTCCCCTTGTAAGTTAGTCACAAACTCATCAAAAGCAATTAATTCCCTTTTTACATCAAGAGACATCTCATCATCAATTTCATCATTAGCTAAGGGAGTGAAGTGAGATGATGAGGATACCTCCGTTCCTCTTGCCATAAGGTAAGTGACGTTCTTGTTGGGAGTATTCTCATTTGGAGAATTGAATAGTGAGAGTGTTGGAGTAGAAGTAGTGGCTAGAGCAGCCACACCCCTTGACGTTTCCTCTTCCTCATCTTCATTGTCGGAGGAGTATTCTTCAGAGTGACCAATACAATTTCACCCGACGTCTTGTTGATGGGATTCTTCTTGATGAAGGGTTTCTTGTAAGGAGCTTTGGGAGTTTTATTCACCACAAGCTTACCCCCATGATCTTCTCTCTTCTTGTCGTGGGAATAGTCATGGCAGATGCTGCAATCGGCAGCGAGTAGTAGAACGAGGGGCAAGGGCGGCCAGCCATCTGCATGTAGATAAGGGCGAGACAGGTTTTACCTGTGTTCGGCCCGGAGGTAAAGACCTACTCTGCTAGATTGTATTATGGAGGTGTTACAATGGGCGGCTCGGCCTGGCGAGTCGCTTGGGTGTATGAGGAACGATCTCCACTCACCCTATAGGAGGTTTATATAGGCTTACCTCCCTAGGGTTTATATCTCAACCAATTCATAAAGCTTGATGTCGTTTAAACCTAATCCGATGGGCCTATCTACTACTTTGGGCCTTGACTTCTAGTCGCTTGGTTCCTCATGGCTTTAATCCATTCGCCGTCTCTGAGCCCACTCGCCGTTCTTGGGCTCGGAAGCGTCCCTTTGGGTATACCCGGTAGGCATATCCCATCGAGTCCCCGAGGCCGTCGGCGATTAGGCGAGGTGGCTGCGCGATCGGAGTATCTGACGGCGAGCATCCGGTCAATTGTCGGCGGGCTCCTGTATAAAGGAGGAAACCAGTGATCCAGGTCGCAGCTTTGGCGAGTCGAGTCGGCGATACACTGTCATAGTGTCTGGGTCGGCGAGTCGAACGGCTGTAGTTGGACCGTCATCGTGGTCAAACTAGCCGTTGGGGTAATCCAACGGTAACTTTTCGTCGTCGTGGTGGCACGGCAGATGCCATGGGTAGGCTAAAGTATGGGGCCAATGGATGCTAGTGGGATCTGGGGAGTGAAGATGCAACTGATTCAACACTCAAGTGGTTAAGGCAAAGATCTTTATTTCTCTTCTTTTGGGTTACAAGTGCTCCTCGAGCTGTATATAGGGAGAAGAGATGAATCTCACCAGCCTAACGGTACTAAAAAGAGTCGATGCCCTTCTCAGGGTCCAAGCCTCCCCTTATAAAGGAGAGCCTTGGGTGCCCTTAGGGCTGACGAGGCAAGCATATTCGAGGAATATGCTTGTCCCAAAATAGTAGTTCGGCGGCCTCCTTTCCCTGTCGCCCTTCTAACGACGGCAAGGCTCAGAGGACCTCCTCAGGCGTGCCTCGGGCTCAGGACTGTCACCTCCGTGACCTCCTTCTGCCCCTCTGACGCTCTGCATCTTTGTCTCTTGTGCTTGGCTCGATTCCTTCTAGCCTGCAGCTATAGTTTGACCTTGGGTTTCTCCTTCTCCGCAAGCTTCAGATCACTCGGCCTTACCTTACCTTGCGTAACTCGGCTTGTCCTTCACCGCATCGAGACCACTCGGGCTAACCCGCCGACCTCGCAGAACTCGCCGGTAATCGCTGACACATACACGGGCTTCTCGCCTCAGGTACCTCGGCGACATATTCATGATTCGCCAACCTAGAACGTAACTTCGGAAACAGACGGGATTGTACCTCTGTCTTTCCCGTCTCGACCTACCCGAGGTCACCCCGACATTAGTCCCGGTTGGTGTGGCCTCCGATAGCTTCGGTCGGTCATCGGCTTCATTATATTCTTCATTTTGTTTCGAGTTATATCTTCTTCATCCGAGGTTTCGTTCCTTCCCTCGTACACCATGTCCTACGTGTCACCCCCATCATCGTTCTTCTAGTTTTTGGTCCTCTAGATTTCATCGACAAGGCTACGATTAACTTTGTACATTGCCACCGCTGACGCCTGGTGCCGTTCCCCTTGGGGATCGTAACGCTCTTCCTTCCTGTGTGTCCGTTGGTGTGGCTCCACTTATCGTCGTGCGTTCGTGCCGCATCCACGATCTACACGGTCAACCGCTACACCCACGATCCCACTACCTTGTTCGTGGCTCGATTATAAAGAGGGACAGCGTTTGGGAATTTACTTTTCCCTTCTCGCGTCTCCCCTCCTCCTTCCTTCCGGCCGGCGTCCTCTCGCAGCCTCCGCTTTGGCCACAGAGCCTCGTCGGTGAAGACTCACAAGACTGCTTGCGCTCGCTGCGCTCTCATGGCTTTGGCTCCGTCGCCGGTGAGTCCTCTCCGGTCGCATTGCCTGGATTTTTCCCTAGACTCATCTGTTTCGATTCCGTGCTCGTGCGACGGTTCCTCTGGTTCTTCGCCATTGTTCTCGTGCAAAGTCCCGACGGGGCCTTGCAACTCTAAATTCCCCTCTGCCGCCAGTTTTTCCTCCGGCGATCTTTCCGGCGCACTTATGTCTAGTTCGTTTAGCGGCGCTCTGGTTGAGGATGACGACGCTGGCTCCGGGCCCGAGCGAGGCTCGTGACAGGGCTCTTCTGTTACACGCCGTGAGATCGAGTGGCTCATCCGGACTCGAAGAATTCCCGCCGAGGTCTCTTGCTGTTTACCCGGCAGCGAATCCTCTCCGGATGTTAGGGAGGGCGAGTATGTGGTTTTTATGTCGCACTTCGCGCGTGGCTTCGGTCTCCCTCTTAGCGATTTCGCTAGAGAATTCCTCGACTACTTCGGCCTTCAGCCGCATCATCTTCCTGCGAACGCTATCGCTTCTCTTTCTGCTTTCATCTCCGCATCGGAGGGATACTTGACTGTGGCCGTCGGTGCACGCCCGTCAAGTTCTTCCAGATTCGTTCCAACATAGTCCCTGACAAATCTCTGCACCCTTCCGAGAAGTTGCTTACCCAATGTGGGGCAGCGTCTATTACACTTCGGAGGAAGTCCGTGTTTCCTCGTGTCACCGGGTTGGAGTCGTGCAAGAAGTGGCACAAATCATTCTTTTATGTCAAGAACAGAGGGGCATAGGACAAGATTCGTCTCCCTGCATTCTCAATTGGACCGCCTTCTAAAGTGAACTGGCTCTACAATCCGAGGAAAACTCATGCCTTGGCCGAGGCCTTTGAGATTCGGCTTAAAGAGTTGATCCGGGCCGGGTTATGCGGCGAAGACCTGATGGCTACTTTCATTAGTAGCCGGATCTGCCCATTCCAGAAGCGGACTCACAAGCTGTGCTACATGAGTGGTCCCCTTGACCCTAATCGAGTCTCGACCGTGGAGCTGGACAACTACCTTATCTATAAGCGCGTCCGAGCTATCTTTAAGACAGAGATGCCTGAGGATTGGGCTTGGGGATTAAAACCGTTCACCCGCGATCATCCGCCTCCCGAGGTGAGCTTAATCAACAACGCTCTGCTATTCCATTGTTTTTGTAACGGGTTTATCTAACTCTCTTTTTCCTCGTCTTGCAGAGGTTCGCAGAGCAGAAAAACGAGGACGCCGAAGTTCTGCTGCTCCCGTGGCCCGCGGACAGGAGTACCCCGGATACTGGTGAGCCGGACTCCGAGGAGTTCGTCCCTAAGTCGGATCCTGCCCCGGCTCGAGCTCGTGGCAAGACTTCGGCGCACGAGGAGGAAGGTGATTCAGACGAGGTCCAAATTCTTGAGGTAGTTGCCGCCATGCCTATTTCTTAGGCATTTCCGGCTTCTACTTTCCCAGCTAATCCGGCCGGTCAGGTTCACGACGCCGAGCCTATTGCTTCTCGACCCACTGTTACCTCGGGGAAACGCGGGGCTCCTGCTAGTGCCTCGGAAGCGGTTCCCAAGAAACGAATGAAGAAATCTGCCCCGAACCCTCCCAGGCGCAAGACTATGCCTGGGGTCGCCGGGTAAGTTCCTTTTGCTTATATTTCTTGTTTATCTCTTTCTGTTTTTCATACTGACGATTCTTCTTTCTTATTTTTGCAGTGCTCCTCTTTCTGTTAAACCCGGCGGTCCTAGCATGACTAGCCGCCCGATTCGGCAGCCGTCTCCTCCGCCCGTTGATGATACCAGGATTCCTAGTCCTATTCGTCCTGCTTCTCCTCCAGCTCGAATACGCCGCCTTCGCCGCGATGTGCCCGAGACCCTTCCATTGACATGGATCCGAATCGCCCTCCGAGGTTTTCGAACCCGCCCTTCTATGGGTCCCAGCGCCATCGAGCCTCTCTACTCCGCGGTTTCTCTGACCATTCCACCTCGGCCGAAAAGGTCGTTATCTCGGCGCTCTGCGACCATAACCCGCTGCTCCTAAAGACGCCGTCCCACTCCGAGGCGTCACTTCCTGTGATGCCTCCTCTAAGGCGAGAAAAGCTGTTGCCGCCAAGACTTCCTCTTCTCGAAGGTCTTGTCGGCTCTTCTCACCGAGTATTGCCGACGTCTTTGTGTAAGGAGCTGCTACTAAAGTCCCGTTGCCTCGGCCACGCACCCACTTGCTCTTCATAAGAGCCCGCGATCGCCGTGGTCGAATACTGTCCGGGGTAAGGTCTTAACTCCTGACAGGTGGGAACAACCTCGGGCGCTGGTGGAGTATGCCAATAATTGGGCAACTGCCGATCGGTTTGAGGGTAATCCTATGAACCAGCCCTTTCACTTTTCTCGACATCGCAATGCGTTTGACCATGTCGCCAAGTTCATCGTTGATACCAACAAGATGAATGAGGTAATTGCTTTCTGAGTTTTAAATTATTCCTCAGATGTTACTATATGCTCTAGTCCCCGAAACTTGCAAGGAAATAACTTGTTATATACTTGGAAGTTTAATGATCTTTGACTTAATTTTATTTCTATGGTTCGTTAATCCGGCCATCTAGATCTGAGTTAAGTTTTGCTTGACTCGGATGTGCTTTAGCTTTGAATATCCAGCCACCTAGATCCGAACTAAGTTCTGCTTGATTCGGATCTGAGTCAGCTTTGAATATCCAGCCACCTAGATCTGAGCTAAGTCCTGCGTGACTCAGATCTGAGTCAGCTTTGAATATCCAGCCACCTAGATCCGAACTAAGTTCTGCTTGATTCGGATCTAATTTAGCTTTGAATATCCAGCCACCTAGATCTGATTTAGCTTTGAATATCTAGCCACCTAGATCCGAACTAAGTTCTGCTTGATTCGGATCTGATTTAGCTTTGAATATCCAGCCACCTAGATCTGATTTAGCTTTGAATATCCAGCCACCTAGATCCGAACTAAGTTCTGCTTGATTCGGATCTAATTTAGCTTTGAATATCCAGCCACCTAGATCTGATTTAGCTTTGAATATCCAGCCACCTACATCCGAACTAAGTTCTGCTTGATTTGGATCTGATTTAGCTTTGAATATTCATTTACCGTTTTTCCCGATTGCTCAGGTTGCACATGATCGGAGGACTGCCGAGTTCCAGAGGTTGCTTTTTTCGCACCGTAAGCTTGAAGAAAAGTATGAGAAAATCCTTCCGGTGGTAAAGAAAGCTGGTACGTCGATGGTTCCTCCTTGTTACTTTCAACGTTCTTATTTACTTGCCCGCGAGATGCCGGCTTACTTTCTTGGTAAACATGTAACATTAATAACCTCAATATTCGCCTTGAGAAGAAGGTCAAGAGCTTTGAAGGTTAGTTTCCCTTTTATCTTACATCTTTTCTCTTTTAACATGTGTGCTAAGCTTCCTTATCGCGTTTGGCTCTGGTAAAGCCGAGTTGCAAACCTTTGCAGCGTCGCACCAAGTTTGCATGCCCATGCCTGACGTGATGCTGCATTTTTTAGAGCAAAACGCTATTCATTCGGCGCAATTACAAGAAAAAGATGATGAAATAGCTCGCCTACGAGCCGAATTGGATATCCTTAAGCTCTCTCAGAAGTCCGAACTAGAAAAGGTCGACCAAGAATTTTCCGAGGAGAAGAATCGGCTGACTTTGGAGCTGCAGAAGAGCAAAGAACTCCTCGAGGCTGCCGAACTGAAAACCCATGGTTTGAGCGAGGAAATTGCTCGTTTTGAGAAGAGCAAGGTCGATTGGGCCAAAGACCTTCAGATAATGATGAGATACATTCATCGTAAGCTACTTAGCACGGCCGAATTATATTTTTCTTTTTTGTTCTCGCTACCATCTGACACGTTCATGCTTTGCGCAAATCATTTCCCCGAGGCCAAGCCCGTGATTTCTAAAGCGGTTCTTGCAGCTCGCGTGCGCCGAGGTGAACCTGTTACCGTTGATTTGGAGTATTCAATGGAGGATTACTTGGTTGCCGTTGGTGCCGCAGTTGGTCCGATGAAAATTATGGGCCGGGACTTGGTGCAAGCCGCTATCTGAGCTTACCATGTACTCTAGACGAATACCTCGGGGACTCCTGATATCAACGAAGTCAAGTTATTGGTGAAAAGACTAATGGCATCTAAGAGGCAGTTAAGTCTTTGGAGGGAATCTACTGGGCGTGCTGGTGCCGATATGGCCCTTACTGTTATCATGTCATGGTATGAAGACATCTCTCTTGACATCCTGAGAAATTTATGACCTTCCCCGCTGGGTTGAGGATCCCACTTTTGTTGCTCTTGCAAGCTCGCCTTCCAACTCGTCGAGTACGCCGACGTGCACACTTGGAATGAAGGGCCGAGTTTTCTTCCGACCGGGTGAGGAGGTTGTAGCCGAGGATGCTCGGATGATAATTCACCTGGCAGGGGAGGTGAAAATGATTCGCCGCATCCGTAGCTCCAGCTCAAGCTCGGACAAGAACGGCGACACGCGGTCCTCTTCCAAAGGTACGGGCATTCTACCAAGACGGACGATGCTCTGAGCAACCTCGGCTTCCGCTGAAGTTGCACTGGTCGGCGGAGGCGAGGCAACCTCATCAGTTCCTCCTACCTCGGAGTGCCCTTTGACCAGCAAGCATGCCTCCCCAACGAACAACGCCTAAGTTATTTCGATCCCGGCATGTCAAGGCGTATGATGTAGGCGAAATATTTGTCAACTCTCTGTATGATTCAAATTTCTTTTGCTGTGTACTGCTGTGACATTCGGTTAAGTGGGTGTTCGCCCGAATTCTTGCTTTGTTGGCCCTCAACTTCCTGACCTTCTAGGATTTATCTTTGCCTCTATTTTTTATGGTTTTATCCCGGCGTGAGCTCTGAATATCATATAATATTGATCTGTTCTGAACAGAGATTGACTACTTCGTTGTGAAAATATATAGTAATCGCTGGATCATTGTTTATTGTGCGAAACTTCGATATGTAAATCAAATTTCAGAGGTAGTATAAGACTAATACGGGTGCGCTCAGCATAAGATTGAGGTAGCATACGGTAGTCCCCGAGTCGCTGCTTTGGATGCCGAGGTTTAGATATTAATATGAAATTGATATAACATATGGCAGTCCCCGAGTTACTGCTCCGGGCGCCGAGGTTCACATACATAACACGAAATAGATATAACATATGGCAGTCCCCGAGTTACTGCTCCGGGCGCCGAGGTTCAAATACATAACATGAAATTGATATAAAATATGGCAGTCCCCGAGTCACTGCTCTGGGCGCCGAGGTTCAAATACATAACACGAAATAGATATAACATATGGCAGTCCCCGAGTTACTTCTCTGGGTGCCGAGGTTCAGATACATCATTGGATCTTGACTTTGAGATATAATGCTACGAGTAGAATGGCCGAAGTAAAGCCACATTCCATGGACGCTTCGTTTCTTCGCCAGCTTTGTCTGCCTTGTTCCCTCCGGGGGACTGAGCATCGATTATATAATAGGCATCATTATGCAACGCTTTGCTCACAATAAATGGTCCCTCCCATGGGGGTGAAAACTTGTGCATGCCGGCCGTGCGTTGCACGAGTCGGAGGACCAAATCTCCTTCTTTGAATACTCTTGGATTCACTTTCTTGCTGTGATACCGCCGCAAGTTCTGTTGATAAATAGCCGATCGTGATAATGTCAACTCTCTGGCTTCTTCCAGCAGGTTCACATCTTGCCGAGCTATCTCATTTGTCTCGAGGTTGTGTAATCGAGCAACTCTTGGTGAGTCATATATTATGTCGGCTGGAAGTACGGCTCGCCTGCATACCGTAAAGAATGGTGTATAACCTGTTGATCTATTCGGAGTAGTCCTGAGGCTCCATAGCACGGCTGGGATTTCTTCAATCCAACATCCCGCCGACCTTTGCAATGGTTCGACAAGTCGTGGTTTTATTCCTGATAGCACCAGTCCATTAGACCTTTCCACTTGCCCATTGGATGCTGGGTGAGCCACAGAGGCAATATCTAGTCTTATGTGCTTCTCTCGGCAAAATCTGGCGAAAGCTCCTTCTGCAAAGTTTGTGCCATTATCCGTAATAATATCGCTTGGTACCCATATCTTAAGATGATATCCTTGAGAAATTTCACCTTTGTGGGCCCATCACACTTTTTAATTGGTTTTACTTCAATCCATTTTATGAACTTGTCCACCATAACCAATATGTGGGTCATTCCTCCTCGTGCCGGCTTGAATGGTCCCACCATATCTAAACCCCATACAGAAAATGGCCAAGTGATGAGTATTGTTTTTAACTCGCCGATGGCATATGTATTCTGGTTGATCTCTAACATCCATTGCATTTCTTAACTAATTCTTTGCTTCTTTCAATGCCGGCCAATAAAATCCATGCCCGAATGCTTTGGCTACTAAGGCGGGATGAGGCATGGTGCCCACATTCTCCTTGGTGTATGTCTAGAAGGATTTCCCGACCTTCATGAACTTCGACTCGCAATACGTTTGTGACGCTTCTTTATACAGCTCATTGTTTATGATTGTATAAGCTTTTGCTCTTACGGTTTGTCTAGCTAATACCTCATTACTCGGCAACATCGCTTTTAGGTAAGAAAATATGGGTTGCGCCCATAACGGTGTTACTTTTTCTGATGTGATCTCACTGTCTATCTCCATGTTCTCTGCCGACATATATATCTCGGCTTTCTCCATGATTGCGCTTACCTCGGCTGTCCCCCTCTTTAGGGGTTCCGAGTCATTCTGCGGATCTACCTCCATTTGCGTGTGATCTTCTGCGAATTTGTGGGATAAAGATAGATTCGGATTCGGTGATGGGATTATTGATGGTTTCGTGAGGTGTTCCAGGGCAATACCTGGAGGAATTGATTGCCGGGTTGATCCTAATTTTGACAATGTGTCGGCGGCATCATTTTCTGCTCGAGGTATGTGGTGAAATTCACATCCTTCAAAGTATCCACTGATTTTTGCACATGGAATCAGATAAAGCCATATTAGCATCTAATGCGTCCCAACCGCCTCGATACTTGCTGTACTACTAGATCCGAGTCACCATAGCATAAGATTCAAGCGATACCAATTTCTTTTGCTACTTTCAATCCATGGACTAGCGCTTCATACTCGGCTACATTGTTGATTTAAAATGTATTTGCAATACATATTTCAATTGGTCTTTCTTAGGCGAGGTTAACACTATTCCCGCTCCCAAACCATTCCTTAGTTTTGAACCATCAAAATGCATTGTCCAGTAATTTGGATCTGGCAATGGTGGCTCATACTGCACCTCGGCCCAGTCCACGAGAAAGTCGGCGATGACCGAGATTTGATTGCATCTCTTCTATCAAACTGTGGAGCGATGGTGATAACTCGATCGCCCATTTTGCTATTCGCCACTTGCGTCTTTGTTGCTCAATATGTCGGCTATGGGTGCCTCACATTACTTTGATGGGATGCTCTTCAAAGTAATGTTTAAGCTTTTTCGACATATATACTCCATAAGCCATCTTCCGATAATGCGGGTAATTCGCTTTGAAGTGGATAACACCTCACTTAGATAATAGACGCCTCTCTCGACTTACCATCTTCAAGTCGTTCCACTACGACTACAGTACTAACTACTCTATTGGTAGCCGCTACATAGAGTAACATAGGCTCTTTTGATAATGGAGAAGCCAAAATGGGTGCCGTAACTAACATATTTTTCAACTCACGAAATGCGAGGTCCGCCTGTGGATTCCAAATGAATTTATCCGATTTTCATCACCGATAGATGGGCAATCTTTCTCCTAGCCGACATACAAATCGACTAAGCGAGGCCAGCATTTCGTGAATTTTTGTACATCATTCAAACATTTTGGCAATTCCATTCTTTCTACTACTCTTATCTTTGTTGGATTAGCCTCGATACCTCGGCTAGATACAAGGAAACCGAGTAATTTTCCTGCCGGCACGCCAAATGTGCACTTCTCTGGATTAAGCTTCATTCGGAACCTTCTCAGGTTCGCAAAAGTCTGCCGTATATCTTCTAGTAATGTTTTGCTCTCTTTAGTTTTGATGACCACGTCATCCACATACACTTGTACATTTTTTCCTATCTGATCATGCATGCATTTTTGCATGCATCTCTGATATGTCTCTCCTGCATTTCGCAGGCCAAATGGCATTGTGCGATAACAATAAGCCCCGTACGGGGTAATAAATGCAGTCTTTATTTGATCGGCCGGATTTAACGGTATCTGGTGGAAACCAGAATACGCGTCTACAAACGATAACAGCTCACAACCAGCGGTCGAGTCAATGACTTGGTCTATTCTAGGCAATGGAAAAGGATCTTTCGGACATGCCTTGTTCAGGTTGGTGTAATCGATACACATTCGCCATACAATGGCTACATTGGGGTCATCTTTCTTCTTTTCTACTAGCACCGGATTTGATAACCAATCCGGATATAGCACCTCCATGATGAACCCGGCTGCGAGGAGCCGAGCTATTTCATCTCCTATTACTTTTCTCCTGTCTTCGGCGAAGCGGCGGAGAGGTTGCTTCACCGGCCTTGCTCCTGGCCTGACGTTCAAAGAGTGCTCAGCCAACTCCTCGGAACACCTTGCGATCTTGAGTTGACCATGCAAATATGTCCCGATTCTCACGGAGGAAGTTGGTGAGCTCGCTTCCTATTTAGCATCGGCTGCACCAATAGTAACAAGACGCCCGGGAATTGCTCATCATCAACTGAAATTTCTTCGCCTCTTTAGTCGAAAAGAGACACCGCCATGAGGGTTGGCCACGCATGTTCATTGCCCGACTGAGCGAGGGCTGCTACTTCTTGAATCCTTCTCTTTTCTCTTGCTATAACCAATGACTCGGCCAAATTAGACCCGGCTGAAGCACACTCCATTGACTTCTTGTAATCCCCTGCAACTGTTATCACCCCTGTGGTCCGGGTAGCTTCATCTTCAGATAATTTATATGACAGCTGCTCATGAATTTGGCCAGTGCGGGCCGTCCGAGTAGAGCATGATAACAACTTTCCAGATCCACCACTTCAAATTCTAAATTTTCTGCTCTGCAGTTATCTCTTGTACCGAATAACACGTCCACTCGGACTTTACCGATGGGCTCACATGAAAGCCCTGGCACTATCCCATGGAAAGTGGTCCTCGTGGATTGCAGCATGTTCTGCGATATTCCGATTTTATGCATGGTATCTTTGTACATGATGTTGATACTGCTTCCATTGTCAATGAGTACTTTTGAAAATTTCACGTTGATGTTTGGTCCAACGAACGTCGGATCCAACACAAGTGCATATGATCCTGGACTTGGCATTATTCTGGGGTGGTCCTTCATGCTCCAGGTCACTTCCTGATCAGACCATGGCACGTATCTTGGTACTGCCGGCATAACTGCATTCACTTCCATATGTCGGCGCTGCACACTCTGCTTGTCTTGTTGCCCGCTAGAACACACAATAAGACTGGTGATGTTCTCTGTAATCATTACGTCCGGTATTTGCCGGATTCATCCTTCCATCCTGGACCTGGTTCATTACCTGATGCACTGCATCTCTCCGATCCGAGCTATCATACCTCGGGGGAGGGGGCGGTAGCATCAGTTGCTGTGTATTTGCTCCAGTTAACTGCGGCTGATGCTGCTGTTGCACTTGATGGGGCGCCTGAACTCCTGCGGGGTTCCCCATCGCATTTTTCATCCATGCACATTGGCGGGTCGTATGATTGGCTGGTCTGGATGGGTTTGATGTGTGAAATTTACACGGCTGATCTAACATGGATTCGAACGTGTATTTCGGCCTCTCTTGCCATTGCTTCTTTTGCTCTAGGGTCCATTGCCTTTTTCCCTCATTTCTTGATGTCCACTGTTGAGGTCCATTCTTCTGCCGTTGAGTTGCTCCATGACTCGGCTGATCTTGTGCTACTGCCGCCACTTGGGCCGAATTATATCTATAATCCGGCCTCTCCTCTCTTCTTCTTCCTCTGAAATCACGCCTGGATGACCCGGCCAGCTCTCTCGCATAATGGTCCTGTTGCTCGCGATGATCTGCCGACATTAATTCCGGTTGGGTTGGGTCGCCTAATGCATAGGAGTCTGCTATTCTGATAGTCTCTGCCAGTGTGGTTGGCATATCTCTTTGCAGGCGCTGCCACAACACGCCGGCGTAACGACAGCCTTGCGCGAACCAAGCAATTGCTTGCGATTCGATAACTCCTTCACATGAGTTTCTCAAGTTGCACCATCGAGTCAAAATCTCCCTATCTGTTTCATTTGGTCTCTGCTTGCACCTGGCTAACTGTTGTGGCATGTTTGGCCTCTTGTATGTGCTAGTAAAGTTGCTGACGAACATTTCTTCGAAATCTAACCAACAGTTGATACTGCCGGCTGGTAGATTATTCAGCCATACCCTGGCTGGTCCTTCCAACATTTGTGGGACATACCGCACTGCCCATCTTAAGTTCCCACCGCTATCTTCTTCACAAGTGGCATAGTCAATCAACCATCTTGTGGCTTGGTACTTCCATTGTATGTTTTTGTGCCTCTTGCTAACGAAAGTTAAGACGGTGGTTCGCCCATGATCCGTGGTCCAAAACATGTCGGACTGGTGGACCTGTTCTTCCAACAACTCGGACCCAGATAGCCGGTCAGCTTCACTCTTGCATCACTTGCGGCAAATCTACATGCAGGATTACATCACGCATCCCATAGTGGTTATTTCCACCCTGGATTGCGTATTCCACCTCAGAATAACCATCATTGTACCTTTCATTCATTTGATTGTGGCGAGATGGCCTCGCTTCTCTTTCCTGCCGAGGTTCATGCCTTGGTTGCGGGTTGAGCGGCATCTCTCTCCTTACTTCGGCCGGGGTCTGGTTTTCATGATTACCTCTCGCGGGTTCTCTTCTGCCGAGATCACCATTGCCTCGGCCTCCGCCGTCTTTTTCCATACGGCCGTGGTTTCTCTCCCCACTGTTACCTCGGCTTGCAGTGCCTCTGTTCTCATTTGCCTTTCCAGCCATTGCCGGATCATATGGAACATTTTGCTTATTCCTCTTCCCTGAGGTTACTGCTTTGTCTCTTCGAGCGTTGTTTCCGGGTGAAGATGCTGCTGCCGCGGATAAGGCAGGCGCTGCCCCGCCGAATGAACCATCATGAGGCCCCGCCTTGCGGGTTTGTTCAGTATTTCCTCATTTGCTGGTTCGCGATGCGCACCAGCTCATTCACTCTTTCTTGTTGTTTCGGGCTTCCCGGTCAACCCTCTAACTCCAATGCTGCGGCATTTGCCGCTCTCGGGTTCTTCGCCGGCATCAGACCTCGGCAAACCCAAATCACCGATTACGCTCTGAGCTTCATGCTCTTTGTTAATGTCATCCATGAGGTTCTTCCCTCTTAATCTTAATTCGTCCACCCGCTCGGGTGCGATATCAAGCTTATTAGCTTTTGCATACTCTCTCAGGGTCCTGTTCAAGGACTCCCGCAGGGCCGATACTTTTTTGGCCTCTACCAGCACCTTTTGCCTGGTTTCTTCTAACTCTGCCTGAGCAGTTGCCGGATCAAGTATCGGCGCTATAGGCGTATTCAAGTTTTCTATGGTCGCCTGAAGAATGTTCTCTGGCCTTTCCAGAGGTGGCCCTCTCACTCTTGGTGCCTTTGGGGTGGTGTCATGTAGCTCGGTTGGGTTTGTTACTGGCGGGATTACCTCAGTGGGTTGCGGCGTGGTCTGCTTGGGTGCGCCTTGTGCTGCTGGAGTTCTCTGCTTGACCCGGCCTGCTGCTCCGGCTTGTGCTCTGCAGCGACCATCACCTCGGCACTGCAGATGTGCCTTGAACGGACGGCTGCTGCGTTTAGAGGTGGCTCTCCGCAACAACAACCTGGTGGGGATAAATGCGGGTGATGTCGGCGACGTAAACCTTGTGCTCGCCAGCCGATGATGAAGACGCCATTGCGCTGGGAGTTTTCCCCGAAGCTTCTGCATTGTCGGACATAGTCGCAGAGACCAAATCTCGGACCAAGCCGAAACAACGCTGGCCCTGTCGATGAAGTTTCCCGTCGGATCATAACTCCAGCTAGCACCGCTGGCCCCAATGGCGCCAAGCGTCGTGGTGGTGGCGGCAGATGCCATGGGTAGGCTAAAGTATGGGGCCAATGGATGCTAGTGGGATCCGGGAGGAAGATGCAACTGATTCAACACTCAAGTGGTTAAGGCAAAGATCTTTATTTCTCTTCTTTTGGGTTACAAGTGCTCCTCGAGAGCTGTGAGGAGAAGAGATGAATCTCACCGCTAACGGTACTAAAAGAGTCGATGCCCTTCTCGGGGTCCAAGCCTCCCTTATAAAGGAGAGCCTAGGGTGCCCTTAGGGCGTGAGGCAAGCATATTCGAGGAATATGCTTGTCCCAAAATAGTAGTTCGGCCTCCTTTCCCTGTCGCCCTTCTAACGACTCAAGGCTCCAAAGGACCCTCCTGCGTGCCTCGGGCTCCGGGCTGTCACCTCCTTGACCTCCTTCGCCCTCCGACGCCTGCATCTTTGTCTCTTGTGCTTGGCTCCGCTCGATTCCTTCTAGCCTGCAGCTATAGTTTGACCTTGGGTTTCTCCTTCTCCTGCAAGCTTCAGATCACTCGGCCTTACCTTACCTTGCGTAACTCGCTTGTCCTTCACGCATCGAGATCACTCGGGCTAACCGGCCGACCCTCGCAGAACTCCGGGTAATCGCTGATACACATACACGGGCTTCTCGCCTCCGTACCTCGGCCGACATATTCATGATTCGGCCAACCTAGACCGTAACTCGGAAACCAGACGGGGATTGTACCTCTGTCTTTCCCCGTCTCTGACCTACCCGAGGTCACCCCCCGACACTTTTGGCGTAATCATCGCGCGGTAACGGCTTCCTGATTTGGCGGGTAACATCCCCTATATAAGGGGAATGGCAGGCGATCGGAAAGCCACCTTCTCACCACTCCTTCCGACTGCACGCATTTTCCTTCCCTCGCATCGCGATACAGCCGACCCGAAACCTCCCGACCCCCAACAAACCTCTCGGCCATGGCCCTTTCCACCGAACCGTGGGGTAGATCCAAGTGCACGAGGGCGCAACTGGCCTCTTTCGAGGAGGCCGGGATCTTGCGAGCCGACTGTTGGCGTATTCGCACCGGAGACGACCCCAAATCCGCGAGAGAATTGTCTGTTCACCAGTCATCTCGAGTGGGGGCTAGGGTTTCCTACGTCCCTGTTCTTTCGGCGCTTCTGCGCCTACTACGGGATCCAGCCTTCAGATCTGGGTCCCCATAGCATCGAGCAGCTCGCCATCTTCGTGGCGTTCTGCGAATGCTACTTGGGCTGCCGGCCCTACTTCCCCTTGTGGCAGGATCTGTTCCACAGACGGATCAGCCGCGGAAGCAATGCCCAATGCTAGCCGCGGGCGGCCTGACGTTCCAGCTCAAGTCCAAAGCTTCGTTCTTCGATCTGATGCTGCCCTCCAAGGCAACGAGCGACTGGAAGAAGTCGTGGTTCTACGTGGCCGAGGCGACTCCGGAGGACGAGGTGGCGATCCCGCGGTATTCCGCCAATCGATACGAGCCGCGCCATCTCCAAGTCGGCAAGCTCCCCAACGATCAACGGATGGTCGTCAACGAGATGCTCTAGACCATCCGCGGTCTGAAAAAGAAGGGCCTCCAGACGATAAACTTGTACAACTGCTGGCTCGGGCGGCGGCTCGTTCCACTCGCCCAGCGCGACCACTACATGTACCAGTACACGGGCCGGGGAGACTCGACGAAGGCCTGCCTCGACGAGTGGAAGCTGGAGGACTATCTCCCAGCACTGAAGAAGATTACCCAGACAGTGTACCTGGACGCGCAGGCCGAGGTCGCCCCCTATACCGCAAAGCGTCCAGCTCCAACGGTAACTACTTTACTTTGCTCGCAGTCGTAGTTTATGCAGTCGCGGTGATTCTGATTTTACTTTGTATTCATCGCAGCTATTCCAAGTGGTGGAAGGGTGGCTCCCACCGTCGGACGACGAGAACTCGAGCTCGTCCGCCGGGGCGTGGCGAAGTCGCTTTGCTAAGGGCGATGAAGACGATGACGACGAGTCCGAGAGTCCGAGGAGGAGCCCAAGCCTCATGACAGTCGAAGAAGAAGAAGAAAGAAAGGGAGGTAAGGGCCCCCCCGAAGAAGAAGACAAAGCCATCGAGGCCGGCCTCGCCGCCGCACTCGGCGAGCAGCTCTGATGCTCCCAGCCCGGCCGGTGAGGACGCACCACCAGTGGCAACCGCACTAGAGGCGGCGACCGAGGAAGTGCCGCTGGCTTCAATGCCTCCGCCATTCGCCCCTGTCTTGGGGCTGGGGGATATTCCGGCTGCGGCGGCTTCGCCTCGCCAGGAGGCTCCTGCCGAAGATATCCCAGAGGCTCCAGCTGTGGCCTCAACAACGAAGAAGCCGTCCGTGTCTTGGGCACGCGACGTCCTGGAGATGGGGCTCAGTCGCCGACTGGGACCCGAACTAGAAAAACCAGCCGGCCTTCGTGCGGGGCTACGTTTTATTCCAGTCGCCAAGTGAGTGCACTCACCCTTCCTTGTCTTTCATGATTACTTCATTTTTTTGCTCATACGATTTATGCGTAGGACCGGAGTGAAGAGGATGGGCCATCCGACCGTGGCTAAGGTACCGCCCGTCGTTAGCGAGGAGGATCCTTCCCGCAAGAGGAAGGCGGACGAGGTCGTTGCCTCGGCAGATGGCAGCAAGAAGGCCAAGGGCGACGACACCGTTACTATTTCTGACGACACGGCGGTCGCACCAGCCGAACCCGTGATGGAGGCAGCCGCGTCTACAAAGGAGGGCGCTCCCTTGCCTGGATCGGTGGAGCCGACCTCCTTCGGAGCAGGTGCCTCTATCGCCACGTTCCCGCGCTTCATGACCAAGGCGGCCGCGGGGAGTGGGACTTCGCCCTCAAGCCGCGCTCCTGGGACCGCCGATGCTGAAGTCGACCAACGTCGTGGGCATACGCCGTCTCTCCTCGCGTCCGTGGACGCGATACAACTCCACGGCATGCTTGGCGCAGCCATCTAGGTACATCCAGTCCCCGAGGATCAGGTTGGTGTTTTGCAGCGGCCTGATTCTTATAGTATTTTAATCTTATTTTTTGCATCCAGTCCCCGAGTGCTCACGCGCTAAATTTTAGCGGGTGGGCACTTAGGAATTTCTTGGTCGCCAGTCCCCGAGTGCGCACTCGCTGAATTTTAGCGGGTGGGCACTTAGGAATTTTGCTTTTAACTAACCTTTTTTGGTGATGTGGTGCGAGTGCGGCTTGAGTCCATGGACGATTAGCTCGGCAGCCGCGGAAAAGCTGGCCATCATCTAGGAAGCGAACAAAGGGCTTCAGGCTGCTTCTGCGAAGGCAGATGAAGCTCGCCAGGGGCTTGTCCCTGCTGGTGAGTTGGTGGCGGCGCAATCGGCTTTGAGTGCGGCGAGCAATGATTGCCAACCTCGGCCTTGCGAACTGCGGAGGCAAGAAAAGCGAGCTCGGTGACAGGCGAGCTAAGGCCGCCGTTGCGCGGCGAGGAGGACCGCAAGGTGTCGGAAGTCCTTATTGCTGGGCAGGGCGACCATACATCGCTTCAAAGCTTCATCACGGAACTTCGCCGCTGCTTGGTGAGTACATCTTCCCTTCCCGGTGGTTGTGTCTTTTGTGTTGTCCGTCGTAGTCATTATTGCCTTCTACTCGCAGGTCGCATCATTGATAGCGAGGAAGAAGCGAGCTCGCTCGACGCGAGGCAGTGTGTAAGTATGCTTGTCGATTCGGCAACGTTGTCGGCGACGTGCATCCGCGCCTATCTACAAGAAATATCGCCCACGGAGGTGATTCCCAGCGACCTCGTGGAGGTGTGGAAGTATTTGGAGAAAGCGCCTGCGGTCGTTGAGTTCATGACGCATTCGGCGTTTCGGCGTGGAGCGTCGACGGCCCTTAGTCTTGGACTGGCACACTTCCCCGAAGACTTCGACATCGACGACATGACGAGTGGATATCCATCGTCGACTGGCGTGGTGGAGCTGTCCGAGGTTCTCAAGTTGCAGGACCGCCGCCACGCGTACTCGAAGCGTGTCTAGGCGATGGCGACCTCCTTCCGCATTGTGAGACGGTCGCCGCTCGACCCGAGCCGCCACATCGTGACTTCAAGGTCGAGCAACCTTTTCGCGCGGCGATGGCGGGTGAACTGACGACGTATCCGTTGAACCCGTACACGCCGTTCATCCGCAATCGCCGGGATGTTGGCGAATCGTCATCAAAGCCTGCAGAATAGGATAGTTTGCCTTCTGGCGTTAGTAGCAGGTCTGCCATGCAGGCATATTTTGTAGCATGAAACAATGCGATATGAAATTGAATGAGACATCTTGTCTATTTTGGTATATGTTGTGTGCTTGTGATTGATTATTGAACGAGTCCCCGAGCGCGTCCGCCCTTTTTGTGGGGTTTACCTCGTATGCGATATATGTGTTGTTGTTATGTGTTTTGTTATTTGGTCGACTCGCCCGAGCTCGAAGAGCCAGTCGCTAGGCGACTCCCTTGAGTGCTCTGTACTTTACCGTTTTCCCTTGCGCGAAAGAGGTCGGGTGGCCGAGTCCCCGAGCATGGTACTTGGTTGTTCTAGGTGCGACTCGAGGGTGGTTGAGGACTTAGCGCGTTGGTTTGAGCGCGTCACTCCTGCCTGGCCTGTGGGGTCAGTCGTGTGGCGAGTCCTGGGCATGCTCTCCTACTTGGCGTTTTCCCTGACCGCTCGCGATGAACTGGTCTTCAGTCCCCGGGCGTGGTACTTAGCCGTTCGAGTCGCTATGCCGAGGATGCGGAGGACCAGGTCACTGTGAGAAGCGAGGGCAGTTGTCTTGGCTCGTAGAACCAGTCGAGCTAGGCGACTCCAATGGGGCTCCGGGTAGGCGTTTTTCATGGACGATGCAAGACCTGAGGTGACTCAGTGCTCTTACACCGCACTACTTAGCCGTGCCGATCGCTGTACCAAAGGTTGACTTCTGCGGTTAGCGTAACGCTGTTATTACGAGTGCGAGTGGCACAAGTCATGGAGAGTAGGCGCAATTTGCGGTAACCGTTTCTTTTTATTTCATAGCGACTGGAGAGTACATGTGCGGGGTTCTAGGAGTAGAACTTCCGTAGGAGGTTTACACTCCATGGTCGCTGACGTCGAGTCCGCCGTCCCCGCGGACGTCGATGAGGTAGTAAGCGTTGCTGAGTACGCGCCCGATGGCGAATGGGCCTTCCCACGGAGGGGAGAGCTTGTGCATGCCCTTCTTGTCCTGGATGAGGCGTAACACCAGGTCGCCTTCTTGGAAGGTGCGAGCTTTCACCCGCCGTGTGGTAGCGGAGTCCTCGCTGGTAGATGGCGGTGCGTGACCGAGCGAGGTCACGTGCTTCATCGAGTTGGTCGATCCCGTCTTGGCGGGCAAGCTCGTTCGCAGCCTCCGTATAGTGGACGACCCGCGGCGAGTCGTGCTCGAGGTCGGTGGGCATGACTGCCTCGGCGCCGTAGACCATGAAGAAGGGAGTGAACCACATTGATCCATTGGTCGAGGTGCGGATCCCCCAGATGACAGAGGGCAACTCCTCGAGCCAGCACCTGGCGGTGCGCTCGAGTGGTACCTGGAGTCGCGGCTTCAGGCCGTGGAGGATGCTTTGGTTGGCCCGTTCCGCCTGGCCGTTGGATTCCGGGTGGGCGACTGACGCAAGGTCGAGCCGGATGTGGTGCTCTTCGCAGAATTCGGCCATGGCTCCCTTGGCAAAGTTGGTTCCGTTGTCCGTGATGATGCTGTTTGGGAACCCGTAGCGATATATGAGCTCGCGTAGGAATTTAGTGGCGGTCTTCCCGTCGCATTTCTGGACTGGCTTGGCCTCCACCCATTTCGTGAATTTGTCGACGGCGACTAGCAGGTGGGTGTAGCCGGAGGGGGCCTTCTTGAAGGGGCCTACCATATCCATGCCCCACACAGCGAATGGCCAGGTGATGGGGATTGTTTTGAGCACCGAGCTCGGTACATGCGTCTGGTTGGCGTACTTCTGGCACCCGACGCACCGCTGGACGATATCCGACAGCATCGGCGTGTGCGGTGGGCCAGTAAAAGCCATGTCGCATAGCCTTGGCGACCAGGGAGCGAGCGGCAGCGTGGTGGCCGCAGTCACCGGAGTGAATGTCGTGGAGGATCTTACGTCCTACAGCTGGTTGGACGCAGCGTTGGAACACACCGGTGACCTGCGCTTGTGGAGCTCGCCGCCGATGATGGTGTAAGACTTGCATCCACGAGCGATCATCCGAGTGTCCGTCTCGTCTGCCGGCAGGGTGCCAGTTTCCAGGTAGGCGATGTAGGGCTTGGTCCAGTCGTCTGGCTCGTGGACGAGTGCGACCAAGGCTGCCTCTGGTTGGAGTGGGACTGCGATGTTGATCTCCTTCGGGGGAGAGACTGATGGCTTGGTGATCGTGTCGAGGAAAACGCCGGCGGGTGGTGCGAGCCGACCCGACCCGATGCGAGAGAGTGCGTCGGCCTCCTCGTTCTTCCGCCTGTCGATCCACTCGACGGAATAGCCGGTGAAGTGTCCGCCCAACTTGTCCACTGCCTGGCGGTACACCGCCATGGTAGGAGAGACAGCGTCGCAGGTGCCGGCGACTTGCCCCGCGACAAGATCGGAGTCTCCGTAGCAGCGAAGGCGATTGATGTTCATCTCCTTGGATGCTCGCATGCCGTGGAGTAGGGCCTCGTACTCAGCCATGTTGTTGGTACAGGGTGTTAAGTCGAGGCAGAGGATGTAGCGGAGCTTGTCGCCCTTTGGTGAAGTTAACACTATCCCTGCGCCTGCAACGTCCGCGTTCTTGGAGTCGTCGAAGTGCAGGCTCCAGTAATGGAGGTACGACAGCTTCTCTGGTTGCTGGGCCTCTTCCCAGTCGGTGATGAAGTCTGCCAGTGCCTGCGACTTAATCGCTTTTCGTGGCTTGTATTTGATGTTGTGGACGCCGATCTCGACGGCCCACTTGGCGACCCGCCCGGTCGCCTCGCGGTTGCGGATGATGTCTTGCAGTGGTGCGGAGGAGACGACCGTGATCGGTGCTCACAGAAGTAGTCGCGGCGAGCCGAGCTCAAGAACGCGATACTAGCTTTTGGTATCAGGTACGGCTGGCGGCTCGGTGAGGACCTCGATGTAGTACAACGGTCACCGGATCGGGCGCTCCTTTCCTTCCTCGGTCGCCGACGACCATCACGGCGCTTAACGACGCTCGGAAGCGACGTAAACCAGCATGGGTTCTTTGTCGGCGGGGGCGCGGTAATGGTGCGGAGTAACACCTTTTGAGGTCGCGAGCGTCGTCCGCCTCCTTGTCCCAATCGAAGGTGGGGTTCTTCGCATCGAGGCGGTATAGGGGCATCGCCTTTTCGCCCAGCGTGGGATGAGGTGGTGAGAGCCGCTACTCGCCCGGCCTGACGCGGGCGTCAGCACTCGGGTTTGCCGAGCCGGGCGATCGTGTCGATCTTCGTGGGGTTCGCCTCGATCCCTCGTTTGGAGACGACGTACCCCAGTAGTTGTCCGCCAGGTACACCAAAGGTGCATTTGCCTGGGTTGAGATTTATCTTGTATCGTCGCAGGTTGGCGAACGTTTCCGCCAGGTCGGCGAGTAGGTCGCCTTGGCGAGCGGATTTCACGACCACGTCGTCGATGTAGACGTGGATGTTGCGGCCAATTTGGCTCGCGAGGCATTCTTGCATGCACCGCTGGTAGGTCGCCTCGGCGTTCTTGAGGTCAAGGTCATGGCGGTGTAGCGAAGGCTCGAATGGCGTGATGAACGCCGTCTTCTCCTCGTCTCGACAGCCATTTTGATATGGTTGTACCCAGAGTAGGCGTCGAGGAAACATAGCGACTCGAGCCAGCGGTTGAATCGATTATCTGGTCGATCCGCGGGAGACGAATCGCCTTTGGGCAGCGCCATTCAGGTTTGTAGTCGATACACATTCTCCGGTCCCGTTCTTCTTCTCGACCAGACTGGGTTTGCCACCACTTGGAGTACTTGATTGGCTGGATGAAGCCGCAGCGGTAGACGCTGCACCTCCTCGGCGATTGCTCGACGGCGTTCTTCATTGAAGGCGGCCCTGACGGTGTCGCACTTTGGGGTCGGCGTTTAGCTTGTGCTCGGTGAGCTCCCTAGGGACACCGTGCATGTCGGAGGGCTTCCATGCGAAGATGTACCTATTCTCACGGAGGAACTCGATGAGCGCGCCTTCCTATCTTTGGGCTCATGCCGTCCCGATCGCCACCGTCTGGTGGAGTCGCTGAGCAGCTCGGCAGTGCGGGTGCATCGTGGCCTCAAATGTTGAGGTGTTTGCGCCCTCCGAGTTGGGCTTCTTTAGTATGGTGGGGTCGTCGTTGTTGACCCTCGCGTACTTGGCGAGCGTCGGCGTGGTTGGTCTCCGCGCGATGGCGGCGTCGGCTTCGGCTCCTTTGGCCTCACACTCGGCAGCCATGTCGGGTCGCCGTGGATGGTGATGACGCCGCGGCCTGTGGAGCTTCATCGCGTTATGCAGCGTGGTGGGCACGCCATGAATTTAGCGAACGCTCGCGCCCGTGACGCAGATGGTAGGGGTTAAGGGCACCAGCTCGAAGACGATCCGCTCGGTGCGGAAGTTTGCCGGTGTGCCGAAGGTGACTGGCAGCGTGACCTTGCCGATCGGGTACGCCTTCCGACCGAGGACGATGCCGTGGAATGTGGTGTGTGTCGTCTCGATCATCGACTGCGGGAGCCGCAGTCGTCTGAAGGTGTCGAGGTACAGGATGTTGATGGAGCTGCCGCCATCCATTAATGTCTTGGGGAGCCAGTAGTCGCCGACCTTGGGCTTGACCACCAGGGCGACTCGTCCTGGGTACTCGATGCGTGGCGAGTGGTCTTGGCGGCTCCAGGTGATGGGCTGCTCACCGACCAGGGAACTGGGAACGCCCACCGCCACCGCTGCTGACGGCGACGGACGATGACCTTCTTCTCGCGCCGTGTTGAAGCTCAGAAGGTGTGGAGCGAGCCGCCACTTTGCCAAATTTTCCGCTGTTTGGCGGTCGTTGTCGGGTCCTCCCGCGCCGCTGCCTTCTCGATTTCCGAGGTTGTGGCAGGGCGGTGGTGTGCGCTATGGCTTCCTTCCTGCTATGAAACGCACATGGTTGGTTAAGGAGAGCCGCGGGGTCGAACCTTGGCTTGGCCTTGTAGTTGCCGTCGTCGCGGCGTTGTCCTCCGTCGCGGCGGAAAATCTTGGGCTCGCATTGCGCGTGCCCGGCGTTGGCGACGAAGTCGACTCGCCCGTCCATCGGCGCTGCCGGTGAGGCGAAGTGCCGCTATAGCGAGGGTCGGATCGGCGTCCGCCGTCGCTGCCGCGTCGCGGCGTTGACCTCTGACTGTCGCGGTTTCCTGGTTTGGGTCTTCCTCGGCGCACTGCTTGGCGATCTCGAGGAGGTCGGGATGTTGTCGAGTGCGGGAGTGTCGCTGAGCTTGGCGACTGGGGCTCATAGCGGCACGAGGTCTTGAAGCAATGGATCGCGGTGTCCCGTGGATGCCGACTGTTGTACCAAAGTTCTTGCCACCGTTGGACCCAGCTTGGTCGACTGCGTGGTCCCCGGACGACGCCTGTGTCCTCGATAGTGGTGGCACGGGTGTAGGAGCACTCAAGTGCTCGAAGGCGTCAGATCTCCTCCTGTGAGTCGACATCGCCGGGAGGTGTTGATCCACTGCCTGCACGTCCCTTCCATCATCAGGGGGAGGTACCGGGCGGCTAGCAGGTCGGTGTGGCCTGCAATACCCATCGCCATGAGGTATGTATTGAGCCAGACGGCGGGGTCGTACGAGGAGTCGTACTTTTCTATCTCCTTTGGCGCCTTGAAGTTTGGCGGGTACTTCTCGCCTCGGATCATTGGTCCGAAGCACTTGGGTCCAAGTCGACTGAGCGACCCCATGGGCTCGCCATCGTGGCGATTGGTTAAGGTATGTCGCAGGTCGTCGGGCTGGCGTGCGCGCCAACTTTGGTTGTTGATGATGTGGGTGCGGGCGTCGATGGGTTTTTCTGTTGGCGGCGACAAGGTTGTTTGCCGGCCTAGGGTTGTTGGTGGAGAGTGCCGCGTTCGCGGGTCGGTGTTGGAGCTGCAGTGGCTCTGGTGGCGGGCAATTGAGGGTGTTTGCCGCCGCGAGGCAGCCGCTTGAGACCGCTCTGCTTCCCGAGGAACGCGAGTATACTCGTCCTTGCGAGTCGGCGCCCGCTCTTTGCTGTTCGACGGCTTGCCAGCGGTGGCCTTGACGATTCGATCCAGGGGCGCCGCTGGTGGTCGTGATGCTGTCCGCCGCTCGCCTGCCACGAGGTTGTCCATCGGGTGGAGAACAGCGGAGGCCGCTTATGCCTCGCTCCCGTGAGGAGACTACTATCCGTGGCTGGTCCACAGGAGGGTGCGGTTGGGTGGAGGGGGCACCCATTGCCGCTGATCTGGCGGGGCCGGGCTCTTCCTCTGGTGGCGCGTTCGCAGACGCGCCGCCACGCTGGCCGGGCCGTCGTTGCCGGGTTCGTGGCATGCCCTGAATGGTGGGGTTCAAGCGTGACCTGATCCGCTGCTGGTGGTATCGTGATAGCTCCTGCGCCGTCACCTGCTCGATGCGAAATTTTTCGCGCTCGGCTTGTTCCTTGCGTATCGCCTCCGCTAGTTTCAGGCGGAGTTCCTCGACCTCCGTTGTCGTGGCATTAGGAGGGATTGGGGTGGAGAACGGATCCTCCGGCGGATCGGTGCCGGTCGCCATGTAGGTCGCGGTGTGGCGACCGGTTCCGTCACGGAGGTCGGTGGAGTTCTCCGACCCGGAGTCAAACTCGAAGATCCCGAGGATGGAGGGGTCCTCGAAGTCTCCCGCATTGGAGACCTGGGCGATGGAGCCCGCAGACGAAGCCGCGGTGATGGATCCGGCGAGTGACGCCGGGGTTGCCGAGTCGGCGTCGTCGGTGAGGGCCGCGTCCTCTGCGGCCGCTGAGTTCTCGGCCACGTTCTTTGTGGCCGAGTTGTACTTTCGAGGCGAGGCGATGGATCATGCGGATCCGCTCCTGAGAGCCGATCACAGGCGGCGATGCGAGCCGAATCCTCCGAGACGATGACATCGGTGAGACCGACGAAGAGGCTGATCGTGCCGATCGGCAGGATCACGCTGTGAGTGACGGGTCGCGCCGCCGGGACATAGCTGCTCGGCAAGATTTGGAGCATCTCGTCGATCGCTATCGCGCCGGTGGCGCACCGCCTCGTTGATGGGAAGATTGGATCTCGCCAGAACACCGCCGGACCGCCAGCCCCACGTGGGCGCCACTATCGTGGGAATAGTCACGGCAGATGCCGCAATCGGCTGAGTAGTAGAACGAGGGCAAGGCGGCCAGCCATCTCATGCGTAGATGAGGGCAGAGACACAGGGTTTTACCTAGGTTCGCCCCCCCGGAGGGTAAAGACCTACTCCTGCTAGATTGTATTATGGAGGTGTTACAATGGGCGAGCTCGGTGGCTAGGCGGCGAGTCGCTTGGGTGTATGAGGGAACGTATCTCCGCTCGCCCTATAGGGAGGTTTATATAGGCTTACCTCCCCTAGGGTTTACATATCTCAACCGATTCAGTTAAAGCTTCGGTAATCTTTTAAACCTAATCCGATTGGGCCTATCTACTCGCCTGGGCCTTCAGCTTCCAGTCGCTTGGTTCCTCGCTGGCCTTCAATCCATTCGCCGTCCTGCAGGCCCACTCGCCGGTTCTTAGGCCAGTCGGAAACGACCTGCTGGGTATACCCCGGTAGGCATATCCCCATCACTTCTCACAAGGACAACCCGCCACAAAGTGATATTGGTCACCACAATTGAAGCAAGTTACCAATTTAGTGACATTTTCTCTTCTCCCATTTGGGTTGCTTTTTCATTGCATTTCCATCTTGGCCTTGGCGGGATTCTTCCAAAATTTCTTTGCATAGAAGGCCATATATTGACTATGAGCAATCTTGACATCATCGGGGTGGTCCATGGAGAGGGCTTCATCACTATCATCTTCATCCCCATGTTCCATAACTTTGGCCTTCAATGCAAGGTTGACAACATTTCTCATACCAAGGGCTCGAGCACGGGCATCTTTGGCATTCTTGGCGGCAACCTTGAAAGAGGCCATCTCTTGCATAACTTCATTGGAGGTCATGAGGTGGTAGTTGTGTCTTTCTTGTAGACTCTTCAAGTCGGTGGTCTCAAAGGGCATGAGTGCACTCACATATTTCCTTTTTATCCAAGCATTATCCACATGTGAGGCACCCACATTTCTAAAAGTGGTGGCGGTGGTCTTGAGCCTACGGTACATGTCTTCATGGTTTTCACCTTCCTTCATGTAGAAGCCTTCGGCTTCATTGCTTAGTGCATCATACCGGTTCCTCCTCATGCTCTCATTCCCAACAAACAATACGGTGAGAGCATCCCAAGCTTCCTTGGTGGTGCTGAGGTGCTCAATGTGTGGGTAATCCTTTGTACCCAATCCTTGTTGAATCATGTGCAAGGCGGTGGCATTGAGTTGACTATTGAAAATTTCTCTTGTTGTCAAGTTGTCAGGATCCCCAATATAGAGTCCTTGTTCAATGATGTTCCATAGTTCAATGCAGGAGTTGCGCACATGAGTTTTCATTAGAGATTGACATTGAGAAAAAGTAGTAGATGCTCAAGCTTAGGTGTGTCACCTCTATTGTTTATATGAGGGTGAGGAATCGGGGGGTCGGGAGAGTACCATGAATCACGGTGCTCACCCTTCCCACCATCATTTTGTGTGGAGTAATTAGTGTTATCTTGTTTACCCCCCACTGCCATACCCTCGGGTGATACCGAAGCATTACCCTTAGGTACTACAGATGGAGGATCCTCTTGAGGAGAAGGGGATGATGAGCCATCTTTATCTTTAACAAGTTGCTCAAGTAACTTGTGCAATTGTTTGATCTCGTTGCCCAAGGTGGAGCTCAATCTTGTTTCCAAGTTATTGAGATCATCCATGGTCACCGAGTGGATAGACTCACCATCACCTTCCCCTACTTTTCTACGCATATACTCTTAGGCTGTAAAGCCCAAATAAAGAGCCGAGGCTCTGATACCAATTTAAAGGATCGTATGGGAACCTAGAGGGGGGGGTGAATAGGTGCTACTTCAAATTTTCTTCCTTTTCAAATTAAGGTTTGACAAGAAAGGTAAATTCTCTAGATAATGCAACTAAGGTGAATTTACCTATATGACAAACAAGCACTAGCTAACACAACACTAAGCAAGAACAAGTAAGTAAGGTGCGGTAAAGGATAGAAGTAACCAAAGTGGTGGATGCGGAGACACAAGGATTTGTTTCCCGTAGTTCCTTCCTTTTGAGGGGAAGTACGTCTACGTTTGGAGAGGGGGTGGTTTCAAACCACCAACTCCACGAGAGGCCTCCCTTGTTCTCCGATGAATCTCACCCCAACAGGATCGATCCACCTTCCACTATATCGGCAACCTTCGAGGTGGAAGCCGGCACCTTTACAACAAGTTCGGGGCACACATCCACAACTTAATTGGAGGCTCCCAAATACAAGCAAGCTGTCAAAACAATCAAAGACAAGCTTGTAAGAACCAAATCTAGAACTAGGGTTTCCAAAGAAAACACTAGAGCAATGTGGGCCCTCAAATGAATGAGGGGGAAATGAAGATCTCTTTTGGTGAAGTAGTAGATCAAGGCCTCCTCCTTCGATTCTCCAGATATCAACGACTTTGGATGGATGAGTGAAGAGATCTTGGCGATTTGGTGGCTCAAATGGACGAAGTGTTCTTAAATGCAACGAGCGACTTTCCAAGGTAGGTGGATGGGTGCATTTATAGTCCTCTGAGCAGATCTGACTGTTGAGCATTTATTACAGCGGTAGTACCGGATTTACAAGCGGTAGTACCGGAAAATACCGGTACTACCGGCCAGGTACCGGAGATGCGCCATTAAGGCACACGGTCCACCAGTCTCCAGTGGTGCCAAAATGTGGTGCTACCACAAGGCGGTAGTACTAGCCCTAAGGCACGGTACTACCAGACACATGCGGTAGTGCCGCGTTTTGGTACCGGGGAGGGCAGTGGCATTTTCCAACTGGCCAGAACCTCCTATTGCGTTAGGTATTAAAATGCGATACTACTACATTTTAGTAACGACCAGTACTGAGGTGTTTGGCAAGCTTGCCAATCTCTTCAGTCCTGACCGGTACCAAAATGCGGTACTACCGCTTTTTGGTACCGGTCAGTACTGAGGCATTTGGCGAACTTGCCCAACCCTTCTGTCTTGACCGGTAGCAAAATGCGGTACTACCGCTTTTTGGTACCTAGCGCAACGGAAACTTTTGGGCAGTTCACCCACACCCTCTGCCAGGCCCAGTAGTAAAACCCGGTACTGCCGGTCCTGAGCGGTAGTACCGGATGATTTCTCTGGTACTACCGGACATCACAGAGGAAAAATGTAGATCTGCAGGGTACTCCTTTTTTGGAGGAATAAGCTAGGGATTTCTTGATATACAACCTGTGGTATACTTGGCAAGTAATTAGTCTGATATGTGTGTTGTTATAAACACCAGAATCACTAGGGATAGGAAATGTTCTTTCACATGTCTTGTTCTTTTGAAGGGCCCCAAACTCTTCATCCATAGCACCTTTCCAGCGAGCATCAACAAGAGCATCTTCCAACCTGGCTGGTTCATCAGAGACAACAGACAGACACCATCGAACAGTGCCATCTTTATATTCTTTTGGTTTGAGAATACCTCTAGAGGAGCATGTGGTTGGTCTCGAAACAAGAGGCACGGGCTAGTGCACAGGAGATGCAGACGCATGAGATCCTGGGAGGCTGTCGTCATCAACCAATGATGGGGTGGCAGCCGAGGGGGATGCGCTCGGCGCAGAAGATCCGTGGCCTCTGGTGTGGCTCGTTGAGCGGTGGATGGAGTGGCCGCAGAGTTGGAGGGTGCAGAAGATCTACTGGGGAGCGGGGACCGCTGCAGCCTGGTCAGGGAGCGCGTGGGCTCAGTCGGCGGAGACCGCGGCGACGTGGCGCGCGGCAAGTGGCGTGGAGGCGAGGGAGGCTGCAGGGCGCCGCGTCCAGGTGGGACAGTGCCGACCGACGCCTGGCCCGAGAGATTCCGCGCAGATCCCGGTGCGAATTCAGTCAGAGAATCAGCCTCGTGTTCTGAGCCGCCATCCTCTTCCGCCGTTATTTCATGTGATGAATATTGGCTGTTTTGAGCACTGTTTGGCCCAAATTTCCAGTGGTCGCTGTGGGTACCTGCACGGCATAACTAGGACTTGCACAAGGATCAGTAGTAGGAGCATTAGCCAAAGAAGAATCATTAAATTATTCATCCCCATGTTCATTATTTCGAAGAGATTCGTCATGGAGAAAAATTTCTTGACGCAGCTAGGCACCAGCGTTGGGGTGGAGTTTTTGGAAGGGGAACACAGCTTCATCAAACACCACATCGCGTGAGATGTATACCCTACCCGTGGAGATATCAAGGCACTTAACACCCTTATGACGGGGACTATACCCTAAGAAAACGCATTGTTTAGAGCGAAAAACAAGTTTGTGCTTGTTGTAGGGGCGAAGGTCTGGCCAGCACGCAGATCCAAATACACGAAGAGATGAGTAATTGGGTTGGGTGCCTAGAAGACGATGGGTAGGGTTGTCATTGTTTATTACCTTGCTAGGAAGAATATTGATGAGGTAGGTGGCGGTTAGAAACGCCTCATCCCAGAATTTGAGAGGCATATGAGCATGAGCAAGAAGAGCATGTCCCACCTCAACGATGTGATGATGTTTTCTTTTAGCGGCACCATTCTGTTGGTGAGCATGGGGACATGAAACAAGATGGGAACCCTGTTTTTGAAATAGGGAGTTAAATAATTTCACATATTCACCACCACCATCGAATTGAACAGCAAGGATTTTAGTAATGAATTTTCGTTCAACAAGGGATTGAAAATCAATAAACGCAGCAAGAGCATCAGACTTTTCTTTAGTAAGTATATCCAGGAAAATTTACTATAATCATCGATGAAGCTTACACAATAATCATGTCTACCAACAGAAGTGGGAGAAGGACCCCAAACATCAGAGAAAACTAATTGAAGGGGAGCTGTAGACACACTAGTGGAGGTGGGATAGGGTAACTGATGACTCTTTGCTTGTTGACATGAATCACAAACAGATTCAATACTATTATCTTTAACAAAGGGGAGTTTATTCTTGCTAATAATTTGACTAATAATCATAAGAGACGGATGACCCAGACGACTATGCCACCTAGCTTGTGAAGGCGTCGTGACAAGAAAATCATGCTTCTACTGGAGTGATGGCACCAAGGAAGAAATAAGGGGGTATAGGCCACCGACACACCGTCCCCTATGTAGAGTTCTCCGTGTTTCCTAATCCTTAATCAAAAAATAGAAGGGATGAAATTCGATGAAGACTCTATTGTCAAGGGTGTAGTAATAAACGGAGAGTAATTTTTTGGAAGCACTAGGAACATGCAGAATATTATTAAGATTGAAACTACGAACAGGGGTACGAACAATAGAATGACCAACATGGGTAATCTCCATACCTTCACCGTTGGCGGTGTGTACCCTGTCGTTGTCGCGGTAGTTGTCATGCATAGTGAGGTTGTTCAGTTCTCCAGTGACGTGATGAGTGGCACCGGTGTCAGGATACCAATTTGTATCGACACAGTAAGAGGCGACGTTGGCCTCTTTGTCGTTGAAGTGGTCATCATCATGTTCTTGGAATCGGTACCAACAGTCTCGAGCTGGATGGCCCTCCCGGTTGCAGATCTGACAGGTGACATCGACCCACGGCGTCGTGCGCTTGCGGCCGCATCCCCGTCAATGCCCCCTCCTGGAGGTGCTCGGCCACCCCCACGTCCATGCTGGGGCTGGCGATTGTCACGGCGATCATTACGCCTATCTTCTCGGCGATCACGCCGATCATCTCTTGGGGCGCCCCGGCCGCCACCGTAGTATCCGGCGTTTTGTGGCTGTCGGTTTTGGTGCATGGCAGCATTGGCGAAGGTCTCGAAGCCTCCTGAATCTGGACCGCGTTGAAGCACTTGTCTCTCGTCGTAGGACTGAATCTGAGCATAGAGATCGCTCGGCGAGGGCGTTGTTTGAGGATTCCATACGCAGCAATGAAAGACTCATATCTGGGGCCGAGTCCGGCCATGATGAAGGAGACATATTCCTCCTCCGGAACAGGGCGTCCAGCTGCAGCTAGATCATCAGCAATTGTCTGAATCTTGGCGAGAAAGACAGGGGTGGGGTCATTGAGCCTCTTGGTGGTCGCCAGCGCAACCCGAAGATTCGTGATCTTAGATTGACTGATGGAGGCGAACATTGTTTCCAGGGCCTGCCAGACTGCAGAGGAGTGCTCAAGCCGGTGAAAATGCGTCATGATCGCCGGTGAGATGGTATGCATTAGGTAGGAGAGCACGAGCTGATCGCGAGCGAGCCAGTCGTATCGGTTGCTGCCTTTCCGTCAGGGACCATCTTCGGCGGCGCAACATCGGTTCCATCGAAAAGGCCGGTGAGCTCGTTAGCCTGAATAGCAGGCAACACGACTGCGCGCCAGAGCGGATAGTTCTCCCACGTGAGTTGATCCTTCGGTGGGTTCCCGAGGTTGATCAAGCTTGTGGAAGACGCCATGGTGGGTGTGGGCTATTGGGGATGAGATATGTATGGATTGGTGGTGATGGGGGGCGATAATGGCCGGGCAGCGGATGGCATCGGGGTATGGTTTTTGAAGGGATACGGGTAGGCTACACTAGCGCAAATTAAAATTTTCTACCGCGTAAACCAGGATTACTGTTGTCATAGATCACGAGATTACCACTAGATGCGCAGTTGCAGAACTTGATGAAGCGCGTCGAGGTAGTGTAGACGTTCTAAGTCTCCTCCTTGTCCCCGTCCCACGAGCAGCTCCCCTTGCGTGGCTCGTCCAAGTGCCACAGATGCAGCACCTCCGAGATATCCACACGTGCGGGGTGGAAGCGTTAGACGCCGGACTGCTAGGTCCGCACGTGCAACATAGGTGTGAGGGGTGGCGCCTAGGTAGAATGGTCTAACCCTGGTTAGATCGCCCCACCCTCTCTTTTATAGACGTCCCTAGTGGGCTTCTACATTAGCAGCCCATTAGTAGCCTAAGCCTGGTCTAATTCGGATCTAATCCTCATTAGGCTTCCAGCCCCTTAAGTGTGTGATCCTATAGGTTCATATACGTATAGACATGACACGAATACACTTATTATGTCAATAGTTGGTAGCGGCCTCTAGCAAGACGTGCCAACTTCTAAACGCATACGAAGATCATATCGGTCGAACCATCACAAGGTTTAGGGTGTGTTCGGCAGTGTTCCAACTTCCAGCTTCTTCTAACTTTGGCATGGAGCAGCACCGAACAGACAAGCTCCGTGGAGCTAGATCCGCGAAGCGGACCAAGTTTGCTGTGTAAATTGCGGAGCATCCCTTTTGCCGATTCTCGGAACAGCATATCACGAAGCAGCCGTAAATTACAACTATCTGCCACCGCCGAGTGAAAAACCGGTTCAATCACGTCTTTCTTTCGTCCCACCTTCGCTCACTGCCTCTCTTCCTCCAATGTATCCCCCGGCCTATCGGGCAAGACGCCACCCCTCCCTATTCTCCTCCGGCCGCCACCTCCCTCCTCTCCTCCGGTCACCCCCTCCTCATCCAGCCTGAGCCATGCCCCTGCCTTCAACACCTCGATCTCCCGAGCATGCCTCGGTCAGATCGATGCACGCCTCTGTTCAAGGAGGGAGTTGGTCCCCGCCTGCAATTAACTCGATCTCCTAGGGAGTTCGTGGCATGTACTGCCAGAATTATAGAATAGGCTAACCAAGCAAACCAAATCATCCGCCTCTATCCACTTTCCCGTCCACAGCTCTGCCCAATCCCAGCCTAATCCACACGCACGCCCCAACCTCGCGGGGGAAGGGCAGCAGCTATGCCCGTCGCTCTCCCTCCTCTGGGGTCCTCCCTCCTGTCTCTCACGGCCTTTCCCTCATCTTCTGGCGGTGTATGCTGGGTTTGGGGAATGGATTACAAGCTCTAGGGAAGACGACCGGTAAAGAAAAGTAATAAAAATAGTGGAGCTGCACTTTATGGGATCGATTCCATGACTTCTGATCGTTCCCATACCCAGACCGGCCCAGCAGGAACTAGCTTTTGGCCCAGACTAACGATGGAGCAACGCCGAACGTTTCTCGCTCCAGTAGCGACGCCGGAGTAGCGTTCCAGAAGCGGGATCGCTGGATTTAGGGAAGCCGGACTGTTTCTTAGTACATGTCTTTCCCTTTGCCTCACGATATTTGGTCTATCTCCAAGCTGACCTTCCTTTCTCGATACCATGATTCGAAATCCCTTTACTAGGTTAACTCTTAACCTTATGTAGCACGGTCATGCATTTCTGGATCCGATTGTAGGGGTTCGTAGCATGGAAAACAAAAAATTCTACCGCATGCACACAAACAAGACAAGATCTATCTACTAGATTGTAGCAACGAGTCGATAGAAGCACTCACCCTCGAAGATTCTAAAGCGGTTAACGAGAGCAGATTCTCGTGGGTGATGTAGTCGTACACTTGCCAATCTCAAGATCGCGTAGACGATCCTTCCCAAGATTCGCATTCCCGGCGCTTCGGGCAGTCGGTCACACGTTCGGTACTCGATGAAGACCTTCCTCTCCCTTGTTCCAGCAGGCAGCGGAGGTTGTAGTTCTCCCCTTGCGATTATGGCAGCACGACGGCGTGGTGTTGGAAGTAGAGGGAAGATCCCGCAGGGCTTCTCCTAAGCCAGTGCGAGTTATGGGGGATCTAGGGTTTCTTGGTGATCTAGGGTTTAGAAGACTGGGAGGAGGAGGAGGTGTCGGCGGTGGCTAGGGCAACGATGATGGGCCGGCGGCGGCGCAAGGCAGCGACGACGCGGGTGTGGGAGGGCTAGGTCTTGGTGTTTGGGGCAGCCCTCCCCCTCTATTTATGAGAGGGGGGGGCAGCCTTGGGAGGGGTGGGTTTAAATCCAAACCCAAACCCAAGTTGGATTGAGAGAAGGACTCTTTCCTTCTTCCACTAGGAAACCATTGTTCTAGTTTGACTTTTCAAACTTCCCGTTTGACTTCCAATTTAGAGCTTTAATTCTCTCTTGCAAATGTCCAAACCAAGTGACCTAGGATATGATCCAATCATTCCACTTATCCATGACACATTCATGGTCCATTCCCCTTCCGGTCCAGTGAACCTTCTAGACCCTTCTAGAACCTCTCCGATGAAAACATCGGAATCATTCCTGAACTCCGGAATCAGACTTTCCTTATATGAATCTTATTCTCCGGACCATTCCGGATTTCCTCGTGATATCCCGGATCCCATCCGAGACTCCGAACAACATTCGGTATCCCTACTAACATTCCATATCTACTAAACAACATCGAATCCTTAAGTGTGTCTCCCTACGGTTCGTGAACTATGCGGACATGACCGAGACACTTCTCCGATCAATAACCAATAGAGGAATCTGGAAATTCATATGTCTCCCACATATTTCTACGATTACTTTGTGATCGAATGAACCACTTACATACGATACCAATTTCCCTTTGTCTCACGATAGTTTACTTATCCGAGGTTTTGATCGTCGGTATCTCTGCATACCTAGTTCAACCTCATTACCGATAAGTACACTTTTCTCGTTCCCGTGATATGTGATCCCTTGTGAGCCAGTCACATGCTTGCAAGACAATTGGATGACATTCCACCGAGAGGGCCCAGAGTATATCTATCCATCATATGGATGGACAAATCCCACTCTTGATCCATGTGCCTCAACACATACTTTCCGAACACTCAATGCCACCTTTATAGCCATCCAGTTACGGTGTGGTGTTTGATGTCATCGAAGCATCCTTACGGTGATGGTGATTAGCATGATCTCATGGTCGAAGGAATTAGGTTACTATGCATCAGAAAGCTTATAGCAAACGAACTATAGAAATGACTTGATCTTAATGCTACGCTTATCTATAGGAGTATGTCCATCATACCATTCTCCTAATGATATGATCTTGTTGTTAACATCTCAATGTTCATGATCGGGAAACCACGATCATCTATTAACCAACAAGCTAGTATTACAAAGAGGATTTACTAGGGACTCTAATTTAGTTTACAAATCACACAAGTATTAATGTTTCCGGTTAATACTATTATAGCATGAATGTAAACATTTATCATAAACACAAAGATATAATAATAACCACTTTTATTATTGCCTCTAGGGCATATCTCCAACAGTCTCCTACTTGCACTAGAGTCAACTAAGCTAGGTTACATGGTAATATACCGAACACCCATGGCGGTTTGGTGCTGGTCATGTTTTGCCCTTGGGAGAGGTTTAGTCAACGGATCCGCCACATTCAGATCTGTGTGTACTTTGCAAATCTTTATGTCACCATCTTGGACATGCTCTCGAATAGCGTGAAAACGCAGCTTGATGTACTTCAGCTTCTTGTGTGACCTTGGTTCTTGCGCATTGGCTATGTCGCCCATGTTATCACAGTAGATAGACATTGGGTCCAGCGCACTTGGAACCACACCGAGCTCTGTAATGAACTCCTTCATCCATATCGCCTCTTGTGAAGCCTCCGAAGCAGCTATGTATTCCGATTAAGTTGAAGATCTCGCCACAACGCTTTGCTTTGCACTCCTCCAGCTAACTGATGCACCATTCAAAGTGAATACGTATCCAGATTGAGATTTATAATCATCCGGATCGGTGTTCCAACTAGCATTGGTGTAACCATTAACAACGAGCTGTTCATCACCTCCATTAGAAAGAACCATATCCTTAGTTCTTCTCAAGTACTTAAGGATGTTTTTGACCGCTGTCCAATGATCCACTCCTGGATTACTTTGATATCTGCTAGTCAAACTAACAGCATATGCAATGTCAGGTCTAGTACATAGCATGGCATACATAAGAGATCCTATGACTGAGGCATAGGGAGTCTTACTCATCCTTTCTCTATCTTCTGTCGTTGCAGGACTTTGAGTTTTACTCAAGGTCGTATTGGGCAACATGGGCAAGAACCCTTTCTTGCTATCTTCCATTCCAAACCTCTTTAGAACTTTGTCCAAATATGTAATCTCTGACAATGATATTAGGCGTCTCGATCTATCTCTATAAATCTTTATGCCTAATATGTAAGCTACTTCGCCAAGATCTTTCATTGAAAAACTATTATTCAAATAATCCTTGACACTATTAAGAAGGTCTACATCATTCCCAATCAACAATATGTCATCTACATATAGTATTAAGAATGCTACAGAGCTCCCACTCACTTTCTTGTAAATACAAGCTTCTCCATAAGTTTGTATAAAACCAAAGCTTTTGATTACCTTATCAAAACGTTGATTCCAACTTCGGGATGCTTGCTTTAATACATATATGGACCGTTGAAGTTTTCATACCTTGTTAGCATCTTTAGGATCGACAAAACCCCTGGGTTGCATCATATACAACTCTTCATCAATGTCTCCATTGAGGAACGCCGTTTTGACATCCATCTGCCATATCTCATAATCATATTTTGCAGCGATTGCTAACATAATCCTCCCAGACTTTAGCTTCTCTACTGGTGAGGAAGTCTCATCATAGTCAACTCCTTGAATTTTTCGAAACCCTTTTGCGACAAGTCGAGCTTTATAGACAGTTACATTACCATCAACATCTGTTTTCTTCTTGAAGATCCATTTGTTCTCGACAGCCTTTCGGTCATCCGGTAAGTCCACCAAATTCCATACTTGGTTTTCGTACATGGATCCAATCTCGGATTTCATGGCTTCTTGCCATTTATTGGAATCTGGGCTCATCATCGCTTCTTCATATGTCGCAGGGTCATCGGTGTTGTCCACCAATATGACACTCATAACGGGATCATACCAATCAGGAGTGGTACGAGTTCTCGTTGACCTACGAGGTTCCGTAGTAACTTCAACCGAAGTTTCATGATCAACATCATTAGCTTCCTCTCTTATTGGTGTAGGCGCCATAGGAACTACTTCCGGTGCTGCGCTACTCGCAAGTTCAAGAGAAGGTTCAACAACCTCGTCGAGTTCTACTTTCCTTCCAGTCACTTATTTCGAGAGAAACTCCTTCTCCAGAAAGGATCCATTCTTGGCAACGAAGATCTTGCCCTCGGATCTATGATAGAAGGTATACCCAATAGTTTCCTTCGGGTATCCTATGAAGACGCATTTTTCCGCTTTGGGTTCAAGCTTATCGGGCTGTAACTTCTTTACATAAGCTTCGCAATCTCAAACTTTAAGGAACAACAATTTAGGTTTCTTCCCAAACCAGAATTCATACGGTGTCATTTCAACGGATTTAGATGGTGCCCTATTTAAAGTGAATGCGGTTGTTTCTAATGCATAACCCCAAAATGATAGCGGTAAATCTGTAAGTGACATCATAGAACGAACCATATCTAAGAGAGTTCGATTACGACGTTCGTACACACCGTTACGTTGTGGTGTTCCCGGTGGTGTCAACTGTGAAAGCATTCCGCATTTTTTCAAATGCTTGCCAAACTCGTAACTTAGATATTCACCTCCGCGATCAGATCATAGAAATTTAATCTTCTTGTTACGTTTATTCTCTATCTCACTTCGAAATTCCTTAAAATTCTCGAAAGTTTCGAACTTATGTTTCATGAAATAGATATACTCATATCTACTCAAGTCATCTGTGAAGGTAAGAACATAACGATAACCATCGCGCGATGCTACACTCATTGGGCCACATACATCTGTATGTATGATTTCCAATAAGTCCGTAGCTCGCTCCATCATACCAGAAAATGGAGTCTTAGTCATTTTACCCATCAGACATGCTTCACATCTTTCAAGTAATTCGAAATCAAGTGATTCAAGAAGTCCATCAGAATGGAGTTTCTTCATATGCTTTACTCCAATATGACAAAGACGACAATGCCACATATAGGTCGAGTTATCGCTCAATTTCAAATGTTTAGCTTCAATGTTATTAATGTGTGTATTTCCACAATCGAGATTCAATAAGAATAGAACATCTATCAAAGGTGCATGTGCATAAAACATATTACTCATATAAATCGAACAACCATTATTCTCGGAATTAAACAAGTAACCATCTCGCAATAAACATGATCCAGATATAGTGTTCATGCTCAACGTAGGCACCAAATAACAATTATTTAACTATAAAACTAATCCTGATGGTATATGAAGAGGTAGCGTGCCGACCGCGATCACATCAAGCTTTGACCCATTTCCAACGCGCATCGTCACCTCATTCTTCTCTAGCTTCTGTCTATTCTGCAGCACCTGTTTAGAGTTACAAATATGAGCAACCGAACCAGTATGAAATACCCAGGCACTACTGTGAGTACTAGTGAGATACACATCAATAACATGTATATCGGATATACCTTTCTTCTTGATGTTGTCGTTCTTCAAATCCGCCAAGTACTTAGGGCAATTCCGCTTCCAGTGACCTTCTCCCTTTCAGTAAAAGCACTCAGTATCAGGCTTAGGCCCAGCCTTGGTCTTCTTCGCCGGTGCGGTAACTTTCTTACCGCCCTTCTTGAAGTTTCCCTTTTTCTTAGACTTGCCTTGCTTCTTGAATTTGGTGGTCTTATTGACCATCAACACGTGGTGCTCTTTCTTGATCTCCACTTCCGTAGATTTTAACATGGAGAAGAGTTCGGGCAACGACTTGTCCATGTTTTGCATATTGTAGTTCATCACAAAGTTCTTGTAACTTGGTGGTAGTGATTAGAGGACACGATGAATCCCCAAAGCATTAGGAATCACTATACCTAAGCTTTGAAGCTTGCTTGCATGCCCAGACATCTTAAGCACGCGCTCACTGACGAAGCTGCCCTCTTCCATCTTGCAGTTAAAGAAATTTTCAGAAGCCTCATAACTCTCAACTGCCGTGTGAGCCTCAAATATCATTTTGAGTTCCCAGACAATATCATGTGGGTCATGGTTCTCAAACCTTTTCTGAAGCTCTGATTCCAAACCATACAAGATAGCACACTGAATCGGAGTCTCGATTCTTCCGAGCGAGGAAAACATTCTTTACCTCATCGGTAGCATCAGCTGCAGGTGGGTCACCCAGCGGTGTATCCAACACATAGGTCAAATTACCAGCATTGAGGACAATCCTCAAATTGCGGAACCAATCCACGAAGTTGCTTCCATTGTTTTTCAACTTTTCTTTCTCTAGGAATGTCGTGGTATTGCCGACGAGTACGCCATGGAGGGGTCCTCACAGTGCGTGTTTAGAGACGTGGGGTAAGGCGGACGGTTGACGGGTACGAGGTAACACAGCTTACCCAGGTTCAGATCCCACAACGGTGGCGGAATCCTACTCCTGCTATAAATCACTATAATGGCAATATGCCGAGTTATAGAGATAGGTTCGCTGTGCGAGGTGACTAGAAAGTCTAAGTTATCGTGCCCTAAAGGCTCCCGTAGGCCCGACTTATATAGTCGCCAGGTCCTAGGGTTACAGGGAAAAGTCCTTGCCGGACAGGTTATAGAGTTCTACACCGTCTATTACTAGTCTTGTGTATCTTGCACTCCAAGGCTCCGGGTATGCTGGTGACTCCACCGTAGCCTTCCTTTATCCGGCATGGGCCTCCCCTTCTGGATCCACCTAACTGGGCCGCCCAGCAGGCCATAGGCCATGCTACCGACTATGGGACACCCGGGTTAGTCGGATAAGAGACATGCTATGAGGATACCCATATAGCATATCCCCAACAGTAGCCCCCGGAGAACTCCGAGATCTTGCGCCGTCTTGCCTCTTCCCGTGGAATGCTCCGTCTAGATGGATGTTGGCAAATTGTCAAGCAGCATCTTGTAGTCCTCACAAAGAACCCTGCAAAGGTTTTCTCCGTCTTCTATAAGTAAGTCGGAGAAACGGTGAATCTTCCATCGTACGCTCCCGTTGTCGGATTAAATCCGTCCATGCCGAAATCTTCGATGGGATGATTCTTCTACCATGTTAGTTATGACGACGTAGGCTGTAGGTCAGCGACGCCTCGTAACTCACACATGCAGAGAACGTAATCATATCCGTTTTCCCCGCGTGAGCGATACGAACCGTTGGCAGCGGCGGTTGGAGACGTGGCAAAATTACCGCGCACGTTCACGAACACGTCGTCTACGCGACAACCGTCCGATTAGCTGCACGAATTTTGACGCAGAGTAAGATAAATAGTAACCGTGGGACATTTGCCACCTTTTCACCCCATTCTCTCGCGTCATCGTCTTCTTCCTCCAGCCGCGCGCCTCCTCGAGCTCTCCGCGAAAACCTCGAGAAACCCTAGCCTCTTGCCCGCACCAGTCGCGTTCTTTCCTTCCTCCATGGCTAGCAGCAGCTCATCCCTATCAATGGCGGCGTCGAGCGAAGCCGCGGTGAAGCCGGCGAGCTCCGTCGTCGTGCCCCCAGAGGGTCTAGTTATCCCCGCATCGGCGGTGATAGAAACCACCGGCAGCGACCACAATCTGGCGCCGCTGGAGCCCCTGGAAGAGGAGCCAGACTCGCATAAAGGCGACTGGCGCGGCTCGGACATCACCGGCCGCGACATCCAAGAGATGGTTGCTGAGGGTTACCTCCCCGCGACGGAGGGGCTCGCCTGGCGGCGCCCGGCCGAGGTGACCCCTTCTCCCCAAGCCGGAGAGAAGGTGTACCTTAAGGCGCAATTGGTACGCGGCGTTTCTCTGCCCATCTCTCACTTCTTCCTGTCCGTCTTGAATCACTTCAAGGTCCAACCCCATAACCTATCCCCCAATAGTATCCTAGTGCTGAGCAACTTCGCGGCACTTTGTGAGGGTTACCTAGGGATTAGGCCTAGGTTAGACTTGTTTGTCTACTTCTTCACCGTCAAACGTGAAGCCGGACACAGTAGAGAGGAGCTTAGAAACTGCGGCACCATAAGCTTCAAGATCCGTCCTGGCCGGCGGTTCCCCGACATCGTCGGCCACGAGTCGTGCAAAAACTGGTAGCGGACGTACTTCTATGGCCCCGACATTCCTTTGGCGGTCCGAGAAGTAATGTACCCGGACTTCGTGGATGGAGTCGCCGCTGAAGTCCCCACATGGCGGTCCCATGCCTCCCTTCCCTCCGACCTCAACGCTTCTCGCACAATAAGGCGGATCGAGTGGTTTGTAGAGACGGGTCTAACCGGCTTGGACCTAGCCATGTGTTGGTTCATCAGGCGGATCAAACCTCTGCAGCACCATACGAAGCTTATACACGAGTACACCAGCGACCGAAGGGATACCCTCCGTATCTCCGAGGACAACTTCTCGAGCGACTCCGTCAAGTTCCGCCTTAAGGACATCGTCAAAGTGAAGGACAAGAAGCGTGGCTTCACCCTCACCTACGACATGTTCGTAGACGGAAAGTGCCCAAAGGTAGGTTTTTATTTTCCGTGTATGACATTGCTCCAGTTTTTCCGTCTTGCCAATATCATCTTGTCTAACACGATGATTTCTCATAATGACTTAGCGATCTAGAGGAGGGCAACCTGGCCGCCCAAATCTACGATCCCAAGATGAAGGAAGTCACGGTCGTGTCCGATGATGATGCCCCGTTGGCGCGAAAGCGGAAGAGCTCCACCTCTGACGCTGCCGACGGAGGCAAGAAGAAGAAGACGGAGGGTGGAGCCTCCAAAAAGAGTACTGCTGCCCTGGAGGTGGAAAAGAAGAAAGCCACTGGGATGTTTGCCAAAGCGCCCCCCCTAGTGTAAGCTTATTATTCTCCGACATTATCTTATTTATCAGTCTTATTCCTGTACTTATGCATTTTGCACGTTTCAGGAAGAAAGCCACAACCAGCCTCAAGAAGTCCTCCAAGACTCTTGGGGCTTCTAGAAATATTAAAGATATGCTGCATCGCGACTCCTCCCCCGCCGTCGCCCCTGCTACTCCTGCCGTCAAGCCCTCCTCCACTCCGACAAGCTCCCAAGTCCAGGAGGCACCAGGCCCTTCCGCCATGGAAGTGTATTCTGGCGCCTCTACCGAACTCGCAATTGTCGGCGAGCAGGCGACGCAGGAGAGCGCTGCTCTTCAAATGGCTGAAGCTCCGGCTAAGGATGCCATCGGTAGCGGCAAGGCGGTGGTGGTATCTTCAGTACGCTCTACTCCCCAGAAACCCTTCGAGTTACCGAAGATTATTTACCCGGTGCTTACGCCGGGTAGCACAACTATGGTTCCTGGAGGAGTGCCGTGATCTCCGACGTGCGGTCTTGAGGAGCTACTCCGTCAAGCAGACATCTTGCGAGGAAACAGCGTTTCCTTTGGCAAACTGCTGGCCGAGAGCGCTACAAACCTCAAGATCATCGCACTTGTAAGTTTTACTTTACCTTTTGCATTTCATATGAGTATCCCATTGTAGCCCCCGAGGATATAGACGGAAAACCATTGGTTTTGCATCTATATGCTCTAAGAGTGACTAAGTTAGAAAAAACTCTCACTTTTGTTCCCAAGCATTTAGATGGAATGAATTATTCCGACTAGATGCTTTAAGAGTAGCATACACAGTGTTCATAATTTTAAGTGCTGTAGCCCCCAAGCCTCTAGTTGTAACTGAATTAGTTCCGACTAGATACTTAAAGAAAAGCTAAGCATTTTCCGAGTTAAAAATTTATACTGTAGCCCCCAAGCTTCTAGTTGAGAACTGAATTATCTCCGACTAGATGCTTAAAGAAAAGCTAAGCATATTGCTAAGTTAAAATCTCTCGCTGTAGCCCCCGAGCATCTAAGTGGAAAATTTCCGACTAGAGGCTCTAAGCGGACTAAACAACGACTTGACTTTGTGTTTGTTTCCACAGAATGAGAATGCTCGGAGAGGCATGGCCAATGACAAGTATCAGATAATGCACGCGGACCTTGAAGCTGAAAAGGGTAAAACCGCCATCTTGAAGGAACAGATCATCAAAAACAAGAGTCTGTTTTCTTTTTTGCGCATTTCCGTCTTACTTTTGTGCCTTCCTTCTTCAAGTACTCACTATGTACTTTGTTTTTTCCGACTTGCAGAGCATGTCGCCAAGGCCAAGGATATTGTCGAGCAGTCCAAGCACATCCAGCAGCTGGACAGCGAGAACAAGATCCTTAAGAAGGAGAGGGAAGAAATGCTGAAGATGCACGAGGATTCCATGAAAGCCCTGCAGGACTCCGCCTCCGCGGAGATCAATCGCTTGAAGGAGGAACTTGCGATCCTAAAGGATCAAAAGCAAGCTGCCGATGAGCAAAACCTTCGCCATAGCGAGGCGTTTAAGCTCCTCCAACAAGAGAAGGAATCTTTGGCGGATGTCGTCTGGCAGGCTAAGGCCAGCATCTTCAGTAAGTGTCCTCCGCCTTGTAGCTCTGTAGTCTGGATACTTAGAATTTATTGAACTCATGCAATTCTTGTCGGAATTTTCAGCGCCTATGGGCTTAACCCGCTCGTATCCTTCGGACAAGGAATGCATGATTCTTGCCGGCAACTTCATCAATACCGCCATCACCCAAGCCAAGGAGATTGCCAAGCCCCTCCAAATTTATATCAAGGCCTCCGACTCCGTGGTGAAGTACTCGGAGATTCTGCGCCGAGCCCCCGAGCGTGTCGCGAGCTGGAAAGCTTCATGTGCACGGGTTGGCGCTAGGATGGCGTTGTCCATGGTGAAGGCACACTATGAAGGTGCCGACATCGACACGGTGACATCTGGTATCCCCGACGTGGATGATGACGGCAAGGAGATCGATCACGAAGCCATCCTGTCATCACTCGCGGGCTATGACACCAGGGTTGAAGAGTTGGTGGACGTCGATGTCTTCGTGCCCAGGAACTTTCTTGACAACGCCAACCCTGAATCCTCCGAGTCTCCTCAGAGTGGTGACGTTGAAGGTGAATCTCCGGCTGGTGATGATGCGGCCTTCAAGTCCCCTGCACCCAAGGAGTGAAAACACTTTGTAATTCTTGTTTCACCTCTGGAGTGTGGATTGAAAAAACTTGGCGATGTAATCTTAAGGCGGAAAACAGTGGTTGTCGTATCCTGCTACTTAGGAATTAATGCCCAGTATGTATATATTGTTTAAGCAAGTGTTGGCTTATCCGTTACTCTGGTTATTATGCTTGACTTTTCGTGAGTCGGAAGACTCGTTGTCGGAACCATGCGCTTAGGTGATGATGCCCAATGGCACCGTCAATAACCTGAGCACAAAATCGCCGACAATAAGTTCCAAAAGTCACTACTCCAGAATCCACATAAAAACAACAAAGAACGTGTAGACCAGAAAACTTAAGCTAACGCCCGTAGGCGGAATTTTCACAAGTGCAATCGCAAAGGTTGTGCATAAAGGTTTATATGATCCAAAAATGAACACTAAAGGAGGTAAAAGACTCAGCAATATGAGTGAACCAAAGAGCTTTATTTCATTGATCATATAAGAGGTACATGATTAGATAAAAAATGCTAAGTGTAGAAAGGACGTAGATGTGCTATGTTCCATGGCCGATCAAGCTCCGGGTAGTCATCACCCGGGTCACGTCGCTTACGCTTATGATCCTCGTTGGGTCTATCCTTGAGCTCACGATTGTCGACAAGGCAGTAATACCCATTGAGCAGCGCCTTGCTTATGATGAACGGTCCTTTCCATGGCCAGGATAATTTGTGTGACTTCTTCTGCTTAAGTCGGAGTACTAAATCCCCCTCTTTAAACGAGCGATGCCTGACGCGGAGACTATGATAGCTGCGTAGCTTCTTCTGGTAGATGGCGGATCTTTGGCATGCCAAAACGCGCTCCTCCTCGAGAAGGTCCACATCTAGGCATCTGGATTCTTCAGCGTCATCTTCTTCATAGGCGGCAACTCTTGGTGCATCGTGGAGGATGTCGGAAGGTAGGATAGCTTCTGCTCCATATACCATGAAGTAAGGGGTGTAGCCGGTGGATCTGTTGGGTGTAGTTCGTAAACTCCACAACACAGATGGCAATTCTTCCGCCCAGGCTCCAGCTGCTCTATGTAGCGGTGCCTCAAGACGTGGCTTGATTCCCTGCAGAATTAATCCATTGGCTCGCTCAACTTGACCATTAGATTGTGGGTGTGCCACAGACGCAAGGTCAAGTCGGATGCCTTTGTCCCAGCGATAGGCCTCCACTTCTCCGAGTGACAGGTTGCTTCCATTGTCGGTGATGATGCTATATGGGAGACTAAATCTCACCACTAGATCCCGGACAAACCTAAGGGCAGTTGCCCCATCAAGCTTTCTAATGGGTTTAGCTTCTATCCATTTGGTGAATTTGTCAACTGCTACAAGCAGATGCGTAAATCCACACGGTGCCGTTTGTAACGGTCCCACCATGTCTAGCCCCCAGACTGCAAACGGCCAAGTTATTGGTATTGTTCGCAATTCTTCAGCAGGGACATGTGGTTGTCGGGCATAATACTGGCATCCTGTGCATGTTTCAACCAGCTTGTCGGCGTCCGCCTTCGCGGTCAGCCAGTAGAATCCTTGCCGGAAGGCTTTCGCGACCAACGATCGAGGAGCGGCGTGATGCCCGCAATCTCCGAGATGGATTTCGCGTAGGATTTCCATACCTTCTAGCTGGGAAACACACTTTAGGTATACACCAGTAGTGCTCCTTTTGTAGAGTTGCCCATTGATTATGGTATAACCCTTTGCTCGTCGTACTATCTGCCATCTTTCGACCTCGTCGTCGGGCAAAGTTCCTGCGGCTGCTGCACTGGGTTAGGCGGAGAAGGCATGACCTTTGCGCGATCATCATCAGCAGCAATTAGTGGCCCCTTCCCCTTTTCCAGCATCGTAGGCAGAGCTTGCCCGGGTTGATCTTCGTCCATAGCTGTCCCAATGGTGACGAACACCCCTCGAGACATGACGGTGTTATTAGCTTGCTCGTCGCGCGAGTACTCCTCCTCCATCTCCTGCATAGTGGAGTCTAGATCTTCTGGACTGAAGTCTATTTCCTCTGAATCTGCACTAAAATCAGCATAAAGCACGTCAATGACAGAGTCGGAGGGTGCCAGGACTTCCTCGATGATGGGCGGTGGAGGTGCAACGGCCTCGACGATGACTGGAAGTGGTGGTGCTGCTGCGACGATGGCGGCCGGAGGCGGTGGTGGAGGTGGCTAAATTGGAGGGGCTCCGTTAATGAGCGCAAGCGTTGTCTGAGCTGCCGCTTCAGCCTCCGCGTAGTTGTTGACGGTGTTCAACATGCCTTCGAAGTGAGGCGTCCTGACGCCTGTTGCTGTCTTAGAGAATGTCGGAGAAGCGTGCCATGGTCCAGTCCTTCCACAAAGTGATAGATGGCATCATCATTGGGGTAGTTGGCCAGATCGGCTCGTATCACGAGCCACCGCCGTAATCGCAGGGTTTCGCCTCTCTCTCGAACGCATGGCCGGATCGAAGATGGTAACCACGCCGACGAACTTGGATCTCTGCTGTCCAGACGCACGGACAAAGCCGACGGATTTGCAGTGATCTTCCACCTTTATATCCTGCACAGGGGCGGTTTGGGTGGGTCTTGAATTTTTCTGATCTTTGCCGGCAAACTCCGAGGAGAGGTCCGACATCGATCCTTCCGCGAACGTATCCTGCCCATAGGCGGTCCGTGCGGGTCTTGATGCTCCTCCGACTCCCATGGAACTAGTGCCTGAGTCGGTTTCGCCAATGAAGAGGTGGATGTCTCCGATAGGAACGATCGAACACCGTGTAGGGTTCGTCTTTGCCGGGATCCAAAACTCGTCCGGGGGGACGATCGGAACATTGCCGGAGAAGAGAACGCGACCGATGGCTACGGTTTCACCGATTCCTGTGAAGATCTTGGCCCTCGCCCGCTAAAGAGCCTGAAGCGCCTCTTGCCCCACGGTGGGCGCCAACTGTCATGGTATTGCCGACGAGTACACCATGGAGGGGTCCTCACAGTGCGTGTTTAGAGACATGGGGTAAGGCGGACGGTTGACGGGTACGAGGTAACACAGCTTACCCAGGTTCAGATCCCACAACGATGGCGGAATCCTACTCCTGCTATAAATCACTATAATGGCAATACGCCAAGTTATAGAGATAGGTTCGCTGTGCGAGGTGACTAGAAAGTCTAAGTTATCGTGCCCTAAAGGCTCCCGTAGGCCTGACTTATATAGTCGCCAGGTCCTAGGGTTACAGGGAAAAGTCCTTGCCGGACAGGTTATAGAGTTCTACACCGTCTATTACTAGTCTTGTGTATCTTGCACTCCAAGGCTCCGGGTACGCTGGTGACTCCACCGTAGCCTTCCTTTATCCGGCATGGGCCTCCCCTTCTGGATCCACCTAACTGGGCCGCCCAGCAGGCCATAGTCCATGCTACCGACTATGGGCCACCCGGGTTAGTCGGATAAGAGACATGCTATGAGGATACCCATATAGCATATCCCCAACAAGGAACGCATTAAAATTGATGGTAGGGCCGCCATTGATCTACAACTTATTTGCAATAGTTTAGACTAAGTTTATGACAAATTGAGTTCTAACTAATAGTTAAATTAATCTAGGTGAACTCCCACTCAAAACAATATCCCTCACATTGCTTTAGTGATCACACGAACCAAATCAACCACACTAAAACCGATCATCAGAAGAGTTGATGTAGCTTCAATGGCGAACAATAAACATGTTCATCATATCTACTATATGACTCATGCTTTACCTTTCGGTGATCTGTGCTCCGAGACCATGTTTGTACATGCTAGGCTCGTCAAGATCAAACCTTAGCTTCCGCATGAGCACATCTAGCTTGCTCACGTTGTATACATTCGCAGAATCTAACACACCCGATCATCACGTGGTGCTTCGAAACAACGAGCTTTAGCAATGGTGCTTACTAATGATGAACACTATATAACTTGAAATTTTGTGCTTGAGGGATCATCTTATAATGCTACCGTCGCGAACTAAGCAATACAAGATGCATAAAAGGATTAACATCACATGCAATTCATAATATGTGATATGATATGGCCTTTCTTCTTGTGCTTCCGATCTCCATCTTCAAGCACGAACATGATCTCCATCATCACCGGTATGGTGTCAAGGTCAATGGCGCCGCTTCATGGTTGTCGTCCACCAGCATCAACTATTACAACTACTTTGAATAGACACGCAGGTCTTAACGGAATTGAAAGACAACCATGCGGCTCCTGCCGGTTGTCGACTTACAATAAGGGACATTGCATTAATCATATATAATCACAATCATGGCCATATCACATCACAACACACCCCTGCAAAACAAAGTTAGACGCCTCTAATTTTCTTTGCATATTTTATGTGGTTTGGGGCTTTCAATAAGTGTCGTTCTAACTTACGAACAAGAACCACAATGTTGATGTTTGAACTATCAAGTGCCCGTTGTAAATTGAATCTATACTATGATGGGAGAGACAGACACCCGCCAAGCCACTTATGCAATACAAGTTGCATGTTGAGCGTGGCGCAAGTATCATGAACGATGTCATATAAGGTTAGCCCGGGCCGCTTCATCCCATCATACCGCAAGATGCAAAGTACACAAAAAGCAATTGATAATAAAAGCACCACCGCCCACAATGACCATTGTGTTCTACTCGTGCAACAGATCTACATATAGACATGGCTCGATAACCAGAGGGGTTCGTAGCATGGAAAACAAAAAATTTCTACCGCATGCACACAAACAAGCCAAGATCTATCTACTAGATTGTAGCAACGAGTCGATAGAAGCACTCACCCTCGAAGATTCCAAAGCGGTTAACAAGAGAAGATTCTTGTGGGTGATGTAGTCATACACTTGCCAATCTCAAGATCGCGTAGACGATCCTTCCAAGGCTAACGTTCGGCGCTTTCGCAATCGGTCTACGTTGACTCGATGAAGACATTCCTCTCCCTTGTTCCAGCAGGCAGCGGAGGTTGTAGTTCCCCCTTCGCGATTCCGGCAGCACGACGACATGGTGTCGGAAGTAGAGGGAAGATCCCGCAGGGCTTCGCCTAAGCCGGTGCGAGTTATGGTGGATCTAGGGTTTCCCGGTGATCTAGGGTTTAGAATACCGGGAGGAGGAGGAGGTGTCAGCGGTGGCTAGGGCGACGGGCGGCGGTGGCGCGGGTGTGGGAGGGCTAGGGCTTGGTGTTTGGGGCAGCCTTGGGAGGGGTGGGTTTGAATCCAAACCCAAACCCAAGTTGGATTGAGAGAAGGACTCTTTCCTTCTTCCACTAGGAAACCATTGTTCCAGTTTGACTTTTCAAACTTCCCGTTTGACTTTCAATTTAGAGCTTTAATTCTCTCTTGCAAATGCCCAAACCAAGTGACCTAGGATATGATCCAATCATTCCACTTATCCATGACACATTCATGGTCCATTCCCCTTCCGGTCCGGTGAACCTTCTAGACCCTTCTAGAACCTCTCCGATGAAAACATCGGAATCATTCCCGAACTTCGGAATCGGACTTTCCTTATATGAATCTTATTCTCCGGACCATTCCGGATCTCCTCGTGATATCCCGGATCCTATCCGAGACTCCGAACAACATTCGGTATCCCTACTAACATTCCATATCTACTAAACAACATCGAATCCTTAAGTGTGTCTCCCTACGGTTCATGAACTATGCGGACATGACCGAGACACTTCTCCGACCAATAACCAATAGAGGAATCTGGAAATTCATATGGCTCCCACATATTTATACGATTACTTTGCGATCGAATGAACCACTTACATACGATACCAATTTCCCTTTGTCTCACAATAGTTTACTTATCCGAGGTTTTGATCGTCGGTATCTCTGCATACCTAGTTCAACCTCGTTACCGATAAGTACTCTTTTCCCGTTCCCGTGATATGTGATCCCTTGTGAGCGAGTCACATGCTTGCAAGCCAATTGGATGACATTCCACCGAGAGGGCCCAGAGTATATATATCCGTCATATGGATGGACAAATCCCACTCTTGATCCATGTGCCTCAACACATACTTTCCGAACACTCAATGCCACCTTTATAGCCACCCAGTTACGGTGTGGTGTTTGATGTCATCAAAGCATCCTTCCGATGATGGTGATTAGCATGATCTCATGGTCGAAGGAATTATGTTACTATGTATCAGAAAGCTTATAGCAAACGAACTATTGAAATGACTTGATCTTAATGCTACACTTATCTATAGGATTATGTCCATCATACCATTCTCCTAATGATATGATCTCGTTGTTAACAACATCTCAATATTCATGATCGGGAGGCCACGATCATCTATTAACCAACAAGCTAGTATTACAAAGAGGCTTTATTAGGGACTCTAATTTAGTTTACAAATCACACAAGTATTAATGTTTCCGTTTAATACTATTATAGCATGAATGTAAACATTTATCATAAACAGACAGATATAATAATAACCACTTTTATTATTGCCTCTAGGGCATATCTCCAACACCGATCACTCGAGGGGCCAGAGATATCTCTCTCAAGTAGAGAGGGGCAAATCCCATCTTGATTGACCATGCCTTGCAGCATGCTTCAGGACAAACCCGAAAGCTACCTTTATAACTATCCAGTTACAGAGTAGCGTCTGATAGCCCTAAAGTAGGTCGATCCACATCTCAAGTACATGCGACAATCTCAGTTCTAAGGACAAAACATACACGATGTGTAGAGAGAGCTGCAAGTCTAATTGCTAGTCTCAAGTTGGGTCAGTCCAACCCCATGTTCATAACATGTGCCCACATTATTGGTTTGACATCTCCATGTCTATGGCCTGCGAAACATAGTCATCAACCAATCGATGTGCTAGCCTAATATTCACGTGTGTCCTCACATGAATTCTAACTAGGGACAACTATTTGGATAACCATACAAGCAAAGAGTTTCACAAACAATTCACATAATTTCCAATCAATACAAGTTGCATGATATGGATATTCAAGGAACATTACAATAACTCATGGATACATACGAAATATAATCATCTCTATGGTTGCCTCTAAGGAATATTTCCTTCAGTTTTGGCGACAGTTTAGGAGTCGGCGGAAGAGCCGGCGTCTGATACAATGTAAATGACTAGGGTTAAGGGTTTCTACTCGATACAACTCGAGCCCCGTTTGGTGTCTATTTATTGGAGCACTTTGCGGTGCTTAGATTGTACAATAAGTTGATGCCAAATTGTATACAAAACTATCTCTAACACTTCCTCTCCTGGACGGCCATGGCGGCGGCGGGGGGGGGGGGGGGGGGGGCCTACGGTTCTACTGCCTCTGTGTCGAGCTAGTGGCCAGGCCCTCTTAAGGCGAGGGCTGGTAGGTTGGAGAACTGCAGCGAGAGGGAGGATTCCTCTGTTCTGTCTGCGTTGTCTTGGCGGGACACAACGGAGGCAGTGAAGCCCTATCTTCGTCTTGCGCTGGTGGCTCCGTGGGAAGTGGGGGTGCCCAACTCCTCACTGAAGCTGCATCTAAAGCACCCAAGCTCCAGTGGTTCCACCGGCGCTATCCTACGGCCAAGACGGCCGCTACTTCCTCGGCTTTGACTAAGGTCTACTTCCTCCTTGCCTTTAGTGCGTGTGTTTGCACCAAGCAACTCTGGAGGAATCTCTTCTCCGATCTCTCCACGGGCTCCATGGTCAGTGTCACCCCAAGTGGTGTAGTCCCCGGCGTTAGCGCGATTTCCCGGCCGGCGAGGTCCAGCAAGATCGGTGGACATGACAAAGGACTCGATCGAGTTTTTCCCAATCTTTTTTCGGGTCTGGTCTGTATTTTTCATGTCCTTATCTTTAAATCCCCTTTCCTTGAGGGACATGTATGTAATATGTACCCATCGACAGATTAATATAAGCGGCGTCTAGGGTCTTCAAACCCTTTCCCGTTCAAAAAAACTAGGTTCACCTCTACTGATTGTATTAGACAAAGCGAATTACAGTTACATAAGTAAAATTCTCAGAAACATGCACCTAATCCAACCCCAAAATGGTTATAGGAGTAAAAAATTAGGAGTCGAAGGAGTAAACCGTCTCTAGAGTAAATTTAAGAGTCGAGCGCCACACTAGAGAAAAACTCGCGTCTCTTCCCCCACCACACCTATTCACGCTGGCGTCGCCATCGGTGACCACCTTACCCTGCAGCCGCCACCCTAGACCCTGCACTGCCCTCCAACCCACCTCTCTGTCGCTTGTCACCAGAATCAACGAGGACATCGAGATTTCGCATAGCCGCCCCGATTTGTTCCAAATTGGCCTCCGTCGGGGTCGATTCATCGTAGCTTTTTTTTGTGAATTGAAATATATATTACTCAAGGAGCCAGGTTACATTCATCGCGACATAGTGCCGGGATGTTATCGAGGCCAGATCTTGGCCAGGTCTGAGTACCTTTATTCAGGCGACCCATGTTTGCTAGTACATGGCTAACATTATTATGCTCCCTGCCTATAGTAACGATGGTCATGCCATCTGTAGAAGCCAACAATTGCTTAATTTCCTGGACTATGGCTGAATGCATCGAACGATCAAGGCCGTCAGCTTGGATCATCTTTACAGCAACTGAGCTATCCATTTCCACCGTGCATGGTAAATTGGACCATTCCAAGGCCATAGCAATGCCCTCCCGACAGGCCTCCAACTCCGCTTCCAAGGGGCACTGGCAACTCCATAGGTGGCGGTAAGATGATACGATAATCTCGCCTGCAGCGTTGCAAATGATCATACCGGTTCCTCCTGAACCCGTGGCTGCGCAGAAAGAGCCATCGACATTGAACGTCACTGCCCCTTCAGGTGGCTTCCTCCAGGGGCGATGTGAACCAGGTTGCTTCCTTGAACTCTTCTTCTCCAATTCTCTAGCAGGATCCACACCGATCACAGTTTTCCCCTTCAATGAATCAGCATTAGGAAAATGCTTGATCATCAGGATAGATTGTATATAACTACAGAGGAAGTTCTTGGAGCTCTCTATCGACGGTGCCGGTTTGTTGTGGATCACCTCATTGCGATAGTGCCATATGCGCCAAAGGGTCATCAAAATCATTGATCTGATTGTCTCTGACTTCTCATCCAGGAGATGCAGGAGCCATTCGGTGTCGGTGTTTGTCAGCTCTTCGATCGTCGGGAGCGGCCAGACCTCCGCCATCGCCTGCCACAGTGTCCTCACCATGGGGCATCTGCAGAAAGTGTGATATGTGTTCTCACGTTCCACACCACAAATTACACAGGTGTGAAGGCCGGGACCGGAACTAGGTTGCGTACGGAGTCGAGGGAGGTCGGCCCATGACGACGGATACAGTGTGCCGCCTCGGTGAGTTTTGGGGATTGGTGAGATTGGCCAATGATTCTTTGTTGGCCACACGTCTCAATCGAACCGCCGCCCTTCCTACCACCCCGTTGCCCTCGACACCTCCTCCGCCCATCAGACGACTGTCCGACCACCCTCGTCACCTCCTTCGCCCATCAGCTGTTTGACCAAATTGGTAGGTGAGCTTTTCTAGATGATTTTGTTTATTTCTTTTGCAATTTTGATGGGCGCCGTCTTGTAGATGAAGAGGTTAAGGGAGTACATCATGGAAGACTCATCGTCATCATCAGAGGAGGAGGACGACGACATCAAGATGGCCATGGCCATTATTTTGAATGATCATGTTCGGTGGCAGAGACTAGGACCACAGTTTGGCCGCGCTTATATCAATCGAGATAGAGCCGAGGGCCATGCAAAGATCATGCGAGATTACTTCAACGACAATGCCACCTATCCGGACTCCCGAGAAATACTTTCGCAGCCGATTCTGCATGCACAAGAGCCTCTTCTCACAATTGCAAAAGCGGCGAAGACATGTTTATTCCATTGTATTTAACTATGCAAAATGTTTGACTCTCAATAGTTTGATTTTTAGACAAAAAAATTTACTCCTCTAAATATAGGGATACGGTTAGAAACCGCCAAGCTTTAGAGGAGTATTTTTACTCGTCTAAGTTTTAGAAGTCGGTTTACTCCTCTAAAGTTTTAAGGATCGGTTAAAAATGCCCTTAGTTTGGAAGTAATTCACGTAAAAATATGAAAGTGGATACTCCTAATATAAATTGATATTGGCGCAAACATGGTACACTGTCATTTAAATTTCCTACTAAACATGGTGGGAATACTTGAGGTTTATTTGAAGTTACCATGCATCCAGCATCGAAGCAAAAGATGCGTATATACCCTGTGCTCCCTTTTTTACCAGACAACTGAAGCCAGAATATTGAGCTCATTTGGGACATTGCATATGTCGTTGTCCTTCTTGTCGATCTTGAGCTTGCGGGGGACGGCAGGAGATGTCACCATCACCATCCAACTTACGTATTTGCATTTAAATAAGCAGTTAATGTCGGTTTTAAGCGTGATTAACAAATCCAACATGGCAGTCAATAGTCCGTCACATAGTGAACTGAAAGCTGACTAACATAAGTTAGTCGTTTTGAACAGACTACGTCATGTATGATGGTGTTATTGGTTGCATCATGGCCATGTATAGTGCCATGACATTGGTGCTAGCACCACACAAATAGATATGCTTCTCTTTTTTTTTTGGCGCCTCTGACTCTTATGCTAATCTGTGTTGCCAAGGCCATCTAAAACATGGGCGCTTGTACTCGGGAATTTATCTTGCATCACTGCTCGCCCAGCTTCTTTTCATGAGTGCTCCGAGCCATCACGAATTACGAATGATCTAGATCAGAAGAAGTATTTCTTCACCGCCATTATACTTGCCTATAAATGTGAGTAGTCAGGTTTTCAATAAACTTAGGACAACTCTTTTGAGCCTATGTGTTTTCGTTTTAGGAGAGAGATTGACATACCCCTTCCTCGGTAAGAAGCTTATAAAGCCACTTACCTATAAGTGCTTTATTCTTGACCTATAGGTCTTGAATACCAAGTCCTCCTTAGTCTTTGGGTTTATAAACTACACTCCATTTAGCCATGTGATATTTCTTTTTTTCGCTATCTCCTTGGCAAAAGAATCTCGAACAGAAATAAATCAAACGGTTCAATACTCCTTTGGGTATCTAGAAGAAATAAATCATATATAGTACCGTGTTGCTTAATACTGTATTAGTGAGAACTAATTTTTCACCAAGAGATATTAACTTTCATTTCTAACTGCTAAGTCATTTTTGTAGTCTCTCCTTGACATGTTTCCATTCAGTGTTAGCCAATCATCGATAATGAATAGGGATGCCTAAGTAGCTGATGGGAAATTGGCCTTTTGTCCACATCCAAAAAGTTTAGCGTACTCAGCCGCCTCGCCTTGGGACTCACCAAAACAAAAGAATTCACTCGTGCCCGGAAAGTTCTTCGAAAGTCGACAAAATTAATTTTAGATTTTGCGCATTCTTGAGATCACATTCCGTAAATAGAATTTGTATCATCTGCATATTAAAAAATAGAAAGACCACAATCTACCAGATATGGGATCACTACTTCAATTTGGCCCTCATTTTTGGCAAACTCAACTAACATATCAATCACTATGTTAAATAGCATGAGTGATGGTGGATCTGTTTATCTTAATCCCTTTTTTGTTTAAAAGTAGTTGCCAAAGTCATAATTGACTTTGATTACCACACTACCACCTAACACGAAAATGTGATTAAAGCGCACCACTCCCAAGAAAAACCTTGTTAGAGGAAAGAACATTTAACTTTGTCATAATTTTTTTCAAATTCAATTTCTAGTATGACTCTATAAAGATTTTTCAGATGCAACTCATGGACAATTTCATGTAGGATGACCACAGTCTAGGATATTCCTTCCTTACATAAAAGTTGTTTGTGTTGAATGGACTACATGACCAGCCACTGAGTTAATCCTAATTGTTGCACTTTTCGTGAATATTTTGAAGCTAACATTCACAATATAGAAAATAACACAACCGGTACGAACGGAAACAGGAGTATACCGGTCGTGAGGCTCTAAAACAATCTAGGGTTTCGTCCCCTCATCGGTGACGCCGACTCTGTCTCTGTTGGCCTTGGCCCTGGAGGTTTGGCGGACCACGGCCTCTCACCGGCGGAGGGTTCTCGTTTATTTTTGGGTCGTTTTTCAGTGTCTTCTCGGGGATGATAAGGTGGTGGCTACATCATGAAGCTAGAATAAGGTTCGTTCGCCCTATCCTAGCTCTGATGGTGCGTGTAGTGTCGGTCTAGGGCGCGTGAAGTCATGTGTCCGGTAGATCTCTTGGGAACCGATCTTTTTTGTATTCATTGTGTGATTTAAGGCCAGTCTCTTTTGATCTACGATCTTCGGCAATGGTTGCTTCTCTAGTACCTTGGTTCTTTGGGACATTAGTACGACGACTTTCCGTATGCGTAATACAACAAGCTCTACTACGACAAGTTTTGCCTGGCTCTGGTGATGGAGGAGCGAGGACGGCGACACGCTTTCGGCTCGTACTAGTATATGCGGTCGTCATTAGGTGGTCCAAGGACCAATTTGAATTTTTTATTACTTCTAGAACTCTTTGTACCGCCGTTGAAAATTATTAATAGATCGGTAAAATTTTGTAGAAACAAAACATTCAGAAACGATAGGCCTATATCTTTTGGACCCCCTCTGCTTCGTTAATCCTAGGCAACAAAATCATTTCCCTAAAATTTAGCCGAAACAAGTCTAGTGTCTTGACAATATACTGGCAGCAAATTATTCTTGGGATTTCGTTTTCTATGCATTCCTTCAAGATCACAAAAGAGCCATGACACGATCATGTCTCCTCAATCGCTATTCAGACCTGATCACTATTTGGATTTGAATTACTCCCCAAAGGCTAGTCACCAACATGGTGACATTTGACACGAACGACTCAACCCTAGGAGCGTAGAACAGAGTCGGCCTGCACCCCGCACCCTACCCGCATGTCGACCCACCCGGTCTACATCTACATGGGATCTGAACCACACACGCCACCAAGAAGCGCCGTCCACAAGTCAGCGAAAGGCGCTTTTAGATCGGCACACCTATAGGTCGGCGAGAGAGAGAAAAAGTAGTGGATGTAGCTGGCGCCGTCGGGAGAGATCGCCCGCCCTATGTGGTTTCGTTTTCCGCGGGTCAAGATCGAAATCAAATCGAGCCGGGAGAGGCCAGCAAGCCACGGACGCCGACAGACCGACGGGCGCGTCGTCGCCCTTTCGGCCAGGATGACTGACAGACAAATTAAAAGGGATATGACCCGTGACAGGGACCGAGAACAAGAGAATATATGGGCATTGAAATTCATATATACGAGACGCGACGGCAGCGAATGGTAGGTATATACTGCTGCAACTCGATCAGGATGGATCGATGGGCAGTTCCCTGCCCTCGAATGTATCCTATCGCGGCGGTCGTATTCAGAGTCGGATTTGGAGTTAAATTGTTGTCGACTGGGTGTTCCTTTTCTTACAGATAGACGGCCTGATGCACACTTGAGTTCTCTCGACAACTCAACTTTTTTCCTCGTGTTGCTGTCTTGCATACTTGGCGTAGTTTTCAGATCAGATCGAGCAGCGCCGCTCTAGCCCGCTGAAACCAACGGAGCATAGGGGAGACGCTGGGAAAATTGGATAGGGGAAATCCACCGAATTGTCATCTTTCTCGGAGACGGATAGAGAGGGACTCGTCATCTCTCGCCCGGCACGTTTCTGAGGGAGCAGCTGCCTGCGCGCACCAGTTTTTTTACTTTACCTGCACTGCACGGAGAGTATCGGACAATACCGCTGCAGCACGTTTGGGGCTCGCACGTGGGACCCTCTGCTGGTCCGTGCAGAATTGCAGTCTTCTTTCTGAGGGTCGTGCGGTTTTTTTCTAGAGAGAGGATGGTCATGTACAGGTTTGTGGAGCTGAGCCCAGGCAAAAATAGAGGTGCTGCGGGCCGGACGCTGGAAGGCCACGCGGGATTCTGAGACGGGCCTAACTATTTGGCAAATGGCTGGCCCAGCCGTCGAAGGCAAGTTTCTGTTTTTGTTGGGCATGGATAGATAACAGAGGAGGCTATCTATGGTACCACGTGTCTTTTGTTAGCAACAGCATAATTTTATACTAAAAGTAGTTAACTCTCATTAATTGCTAGGTATGATAGTTAGAGATAATACATTATACGCATATCAATAAAGTCTTCTACAGATGATGTGGAGGGCTAAGAAAAGACATGCTCTCTATCATTGTACAAGCTACCTCTACCACCCTGATCCATTCGACCATCGGACCATCGGCTGGTCGAACTACAATTTTGAACCAGGGACGCATCCCAATAGCACAACCCAAACGGACCAACAATCCGACACTAATCTGCGATGATCCATTTTGAGCTTAAATTTAGGTTTACTTTGCATCATTTTGGACAACCCTTGTGAACAGGCGTGACGTTCTCCTGTCCTCCTCTTTTCTTCTCCTAGCCCGCCATCCAGTGGCTAAAAAAATATTCCACCCACTTTCACTTCCCACCAAAATCGAAAAGTACTGATGCCAAACCCCTAGCCTGCAATGGAGGCAGTTTTCGCCGCCGCCCCAACCACCATAGCTGCACCAAGGCCAAGAAGGCCACCAAACCGAAGGACCTACACAAGACAAACAAGGAGCCGACAGACATAGGGAGGAGCAGGAAGTGTGCCACCCGGACAGGCGCGGCTAGGAAGGGGGTTTTGGAAGCGAAAGTCACCATGGAAGAAGTCAAACAAGCCGATCTCGTCACCGCTCTTAAGGCCACGACCATCGAGGCCAACGCTATAAAAGGGCTCGCTTCATAGGCCTTTCTTCTTATTAAACAAGAGGCGCTCAACGAAGCCTTGGCCCTGGCAACATGGCCGCCACATCATTGACTAGCTCGGTGTCCTTGGCCACCACGCGACCGCCTCTTTGCCGATGTTCATCTGGCGCATTATGGGAGTGGCCTTGCTCTCCCATTGTGCACATCCAAGTGCGCTCCCGACTTGGCAACTCCCGATCGACGTCGCTAAATGTGACGGCGATACCAAAGGAGACCTCCAGCGACCTCAACCGCATCCCAGTTCTAGGCAAACTGATGTAGTGCCATGGCAAGAGACCATGTAGCATCTCATCGGTGAACATGCCTAAGCCCCATGTCATATTCAATGATTTGCCTTGCCCGGTGTACACACGGGAGGAGGGCGGCGAGGCCATGCTGCACCAGATCATCTCCGAGGAGACAACCTTGGACGAAGACCATAACGACGATGTTGACCAAACAACTGTCAGACATTGATGGCGAGCCATTGTTTTGGGCATGATTTTGACAAGGCTCCACACAAGGTGGTAAATTCCACATAATATTTGGGTACTTTGAAGAGAACCCCAATAGAACCGTTTAGATACTTTGATGGGAACTAATATAACTATAATGGTGTCTACCGGTGGCGGTGAAGGGGACGTGATGGATGTGGACGATGCTGATGTCGATGGTGGCGACGGTGCCGAACCAACCAATGGTGCAACACAAAAAAGAAGAGCCTAAGGACCGGCGGCTACACCGTGAAGGCGGACAAGATCCTTTGTGAGGCGTGGATGATAATTGGACAAGATCCAATTTGTTACATCGAGAAAAAAAGGATCAACCTATTGGTAGAGCATGTGAAAGTACTACCATGAGCGCCAGAAGTTCAAGACCTACCGCATTCATAGTGATTGAAATGACACCTCTCTTTCAAAAATATGGAGTTTCATCAATGTGAAGTGAATTTTTTTTGCGGTACCTATGAGCATGTCCAAGGTTGGATAGTGAGCAACAACGGCGTTGGAGACATGGTTATGTCTTGTCCATTTTGGTTCACATGCATCTTTTCCATTTTTGTTCACATACGTTGATACAAGCAGGCATAATTTTTTGGATTCTCATCGTTTTGTATAGATGACCCAATCTATGGAGTACTTCAAAGATAAGTACGACAACAAGCCATTCATGTTGCCCCATTGTCGGATGATGATCAAGAAATGTCCATAGTGGGAAGAGAGCTTTGCCTTCTTCCAGAAGGGTGTTTAAAGATCGAAGAAGCATGTGAGTGATGAATCGATCATCGATCTCTAGGACGATGGTCCAAGCATGGGTAGCCCGCACAATTGCCATGGCGTTTGACCAATGGGACACAAGGCCACTATGCAAGATCTCAAATGCCAATCCACATCACTTGCATTGCAAGAGATATTGAAGGGGTTGATTATGGAGAAGGAGGAGGCCAATGACAAGTGGTAGGAAAGGTGTCGCAAGAAGAAAGACGCAACAATTGGATGCTTCTGTTAGAGTATATTATGATAGGATATATTTGGTAGTTTAAGATTGTAATCTAATTCTATCTCTATTTGTCTTCTTGCCCCCAAGTCTTCTAGTACTATATAAACAATCCAATGACTCACAATGTAATCACGCAATATCAATACAATTAATATTTCCGCAATCCTTCATGGTATCAGAGCAAGTTTCACTCCTCAACCTAGGGTTTAGACACCCACCTCTTCCGTCGCACTGCCCCCTGGGAGATCGTTATTTACAGGGGCACGCAACTAGTAGATTAGATCTTGCTTCGTCAAAATTTTCTCGCGGACCGCTTGACCGTCGTTTCTTCTTCTTTCTCCAATCATAGATCGGACTGCGTCGTACACAGCCGCATGTCATCATCTGCGCCAATACTTCAATCTCCGCGTTGACTCATCTTCGGCAAATCATCGTTAACGATCATGCCAAGAGGCTCCGTGCGGCGCCCCAAGGGACGCCTTCATGTTCATCATCGCCGAAAATCATTGATACGTTGGAAACATATCTATAATTTTTGATGCTCCATGCTTGTTTAGTATCTACTTTGCTTTACTTGTCTACACTTTGAGGTGGTTTTTACATGTTTTCTGGTACTAACCTATTAACAAGTTGCCACAGTGCGAGATGCCTGTTTTCTGCTGACGAGGTATCGACTCGTCAATGCCCATTGTTATGGACTTGGGTTTTGGAGAAGATGGGGATGCTGGAGATCGTGGAACGGTTAACAGACAAGCAACCAGGGGACACGAGATTTACCCAGGTTCAGGCCCCCGGAGGGAAAACCCTACTCCTGCTTGTCTACTCTTGATTACGGCGGAACCGAAGGTTACAAGGGTGCGCAGATTCGATCTGGCGTGGTGGTGCGTATGCGAAAGTATGAGTCGAAGATGAGTCAACGCAGATCCCGGGCATAGTCCTAGTCGGTTACAGGTTCTAGGGTTTTACCCCTTTGAATTTCCTATCTACTCTAGTCTTGCTCTCCAAGGATCCGAAGGCGTCATGGGCCTGGGCCACCCGAAAGTCTTCATGGGCCTGTGTACATCCGCCATGGGCCTTCCTTGGGCTGGACTAGGTATGCTGAGGTCACGCACCCGTAGGGTACAACCATGTCAGTAGCCCCCGAGTGATCAGTCGAATCATAGATTCGGCTGAGGACTCTTCAATCCTTCGGGTGTAACTATGTGTTAATAGTATGTGTGTAGGGATTGTTGATGCGTGTGCCTGACTCACCCGACGGATCAGGGTCAGTTAACTGTATTAGGACGAAGCAACACGATCTTCCTCAGATTCGAGTCCCTCAACTCAAAACTAGAACATATGCTGGTGTAATTCGACTCAGGCCGCGGAGGACTTACTGGAGTGAAATTCCAGTGAATTTAATTGATGTACCCAACGCGTTCGTCAGGATTTTTCATCGCACTTGTTAGCACGGGTTTTTACTAGCAAAGCGCAGTCGTGTGTGTTGCCAGGCCATCAGATGATATCTGTAGGTCTTATCTTTGTGTCGCAGACACAACATCCGAATGTTTGTCACCGCGGAGGTGTTTCGGGTGGCCAAGGAGATCGTTGATCACCCAACGTTTTGTTGGGGCAAAGTTGCCGAAAAGTTTTTGCATGCTGATCCGAAAGATCGCAGTCAAAGATGTCATAGGGTGCGCGACCAGCGCTCCCTATGGGAGTAGCCCCCGAGTGTCTGTTCGAGTCGTAGACTCAAGCAGAAACTTTAGTTAAAAAACAAAAACATTTGTTCAGTTGTTAAGTCCGTATCACACAAAAAATTTCGGATGCTTAAATCCATTCTCCCTATGGGAGTAGCCCCCGAGTCCGTAGTGGATTCGTAGACTCGATGTAGGACTCAAAGAAATATTTTGTCTTTATTAGTCTTTCGGGTGCGCGGCCAACGCTCCTGATAGGAGTAGCCCCCGAGTATTTAGTCGAATCGAAGATTCGAGTGAGTACTCTTAGCCGTGCAGCCAAAGAATTGTAGTTGGTGCTAGTATAGCTTTTGATGACATCAGTGCTGACGATCAATGACCTCAAGCGTCTACTACACCAGAGATGACTTGACTGGACGAACGTGGGTCCCACTTGCTGACCTTGAATTGACCGTTCATGCGCGGCGTGGAGATAATTACGGCGTCTCCTCGATTTCCGCGCGTAGTGGACGGCGTGGTAACGACGGTTCGTTGTGATGCTGACACGTGTATGGTCAGATCTGCCGTTGGCGTTAGGTCTTCTGGATGGACGGCTGCCGTGCATCGTCTTCGTCGTTATAATCATTGGGGAAACCGTAGTTTGTTTTCACCGCATCAGTTCTTGTTTTCACTGCCTCCTTGTGCTCTAGCGATTCTTGCTGCACGCTGGGATTTGCTTCCACATTTCCATCTTCCTTTCTGTGTTTTCATCGCCGGCGTCGTCGTAGCGCAATGGGGAAGCCGAAGAAATCGTCATCTGCCGTTGGTACCAGCGCCGCCGGAGGAAAGAAAGGCGCCACCGCTACCCGTGTCACCGACGATGGCTGGCGGCGATCAGAGACGCGGGAGAGCGATCTCCGCAAGCTTCGCGAGCGGGGTCTGATCCCACAAGATAGGGAGGCCGTCAGACTCCCCGGCAACGAGGTAATCCCCGTCCCCAGGTGGGTATCGGGTTATGTTTCTTGCCTTCGTTATCGTGGGCTTTCCTTCCATCACAACTTCCTCCGTGGGCTGCTCTTTCTCTATGGCATCCAGCTTCATCATCATCTCCCCATTCGCTTCTCCACATTGCTTGCTTCATCACTTTTGCAGTGTTGGTTCGGTATTGAGTCACTTTGGCCTCTTCCGAAACTTTATTCCGTGAAGAGGCGATCCGTTCGGATGGTGTGTATCCCATTGGGGTTGCATCATCTCCTTAGTCCCATCTTCTTTTCTTTTCCTTTTCTATGTCCGAATCCCCGATCGGAGGAGGCGATGGTTTTACATCCGCGACTCCGTAGTGCCTAGGCAAGATTTTGGTCTTGTTCCTTTTGACCCCTCCCAGATGATTGAGCCGAAAAGGTCTTGGAAAAACAAAATCTTGGATGGCGAGGTGGCGGAGATAGAGGCCCTGTACCGTCGGGTGGAGGATCTCCAGCTGATTCCGGAGAAGGAAGTGAACGGCGTGGACATCATCCGGACGTTTCTCGAGCGTCGGGTGCAGCCTCTCCAAGCGAGGGCACACCCGATGTTTCTTTATTCTAGGCGCCGCGATCCGACGAGGGTTTCGACTGAGAAAATCTCCGAGCGGGATCTTGACAGGACCCTTCGCGCGCTGCTGAAGTTCAAGGCCGGAGAGAAAATCCCGGGGAAGTCGCTAACTCCTTCGTTTTCTTCGACGTTGGCCGTTCCGCAGGTGTAGATTCGTGCGCGTAGCGCTTTTTTTGTCGACTGCGTATTTATTTCCTTTGTTTGCTAACAAAGTCCCTTCTGGTTTTGCAGAGCTTCAAGGTGCCGGGCATGGTGCCGCCATTGCCCGAAAAGTATCCGAATGCCCCGGATAATGAAGTGGTGGAGTCCGTGTCCGAACTGCCATCGGTGCGATCTCCGGCCGAAGATGTCGACGAGTCGAGTGAGGACCATACGCGCAAACGATCACGGAGCTCTAGCGAGTCTTGGAATGCCTCGACTCCTCCGACTCCAAGAAATCCTCTAGGCCTTGAGAGTCATAGTGACGGGCATGGAGGCTCTTCTTCTCCCATTCCTGCCATTCATGTGCGTGCTGTAGCACCGCACCCGCTAGCGAAGCGGAAGAAGGAATAAAAGAAGGAAGAGGAAAAGGAGGAGAAGAAAGAGGAGAAGAGAGCCCGAAGGACTCCTCCTGTCTTCAACCCGATCTCACTGGGCTCGTAAGTTTCTTGTTATACTACTGTCCTTTTTCCTTCTTGATTTTGCACTTGTGCTGATTGCTTCGTATACAGGCATTCCTCCCGCGACTCCTCCAGCGATGGTGCACGGGAGATGATGGGGGAGTCGAAGATTGCGTCTCCTCCTCCTCCTCAGACGGTGGCAACTTCGGGGGTGCCGCTCCGGATCCTCCTGTGCAGGAGGTGCAGGTGGTTGCGCCTCAGAATTTCGCCAGCGGGTCTTCTGAGTCACCATCCGAGCATGTGAGTACCTCTACTTCGTGCCACGGGGGGAGCCCCCTAGTATCTTCGTGTGCGGATTTTTCTTTTATTCCTTTGTGTTGGGCGTAGCCCCCAAGTCCTTTTTCTTACTGCTGTTTCTTTTTCTGCAGCCTTTTGTGCAGGAGGCCAAGCGGCTGGTGCAAGAGCGCCTGGTGCTGGAGGCTAACCTTCGGCAGCTTCAAGGTACCTGTTTGCTTTTGTTGCTTCTTTCATTTATTCTGGTCCTGCTCTCTGATGTTTGCTTGTTTTGAATGCAGCGGAGCATAATACTTCTCTCCGTGAGGTCGACGCTCTCAAGAAGATCCTTGGTCAGTCGGAGAAGAAGGCCGAGGACGCCGTTGGTGCGAAGGAACGCCTCGAGCTAGAGCTGACCCAGGCAGCCGAAGCTATGGAGCGTCTGCAATAGGAGGCCGCGGACCGTGAGGAGCAGCTGGCTACCGTTGCCGCTGCGCGCGAGAAGGAGGTGGCAGGCAAGCTCATGGCTGCTGCCAAGGCTGTTTTGGGTGAGTGTTGTATTTGTACTTCCTTCGTCTTGTTTTCTTGTCTTCTTCTGTGTTGCTTTTCGTCATGTCCCTTTCTTTTTGTCTCAGATGCCGCATGCATCGAGTTTGACCAAGGCGCTCTAGAGCACGGGAGTGCTCTAGATGATGCTACTGTAGCGGTCGAAGATCGTTGCAGCACCGTCGTCGGCTCCCTTGCCAAGGCGAAGGAGGTCCTTGGCCACTTCTACAAGGATCTTGTCCCTAAGGGCGCCGCCCTGGATGATGTGGATGCTCTGGCGGAGGCTTTGTCAGCCGAAGCGCCTACGGCGTACAAGCGCAAGCAGAAGGGCATTGGCGCGTCCATCGGGCTGGCGATGACTTTGGCGGCTGGAGCGGAGCTCGACCTGCCTCAGATCACCTCCCGGATGCCGACGACCGCAGATGGATCCGAGGTAGCTTTTGCTGCCTACTCTGCTCGCTGCAAGCGATATGGGCCAAATGTAACTACCTCGGTAAATTACGCTCCTAGATACAAGCCTGGATGAGCGGAAATGGTTGAAATAGTACGGTGGGGCCCAAATGCCACTCACAGGTAGACCTTTCGGCCGTCCCAACCATTTCCAATCATCGGGACAAGTACGGGCGGCGTAATCGGCAGGCGAAGGGATCAACTACATACACAAATGAGTATGTATGCAAGCCACCATACAATAGTACATCAGAGCCATTCCATCTAGAAAGAAAGGAAATATAGCAACGCCATACAGCAAGATTCAAATGTCCTAGATAGATATAATAGTTTAGGATATCTCCTCATACATCACACATCGTAGTATCAAAGAGCGGCAAACAAGATCCGAGTATGGATAAGAAGCAAATCGGCATAAGATGCCCCATAAATAAGCACACCCCGCCCACAGATCTCACGGATCCCCGATCCCGGAATCTCTACACCGAACGATCGTTGCCCACATCATCAGCCTCCTCCACCCAGTATCCATCTTGCGAGTGTACCTGTTCATCTGAACCAATAATTTATCGTGTGAGACCCTAGGGGTACTCAGCAAGTCTTTATGCCTCTAAAGGGGACACAACCTGGGGTGACGCAATTGCAGCGAAAGATAAACCCTAACAGTTCTATAGATACTCGCTAACCATCCGCCTAACCAAAAATAGACGGATGTCCGTGAATTAATGACAACAGTTATAACAGTAATATCCACCGATCCATCCTCCTCCTCGCTTACCGACGAGGAAGCGGACGAACAACCCCCATCCGTTGGCAATTTTATTAACCATTCCATGAGTGTTGCACTATTTACTAATCAATTACTTATTCAGATTAAAATGGTACTTTATTTATGCTTGTCTATGATCGAGAAACTGTGCTCCAAGTCGTCCATAACCGCGGACACGGCTTTCAGAAAGTTTTACCCTGCAGGGGTGCACAAATAGCAACACACACTCGATCAACCTCGGAAAAACCAAATCAAAACCCAACGAGGCCTTCACGACAAAGCAATCACAGGATTCAGGAATATTTCAGGGGGCCACCCCATTAAGTATACCAAGAACGGTTAATGACTTGAGACGGACTCAAGGTTTGTGGGGCCGGTCAGAACGATGGGAACCCAAACTGGGCTTGTTGATACCGCGAAAACGGGTCACAATTCCTAAACAGTACAGGTTCTCCTCGCACAATCGTAAATAAAGCAGTAGCATGGCATAAGTACAGGATAGTAAATAAAACCTCAAACTAGTTTGTGGCCCCAAGAAATAAGACGGAATCAAGCTCTGGCTCAGGGGGGTCCCATAAGCCTCCCGGATGTGGATAGCGCGAATAATCAAGGAACAAGAATCAAGTACTCGGGGTCCTACGGGACACAAGTGAGCAGGAAAAACCAAATAGCAGATATTACTCACCGGTGCCACTTTCATTAGTTATCCCATTACTACTCAGGTTAAGTTGTTTAGGTACCTCGTTATCCATCAGACACTCACATACCCTACACATGTGTAACACCCTCAGAATCGGCCCTATGCAAGTTTGAGCGAAACCCGCCAAAACCGCATAGAAACGATTCAAAGGTGCCCACCAGGCACTTTCGTGCGGGTGGAAAACGAAGTAATAACATTACACAACAGTCCTCGATGGGACCCACAGAACAGATATATATATAGCAGCGACTCAAAGAGTCAAGAATACAGATATACAATTCAAAGATCCAAATCACCTTGAAAATGATACAGCGTCCGATTACGGACAAGATGCGAATGGGGCTAAGAGCCCTGAAGAATAACCAATGGCGTCCATAAACCTGCTGTGCCAAGCGGAAGGGTAACCACCGCTAACGACGTCGATCTCAAAACCTTAAACAAAAAGGTGCCGACAAAGGCAAAGGAAAAAGAGGAGCGTCGATCGAGGCCAAGATATGAGGCTAGAATTGGCGGTCGCCTACATAGGTATGGTGGATCAAGCGGCGCAACATGCACTAAACAACCTATAGAGACTCGATACAATGGCGGCTATCGAGAGGGGTAAGAAAGACCTATTCGGATCCAACTCGATACTACCATCAAACAAACCCATCGCATTTCCCCTCGAGACCAAACAAGGAAGTCAACAGGAACTCACACGTTGGCGCTTTACTTATTCGATTATCGTTGCAGCAATTACTAGTCGTTTAGATAATCATCCCGATAAAGTAGCGATGGGCACTTTTAGTTAACCAATCCGTTATAGTTACAACACTTACTAATCAGATACAGATAGCATGAGATAACCCAAAACCCAGCAGTTGTTGGTACTTTTATTTAGCCATTCCGTTGTAGTTGCAATACTTACTAGTCAGATACAATTGTCGCAAGCGACAAACCAAACAAGCAATTGTGGGCAGGTTTATTTAGCCATTCCATTATAGTGAAGCTGATTACTAGTCATTATAAAGTCAATTTATAGAACTACTTTAGTTAAAGTTGTCTATGATCGAGATACTGTGCTCCAAGTCGTCCATAACCGCGGACACGACTTTCAGAAAGTTTTACCCGGCCGGGGTGCACCAATAGCAACACACGCTCGATCAACCTCGGAAAAACCAAATCAAAACCCAACGAGGCCTTCACGACAAAGCAATCACAGGATTCAGAAATATTTCAGGGGGCCACCCCATTGAGTCGACCATAGCGAAGTTAGTGACTCGAGATGGACTCAAGGTTTGCGTCAATGGTCAGAACGATCGGGAACCCGAAACTCGGGCTTGTCGATATCATGAAAACACCCGCTTTCCTAAACAAAGTGTGCTATCCATCGCACAATTTAAATAAAGCGAAAGCATGGCATAAGTACAGGATCGTAAATAAAACCTCAAACTAGTTTGTGGCCCCAAAAATAAGAATGAATCAAGCTCTGGCTCGGGGTCCCATAATCCTCCGGATGTGGATAGCGATAAAACAAGGAACATGTATCAAGTACTCGGGGTCCCAGGACACAAGTGGTGATCGGAAACCAAATATTATCTATCACCCACGATGCCTCCGCTTACTTCAATTTTAGTTGTTAAACAGGAATTAAAGTGAACGATAAGTAAAGCCATGATCATCTCCAACATCAACATGCGGCAATACACCAACAACTGTGTTACTTGACGACAAGCAACATCACTTGAGCAAGCGACTACGACGCGCAAGTCCAACTATCTACCAATCAACAGGTAATAGGATGTGTCCAAGGCAATATAAGGCTGCAAGGGATATCACGGGTACGAAAACTAGAGCATCGCAACACAGATAGCAATAGATCAACAGAGGGAATAAATACTATAAAAGTAAGATAGGTAGAAAGGAGATGCTTTGAAAACATTGTCGAAGGTTCGACCGAAGATCGGGGCGAAGCTCACATCAACTCAACGGCCTTATCCGCGAAGAAGCAAAACACTAGAATAAACACCGGATGCACTATTTAATACAACGGCAGAAGATCGGCATGATGCATGTATGATGTATGGCATGGCAAAGATGCGATGCAATTAGGTCAATATTAAGTGGAACCGGGGTCCCGACAATCAATTAGGTGGTTCATGTTGTTTAGCTACCCCGCAATTTAAATGTTGTTTAACAAGGTAGAATATATCACCGGTTCGCTACACAAATTTAAATGAGGCCAATATGAGACTAGATTTGCCCGCATATGGGCCCCATATTTAATTATCAGGTGAATCGGCATAAGGCCCCCAAACCACACAAATATGCATGTGAGTATGACAATTTAATATGCGTCAATTTGTTATTACATTTATAAAGTAGGGCTCGAGAAAAGGGGTCACACATTAGGGTTCGGCGATCTTGGTCCGGGGGTTCGGGGTTCGGTCTCAGGGTCCGGATCTGGGGTCGATCTCGCATCCGGGAAGGACTTGGTTCGGTGGCGGGGCGCATCGGACTCTTCCGGGTCGGTGTCGTCCTTATCGTCGCGAAGATCTTGTCGGGTTCGCGGTTCGGGTCAGACTTGACGTCCGGGATGATGAACTTGGCGTTCTGCGTCGGTGATCTTGGCGTTCTTCAGGTTCGGGTTCTGGCGTTCGAGAGGAAGTACTTGATGGTTCCGAGAAGGAGGTCCTGGCGCTTTGGATCGGTCTCCAAGGTCTCGGTCAACGGATCCGTGAAGGGGAACTTGTCGTTCCGGAATCTTCGGGTCTCGATCATCGGATTCCGTGAAGGAGGCCTTGGCGTCCGGGGCGGATATCTTGGCGTAGATCTTCAGGCAGCATCTCGGTGTACAAACACGGTTCGCAGATCTTGGGCTTGGTGTTGACATGCTTGGGGAAAAGATTCACCAAACACACGCTTGGTGCTAAGGCGCCCCAATACACCAACACATGAAAGGGGGCCTCTCCATCCCGGCGACGACAACCGCAGGGGCATGACTCCCAAGGCGCCAGGACGCTGCGCAAACGACCTCGAGATCGCGAGCTCCTGCAGCGGACGGTCGGAGATGGGGCACAGCAGCGGAGGGTGAGGCAGAGGTCGCCCGCGACGGCGGCAACCTGGAAGAGAACGGCGGCCGCGGCGACCGGGGACGCGAGGACGGCGGAGCTCGAAGGGAGGGCGCCGGGGAGGAGCTGGCGAGGGGGGCCGGCGGGAGGCTCGGGTGTGAGCCGGGGTCGCGCCAGGGTGGTTGAGTGGCGGCGGGCCTGGAGCGAGGACGGGGCGATGAGCGGAGGAAGGTGCAAAGGCGCCCCAGCGGTGAGGCGGCGCGCACGCCGGGCAGGCGGCGAGGAGAGGGCGGACGAGGAGGTGACGCGGCCGGTCTCGGGTGGCCGGAGGAGCTTGTCTTGAGGCGAGGCGGCAAGGCATGATGGAGGAAGAAGGGCGGCCGGGAGAAGGGGAGCCACGGAGGAGAAGGCGCTCCGGGCGAAGAGGAGCCGGCGGCGCTTGACTGGGAGGCGGCCTCCCAGGGGGAAGGAAGGCGCGCGGGGAGAGGGAGTCGGGGCTGGAGAGCTCGGCGGGGCAGATGAGAGAGAGAAACGGGGGAGGCAGAGAGAGGTGGGAACGACGCAGGGGAGACGCGGTGGGTGGGGGCGGTTCGGTCGGGGTGGGGCCCGGTGCAGCGGGTGGGGTGGGGAGTGGGTTGATCAGGGGAGAAGAGGTGGGGCAAGGTGGGACCCAGGGGCGGGGCCAGGTGGGGGTGAGGCTAGAGGTGGGTGGGGCTACTGCGGGTGGGGCCAGGGAACAGGGAGAGGGGGTAAGGAAGCTGTGGGTGAAAGAGGGAGTGGAGGGAAAAGGAAGAGGATTGGTGAGGTGGCAAGGTGGGTAGGGAATTGGGGGAGGGGTGAGGTGGCGAGCTGGGATAGGTGGGTAGGATAGATTTGGGTGGGAATAGATTTAGGGTGTGGGGCTTGTGTTAGTTTAGAAATATTTACGGTGTTGTGTTTGTTTCAAATCTTTTTAGCAATTACTTGTAGGCAAATAATTTGACAGGTAATTATAAGACTTATTTTGAAATAAGAGAAGGGCATTTTTAGAAAACCAAAAATAGGCTTATTGGAATAATTTCAGACAAACAAATGCATGATGATGACGATGCGATGCACAAAAACAACGCGATTTTCTGGTAGTGGTTTTGCGGGATGCCACAACATGCTGTTCTACGACTCGCATGGCTCAAACAACTCCTGTAGTAATGGCTCATGGGATGGGGGAACAAGCTTGGTGGGGTTTAAAAGTAAAGGCTATGCAATACTTGGGATTCAGTTTAATGCATTCGCGACTCAATGATGCAAGAATAGGATAGAGGCAATAGGTACTGTATGTATGCAAGCATGTGGTAGTGCTTGCCTGTCATTCGATTGAAGCGAGAGCGGATCTGGTAGTGCTCTGGTTTTCTTGATATATCCCTTTCGATTCTATTCGGAGAAGAACCAAACAAACAAGGGCCAACATAAATAAAGTGCACAAGCATATGAATAAAATGCGACAAGCAAACAATCATGCCATGATGAATGATGCACAATTTGCATGGCAATAAAGTAGCATGGCATGGGTGAGGTGTGGAATACAAGAATAAGTCATTTTATTGAGTTTTGGCCACAATTTATTGTCATATTAGTTGCTGTATACTATATATTTATATGATGCATGCTGCAACTAAGAACATGGAAAGCATAATCAGAAAGGTCTCGTCGAGCTGATCATTTTAGACATATCATTGGTTGAATTCGGAGTTATAAAACAATAGTTATTAAATAAATAAGGAAAAGGGCATTTTATGTAATTATATTCAACTTGGAAAATAAAGTGCTCAATTGATATTGTGGATAGCATATTTGAATTCCTCACATTTTTATGATTCAAATTCATATATTATTTGTTAAATTTGGATTTATAATTTAAAAGTTATTTAAAAACAGAATTGAAATTTGAATTTGATTTAATTTGGAAAAGATTTGAATCTAAACAGAAAAGCGGAAAAACTTTTTATACCCAGACTAGCTTAGCCCCTGACGCCGACGGGTGGGCCTCTCTGCTGACTGGGACACACGCTGCAGAGAGGCGCTACACCGCCCTGTCCTAGCCTTAGAGACAGACAGGTGGGACTGGCCGCAGCCCACTTGCGTAGCGATGCGGGCCGACCACGCTGTGGGGGATCTGGGTTGAGGATTGCGAGCAGAGCCTTTTGCAAAACGGCAACAGCCGGGCATGAAATGGGGGATCGCGGGTTGAGGGAGAAAATAAAAGGAAGGGGTTTCTTGCAAACAGATGTCACAAGACGTGGTTCTTCCCCACTGCCGCGGCGGTGTCTTGGCGCAATGAGGCGGGAATCGAACCATGACGTGGGTAGCAGCCAGGGGCGAGCACCGCGCTGGCCTGGGCTTGGTGTCAGGGAGGGTCGGCTCGGCCTAGATAGGGTGCTATGCGGGGCGCGAGCGTGCAGACGCCAGCGAGCGACGGCGCACGGAGCGTGCTCGACGAAACGAACGGCGCCGACAGGAAACGAAGAGGGACAGGAGCATGTCTAGGGGGTTCGGGGGCTCACCGCGGGGCCGTTGGTGTGGTTGGATCGGGTGGAGGCGCAGCAGTTTGGTGACGTAGCTGGCGGCCGGCGAGAGCTAGGGTTTCGTCCGACGGCTGGTGGTCTGCGGTCTGGGCTTCCTCTTGCACGGGCGTCAGGGGTCTCTGCGTGGTCCTCCTCAACACCTTAGAGCACCACGCCTCCGGCTGGATAAGGAGGGGCTGTGGAGGCCGAAGGTTTTTTGCCGGCGATGGTGTGGCGGTGAAGGAGAAGAGGGGAGCGTGGGCAGGGCGCCCTGGGGTGGATCTGGGGTAGCTGGGCGAGGCAGAGAGGTGGTGGGGTGTAGATAAGGATGGGGAGAGGGGTGGATGGCGTGGGGGAGGGGAAGGTGGCTTCGACCACCTTTATCCTTATCTCCTTCACGTGCACGACATGGGGCCATGGTAGGGGTAGCTAGGCAGGGAGGATGGGGCTGCCAGGTGGGACAAGGAGGAGGGAGCTCGGGGTGGGCAGGTCAGGCAGAGAGAGAGCAAGAAAAGAGAGGGGGTAGGCTCGGCTAGGGTTTAGATGGATTTGGGTGGAGAGAGAAGAGAGTAGATGGAGTGTGGGGCCAGGGAGAGGGTGCAAGGACGGTGGGGACATGCATGGTAGAGAGGAGAGGCCGAGAGGAAGGGGTAATTCAGGTGGGGTCGAGCTAGGGCTTGAAGGAGTGGTTGGGTTAGGGTTTTGTGTAGGGTAGCTAGGTGATATGTTAGATGATGTTAGGGGTAGGTGATTAGGTTTAGGTTTTTTTTGGAGTAGAGAGGAGGGTTTAGAGAGAGAGGAAGAGATGTGAGAGGGGGTTAGGGTTGGATTAGGGGTATGGGGTATGGTTTGGACAAAACAAACAAGATCAAGCAAAGGAGAAGAGATGATCCATGCAAAAAAATCAAATAAAATTCAAATGACAAGCAAAAGGTGGTACTTGCATGGGCCATGCATAAATATTAAATGCCATATCTTAACCTTGTGAAAACAAAATATGATCCCATGGCATTTATTTATGTGCATCCCCAAAAGTGGAGTAAGGCCAAGCAAAAGAATTTGAGTGGGATCCACCCAACCCACATGATCTAGAAGTAACTCAAATAAAATGCAAGCTCATATTAATTGGATGGTGGAATTATAAGGTGGTGAAAGAAAAGGTGGTGGAGTTAAATAAAAGATATGCCCCCAACTCAAATTGGGCATTCCACAATATATCAAGAACCAAATACAATATCAAGAGGCAAATACAAATAATAATGCATATGAGATAAGAACCAAAACAAAAAGGGTTTTTGTATGATGCTCAAATGCAAGGTGGCATGATGACATGAGCATGAAACATGATGATGCAACAATTATATGTAGGAAGTAGCCATTATATTACTAGATCAAGTAGCATTACAGTTGTTAGACAAATGGGATGCTACACCAAAACTCATTGATTTGATGTCTGAGTATGCGCTGCGGCAGCAGGGCGGGGCCAAATCTAGGCAGTCCGGTTCCGAGGTGACTCAGGGTGCCGCGTCTTAGGTGTTGTAGACGTAGGATAATGTGTAGTCTTCTTTTGCTGTAAATATTTTGATGAACACAATTCTTGTGCCACGTAGTGGCCTTTTATGTGTTGAATGAATTCGCCTGAGTTGTGCTCTACCATTGTCTGAATGTTTGTGTCCCTTTCTTTGTTTGCTGCTCTAGGTTCCTTCGGGTGCTGACCCTGTTGACACCTCGCCCGCAATGCCGCTACGACCATCTTTGGATGATTCCTCGCAACTCGCTTTTCTTCGGGATCATGTGCGTAGTATGGAGAGGGAATTGCTCGGGTTGCGAGGTCATGCCGATGTTTGGAAGTCCAAGGCGGATCGTGGTGCAGCCAGAGAGGAGTACTTGATGGCGGAACTGGTTCGGCTGTCCGAGCAACTTCAATGTAAGTTGTTCTTTGTTTCGAGCCGTAGCTCAATTCTTCGGATGAGCCTGCTGGCCTTGTTCTTATTTTGTGCAATTGTCGCAGGTGCGAACCTTGCTCCGAGGGAAGAGAAGGAGTGTGTCGCTGTTCGGGTCAATTGCTTGACTCAACAGGACATGGAGGCCGGTGGCTTCTTCTGGATGGATCGTGACCGTGCCGTGGCTCTGGCGACGGTGAAGGATCGTGTGCACCAGGTTTCGCGAGTGCTTCACCAAGTGCAGACGTCGCTTGCCTCGGTGTTGCACGTCATGTTTCCTTTGGATGCCGTACCGACGAGCCTTGTAGGTCTTCTGTCAAAGTTTCGGGATATGAGCAATGTCAAGGAGTTGGTGCGGCAACAGCTCGTCGCAGGAGTGAAGGCTGCTTTATCTCCTGTGAGGCTGCACCGGCCTGATGTTGATTTGGCTGTTGTGGCAGCTGGGCCACCTCCTCGGCCGGATGGTGATGAGTGGGACATGCGTCCACATTACGCAGCTGTAAGGCAGTATGCCGAACAGGTCGTAGATTTGTTTGAGCAGCGTGCTCAGGTTATTCTTCAGAATAGGTAGTACCTGAAAAAGATTTAGATGTAAAATTTCTATATTTCGACTGGGCGTGTTGTGCCCTTTGTTGTAAAGTTTTGTTTGCTGTAAGCACGCAATGATTTGTTTGAGTGCGTGTCCTTTTAGTTTGCCTGACGTTGTCAGCTACTCAGGTGTACACGCGTGATCCTCAGTCGATGAAATCGTGAGGTGGGGGGAGCCCCCGAGTGCGTTTGTAGCATAAAGTAAAGTTGCAAATAATGAACTGGAGTTTGGGGCGAGACACTTAGCTTTATTTATATCGTAATGGAGGAAGTACATTGTTCGGCTGAATAGCCTTGGCTGAAAGCCTTATTGAAATTAAAGGAGGTAGGTAGCTAGGGATAGAATCGTCACAAGTGCGAGATGTTCCATGGGTTGGAGTATGCGACTCCAGACTCCACGTGCTTGAGGCGGTAGGCGCCACCTGGGATGACTTCGGTGATGACGTAGGGTCCTTCCCATGGTGACTCGAATTTCGTCGGTCGCTCTTGCTTGAGTCGCAAGACGAGGTCTCCTTCGAAGAAGGACCTTGGCGCAGTACTGTGGTAGTTGCGGAGACTTCTTTGGTACACCGATCGAGCTGCTACGTCTCTTGCTTCGTCGAGTGTGTCGACGGCGTCTTCGAGTGCAGCGTGGATTCGGCTTATGGCGACGACCGGGGCTGGTGGCGTGCCGGTGTACGCAGCTTCAGCTCCGTGCACCATGAAGAACAATGTGTAGCATGTGGAGCTGTTTGGCGTGGTCCGTAAGCTCCATAGGACAGATGGTATCTCTTTCATCCAGGCTCCTGCTTTCCGTTCGAGTGGACTCATGAGGCGCTTCTTGATGCCAGCGCCGATTAGGCCGTTGGCCTTTTCCACTTGCCCGTTCGTTTGCGGGTGTGCCACTGAGGCGTATGTGATGTTGATCCCAAGGCCTTCGCAGAAGTCCTGGAATTCCTTGGAGATAAAGTTCGATCCATTGTCGGTGATGGTGCTATGCGGTACGCCGAACCTATAGACAATGGACTCGAAGAACTTGACGGCAGTTTTGCCCTTTTGGTTGGTGACGGGCATGGCCTCGATCCACTTGGTGAATTTGTCGACTGCGACCAGGAGGTAAACGTGTCCCCCTTTCGAGGATTTTGGCAGTTTGCCGATCAAGTCGAGGCCCCATTGATCAAAAGGCCAAGCTATAGGTATGGGTCTGAGCTCTGACCCAGGTGCGTGCGGTTTGTCGGCGAACCGTTGGCAGCCGTTGCATCTTCGGACGATGTCCTTTGCGTCACTCATGGCCGTTGGTCAGTAGAATCCGGCTCGTAGAGCTTTGGAGACAAGGGAGCGGCTGCCTGCGTGATGACCGCAGATGCCCTCGTGGATGTCTTGGAGGATGGCTTTCCCGTTACCGATGGTGACGCACCTTTGTAGTACACCCGTAATACTGCGCTTGTACAGCTCGCCATTGATGGTGGTGAAGGCTTTTGACCGACGAGATATGCGCCGGACATCTGTCGGGCTGTCAGGCAGTTCTCCGTTTAGCAAGAATTGGAGGTATGGTCGCGTCCAAGTTTCTTCGACTACCATGACCTGCATTAGGTTGACCATGGCTACCTCTGTGTCCAGTTTTTCGGGTCCTTCATGTCCTTCGGGCAGCGTAGCCCCCGAGTGTTCTACTTCTTCGGGTGATCCTTTGGGGAATTTCCGCTTGATGTATGGTACACAGATCTGTTCGAGAAACACACCCGGTGGCACCTTTGCGCATGTGGAGCCGATGTTGGCGAGTCTATCGGCTTCCTCGTTGCTTTCTCTTCCGACGTGCCGAAGCTCGCAGCCGTCGAATTCTCCTTCGAGTGCGTTGTAGAGCGCGCAGTATGCGATCATGTTTTCGGCGTGTGCGTCGCACTCATTCATCGTCTGCTGAACAACGAGGTTGGAGTCACCGTAGATGACCAGGCGCGTTGCGCCGCATATCTTTGCCATCCTCATGTCGTGGATGGGGGCTTCGTATTCGGCCTCGTTGTTGGAGGCTCGGAATTTCATCCGAAGGACGTACTTCATCTTGTCTCCTTGCGGGGAGGTCAGTATGACCCCTGCTCCAGCTTCTCGCTTGGAGCCGACAAAGTGCATCGTCCATGACTACGACATATCTGGGGTGTCTGGCAGCTGCAGCTCCATCCAATGTACCAGGAAGTACGAAAGGACTTGAGATTTGATTGCGAGTCGATTCTCGTAGACGATGTCCAAGGGTGATAGCTCGATGCCCCACAGGGCCACGCGTCCTGTGGCCTATGGATTATTCATGATGTTGTTCAGGGGTGCCTCGTTGATGACCATCACCTGGTGCTCCTGGAAGTAATGGCTCAGCCGTCGAGCCGTCATGAACATGCCGTAGGCGAGTTTCTGGTAGTGAGGGTACCTCTGCTTTGTTGGTGTCAGTACCTCGCTAAGGTAATAGATTGGGCGCTGGACCCCGTGGGTCTTGCCTTCTTCGGGTCGTTCGACCACTAGTACGGTGCTGACCACCTGGTGTGTGTGGCTGCTATGTACAGCAGCAGAGGCTCGCGCTCCTTTGGCGTGACCAAGACGGGCGAGGTGGAGAGAAGCTGCTTGAGGCTTTCGAATGCATCGTTGGCTTCCGGTGTCCACTCGAATTTATTTGCTTTGCGTAGCAGTTGGTAGAATGGTAAGGCCTTCTCGCCCATGCGGCTGATGAATCTGCTTAGCGCCGCTATTCGTCCTGCAAGCTGCTGGACGCCTTTGAGGTTTTTCGGCTTCTCCATCGCCATGATGGCTCTGATTTTCTTCGGGTTCGCCTCGATCCCTCGCTGAGAGATGAAGTACCCAAGCAGCTGACCCGAAGGGACGCCGAAGGCGCATTTTTCGGGGTTGAGTTTGATCCTGTAGCGATCGAGGTTGTCGAACGTCTCGCGGAGATCGTCGATAAGTGTTCTTGCCTCCTTGGTTTTTATCACTATGTCGTCAACATAGACTTGGACGTTGCGACCGATCTGGTCCTTGAGGCAGGCCTGCATGCATCGCTGGTACATAGCACCTGCGTTCTTTAGCCCGAAGGGCATTGTGTTGTAGCAGAATACTCCGAACGGTGTGATAAACGCCGTTTTCTCCTGGTCTTCGAGCTTGAGTCGAATCTGGTTATAGCCTTAATAGGCATCGAGGAAGGAGAGTTTCTCACAACCTGCAGTCGAATTGATGATCTGGTCGATCCGAGGAAGAGGGAAGTGGTCCTTTGGGCAATGCTTGTTTAGTGACGTGAAGTCGACGCACATCCGCAGGATGTCCGTGTCCTTCTTTGGGACCATCACTGTATTTGCAAGCCACTCGCTTTCCTTGATTTCCCTAATGAAGTCTGCAACGAGTAGTCTATTGATTTCCTTGCCGATAGCTTCGGCTCGTGGCTCGGACAGTCTCCGGATGGACTGCTTGACTGGCTTGGTGTCTGGAAAGCCATTGAGTGCGTGCTCGGCGAATTCCCTGGGAACTCCTGGCATATCCGCAGGACACCAGGCGAAGATTTCCCAGCGCTCACGGAGGAATTCGACGAGCGCGCCTTCCTATGCGGGGCTGAGGTCGTTGGCGATCAGCGCCGTCTTGGAGGCATCCGCCGGATGGACATGCACCTTCTTTGTGTTGACGGTGGAGTCGAAAGACATGTCAGGTGCGTTTTGCCTTGTGACTGGGGGTGCCCTATTGTCCGTCACCTCGCGGAGCCTTACGAGCTCGTCTTGCATGCGGAAAGATTGGGAGATTTTGTTGAAATCCCTATCGCATTGGTCCGATCGGGTGAAGCTCCCGTGGACTGTGATGACGCCCTTCGCCCCTGGCATCTTGAGTAGTAGGTATGCGTAGTGTGGGACAGCCAGGAACCTTGCGAATGCTACACGCCCAAGGATGACGTGGTATTGTGACGGCCAGTCCACCACTTCAAATTCGAGTCGCTCCTGCTGGAAGTTGTCTGGCTTCCCGAAGATGACGTCGAGCCCTATCTTGCCTAGGGGGAATATGCCCTTCCCTGGAACGATGCTGTGGAACGTTGTGTCTGACTGTTCCAGACTGCATTGCGGGATGCGCATTGATGCTAGAGTGCTTGCGAACATTAGGTTGATGCCGCTGCCACCGTCCATGAAGATGCGACTCATCTCGAAGCCTCCGATCTGCGCCTCCAGCACCAGGGCAGCATGACCTGGGCGATGGATCTGGCAAGGGTGATCCGCACGAGTGAATGTGATGCAGGACTCCGATCCGCTGAGGTACTCAGGGATGGCAGGTGGGGTTGCCACGGCCAGGTTGATTTGTCGGGTGATTTTCTTCTGCACCCTATTCGTGGGGCGTCCCTTCTGGATCATCATCAGTGCTCCTTTCGGTGGGGGGTACCCGTTCCCAGCATTGTTCTGTGCCGGTGCGACTGGTTGGTTTGGGCCTCCGATAGGTGGCGGTGGAGGAGCTCCATGTGCTATTTCACCTGGCGCAGGTGCGTTTCCGAACGCAGGGATTGGGGCTTGTTGCCTCATCTGCACCATGCTTTACCGAGCTCGGAACTCGCGGCAGTCCTTGAGCATGTGGCTAGTTTTCTTTTTGCCATCCTGCTTGTCGATGTAGAAGTGGATGGTGCATGGACCCGAAAGTTTGTCGTATGCTGAAGGTCTGTTGTCGCGGTCGCGACGTTTCCACGACTGTGCTGGGCGTCCGCCGTCGCGGAAGTTTCCTCCGCGGTATCCTCCGCTGTTGCGGCTGTTGTCATTGTGACGGTCGGCGTAGCCGGCCGCGACCATGTCTGGTCCGTCGCGATCGTCGTAGACGCGCGATCTCCTCTTGTTGTGGCGTTCTCGTCTTCGGCGGTAGTCGTCCTCTTCATCCGATTGTGCTCGGTGAATGCAATCTTCGCCGTCGGCCCACCTGTTGGCGATGTCCATGAGGTGGTCGAGTGTTTTGGGCTTGACGCGCCCAAGTTCCTCCTTGAAATCTTGGCATTTAACGCCGTCCCTGAAGGCATCGATGGCCCTCTCTTCGGAGATGTGTGCTGTGGAGTTCTTGGTGGTAGACCAGCGTAGTATGTACGAGCGGATAGCTTCGCCCGTTCTCTGAGTGCAGGCTCGTAACTCTTCGATTGAGGCGGGCCTCTTGCTAGTTCCCTTGAAGTTTCGGATGAAGCTGTAAGCTAGCTCCTCCCAGCTTCGGATGGACCCTGATGATAGGCTGCTGAGCCAGACCCGCGTCGCGCCTGTTAGCTGCAGCTGAAGGCATTGCATAGCGGTTTCTTTGTTACCGCCGTGCAACTTGACGGATGACAGATGGTCACTGAGCCAGGCTTTTGGATCTTGCGTGCCGTTGAACTTCGGAGTATCCGAAGGAATCTTGAAATTGCGTGGCATCTGTGTTCGCCGAACAGATCTGCTGAAGCGTCGGGCTCCACACAGTTATCCTTCGTCTTCGTCCATCTCAGATTCAGACGAACATGCACGTTTGGCTCGCGCTTTGTCGATTTTGCGCTGTGTAAGCTTGTCTCTGGCGTCGTAGTCGTGTTTATGGTGACGCGAGCTCTTCTTCCTTCGAGGAAGGTCGTGTTCCTCTTCCTCTTCGGATGAAGGGGTGGGGCTCCGGTCGCGCCTGGTCGGAGCTTTCTTCTTCGGCTACGCATGAGCATCTTCATGGAGCGCAGCTCTGACAAGTCCGAGTCTGGTTAATGCGGACTTATGCATGGCTCTCTTAGGGTCCCCCTCCGAAGGTTGGTGGGCCACGAGATACGCAGTGGCTGCCATGATCGCAGCTTGCGGTGTCTTCGGGATGATGTTGCCGTCGGCATCCATCTCCATGAACGATGTGTGGAGAGTTCGGGTCACATCACAGCGCTCCTTGGGATCCATGTTCTCCACCTGTGAGCGATGCTTGTTTCCTTGGTTTCCGTTCGTGCTAGAGCCGGGGGCCATGGCGGAGGGCGCAACTCGTCGCGCGCTAGACTCAGAGGCTGCTTGCTTGCGTTTGTCAAGTGTTTCCTGCATCTTGACTTGCTTCTTATGCTCCTCGATGAGGAGGTAATGGTATGCCATCAGTAGTTCACGTGAGGAGTCCACAGGCAGGACTATGTCGCCTGCTACGGCGTGGCGTGCCTGGACCCATCCTTCTTTGCTAAGTTGGATGACGTGGCCGTTGTTTTCCCTTGGTGGGGGGGCTTACATTCCCGCCCGTTTCGCCGCTTCATCTGCGGGTTGGGGTTCGTGTTGGGCGGGGTTAGGCGTTGCTGCTCTGGATGATGCGCGCATTGGTAGCGCTTATATAGATCGTGCTGCCGCGGCTTTCGATCCGGAACCGTAGGTCCCCATCCGATGGTGGATCGCATGATCGGAGTTGTAGCCTTTGTCATAGGAATCATCTGCTGATGATGTTGTGCGTAGCACGGGGTGTGGGGCCCACGAAGCGGGCCTGATTGATGGTAGGGGCACCCGTTCAGGGAGATGGAGGGTGCCAGTTTGCCCCACCTGGAAGCAGAAGCTCCCGAACAAGATTTCGAGTCCGTCGCCTACGGGCTCGAAGTCCTTCATGGTGGCCGGCGAGTGGGCGGTGAAGTTGAAAGCGCCAAAGAGGAGGTGACTCTCCGTCGCCGCAGAGTTGTAGATCGATCGGGTCGGGACCGTCACGATCGCACAATCAGCATCCCCGATTCCCACAGACGGCGCCAATTGACGAGGTATCGACTCGTCAATGCCCATTGTTATGGACTTGGGTTTTGGAGAAGATGGGGATGCTGTAGATCGTGGAACGGTTAACATACAAGCAACCAGAGGACACGAGATTTACCTAGGTTCAGTCCCCCGGAGGTAAAACCCTACTCCTGCTTGTCTGCTCTTGATTACGGCGGAACCGAAGGTTACAGGGGTGCGCAGATTCGATCTGGCGTGGTGGTGCGTATGTGAAAGTATGAGTCGAGAGATCTAGGTCGTGCCCTCCTGGACTTTATATAGACTTAGGCAGGTCCCGGGCATAGTCCTAGTCGGTTACAGGTTCTAGGTTTTTACCCCTTTGAATTTCCTATCTACTCTAGTCTTGATCTCCAAGGATCCGAAGGCGTCATGGGCCTGGGCCACCCGAAAGTCTTCATGGGCCGGTGTACATCTGCCATGGGCCTTCCTTGGGCTGGAATAGGTATGCTGAGGTCACGCACCCGTAGGGTACAACCATGTCATATGTTGTTTTTGGTTTTAGAAAAGTTAGTAAAGAAATATTCTCGGAATTGGACGGGACAAACGTCAAAGTCAATTACTTTACATGGGGAACAAGAATTCCACAGGGGAGCCAGAGGGGACGGCCAGAGCGGCCAGACCCACCCCAGGCGCGGGTGGGCCCCACCCCGCGCCTGGCTAGGGTTTGAACCCCCTGGTCGGCGCCTCGGCCTCCTCCTTTGCCTATAAGAAGGCCCCAATGCAGAAACCCTACTGATCAAATCTCCACAAAACCTTCTGTAGACGCCACCACCGTCGTCCCTAGATCGGGGGATCTGAAGTTCTTCCCGTCACCCTGCGAGAGGGGAGATCATCCCGGAGGCCTTCTATCCAGTATGATACGTGAGTAGTTCCACCTTGGACTATGGGTCCATGTAGTATCTACATGGTTGTATCTCCTCCTTTGTGTTTTCATGTATAGATCTTGTGAGCTCCGTTCATGATCAAGATCTAATCTATTTGTAATCATGCATGTTGTGTTTGCCGGGATCCGATGGATATTGAGATTATTATGTTGGTTTGATTAATGGTTTTGTCTTTATGATTCTATCATGTCTGTGTTGTTTGTGATCTTGCATGCTCTCCGTTGTTAGTAGCTATCTTGGCCAAGTAGTTGATAGTGACTCCAAGAGGGGGTATTTATGCTCGATAGTGGGTTCATGCCTCTAGTTTCCAAGGGAAGTGACAATAATCTCTTCGGTTGTAGATGTGCTGTTGCTACTAGGGAGAAAACAATAGTCTCTTGTTCATGGAACATGTGGACTGTTTACCTTACACACTTATATTAAAGCAGTTGTCTGTTGCTTGCAACTTAATACTGGAGGGGGTTCGAATGATAACCTGAAGGTGGACTTCTAGTCATAGATGCAATTGGATGGCGGTCTATGTATCTTGTTGTATTGCCCAAACGAATATCATAGGATCTTTCTGACTGGTAATTGCATTGTTATGCCTTGCTCAGTTCCTGTCAATTGCCCAACTATAATTTGTTTACCCTTCATGCCATGTTGTTTATCTAAGGAGAGCACCTCTAGTGAACTATGGACCCCGGTCCAATATTTACCATTGATACATCTTCCACTGTTACTTGTTTACTTGCTGCAAACCATTACCTTCCACACCATACGTTTAATCCTTTGTAATAGCAAACTGGTGAGCTTGACAACCTCACTGATTCGTTGGGGCAAAGTCTTGAGTTTGTGTTGTGCAGGTCTCCGTGTTGCTTGCAACACTTGTATGACGTTTCCTTCCTCCTCCTGGTTCGATAACCTCGGTTTCTTACTGAGGGAAACTTGCTGCTGTGCTGCTTCACACCTTGCTCTTGGGGTTTCCAATGAAGCGTTCCACGACAAGTGCTGGGCGCCATCAAGCTATTTTCTGGCGCCGTTGCAGGGGAGGCTAAGGACGTCTTCACTAGGGGAGTTCTTCACTTCCTTTATCTTTACTTTGTTTTTAGTTTGCTTTGTTTCTTTTTCTTGGTTTTGTTTGCCTCTTTTCAAAAAAACCAAAAAAATTAGTCTACTTTGGTTTGCTTGCTTTATTCAAAAACACACAAAAATTAGTTCCTGCTTTAGTTGCCACCTTGTTATATCTCACCATGTTGCTCCCCAAGTTCACCCTAAAAGATCTTGCAATAGGTAGTGGCTCCATAATTGGGAAACATAATATTGAAGAATTATTTAACTATGTTAGCAAGCATGAGGATATTGAGGATAAATCTATAACAGAGCTTGCTCTTAATTATAAGATTGCTGCAACTTCTTTAGTTCATATGTTGGAGGCTAGGTTTGTTAGCCTTAACCCCTTGATACAATTCTTGTTCCTAAAACTAAAAGAAGAAAAGAATGTTGAAAAGAGAGAATTCATCCTTGAAACTTTATCAAAAGAATTTCATGATGTTGCTAGGGAATCCAAAAAGGTTTTTGAGCGTTTTAATATGCTAGGTTCAAGTGTAGATGTTGTGGGTATTGCTGATAAAACTAAGCCTAGAGAAGAATTCAAAATACCTATACCCTTTAAGCTTGTTGGAATGCATGAAGCCTTTGAAAAGAATTTTGATTGGATTGCTCCTGAAAATATTTTTGATGAAAGTAGTAGACCAAAGAGAGATGAGAAGGGATCCTCCAAAACTCATTTGGATGAGATACCTTTCATAGTTGAAGATTTTGCAAGTATGGGTGTTAATGATTCTTCATTTGAAAATACTTGATTCTTCTTGCTTCTTGTGCCTAACTTAAAGGCGTTAAAAAGTACTTGTTGGAGATAACCCAAGAGTTTCCTTGAGTCTTGGAAGTTATTACTTCTGTAATGACATCTCCTTATCCTTTTTGTTTGCTTTTTGTGCCAAGAATGACCTCTAATGAGAGGGAAGTAAGATTTGGGGAGTTGCTATTCCGAAACAGATTTCTGTCCTCCACCAAACAAATCGTGAGGAGTCTCTGTAACTCGGATTGAGCTAAACATTTACGAATAAATCCCCTAGTATGTTAGATAGCTTTCTTTAGTTCAACAATTTTTTATTTGAGAAACAGAAGATGTTCGAAAAAATCGGTTTCTACCTGCTGGTTTGTTTTGAAAAATTTCAGCCATTATTTGCATTTGCTTCTTATTGATTCCTTTTTGAGTTATCTTTAGGTGAATTGAGCTTTTTAAAGGAGTTACTACAGTAGCTTGTGTTTTTAGTGAAAAGCCTTGCTATTCCAAATCTTTTGCCAGAGGTCTAATATCTTTTGAATTAGCTAATGTTGCTAATGAAGATTGTGTGAAATTTTGTATGAAAGAAACATTTCAGGTGTATAAAGAGAATGATGCAATGAGATGAAGAATGGAAAAAATCTCAAGCTTGGGGATGCCACCATGGTGTCACCCCAAGAAATATCCAAGAGGTACAAGCGTCAAAGCTTGGGGATTCCCAAGTCATCCCCTTCTTCATCAATACAAAGCTCAGGTCTGTCTAGACACTTTGTTTTTATTGTTTCATGCACAGTTGTGTTGTTCTTGGAGCATCTTAGTTTTCGTTTGCTTTGCTTAGTTTTTTTAGTGTTCTTGAGTAGTTTGGACCCCCGTTCTTGCTGTGTTGTTTTGCAAATAAGTTTGCTTGGTGTTGGAAAGGAGTAGTAAGTTCTTGCTTGAAGTGCAAGATGAGCTTGCATTGACTATGACTTAGACTTTAGCATGACATGCTAGGTGTTGTTTTGATCTTATGCTTAGTGATTATTGTTGTAGCATGTCTTGTTCCAAACAATTGGGATTTCTTAGTGTGCCTTGAAGAAATTGTGCATTGTTTTAGCATGCAAAAGCATAGTATTGTGGTATTCTCCTTTGATGCTTTGCTTGGGTTGACTTGGCACATGTTCACACCATGTTATGACCATGACAAGTCACCATTAGCCTCTATGATCATTTAGTACTTGACTTGTAGTACCACTCTTTGCTTTGATTAGCATGCTTTGTTGCACTGCATGATTATGGCCATTATGCTCTCTTAGTTGGTTGCTCCCAGTCTTTTGCTAGCCTCCACTTGTATGAGTAAGCTCTACTCATGCTTACAACTCCCAAGAAAACTAATTTATTCCAAAGTGTCCACTATAAACTCCTATGCATGGTGTGTTACACCATTCCAAGTATATTCTTGTTTTCAACTATCTTCCAATTAAAAACTATTTTGTTATGTGAAAACTTAGTGATTAAATCCCTCACGAACTTGATGGCACACTTTATATTTTTTGCCCTAATAATCTTAAACCATTGTGACAACTTTGTTGTATATGCTTGCACTTATAAGTTGGAATTAGCAGAACCGTGCTGTCACGGGGAACGTTTTCAACATTGCACTTGTACTTTGTACTCAATTGATACCATGTTATTTTTTCTATGGATGTCACCGATGTGAAATACAGAGGGAAGTTGTAAGTCCATGGAGTTTGTATCCTGTGTTAGAGAAACGCCTAGGACGCTAGACTAAGCCATGCCTAATCATGGTGGAAACTTGTAGCATCACCATAGTGACATCTATGAAGCATTCTTCTTATAAAAAAGAGACACATTGAGAAAAAAAGGAAAGAGAGAAAAAACACCATATTCCCATGGTAAATAAGAAGATTGCTGAGATGCTCATTGTCTGCTTGCCTTGTCATTTTGGTTATGGGAAAGCTCCTATACCATGTGCAAGGGGTACCCCGTTGGTGGTTCTCAATGATATGCAAATACTTAGAGTGACAAGAACTTACCTGGACCCAAAGTTGAGTATGCATGAGGTGTGGCCGTTGTATTCAAGGGACTTGAGATTGCCAACTTATACTTCGTCAAGCATATACTCCATATTTGCCACTTTAACCTTAACCACTTCAAGATGCTTCTGATAGGGGCAATGAGGGCTGAAAGCTAACAAGTACCATAATTTTTGGAAGCTCTTTTTGAAACTTGCAATCACTGCTTCCTTTACAAAAAGGCTTTTCTTCCACCACTATTGAGTCTCCACCTTCTACCTTTAGGAACCGTTAAGAGAGCATAGTTGTCATTCTGTGTGCAGTGTTCCAAAGCTTATTAATTGATGCATATTATGATATTAATTGTTCTTGTGCTATTTGTTTATAGTCACCCTTGTGAACTTTGAAGGTGTCATATGAATCTATATTGCTACTCTATGAGGAACAAATTGATTGCCACTATGCCATGTTTTCTATATGTGAAACAAACAAACATTTTTCAATGCATGTTATTCATGATCTGTGTTTGTAGCTTGCCATGTTGCATGCATAGTTACTATATCCTATTGTTAGAACTCCATCTTTCATGCACATGTTTAGAGTTCTTTGATCCTAGCTTTCAATGCTTGCAAATGTTTGGATCTTTATTGTGAGGGTGCATGTCACCTCAAAAATTATTCTTTTATCACTTACCTACTCGAGGACGAGCAGGAGTTAAGCTTGGCGATGTTGATATGTTGGAAGTGTATCTATAATTTTTGATGCTCCATGCTTGTTTAGTATCTACTTTGCTTTACTAGTCTACACTTTGAGGTGCTTTTTACATGTTTTCTGGTACTAACCTATTAAAAAGTTACAACAGTGCGAGATGCCTATTTTCTGCTATTTTTGGTTTCAAAAAAGTTAGTAAAGAAATATTCTCGGAATTGGATGGGACAAACGTTAAAGTCAGTTACTTTCCGTGGGGAACAAGAAGTCTAGAGGGGAGCCGTAGGGGCTGGCCAGGGCGGCCAGACCCACCCCAGGCGCGGGTGGGCCCCACCCCGCGCCTGGCTATGGTTTGACCCCCTGGTCGGAGCCTCGTCCTCCCCCTTCGCCTATAAGAAGCCCCCGATGCAGAAACCCTAAGCACCCGATCAAATCTCCACGAAACCTTCTGTAGCCGCCACCACCGTCGTACCTAGATCGGGGGATCTGAAGTTCTTCCCGGCACCCTGCCAGAGGGGAGATCATCCCGGAGGCCTTCTATCCAGTATGATACGTGAGTAGTTCCACCTTGGACTATGGGTCCATGTAGTATCTAGATGGTTGTATCTCCTCCTTTGTTTTTTCATGTATAGATCTTGTGAGCTCCGTTCATGATCAAGATCTAATCTCTTTGTAATCATGCATGTTGTGTTTGCGGGGATCCGATGGATATTGAGATTATTATGTTGGTTTGATTAATGGTTTTGTCTTTATGATTCTATCATGTCTGTGTTGTTTGTGATCTTGCATGCTCTCCGTTGTTAGTAGCTATCTTGGCCAAGTAGTTGCTAGTGACTCCAAGATGGGGTATTTATGCTCGATAGTGGGTTCATGCCTCTAGTTTCCAAGGGAAGTGGAAATAATCTCTTTGGTTGTAGATGTGTTGTTGTTGCTACTAGGGAGAAAACAACGGTATCTTCTTCATGGAACATGTGGACTGTTTACCTTACACACTTTGCTTAAAGCAGTTGTCTGTTGCTTGCAACTTAATACCGGAGGGGGTTCGGATGATAACCTGAAGGTGGACTTCTAGTCATAGATGTAGTTGAATGGCGGTCTATGTATCTTGTTGTATTGCCCAAACGAATCTCATAGGATCTTTCTGACTGGTAATTGCATTATTATGCCTTTCTCAGTTCCTGTCAATTGCCCTGCTGTAATTTGTTTACCCTTCATGCCATGTTGTTTATCTAAGGAGAGCACCTCTAGTGAACTATGGACCTCGGTCCATTCTTTACCATTGATACATCTTCCACTGTTACTAGTTTACTTGCTGCAAACTATTACCTTCCACACCATATATTTAATCCTTTGTTACAACAAACCGGTGAGCTTGACAACATCACTGATTCGTTGGGGAAAAGTCTTGAGTTTGTGTTGCGCGGGTCTCCGCGTTGCTTGCAACACCTGTGTGACGTTTCCATCCTCCTACTGGTTCGATAACCTCGGTTTCTTACTGAGGGAAACTTGCTGCTGTGTTGTTTCACACCTTGATCTTGGGGTTTCCAACGAAGCATTCCACGACAAGTGATGGGCGCCATCAACCATCTACACCAACATTTCCGCATCGTCGCCGCCACCACCACCACCGATCATGGTCAACATTAACGCCAACAAAATATTCTCCTCTACTAGTGAAGCGCTCCTACAAACAGACATTCTCCAATCCCCAAAATCAATTACACCTAAATTCAATCGCCATCAAAAGCTACCACATCGTCGTCTTCGTCTACCAACACCTAGCCGCCAGAGTCACAATCTATTTTTTTTATTTTGCACTAAATCAATTTTATTCTTACAACTACTTCATCTACTCTGACACATCGGTTGAAAACTTGTATGCATCGATCGTTCATGGAAACTTTCACCGCTTCTTCAAATACAACTCTAGTTCGCATGGCTCATGATTGTCCTTGTCTTTGCACATCTGGTATTGGCAACACGAACACATGCCTTCATCCCGCGAAGATCTTGGTCCTCGCCCATTGTAGAGCTTGAAGTTCCTCTTGCCCCGTGGTGGGCGCCAACTGTCATGGTATTGCCGACGAGTACACCATGGAGGGGTCCTCATAGTGTGTGTTTAGAGATGTGAGGGAAGGCGGCAAGTTGACGGGTATGTGGTAACACAGTTTACCCAGGTTCAGGTTCCTTGACGGTGGCGGAACCCTAATCCTGCTATAAATCACTATAAGGGCAATACGCCAAGCTACAGAGATTGGTTCGCTGTGCGCGATGGTATGACTTGTTCTTCCCTAAAGGCTCCCATAGGTCCTGCTTATAAAGATGTTAGATCCTAGGGTTACAGGGAAGAGTCCTAGCCAGACAGGTTACAGAGTCCTACACTAGAACCAACTAGTCTACGTATCTTGCACTCCAAGGCTCCTCTTATGTCGGTGACTCCATCATAGCCTTCCTTTATCCGGCATGGGCCACCCTTCTGGATCCATCTAATTGGGCCGCCTAGCAGGCCATGGGACTTTCTACAACCTGTGGGCCATCCGGGCTATCCGGATTAGAGACACGCTATGGTGGTAACCATTTAGCATATCCCCAATAGTAGCCCCCAGAGAACTCCTAGATCTTGCACCATATTGCCTCTTTAGATTGAATGTTCCATCTAGGTGATGTCGGCAAATCGTCAAGCAATATCTTGTAGTCCTCCAAAGAACCCTGTAACATTCTCCGTCTTTAATATGTAAGTCGGAGAATCACCGAGTCTTATATCGTACTCTTCTCGTAGCCGGACAGGATCCGTTCATGCCGGAATCTTCATATGGGACTGTTCGACTACATATGTCAGTGAGATGACGTAGACCATAGGCTAGAGCCGCCTCGTAACTCACACATGCAGTAAACGTAATCATAGCGATTTTACCACGTGATAAATCCGAAAAGTCGAGTGGCGGCAGTGGGAACATGGTGAAATCTCTGCGCACTTTCTCTCACACGCTGTCCACGCGTCGACCATTAGATCATCTTGCACGAATCTTGATGTCGGGGCTATATATTTTAACTGCGGTGGTCAATTTATCTTTTCACCTCATTCGCTCCTGCATCGTCTTCTTCCACTAGACCAAACCTTCCTTGAGCACATCGCGTTCACACAAAGATAAAACCCTAATCTTTCCCCATCTTTTAGTCCACCTCCTCCACTCCAATAGCAAGGAGCAACAGCAGCACCCCATTGATGGTGGCGTCCGGCGAGGCTTCTGCTAAGCCGTCCAGCGCGGTTCACATCCCGCTAGAGGGTGTGGTGGTTCCGTGCTCCGTGGTGGTTGAATCCACCAGCGGCGACCATATTCCAGTGGCGCTACAGCCGTTGGAGGAGGAGGTTGACTCCCACAAGGGGGAGTGGCGTGGCTCGGACATCTCTGATAGTGATATCAAAGATATGATAGTCAAGGGGTACCTCCCTGTGACGGAGGGTCTGGTATGGCTGGCGGCGCCGACCGGCAGGGTCGTCCCTTGTCCCCAACCAGGAAAAAAGGTATACCTCAAAGCTTAATTCGTACACAGTGTCTCCTTGTCGTTGTCCGACTTCTGCATCCAAGTCCTCGAGCACTTCCGGGTTCAACCTCAGAACCTATCCCCCAATAGAATACTCGCACTTAACAATTGTGCGGCTCCGTGTGAGGGATACCTAGGGATTAGGCCTAGGTTATATATGTTCATATACTTCTTCACCATCAAGAGGGAAGCCGAAGTGATAAAATAGGAGCTCAGGAACTGTGGTACCATTATCTTCAAGATCCGGACTGGCCGGCGGGTCCCCGACATTGTAGTACACGAGTCCTGCAAGAACTAGCAATGTACGTACTTCTATGACCCAAATATCCCTCTAGATGGCTGAGAAGCATAGTACCCAAACTTTGTCGACGGGGCAGCCGCTGAAGACCCTACATGGAGATCACAAGCCCTCCTCCTTTCCGACGATGAAGCCTCCCGCGCCATAAGGAGGATCGATTGGCTTGTAGAGATGGGCCTGACCGGATTGGACCTAGCCATGTGATGGTTCATTAGGCGGATCTAGCCTCTGCAGCACCGCGAGAAGTTGATGTGTCAGTACACCAAGGACATAAAACATGGCCTCCGGATTTTTGAGGATAACTTTTCTAGTGACTCCATCAAGCTCCGCCTCAAGGACATTGTCAAGGTGAAGGATCGCAAGCGTGGTTCCGCCATCACCTATGACATGTTCGAGGACGACAAGTGCCCAAAGGTAACTTCCATTTACTGTTTTGACATATACTCCAGTTCTTCTGACTTGAACACGTACTTCCGTCTAACACGTTGGTTTCACTTAACAGTTGGGGGACTTGGAGGAGACGTGCATGGCTTCCTAAGTCTATGACCCCAAGATGAAGGAAGTGACTGTCGTGTCTGACGACGAAGTCCCGCGGGCACGGAAGCAGAAGAGCTACACCTCTGACGCTGTCGGCAGAGGAAAGAAGAAGAAGAAGACGGAGGGTGGAGCCTCCAAGAAGTCCATCGCCTCCCTGGAGGCGAAGAAAAGAAGATTAGCCAGCATCCCTTTGACCAAGGCGCCAAATGTTGTGTAAGCCTATTTTCCTCTAACATTGCCGTTTTACTTCTCTTATTCCTATACATATACTCCCTCCGTATGGAAATATAAGATGTTTTAGGTTTGTGAATGAGATATATCTAGACACCTTTTAGTGTTTAGATTCGTTTGAACCTATACACTAAAAGGCGTCTAGATACATCTCCTTCACAAACCTAAAACATCTTATATTTGTAAACGGAGGGAGTACATTGTATGTTTCAGGAAAAAGTCTAGTCTAAGTTTGAAGAAGACCTCCAAGACAATTGGGGCTTCTTAAAACATTAGAGATATGTTTGTCCAGGCCTCTCCCACCATCGCTCCTCCTACACCTACCGTCCAACCATCTACCGCGCCTGTCAGATCTTCGGCTAAGGTAGCATCTAATCCTTCCGTCATGGAAGTGGACAATACTCCTTCGCAGGAGGTCCCTGATGCTGCTGCATTGATCCTCGTTGCCAGCGAGCAGACGACACAGAAAAGAACCTCCTACAAAGTGGCTGAAGCTCCGGCTAAGGATGCCACTGAAAGCGGTAAGGAACTGATGGTGGGCGGCGGATCTGTGGGGACCATGATCCAGGCAGAGCCCCCAAGATAACTTTTCCAAAAATTACTCCGAGCGCCTCCGCCGTGACTCCTAGTGCAGCGCCAACTTCTCCAACATGCGGCCTTGAGGAGCTTCTCAAGCAGGCAGAAATCCTCCGGGTTAACACGATTGCCTTTGGAAAACTATTCACAAAGACTGCTAGCAACCTCAAGAACATCGCATTTGTAAGTTTTCTATGCCTTTGCATTTTACATATAATATCCCACTATAGCCCCCGAGGATTTAGATGGAAAACCATAGGTCTTTTGGTCTGAATGCTCTAGGAGTGACTAAGTAAGAAACTTTGTGCTGTAGCCCCCAAGTATGTAGTTTGAATGAATAATTCCGACTAGATACTTTTAGAGTAGCATATGCAGTGTTTTTAATTTTCAATACTGTAGCCCCCAAGCCTCTAGTTGAAACAAAATTAGTTTTGACTAGATGCTTAAAGAAAGACTAAGCATAGCTTTGAGTTAAAAGAACTCATATTGTATCCCCTGAGCCTCTAGGTGGAACGAAATATTTCTGTCTAGATGCTCCAAGTAGACTAAGTATCTTTTTTGTATCTACAAAATGAGAATGCTTGGAGGGTGACCGCCAATGATAAGTTCCACAATATGCGCAAGGATCTTGAAGCTGAAAAGGGTAAAACCGCTTATTTGAAGGAACAGATCACCAATAACAAGAATCTGTTATCTTCTCAGTTTCATTCTCGACTTGGTCTTGTTCCTTCATCTTACGACTACTCATTATGATTTTTTTCCAACTTGCAGGAGCTATGGCCAAGGCCAAAGAAATTGTCGAGCAGTCCAAGCACATTCAAGAGCTGGACAGCAAAAACAAGATCTTGAAGCAGGAGCGACCCGACGCCTTGAAGTTGCATGAAAAAGCACTAGCTACCGTGCAAGAATATGCCAACACGGAGATGAACCACCTAAACGAAGAGATCACGATCCTCAAGGAGCAAAAGAAAGCTGCCAACAAGCATAATTTTAGCAACCTTGAGTCATACATGACTCTCCTAAAAGAATGATACTCCATGGCAGAGGTTCTCCAACAAGCTAAGAGCATCGTCTTTGGTAAGATTTCTCCATCTTATACTTCTGTAAGTCAGGTATTTTCATCGGATTTGGTGAACTCATGCCCTCAAATGTCTTTGTCAGAACCACAGCTCCCATTGGCCTAGCCAACTTGGGTGACAACGCTCCTCCGCCAAAAAAATGCATGGTTCTTGCCGGCAACTTCATCGACACCACGATCATCCAGGATAAGGAGATCGCCAAGTTCTTGGACATCAACATCAAGGCGATGGACTCCATCATGAAGTTCTTGGAAATCCTTCATCGATCCCCCAAGCGTATCGTAAGCTAGAAAGTTTCATGTACCCGGGCTGGCGCTAGGATGGCCCTAGCCATGGTCAAGGCCCACTATGACGATGCTGACATCGACATGGTGACCTCTGGTCTCCCCGACGTAGACAAAGACGAATAGTAAATCGACAAGGATGCAATCTGGTCTTCTCTCACCGGCTACGACACCAGGGTCGCTTAATTGGTCAAGGCGGATGTCTTCGTGTCTCTTCAGGTGATTGACGCCAACCAGGCTAGCTCTGAGTCCTTGAAAACCACCGACTTTGTTGATGAACAAGATGGCTCTCCTATCTCCGACGACGCGGATTCAAAGTCCCCTACGCCAGAAGAATGAAAACATTTTGCAATATTTGTCTCTTCTGGCCCTTTATTTATGCGGAAAAACAATGCGGTTCACTTAAGGTGGAAAACTTGGCTATATAAGCTTCCAGCTACTCAATAACTAGTTCCAGCATGTATATTTGTATATATTATTAAGAAAATGTTGGCTTATCCATTACTTCAGCTTTTATGCTTGACCTTTCATGAGTCGGAAGACCCTCAGTCAGAACCATGCGCTCAGGCGATGATGCCTAATGGCACTGTCAAGAACCTAAGCATAAAACCACCGAATTCGAGTGCTGAAAGTCACTACTCCAGAATCCACATAAAAACAACAAAGAACGTGTAGACCAGAAAACTTAAGCTAATGCCCGTAGGCGGAATTTTCACAAGTGCAAATGCAAAGCTTGTGCATAAAGGTTTTACATGATCCAAAAATGAACACTAAAGGAGGTAAAAGACTCAGGCATATGAGTGAACCAAAAGCTTTATTTCATTGATCATATAAGAGGTACACACTAGATACTAAAGTATGATAAGTGTAAAAAGGACGTAGTTGTACTATGTTCCATGGCCGATCAAAGCTCCGGGTAGTCATCATCTGGGTCACGTCGCTTACGCTTATGATCCTTGTTTGGCCTATCTTTGAACTCACGATTATCAGTGAGGTAATAGGAACCATTGAGTAGCACCTTGCTTATGATGAACGGTCATTCCCATGGCGGGAATAATTTGTGTGACTTTTTCTGCTTAAGTCGGAGCACTAGATCCCCCTCTTTAAACAAGCGATGCCGAACGTGGCGACTATGATAGCTGCGTAGATTCTGTTGGTAGATGGCAGATCTGTGGCATGCTAGCACGCGTTCCTCCTTGAGCAGATCCACATCTAAGCATCTGGATTCTTCAGCGTCATCTTCGTCGTAGGCAGAAACTCTTGGTGAATCATGGAGGATGTCGGAAGGTAGGAATACTTCTGCTCCATATACCATAAGGAAGTGGTGTAGCTGATGGATCTGTTGGGAGTAGTTCATAAACTCCACAAAACAGATGGCAATTCCTCCTCCCAGGCTCTAGCTACTCTATGTAGCGGTGCTTCTAGACGTGGCTTTATTCCCTGCAGAATTAGTCCATTGGCCCGTTCAACTTGACCATTAGATTGTGGATGAGCCATAGATGCTAGGTCAAGGCGGATGCCTTTCTCATAATATTAAGCCTCTAATTCTCTGAGTGACAAGTTGCTACCATTATCGGTGATGATGCTATATGGGAGACCAAATCTCATCACTAGATCCCGGACAAACTTAAGGGCACTTGCCCCATCAAGATTTCTAATGGGTTTAGCTTTTGTCCATTTTTTGAATTTTTCAACTGCTACTAGCAGATGCGTAAACCCATAAGGTGCTGTCTGCAATGGTCCAACCAGCCAAGCCCCAGACTGCAAATAGCCAAGTTATTAGTATGGTTCACAAATCTTGAGGTGGTACATGTGGTTGCCGGGCATAATACCGACACTGATGCATGTCTCAACCAGCTTGTCGGCGTCCGCCTTCGCGGTCAGCCAGTAGAACCCTTGCCGGAAGGCTTTGGATACCAAAGATCGAGGAGCAGCGTGATTCCCAAAATCTTCGACATGAATCTCATGAAGGATATCGATACCTTGATGCTAGGAAACACATTTTAGGTATACACCTATGGTTCTTCTTTTGTAGAGTTGCCCATTGATTATGGTATAGCCCTTTGCTCAACGTACTAGTTGCGGACTTTCGACCTCGCCGATGGGCAAAGTTCTGTGTTCGAGGTAATCCATGAATGGTTTTGTCCAAGCCGAAGGGACTATTGTTACTGCGTTAACAAATTAGTTGTAGCATCCCAGTTGTCTAACCCCTGTAATGCTACATGTCATAATAAAATGGGCCACTTCCAACATATAATTGTTGCATCATCATCATATCATGCTCATGTCATCATGTCCCCTTGCATTTGAGCATCATATAAAACCCTTTTCCTGTTTGGTTCTTATCTCATGTGCATGATTAATTGTAGTTGCCTCTTGATATTGTATTTGGTTCTTAATAAATTGTTAAATGCCCAAGTTGAGTTGGGGGCATCTCTCTTTTTGAATCCACCACCTTATCTTTCACCACCTTTTAATTCCACCATCCAATTAATATGATCTTGGCATTTTAATTGGTTTATCTCTGGCTCATGATTAGTTGGATGGAATCCACCCTTGACCTTTGCTTGGCCTGGCCCATCCACTGGGAATGCATATGGATAATGCCATGATTATAATATTGTTTTCACAAGGATAATTTGGCATTAACTACTTTTGCATGGGCCATGCAAGTGACACCTTTTCCAGTATTTGGGTTTTGCTTGCTTTTTAGTTGGATCTTTTCCCTTTGCTAAATCTTGTTTGGGCTTGTAGCTTCTTCATCAAATCATCTCCCTACCTTACCCCTTTAGCTTGAACCTCCCCCATGCCCCATGCACATACAAGTGCTCAAGAGGCATGCTTCAACACAAACCACCCCCTCTCTCTCGGATCATGCTTGGCCATTATTTTTTGGATCATGCATGAACTAAAGTAGAACCCCATCACCATATGGCCATCTTTCTCACCTCTCCCCCTTTTCTTGTATGATCTTGCTAGGGCTAGTATGAAGCTTGCATGACCAAGATTAGCACCACCATCCTTTTCTTAACCCTCTTAGCAAAAACCTAAACCAACCCTTGCCATCTACCCTCTTAGCTAAATCTAACCCTAAGCCACCCTTTCTCCCTCTAATCCATACCTTCCCTTAGTTAAACCCTAAGTGCCCCTCCCCTTTTCCTTCTACCTAGCATGGTCACCATGTCCCTCTACATCTTTCCCCTCTCTCTCTTCCATGCAGGCCCCACCCAGCACCCTACCAGCTACCCCACGCGCCCTAGGACCCCACACCATAACCCTAGCCCGACCCATGCCCCCTCTCTCTCCTACCTAGCTCCAAACCTAATCTACCCGAGGCTACCCCCACTCCCCTCTCCCCTCTAGCTCTCTCTCTGCCAGGACCTGCCCACGCCCCCAGGGCCACCTGCCAGCCTCACCCCCTTCTCCTAGTGCCTGCCTTGCCTGGCCTGGCCATGCCAAGCACGTGAGGGAGGGCAAAAAGGTGGCCAACCCGATTTGCCTCTCCCCCACGCAACCACCTGCGCCTTCCCCTTCTTATCCTCCCACATCCCTCTCAGCCCCGCCCAGAACCCCCCAGATCCACCCCGCAGGCGCCCTGCCCTCTCCCCCTCTTTCTCCTTCGCCACCGGCTCGCCATCGCCGGCACCCTCGGCCCACTCGCGTCTACACCCTACCAGAGGACAAGCTCGTCGGGGAGGTGGTCGAGGAGAACCAGGCGAGCCCCGGCGCCACGCCTGCACACGCTGTCGAGGAGGAGAAGGACCGGAGCCGCCAGGATCTGCCGCGCCACGCCGGAAACCCTAGCCCCAGTCCGCGAGCCGCGTCGCCGATCGCCTGCTCCCCGCGCCACGTCGACCACACCGGCACGTTCGCGGTGAGCTCCTGACCCTCCCTAACAACTTCCCGTCCTTAGTTGCTTCCTGGACGCTCCGTTCGTTTCGTCGAGCGCTCTCTGTGCGGCGACGGCGAGCGTGTTCCTGCTAGCTTCCAGACGCGACCACCCTATCTAGCACGCGAGCGACCGCTTAGCATCAACCCGAGCCAGCCGGTGGTAGCCGCTCATGGCGCGCCATGATCGCGAGATCGAGCCCAGCGCCTGTTTTCCTCTGTCAGCGAATTCAGTTCGTCAGACATGGAGAAGATCCACAGTACCCGCGTGGCGTTTTGCGCATAACCCTGCCCTTTTTCGCATCCACCCCGGTCCGTTTGGCCCACTAGTCTCAGTGTCTGGTAGCTTTGCAAAAAGGCTCCTGGCTTTTGCTAAAATAAACCCGCAGTCCAGTTTGTTCCCAGGCACTGGCGTGTGGGCCAGAGAACCCCCTGGCCCCACCTGTCAGCGACTCAGGAGTGAGTAGTATTAGTAGAAAACGTTTCAGAGATTGTTTTGAATTCAAATCCTGTTAAATAATTTCAAAATTCAAATTCAAATTCAGTTTTCTATAACTTTTTCATACTTAATCCAATTTTGGCAAATGATATATGTATGGATATCAGAAAAATGAGGGGATTCCAAATATGCCATCCATTTTGTATTTTGCACAAGTAAAATTCCAAGTTTATGTTAATTACCACCAATGCCACTGGATTTTCAATAATTCATAACTTTTGGTTTAAAACTCCAAATTTAGCAAATGATGAGTCTAAATTGATCAGCTCGACGAGACCTTTCTGTTTATGCTATCCATGACTTCAATTGCAGCATGCATCATATAAATATATATTGCACAACAACTGTTATGGCAACAAATGTGACTAAAACTCAATTCAAATGTTATTTTCTTGTTCTTCTCACCTCACCCATGCCATGCTACTTATTGCCATGCAACTTGTGCATCATTCATCATGGCATGATTGTTTGCTTGACGCATTTAATTCCAATGCTTGTGCTCTATATTCATGTTGGCCTTGTTTGTTTGGTTTTTCTCGGATAGACACCGGGGGTGTATCAAGAGAACCGAGCACTACCAGATCATCCCTTGCTTCAACAGAGATACTGTGCAAGCACTACCACATGCTTGCATACATACCTATTGCTTCTATCTTATTCTTGCATCATTGAGTCGCGATTGCATTAAAATGAATCCCAAGTATGCATAGCCTTTACTTTTAAACCCCACCCAGCTTGTTTCCTCCATCCTATGAACCACTACTATAGGAGTTGTTTGAGCCATGCGAGTCGAGAACAGCATGTGTAGGGTTTGTGAGTCTGTTGAATAACGAGGTACCTAAACAACTTAACTTTGAGTAGTTACGGGATAACTAAAGAAAGTGGCACCGTGAGCAACATCGCTATTTGGTTCTTCCTGCTCACTTGTGTCCGTAAGACCCGAGTACTTGATTCCTGTTCCTTGTTTTATCGCGCTATCCACATCCGGGAGGTATATGGGACCCCCGAGCGAGCTTGATTCCGTCTATTTCTTGGGGCCACAAACTAGTTTGAGGTTTTATTTACTATCCTGCCTATGCCATGCTACTTTACATTTTTAAATTGTGCGAGGAGCACACTTTGTCAATTTAGGTCCGCGGAATGTTTTGTGTATCGACAAGCCCAGCCACACTTTGGGTTCCCTCGTTTCGACCATTGACGCAAACCTTGAGTCCGTCTCGAGTCGGCTATCTCCGCTATGGATCTACTTAAGGGGTGGCCCCCTGAAATATTTCTGAATCTTGTGATTGTTCAGTCGTGAAAGCCTCGTTGGGTTTTGATTTGGTTTTTCCGAGGTTGATCGAGCGTGTGTTGCTATTGGTGCACCCCGGCCGGGTAAAACTTTCTGAAAGCCGTGTCCGCGGATATGGACGACTTGGAGCACAGTTTCTTGATCATAGACAAGCATAACTAAAGTACCGCTTTTAATCTGACTAAAGTAATTTGACTAGTAAATAGTGCAATACTCATGGAATGGTTAATAAAATTGCCAACGGATGGGGGGTTGTTCGTCCGCTTCCTTGTCGGTAAGCAGGGAGGAGGATGGATCGGATGAGATTACCATTATAACTGTTGTACTTAGATTCCCGGACATCCGCCTATCATTGGTTAGGCGGATGGTTAGCGTTTATCTGTAGAATTGCTAGGGTTTACCTTTTGCTGCAATTGCGTCACCCCAGGTTGTGTCCCCTTTAGAGGCATTAAGACTTGCTGAGTACCCTTAGGGTCTCACACGATAAATTCTTGATTCAGATGAGCGGTACCTTCTCGGGGACGGATCTTTGGGTGGAAGAAGCCGATGATGTGGGCAACGATCGCTCGGTGTAGAGATTCGAGGAGGGATCCGTGAGACCTAGTTGGGATGTGCTTATTTCTCGGCATCTTATGCCGATTTGCTTTATCCGTACTCGGATCTTGTTTGCCGCCCGCATGATACTGATGTGTTGTATGAGGAGTTATCCTAAAATATAGATTTATCCAGTCTTTTGAATCTTGCCGTATGGCGTTGGTATATTTCCTTTCTTTCTAGATGGTGTGGCTCGATGTACTCTTGTATGGTGGCTTGCATACCCACTTGTGTACGTAGTTGATCCTTCGGCCGACCACGCCCGTCTGACAGTCCCGTTGAGAGGGTAGTGGTTGGGACGTCTGAAAGGACTACCAAAGGAGTGGCTTTGGGGCCCCACCGCACTATTTCAACCACTATCACTCATCCAGGCTTGTATCTAGGAGCGTAGTTCACCGAGGTAGTTACAATTGGTATCAGAGCCATCCCGACCTTCAGGGTTTCAGCCAAACGGTCGTTGTCAGTCTAGAAATATTTTGGTAGTTATGTATATTAGGGAAAACAAAACGCGAGAGTAGGACTGCTTCCACTTTTCTTCTTACCCTTCCACCCACCCTTTTCTGGTAAGGAAGTGCAACATTTTCAATTCTCTTCTCAAAGTTCAAACTAGGATTCACGTGTTCTGGGTTTCCGTAGTACCATAGGTTGTGTGTGTGTATGTGTGTGTAATCCCTTGTCTATCTGTTGCATCCAAGTTGTTATCTTATCTCGCCTTTGGTTATCAATGTTGGTACATTCCATACCGATGTGCTTTTGTAAACCGACGCAATCTATCTTCCTCTTTGTATCCGACGCTATCTTGTTTGGGGTGTTCGCTTCCGTAGTTACCAATCTTAGGTTTCACGTGAGAAGAAGGGGTTAGGATATGTGTTCCACTTGTTCATGTGCGGAGTAATGATTTGAGTGGGATGGAGTCGCGACCATACCACTACTTGTATCATTCGCTTTTGTATATTGGATCGGTAGAGTCGCTAATCTTGATTCGTTAAGTAATTTTATGATCTATTGGTATTCTAATGCCGAAATTTGTGGAAAATTTTCTTTGATATGTTGTGTACCACACTCCTTTTCACCGTGTGCGATATGCTTAATATCTTTGAGGTGCTATGAACTTTGTTGATATTTTTATATCATCTCAAGAATTGTATCCTTTAATCTTGGTTAATTCCATCTTGGTACTATTTTGGATTATTATCATCTTCCATTATAGTAATCGACTTGAGTTTTATATCAATGACAGATGGCTCCCCACACGGATCGAGGAGGACATCCTCCTGAATCTGGGCTCAATGTCAAGCATAGCTAATGCTTTGGCGGCAATGCAAGAGAACCAGCTTTGAGGAGAGTCGGAAGGAACGAGTTTGCTCCACTTCCTCCACCTCCCAAGCGTGGTGACATCAAGAGCTTCCTCAAGTTCAACCTCGTCGATTCGATGTGTCCGACCGACCTCTTGACGCGGATGATTGGTGCGCGAGATCTCAAGGTTGCTCGAGACCGATGTTCCGAGCAGAGTGGGTAAAGTGTGCTACTCACCTTCTCAAGGGAGATGCAGCTCTTTGGTGGGAGAACTACTTGAAGGCAAGCTGCACTGGGTTCCAGCCAACTTGGGAGAGGTTCACTGCAGCATTCAAAGAACAGTTTCTCGGAGATTGTGATGGAAAGGATGAAGGAGGCTTTCCTCAACCTCAAGTGGAAATGATAACGCCAACACCTACATCAGGAATTTCATGAACCTGTCTCGCTATGGTGGTGATGAGGTATCCGATGACAAGAAAAGCGTAAAAGATTCGTGCAAGGGCTCAATGCCGATCAAGTATGCAATCACGCATGCAAGACCGCAACCTTCCCGAACTACAAAGACACAACACCGCAAGAGGAGGCAAGGTGCAAATGTTCGAGGAGTCCAAGAAACATAACAGGATGCATCAAGCTCTGCTTATGGCTCCTTCTAAGCGGGCGTGTTTGGGTTCCTAACACCCCACCGTCGCCTCCGGCTCCACCAAGACCGCGAGTTTCACGTCAAGGCCACCAAACTTCACCATGCGGCTCCTGTGGGCTACAACAACCTTACCTGAGCGCTGGCGGAGTCCCTGGCTACTCGCTCCACGTCCTCACGGTGCTTGTTACACGTGTGGAGATCCTGGACATCCCCACTGGAACTGCCCAATGAAGAACAAAGCTCTCCCTCAACCCCCGCCAAGATCTGCAACAAGCTCTCCTTCGGTTCGTGCACCACCGCCTCGGGCTCTCAACATCAACACTAAGCCCGGGTCTGCGGTCGTGCGTGCCAACTGCGTCAACGCCTCTCAAGCTGAGCTCGCACCTGGAGTTGTCATGGGTATGCTTTCAGTTAACTCAGTTCCTGCACGAGTTCTCTTTGATTCTGGTGCATCGCATTCATTTGTGTCTCACAAGTTTGCAAATGAGAATGAGTTGGTAATGGATCCTATTCTTAAGAAGTTAATGGTTCTTTCGCCTGGAGCAAATATGATAGCATCTAAGATCAGTCATGGCAATAAAGTTGACATTGGTGGTTCTTCATTCTTGGCATCTTTGATTGTCCTGGGCAACTCTGACATTGATGTCATCCTGGGCATGGATTGGTTGACAGCAAATGCAGCTGTGATTGATTGTGCTGAACGCTCAGTGTCTCTGAAGATCCCTGAAGGCCACATAGTCTTCTCTCCAAGTCTGACTCCTGCTGTCCAGCTCTATTCCTTGGCTGCTCTGAATAATGATGCTATGGAAGCTATTCAGGGTGTACCAGTGGTCTGTGAGTTCCCGGATGTCTTTCCTGAAGAGTTGCCAGGTATGCCTCCGGATCGCGAAGTTGAATTCGTGATTGAGCTTGAACCTGGAACGGCTCCTATCTCCAAGAGGCCATATAAAATGGGTCCTTCTGAGTTGGCTGAACTCAAACGACAACTTGATGAACAAGAGAAATTGGGTTTCATTCAACACAGCACTTCTTCTTGGGGTAGTCCAACAATCTTTGTGAAGAAGCGTGACAGAACCGATAGGCTATGTGTTGACTACCGGCTGAATGCTAAAACCATCAAGAACAAATATCCTCTCCTCGGATAAATGATCTATTTGATCGCCTAGGTGAGCTGTGGTGTTCCCTAAGCTGGACTTGAGAAGTGGTTATCACCAAATCAAAATTCGCAAAGAGGATGTGCCCAAGACAGCTTTCACCACTCGCTATGGCCTGTATGAGTACACGGTCATGTCTTTCGGCCTCACCAACGCACCTGCTACCTTCTCGAGGCTGATGAACTCCGTTTTCATGGAGTACCTGGACAAGTTTGTGGTGGTATATCTGGATGACATTCTGGTTTATTCCAAGTCCAAGGAGGAGCATGAAGAGCACCTGCGGTGTGTCCTGAACAAGCTTCGTGAGAACCGCTTGTATGCAAAGTTCTCCAAGTGTGAGTTCTGGTTGCCTGAAGTAACATATCTGGGACATGTCATCTCTGCCAAGGGCATTGCAGTTAACCCGGAAACCGTGAAGACAATAGTTGAATGGCTTCCTCCTGCTAATGTCAAGGAAGTGAGGAGTTTTCTCGGCTTGGCTAGCTATTGCTGCTTTGTTCAGAACTTCTCGAAGATAGCAAAGCCTCTTACCGACCTCCTCAAGAAAGGCAAGAAGTACCTGTGGACTCCTGCTTGTCAAGAAAGTTTTGAGACACTCAAAGAGAAGCTTACTTCCACACCAGTCTTGGTTCCTCCGGATACATCTAAGCCTTTCCAGATATTCTGCGATGCCTCTTTGCAAGGATTGGGTGCGGTCCTTATGCAAGAGAGACAGGTGGTTGCTTATGCCTCTCGTCAGTTGAAGACGCATGAGGTCAACTATCCCACACATGACCTTGAGCTAGCAGCAGTGGTCTTTGCTTTGAAGCTATGGAGGCACTACTTGCTTGGTAACCGTTGTGAGATCTTCTCGGATCACAAGAGTTTGAAGTATATCTTTACTCAACCGGATCTCAACCTTCGGCAGAGGAGATGGATTGAAGCAATCAATGACTTTGATGTGACCATCAACTACACTCCAGGCAAAGCAAATGTCATGGCAGATGCGCTTAGTCGTAAAGCTTATGTCAACAACCTCATGGTGGAAGAGCAGCAGCCTCTCTTGTGCGAGGAATTCCGTCACCGAACTGGAAATTGTGGAACAAGGGCATCTCCTGAATCTTCTGGCTACCCCTCTCTTGGAAGAACAAATTCGCTCTCGTCAGCTTGGTGATCCGCACACCAAAAAGCTCATCGCTAAGCTTGACCTTCCGAAGTATGAGGCCTTCCATGTTGATGATCAAGGAACCCTCTTCTTTGAACACCGGATGTTTGTTCCAAACTACCCGGGTCTGAGAGACCAAGTTCTCAAGGAGGCACATGATTCGGTCCTTTCCATCCATCCTGGAAGCACAAAGATGTACATGGACTTGAAAACACAATACTGGTGGCCTGGGTTGAAAAGGTATTGTGCCAAGTATGTCTCAGAATGTGATGTCTGTCGCAGAGTCAAGGCTGTCCATCAGAAACCATTTGGTCTTCTACAGCCATTGAAACCTCCGGAATGGAAATGGGAGAAAGTTGAGATGGACTTCATCACTGGCTTTCCAAGGTCGCAGAAGGGCAACAATGCAATTTTTGTTGTCATCGACAGGCTTTCTAAAGTGGCTCATTTCTTCCCAAAAGAAACAATTTCTCGAATTCAGTTGGCTGAGCTCTATATCAACAGGATTGTCTCTTTGTATGGGGTTCCACTTGAAATCAGTTCGCACTGGGAGCATCTTCACCTCAAAGTTCGGGAGAGTTTCCAAAAGCTTTGGGAACAAAGTTGAACTTCAAAGATGCGCTACCACCCTCAAGCAAGGACAAGTGGAGAGGATCAATCAGATTCTCGAGGACATGCTTAGAGCTTGCGTCATCTCGTTTGGCATGAAGTGGGAGGAATGCCTTCCATATGCTGAATTCTCCTACAACAACAGCCTTCGAAGAGTCTAAAGATGGCACCATTCGAGGCTCTATATGGACGCAAGTGCGTAACTCCCATTGGTTGGTCAGTGTGGAGAAAGAATCTGGTTTGGCCTGACATTGTAACCCAAGCAGAGGAGAAGGTGCATATCATTCGAGAACACAAGATTGCTCGAGTCGTCGGAAGAGCAACTATGACAGAAGCACAGATATGGTATATGCCCCTGTGATCTCGTCTACCTTCGTCACTCCCATGAGAGGAACACACCGCCCGGTATCAAAGGAAAGTTGGCTCCTAGATACATCGGTCCTTTCAAGATACGTGGTAGAAGAGGAGAAGTTGCTTATGCACTAGAGCTTCCGGAAAACTCAAAGTTCATGATGTTTTCCACATCTCTCAGCTCAAGAAGTGCTTCAAAGACCCGGCGAGACCGTGGATCATGAGCTAATCGACCTCCAAGAAGATCGTCTTATCAGAACACCCCACCAAAATCCTCGAGACCGCAGAATCGAGGACGCAACAAGTCCATCAAGTTTTGCAAGGTGCAGTGGTCACACCATTCTGTTGATGAAGCAACATGGGAGCGTGAAGATGAACTCCGTGCCAACCATCCTTCTCTCTTTGTATCTTCTTCTTCCTAGAATCTCGGGGCGAGATTCCTGTTTAGTGGGGGAGAGTTGTAGCATCCCAGTTGTCTAACCCCTGTAATGCTACATGTCATAATAAAATGGGCCACTTCCAACATATAATTGTTGCATCATCATCATATCATGCTCATGTCATCATGTCCCCTTGCATTTGAGCATCATATAAAACCCTTTTCCTGTTTGGTTCTTATCTCATGTGCATGATTAATTGTAGTTGCCTCTTGATATTGTATTTGGTTCTTAATAAATTGTTAAATGCCCAAGTTGAGTTGGGGGCATCTCTCTTTTTGAATCCACCACCTTATCTTTCACCACCTTTTAATTCCACCATCCAATTAATATGAGCTTGGCATTTTAATTGGTTTATCTCTGGCTCATGATTAGTTGGATGGAATCCACCCTTGACCTTTGCTTGGCCTGGCCCATCCACTGGGAATGCATATGGATAATGCCATGATTATAATATTGTTTTCACAAGGATAATTTGGCATTAACTACTTTTGCATGGGCCATGCAAGTGACACCTTTTCCAAGATTTGGGTTTTGCTTTTTTAGTTGGATCTTTTCCTTTGCTAAATCTTGTTTGGGCTTGTAGCTTCTTCATCAAATCATCCCTACCTTACCCCTTTAGCTTGAACCTCCCCCATGCCCCATGCACATACAAGTGCTCAAGAGGCATGCTTCAACACAAACCACCCCCTCTCTCTCGGATCATGCTTGGCCATTATTTTTTGGATCATGCATGAACTAAAGTAGAACCCCATCACCATATGGCCATCTTTCTCACCTCTCCCCCTTTTCTTGTATGATCTTGCTAGGGCTAGTATGAAGCTTGCATGACCAAGATTAGCACCACCATCCTTTTCTTAACCCTCTTAGCAAAAACCTAAACCAACCCTTGCCATCTACCCTCTTAGCTAAATCTAACCCTAAGCCACCCTTTCTCCCTCTAATCCATACCTTCCCTTAGTTAAACCCTAAGTGCCCCTCCCCTTTTCCTTCTACCTAGCATGGTCACCATGTCCCTCTCCATCTTTCCCCTCTCTCTCTTCCATGCAGGACCCACCCAAAGACCCTACCCCACGCGCCCTAGGACCCCACACCATAACCCTAGCCCGACCCATGCCCCCCTCTCTCTCCTACCTAGCTCCAAACCTAATCTACCCGAGGCTACCCCCACTCCCCCTCTCCCCTCTAGCTCTCTCTCTGCCAGGACCTGCCCACGCCTGTGGCCACTGCCACCTCACCCCCCTTCTCCTAGTGCCTGCCTTGCCTGGCCTGGCCATGCCAAGCACGTGAGGGAGGGCAAAGAGGTGGCCAACCCGATTTGCCTCTCCCCCACGCAACCACCTGCGCCTTCCCCTTCTTATCCTCCCACATCCCTCTCAGCCCCGCCCAACCCCCAGATCCACCTCAGCGCCTACCCTCTCCCCTCTTTCTCCTTCGCCACCGGCTCGCCATGCACACCCCACTCGCGTCACACCCTACCAGAGGACAAGCTCGTCGGGGAGGTGGTCGAGGAGAACCAGGCGAGCCCCGGCGCCACGCCTGCACACGCTGTCGAGGAGGAGAAGGACCGGAGCCGCCAGGATCTGCCGCGCCACGCCGGAAACCCTAGCCCCAGTCCATGAGCCGATCGCTTACTCCGCGCACGTCGACCACACCGCACGTTCGCGGTGAGCTCCTGACCCTCGACAACTTCCGCCCTTAGTTGCTTCTGGGACGCCTGTTCGTTTGCCGGCGCTCTACGTGCGGCGGCGTGTTCCTGCTAGCTTCTTCCAGACCACCCTATCTAGCACGCGAGCGTCCGCTTAGCATCAACCCGAGGCCAGCCCGGTGGTAACCGCCCTGGCCATGCGCCCGGCGAGATCGAGCCCCGCCACTGTTTTCCTCGTCGCAGCAATTTCGTCCAGACATGGAGAAGATCCACAGTACCAGTATGCGTTTTGCATAACCCCTGCCTTTTTCTGCATCCACCATGGTCCATTTTGGCCCACTAGTCTGTCTAGGTAGCTTTGCAAAAGGCTCCTGCTTTTGCTAAAATAAACCCATGATCGATTTGTTCCCGATCAAGGCGTGTGGGCGAAGAACCCCTCGCCCCACCTCGGCTGACTCAGAGGAGTAGTATTAGAAAACGTTGAGATTGTTTTGAATTCAAATCATTAAATAATTTCAAAATTCAAATTCAAATTCAGTTTTCTATAACTTTTCATACTTAATCCAATTTTGGCAAATGATATATGTATGGATATCGAGAAAATGAGGGATTCAAATATGCCATCCATTTTGTATTTTGCACAAGTAAAATTCCAAGTTTATGTTAATTACCACCAATGCCACTGGATTTTCAATAATTCATAACTTTTGGTTTAAAACTCCAAATTTAGCAAATGATGAGTCTAAATTGATCACCGACGAGACCTTTCTGTTTATGCTATCCATGACTTCAATTGCAGCATGCATCATATAAATATATATTGCACAACAACTGTTATGGCAACAAATGTGACTAAAACTCAATTCAAATGTTATTTTCTTGTTCTTCTCACCTCACCCATGCCATGCTACTTATTGCCATGCAACTTGTGCATCATTCATCATGGCATGATTGTTTGCTTGACGCATTTAATTCCAATGCTTGTGCTCTATATTCATGTTGGCCTTGTTTGTTTGGTTTTTCTCGGATGAACCTTGAGCGGTGTATCAAGAGAACCAGGAGCACTACCCAGATCATCCCTTGCTTCAACAGAGATACCGCAAGCACTACCACATGCTTGCATACATACCTATTGCCTCTATCTTATTCTTGCATCATTGAGTCGCGATTGCATTAAAATGAATCCCAAGTATGCATAGCCTTTACTTTTAAACCCCACCAAGCTTGTTTCCTCCATCCTATGAACCACTACTATAGGAGTTGTTTGAGCCATGCGAGTCGTAGAACAGCATGTGTAGGGTTTGTGAGAGTCTGTTGAATAACGAGGTACCTAAACAACTTAACCTGAGTAGTTCTGGGATAACTAAAGAAAGTGGCACCGGTGAGCAACATCTGCTATTTGGTTCTTCCTGCTCACTTGTGTCCCGTAAGACCCCGAGTACTTGATTCCTGTTCCTTGTTTTATCGCGCTATACACATCCGGGAGGTATATGGGACCCCTCTGAGCCAGAGCTTGATTCCGTCTATTTCTTGGGGCCACAAACTAGTTTGAGGTTTTATTTACTATCCTGTACCTATGCCATGCTACTTTCTGTTTTTAAATTGTGCGAGGAGCACACTGTACTGTTTAGGTCCGCGGAATGTTTTCGCGGTATCGACAAGCCCAGCCACACTTTCGGGTTCCCAGTCGTTTACAGCCATTGACGCAAACCTTGAGTCCGTCTCGGAGTCAGCTATCTCCGTTGCGGGATCTACTTAAGGGGTGGCCCCCTGAAATATTTCAATCTTGTGATTGTTCACCGTGAAAGCCTCGTTGGGTTTTGATTTGGTTTTTCCGAGGTTGATCGGCGTGTGTTGCTATTGGTGCACCCCGCCGGTAAAACTTTCAAAGCCGTGTCCGCGGATATGGACGACTTGGAGCACAGCTTGATCATAGACAAGCATAACTAAAGTACCGCTTTTAATCGACTAAAGTAATTTGACTAGTAAATAGTGCAATACTCATGGAATGGTTAATAAAATTGCCAACGGATGGGGTTGTTCGTCCGCTTCCTTGTCGAAGGTGGAGGAGGATGGATCGGATGAGATTACCATTATAATCTGTACTTAGATTCCGGACATCCGCCTATCATTGGTTAGGCGGATGGTTAGCGCTTATCCAGAATTGCTAGGGTTTACCTTTTGCTGCAATTCGTCACCCTGTGTTGTGTCCCCTTTAGAGGCATTAAGACTTGCTGAGTACCCTTAGGGTCTCACACGATAAATTCTTGATTCAGATGAATAGGTACCTTCTCAGGACGGATACTGGGTGGAAGAAGCCGATGATGTGGGCAACGATCGTTCGGTGTAGAGATTCCGGAACGGGATCCGTGAGACCTGTAGTTGGGATGTGCTTATTTATCTGGCATCTTATGCCGATTTGCTTCTTATCCGTACTCGGATCTTGTTTGCCGCTTCCGCATGATACTCTGATGTGTGTTGTATGAGGAGTTATCCTAAAATATAGATTTATCGGTCTTTTGAATCTTGCCGTATGGCGTTGGTATATTCCTTTCTTTCTAGATGGTGTGGCTCGATGTACTCTTGTATGGTGGCTTGCGTACATACCCACTTGTGTCACGTAGTTGATCCCTTCGCCGACCACGCCTCAGACAGGTCCCGTTGAGAGGGTAGTGGTTGGGACGTCTGAAAGGACTACCAGTGAGTGGCTTTTAGGGCCCCACCGTACTATTTCAACCACTATCACTCATCCAGGCTTGTATCTAGGAGCGTAGTTCACCGAGGTAGTTACATTAGTCAACTTTATTTGCATTCCCAGGGTCCGCTCCCTTCATGGATGGGCCCGTAGATGCTCCACAAAAATGCCTGGCGGACTTGGTTTGCGCCCCGATCCAAGCTTTGACAGTAGATCAGCCGCCTCATTTTCCTCCCTCTTGACGTACTTGACTTTGTAGCCTTCGAAGCACTTGGCTATCTCGTCTACTTCGTTTCGATATGCCACCATTATAGGGTTCCATGCATTCCAGGTGCCAGCCACCTGCTAGGCAACCAAGTCGGAATCTCCACAGCAAACTATGCGCTTGATGCCAATATCCTTGGCTACACGAAGTCCGTGAATGAGTGCTTCATATTCTGCCATGTTGGTTGTAGCCTAAAAGTGAATTTGCAGGACATAGTGCAGTTTTTTTCCTGTTGAAGACTGTAGCAGTACACCAGCCCCTGAGCCATTGAGTAGATTTGATCCGTCAAAGTGCATTACCCAATATTCTGATTCTGGTATGGGAGTATCATATGGCATCTCCGTCCAATATACAATTAAATCCTCCAAGGCTTGTGACTTGATAGCGTCGCGTATTTTGTAGGTGATCTCGAAGGCATCAAGTTAAATGCCCCACTTCGTCACCCTTCCTATAGCGTCGATGGTGTTGATGATGTCTGACAATGGAGCCTTGATCACTACTGTGATTGGGTGCTCCTGGAAGTAGTGCCTTAGCTTCCAAGAAGCAAGGACAAATCCATAAGCTAGTTTCTGGTAGTGCGGGTAACGTTGCTTGGACTCCGTCAAGACCTTACTTACATAGTAAACTGGTCGTTGTACTCTGTACTCATGCGTTGGTTCCTTCCGCTCCACCACGACGATGATGCTGATAACCTAGTTGGTGGCCGCCATGTAAATCAACATAGACTCCATTGACTCAGGTGCTGCAAGTATATGCGCAGAATAAAGTATAATTTTTAGATCCTTAAGTGCAGCGTCCGCCTCGTCTGTCCATAGGAATTTGTCCGTCTTCTTCAGCAACTTGTATGGCAGCAGAGCCTTCTCTCCAAGTCGGCTGACAAACCAGCTTACTGCTGCTACGCAGCTTCTGAGCTGTTGAATGTCCTTCAGGCATGTCGGACGATTAATATTGAGGATGGCCTTGATATTCTCCAGGTTGACCTCGATTCCACACTGAGAAACTATGAAGCCCAACACTTTGCCGGCTGGAACCCCGAAGACGCACTTCTTGGGGTTAAGCATCATGTTGTACTTTAGGAGGTTGTCAAAGGTTTTCTTTAAGTCAGAAATTAATTCATTTGAATTTTTGACATCACCGTGATATCGTCCATATAAGCATGAACATTCCGACCAATTTGGTCATGCAGGCAACGTTGCATAGTCCGCTGGTATGTAGCACCTATGTTTTCAGCCCAAAGGGCATCGTGACATAGAAAAACATGCCATATGGTGTGGTGAACGAAGTGGCCAATTCATCCGACTTCCTCATCTTTATATGGTGGTATCCTGAGTATGCATCTAGAAAACACAGAAGTTCTGAGCCAGCCATCGAGTCAATGACTTGGTCAATGCAAGGCAAAGAAAATGGATCCTTGGGACATGCTTTGTTCAATACGGTGTAATTAACGCACATTCTTAGTTCTTTGGTTCCCTTTTGGGAACAAGTACAGGATTGGCCACCCATTTGGTGTGAAGAACTTCTCGAATAAAACTATCCTTAAGTAACCTAGCTATCTCTTCGCCAATGGAGCGTCTCTTCTCGTCCCCAAAGCGTCGTAGTGGTTGTTTCACCGGTTTGCATTTTGGATCAATATTTAAGCTGTTCTTGGCAAGTTCCCTAGGTACACCTTTCATGTCGACAGGTTGCCAGGCAAAGATGTCCCTATTCTCATGGAGGAACTCGACGAGCGTACTTTCCTATTTGGGATCCAGGTCCGTCCCAATGGCGGTGACCTTGGAGACATCGCCTACCACAAGTTCTACCGACTTGGTATCGATGGCGGCCTTGAAAGCGGGACCAGAATCAGAAAGGAAAATGATGTGCATCATCTGGACGATGCATCGTCCTGGTCCTGGTCCACATATCATCTAGATGCGCACGATAGGTGGGCCTCTCGTGCCCAGCGCCGCATCTCAATCCCGTTGCGCGCACTCTCCTCTCTCCCCTCGCCGCCCTCTTCCTCTCTGCAGCGCCCGGCCGCGCGCCCCCGCCGCCGCCCTCTTCCTCTCTGCAGCGCCCGACAATGCTCCCCTGCTGGGACTCCCCGCCGCCTGCGCTCGTCGCCCGCGCTCCCTGTCCCCCAGCGTCCCTCTCGCACAAGCCTTGCCTCCCGTCCCTTCTACAGCCGTCCCGGCCACCGTCGGCTCCAGGGGAACACCTTGACTTGCCTCGGTCAGCAAGCCCTCACGGTGGCTTCCTCCGCCCTGTGAGCCCGCGCACGCCCCTGCATCGACCTCCCCCTAACCGCGCCTCGCCAGAGTTCCCAGGACAAAGCTTCCTTCACGCGCACGCTGCGCCGCCGTGGCCCCAAGCACTAGGCACGGCGACCCTGCTACAGAGACACGGCGACCCTGCTATAGTGGGTGGTGCCGGAGCTATAGACTAAGGATGGGGGTGCACGTGGGAGCTGCAAACTAAGGCGGACGATGCTACAAAGACTAGCCTCGATTTTGCTACATCGATACATTTTTTTGCTACCTTCGTTTTTTGGTTTTGCTACAATACCGTAAATTTTTTGCTACAAGTTCTCCGGCGAGGTTTGCCGGCTAGTCTACAGCCATGTATCCGGCAAAGTCAGTGTTTTGCTACATTAGAAGAATTTTGTTGCTACAACCCTCTTGTGGTTTTGCTATAATAGTGTCAACTTTTTGCTACAAGATCTCCGGCGAGTTTTTTTCCGACGATGTCTCCGGCGAAGTCGGTTTTGCTGCATTATCACATTTTTTTGCTGCATGGTCTCCGGCGAGGCGTTCTATTTCTAAAACGAACCATTTTTTTGCTTCGGAAGCAAAAACAGGGACATATGCAGCAAACACAGGATGTTTTGCAGCAAAACACGGGATTTTGTGATTTTTGGGGGACACATGGCGCACGGGGGACCAGGACGATGGGAAACCCCCATCGTCCGAGGGACGCCTAGCGCGGTCCAATCAGAAATCTGTTTCTTTATGTCGACATCTCTGAGTCATCGACCTTGATCTGGATCTCCTTGAATTCTTCGCTATAGAGGACAAATTCTGCAAAGGCTGCTTCTCCAATCTCACAGTCCCTTGCTTTTGAAAAGCTTCCGGATACAGTGATGACACCGTTTGGTCTAGGTATCTTGAGATCGTTGTAGATGAAGCATGGCTTGGCCATGAAGGAGTGGAAGATGTCGCGTCCGAATATGACTTGGTACATTCTCTTGAAGGGGACCACTTCAAAGGTCATGTGATCTTGGCGGTAATTGTCAACATCGCCAAAAGCGACCGGAAGGGTGATGCACCCAAGGGACCGAGCCTCCCAGCCAGGAACTACGCCATGAAACACGGTGCTGGTCTGCCTTAGGTTGGTCTCCGTCAAGTTCATCTTGTGCATTGTATCCAGGTACATGATGTTGATGCTACTTCCACTATCCACCATGCACTTGGTGAACTCGCAGCCGTCAATCAGGGGGTTGATGTCCATGGCATACTGGTTGTCTACTGGAACAAGGTCAGGGTGATCCTTCCTGTCCCATGTGATTGGAACTTCCGACCAGCGCAGGAACTGGGGAACTGGGGGTAGGGTGGATATCAGTATCCCCAGAGAGGTCTTCTGTGCCCGGGCAGTTGGGGTGCCAAGGAAAGTGTGGTAGCCAGGGGCCTTCTTCTCAAACAGGTTCTTGCCTTTTCCATCTCCCTTGTCGGCGTGCTTGTGGTCTACATCCCTGTCCATGTCACTTTAATCCTTGGACTCCTCTTACTTCTTCCCTTTGCCCTTGCCTTACGATCGGTTCTTCCGGCTTCATTTGTAGCCGGACTCTGGGTCTTCCTTGAGATCGTTGACGAACTTGCAATGGTGGTTGGTGTGAGTGGCTTTGCCATTGGCATCGAGGTGTACGAGGAATGGCATATCGCGGTATTCCTCGTACATTTGGGTAATGCGAAGCGCTGTAGGGTAGTGTCACTACCGCGCTGCTGCCCACAACCAGTCCCTGGCCTCGGCCACGTTGTCCGCCATGATCTCTGCCTTCAAAAATCATGGCGACCATGTCAGAAGCTGGCTTTTCTTCTGGCAGATTCTTCCGCTTACTATTGTTGTTCCTCTTGGTTAGGATTGGAATGGCAATTGCTGGCAAGGATCCATGAGCATCGTCGTTGGAAGCCATGAATTCACTGGCCAAGGAGATCATCTGATTGAGATCCAGCTTGTGATTGTCCTATAGGCGCTTCACCTTATGCCGGAGCAAAGTGCCCTTTTCCAAACCATCAATGTAGGTGGCCATAGCGGTCTGATCCTACACTCCGGCGCAGGAATTTTTCATATCCAGACAGCGGGACAGGTAGGCTCGAGAAGTTTCATCCTTTTCAGATCGCCGACAATGCAGGGGCGTTTGTACGTACCCTCGAAATTCTTGGTGAACGCTTCATGCATGTCCAACCAATTGCATATGGACTTCTCCGGAAAGTCAGCGATCCATTGGCGGGCCATGCCCGTCAACATCAGTGGGAGGTACTTGACAGCGACATTGGGGTTTTCCCCGGCAATCTCAACCACTTCGCTATAACCCCGCAACCACGTAGCTGTCCTAACAGTGTCGTCATAGGGCTTGATCGTCTTGTCAATCCGGAAACCCTTGGGGTAAGTTGTCGCCCGTATCACAGGGAAAAAGCAACGTGGTCCCAAGTATTGTCCTTTCCGGGCCTCCTGAATCTTGTCCAAGCGTGAACGTGCATTGTATGGCTCCGGGCTTTGCTTTTCTCTTGTCGACACAATAGGAAGGGCTATGTGAACGATGCGGTCCTCCTCCTCCATGGTGGTTGCTAGGGGGAGACAGAGGCGGAGGTGGCGGTGGGTTAGCCTTCTTGCTATTTTCCTCCCGCGACTCCTCATTCCTGTCGTGGTTGCTTGTCAGACACAAAGGGTCATGGTGCGACCTGCTCATGTGCCCGTGGTTTCCACTATGCTCTCCATCATGACGAGGTTTCTCCACATTATCGCGAATGACGATGCCGCCATGGGGGCATCTAGGCAGAGGTATGCTCGTACAATGGTGAGCTTTTGGGTATTTGTGATGCCGGTAAGATCGGGGCAGTGGTGGCGAGTGACGAGGGTGAGCCTTGCCTCTGTCGTTGGAATATATGGGGATACATCATCCCTGTTGCATGCATCGCTCCGTCTTCATTCTGATGAACCAGTTTGAGATCCTACATCGTGAGGAGATCTTGGCCTCTGCTGTTTGGGAGCGCTAGATTGGCAATATGCCGGGTCAGACTCAAGCCTCTGAGAGGTGGCCTTTTCCTGCTGTTTGAAAGCCCTGGAGTGATTTATCCTGCTCCAGTAGAGTCTTGGCGACGGCCAAGTTGAGGACGGGCATGTGCATGATTTGTTTTCCATCTTTGTCAATGTATGGCTTAGCTTGTCTTGGCTTCGAAGGAGCCCACCCCAAGTTGCGCCATACGCCGTGGTCATTGACGATGTGATACGGAGCTTTCTTGGCCTTATGCTGCTTGAGAAGAGTCTTGTACTCGGCCTCTATGGCTCTAGCTGCCTCGATCAATTTCTGCGCCTTGGCTAGATCTCGATCTAACTTTGCGCCTTGATCCGCGATGGCCTGCGCTTCCTCCAGTAGTTACTGGCGCTTCTCATCGAGATGGACAACATTCTGTATATGGGACACGGTCATAGGATCGACGAGCAAATTGCCGTACATCACTCTATCAGCTGGAGTGATTTGGGCAGCCACAGACGTAGATGCTGGTGGCAGCAGATTTGCAGGGTTGGTGTTGTTTGGACCGGTGGGGAGTTCCTGCGGCTATTTTACTGGGATAGACGGAGGGGGCATGGCCATCGCTTGACCATTGTCGGCATCAACAGCTGGCCCCTTCCCCCTTGTCCTGCGGCTTAGGTGGAGCTGCTTCGGTTTGATCTTCTTCCATCACACTCCCGATGGCAACGAACACCTAGCAGGATGTGACGGCCTTGTCGGCCCGCTCCTCGCGATTGAACTCCTCCTCCATCTCTTTCATGGCAGAGTCGAGTTCTTCCGGGTTGACATCCATCTCCTCCGAGTCCACGCTGATTTCGGCATAAAGTGCAACCAAAACGGAGTCGGAGGGTGTGGGAGCTTCCTTGACGATGGATGACGATGCTAAGGAAGCGGGACCGTTGGCTGGCGGCAGCGGTGGCAGCCCAGGTACGGCGATAGTCACTGCCTGGGCAGATCCATCAGTAGCGGCAAAATTGTTAACAGTGTTAATCATCTGTTCTAAAGTAAGGATGCACACGGCATATTGCCGCCTGAGGCGTATGCCGGAGAAGTGTGCCGTGATCCAGCCCTTCGACGAAGTGGTAGACATCATCATTATCTGGGTAGCCCTCTAGATCGGCTCGTATCCGGAGCCATCTGGTGAGGTAATCTCGGGGGATTTCACCCTCTCTCTGAATGCAACGCGCCAGATCGAAGATGGTTACCACGCCGATGAAGTGTGATCGCTACTTTCCAGACGCACGGGCCAACGTGACGGATTTGCAGTGATCTTCCACCATTATATCCTGCACAGGGGCGGTTTGGGTGGGCCTTGAATTTTTTCGATCTAAGCCAACAAAATCCAAATAGATATCCGACTTCGATCATTCCGTGAACGTGTCTTGCCCGTAGGCGGTCCGTGCGGGCCTTGGCGACCCTCCAACTTCTAGGGAACTAGCGCCCGAGTCGGTTTCGTCGATGAAGAGGTGGATGTCCCCGATTGGAACAATTGAGCAGCGGGTGGGGTTTGTCTTTGCTGGGATCCAGAACTCGTTAGGAGGGACAATCGGAACATTGCCGGAGAAGATAACACGATCGATGGCTACGGTTTCACCGATTTCCGCGAAGAGCTTGGTCCTCGCCCATTGTAGAGCTTGAAGCGCCTCTTGCCCCAATGGTGGGGGCCAACTATCGTGGTATTGCCGACGAGTACGCCATGGAGGGGTCCTCACAGTGCGTGTTTAGAGACGTGGGGGAAGGCGAAAAGTTGGCGGGTATTTGGTAACACAACTTACCCAGGTTCAGGTTCCACGACAGTGGTGGAACCCTAATCCTGCTATAAATCACTGTAAGGCAAATACGCCGAGTTACAGGGATTTGTTCATTGTGCGTGATGGTATGAGTTGTTATGCCCTAAAGGCTCCCGTAGGTCCGGCTTATAAAGACGCCAGATCCTAGGGTTACAGGGAAGAGTCCTAGCCAGACAGGTTACAGAGTCCTACACTAGCACCAACTAATCTACTAGTCTTGCACTCCAAGGCTACGAGTATGTCGGTGAATCCATCATAGCTTTCCTTTATCCAGCATGGGCCTCCCTTGTGGATCCATCTAACTGGGCCGCCCATCAGGACATGGGCCTTGCTACCAACTGTGGGCCACCCGGGTTATCCGGATTAGATACACGCTATGGTGGTACCCATTTAGCATATCCCCAACAACTACACCGACTCCAGCTACGTCTACCTCGCATCGACAATAGCTAAAACCTTCCTTCTACTACATCACTACGACGAACTCTATCAAGATCAAGACGACATCAACCACGACAACATCAACCTCATTGACTTCATCAATGGCGACTAGATCACCAATGGCACCAGCGGCCACGACTACATCGCCTCACTCTCGGCTACATCGACATCGGCATACACTGGCTCCTTCTCTAGTCTGTGCCTTCGAATTCTTCTCCATCTTGACCGTCCGCGACGCTCCTGCTGTTTGCTTCACTACCGATCCGACTATGTTTTTCTAGAGTATATTACATTATGCTATATTTGGTAGCTTAAGATTGTAATGTAGTTCTATCTCTATTAGGCTTATTGTCTCCGAAGTTTTCTTGTACTATATAAACAACTCAAAGGCTCACAACATAATCGCGCAAAAAAAATACAATCAATATTTCCATATTTCTTCAGTTTCATTGACCTCACAAAAAGAGTTATTGAGGTCGAAGTGGCTAATGCCAAGTCAAGAGCCATTGGGACCAAGGCCAAGCTCATTGACGAGGAGTTCAAATTCATGATGATGGACTTGACCATCTTGGAGCCAGCTCAAAGGGCTTGGTATGTGAAGAAGCAAAACGCCATCCGCGATCTCCAAATGTCATGCCATCTGTGCTCTATCCTTTTGTGCATTTCATATGAAACTTGTCTTAATTTGCACTATGGTTCAGTACTATGGCATGTGAATTCGATAATTTTCTAATTTTTGATAATTTATTTGCTTGTGTAGTGCATTTTATTGTTATTTTCATCCATATGTTGCCAATTGGTCCAAATTATGTCTAAAACTAGTTGGTTAGATTTTGTGTGTCCAGCTAAAATGGATCAAGCCGCTAAGAGCATCTCCACTCACGTTACCAGAACCCTGATCCCAGGGCGAATTTTAGGTCTGGATGCCGAAATTTGGCCCAGTCGCGTTCCCAGGAATCTGTTTTCGTCCGGATTTGGGCCAAGTTTGGTCCGGACTTCTCAGACCATTCTCAGGATCCCGAGAACTCCCTCGGAACGTCGGACAAAGAGAATTCGGCGAAAAAAAAGGACGGCGAGTGGACCCGCCCAGTCAGCGACTGAAGCCGAGTCATCGTCATCCTTTCGCCTCGGAACCCCGCGAAGGACCGTCGGGCAATAACTGCCCGTATGTCGGCCCATGCGTCGCCGTAATGGCGTGCCACCGCCTACTCGACTCCCGCGACGGACCGCCGGCCACTAAATTCCCATCGTTCCCCCTTTTCCCGTCCACGCTGCTACACCCCTTCCGCCCTCGCCGGTCCCTTCGGCCTATATAGTCGTCGGGGTCCATCTCGGCGCCTTCGCCGCCGCTCCACCCAGTCAAGCGCGAGGCGGACTCGCCGGTCCACTCGTCGCCATGGACACGCTCGCAGTGCATCATAATCAATGAGCCCCGCGCAGTCGCCGCCCACTGGCCGCCTTCGCCAGCCGAAACTGGAGCCGGCCTATTGGGCGGTGCCTGTCGACAAGGACGCTTTCGCCATGAAGATGGCGATGGAGCAGTCCCTCGGGGAGTTGGTGCCGCAGCCGCCGGTGGAGCTATCGTCATCGGACATACTCGCCTAGTCCAGGGCAGACTGGGAGAAGGAGGAGCACCTCCGCGTCTAGCGCCGGCAGGAGCAGGCCGAGCGCCAGGCGTGGTCCGGTCACGTGCTCGCCTACCAGGGCGCCTCGCTCGTCGTCCTCGATGACGACACGGACGCCGGCACCTCCCACCAGTCCTGGATTTGCCAAATTCGACTGAATTTTACCCGAACGCGGGAACTCGGCCTGGGAACACGAGTGGGAAAACTCGACGTTCCTAGGCCAAAATGAGTTTCGTTCGGCCCAAATTAGGTCCGGATTTCGGCCTGGGAACGCCCAACGAGTGGGGATTCTCTTAGAGCATCCCCACTCGTTGGGCGTTCCTAGGCCGAAATCCGGACCAAAATATGGCCGGACAAAACTCGTTTATGGCCTAGGAACGGGGAGTTTCCCACTCGCATTCCCAGGCCTAGTTCCCGTATTTGGCTAAAATTCAGTTAAACACGGCGAAATTTGGGTGAATATAGGCGGATTTCATTAATTAGGGCGAGGACACGTATATTACATCGAATTTAATCTAGGAAAACATAAAAAGGCTGCCACCATGGCCGATGCCGATGCCGTACACCTCTTCTACATGCCAAGGCGGGGGTTGTTGTCGGCGTGGATGTGCTCCAGCACGGCGACGAGCGTTCGTCCGGGATCGCTCCACCAGCGGCGGCACGGCGACGCATTGTTGCACTTTGGCGGCGAGCTCGGCGGCCCTCGTGGCGGGCGAGCTCCTAGAGCCGCCTGTCGGCGAAGAACTTCTCCCAGAAGACCAGGTGGCCCGGATCCTCGGCGAGACCCGGTTCTTCCATGGCGGCGATAACCGCCTGGATCTCGTCGGCGATATCCTCTTCGGTCGGCACCGGCGGAATCGAGACCCCGCCAGCGCTGAGATTCCAGCCGAGGGGGAGACGAACGTCCGACGGCGTCATGGAGCATCCGGGCCTCCCATGGCTGCAGCGTGCTACGGCCGAAGCCGTTCGCCGCCGCGGTGTCACCGGGGAATTCCTCGGCCATGGCTTTTCGCCGGAGTTGTGGAGGTGGAAAGGTGCGAGTGTTTGGAGTTTGCCAGAGTTAGAGCGCTATGAGAGAGTGTGAAGGGAGACGGCGAGTGGTACGACTTTTATAGGCCGAGGCCGACGGCGAGGGCAAGAGGGGTGTAGCGGCAAGGACGGGAAAAGGAGAAACGGCGGGTAGGATGACGACGACTCGACTTCTGTCGCTGACTGGGCAGTTCCACTTGCCGTCTGTTTTTATTTTCGCAGAATTTGCTTCGTCCGGCGTTCCGAGGGCTTTCCCGAGATCCTGGGTATGGTCTAAGAAGTCCGGATCAAAGTTGGCTCAAATCCGAATAAAAACGGGATCCTAAGAACATGACTGGACTAATTTTCAACATCCGAACTTAAAAATCACCTTAGGATTGTCGTTTTGGATAGACGAGTAGAGATGCTCTAACCCCACCGAAACCTGGCCCATTATTTTCCGTGGACCAACCTAAATGGACTTCAGAATTCAGACACGTTCCTGGTCCTAAATAGGGGTCGTGCTGGAGATGCCCTAAATAGGCACTACGTGCGCGCACATCGGCACATGTGATGCACGCATGCCCATCATGACTTGTATCGCGGCATGCATGATTTCTGGCGATCGACTAGGTACGCACGCAGCTTTGTTGGGATGGATGCCACGCGCCATCGCCCATCGCTCGTCTCTGCACCTGGCGGCCGAGACTAAAGCAAGGTGATTCTTTATCCATAGACCTTGGAGCTAGCAACGCACACTTGTCTTGTCTGACGACAGGAACAAGAGTAGCACACGCGCGCGGTGTATGTACAAGTGTCAGGCTTCCGAGGAAAATGTGTACATAGTCTCCTGATTGATTGTTTGATAGTACTACTACATGATTAGGAGAGGCAAGTTTTCTTTTCGACAAACACATGACTGCGCTACTGTAAGATACTCCCTCCGTTTCAAAATATAAGATGTTTTAGGTTTGTGAAGAGAATGTATCTAGACTTGTTTTAGTGTCTAGATTCACTCTACAACTGAGTGAATCTATATACTAAAAGAAGTCTAGATACATTTGCTTCACAAAGCTAAAACATCTTATATTTTGAAACGGAGGGAGTATATAGTACGCTGTTTACTAGAGGCTCACATTTCCTGCTGCCATGTTTTTTTCCTAGGGTTTCTTCTCATGTTTGACAGGAAACGTATTTGCATGACTTTAATTAACTGTTACATATAGATTATGGTCCTTCCTATTTAAAGTACTAGATGATACCCCGCGCGTTGCTGCGGGATCTTTGTGTGTTAAAAACAGCTTAAGAAATATGAGATGTATTTTATGAAGAAAGTAAGTGATAAGAAAAACTATTTTTTCCCACCGAGCTCTCACAACAATTGTGAAATGTATGAATTTAAATTGCATCAATGATCATTTGCAACTCAAGTTATTCACACTGCAATATGTTCTCCAAAACTCAGTAGAAATATTGTCAAATTAACATAACAGTTGTACTATATCATTGAGTTAAGTGGTGTTTCATTAAACTTTGCTATTAGCCAATGATTTCTAATATTTTTCCATTTTATAATTGACTTTTTGGCATCTAAAACGAAGGCAGGGTACTCATTATAGCTTTACTTGATAATAAAGAGAAAGTCAAACCTAGATCATGAAGGTAGGACTCGATCAAGAAAAAATTGACAAAATAATACAAACATTTTACCGGCCTAAAAGTCTACATAGAAAAAAGAAAATATCATGTTTGGTATGCCCACTTTGGTGTTCCACAAATAGTTTGAACAAGGCCCGTGACATAGGAATACTGATTAAAAGAGAGATGACATTAGTATAGGTAATTAAAAAATTATTACAACTATAGATTTGGAAGGGTAAAATTATGGGGATAAGACACCTGGTAGTGTGTATCATAGATTTACCACTTGCTAATTTTACAACAAAGAACAAAAACAACATGACCACACCAATGTGGTGGAAGTAGTATCCAGACGGTGCAACATCTAAAGTTGTTCTAAGCATCAAGAAGAAACCCCTTTGAATGTTCCTTGCTAACATGCTTGATCCAGCCATTGCATCGAGCATCTCATAGACATCTTTCTAACAAAAAAACAGAATAAGAAATTGTCAGGGCCGGTCCTGAGATTTTAGGGGCACAGGGCGAAAATAAAATTTAGGGCCCCTTGCTATTTTTTTATATACACGTATAAAATGATGAAAAATAAATACTTCAAGTATACCTATTTGCATTATTCATATAAAAATAAAAATGTTTACATATTACCTTCAAAAATTCTCTGTGTATTCCTAAAAGCGAAGTCACTGACAATGGAATCAATATCAATCTCTTCCAAAAACTTTTTCTCGATGCCGGATCATAAATATCCACACTAATTGGTTCCAAATCAACACTAGCAGATTTTGTAGGAGATGAATCAAATGCGATATCCTGATCACTTATATTGTTATTACCCGTGTTGATTTCATCGTTCTCCTCCGTACCGATATCATCCTCTAGATCAATATTACTCTGTTTCCCAACAAGAACTAGTGCTAACTCAACTGGATTCCTCTACGTGCTCGTGTTACTCTTTAAAAATTTATAAAGGGGTCCTCTCTGTGAGTTAATCAAATTTTGTTCTTTCTTCCTCTTTTTCCTTTTCTTAGCACCAGAATCAGGTTCCTTAACCGATTAACCACACTAAAAATATAAAGAATAATTATTAATTAGAACAAAATTAGGGGCAACGTTAGACTGCAGAAGACTGGAATCAGAAATTCAGAACTCAGACCTACAGACGCTTAACGGCCAAGGCGAGACGAGAGGCAGGCAGCAGGCAAAGGGCGAGGGTGCGAGGCGATTGGCGACCATCTCGACGGGCGACGGCTTGCTACTTGCTGCGTGCGCGCCTTCCTAGGATCGAGAGCTCAACGTCGAGTCAAGGTCAGGACAGGAACTGGCATGCGGCCTGCCTTCGTACGATACAATCAAAAAGATCGATAGCTGATCTGATCGTAGGTTATGTACGTGATGCTGTGATGGACTCCGAATCTAAAACGTATGCGTGTGTCTACTAAAATAGAGGGCCTAATCTAGCCCAATAGAAAGTTTGAAGCTGCTATTTTTTATTTTTTTTTATATCTATTATAGCCCATATATACATCACATATCTGCGAAGGGCCCCTTAAAATTTTGGGCCCGGGGCGGCTGCCCCTCCGGTCCCCCCCTCAGGGCCGGCCCTGGAAATTGTAAATCTTGTCATCTGTGAACGCATTTAGTTCTGCATGCATCTACTGAAAATGTACAGAGAGAAACACTAACATACATGAAAAACTTAGTAGGCTCAGTAAGATGGAACCACGAGTGGAACAGATGGATTACATTGAAATTGGGCTAGAAAGGATGCGATCCTATGTTCCTGAAGGTGTCATTCCGTTGTACACGAGCTTGCACCAGATTGAAGATGCTTTGCTGGTGGTTGGAGAGGATTCAGTCTTTTGATTTCTTTTTTGAACTTTCAATATCAACGTAAGCTTGTAACTTGTCAGTATTTGCTGAACTTTGGTACACAACTACATAGATGCCGGTGCTACTTTTTGGCATATATAATTTCTCAGCCTGATTCTTTGTTTTCATTCCAAATCTAATTGGCACTTTACCTAGTATCATCAAATCAGGCCACGTGGGTCTCATCATGGCAATAAATATCTGAATAGCAAGGCATAATAAATCAAACTTCTTTATGCTAAAAACATAGTGATGAATAGATCTACTAATGGGACTATAGAGGGATTACTCAGATACACACACATATACATATTGCCGATCCAAATTAGGGGCAACTTTCAGCAGAAAGTTAGAGAAAAGGAAAGAGACTGGGAGAGAGATTGAGAAAGGAAGGCAAAATTCAATGAATCCTTATACTTGTTAGAAAGGCCCTGACCGCCAAAAACCATCGAGCGCACGAGAGGAGAAAGCTACGCTAGTGGTGAGGTTGTTGCTCAGTGAATGATAAATCAGTACTAAGAGATTTGGAGGACAAATTCATGGATGCGGAAGAGATGTAATACTTTAGAATATGATCAGGCTAAGGGCATAGCCCTTGAGGGTCAGTTCGATCAGCCTCCTCATGGACACCAGAGGGCAAGTCATGGCTTTTTATAACCGTAAAAAATAGCGATTTTCTAGTATGCCTCCATCAGTTTCCTTGCGGGAATTGTGGGGAGAGGAAGAGAGAGCAGTGCTGGGTAGAGATTAATTTGAAGGAGGAAGCGTTAATGTTAATGACTGCTCGGTGGAGAAGATGGGTAGTATTGCAATGGACCGGTTCCTTCCATTAAGTATGGTCCGATGATAGGCTACATGGTTTTGTACTCTGGTCAGAAAAAAAGGAACGATGCGACCGGTTTGTACGCAAACAAAAGGGACAGAACAGAAAAGAAAATAAACAAAAAAAATAATGAAACGGTGATTTGGCATGTTGATGATGTGGCATGCTTGCATGTTGAGAGAAATAGGTAGTGGGGGACTCCTATTTAGATATACTCACTCCGTTTCAAAATATAAGATGTTTTAGGTTTGTAAAAAGAATGTATCTAGACTTATTTTAGTACATAGGTTCACTTATGTTTGGAGTGAATCTAGATACTAAAACAAGTCTAGATTCATTTGTTTCACAAAGCTAAAACATCTTATATTATGAAACAGAGGGAGTAGAAGATAACAAAGATGGAGTGTTACAATTTTTCATTTGTTTCAATTTCCCCCTAAATGTCATGTTTAATTTCAAAATCGCAATCATAAGACAGTTCATAATATCAATATCATACTATCATTTTAATCAAAAATCACATATTATTGGATTAGTTGTTTGCTAAAACTTGAACATGATCGGTCAAAGTATGCCCTATATTTCCAAACAAATGGTGTCACCGACCAACTATAAATGTGCAAATCAAACATCTCCAGCTTACAGATTTATGTGAGAAATATTTTCCTAACACTTTAGTTTTGGAACGGTTATTGTGATATTAGTGATGGTCAAAGTTGCATACAACAAACTTTGCCCATGCTTAAAACACCATCCATTAGTAATTGTGGAGGGATTAGTTAGTATGCTCTACTGTCATCCCTAATTATTTCACGATCTTGTAAACATCGGGACACATCTAGTATATGAGTTGTGAACAACTATTATATTTTTTGAAAGATTATTCGCCACTCGAACTTGTTGGCTCCTCCACTGACAAAAAAATGATAATCGCATTGATAGTTGGTATTTTTCTTGTGAGAATCACGTTTTTTGACCCGTCAAGATCTAGCAACACATATTTCACTATTAGCCATATTAGTAGATCAACCCATCCTCCTCACACTAATCTAACAATTGGCATTGATGATATATGTACCTCCTACAATGTCGGTATGTGATACCAATCCTCCGGTTTCACCCCGTGGCTACCAGCTCCTTTCGGTCTCCAAATGCAAATCACCTCCATCATTCTTGTGTTACCTTTTTTCCCATCACCGTCCCCTTTTTATGCCTCCTAACTTGAAAAATACTAGTTGGGCTTTAATTAATTAATCACACCTCCCTCAATTGTTTAGTTGTGCTTTAGCTCAAATTAAGTAGGCAACTAGGTGATTTGGTTCCCAATTATATAGACCATGATTTTATGAATGTCGAAGAAATGTTCACAAGTCACATGAGCATCCTCTTGAGGTCTAGTGAGCATTCATATATATCTTGTTTATGGTGCAACATTAAAGATTAAGGATGAAAGGGGCAATTACTTTAACTAGAGTTAAACATATGCATTGGCTATGGGAGTATTATGCAACTGTATTCTTGTATTTTAATGGTTAGATGGAATATTTATGCAAACCATGCAAAGTAATGAAAGTCATACGTGTTGCTTTTATGCATTGTGTAAGGGATCTATTTTTGTAAGAATGTCCCGATCGATTAGTCTTACCTATAAGTTTAACTAGGTCATCGTTCGTATCATCACACATCACTGACTGCATATTCCAAAGGAACAAGATGGAGTGACATAAGTGCTCTTTCAAGTCTTTCCTACCATCTTTCGCACTCAACTTTGATTTAGGGATAAGACATGAGGAAAAGATAGATGAGAATCAAATACTGCACTTTAATTGTAATACACGTGGTGTGATCAACACGTATACATGCATGATAGCAAACACTACTGGATCTTTGCTTCAGAGAAACTAATTCAAATTAGCACCTGCTTAAATTACAAGAACTAAAATACATATGACAGAGGAAATAAAATATCTTATCAAAAAAATTATTGCAACCGTTTACATGAAATAACAGCTAATAGCTGAGTACAGTACTATTTTATGGTCAACAATATATGAATCATATGAAACAAAATTGTACCATTGGAAGCGTATTTTAAATATGAATCTAATGGTATAATTTTTATTAAATATATTTGTATTTTTTTGACGAAATTTAAGGTCAAACTATTTTCTCAAAATACGTATTTGCCTTATAAACCGGAATGGAGGTAGTATATTGGGTTTCAGAGCATGCTTGTACAGATTCAAAGAAGGGATGCCTGCAATTAATCAACCCCCGCAGTGCTATTAACACATGTTCTCTGAGAGAGATGAGGGTCAAAGGGCTAAAATTAGAGAGAAAAATCTAAGGCTGTAACCACTTATGCACAATATACATGATATGGTCTGCCGGCCCTGACAGATCATACAGAGTTCAGCCGGCAACTATGAAAGTTCTATCTATGAACTACTAAGCTTAATGATCGGGAGAAAGCAAACATGAAACCTAGTCTCTGAAAGTCATAGAGAAGATCTTGTATGATGTGTCCTGGACTATAGCTGCCCTGCATATTGCTGAAAAGAGAAGCCATGAATCGATCAGTTCAAACACAACAGGCGAGTTATATATGTACTGTAGAAACTAAACACGAGGGTGTGGGAAAGAAATTCATGACCATCGATCTCCGTGTTCTCTTGTCCGGTCGATTAGCAGCAGATAGAAGAGAGATGGGCATGGTGAATGGCTGACAGAGAGAGAGTGAGCACGCGCAGCTCCCAGCATGGCGCTCGCATGCTAGGAAACCACCGCGTGTGCTCACTCTCTTCTGTCAAAGCTCCAAAGCCCAGCTCCCCTCCCTCTGCCTCCGAGCATGGCAAACTGCAAAAGACAAGCTCAGAATATGTGATTGTATGCAAGAAATGAGGTCTGATCAGTGGCTGACAGATAGAGCAGTGAGCACGCATAGCTCCCTGGCATGTTCCTGGATGCAAAGGAAACACCATGGGTGCTCACTCTCTTCTGTCAACTTCCACACACAGCACCCACCTCTCTTTTGCACATAATGTGTGTAATTCGCTGGCTCAAAGAAAGAGATCAGAAGGTCAACAAACACACACACACACTGAGAGAAAGAGATGGGGAGAGAGTTATAATGGCTGACAGAGAGAGAAGTGAGCACAAATAGCTTCAAGCATGAACTCTCTCCCATTAATTCACCATGCAAGAAAAGCACCATGTGTGCTCACTCTCTTCTGTCAGCCTCCACCTCACTCCCTTCCTCCCAAGACCAAACAAACAACATAAAAAAAAGACAAGAATTGAAGCAGTCATCTCCGAAGAACTGGCCGGAAAATCTTTCCCTCTCTCGCGCTATCTCTATCTCTACCCACCTCTCTCTCTCATCTAGGTAGCCCATTTCTGAGAGATCTGCTCATGTATATGCACTTGCATCTCTGTAGAACATTACTGTTTATTTTGATGGTGATTAGCAAAGGGGATGGTACGGTATTTATAGAACAGGGAAAGGGGTACTCGATGAGCTATGGTAGCATGCGTTCCCGTTTGAACGGAATAAACGGGGGGATGCCTCCATTGGCTGACTGATGTAACAAGAGAGAAAGAGGGATGGATTATAATAATTGCCTCTTGGCTGTGGCCACCTATCACTAGACACCTATAGCTAGCTTCTGTTCCATCTTGATCTCTTCCAATGTGGGACAAACATCCCACATGACATGAACGAGATAAGCTTTGCCTTGGACCGTCCAACCATGCAAGTAGCTAGCTGCAGGGATCAACTGCTTTACACATGCATTATTGTTTTCTGAAAATGGCATATGAGATAGACTAGTATATATACTCAATTATAGAAGAAGAACAGGAGTTCAGTTTTGTGAACTCAATTATAGTAGTATAGCTCATTTTCTGTTTAGAGAATGAATTCCCAACAATAGTTTCCGCAGAATCTTTTCTTTCCAGGTATACGGGACATGAGTCCAGATGAAGCTCTGAATCACTCTGACCGAAACCAAGTACTAGTACTAGTAACACTCCCAATGCGCCTTGTAAATCTAAACTCTCTGAATTACTCCCACATGCATGTGCATCCTGCCCACCGCCTCCTACGGCCAATCGCCGGCGGTCATGCCATTCCCTCTGACCTCTTTATCGTTCTCTCTAGAGCTCTCTCTCTTTGAGAATCTGCAACACAGTAATGGTGCGCTCAACAGCCTGAACATGTTGACATTTGACCACCGCAAGCTAGGTAGGGTATGCATCGTCGCCTTAAAGAAACAGCTATCTGTGCGTGTGCAATTTTTATTTTTGCCAATGCATGCAATAATTAAGTTTGACAAGTGATCTCAAACAACTTGCCCCAGCTAGCTAGTGGGACTCGAAGGTAGTAGACGTTTGTGAAAATATTTTTTTACCTCATATATTTTCTTCAGAAGATATGTTTTGTTTCAGCAAATAGATATGCCTAACTAGCTATAGCATCACAATGTAACTAGCTTAGCTAGTGCGTTTGAAGAATCCACTTTACAAAGTAGTATTTTATCACTAAGACACTAACTACTACTTCTTTCCACACGTATTGGCTGTAAATTTCAACGAAACAATTGTCTGTGGAATAGTACCTTATTCTCACAAATATTTTACAATTGTGGAAAACGGTTTGTCGTATGTTGTGTGGGTGAATCAACCTTTAGGAGCTCATGGGTATATGCATGCGCCTGGAACAACGTGGTTTTATGCTCTTATGCCATTATAGGTGTTCCACTATATATTTAAATCATCTGAATATATGCCTACAAAATTGCAACCTTTGTATGTTATGCAATCTAGCATCATCAAATGATGTATGCCGCACGCTAAACATTTCAATTAGCGTCGTATTATATGGTTATCATTCATAAATATCTCTCTTCATATCTATAGTTTTGAGGTCTCTCTCATGCTGAGAAGCATTGATACATGTATCCTAAGGCTGGTCATAGTGCTAAGTTGTTGGGAATATGCCTTACAGGCAATCATGTATGATGATATTTCTCATTGTATTCATAAAGATATAAAGTTGTCTTTGTATAAACATTTGATGTATATCATTGAATATGTGATTCGGTTGTGGAACTATACATTCATGTTGTTTGTACTAAATATCCTTGGTCATTGAGATTGTGCTGAACACACAACTTAGATCAATGTGAAAGTTGGCTTGATGACTCGGTTCCACTTGTCATGGGCATGGTGATGCTATTCCGACTTACACAGATTCGGCTAAAGAGTTTAGCAAGTCGGATTGACCCATATTGAGGTACACCGAACAAGTTGTCATTTGTATATCTCAATCAATATAATCCTTAGACCTAAGGTTGTTGCATAGTCCGAGTTGAGGATCAACGACTTAGGTTCTGTCAAACGCTGATCCGTAACTAGGCAGTTATAAAGGCAGAGTTCGGGTCGACTGAGAATCAAGCTGCGTGATGTGAATAACCAAGATGGGATTTTGCCCCTCCACTTGGAGAGATATTCTCTGGGCCCTCTCGGATGATATGATTCAAGAAAGCATGGCCATGCACGACTCGGTTAAGTGTTAACCGAGGCGATCGACTAAGAGTTAGTCGGATAAATCACTTATCTCGGATCGATAAGAGAGTCAGACTATTTAAGGGATGACAAATATTCGCCTATAGTCTGACAAGGTATATCGTGAGGAAAAAGGGACTCGGACGTAAGTCGCATTGGAAAGGCAAGTCGTCATGACTCGTTGGTACATGAAAGTCAGCATGTTCTGCTAGGAGCCGCTACCGACTGATCTATTGAGAGTCGGACTCTAATCGTGTCTAAGTTGCCAAGAGCCTGCGGAGTCACACACTTAAGAGCGGGAGCAAGTTCGGATTGGATCTGAACCGGAAATCTGGTTGGGTTGGACCCAAGCTGGATTAAGACTGAGTCAGTGAGTCGGACTCACGACGACTAGTGTTATATGGGCTTTAGTGAATAGGCCACGAAAGTGAAGTCCACGTTCACTCCCTATATATAGTGGAGCGCACTAACCCAGAAAGGTTAATCGTTGATCGGTTAGGTCATTTCATGTGTTGGAAACCCTAGCTCCACAGCAGTCCTACCGTCGTTACGAACCTAGCAGTTCGCCGTCGGTGCTCCTCCTTGTACATGTGGATACCATCAGAGGTGTTGTACGATCAGCACCAGGTCGACCGGATCGCAAAGGACTGCATTGCATCAACTGACGTGCTACATCAGTAATCCGTAACTGCGCGTCTAGTGGTAAACCTCGTGGCCTTCTACCTCAGCTAGATCTTGGGATCACCACGTTAGAGAATTTTTTTTGTTTTATCTCTACGTGACCCAACATAAGTAACCTAGACTAGTAACTTGCACATGTTACTAGTCCATATGGTCGTGATATGTATGATGTTATGGTAACTAGCCAAGTTACTACCTTCCTCTCTTTCTTTATTAATTATTATGCCATGTCACCAATTTGCTAGTCGACATGGCATGCACATGCATGTTACTAGCTAAGTTACTTCCACTATGACTAACCTAAGGTGTTGATCTTCGCTTTAATATACCATGATATCACCTCCAAGGAATCACTACAGGAAAGAATTAAGGTGCCGACGGCCGGCCGGCTACGCCGACGGCCAAATGTCGGGGCCGTCGGCGTAGCTACCTTCCTCGCCAGCTGACCAGCCTGGCCGTCGGCGTAGGGACGACCGTCGGCGTAGGTGACGGTGCCGAGGGTAGGCGTCGGCGTAGCGTGGCCGTCGGTATAGTACAAAGGGCTGTGCCGACGGTGGTCCTCGGCATAGGTACAGCCCTCGGCGTAGCCCCAGTTTAGACACAGCGATAGAAACGGTGTTAGGCAGACAGGCTGTGCCGACGGCCTGGCCGTCGACACAGCTCTTTGAAATTTTTTGTTTGATCTGTGCCGACGGCCTAGCCATCGGCGTAGGCCTCCAGAATTTTTCCTTTTATCTCATTATTTTTTGAAAAATCATAACTAAATCATTCTAATTCAGAAAAATACAAATAATATATCAAAATTTGCAGAAAAATAAGACCTATATATCTACACTCAAATATTACACATTTATAAAAAATAAGTGAAACATAAAACATTATATATAATTTAAAACGGGTATTATAAATTCAAAAACGATCCAAACAACGTGAAACCTTCGTGTGGTGTCATATTATGTGACATAGTTAGAAGGAAAAATATCAAACTTGGTATATTGATTATGTCTCAAAAAACCTTCACAAAATGACATATCTCGTTCGAGGTTTTTTGGCTTTCGGGTCAAATGACCAATGTTGTGGCTAGAATGAAGGCATAGTTTGTGATAATGTGTCCATATTGTGCATATGTGTACATCATGGGATGGTGAAAAATGTTTCAGGAGGAAGTTTTTCTTTTCGTTGCACCAAAAAGCCGTTTTCCATTTTCCGAGTGCAAAAAACAGACGGGTTTGTGAAGCAACTACCAAATAGCTAATTCAAAATACTACCTTCACATTTTTTCAAAAATACTAGACCACCTTACATGGATAATGTCATAACAGAGGGATTTCAAACATTTCCGTCTATCCCTGGTGAAAAAGACAAATTCCTGCCGAATCGATAGGAAGTGGATCAGATATGAACTACAGGTACATTCTCGGATGCTCATGATTTTTTACAAAAATTATTTTTAGGTTCAAAATATGTTATTTCATCATAGATCCACTTCAAGTTTAGCGAGTCTCAGCCTCGAGATAAGAATATTCATGTCCGCCCTTCGACAAAGTTTAACAATAGTTTAAAACGGGCATCATAAATTCAAAAACCATCCAAACAACGTGAAACCTTCGCGTGGTATCATATTATGTGACATAGTTAGAAGGAAAAATATCAAACTTGGTATATTGATTATGTCTCAAAAAACCCTTCACAAAATGACCTATCTCGTTCGAGGTTTCTTGACTTTCGGGTCAAATGACCAATGTTATGGATAGAATGAAGGCATAGTTTGTGATAATGTGTTCATATTATGCATAAAGTGTGCATCATGATATGGCGAACAATGATTCGGGAGGAAGTTTTCCTTTTCGTCGCACCAAAAAGCCGTTTTCCATTTTCCGAGTGCAAAAAAGGACGGTTTTGTGAAGCAACCACCAAATAGCTAATTCAAAATACCACCGTCACATTTTTCAAAAATACTAGACTACCTTACATGGATAATTTCATAACACGGGGATCTCAAACATTTCCTTCTATCCCTGGTGAAAAAGACAAATTCCTGCCTAATCGGAAGGAAGTAGGTCAGATATGAACTACAAGTACATGATCGGATACTCATGATTTTTACAAAAATTATTTTTAGGTTCAAAATATGTTGTTTCATCGTAGATCTATTTAAAGTTTAGCGAGTCTCAGTCCCAAGCTAAGAATCTTTATACGTGCCGTTTTAAACGGGCAAATGAAATTATGATAAGAATCACGGCATAGTTTGTGATAAGTTTATATTGATATCATATTTGGATTCCTCTCATTTTTCTAATCAATTTAGACATATTATTTTCCGAATTCCGATTTACAGATTTAAAGATATTACTTATTCCATATTAAATAAAAAATACAAAAAAAATAAAATTATTATATTTTTATTTGAATTCAATAATATTTTTACTTATTCATTGTTGTTTACTTTAATAATTGCTTGTAATTTCAAAAAATACAACCATATGACATGATGATATAAGAGTTAATAGGAATGATATCATAGTATTGACAACAACGAGTAAATTGCTTTGCGGGAAGAGATTCGGAAGGAACGAGAAAGTTAAGCGTGCTAGAGCTGGAGTAGTGCTAGGATGGGTGACCGAACGGAAACTTTGACTAAGACTGCAATTTAATCAATTATTAACTATAAATAGTGTTAAAATGATTAAAGCGGGAGATTAAGGAGTCAAATAATTAAAAGATTAAAAAAAAATAAAAAAAATTAGAAAAAATAAAAATATATTTTAGGCTATGCCGACGGCCTGGCTGTCGGCATAGCTCCATTCGGCATATCTCCAGGCTGAACCGTTAGCGAAGACGGCCGTTGACTGACACGCGGGACCGCTGGAAGACGCTATGCCGAGGGGGCTACGCTGACGGCCACCGTCTGTGCCGACGGCAGCCGGCCGTCGGCGTAGCAAATCTTTCCTGTAGTGAATGCAACCAGGAAAAATAATTAGCACTCACCATAACGACTCTGATTTTCCAGTGTTTTAGTCATGAGAATAGAGACGGTAAATCCTCAGTTCAATAGTCTAGACGACAAAACAAAAGTGGAAGCTCTATTTCTCTCAATATATGTGGTCTCGTTAACGCAAAATGGATTACTTCGTATTTTATAGAAACTTTCCAACCATGACTTATGGCAATTTTTTCTAAACTCGAGCAGTTTCTTGCAAAACTTGATTCAGATATGAATTTTGGATATTCAATGGTGCATTTGCAATTCCACCACTTTTGGTCGTAGTCTTCATGTAGCCTAACTTTGGGTCGTCGCCACATCAAATACCTTGTCAAGCTCTCCAACACATGCCAAGTTGCTGCTGTAAGCCTGCTCGTTGTCGCCACACCTCGGGCCGTGGCCCCTATTTCCAGGGGTCTAGATCCGCCCCTGCAAGTTGTCATGTGTAACACCCTCAGAATCGGCCCTATGCAAGTTTCAGCGCTCCCCGCCAAAACCCGCATAGAAACGATTCAAATGTGCCCACCAGGCACTTGCGTGCGGGTGGAAAACGAAGTAATATCATTACACAATAGTTCTCGATGGAACCCACAGAACAGATATATACAACAACGACTCAAAGAGTCAAGAATGCAGATATACAGTACAAAGATCCAAATCACCTTTAAAATGATATAGCGTCCGAGTACGAACAAGATGCAAATTGAGCTAAGAGTCCTGAAGAATAAACAATGGCGTCCATAACCCTGCCCAGGCCAAGCCGGAAGGGTAACCCTGCTAACGACGTCGATCTCAAAACCTGCTTAAACAAAAGGGGTGCCGACAAAGGGCAAAGGAAAAAGAGAGCGGTCGATCTTGAGGCCGATTGCAGCGAGGCTAGAATTCGGCGGTCCTCGCCTACATAGGTATGGTGGACTGAAGCGGCAGTGCAGCATGCACTAAACAACCTATAGAGACTCGATACAACTAGCGGCTATCAGAGAGGGGTAAGAAAGACCTATTCGGAACCAACCTGGTACTACCACCAAACATACCCATCCTGGTGTTTCCCCCTCGAGACCAAACGAGGAAGTCAACCGAGGAACTCACACCGTTGGCAGTTTTATTTATTCAGTTATCGTTGCAGCAATTACTAGTCAGGTAAAGATGGCATGAGTCATCCTGATATAACAAGCAGTGGGCAGTTTTAGTTAAACATTCCGTTGTAGTTGCAACACTTACTAGTCAGATACGATTAGCATGAGACATCCCCAAACCCAGCAGTTGTTGGTACTTTTATTTAGCCATTCCGTTGCAGTGAAGCTGATTACTAGTCATATCGGATACAAGTCAAATTATAGCAGTAAACTTTAGTTATAGTTGTCTATGATCGAGAACTGTGCTCCAAGTCGTCCATAACCGCGGACACGGCTTTTCGAAAAGATTTAACCCTGCAGGGGTGCACCAAAGTATCCACACGCACGCCCGACCCTTTTGCGGATCGGTTAACATACACCCATCGGTATGTCGGCGGGGCCTAAGTCATGACGTTTCCCAGACCCAAAGCAAGTACATGGGGGCCACCCCACTAAGCTACCCGCAACGAAGTCGGCCGGTCTCCGAGACGGACTCAGGGTTTGCGTCAATGGCTGTAAACGACTGGGAACCCGAAAATGAGACTGGGCTTGTCGATACCGCGAAAACACTCCGCTTACCTAAACAGTACAAGTGCAGTACCTCGCACAATTTAAATTAAGCAGTAAAGCATGGCATAAGTACAGAATAGTAATAAAGCCCCAAACTACTTGTGGCCCCCGGTACAATACTTTGAAATCAGGTACTAATCGATGGGGGTGCCCATACACCCCACCTGTGGTTAGCGCGCTCGATCTCGGAACAGGTGTCAAGAACTCGGGGTCCTACGGGACACAAGTGGACGGTCAACAACCAAATAACATCTATTGCCCACCTGTGCCTCTGCATTTACCTACTTCAATTTTAGTTGTTAAACAGTAATTAAAGTCTTGATCACCTCCAACATTAAACATGTGGCAATACTCCAACAACTTTGGTACTTGACGACACGCAACAGCACTTGAGCAAGCGACTACGACGCGCAAGTCCAACTATGTACCAATCGACAGGTAATAGGATGTGTCCAAGGCAATATAAGGCTGCAAGGGATATCACGGGTACGGAAACTAGAGCATCGCAACACAGATAGCAATAGATCAACATGAGGGAATAAATACTATAAAAGTAAGATAGGTAGAAAGGGGGAGAATGCTCGCCTGAAAACATTTCCGAGGGTTCATCCGAAGGTCGGGTCGACACTCGCATCAACTCATCGGCCTAATCCGTGAAGAAGCAAAGCACTAGAAGAAACACCGGATGGACTATTTAATACTACGGCAAAAGATCAGGCATGATGCATGTATGATGTATGACATGGCAAAGATGCGATGCGATTAGGCAATATTAAGCGGAACCAGGGTCCCGATAATTATTTACTAGGTTCATGTTTTTTAGATACCCCACATTTTAAATGTGGTCTTAACAGGGCGAAACATGGCATCGGTTCGCTACACCAATTTAAATGGAGTCCGGAATAAGACAAAGATATCCCGCATATAGACTCCATATTTAATTATGAGATGAATTGGCATAATGCCCCCAAACCATAGACAAGTATGCATGCATGAACAATTTAATATGCATCAGTTGATAATGTCATATTACAAAATAATGGGGTTCTCGGATAGGGAATCACATTAGGGTTCGGCGAACTTGGGCTCCGAGGGGTTCGGGGTTGGTCTCAGGGTTCGACGGGAGAATGGCTCGACGAGATCGGTCTCAGACAACGGAAGTCGATCTTGTCGCATCCGAGAAGAAGGACTTGGTTGGCGTCGGGGGCACATCGGATCCGCCCTGGTCGGTGCCGATCTTGTCGTCACGAAGGTCTTGTCGGGTCGTCGTATCGGGTCGGTCTTGGCCTTCGGGGTGAAGTACTTGGCGTCCCGTGTCGGCGACCTTGGCGTTCGGCAACCTACGAAGTAGACCTTGGAGTTCCGCGATGATCTTGTGTCACGAGTGGCTCGAAGGTCTTCAGCAGCACACGCATTTCACCAACACGCAGATAACCTTGTCTTTGCCTTCAATTAAGCAGCAACACACCACACTAGAACACGGTTGCAATGGGAACCAACTGTTCATGGTCACAACTAGGTTCACGTGGGCATTGGGTCGAGCATCCTGCCGATGCGCGTGCATGCGAACAGAATCACCGACAGAGTTGACCGAGAAAGAGAGGAAGGGCCTTGGACAGGGCTCAGCGTCAAGACACGCTGTAAGAGAGGGCTTAGGGCGGCAAGTTCTTGGAGGAGGCTTGGGCTGGAGCTGTGGCGCGGGGTGCAGAGAAACCGAGCGGCGACAGCGCGCAACTCGACGGGGAGCTCGCAGAGGACAGCGACCTTGGGACAATGGCATCACGCCGCTGCGGAAGATGGCCGGCGGTGGCTCAGAAGATGGATGCGACGCGGGGCTCAGCAGGCCGGGAACGGAGGGGGACGACGCTTGCAGAGGTGGCCGACGAGGCGGTCGACGGCCTAGCAGACGGGGATGAGCGGAGGGAGGTCGGGCGGCGCTATGGGAGAGGAGCGAGAGGCGCGGGTGGTGCGAGTGCAGGCGGCAGCGGTTCTGCGGGACCGCGAGGAGGCGCAGCGGCGGCTTGATGCGGGTGGAGAGAGCCTGGCGGCGGGGAGGATGCAGGAAGAGAGGACGGGGTCGCATGGTTGGTGCGAGGACGCGGCCGGGGAGATGATGGAGCCTGGCGGCGGGGTGGATCTCGGGGCAGGTGGCGGTGGGGGTTGGGCCAGGTGGTGGGGCCGGGAAGGACTGGCGGTGGGGGGGGTGTCCAGGTGACGGCGGGGTGGGTCCGCAGGTGGGGGTGGTGGCGCGTGGTGGTTGGCTGGAGGATTGGGCTAGGGTGAGGTGGCAACATGGGATTGGAGGGGTGAGGTGGAGGGGCTGGGTAGGGAAAATAGGGTAGGGTTTTTGGTAGAAAAGGTTAGGGTAGATTCTGGGTAGGTAGGATTTTATCTGGAGGTGGCCGGCTAGGCTTCCGGGCCTGGCTGACTGCCTCCCAAAAATAAAATAAAAGTTTTATTATTTAAAACGAGGCATTTGAAATCCGTTGATAGACGAAACAAAATAATCCGGAGACCCGGGTTTTAAGTTGAATAAAGACGGGAATATTTAGAAAACAAAACTAGGCGTTTCGAAAATAGTTTAGACAAAAACCATGCAGAATGATGACGATGCTCAAATGCAATGTGGCATGATGACATGAGCATGCGGTCATGATGATGCAATGCAAAAAAACACCGCGATTTTCTAGTAGTGGTTTTGCGGGATGCCACATCATGCATATCAAAGGTGAATCCTATCCTCTATGCGAGCCTAATGTCTAACCTATTGAATGGTACATTACTTCATACTCAATCCTATGACAATAGTAGATTCACATCGACATGTACGGAGACATGGGAGAAAACCTGAAGACTTAAGCCCAACAAGACGAAGGGTCGTAAGAGGATAAGGAACAAGGAACAAGGAACAAGAAGCTCTAGGGCCAGTACTACCACTGAGCATCCGGTACTACCTCCCGCCCGCATATATCAACCCGACAAGCAATAGGACCGGTACTACCATCCGTACACAATAGATACTACTGCCACACCCAAGGAGTGGCCAGTACTACTGCCAAAATACCACCAAAATGGTGCTGGCTTGTAGATACCCCCACATATTTTAGTAGTAGTGGACCGGTACTAGGATGGTACTACTAGACCCAGGACCAGTACTACCTCCACGAATGTTGAAGACAGCCGGTCCGGTACTATCGTCCGGGCACCGCCTGTGTGCTGTTAAGTCCTTTGACCATGTATTTTCCCTCCCCATCTTACCGTTTTGAGGCTAGATTGTAAATGGGCACCTTTACCTTCATATGTAAGTTAGATAAAGCTAATATAAGAAAATATTGAAGGAGATATGCCCTAGAGGCTAATAATAAAGTTGTTTTATTCATATATCTCTAATGTTCATAATAGTTTTGTATCATGATAGAACTATATTAAGTGGAAACATTAATTCATGTATGGTATATAAACAAACATGTCCTTAGTATCCTCTAGTACTAATTCGTTGGGAAGCTAATGATCGAGGTTTCCTGATCATGGACTTATTAACGTCAACTGACAACAAAGTCGCTTCATTAGATAAATGAAGTGATGGATACACCCGACGTAGAATTTCAATGTGATCTAGTCACAAAGTTCAACATTGCAATATCTAAAGCATAGTGATTTAGTCCTTTGACTATGAGATCATATTAATCACATCAACCATCATGTCCGTAACTAGATAGCCATAAATATGTGTAATGAGTATTCCAAATGAATAGGTTGAGGTCTATGTATCAAGATCGGGATTCGCCTATGTGACCGACGGATAGATACTCTAAGCCCACTCGGTGACATTACATCAATGATCTTTCAAGCATGTGACTAGATCACGAGTATGTAATATCATGGGAACGAGTAAATGTGTTTGTCAGTAAAAAGATCGAACTAGGTATACATATACCAGATATCGGGTCTTGGACAAACCATTTATCGTATTGCAAAGGGAATGCGACTCAACATCTAAAAGGGACCATCATGAAGGGACCATCATGAGTTTCCAGACACCGTTGTTGGTCATTGATCAGATAAATGTCTCAATCATGTTTAAGCATTCCCGAATCGTAAGGGTGTCACGCTTAAGGGTAGAGACGTTGCGGTTTGATCCGTTACTGTAAGAGAAATAGGAAGAGAGAGAGAACTGGAAACGTTCTAGAGAGATACCGAAGTGTTCAGAGGTTATTCAAAAGGAGTTTTGAATAAAGGGAAAATAAATAAAAGGTATTTAGTATTTAATTGATGGAATTAATATTAAATATATTTATTTAAATAGATAAAATGGGCAATACCCCTACATGGGCCCTCTTCGGACGGGAGAGGGCCCAAGAGGGAGCCTTCGACCCCTAGTGGACTTGGGCACGCAAGGTGGGGGGAGGCTCTCACTGCCTCCGGCCCCTAGGTGGGCTAGGAGTGGGTGGGGTCCACCCACCGGCCGCCGGCCACCTCCTCTACACCTCCTCCAAACTTTAGTCCCACCACGGGAATTGGAGGGGTAGGGGTGGCCAGATTTTCCCGATAGAAAGGGGGGGGGGGGTGCCTCCTCCAAATCTCATCCCACAGTTGGCCATTCACCCTCTCTGAGTCGGTCTAGATCTTCTTCTCCCCTGCCTTGCTGGACCAGGGTCTGAGAGACTTCTTTTACACTGGACATGTGTAAAACTTCGAACGCACTGCCATTAGTGGTGCTGGACGCTTGAAGCCTTCTAGACCCCGAGGTCTTCGATGCTTGCCTTCGTTAGCAACGTTTGAGCAGGAACATAATGCTGCTTCTGACCTTCAAAGGTATGAACACCGTGTTGTGTTCGTTGCATAGAAAACAAAAAATTCTACGATGGGAACTATTAAGCACCAACATCCATCTATCTATATACAATTAACGGGCGGATATACATCCATAGAATATATATACCCTTGAAGACCGACAAAGCTTACGAGTATGGACTCGTTGGTGATGTAGTCGATCTCTTGTCGATCTCAAGATCGAAGTCTGCCAGCACCGCAACTTAGCGGAGCATCCGTGATCCCACACAGGTCCGGAACCCCGACAACCTCGGCGTGGGCGTCGTGGCATGATCTTTATCTTGTGCATCATAAGATAAAAGTGATATGATATGATTCTTGCACTCGATCATTATCTTTTGCATCGTGGTATGATCTTTGTTATTCCTATATGTGTAAGACCAAGTTCTATGGAACTTACACTTTGACATATTATAATTTCCAATAGTATCATACCATAATACAAATTATAATACTACCATATCATAGTACTTGCCCGAAAGGTTGGTGAGGTCCACTACAATCTCGTTGATCCGCGCCCGCCCACCCCTTTGTCGGCTCTTGTATAATTCGACTAGGAGACCAATCTCATGATTGGAAGTTTCCACTTTCGCGTGGGAGCACCCGAGAATCTCTGCCTTTTGGCTCTGCTCAGCTCGGATCCATCGGCTGCACCAGCATCGCCTACGGCGACTCCAAAATCATCTATCGGCTCCACAGGAAAGGTCGTCTCCGATCCGACGAACGTCGAAGAAATTTGTGGAGACTCCACATATCTAGAAGATCTGGCTGACGCATATGACAACCTCTCTTTCGGGTCGATCTCCAAGTCCACGCTGCAGCACAGCCTAAGTTTTTCTAGCTCAATTCCTGATGATGCCAAAGAAAGCGCTGACTCTGGAATCAAGAAGGGAGAGTCATACCCAGAGCAGGAACCCTAGGACTTCGCTGGATCACAAAATAGCATCTCCTACGAGTTCAGTGGTGGCAATATCTACCTAAACATGAGGCATCGCCAAGTCTACGTGATCTAGGATGAAGGAACCTCATCGCCCCACGATTCCAATAGTAACCCGATAATTAACCCTGATGATATTTTGTCGGATGATGCACCAGGACGTCGTGAGAATAGAGATATACTGCTAGAGGGAGAATGTCGCGTCGTGAACAGAGGTCGAGAGCGCACCGAACGCCTAACATTCAATTCACTCCTGCGGTCTGGTAGAAGGCTCAAGACGCAATATCGGGTGCAATACCCATGACGGAAGATGCCATGAGAGAGGAACTGATGGATTACTACTACTTACTGCATCACAAAAAGGAAATATCTGCTTCGATAGCAGAGGTCCCTGGATGAAAATAAAAGGTTAGCCGACAAATCTAGCTTATGTTGGGCGTAGCTCAGTTCCACTCGAAACTCCGACAGCGTCACAGGAGGACCACAGCTGTGGCATCCCGCAAAACCACTACTAGAAAATCGCGTTGTTTTTCTGCATTGCATCGTCATCATCATGCATTGTTTGTATGCAGTATTTTGAAAAGCCTAGTTTTGATTATACAAATACCCCCCTTTATTTTAAAAGGCAAAACCCCGAGCGTATCGGATATTTTGTTTCCCTAAAAACTATTTTGCAAAGTGGCTTTGTTTTAATTTGAACAGAATCAAACAAACACACACATGTAAAACAGCCCAACCTGAATCCTAAAACCACCCAATCCTGATCTACCCACCAGCCAAATCGAGCCACCTCCCCCTCTCACCCAAAACCTACCCACCTGCCACCTCAGCAATCCACCATCCCACCCTCTCTCCTTTTCTCACCCCCAGACCTATCTACCCTTCCTCTCTCTCCCCCACTGACCCTCTCGACCCACCCCACACAGCCTCTCCCCCCAGCACGCGTGGCCCACGCGGGACCCACGCTCTTCCCTCCCCGCGTCCCCACCGTGTCCCCACCGCGTGGACCTGTCCCCCGGCCCCACTCACGCGCTCCCCCAACTCCCACCTTGCACCTCTCCCTACCCTCTCTCTGCCACCACAGGCCCCACCTCCTGCCAAGAACTCCCCTCTACCCGCTGGTCCCGCCTGGGACCTACCACCCTGCAGCGTGCGCTCTCTCTCTCCTTCTCTCCTTCCCCACGTCGCCTAAGCTGTCACGGCCCAGCCCTCATCCCTCCTCGCCACCCGCCGCCAGGCCCGCGTGCCCTTCCTCGCTCCCTTGGCGCCGCTCACCTCGCTCACCGCACCCGCTTCCAGCTCCCTCCCCCCGCTCGCCCGCAGTTCCCGCTCCGCCACCCGCGGACCTCCCGGTCTCCATGCTCCCTCGCCCTCCTGCTCGCCCTCGCCCGCTCGCCTCCGCCTGGCACGCCACTGCTACTCCCTCTCCCTCGCTGCCGCTCCTTCCTCCCAACCTCGCTCCACCGCCGCTGCCCCGCCCGCTCGTCGCGTCCGCTTCCCGTCGCCGTCGCGCCGTCTGCGCCAGCCCTCTCCCGAGCCGACCCGCGCCCGTCGCCTCCTTAGGCTCGCCGGAGCGCGCCCATGCGACCCGCCTGGCCGCCTGAGCCCGACCCGCAGCCGCGCGTGGCTCCGCCTCCCTAGCCGGCCAACCTCCGCCTCGGCCGTGCTCATGGCGCCCGACCCGTGTCCGCGCCCGCCACCCTCACGCCGCCGCCAGCACCACCGTTCGCCGCGGCCCCCTCGATGCCTCGCTCGCCGCGTCCTCCCTTCCTCCGATGCCGCCTCGCAGACGCGTCGAGGCGCCCGCCGTCGCCCAGCGTGCTCGCGCGTCCTCATCGCCCGTCGCCGCCCTCGACGACCCGGCAGGCATAGTCGCCACCGAGATGTGCCGATAGGGTGCCAAGAGGCTTGCTCGATCCGCCATCAAGCCGCCAAGATCTTCCGGATAATCCACACCCGGTTCCGCTAAAGACCGTCCACAGGAGATGCGGAACCTCGAGCCCGTCACGGGCAAGGCCTTCGACACGGAACACTGAACCCCGCCGAACCCCCGACACGCCAAGTTCGCCAAGAACCGTCCTCGGAGTCCAGTTGTCGAGCCGAACCCGTGGAACCCGAACCTCCCCAAGATCTACGCTGCGGACCAACATGATCTTCTTCTCGGACGCCAAGGTTCGTCGAGAGTTCGGAACGCCAAGTACTCCCCCGAACGACAAGTTCTCCATCCCGGAACGGCAGGATAGACCGCATAGGACACCAAGATCTTCCAGTACCGAGACCCGAGTCCGACACCGACAATCGAAACCGCTGAACCGACAAGACCGACACCGACCCAAGTCCTGTTTCCCGGAGGCGACAAGAACTACCCCAGATATCCGAGAACGATCCCGCCGAGGCCGTCGAACCCTGAACCCTGAGACCGACCCCGGACCCCGAACCCCGGAACCCCAAGATCGTCGAGACCCCTAATGTGTGAACCCCTTCCCGAAACCCTATTTTACAATATAAAACAACTTGTCGCATAATAATTGTCTTGCATGCATACATTCATGTGGTTTGGGGGCCTTACGCCGATTCACCTAATAATTAAATATGGGGCCCATATGCGGGCAAATCTAGTCTCATATTGGCCTCATTTAAACTTATGTAGCGAACCGGTGCTATATTTTGGCCATGTTAAACAACATCTAAATTTGCGGGGCTTCTAAATAACATGAACCACCTAATTAATTGTCGGGACCCCGGTTCCGTTTAATACTGTCTAATTGCATTGCCCCTTGCCATGTCATGGATCATACATGCATCATGCCGATCTTCTGCCGTTGTATTAAATATTGCATCCGGTGTTTCTTCTAGCGTTTTGGTTCTTCGCGGATAAGGCCGTTGAGTTGATATGAGCTTCGCCCCGATCTTCGGATGAACCCTTCGACAATGTTTTCAGGCGAGCATATCCCTCTTTCTACCTATCTTACTTTTATAGTCTTTATTCCCTCCTGTTGATCTATTGCTATCTGTGTTGCGTTGCTCTAGTTTTCGTACCCGTGATATCCCTTGCAGCCTTATATTGCCTTGGACACATCCTATTACCTGTTGTTTGGTAGATAGTTGGACTTGCGCGTCGTAGTCGCTGGCTCAAGTGCTGTTGCGTGTCGTCAAATGCCACAGTTGTTGATGTATTGCCGCATGTTGATGATGGAGATGATTCTAGTTTTACTTACCGTTCACTTTAATTTCTGTTTAACAACTAAAATTGAAATAAGCAGAGGCATCGGTGGGTGATAGAAAATATTTGGTTTCCGAACGCCCACTTGTGTCCCGTAAGACCCCGAGTACCTGATACCTGTTCCTTGATTTATCGCGCTATCCACATCCGGGAGGTATATGGGACCCCCCTGAGCCAGAGCTTGATTCAGTCTTATTTCTTGGGGCCACAAACTAGTTTGAGGTTTTATTTACTATCCTGTACTTATGCCATGCTACTTATGTATTTAAATTGTGCGACAGATAGCACCTGTACTGTTTAGGATCGGGACACGATTCCGTGGTGTCGACAAGCCCAGTTTTGGGTTCCCAGTCGTTCACAGTCGTATAGCCAAACCTTGAGTCCGTCTCGGAGCTTGCTTATTTCGTTGCGGGTGTACTCCAAGGGGTGGCCCCCTGAAATATTTCTGAATCCTGTGATTGTTCAGTCGTGAAAGCCTCGTTGGGTTTTGATTTGGTTTTTCCGAGGTTGATCGAGCATGTGTTGCTATTGGTGCACCCCGGCCGGGTAAAACTTTCTGAAAGCCGTGTGTCATGGATATGGACGACTTGGAGCACAGTATCTCGATCATAGACAAGCATAACTAAAGTTTATTGCTATAAATTTGACTTTATAATGACTAGTAATCAGCTTCACTATAATGGAATGGCTAATTAATACTGCCCACAATTGCTTGTTTGGAGTGTCGCTTGCGACCATTGTACCTGACTAGTAAGTATGGCAACTACAACGGAATGGCTGAATAGAAGTACCAACAACTGCTGGGTTTAAGGTTTATCTCATACTATATGCATCTGATTAGTAATTGTTGCAACTACAACGGAATGGTTAACTAAAAGTGCCCACTGCCTAGTTTATCAGGACGATTATCTAAACCTGACTAGTAATTGCTGCAACGATAACTGAATAAGTAAAACTGCCAACTGTGTGAGTTCCTCGGTTGACTTCCTCGTTGGTCTCGAGGGGGAAACACCAGGATGGGTTTGTTTGATGGTAGTATCAGGTCGGTTCCGAATAGGTCTTTCTCACCCCTCTCTGATAACCGCCAGTTGTATCGAGTCTCTATAGGTTGTTTAGTGCATGCTGCCGCTGCCGCTCAGTCCACCATACCTATGTAGGCGAGGACCGCCGAATTCTAGCCTCGCCGTGTACTGGCCTCAGTACTGACGCTCCTCTTTTTTCCTTTGCCCTTTGTCGGCACCCCTTTTTTTTAAGCAGGTTTGAGATCGACGCCGTTAGCAGGGTTACCCTTCCGGCTTGGCCTGGGCAGGGTTATGGACGCCATTGGTTATTCTTCAGGGCTCTTAGCCCCATTTGCATCTTGTCCGTAGTCGGACGCTCTGTCATTTTTAAGGTGATTCGTATCTTTGTACCGTATATTTGTATTCTTGACTCTTTGAGTCGCTGTTGTATATATATCTGTTCTGTGGGTCCCATCGAGGACTGTTGTGTAATGTTATTACTTTGCTTTCCACCCGCACGAAAGTGCCTGGTGGGCACCTTCGAATCGTTTCTATGCGGGTTTGGCGAGTTTCGCTAAAACTTGCATAGGGCCGATTCTGAGGGTGTTACAACAGCCCAAGCGGAGCGCTTTACGGATGCAGCGTATTCCAAAAGATGAAAGTCGCGAGATGGCAAGGAACTTGGATTTATCATTCATGTCAGTTGATTCTACAAGCAACATCATAGCAAAAACATTTCAAGCCGCCCTCGTTACCGCCCAAACTTACCTCTTGACCACTCAGCCAGCAGCCCACGATCCGCTGGCACCTATTCATCGCTCCGTCCTCATGGGATTAGGGATGGTAGGAAACACTCTCATGCAATAACATCAAGGAACCATACATCGATCCAACAAATCACCACACCGTCGCAGCATCCCTCAGTATACAGGGACCACCCGACGATCCATCTCCCCCCACCATGTACGCTTCTCATGGGAGGATGATGCCAGGAACAATATTACACAAAAAAGGGTGGATAGGTCCAAATAAGAGCACAACAGCCGAAGATATTCTGACGAAGAAAGCAATGACAAGCACGAACCTTATGGCGCCAGTTTCTTTACCTATCGAGTTCGCAAGATGCCGGTACCCAAGGATTTTAAACTTTCTCATGACCGTCAAAAGTACGATGGACTCCAAGAACCAACAACATGGCTGGCCGATTATCTGCAAACCGTCAAGCTCTTGGGTGGCTCCAAGCCTACAACAATGCAAAGCCTTCAGTTACATTTAAGCGGCGCATCACGCTCGTGGCTCAGACAGTTACCCGCAGAATCAATCAGCAGTTGGAGAGATTTGTAGGACAAGTTTATCCGCAACTTCAACTCCATGTTCAAGCAACCCACATCCATTGAGGAATTATGGGCTTGCAAGCAGAAACCCGGAGAATCTGTAAGATCATACATACAATAGTGGAACATCATGAAAAAAATTGTGGAGCACATCTCCGATGAAAGGGCGGTAGACACCTTCAACGATGGTTTGGAGAGGAAGGATTTCATCGAAGAGCTGGGACATGTGAATCCAAAAACAATCTCCCATCTGATGGATATGGCGAATCGTTGGGATGATGGCGAGGACGCCATCCGCAACAAATGCGGGATCTCACCAGAAGAGGACCACGGCAGGCGAAATTATGATAATAGAAGGAGAAGCAATTTCGGCGGCTATAGCAAGCCCAACTACGTAGCAGCTGGTTTTGTCAGGAAGGACAACACAAGGAATGATAACCACAACAGCGGATATCACAGCAGCCGCGAACAAGCATGAAAAAGCAGGCCAAGCCAGCCGTATCGACCAAGGGAACCTCCAATGTCCCTAATGCAGCTACTAGAAGGTATGTACAACATGCATTTTTATGTTGATGCTGAGGGTATACGACGATCAACCCACCTCATGAAATATTGTCGTACTTTCGTCGGAATGCAAGCAGTAATAAAAAATGCCGCAAACCATGGGCACAACACGGCTCTAGGAACTCTAGCTATTGAGGCTCCACCATCACCTCCAGGGCCAGCACCTCCGGGGCAGCCACAACCTGCTGAGAACAGAAATCAGGATGAGGAGTAACCGAGATCCAGGTGAGCAATTTCAATGATTCAAAAGGGCGCCCATCCAACAAGATCCAAAAGTTGATCACCCGACAAGTTAATATGGCGGTAACGACACCACCCCCAACACCTGAGTTCCTTCATTGGTCGGAGCAGGAAATCGCCTTCAATAGGGCCGATCACCCGCTTCGAGTACCTCGACCGGGTCATTTAGCCCTCATCGTTGGCGCACAAGTCGGTGGCTTCGACATGAGCAAAGTCTTCATGGACGCAGGAAGCAGCATTAGTCTCATCTACGCAAAAACCCTGCGAGTAATGAACATCTCCATGACAAATTTGGCACCAACCGAAACATCTTTCCACGGGATAGTCCCAGGTAAACCCGAAATTCCTTTAGGCAAAATATATCTTGATGTTGTCTTCAGATCCATAATTAATTTCTGTCAAGAGAAGCTCGAATTCGAGGTTATGGACTGGCCATCACAGTACCACGCGATCCTGGGTCGCCAAGCTTTCGCAAGATTCATGGCAGTACCACACTACGTGTACCTGGTGATGAAAATGCCAGCTCCCAATGGGATCATTACGGTCAGAGAAAGCTTTACTCGCTCCGACAATTGCGATCAGAAGTTCAACAAAATCTTTGAATCTTTCGGGATGGTGACAGAATTCAAGCAGTTGAAGATATTGGCAGACACAGGGATTTTGCTGGAAGTTTGGTATATGTCTGACCTAGCATTTGATCAAGGAAAGGATACAAGGGAAGTGTAGGTCCACCCAACGGACTCGAAGAAAACGGCCCTGGTGTCCACCAATCTCAGCCTTGCATAGGAAAGCATGCTCATCGAGTTCCTCCGTGAGCGCTGGGAGATTTTCGCATGGGTACCATCGGATATGCTGGGAATCCCCAGGGAACTCGTTGAGAATGCACACAATTTATATCCTGACGCCAAGCTTGTGAAGTAGTCACTCCGCTGTTTTTAGAACCCAAGAGAAAGGCCATTGGACGAGAAATCCATCGCCTCATGGATGCCAAATTCATTAAGGAAATCAAGAAAGCACTCTAGGTCGCTAAACCCATGTGCATCCCAAAGAAAAACACAAAAGAACTGCGCATGTGTATCAACTTCACCGCCCTCAAAAAACATTGTCCAAAGGATCACTTTCCACTCTCGCGAATCAATCAAATTATCGACGCAACAGCTGGGTGCGAACGTATTTCCTTTTTGGACGCTTACTCCGGTACCACCAGATTCGTATGAAGGTGGAATACCAAGATAAAACAACATTTATAACACCTTATGGTGTATTATGCTACACGACGATGCCGTTCGGCCTAAAAAACATGGGTGCCACTTTCCAACTTATGATGCAAAATTGCCTCGGAAGCCAAATTGGCAATAACGACCAAGTCTACATCGATGGCGTCATGTCACCACCAAACAGGAGTCGACCTTTATCAGTGACCTTCGGGAAACATTTGATAATCTCAACAAATACCACATCAAGATTAACCCGCTAAAGTGTTCCTTTGGAGTACCATAAGGACAAATCCTCGGATACCTGGTTTTAGCAAGGGGGATAGAGATGAACCTGGAGAAAGTCCAAGCAATACTGACGATGAAGAAGCCAATGAATCTCCGTGGTGGTCAACAACTAGCGGGGCGTGTGGCAGCACTCAGCAAATTTATCGCGCGACTAGGAGAAAAGGCGCCCCCTTTCTACAATATCATGAAGAAGTATGAAAAGTTGAGTAGACATATGAGGCTCAACAAGCGTTTGAGGCTCTCAATAAAACACTTTCAACATCACCTGTCATCGTGTCACCTAAAGAGAAAGAACCACTCCTACTCTACATCTCCACCACAAACCAGGTGGTCAGCACGGTCCTGGTTGTTAAATGATCCGAAGAAGGAAAAACTTATGGCGTCCAAAGGCCAGTATATTATCTCAGTGAAGTTTTATCACCTTTGAAGCAAAGGTACCCGCACTATAAGAAACTCGCATATGGAGTCTTTATAACAGCGCGCAAACTGCGCCATTATTTCTCGGAGCACCCGATAGTGGTCATCAATGAGGAACCCTGTCCAACATATTGAACAATCCAGAAGCTACATGATGCGTATCTCTTTGGGACATCGAGCTATCCTCTAGAGATATCACGTATGAGAAGAGAAAGGCGATAAAATCCAAAGTGTTGCCTGATTTTATCACGGAGTGGACAGAGGTGCAATGCGTGGGTCCTCCAGATTTGTTGAGCGCATGGATGATGTAGTTTGATGGGTCCAAGCGGACAGAAGGGGCAGGAGTAGGCATCATTTTAATCTCTCCACAAGGCAACAAGATGCGATATGTTCTATGGATGAGTTTCCCTAATTCTTCAAACAACGTAGCCGAATATGAGGTCCTGTTGCACGTCATGCGCATGGACCTATGGTGCAACTTGCCTCAAAATATTTGGCGATTCAAACCTTGTGGCGCAACAAGTGATGAACAAGTGTGACGCTGTCAGCAATAAAATGATTGCATATCGAGACCTATACAACATCATGGAAGCCCACTTTGATGGATGTGAAGTGTCTCATGTTGGTCGAGGAAGTAATGAGGAGGCCGACAATCTAGCAAACATCGGGTCCTTATGTCTCCCCGTACTACCCGAGGTTTTCTGGGAGGAAATCACGGAGCATTCCATCAAACCCAAGAAGACCAAAGAAGAAGCGGAACCTGGAAGAAAAAATCCATACCAGCCAAGGGCTCGGGGCTACTCTAGCCGAGGAATACAACGAAGAAGGTCCCGAAGAAGCAGAGGAACCCGAAGAGGTGATGGTCATCAAAACCACATGGATGCAGCCATACATAGTATTCATGATCCGCGGAGAACTCCTCGAGGATACAGTCGAGGCAAGACGCATCACCCGACGTTCTAAGGACTTTAGAATCGTCAATAGTGAACTCTATAAAAATAGCACCTCAGGATTACTTCCGCGCTGTGTCACACCCGAACAAGGGCAGCTCATCTTCAAGGACATACACAGAGGAATCTATGGACATCATGCCAGTAGCCGAGAAATTGCAGCAAAGGACTTTCGGGCAGGGTTTTATTGGTTTACAGCAGTCCAGGACACCGATAACACTGTACGAACATGTGAGGCATGATAGCGCTTCGCAAACAAGCCCAACGCACCAGCAGCTGAATTGGCCCCCATACCATTGGCTTGGCCGTTCTCTCAGTGGGGTCTGTATATAGTCGACAAACTCCATAAATATTTGCCTAGTGGCCACGTCTTTCTGCTAGTAGCAGTTGACAAATTGACATAGTGGATCGAGGAAGTACCCGTCACCAGCCAAGATGCAACCTCGACTGTCAACTTCATCAAGTCGATAATCTTTCGCTTCGGGTTCCCTCATAGCATCATCACAGACAACGGCACAAATTTCACATCCAACGAGTTCAAGGACTTCTACAAAGAGACGTGCATAAACATCAGCTACGCTTTAGTGGCCCACCCGCAAACAAACGGGAAAGTCGAAAAGCCAATGGTCTTGTCACCAGTGGCCTCAAGAAAAGGCTACTAGCCCCACTCTAAAGAGCAAAAGACTCCTGGGCAGACGAACTACCCTCCGTCATATGGAGCATGCGAACAACTCCAAATACCGTTACACAAGAGACCCCTTTCTTTCTAGTCCACGACACGGATGCCGTGCTTCCAGTTGAAATAACTCATGATTCTCCTTGGGTCGCCACTTACGACGAAGAGGCATCACAATAAGCACTCGAGGATGATTTCGACGCACTCGACGAAGCAAGAGACGTTGCTCTACAACCAGTAACACAATACCAGCAGAACCTGTGCAACTATCATATCCGTCGATTGCATCCCAGGTCCTTCGTCATTGGGTATCTGGTCCTTCGCCTCAAGCAAGATAGACATCGCAAGCTGGAATCCCCGTGGGAAGGGCCTTTCATCGTCACCGAAGTTATTACTGGTGGATCATATCGACTTTAGGACAAGAAGACCAGAGTCAAGTACTCTAACCCGTGGAATGTTGCGCAGCTACGATGTTTCTATGCTTAGGATTTTTACTTTCCGCAGTTTACATTCAATAAGGCCTATGGCCAGACTTCTCAACCAAATACTCATGTTTTGCATACAATAAGGTCTACAGTCAGACGATTACGCCATGTGTACCTCAGTATCTGAAGATTAATAAAGCTAAGTTTCCAAAACTCAGTCTACTTTGTCCATATTTTGAATTTAGCCTCCATCATTTACCCGACATTTGGGGGATCCTCATATCACAAGCGTTTCATCAAAAATCATGATACCCTATACTCAGGGGCTATGCGCAACATTACTGCAAATATATATTTGGCTACGCCATCCAGCCTAAAAAGTCTTGACCTGAATAACTGACTCGGTCTCAGGGCAACAGGCTCCCGGAAGGGTCTCGCATACAGGCAGAATAAGCCGACAAACTATGACAAAAACAACGAATATACATCACAAGAATTATGTTTCGTGAAACAAAATTTACATAGAAAATCTCTTGTGTTTTGTGTGCAGGAATTGGTTACAACTCAAAGTTAAGGAAAAAATTCTCTGTCTTTATCTAGCATCTTTCGGATAATCCGAATAGCGGGGCGATGAGCGGCTTGGTAATGAGGAGCCATGGTAAAAGAAGCATCTGGTGGACCTGGAAGATGGCGAGATATATAGTACAAATCCCAAGTGGGGTAATATGTGTGAACCCACACAAAGGCCAACTTTGCAGCAGCAACTAATTGGACTTTGATGTAGTGGACGATCCTCTCGCCCTGTTGAAACTTCACTATCAGTTCAGCTAGGCCTTGAGGTTGCGTGTCTCGAGGAAACATAGCATTGTAGACCATGGACAAAGCACGGTGACAACATTCGATGAATTCCTCCACCTCAGACACCCGATCCTGGAGAAGCGCAAGCGTTAAGGCACATTTGTGGCTAGTCCAAAAATCATTATCAGCTCCTCGGAAAGCTTCTATCAATGTGTTCATCCGTGTGTGCTGTCGATGACCTTCTTCTACCTCGTCAAATCGGATACAGCGAAAGCAAAAATATTCGGGTCATAATCTTTGGGTCAGGCAAAAAGACTTGGGGCCTCAGCAAGGGACACTCTCAGCGCATTTTATCGCTCACAAGAAAAATTTCTTCTAGCATAAAAGCCTCGTGCTCTAAAGTTTTTGGGTCTTCGACTGAGCAATATCAACCACAACTTGCATAACCCGCATTTCGGTCTCCAGCCATTTTATGCGCTGGTTTTTTTGGCATACAAAGGAGGGGGATTACATATGGCTCAGAAGGATCAGTCGAAGGACCATCAATATCAGGCATCATGTGGAACAAAATATGGGAAGGCGAACAAACTTAGATACTTGAATAGAAATCCCACACATGGGAAGCAATATATGCAAGGATGGAACGGTGTCTTCGACAAAAGAATGCAGTTAAAATAAAGTACAAGATGAAGTTTTTACAACTGATAAATAAACAAAGGCTACAACTAAGCAGTTTTTTCGGCTGAAGCGGTGATGCTAGCCGAAGGAGCATCTGTGGTAGGCTTGGAGGTGGCAGTAGCGCTTGCAGACATAGTTTCGGTTGAAGCCTTGGCATCAAGGAACTCTTGACCCATGCCAATAGTCATCAACATGCGAGAAAATCTCTTTGCCTTCTTTATATATGGCTTAAGCTCAATTTCTTCGCGAGCATCATTGACTGGAAGGGAGGAGCTAACCTTTTTATATTCGATCTTCTCGCCATGGGAAAGCGCCAATGCTATCGAGATTTCCGCCCCATTCTTCGACTACAACTGACTATACCCCGTCAATGGGTTTGGATCAGCAAAGAATATTGCCGCCAAATCATTTAGATCTTTGGAAACATATTTTCAGGGAAGATCTTTGCATGCAGGGTCTTGAAAGCACGGAGGGAGCGAATCAACAGATTACGCCCACGCACGCTATTTGCCTCCAAGGTGCCAATGACATCTGACAAAGGATCAGATTTAAGATCCTCTTGCAGACCTAGAGATTTGCTGGTAATTTCTATAAAAAGGTGGGAGAAGGTACATTTTAGGAACCTGAATAAGGAAAAAAGAATAAAAGCGTACCAATGGAAGGAAAAGCAAAACTTACTGGTTAGGGATGCATTTAAGGCCTCCACACAGAGGCTAAAATCTTTGTCCCGCATATCTGAGGCTTTGGCTTCGGAAGCAACATCTACCTTAGCTTTTTTAAGAAGCAACTTTGTCTGCTTTAGTTCGGCATCCAGCTCATCCACTCGCTTAAGTGCTTGATCGGGGGTAATCGCTGATTCTTCAGCAGCAGCTATGTGAACATACAAATCTTCGTCATTAGAAAATGATTAGATATAGAAAAAATAGTAAGAAGTAACCGGACATACCTTTGGACTCTTGGTCTTGATGACGAATCTTGATGAAATGGGAGGCCATCTCGACTATCTCACGCATTAGTGGCTGAACCAACAGAGACAAAGTTACTCGGGGCTAAAGTATACATGGGAACCCCAAAAGAAATACATACGAAAGGCACTTACATCTCCGCATGTCGGGTTCTATGGGATTTTTAGCTATAGCCACACCCTTGCTGGAGGTTTTATTTTTTCTTAAACGACAACTCAGCGGGTGACGAAGTCGTGTTCTTTGGATCCAACTGAGCAGCAGGCTATTCCACAGGGTCAGCTTGTTGACCCGAGAACTTCGGGGGGGGGGGGGGCTGGAGCAGTAGTACCAGCTAGCGATTTTGGAGAGACGACATCATCGCTCCTAGTAAAAACAAGAATTTATCGACTAAGTATTTCTCAAAAAAGAGGCACAAGCAAAATCAAAAGGATAAGAAACTTACGAGCTGATATCTTCCGCAAGCCGGAATATCCCCTTACGAGGAGCCGCACGAGCAGGTTTGACTTTCTGCGGCTTGGACCCTATTGAATCGTCGGAATCCTCGACTATTTCAACAGGATCAGCGCGCTTCCGCTTACCTGCAGAAGGAACCACCTCAAAATATTTAACTCTAGCCGAAGGAATCAATGTAGTATCATGAGAAGAACTTATGGAGGCAACGTCATCCTCCTCGATAGTTCCTGGGAATTTTCTGTATCCCTCAGATACAGTGGCACTATCGGGTAGGTCCCCAGCCTCAGGGAGAGGAGGTAAACAGAACAGATGGTCATGGACCTATTAAGAAAAGGGTAATTGCAAAGTCAAAAATAGAATCCAAGGAAACTACAAAGAAAGAGTGGCAACAGTAAATGGATGTACAAGTTAGGGAAGTTTTTCCTTAGGTGCAGGGTGCTTCTTGGTAAAAGGTTTAACCCGACAATCAGCGGGAACATGGATTTTCTTCGTAAACTTCGTGAAGGAGCGCACCCTCTTTTCCAAGACTTTCAGAGTTAGATCCTCAGGTGTAATCCTCATTGGATATTTTCGACCAGCATAGGTCCACATGCCAGCTAGTCGAGCTTGGATAGGTTGAACACGAATCCGAAGAAAATATGTAAGGATTTGAATACCTGACAATCCACCAGTATGTAGCTCCTTGATCTGGTCCAGTAGTGGCTTAATCTCTTTTATTTCTTCAGGAGAATGGCGTTCATCCCAGGACGTGAGACTCCGACAGGGTTTCGTCGGGTAAAAAGGGGCTAAACCGAACTGTTTACCTTCGACCTGTTGGTCCTTGGTATAGAACCACTTTGTTTTCCAGGCTTCGACATAATCCACAGCGTTCACGTGAAATTACTCCACATCCGAGCGCACTGATATTATTGTGCCACGGACGTCATGTACAACAGTATCGGTGGCGTTTCGACGAACAAAAAAAGAAGTGCTTCCACATGACCTAATGGGGATGGATCCCGAGAGAACACTCACAAAGGGCGATGAACACAGCGATGTGGAGAATGGAGTTTGGCGTAAGCTGGTAGAGTTGTATGCCATAAAAAAATAAGCCCACAAAGAAATTTGTGGGCAGGGAGAGAGAGACCGCGGAAGAGGACCGCCATGAACATTACTTGCCATACCGCCTCTAGCGCCGGTGTCCTTTTGTCGCCGGGCAGCTTGCAGGAGCCTTCCTCCAGGAGGTAGTAGCCGCGGGCCTCGCATAGCTCGCGCGAGGTGCACTTCAATGGCATCCACCCCACAACCCGTGTCTTATTCACGATGGCGTCAACAAAAGATGATGATCCCATGGAACGGCCCATGGCAGCGCGTAAACAAGACAGTGCAGGGGGGAAAAGTGGAGCGCAAGAATAGGGAGGAGCTTTGAGCGGTGGAGCAAAGGAAGAAGATGATGGAAAAGGAGGGGAAAAGTAGTAAATCCCTAATTCCACTTAGTATAGAGAAAGAAGGGGGAAATGTACACCGTTAATTCACAACCTTGAAGCTTCAGATGGAATAGCGTGCAACCACGTGCAATGAGTAAAAAGGGAAAATATCCCGTGTAGTAACAACCACGGTGAATCTACTGGCGGTCACACGACGCCCCGATTTTTATGCGAGAAGTGGGGCCACACAGTAACAGTAGCACCATGATATCTCCCATGCGCCACAATGAACATTGGGGCCCACACGCGATCACGTCCAATCAACAAAAACTGCGGCACACCATTTTCTTCATCAATGATGTCATCAGTGCTAAAAGGAAGCTCAAATTCATCCAAAAAACATAAAGTCTATTCTCCAGTGTGTGCACCCGAACATAGACTCGGGGGCTACTCCCGTCAAAAAAATATTCGTCATGAACTCGACAAAAGTTTCTTCAAGTACATTCCTTAGATAAAGGATCTACTTTAAGCTTATGCTCTGATGCAAGCACCACAACATAGACTCGAGGGCTACTCCCATGGAGAGCACGCGCACCCGATAGAAAATCCTCCCACGGAGTCGACATTTTCAAGCATAACATAAGCATAAGATTTGATCCTACACTCGAATCCAAGAATTCAACTGTAGCCTCGAGGGCTACTCCCATCGAGAGCGTTGTCGCACACCTGATAGATAGTTACAAATCAAGCCTATGAGTATTACTTACGTGTATACTCATATAATTAATCCCATTGGGAGCACCCGATAAAATACTAAAAGAATTCGATAACTTCAGATATTCTAACAGCCAACAAGACAGTCAATAAAGTATTCTCAGACCGCATCTTTCGCGATAACATGTCTGAATACCGTGTCCATGACATGAAGATAAGACCCTAGGGTTCATCATGACGTGGCTTGGTAACCGCACACGAAGGCGCTCTACCAATATTTATCCTTATCTACGATACAATGAAAAGTACTGATGGACCCATCGTGTACCCAAAATATAAGCACTGGGATTCAACATTCGATAAGACCTCCGCAGCCTGAACTGAATTACTGTTGCCTGCCAAAACCCACCGGCGAGCAGCGACGAGCAACACGAAGATCCGGGAGGCTCCCAGAACTGCTGGTGGGCCCTGGTCCCTCGGGCAACGGCCCGCAAAACTCCGGCACACGTCCTGGCTTGGTTCGAGGGCGTGCCACCTGACCTATACCTGGTCAGGAAGGTGAAGGATTGCTCCGATGGATTTCCTGCATGGTAAACAAGTATACGTAAAATTCGAGCCGTGACCGGCTCCCAGGTTTCCCTGTGAATCGGCTCCTAGAGCCGATTATCCCATGGTTCTGCATTAGATTTACGATAACATGGGGTTTTACTTTATCATTACAAGTTAAATCGATCTACGACAGTTTAACGCTTTCACCACGTAACTGGAACGTCCTACACGTAATTGAGCCTGGTAGATACAAAATATGATAGAAAACTAACCCTAGAGGAGGCCTAACAACCGACGTAAAGTCAATTACCGGAACAACTTTTCTAGAACTAGTAAACCACGTCCTTACGTACTACTGGATCGTTCAACCCGTTTGCAAGGCCTGACTACGTAGATATCAAACTAAACCTTGGTGAACAAGGCATAACCATAACAGATCGAATCAGCTAAATAAAGATCAAGCAAGATGCTACCCTTGCACTTGGGAAAAGGTGCAAAGGTAGCGAGGTAACTAGAGGTAGCATAACTTAAACAATTATAACGAAGAGCACCGATGCTAGCCTCAATAAATCTATGATAGTAGTGTTACTCGCCATCAACAAGGCTTCAGTACGAGTAACACCAAATAACGCATAAGTAAAAATACTGCCTAGATCGCAAGATGCGATCTAGGCAGCATGACACTTACCCGAAAGAAACCCTAGAAACAAGGGGTGGCGATGCGCCGAGATTGTGTTTGTTGTGAACGTGATTGTCCTCTTTTTCTCGATAACCTTAGGTACATATTTATAGTCCGGAGACTTTCTATCTTTGGAATAACTCTACAACTCTATCTTTACCTAAACTGAAACGGAACCTACTACGATACAAGATACACGGGCAATTTAGCCCAAATCCACGCACAAGGCCGATTCAACAATATGTTGAATATACGTATCTTCCAAGCCCATCTTGATCACGGCCCATCTCCTTCTTTGGCCAAAATATGGCGATAACACATGCCCCCCTGGTTTTGGCAATAATAATTCCAAAACCACTCTGTTTTTTCCTTCTCCTTTTTTTTGTATCGGGTTGCGCGTTGACAGAATGCGTTGCAGAACAGGATCGTCACGCCACCCCCTCATCATGATGCCTTGTCTTCTCCACTTCTCCGCAGTGCATGATTTGACAACTTCGGCAGTACATTCTGGGAAACCGCTATAGCATTGAACCGCTTCATACTATTCCCCTTATTTAAATTCATCTAAGCAGTTTGCAGTCCCCATCTTCCTCCAGCAGCCAAAAAACCCTTCTTCCTCCGCCGAAAAAACCCTCTTTCTCCGCCATGGCCTCCTCTGCTTCATCGCTGTCCTCCCAAGCCTCCAACTCAATGAGCGGCCGAGCCGACGCAGAGCACCCGACCGGGCGTACAACACTCTCGCCCCACAATGGTGGGACGAGAGGGATTGGGATTTCGCCGCTTGGTCGGAGGATGACGCGTCCTTGACTGATGGCGAGGAGGACCTGCAGTTCCTTGCCGATGGAGAACTGGAGGCAGACAGCACCGACGACGCCATGTCCTGGGACGGCGTCGACTCCTCCGACGAGGAGGAGGAAGAGGAGGACACCTCCTCCGAGGAGTACCAGCCGGTGAAGTACTTCCGCGCCGGGTCCAGCGAGGACACCGAAGACGACGACGAGGACGAGGAGGCCCCCGCTGGCTTCTTTAGCGGCGGCCAGTGAGCAGCGCCGGCAAGGGCGAGACGAACAAGACGACGGCGACGACAGCGGCGACGACCTCGGCCTCTAGATTAGGAACCAGTAGTAGTACTAGTAGTAAGCTCCCTTTTGTAATCAATCAGCCTTTTGTAAGCAATCAGATTTTGAATGAATGAATGAAAATCTGTTTCTCGAAGATTGCTTTTTTTGCCCCAATTTTGCCGATAGCCCAAAATAGATCGATGCTCCAGAAGCCGATAGCAACGTATCGGCTTTCACCCTGCTACGCTCATACAGTCAACCAAGCCACAACCCAAAGAGCCGATGGTCAAAACATCGGCTTCCCAAAAAACATTGACAAGGTCAAGTTTGGTCGCATACTTAGACAAACCTGAGCGGCCACTTCCCACCTTCAAACGGTAACCTGCGACCTTCTTAAAAAAAGGGCGACCTAGATCTTCAATCGCCCACTGACCAGATCGAGCTCACAGCGACAAGAACCCTCGATCCCCAACTGCATAGATCCATCTCCGCCGGCGAACTAGATGGCGGAGTCGTCCAACACCAATCCAGAGGTCTCCGGTCTGAAGGTACGCCTACTCCTTGCAGTCTGAACGCGATGTTAGAATTTAATGGCGAACACCTGAATTAATGCCTTTATTCCACCATTAAACTTTCTAGGTTTCAGACATTCTGCTGCCGCATCCTTCTCTCCCAAATTCCCTCTGTCTTGGCCCTCGTACAGATTCTAGTCCTGCCCATCTGATTTCTTGCGAAGCAAAAAGAATCCCCTTCGTAAACCAAGACCTAGATCTGAACTCTTGGGCCGACTGCCTGCGAGCCTGGCCTAATCCCCCTGAACATTGGGTCTCTTGGTTCAGCAGAGTAGCTAGAGCCTACCAATCCCAATGGGAAACCATAGGAATAGCCGATGCCTTGCATATATCATTGTCTCCTCTTGAGAAACATGAGAACCTTCTGAAAACCATCGGCTACTTAAGTCCGACGCTCAGGCCTTTATGTTCGGTCATGGCCCTATGTCACCAACCCATTGAGCGTGGTGATGATCACGCTGGATGTTACATCACCCAGCCCCTCGCTTTAAACTGACCAAAGTCCCCTACAACTGTCTTCTAAAACAGGCATGCTGGCCGGGGTGCCTACCTCCAACACCACATGAAAACAAAGGGCCCTGTCTCAGAGAAAGAACATACAGCCTTTCTCAACTTCTGGCTGGAGCATTTCATATTCTGTGGCCCTTCCCTTGCTCCAACCAAAAACTATCTCTCCCTAGCCCACGAACTGGCCAAAGGCACTCAACTTGGCATCGGCAAACTGTTCCTTGGAGAGGTCTATCGATATCTCCAGTTGATGTCTGTCAAGCTGTTCTCAGGCATAGCAGTCAAAACAGGTGGTCCTTGGTGGTTCATTCAGCTATGGGCTCAGCTGTATTTCCAAAACCACATCCCAAACTTCCCCCTTTTGGCGAGTTGTACCTTTCCAGATGTCAAAGGGAAGCAGATCCGATGCACTAGTTATGGCCAAGCTTTGTATAGGCTGCCAGGCAGCAAACTATCCCCTCAGGAAGCATCCAAGTGGTTCAGCACTTTCTTTCAAGGCCTGGACAATCCTACCTTCTTCCCTTACATGGAAGAATGTGAACATTTCGAAAATCCACTCTCCTTCAGGCTAGATAACTTTGCCGATGACACCATCACTCGGCAACTCTTTTCCATTGTGATCCGTCCCTGTTTCCTTCCAGTTGGCATGAGTACGTCCAACAGAATAATCAAACCTGGGTATGAATTCTACCAGCCAGTCGTAGTAGCTCGCCAATTTGGCCTTGGACAAGTAGCTCCCCATTTCTTTCTTCACCACCTCACGGAGAGTAGAGTCGACCTGCCTGATCCTCTCACCAGCCAAAGGTGTTATTCCTTCTTTGATGCTCTGACCATCCCAATTCCCAACGACCTCACCTTTGTCTCATCAACCGATGGCTTTGAAGACTGGTGGTCAATGTGGAAGACTCACGCCTTCAGGAGAGCTCGGGACCGTTCTTTGAACAAATCGATCTTGACTATGACATCCCCATGGAACAGGTACCACTACTTGCAAATTTTCTTGATGCAGCTTACAAATGATTCTTCTATTAATCCATTCTTTCTCTTTGCAGCAAAAATATGGCCCTGCACCTACGCACAGTGATGGCTCCCCCTTCGAGTTCTTTCCACCAGCTCCTGTGGTTCTTTTCTGCAAAAACTCGCCACCTCTGAAAAAGGTCATAATGCAGAAACAGCCGATATCACCACAATCGGCTTCCAAGAACCCAGCAACCTCTAAGTCAGCTGCCCCTCGAGTTCCAACTAAAACAAGAACGACGGCGAGGAAGGTAGCTGCCAGGAAGACCTTGAGGCGCCGGAGCCCTTCTCCAGAAAGCTCGCATGTAGGGTGATCTATGCCTTGGTCGATCCTTCTAATTCTTCCATCCTTGCAGACATGCTTGTGCTCACTGGTTCTCCTTTTTTACAGGCTTCCGTCGAAGACACCTCCAGCGAGAACACTCAGACCAATCGAGGAGAACTGGACCCAACAGATTCTGAGAGGACCATCACACCGAGCCAGCCAGATTCATCACCATCGGCTTCCAGGAAAAGGTCTTTTCCTGAACCTACTGCCCCCCGAGCACCAGTCGAGGCGGGGCCAGCTGTGGGTCCCAAGAGAGCTCGCAAAGGACTGCAAGCTTCTTCGTCGAGCCAGGAGGTTTCGAAAATCATCACCCTTTACGCTCTTACCACTTACTTCTTTTATCTGCCGATTAATCATTATTTACATCGGCTAAACACCTTCCATGCAGATGACTGACGTTTCTAGTGGGAAAGCTGGGGCAGTGCCGATGCCTTTAGCCAAACCAGACCTAGCAATCCCCGAAGGTGCAGATGAAACGGCTACCACTCCGGCCAAGCCCCCAGCAACCACACACAAACCGATCGTCTCTTCATCTGCTATCCCCCCGATCTTAGGAGAGGTACGTTAGCTTTTTTCGGCTCATCCTTACATGTTTGGATGTATACTGACGCCTTTTCGGGCTGCCAGGGTTGTGATATTTCAGGTTTGCTGACGTTCGATCCTGAATCCATCGAACCAACTCCCTCTGTTGCTGATGATGAACCACGAGCCAGGGCTGTTCCACCTCAATTCCAGCGTCTTAAAGCCCTGCTGTCCTCCCCAATCGAAGAGTTGATCGAGGGTTCTGAGGAGGTGAAGAGCGTTTTAGCTGAAATAAAAGACCAGCTCCCAGTAGGATTGCAGGTGAAGCTTTCTCCAGTTGTAACCCTGTCTTTCTATGGGTCAAGGGTGAAGTTAGCTCGTGAGAGGATCAGTCTGCGCCACGCCCAACTTCCACTGAAGGCCAATATCGCAGACAGATGCCAACAGCTCAACGAGAAAAAGGCGTCTCTGGATGCCAAAACTGACACCTCTGTCAGTACCGCCGAGCTCGCATCCTTGAAAAGGGAGCTGGAAGATCTTGAAGAGAAGGTCCGGGCGACTAAACAGCTCATTCGCAACAAGGAAGAATCCATCGCCCGTTCCCAAGACGAGGCGGAAAGCCTCAAAGCCCAACTGAAGACCGATCTGGCAGACATACGTGCCCTGAACAAGCAGCTAGTGACGGGCAAGGATGAAGATGACGAAGCCGAGATCGCCGAGGTGGATCGTGTCCGTGCTGACGCCCTCCACGCCTTCGAAGCATTTCTTCAGTAGCTTGTATGTGTAAACTGGCACCTGTTTGTAACATGTGTGAACCTCTAGAGTCGATGACCGCACATCGGCTATATATTTTTGTTTTTTATTTGGCCGATTTCATGTATCGGCCCCCACATTTTACTGTCCATCGTCTCACGTGCTTTTTACTTGGCCGATTTCATGTATCGGCCCCCATATTTTACTGCCCATCATCCCACATGCTTGGGAAATATTTCTTGAGATGTTGACCGTTGACCGCCATTGGGAATTTTACGCCGTCCAGCTCCTCAAGCATGTATGCGTTTCCTCTTAAAACTTGATCGACCCTGTACGGCCCGTGCCAATTTGGAGACCATTTACCATATGTTGCATCCTTAGTCCCTAATGGCAACACAGCTTCCCACACCAGATCACCAACGTGGAACTCCTTTGGCCTCACTTTCTTGTTATATGCACGAGCCACCTTGGCCTTGTTCTCTTTGATTTTCTCAAGCGACCACAGCCTGAGCTCAGTTAAATCCTCAACACTGTCACTCATCAGGGTTGCATATTCTTCAGTTGTTAGATTGTCCTGAAAAGTGACACGCCTTGATCCAGCCGTAATTTCCCAGGGCAATACGGCTTCTTGTCCGTATACTAGATGGTATGGCGAGGTTTTTATCGCTCCATGGCATGACATGCGATAAGCCCATAACGCCTCTGACAAAACCTCATGCCAACGCCTAGGGTGCTCATCGACTTTTCTCTTGATCAGCTTGATGAGGCTCTGGTTGGATGCTTCAGCTTGCCCATTTGCCTGAGCATAGTATGGAGATGATCTGATCAGCTTGATCCCCGTGTCCTCACAGAACTTTCCAAACTCGTGAGAAATGAAGACCGAACCTCCATCGGTCGTGATAGTTTGGGGAATCCCGAATCTATGGATGACATGTTCTTTCACAAAGTTGATAACATCCTTTGAGTTTACTGATTTCATCGGGACAGCCTCCACCCATTTAGTGAAATAATCAGTGATGGCCAAAATCCACATGTGGCCTTTGCTTGATGGAGGATTGATTTTGCCGATCATATCCATGCCCCAACCTCGGAATGGCCAAGGCTTGATGATGGGGTTCATCATTGGCTGGTACCATCTGAATTTTCCCAAATTTCTGACATGCTTGACACCCTTTGTAGTACTTGAAACAGTCCTCGAGCATGGTGGGCCAATAAAACCCTGATCGCCTGATCAACCATTTCATCTTGTGAGCTGATTGGTGAGTTCCACAGGCGCCTTCGTGTACCTCGTGTAGGAGCCAATTGGCCTCGGCTATCCCCAGGCATTTGAGCAATAACCCTTCCAGAGTCCTGTAAAACATGTCATCCCCAATAAGCACATACTTCATGGCCTTGTACCTTATCCGTTTAGGTGCCCCCCGAGTCGAATCCTTCAAGTAGTTGAAGATATCGGCTCTCCAGTCGTCAACGTCCAGGAACTGTACCTGAACATCGGCTCCCTCTGCTACGTCCTTGTAGCCTGAAGCCATTTGTGCAAGATCATTTGCCTCGGTATTCTGCGATCGCGGGATCCAGGTGAAGTTTATGTACCGGAACTGTGCCATCAGCTCGCGACAGTCAAACCATAATGGGTAGAGGGACTCGCTCTCACACTTGTATTCCTCCGTGAGTTGAGAAATCACCAACTTGGAGTCTCCAAAAATTTCCACTGCTTCTGCTCCAGCTTCGATGAGCAACTCCATGCCCTTGCGTATCGCCTCGTACTCAGCGACGTTGTTGGTGCGAGGGGCAGATAACCTGATGGAGAAGGAAAATGTTGCCCCCCGGGGCGACACGAGTAGCATGCCGATGCCGCACCCACCGTCACAAACCGATCCGTCGAAAAACATAGCCCACGCTCGTATAGACAGTGCCGCTATATTAGTGTTGATCCTTTCAGCGATAAGGTCGGCCAATGCCTGTCCCTTAACTGCTTTCGCGGGTTGATACCGGATGTCAAACTCCGATAATGCAAACATCCATTTGCCCAGTCGGCCTTTCAACATAGGAGCGGCATGTGCTTTATGACGTCGATTTGCATATGATGACAATCTCCGATAGCAAAATGTGGCGGCTTGGTGCGGTGAAAAACGTGAGGCACAACTTATCGATATCGGGATACCTTGTCTGCGTCGGCATCCTTACGCTTATGTAAAATACGACTCGCTCCAGCCCACCATAAACTTGCACCACCACCGAGGCGATGGGCGTGTCACCATCGACAAGTAAATGTAGAACGGTCATCGGCTGGGTGGAACCAACCGGCGGCTTGTCGATATTCTTTGATCTCGTCGAAGGCTCGTTGTTGTTCTGCCCCCCAGCGGAATTCCTCGTCAGATTTAATTTTCACTAGTCCCATGAACGGCTCTATTCTTCCTGACAGATTGGAGATGAATCTTCTGACGAAGTTGATCTTGCCGATGAGAGACTGCAGTTCTTTCTTTGTGGTGGGTGGCTTCATTGTTCGCACTGCCTCCTGACTTTTCAGGCCGATCTCAATTCCGCGTTCATGGACCAAAAAACCCAAGAACTGACCGGCCGTCACCCCGAAGGCACACTTCTTTGGATTCATCCGTAGCCCGAATTTTCTTGTTCGGTCCAGGACGCGTTGCAGATCGTCCAAGTGTCCTTGCGCTGAAGCAGACTTGACCACCACGTCATCGATGTAAATTTCCACCAGCTTGCCGATCAGATCATGGAAAATATAATTCATGGCTCTTTGGTACGTGGCGCCGGCATTCTTCAGTCCAAACGTCATGACTACATACTCAAACAACCCCACCGACCCTGGGACTCTGAATGCAGTCTTGTGTATGTCTTCTGGAGCCATAAAAATTTGGTTGTAACCGGCATTGCCATCCATGAAGCTCAAGATCTTATGACCAGCCGCTGCATTGATTAACGTTTCTGCCACCGGCATCGGATACTCATCCTTTGGGGTAGCTCTGTTGAGATCCCGAAAATCTATGGCAACACGCCAACGGCCATCCTTTTTCTCTACAGGTACGATACTAGAAATCCACTCAGCATACCTGCATGGCCTGATTAACTTGGTTGTCAACATTTTCTCGACCTCCTTCTTGACTTCTTCCAGAATTTCGGCCTTCATCTGTCGTGCTCGCTGCTGAAATGGCCGAAATCCTTTTTTAAGCGGGAGTCGATGCTCAATGATGCTCCTGTCTAACCGAGCATCTCTGTAGTCCTAAGCGGCGATCTGGATATTGTTTCAACAGGGCTATCATCGGACCCCACAGACTCGGATCTAACTTTTTGCTGATAAATGTTGGTCGTGGCTTATCCCCAGGACCAATGTCGATTTCTTCTAGTTCATCAGCGGACGTAAACCCATACCCTAGCTTTCCGTCACATGTCAAATCGATGCTAAGCACAGGGCAAACAGTAGGTGAGGATAACGAAAATAATTTGGGCCGATTGCCTGAATCGGCCCCTTTTTGATTGCATTAGTCAAGGACGGTTTACACCTTATTGTTTTACAATGGCAGGGCATCTCTCTGCTACGACTACATGATCTGCTTGTCGTATGATTGCTGCTTTTTATTTTTTGTGGACGATCGCAGGGATCGGCCGTACCACGCATGATCGTGGACTTTTCTACTCTGTCAGGCCAGTGGATAAGACCAGCCTCACCCCGTTTTTTGTAGCTTCAATGCGCTCACAGCCGTCTAGACTGATTCCGGAGATCGGTTCTTGGTCTTCTGCTTCCCAGACGTTCATGCCAGCTATGGAGATCTCGATAGAATCATCTGCATGGATGACCTCCACTTCATCTCCATCCCACTGTATTAGGCATTGGTGCATCGTGGACGGAATGCAGCAATTAGCGTGAATCCAATCTCTTCCTAGCAAGACAGCGTAGGTGCTTTTGCTGTCCACGACGAAAAATGACGTGGGTATGGTTTTTCTGCCCACGGTCAGATCCACGTTCAGTACGCCTTGCGTTTCCGACGTCTGGCCGTTGAAGTCGCTTAACGTGACGTTGGTTTTGATCAGATCTGCAGTAGAGCGTCCCAAACGCCGTAGCATGGAGTATGGCATTATATTGACTGCCGCTCCGGTGTCCACCAACATCTTGCTAACAGGTTGCCCATTGATGTAACCTCGTAGGTACAGGGCTTTCAGATGTTTGTAACCCTTCTCACGTGGCTTCTCAAAGATAACCGGCCGTGGGCCGCAGTCGAACTGTGCCACTGGTAGCTCATTGGTTCTTGGCGCGCAGAATTCTGACGGAAGTATGAATACCATGTTTGTGCCAGCCGATGTCTGTGCATCGGCTTTTACCGGTTTGGGGCGCCACTCTTTCTTTGTCGGGCGGTCTTCCGTTTCCAAGGTCTGCCTAATTTTAACGGCCAGATCGGGTCGTGCTTTCTTTAAAGCGTGGAATCTGCGCTTGACTTCCTCCAAGTTACGCAGCTGCACTCTCGCTTTTGGGTATGTCTCGAGTCCGTCGGGACACCACCTTGACGGTGATATCTGTCTTCTTGTTTGTCATCCCTTGGTTTCTCGAGGTCTTTTGCTCGGCGGACTCCTATGTGCTCACGAGGTGGAGAGGCCCTAGACGTTTGAACACCATCGGCCCGTGTCCTCCCTCTGCTGTCCACATTCCGGGCAGTTGTCGACTGTAGGCAATCGGCTCATTCCCGCGTCCCAGCAATACTTGAAGAAAGGACAATACCAATGTTTGTCTGCGCCTTCCTTTTCTTTCGACGGTCCCCTAGCGAGGTGCTCATATCCTTCATCGTCTCCATCGCGCTGGCGACGTTGGTCATACTGACGCTCATACTTGTTAAGGAGATGCGTGGAATGTGGCTTCTGATATTGCACTCTCCTCACCTGTTCCTCTGTTAAATACCGCCTGTCATTGCGGCTGGGCCGGCCGCGTGGACCAGCCTCCTCTCTTTCTTTGCCCCGAGAGCGACCGCCTTCCTCCTTGTGTGTGCCATGGTGGTACCCAGATCCTGCCATATTAACATCGAACGAGAACTCTAGCTGACGCCTCGTGGAGTGACTGTGTTCTACCATGTTGACGCCAGGAAATGGGTTTCTGTCTACTTTCATGGCGAACTGCCCCAGGATCAGACGGCCTTGCTCTATTGCTTTTTGGATCTGGCGACGTAGCTCTTTGCAATCATTGGTGGTGTGGGTGAACGAGTGATGCCACTTGCAGTATGGTCTCCCGTTCATTTCCTGAGCCGTAGGGATTTTGTGGCCTTCGGGTAACCTCAGCTGCTTCTCCTTCAGCAGTAAATCGAATATCTGCTCGGCTTTGCTCACATCAAAGTCGAACCCTTTTGCAGGCCCTTGCTGTTTCACCCATTTGCAGGATACATGATCTGCCCCCCGAGCCCATTCAGCTACGGCCACCTCCTGGTCTTGTGTAGGATCAACTTCTTCTGTATCGACCAGGCCTATCGGACGTTTGAACTTGTCTTGGTACAACTCAGGGTGACGCTGTTCATACATTGTCAGCTTCTGGGCCATGTGCGCCAATGAGTTGTACTCTACTTGGAAAGCCAGATCCTTGATGGGTGCTGAGAGACCCAACACTGCTAGCTCGACTGCTTCTTTCTCGCTTAACGAGTGAGTAACATCGGTTCTTGCGATCCTGGCGCTGGATGTACTCGGCTGATTTCTCCCGCTTCTGCCGTACTGCGCCCGGTCTGCAATGCCACCTCGGTAGCCTCTGAATGATCTTGAATGTGGAACTGCTCTTCCGGTTGCTTCCAGTCTGAATCGAATCGGTGGCAGCGGTGTACCACCCAAAAGCTGGTCTGTCGGAGATTGCGCAAAGAACCTTACGCGGCTGATCCGATGCTGAAATCATGCCTAATCGCGGGTATCGGCTCACGTGCTCGATCGAGCTCGATCCTTCCGGCTCACTGGAGAACTCGGGAGCCGATACTTGGGAGGCGGCGGGATCGAGATCAAACTCGTTGGTACGACTTTGAATAGCCGATTGTCCTTCTCTTCGCACGGTCGAACGGTCTCTCAAGATGGTGCGGATTTGCTCCACGCTTGAGCTACGAGGGCTAGATTCTCATGACTCGTTCGTGGCATGCTTGGCTATGCCTTTGTTTGTCGGCGTCGATCCCGGACATTGCTGCTCGAACGCCTGTTGAAACCCTGCTCCAGAACTCCGCAGAAATCCCTGCGGTTGCAATCTGGTTGTGCGTGTCGGGTTATTGCGTCCGCACGTAAGTGCACACATATCCATGTGGGATTTCTTTAGGTGGTTCAAAGCGAGGCGGCAATCGCTGGGTCGCCTCGACCTTGTAGACGACGTGCCGCTGCCCTGGCGGCTCGGAGCCGCAAGTGTGAATGGCGGTGGCCTGGCTGGGCGGTCTTTCTCCTGGTGAGTCCCCGAGTAGGCCCGTCGGAGAATACTGATGTTTCATGATCTCCTGAACTACGCGAACTGCGATCCGCTCAAAAGCGTTCACCAGGCTCTCAGAATGGCGGTGAAGAGAATGAGCCACCATGTAGTTGACCTCCTGTCGCAGAGCTCAGTGCGCTCCTCAAGAAGGAGCAGATCCACCTCATCAAGAGCACCCTCGGGTGAGAACCCCCTCCACTTGATGCCATGCTTACGGGTCCTCTCAAAAGAGCCGATGAGGTCGGCTTCGAAGAGAGTTTTGATCTCGTCATACTTCGCCTTGTGCTCTTCAGGCAGCTCGTCGTACGTAACTAGTCTGTCCCCCATCTCAGCGTCGGATGTTGATGCAGATGTCGTTGAAGGTCCCACCGAACGTGCCAGAATGTGTTGCCTGCCAAAACCCACCGGCGAGCAGCGACGAGCAACACGAAGAGCCGGGAGGCTCCCAGAACTGCTGGTGGGCCCTGGTCCCTCGGGCAACGGCCCGCAAAACTCTGGCACACGTCCTGGCTTGGTTCGAGGGCGTGCCACCTGACCTATACCTGGTCAGGAAGGTGAAGGATTGCTTCGATTGATTTCCTGCATGGTAAACAAGTATACGTAAAATTCGAGCCGTGACTGCTCCTGTGTTTCCACGTGAATCGGCTCCTAGAGCCGATTATCCCATGGTTCTGCATTAGATTTACGATAACATGGGGTTTTGCTTTATCATTACAAGTTAAATCGATCTCGACGGTTTAACGCTTTCACCACGTAATGGGCGTCCTACACGTAATTGAGCCTGGTAGATACAAAAGATGATAGAAAACTAACCCTAGAGGAGGCCTAACAACCGACGTAAAGTCAATTACCGGAACAACTTCTCTAGAACTAGTAAACCACGTCCTTACGTACTACTGGATCGTTCAACCCGTTTGCAAGGCCTGACTACGTAGATATCAAACTAAACCTTGGTGAACAAGGCATAACCATAACAGATCGAATCAGCTAAATAAAGATCAAGCAAGATGCTACCCTTGCACTTGGGAAAAGGTGCAAAGGTAGCGAGGTAACTAGAGGTAGCATAACTTAAACAATTATAACGAAGAGCACCGATGCTAGCCTCAATAAATCTATGATAGTAGTGTTACTCGCCATCAACAAGGCTTCAGTACGAGTAACACCAAATAACGCATAAGTAAAAATACTGCCTAGATCGCAAGATGCGATCTAGGCAGCATGACACTTACCCGAAAGAAACCCTAGAAACAAGGGGTGGCGATGCGCCGAGATTGTGTTTGTTGTGAACGTGATTGTCCTCTTTTTCTCGATAACCTTAGTTACATATTTATAGTCCGGAGACTTTCTATCTTTGGAATAACTCTACAACTCTATCTTTACCTAAACTGAAACGGAACCTATTACGATACAAGATACACGGGCAATTTAGCCCAAATCCACGCACAAGGCCGATTCAACAATATGTTGAATATACGTATCTTCCAAGCCCATCTTGATCACGGCCCATCTCCTTCTTTGGCCAAAATATGGCGATAACAATTACGCCGGCAGATACCGAATTCAAGCCTAGGGACTTGAGTTTGACATAGGTCCATGTTTTTTTCCCAAGAGCACTTAACTGATTCCCGTTCCGTCTGATGCATCAGACTCGTTGTACTAAATTCCTACAAATCTTAAAAAATAACTTCTGCTTACAGCAAAAACTTCGGCTGAAATGGCAAAAATAGAATTTTGAGTCTCGACCCGTATCTGCGATTTAGATAGAGTATTGGGGGCTACTGACATAGGTATGACTAGTCGGGTCCCTATGCTTAGTCAACCTAGGCGCATAAAAGCTTATGGGCCATGAAGGCCCCAAAAATTCCAAGAAACACCCAACGGAATAAAGACTAATCTTGATCGTCAAGGAATATCGAGGAACCGACATAGAGTTTGTATTGAGAATATTAACTTGTAATCTCTCTAGCTACAGATCCAGGACCCAGCCTCTCATATAAAGGCTAGGAGGACCTGACGGAAAGGGCACTTTAGTTTTTCAGCAATCCGCCGTGAGCTAGACGCAACTAGCGAAACGGCGACTTTGTAACCGAGCTTTCTCAATAGTCAGACTACATCGACTTCCTTGTTTGTCTGATCAGCCGACGGAATCCCCAACGCTCTTTTTTCCTCAAAATCCTAAGTCCATAACAATGGACATTGCCGAGGTTACCCCTCGTCAGCAATAAATCATTTTTAAAAAGAGCAAAGCCTCGACTTTGCAGCGAACATGATTATTTTCACATAATCTGCTTTATTGCTTCATAGCATGCACGATTAATTTTGCTAGTACTCAATAACAATAGGATCAATGTATACCAAAAAGCTTATGAGTTCTCAAGGGTAATGCCTCCTTGTAGATAGATCACCAAACACTACTATCCACAAAACGAATATGGAATAAGAATAAAACTAAGGCAACTCATGTGACTTGGTAGGATATACACGTTGGACGACCTAGCTTAAGAGTTGGTGTCGAGTTAGAGCATCCCATTTTTTAGAGCAACCACGCATTTAATTAATATAAAATCAAGTTACATAAATAAACAAACGTGAAAACTAACAAACAGACCAGGAGAAAACAGATATTCTAGAAACTTTGCAGAAAACTACCCCTAGGGTTTTCTACATTTATCGAAGCCAGCGGCCATCGGAAAACACCAACAACGTGCGCTAGAATAGATGTCGAGCCTCCACCATTGCCGGGTCCAAGAGAGCACCATCGCCAACGAGGCTTTGCTGTAGAGAGCTACAATGCTTCAGAAAAGTTCTTTAGCTGCATGATGGAAGAGCACAGCTCCGTTAGCGAGCATGTACTCAAGATGTCGGGTTACGCCGATAAGCTTGTGTCCTTGGGAATAACGATTCCCATTGACTTAGGTATCCATCGTGTTCTACAGTCTCTGCCACCTAGCTATAAGAGCTTCGTGATGAACTGTAATATACAAGGCATGAAGAAGTCTCTCCTCGAGTTTCTATCAATGCTTAAAACTGCAGAAGTGGAGATCAAAAAGGAACATCAAGTGTTGATGATCAATAAAAACACTGGTTTCAAGAAAGACAAGAAGGGAAAACGGAGAGGTAAGGGCGGCAAGCCGGTTGCCGTGCCTAAAAAAAACCCCTGAGTTGGACCTAAGTCTGATACCGAGTGCTACTATTGTAAGGAGACTGGCCACTGGAAGCGCAACTGCCCCAAGTATTTGGCAGACAAGAAGGCCGGCAAGGCAAACAAAGGTATATATGATATACATGTTATTGATGTGTACTTGACTAGTGCTCACAGTAGCACCTGGGTATTTGATAGCTGTTCAGTTGCTAATATTTGTAACTCGAATCAGGGGCTGCGGAACAAGCGACCGCTAGCAAGGGGTGAGGTCAAGATGCGTGTCGGCAATGGATCAAGCGTTGATGTGATCGCCGTCGGAACGCTACCTCTCCATTTGCCATCGAGATTAGTAATAAACTTGAAGAATTGTTATCTGGTGCCAGCACTAAGCATGAACATTGTATCTGGATCGTGTTTAATGCGAAGTGGTTATTTATTTAAATCTGAGAACAATGGTTGTTCTATTTATATGAATGAAATGTGGTCATGCACCGATGATGAATGGTTTATTTCTTTTGGATCTCGATAATAATGTTACACATATTCGCAATGTTGATGCTAAAAGGATTAAACTTAATGATGATATATCCGCATATATGTGGCACTGCCGTCTAGGTCATATTCGCGTTAAACGCATGAAGAAGCTCCATTCAGATGGACTTTTGGAATCACTTGATTTTGAATCATTTGATACATGTGAGCCATGCCTTATGGGCAAGATGACTAGAACGCCGTTTTCCGGTTCAATGGAACGGGCGACAGATTTATTGGAAATCATACATTCTGATGTATGTGGTACAATGAGTGTGTCGACGCAAGGTGTATATCGTTATTTTGTTACTTTCACAGATGATTTGAGTAGATACGGTTATATCGACTTGATGAAACACAAGTCTGAAACATTTGAAAAGTTCAAGGAATTTTAGAATGAAGTAGAAAATCATCGTAATAGAAAGATCAAATTTCTACGGTCCGACCGTGGAGGTGAGTATCTAAGTTACGAGTTTAGCACTCACATGAAAGAGTGTGGAGTTGTTTCACAACTCACACATGCCGGAACACCACAGCGAAATGGTGTGTCGAAATGTCGTAATCATACTTTATTGGATATGGTTCGATCTATGATGTCTCTAACGGACTTGGCGTTGTCATTTTGGGGTTATGCACTAGAAACTGCTGCATTCATTTTAAATCGAGCACCATCTAAATCCGTTGAAAAGACACCGTATGAATTATGGTTTGGAAACAAACCCAAGCTGTCATTTCTTAAAGTTTGGGGATGCGATGTTTATGTGAAGAAACTTCAACCGGATAAACTCGAACCCAAAGCGGAAAAATGCGTCTTCATAGGATACCCTAAGGAAACAATTGGGTATTCCTTCTATCACAGATCTGAGGGCAAGGTTTTTGTTGCCAAGAATGGATCCTTTCTAGAGAAAGAGTTTCTCGGAAAGGTGTGAGTAGTCGGAAGGTATAACTCGAAGAGATTATTGAACCTTCTCTTCAAAGTATGGCGAGTAGCGCATCGCTGGAAGTCGTTCCGGAGTTGGCTTCACCAGTTGAAGAAGGAACTAATGATAATGATCATGAAACTATGAAAGAGAGTACTACCGAACCTCACATGTCTAGCAAGACGCGTGCAGCTCCCGAGCTGTACGGAAATCCTGTCATGAATTTCATGGTTGATGAAAATGATGAACCTATGACGTATGAAGAAGCAATGATGAGCCTGGATTCCAACAAATGGTTAGAAGCCATGAAATCCGAGATGGAATCCATGTATGAAAATCAAGTTTGGAACTTGGTGGACTTACCTCATGACCGAAAGGCCGTGGATAATAAATGGATTTTCAAAAGGAAAACTGATGCTGATGGTAATGTAACCGTCTATAATGCTCGACTTATCACAAAGGGGTTTTGACAAATTCAAGGAGTTGACTACGATGAGACATTCTCTCCCGTATCGATGATAAAGTCAGTTAGGATTATGTTAGCAATTGATGCATATTTCAATTATGAGATATGGCAGATGGATGTCAAAACCGCGTTTCTCAATGGTAATAATGAAGAAGAGTTGTATATGATACAACCAAAGGGTTTTGTCGATCCTATGGATGCTAACAAGGTGTGCAAGCTTCAGCGATCCATCTATGGATTGAAGCAAGCATCACGAAGTTGGAATCTCTGCTTTGATGAGGTGATCAAAGAGTTCGGATTTGTCCAACTTATGGAGAAGCTTGTATTTACAAGAAAGTGAGTGGGAGCAATGTGGCATTTCTGATATTATATGTGGATGACATAGTATTGATCGAAAATGATATAGATATTTTAAACAGTGTTAAAAGTTATCTAAACAGCAAATTTTCAATGAAGGACCTAGGTGAAGCGTCATACATATTAGGCATAAACATCTATAGAGATAGATCTAGGCGCCTAATAGGCTATCGCAAAGTACATACCTTGATAAGATTTTAAATAAGTTTAAAATGGAAGATAGTAAGAAGGGGTTCTTACCTATGACACAAGGCACAACATTGAGTAAGACTCAAAGTCCGGCTACGGTGGAAGAAAGAGAGAAAATGGACAAAGTCCCCTATGCTTCAGCCATAGGCTCTCTAATGTACGCCATGCTATGTACAAGACCGGATGTGGCACATGCTATTAGTTTGACTAGTAGGTACCAATCGTATCCGGGTTCGAAACACTGGAAAGCGGTCAAGAATATCCTTAAGTACTTGCGAATAACTAAGGATATGTTTCTTGTATACGGAGGTGAAGAAGAGCTCGTCGCTAAGTGTTATGTCGACGCTAGCTTTGACACCGATCCGGATGACTCTAAGTCTCAATCCGGATACATATTTATCATGAATGGCGGAGCGGTTGGTTGGAGGAGCTCCAAACAACCTGTGGTGGCGGGATCAACGACGGAGGCCGAATATGTTGCTGCTTCAGAAGCGGCTCAGGAAGCAGTTTGGATGAAGGAGTTCATATCCGAACTAGGTGTGGTTGCAAACGCGTTGGACCCAATGGTGATCTATTGTGACAACAATGGTGCCATTTCCAATGCCAAAGAGCCAAGGTCTCACAAGCATTCCAAGCATATTAAGCACCGGTTTCACTCCATCCGTGAGCATGTCAAGGATGGAGATATAAAGATTTGTAAAGTACATACGGATCTTAATGTAGCATATCCATTGACTAAAACTCTCCCTAGAGCAAAACATGATCTACACCAGAACTCCATGGGTGTTAGATACATCACTATGTAACTAGATTATTGTCTCTAGTGCAAGTGGGAGACTGAAGGGAATATGCCCTGAGGGGCAATAATAAAGTGTTTATTATGTGTATTACAAGTATATGATAGATGTTTATTTTGCATGCTATAATTGTATTAATACAGAAACGTTAATACATGTGTGTTTAATAAACAAACAGAAAGTTCCTAGTTATGCCTCTCTCATAAACTAGTTCATTGATTAACAAGATGGTCACCGTTTCCTAATCATAGACATTGGATGTTGTTAATAACTAGATCACAACATTAGTGTAATGATGTGATGAATATTCATCCGAAGTATAGCATTATGATCAAAGTCATTGAGTTTATATTGCTATAAACAACTTACGAAGTGATCCTAATCCTTAGACCATGAGATCATGCCAATCACTAACATCAGAAGAGTTTCTTGTTGACATCAAACATCACACTGTAAGTGGGTGATTATAAAGATGGCTTCAAAGCTACTAAAGTGTTATGTTGAGAATCATGGATCAAGAGTGGAATTTGTTCATCCCGATGACGGATAGATATACTCTGGGCCCTCTCGGTGATATCACATTGGTTAGCTTGCAAGCAAGTGATTTGATCACTAGAATGTTATATCACGGGAACGAGAAAAGAGTGCATTTCAGCAACGAGATCAAACTAGGTATGGAGATACCGATGATCGAATCTCGGACATATAATATATCGTGAAACAAAGGGATTAAGATACAAGCATAAAAGGTTCCGACGATCACAGGAAAGTCATCGTTGAATGTGTGGGAGTCAGTATGGATCTCCTGGTCCCTCTACTGATTATTGATCAGAGAAGGGTATCGATCATGTCCGCATTATTTGTGAACGGTAGGGTGACACACTTAAGGGACACTGACATCCAGTTGGAGCAAATGTTTCATGCCGAAAGAATAAACAAGCGCAGGAATTTATTTCACTAGATAGCGAAACAGGTTTTCGGGTGAAATTGCAGAAAGTGGGTTTGCATGTGAAATGGAATTCTAGCAAGGGGTTATTTGTGTATGTTTGTCATTAAAGTAATTGACAAAATTCTGAATAAATAAAAGAGTTATATTTAATGAGAGTTTGCATTAAATTTGGTGGAAATTTAATTGCAAGTTTGAGTGGGATTTTGAGTGGAGGAAATTGAAAGGGTTTTTGTGAGTGGAGTGTCCACCCACATGAATGAAGGAGGGGAGGGGGCAGACCCCATGGCCGGCGGCCACCCCCTTGGATGCCCTCCTCCTCCTATAAAAGGCACCCCTCTCCTCACTTCTCACTCACACCTCCTCGTGAAGGATCTCTCTCCCCCTCTAGAATTTATCCCCCATGGTCTCGGACTAGCGAGATACATGTTCCCGGTGGCTATTCGGCAAGAAAGAGTTGTGCTTCCGCTGCATCGCTGGAGCGAGGAGGCGGAGGTTGCTCGGTGTCTTGTACGTGTGTGCGAGTACGGATGCGCTGCTGCTTTGCGGCGCTAGGACTTCCTCTTGATCTTGAGATCGGCAAGAGATCGTCTACATCAACCACGAGTTGAACTCGTTAAGATTTGTCGGTCTTCAAGGGTATGTTCTCTACGGATATACATCCACCCGTTGTTTGTATCTAGTCGATAGATCTTGGTACATAGTTCCTATCGTAGGAAATTTTTTGTTTTCTATGCTGCGAACCCTACAAAGAGGTAGTGGCCGACGAGGCCGACGCCAACTACTTGGCCGAGGAAGAGGAGGCCACCGAGGATGCCGAAGAAGAGGAGACCGTGGTGGAGGCACCGACCAAGGACAATGCCACATGCAAGAGGTCCGCTAACTATAGAGAGGAAGAAGATGTGGCGTTGTGCCATGCTTGGATGAATGTGTCGGTTAGCGCTGATCAATCGAAGGAAAGGTTTTGGGGGAGAATTGAGGATTACTTCCACAGGGTGGTCACCGTGCCATCATACCAGACCCAAGGCTCACTTGGTCATCGGTGGGGCACAATACTTGAGTGTTGCAACCGATGGGTCGGGGACATTAACTATGTGACCAGTGCACACCGATGTGGCCGTGATGGTGGTGGCCGAACTTTTAGATCTAACTTGATCGATTTGTTGTATTTTAGATAATATTTATGCATGTTTGTGTTATGGATATTTGGATTGTGGTGTGGGAATTTGAAAATGATGATAGAAAATCTTTAGTCCTAAGTTTTTGGGACCGAAACCGGTAGCCAAAGTTTAGAGGAGAAAAAATATAGAAATTATTGGGTTGGGTTAGATATGCTCTTAGTTGTGCTGTCCAAAAACGAGAAGACCAATGGATAGAGGCAGTTAGTTACATTCTGAAATGGGACGTGTACTCACGTACCGTATATGGAAACCTTTTCCAATTCCAGAGAAAGAGAGGCACCTTTGGGCGGGGGCATGCAACTCCCCTCTCTCTCCCTCTACCTGGGTTTATTCTTGGAAACGACAAAAGGCACGAGAATCATCATATTGCAATTGCATGATGCATCGCGACCCAATAAAGCAAAGCCACATACATGAACGTGAGGAATAAGTAGGTTTTGTGCGCGCGATGAACAGGGACCGGATACCATTTCTAGATGGGCAGGCCAAAGGCGAGGTCCTCCTGTCGCCATGCCATAGGGGGAGCTCCCCCTTTCCCAATATCCTGGCCATTGTTTAAGGCACGGGGGAAGAAAAGCTACAGCATATACACATGCATGAATCGATCGATGTGTATGTGTATGTGGATGGATCGATCGATCTCGTCACCTTTTGCTAAAGCTGACCCCGAGAATTGGAATCTCGCCCGAGCGTTGGCCTTGCTCTAATTGGAGTAGTGGCTAGATGGATGGATGGATGGATGGGTGTTAGCTGAGGTAAGACTGCTAGCTAGCTAGAAGCTACTCGCACGCCTTGCATATGCATCTGTTCCTCGGGGATATGATTCCTAACTAAACAATTGCGGCAGGCTAGCTAGGGCACGGACGTAGCAGGCTAGCTAGGCTACCTGCTTTGCTGGTGGACGACGACGACGAAGAAGAAGGGTGTGCATTCATCTTGTCTTGAAGTCAAAGAACGGTGACCGATCGATCAACTGGGTTTGGTGGGCATGTCGAGCGGGCCGACCTATTCAACCATTCAGGGCATGTTTAATTCAAAGGATTTGTATAGGAAATTTGTAGGATTACATCCTATAGGAATTTTTCCTATGATGGTTGTTTGATTTGTATGATTGATTTCTATAGTAAACTTTCCTAGGAAATTCTTTGCACTAGATTGCATAGGAAATCTAACATCCACCCAAAGCTCTTTTTAGGAATCCTTTGATGGAATCAAACAAACTTTGTTGCATGTGGGTTCCTATAGGATTGAAGTGGACATGACATTGCAATCCTATGGTTTTCCTATTCCTTTGTTTTTCCTATCCTATGAATCAAACAAGCCCTCACGGTCCAAATCGATCCGCTGGTGAACGCCTGGATGGTGAAAACCCGCTTAAGAGGTTCGACACAAAGGACCATGTGTTGGAAATATAAGCAATAATCCATATGATTTAATTCGAATAATAAATTGATAAAGCATGATCATACAAACGGTACTAAAACCAATTATGCAGATCAACAAATAGATGAATAGATTACATCTATAGGAGACAAACCTATCACATCTACACCAAACGCTAGAACAAAGAACTCTAGCATAATCCGAAAGAGAGAAATCAAGATCACATAAGATGTAGGCTGAATAGCAGCCGCAGCGTCGCCCATATTGAGGTTGTCGAAGAGGTCGCTGACGTCCGGAAAGAAGTCGTCGTTCGGGAACTCGCCGTCGGACGACGTCGTGGTTGCCAGTAGTCGCGCTTGAGCGCTCCCCAAAAACCTGATCGCCCCTCACCCGTACAGGTTTACGAGAGGCGGGGTTCCGGAGGCCTACTGTCCCGATCTGCAGTGCATGCCGCAAGCCGGGATGGAGAAGACGAAAGCGGCGGCGCAAAGTTCTGGAGGGTAGGCGCGTGTGTGTATTGATACGGTGCCGATTAGAATTAGCCCGGACGCTTATATAGTGCAGGTTAGTAAGATCGTGGGCTCAGCCCACGTCCGAGTCGGTAACAACCACGTCCATAAAAACTGGAAACGACCGTAATTAACACGTCCGTTAATGACTCATAATCAGTTTTTCCAACCAACAAAATAAAGCTCGGCTCGGCGAGATTCCTGCAACCCGCGGCACGCGCGCGTCGTGACGAGGCGAGGCGAGGCGGGCGGCGTCGGAGGAGGAGTGCGCGAGAGCTACTCTTCTTGTCACACCTTAGTGAGTGGTGCAACACTCTACTATATAAGGTGGTCCAACTCCCCTCCAACTAGCAATGTGGGACTAAACTTTAGCACCACTATCACAGCCATATGCTGCCATATACAAGTGGACCAAAGAGAATTTCAGAATTTGTCTAATGGGCCAACAGCCCAATATACACCAAATTCCAACAATCCCCAACAAAGTCTCATTGGCACATCACATCACTTTTCCTTCCAGAACATTGTTTTATATACCAGTATGTAGTGGAGACTGTTAAGTTGAACTTCCACATTAAACTTCATGCTATACTAGCTAGCAACTTGAATAGTGCTACGCCTTGAACTACAAGTTTTATGCGCGCTAGTTTCACACAAAATCTAGACCGGTACAGGGCTACCGTCGGCTTCCCCGCGGTTTGGAGCTTATGCGTCATACTCCAGGGCCTTTCATGAGTTTATTAGAGATCACCCAACTCTCACGGACTGCGACGTTTGACAGTCAGACTCACATAGGTGTGTTCCTCGAGAGATGTTTTGCAGGACAACATCTCCGCTTATAAAAAGCCACTTGGAACACATTAAGATAAATATCAACCTGCCATGCAGATTAAGATAGTATTGCATCTTTATGGAGATGTAAATATAATATGGGGATACTCTCCTCTCAGCTGACCAACAGCTTGTCTCCCAGCTCTAATTCACGGGATCTCCGATCACATAGAGTGGGTTGCCACTGGGGTCAACTCATAGCGTGGGTCTCAAACCCATCTCCCTCGATGCATTATCTATCACATTGCATGATAAACCCTTTGTGAAGGGATCTGCCAGGTTTTTAGATGTTTGGATATAATCCAACGCAATAACTCCGGAGTTTCTCAGTTTCCTGACAGATTTCAACCTCCTCTTCACATGCCTTGATGACTTCATATTATCCTTAGAACTGTTTACTTTGACGATCACAGTTTGATTATCACAGTTCATCGGGATGGCGGGTATTGGTTTTTCAACCACAGGTAAGTCCATCAAGAGCTCACGAAGCCACTCTGCTTCAACAGTGGCCGTGTCTAATGCTCTGAGTTCCGCTTCCATTGTTGACCTCGTTAAGATGGTCTGCTTGCAAGACTTCCAAGAAACAGCGCCACCACCAAGTGTAAACAAATAACCACTTGTGGCCTTAATCTCATCAGCATCAGATATCCAGTTTGAATCACTATAACCTTCAAGTACTCGAGGATACCCAGTATAGTGAATAACATAACTCGCAGTGCCTTTCAAATAGCGCAAAACTCTTTCAAGAGCATGCCAATGATCATCTCCAGGAGCAAGCCAATAATTTGAGAATATCTCAATTGATCTTTAGCATTCCTTCGATTCTTTCGAAGTAGCACACTCGGATTATAAGGCGTTGGAGAAGAATTGCAGTCGCTATACCCGAGCGACTCAATATCTTTTCCACATAGTGAGACTGAAGCAATGTAATCCCACCATTGTCATCCTTTAGTAGCTTGATGTTTAAGATTACATTAGCCACTCCCAAGTCCTTCATCTCAAAGCAGCGAGATAGGAACTCTTTGACATCCTCGATAACAGCGAGGTTGGTCCCGAATATCAATATGTCATCAACATAGACACATAATAACTCCCTCGCCCCCACCATGGCGATAGTACACACATTTTTCAGATTCGTTCACAACAAAGCCTTCAGCAGTTAAAGTTCTTTCAAACTTCTCGTGACACTGTTTAGGAGCTTGATTAAGACCATATAAAGACTTCACTAACTTACACACCTTTCCTTCATGACCATCAACTACAAATCCATCAGGATGCTCCATATAAATTTCCTCATCTAGCTCTCCATTTAGAAAAGCTGTCTTAACGTCCATTTGATGAACGAGAAGACCATGTGAGGCAGCCAAGGAAAGTAGTACTCGAATAGTGGTCAATCTGGCTACAGGTGAGTAGGTATCAAAGAAGTCTTCACCTTCCTTTTGGGTATAACCCTTAGCCACAAGATGTGCCTTGTACTTTTCAATAGTACCATCAGGTCTAAGCTTTTTCTTGAACACCCATTTACATCCTACAGGTTTACACCCATAAGGATCGATGATTTCCCAAGTACCATTAGCTAAGATGGAGTCCATCTCGCTTCGGACAGCTTCCTTCCAGTAGTCAGCATCTTGAGATGCATAGGCTTCTGAAATAGAAGTGGGAGTATCATCCACAAGGTACACAATGAAATCATCAACAAATGACTTTGCAGTCCTTTGTCTCTTTCTCCTTTTGGGAGCTTCATTGTCATCCTCCACAGGATCATCAGAGTGTTCTATTGGCATAGTGGGTTCAGGAATTATAGAAAATTCCTGACTAGATGAACTAGTCATCTCCTGATTTGATGAGATAGACATACCATTCATAGGAAAGATGTCCTCAAAGAAAGTCGCATCATTCGACTCCATAATTGTACCAACATGCATGTCGGATACCTCAGATTTTACTATCAAAAATCTATAGCCAATGCTATGAAAAGCATATCCCGGAAAAACACAATCAACGGTTTTTGGTCCAAGCTTTCGCTTCTTGGGTATTGGAATATTGACTTTCGCCAAACAACACCAAGTTCGTAAGTAAGAGAGTTTAAGCCTTTTCTTTTCCTATTCCTCAAATGGAGTCATGATTTTATCCTTTACAGGAACACGGTTTAGGACATGACACGCGGTCATTAGCGCCTCCCCCCACCATTCCTTGGAAAGACCCGATGTATCTAACATGGCGTTAACCAAATCAGTTAGAGTGCGGTTCTTTCTTTTGGCCACCCCATTTGACTGAGGTGAGTAGGGAGCCGTTCTCTCATGTATAATACCGTGTTCCATACAGAATGAATCAAATTCGTTTGAAAAGTACTCTCCACCACGATCCGACCTTAGCCGCTTGATTTTAAGATCAAGTTGGTTTTCTGCCTCAGCTTTATAGATTTTGAAGTAGTTCAAAGCTTCATCTTTAGATTTCAGGAGATAAACATAGCAGTATATAGTGGAGTCATCAATCAACGTCATAAAGTATCTTTTTCCACCTTTTGTGAACACACCATTCATCTCACAAAGATCTGAATGTATAAGTTCTAGCGGTTCTAAGTTTCTCGGTTCCGCAGCCGTATGAGACTTGCGGGGTTGCTTTGCTTGCACACAAACTTGGCACTTAGAACCTTTGACAGTGGTAAATTTCGGAATTAAACTCATATTGGCTAGCCGTGTCATGCAACCAAAGTTAATATGACAGAGTCGTGAATGCCAAACATTGGACTCATTATCATTGCACACATGATTAATAACTTTAGTACATGAGTCTGACAAAGACAAGCGAAACAGACCTTCGCACTCATAACCCTTTCCAACAAATTGTACATATTTAGAAATTACAACTTTATTGGACTCAAAAACCAACTTAAAGCCATCTCGACATAAAAGCGATCCGCTGACGAGATTCTTATTGATGGAGGGAACATGTCACGCGTTTCTTCACCAGACGGTCTTCCCCGAAGTAAACTTCAGATCTACCGTACCAACACCATGAACAGAAGCACGTGAGCCGTTTCCCATCAGCACGGAAGAAGTCCTTGAGACCTGATAAGAGGAAAACATGGAAATATCAGAACATACATGTGTATTAGCACCCGTTTCTATCCACCAATCAGGAGAATGACATACTGAAAGGATAGTAGGTAAAATACCGTACCCAGCATCCTTCATCTCAGTATCACTAATAACAACATTAGCGGATTTGCCGTTGTTCCCATGTTGACGCTTGTCAAAGCGATTAGGGAAGCTAGGAGCCCAATGATCAGGATCACCACAGACGTGACAAGAGCCTTTCCTCTTATCATTTTTCTTCTTGAAGTTGGTAGAGTGCGTGGCCTTGTTCTTGCCATCAAACTTTCCCTTTCCTTCAGTTTTGTTCTTATTCTTGAACTTGTGGGATTGGAAGTTTTTCCTCTACACTAAATTAGCAGTAGAACCTCCCTCAAGTCCTCGAGCAGTTTTGTCCTTTGCTCTCGCCTTCTCTTCCACATGAAGAGACCCAATGAGATCCGTAACGGAAAACTCTTGTCTCTTATGTTTCAGAGAAGTAGCAAAGTTCCTCCACGAAGGAGGAAGCTTGGCAATAATGCCATCAGCCACAAATTTGTCCGGTAAGGAACACTTGAACCGCACAAGATCTTTGGTAAGTGATTGTATCTCATGAGCTTGCTCAACGACGGAGCGCTCATCAACCATCCTGTAGTCATAGAATTGCTCCATGACATACAGGCTGCCGTCGAGACCCCAAACTTGGCCTCGAGCGCTTCCCACGCCCTTGCCATTATCAATGACATATATGGGTCAACAATGTTGTCCCCAAGAACAGAACAAAGCCGCCATAAACATGGTATCGGCTTTCTTAAAGTTCGCCTCGCCTGAGAAGATCTCCTTCAGGCTTGCCAAGAGTGGCGCTATAGCAGTTTAGGTTTTCAAACCAGAGAACTGCTATCTTGCGCCATCTCTTATAGTGCATGCCATTAAAAGGAGGCGGCCTAGTAGCCGCGGCTACACCAGTGGAATTCAGTTGCCTATAATAAGGTTTTTGGATTGTTGGAAATATAAGCAATAATCCATATGATTTAATCCGAATAATAAATTGATAAAGCATGATCATACAAACGGTACTAAAAACAATTATGAAGATCAACAACGTAGATGAACAAATTACATCTATAGGAGACAAACCTATCACATCTACACCAAACGCTATAACAAAGAACTCTAGCATAATCCGAAAGAGAGAAATCAAGATTACATACGATGTAGGCTGAATAGCAGCCGCAACAGCGTCGCCCATGTTGAGGTTGTCGAAGAGGTCGCTGACATCCGGGAAGAAGTCGTCGTTTGGGAACTCGCCGTCGGACGACGTTGTGGTTGCCAGTAGTCGTGCTTGCGCGCTCCCCAAAAACCTGATCGCCCCTCACCCGTACAGGTTCACGAGAGGCGGGGTTCCGGAGGCCTACTGTCCCGATCTGCGGTGCACACCGCAAGCCGGGATGGAGAAGACGAAAGCGGCGGCGCAAAGTTCTGGAGGGTAGGCGCGTGTGTGTATTGATACGGTGCCGATTAGGTTTAGCTCGGACGCTTATATAGTGCAGGTTAGGAAGATCGTGGGCCCAGCCCACGTCCGAGTCGGTAACAGCCACGTCCATAAAGACTGGAAACAGCTGTAATTAACGCGTCCGTTAATGACTCATAATTCCCGCAACCCGCGGCGCGTGCGCGTCGAGGCGAGGCGGGCGGCGTCGGAGGAGGAGTGCGCGAGAGCTACTCTTCTTGTCACACCTTAGTGAGTGGTGCAACACTCTACTATATAAGGTGGTCCAACTCCCCTCCAACTAGTAATGTGAGACTAAACTTTAGCACCACTATAACAGCCATATGCTGCCATATACAAGTGGACCAAAAAGATTTTCAGAATTTGTCTAATGGGCCAACAGCCCAATATACACCAAATTCCAAGACCATGTGTGTCCAGCCAATCTATTCCTGGCCTAAAAATGCGTTGGGAATATCCCCTGACACAACAAGGACAACTCGCGTGTCCTCCCTCATGTCATTGCGTCCGCATACGTGCCTGCCTAGCAGTGATCAGGGGCTTCACCTGCTCCCACGATCAGCGTGCCATTAATGGTGGGTCTTGCGCTTCTCATTAATGGTCGGCATCTCGCATCTCTCTCCCTACAATTGACCCCGTCCCCGCTCTGCTCCCAGCATCCCCTCCCCGTGCCCCACCAATCACACACCCGTCATGTACTCGGGCGACGCTGGCTTATCCGGTGCCTCCGGACTGCGTCTGCCCCAGCGGGTGGACGTTGAGCAGAGGCAGCATCCTGATTCTACCGGCGTCGCGCGGTGAGGAGTTGCATGCATCCATCTGACACGAGTGGACGGAGCGGTTCACGGCAACGCATCGGTCATATCGGGATTGAGATCCTGACAACCTACCCATCTGGATTGAGTTCTTCCACAAGTTCGGGATCGCCATCCTCCAGAGAGGAAGCTCGTCTGGTACTACGGCGGTTGTATCCCGCTGGTGGACAACGACAATAAACGACATAGTTTCTGGTGGAGCATGACGGGCCGCACGTGCCTCCGTCATGGACTATATCGTGGCAACCAGCGCCTCCTACCGCCTCCACTGCCGCCTTGTCGCCCTAGCACGGTGCCAGTCATCGACCTCATGGAGGATGGCGATGAGGAGGCGCCGTCGGAGGACGACGAAGGCCCATGACTAGGTGTCGCCGCCGCCTCTGCCACCACCGTCGTGCCGACCGCCAGATGACCTAGCCGTAGCTAGAGTTTTTTTAAAATTTTCTAGTATGTAATATGTTTATGTTTTTAGTGTTTGTATTTCGCCGGTAAAAAATGGGTCGCGTCTCCTAAAGGCACCCCGATCCAAATGGACAGAATCTAAAATAGCTTTTTTTGTGTTTGCAGGCCGACTCAAACGGACCGATGTGGACATAGGGACGGATCTACCGTCCCTCCAGCCCGGACAGTCGCCTAGACTTGCCGACGCGTGATAGCCTTCTATTTTATGACTTTCTATAGTAATGTTTCTTGAAAATATGTTGTCTTATGCTCCTAGGTCCGCCAGTCTGGACACATATGGCGTGTTCGAAATGGGTCGGCCGCGCGCTTAGTTCGATCTTGCCCTGAAAGATAGGTTCGGTGAAAAAGCATGAATTGGCCGGTTGGTCGACGCCCACAACTGCTAGCCTAACTAATACTGTTTGAGCAGGTAGATGGCGCGAGCATTGATCGATCTGGAGCGCACAAGCGCTTAAGCTTAAGCCGCAAACTAAGCTTTACTTTTCCGAGCCGCAAAGTTAAAGACGGCCGCCGGGTTTTCAACCTTGCCAACTCTTACTTAAAACGGAAATACTAAGCCACTTGTCGGCATGCATCAACTAGATGCTTCGCGACATGTGATGAGAGTATCTAGCGCTGCCACGCCTTTGCGTGCAATCGTGCTACCTTCACAGTATTGTACTGTATCTACTATTACCAAAAGGTGAGAAAAGCAACGAACTCTTCAACCCGGCCGATCAACCTCCGCGGCAGAACGCTTGCAAGGCTCCGCCGATTGTTCCAGCCCAGCAGGCGGCTCAGGGAGACCATGGCTCAGCAAGGTGCAGCAGCCCAGGCTAGAGGGGAAATTTCCCTGGTGCACGCTCAAGCTTGAAGCACTTTTCTCGATCGGCGTAACCTGATGCACAGTCCTTATTGAGCTCACAAATACTCTCTCCGTTTCAAAATATAAGATGTTTTAGTTTTATGAAGAAAATATATCTAAACTTATTTTACTATATAGGTTCACTCAACTTTGGGATAAATCTATACACTAAAAGAAGTCTAGATTTATTTTCTTCACAAACCTAAAAAATCTTATATTTTTGAGTGAATTCCACTTTTTACCCTCTATTTACGCATTTGAGACACTAATTACCCCATTTAGTAGAAGTTGTGTCCGAATGTGCTATTTAAGAAAATTCTAAGCATGATTTTCTTCTGTTTTAGCATTCAATACGTGTTCTTGGATAAATCTGACATGTTAGGACGATGTGTCGTTACAAAATATGTCATGATCGGAGGAAGTCGCCGTCGATCATATCTACCCTTCTCTGCACCAAATGTTCTATTCTTTGTTGCCATCTCGATAATTTCGAAGTTCAATCTCATCTCACACCTTGCCCAATAGATATGCATCAGCAAATGAGGGTTTAAAATTTTTAAACATGGTAATTTAGATGAATTTTCACTGCATAGGGTAATTAGTGTCACAAATACACAAGTAGAGGATAAAAAGTGGAATTCACTCTATATTTTAAAACGAAAGGAGTAGTATAATACTACTAAAATTTTGGGACTAACTACATCTCAGTTGACTGAGATCTCAGTTCCCTGGTGTTTGCCTTGCTTCTGGGCCACTATTTGGACGGATATGACATGCAACGGCCCACAAACAAGTGCATTAACCTAGTTTAGCTCTATGGATCCACAAGAACGGTTGCTAATTTGTGTTTTTCATCTCAAGGTCTATTTTTCTCGGATAGAATCGAGAATTGTTTGTTGGTCGATCGTGGAAAGAAAGTTCTTATTTTTTTCAAATTCCTGTCAAGTAGGGTTTTTATAGAGGACCCATTCATCATCCACGTATATGTCGACAGCTACATTCAAAAAATATACGGTAGGGGTGTGAAGAGGATCATGCGTGGGTCTTGCTCGCTGACAGTAGAACCGGCTCAGGTCAGCACTATCTCTGGTTTGGTTGATGCTCTTAGTAATAAGCACATTCCGATTGGCTCTGGTATAGTAGACAGCAGTATTCTTCTCGGCAAATAAACAAGGAGATAAAGATATAATTACGAGTGATAGACAACTGCGTGGTATTATTGATGCAAGTAGATTCATTCAGATGATGATGTTGCAAGCTCGAATAAAAGATGTGCGTCCTGGTGAAGATCTTGCCGCTGATTTCAGACGTCTTTGTTCTTTTGGGGAGACTGTCGCTACTAGCCGTCGCCTTGATTCTGTTGTGCAAGGCAGTCGCCCTGATGGTGTTGTGGCCGCAGATACTAGGAGTTGTCTCCTTGCTCTTCCAGCTTCTATTGTAGCTGCTGCTACCAGTTTCCATGCTGGTGTTGCGGCCGTAGATACTAAGAGTTGTCGTCTTGCTCTTTTAGCTTCTGTTGTAGTTGTTGCTGCTACCAGTCACCCTGCTAATGTGGTGGCCGCCCATTCTCGTTGTCGCCTTGGTGTTCCAACTTCTATTGTAGTTGTTGCTGCTAGTTGTTCTCGCCCTGCTAGTACACCTGACAATGCCAGAGTTGTTGTTAACTATCTTCATCTGCCTCGTTCATCTGCTCATGCTACTGAACTCGGTGTTGCCCTTCTCGAATAGCTGATAACTTTCTTTTGTTGCCTCGTCCAGGTGCTCATGCTACTGGAGTTAACACTGTGATGGTTTTGATGTACTCCCTCCGGTTCAGTTTATGAGGCACACACGTAGTTTAAGAACAACTTTGACCATTAATTTTGGTCAACTAATTTTACATAATATGTCACAAACATTATACCATTGGATTCATCTTCAAAAGTAGTTTCCAGTGGTATATTTTTTGGGACATATATTACATATTTTATTGATCAAAACTGATGGTCAAAGATTTTCTTAAACTACGCACATGCCTAATAAACCGGACCAGAGGGAGTATGTAGTTTTTGAACCGTATGATATTCATGTTGCTGCTGAGGAACCTGATGTTGCTGATGTTGTTGCTATGGAACCTGATGATGGTTTTGTACAAATTCAGGATGATGTCTATAAGTACACCGCAATTCTTGAATATGGTGCAGAACACCTTGTCAAAAGTCAAGATATAGTAATTGTTGGCAGGTTCGATCCCGATGCGGTACAATCAGCTGACATCTTTGCAGTGGTATGTGCGAAGGTAGACTAGGGCCCCTACTAGGGTGGGCAATGGTTGTGGTATAGCTATAAGGATGTGGAGGGTCATCCGCTCAAAGAAACCAGTGATTCAATCACCACGTTTAAGAAATTAAAATGCCGGAAGAAAATGTACCTTAAATTAAAGGTTACCAAACTTGGAGAAGATCATTGTCTGGCTCCACCGGTATTGATGACATGCCAAGACTCAGACAGCTCGACGCAGTAAGAGGACCACCACCCTAGAGAAAATGGGCACTGAAAGATAAGGCACCCCAAGAAAGTGCACCAATAAAAACAGTAGCCCAACAAAGAGCACCCCCAAGTAGACCAATACCAATCCAAGTAAGAGGGGCACCCCGAAGGTGACCAGCATGAAGGATACCGAGACCAACCCCAGCAGAACCACACCCATGAGGTTAGGAAAAAAGACAGAACCAAGGAGAGTACACCCAGGAGGTCAAGTGTAAAGAGTTGCAACACAAAATTAGTAGTGAACATATCAGAAACGAAGGAACATGGTCATGAAGGTGAAGCTGATTTCCATAGGTTTATTGCTGACGAAGATGGAGAACAATTGGTAGCACAGGAACAGTGATACGTCATACGTGACAACAACACACTCTGCTCTGTGGTATCAACACCAGCAGTAGAGCGTCCGGGAGAAAATTTCCCTCCAGGGGAGTTCGATTGGGCCAATATTTTTGTCAAAAAAGATGGTGGTGGTCTAGTCCAACCTGTGGCGGAAGATTTGATGTGTGAAATTACTATGCATCGGTGCTGGTCCTGAAGATCCAAGCCCCCCTCATTCAGATGTAGAGGAGACCTGTGAAGAGGAGTAAGATCCTGGTGAAATAGAGGAAATACTACTGGCCGTGACAACCATTGAAGTTGATGACGAGGATCTTGGGGAACATGTGATAAACATGATTCTGAGAAACCTACCATAAAGGTGAGCACAATATTCAACAACATGGCTGAATTCCGGGCATCATTTCAGCAGTTTTGTATCAAGGGGGAGTTTGATGTTCACAATAAGAATAACACAACCTTGAGGTTTGAGGCCATTTGCCCATGGAAGATAGCATCAAGATTCATCTCGGCTACACATTCTATTAGGGTACTCGGGAATATAACAGAGATAACAATTTGAACTAGCTTTTCTCTTTCAATTATTAACTATATTTATGGTGCTTTGCATGTTTCTAACAACAATTGAGCTTCGTTAATATTGTAAATGAATGTTTGTTGTAGGTAAGGGATTTTCCCACGAGTTTCCTATAGGCAGCGTGCTAAAATCATCAATGGCTACTAAAGGGTGGGTGGCGACACATGTTATGAACATGTTGAAGGATAACCCAAAGGTGTGTGTGAAGGCAATTTAGAATAAACTTGTTGTTGATTACCACATGGTACTGTCATATCATGTAGCTTGGAAAAGCAAAAAGAGAGCATTGAAACTCCTATATGGGGACTAGGATGATAGTTTAGAATGTTGTACAACTTCAAAGCAGAGGTACAATCAAGGTGTCCAATAAGCTTTGTGGAGATTGACACTAAAGCAGATAATGGGAAAATATATTTCAACGGATTTTTTATGGCGTTTAAACCTTGTATCTAGAGATTTTCGGATGGTTGTAGGCTAGATTTTAGTGTAGATGCTACTATTCTCACTAGCATATGGAAAGGTTGGCTAGCATCCATGACAAAACTAGATGAGCACAACTGAGTTCCCAGTGAAATTCGGCATGTTTGAGCCGGAAATCGAGGAAAGCTAGCACTAGTTTTTGACGCAGCTAAAGAGATCAACGGGTGACATGGATCCATTGGCTATAAGCTCCAATGCATTCAAAGGGTTGTTGAACAAAGCCAAGGAGGTATTCCCACTTCCTGAACATAGAGAATGTCATTCCCATATATGCTAAAATTGTTCAACTACTATAGTGGTAGTGAATTTCGTTACATGTGGTCTGCTCCTAGAGCTTACAAGCCTCAGAGCTACCAACAGTTCATGAAGAAGATTTTTCACGAGTCCATTGAATTTAAGGAGTACCTGGAACAATACCACACCGAGTTATGGATAGGGTGGCTTCAACACTACCATCAAGTGTGATTACATAAAAAACAACCTTGTTGAATCCCTAAACAACATGGTGAAAGACATAACAGACCGTCTTAGTCTTATTTTGATGGGCGTAGTACAATGTATGGTGATGGGGATCTTTAATGTAAGGAGAGAGATAGATTAAAAATTTACATGCCATATTCTTCGTGTAAACGTGAATTTACAAAGAAGCAGGCTAAAGGTACCTCTGCGACCGTGTCATCACTCCGGGTTGTCGGTCGCGCCTCGTGGGTGCGAAGAGAAGTCTAGTACAAATTATAGTTTACATATTTGTCTCCTTAAAAAATTATGCGTAAATACTTATTATAAAGTCAAAAAAAAGATCGCCCCTTTACATATTCTCTGTAAAAAATATTACATAATGGAGTGTGCAAAATATGGGTAAGTAGAACATTTTAGGGGGGAAATGCACCCAAATGGCCAAATCCAGAAGATTTTAGGCCAACCAGGACATAAATGGGCTATTTTTTATGGGCTCATTACATAAAAATCAATGTGTTGGGAGATGGCGCTCCCGGAGGCCGAATTCGGAAGGTTTGAGCCAAAATGGGGGCCGAAAGGGATATTCTTCATGGGCTCTTGGTAAAATTTCAATGTGCTGAGAGATGCCCTGAAAAATGCAAGCAGAATTTGGGTACAGATTTTTCTCTATTGTAACAAATAAGAATTATTTAATCCATTCAACTAGTCCTGGGTTCGAGTCCCGGGCAACCCATATGGAAATTAAAAATACTATTCTTAGTTTTTAACTTGGGGCCTGTCTATAGTGCCCGTGGCCAAAATAAAGATTAAGATGAAGACAATCATTATCATAATAGTTGATCATATATATACATACAAAATAATACCATATCTCTGGTCATAGCTTCAATCTAGCAAAAGCTTGTCACTTTTTTACCACTTGTGCGATCAGTGGAGATAACACAACCAAATTACTAATTACAATAGCATGCAACCAAAAAATTAGATATGCTGGAACTACATGACCAGCATGTGGCAGTCAAAGAAGTGATAGATATCGACCTTGACTATTGTTCCAACGGCAAGGTTGGTTGTTGTCGTGAACTTTGTCCACCTAGAAGTAACCTCCAAGCATCCATCTGTGGGCTTAATGGCATAACTTCCGCATACCTGCACACCTTCTCTTCATGAAGGTTATTTTTCCCTTTCGTCTAGCTTGGGATTGTTTTTTGATACTCTTAGACAATTTCTCAGTCAAAGCAAGACATAGCCGCACAATTAATAAGTCCAATACACCGAATCATGTGAAACTTGAGCATAAGACATTCGGAGCAATTTATCTACTTCCATATACTCACAACTACAACAAATGTGATTATCTGTGACGCACATTCTATGACGATTCAGTAAAAAACCGTCATATTTTATGAAAAAACGTCACAGTTTAGATGAATCCCTGACGTTTTTTACTGAATTGTCATAGAATGTGCGTCATATATTATCACATTTGTTGTAGACATAGACCTCTTGTGTGACCTGATGATCACGCGGGTGTAGGATGCTAAGATCTGATAAGGCAGTGGCAGGGCTGGTGCTGGAGCTGTTGCAGGTGCTGGAACTTGGGATGGTGTAGGAGCCGGTGCCGGTGCAGGAGACGGTGTCGGTGCGGTGCAGGAACCGGGACTGGTGCCAGTGCTAACAACATGATGTTGGATTTCTTCTCGAGAGTAGAAAAGAGGACTGCATGAGTAATCACACGCATATGATGAGTACAAGCAAATGGTTTATAACTGTTACTGGCAAGACCGTGATTAGAGGATATGATGAGTATACAAGCAAATTAAGTTACTATATTTATTCTTTCTTGTTAGATCATCAGGTGTAAAATAATTAAGTTGCAACTATCTGCACATGCTTTATATAATCAAATGCCACCTCATCCCCTTCTTCAATTTGTACTTGCCCAAGTACTTATTTCAACCTTGTCCACAAAAAAGTGGTGGATAGCTTCTATGCAACATCCACTTCATACAATCCGCGCGCTCCTTTAGGGTCCTTGCTATACAGAGTCAAAGTCTTATTGTTTATGCATAACTTGTTTATTATGGGGTGAGGGACACAAGGGACATCTTGTATGAGAAAAATCATAGGGAAGTAAGATGATAAAAGGAAAAGTGAGATACAAGATCTTACATTAAGTCTTTCTAAACCACTTTCTATCCATACATAATACCATTGGTTCCCTTCACGAAGGGGTTCCGTGCACCATTTTTGTTCACTCTGCTTGTCGGAGGCAATACAAGGCCCCTTTTCACCCCATAGGCTAGAAAAGAGAATGTTAGAGGAAAGGGATAATGCGTAGCTCGTGCGTGGTACTAAATGAAATTAAGTGGAAGAGTTAAGTTATGTAAAGAGCATGCATTTCTAATAATATCATACAAATCATGAACCGTAGAGCAAACAGATTTCATGTTTCTGAACTTATGATAAGCAGTAGTTAAAGATGATAACAATATCACACAAAATCATGGCATGTGAAATCATGGATTTTGAAATTATACCTCTTTTTAAGAGGTGGCTACTGTATTTGTGCTTCTTTGACTTGTAGATGAATCCTCCTTCGGGTGGGGGCATCGACAGTTTAGCGTCTATAGCAACCTCAGCCTATGCAGCACCGTTTCAATCTGTGTACACTACAACATGTATCGCATGCCCTAGTTTTTATAAACACCAAGTCACACGCCTAATCGCCGCGCTACCCCTGGCGCGACAAAAAAAGCCGTCAGGGATAACTGCGTAAGAAAAAAATTTAGGCAACACTTTTTTATATGGGCATATCGACATCCACCGAGCGACAACTACCATGGCAGCAAGGCGTTAACGCCGCAGTCTAGTGTAGGTCGATGTTGACTAGGTGTCGGACAATAGGTGAGACGACGACACAAAAATACTGCATGCTACGGTATCTTGCGGAGCCAATTTTACAATTCAGTGCCCATTAAATATGTAATATTTATCAGGAACAATATAACAAATAACTCATAATACATAGAATGCAACTTCAACAGAATCAACATGAACATTAATTATATACATGACGAGGGTTTGACTTGTCAATACCCATTGTTATGGACTTGAGTTTGAAAAAGATGGGGAGGCTGGAGATCGCAGAATGGTTAATAGACTCTCAACGAGGGTACATGAGGTTTACCCAGGTTTAGGCCCACGGAGGGAAAATCCTACTCCTGCTTGTATGTTCTTGATTGATGGCAATGCCGATAGTTACAAGGGTGTGCAAATGCAATCTGGCGTGAGGTGTGTTCTACGGTATGAGTTGAGGTCCTCCTCGTCGTGCCCTACTGGCCTTTATATGGGGATGCCAGGTGTCGGGATAGGTCTAGTCGGTTGTAGATTAGGGTTAACTCCTTTGAAATTCTATCTACACTTAAGCTTGTCCTCCAAGAAGTTGAGTTCTCTCCGGGCTTGGGCCATCCGAAGTCTCCTTAGGCTTCACGTTTGCAGTAGGTCTTGCTTGTGGGCCTCCGCTGAGCTGAACCAGGTAGGACAACATCAGGTACCCGTAGGGCATATCCATGTCAGTAGCCCCCGAGTGTTCAGTCGAATCATAGATTCGACTAGAGACTTTATAGTCTTTCGACTGCTTCTCATCCGAACATGTTTTGGGTGGATATGTTGGTTCATAGGGATTGTCGATACATGTGCCTAACTCATCCGACGGATCAGGGTCAGTTAATGTCTTTGGACAAAAAAACACGATCTACTTTAGACTCGAGTCCCCGAACTCGAATCTAGAAAATTGCTGGTATAATTCGACTCAGGCCGTCGAGGTCTTACAGGAGTCGAATTCCAGTGTTTTAAGTTATGCACCCAACGCGTCCGTCGGGATTTTCATTGTGCCTGTTGACATGGTATGTTATTGGCAGAGAGCAGTCAGGTGCGATACCAGACCATCAGATGATATCTGTAGGTCTTATCTTTGTGTCGTAGGCACAACATCCAAAAATTTATCACCATGGAGGTGTTTCAGGTGACCAAGGAGACGTTATCACTCTCAGCATTAATTTGGGCAAAGTTGCCAATGTGATCTTATTATTGCTATGGAGGATCCTAAGGATCTCATTCGAATAATTCAGAGGATGCGCGACCAGCACTCCCTATGGGAGTATCCCCCGAGTGTCGACTCAGAGACTCGAGCAGAAACTTTAAGTCATCAATTAGGAAAAATAGTGATCCGAAAATTATTCGGGTGAACAAGATCCCTATGGGAGTGGCCCCCGAGTCTGTAGTGGAGTCGCAGACTCGATGAAGGACTCAAAGTATTAGGAAGTATTGCGACTGACACAGGAAACATGTCAAATTCTCAGGTGCGCGGCCAGCACTCATGATAGGAGTAGCCTTCGAGTATTCGATTAAGTCGTAGACTCGTGTGAGTACTCTTGTATGCAGTCGAAAGAAACTGACCATTGCTAGCTTTCTTCCCTTGAGAGTTGCTGACGTCATGGATGCCGCTTAGTGAGCTCAACCGTCTACAGCGGCAGCGATGAAAAGACTAGACGATCATGGGCCCCACTTTATGATGGGGATTTGACTAGTCACGCCCTGTTTACGAAAAAGTTATCGTGTCTCCTTGATTTCCTTGCGTAGTGGACGGCGTGCTCGTGACGGTTTGGGAGACGCCCGCCATGTGTACGGTACGATGAGGTACACGCGTTAGGGTAAGTGGATCGATGGTTCGGTGTCATCGTCTTCGTTGATTTATATGGCGAGGCATGGTGGTAATTTTTCCCTTCACCATTCTCTCTCGCTCCTCGTTTTCCTTTGCCATTTCTAGAGCTCGCGCGCAACATGCACTGGACATACTTCGCACGTTTCCTTCCTATTTCCTTCGCGCCAACTGTGTTGCGCGCCGCGCTAGCAAGATGGGGAAGCCCAAGAAGTTCGTTGCTGCTGCGGGGACGAGCGCCGTCGGCTCCACCAAGAAGAGATCCAACACCAGCTGCGTCACCAACGACAGCTGGCAGCAATCGTCCGTGAGGGAGGCGGACCTACGCCGCCTGTACGAGTCACATCTGATCCTAGAGAAGAAGGGCGACGTACTCATCCCTGGAAACAAGGTAATTCCTCACCCTCCCAAGGGATTTGTTGTTGTTTTTGTTGCCTTTCTCGTTCGAGGCCTTTCTCTTCCTGCCCACCACTTCCTTCGTGGGATTCTTTTCCTTTATGGGGTTTAGCTCCATCAGTTGTTGTCCAATTCCATTCTGCACATTGCGTGCTTCATCCTGATGTGCGAGTGTTGGCTCGGTATCGAGCCGCACTTCGGCCTCTTGAGGAAACTCTATTCCCTAAAGAGGCAATCGGGCTCCCAAGGTGTCTATGAACTGGGCGGGTGCGGGATATACATCCGCCACAATCTCTAATATTTCTCCTTCTCTCTCGGTGTCTGTCCAAGGGTGGAGGAACAAATGGTTCCACATCCGCAACTCCAAATTTGCCAGCCAGAATTTCGGTCTGGCCCCCTTTGACTCCAAGAAACTGGTTGCCCGCAAGCGTTCGTGGTCGAATGAAATTCTTGCGGGTGAAGCTGCGGAGGTGGAACAACTGTACAAGTGAGTGGAGGCCCTCCAGCTGGTGCCAGGAAAAGAAGTCTTTGAGGTCAACATCATCCGGACCGTGTAGCCCCTCCAAGCTAGGGCTTACCCGATGTTTCAGTATGCTGGTGCTAGCGACCCTACATGGGTAACGAAGGAGGATGTCCTCGGCTGACTTGGACAGAGTGCTCCATCCTCTGCTCAAGTTCAAAGATGATGAGACTTTGCTCGCGGATCGTCGACTATGTCATTTAGTGTGCAGAACATAATTCCTTAGGTATGAGTCCTTTGCCTTCTGAGGAAATGTCTGTTGACAGTTCTTTTGCTTTGATTGATTAGAAATTCGCTTTGGGTGCATAGGACCTGGTTTTCGCGGGCATGTTCCTACCTCTTCCTGAGGAATTCTCGGAGGCACCATATGGTGGGTACGTAGAGTCGGAGTCCACCGTTCCCCAAGATCAGTTGCCTGCTGGCAATGAAGCCCCCAAGCGTAGTGACAAGCGCTCTCTGAAGAGATCCTAGAGCGAGAGCTTGGATGGTTTGATGCCGTTGACCCCGCAGGGGCCTGCTCACCTGGAGCATCATGAACTAGGGGATCTCGCCTCCTCTCCCTTTCTCGCGGTTCCTCTTCGGCTATGGCTCCTCAGTCGTCGGCCAAGAAGAAGAAAGTGGCGCCAGTCTTCAACTGAAGGGAATATGCCCTGAGAGGCAATAATAAAATGGTTATTATGTATATTCCAAGTATATGATAGATGTTTATTTTGCAGGCTATAATTGTATTAATATGGAAACGTTAATACATGTGTGTTTAATAAACAAACAGAAAGTTCCTAGTTATGCCTCTCTTATAAACTAGCTCGTTGATTAACAAGATGATCAAGGTTTCCTGATCCTGGACATTGGATGTTGTTAATAACAAGGTCACAACATTATTGGAATGGTGTGATGAACATTCATCCGAAGTATAGCATTACGATCAAAGTCATTGAGTTTATATTGCTATAACATCATACAAAGTGATCCTAATCCTTAGACCATGAGATCATGTCAATCACTGACACTGAAAGAGTATCTTGATAACATAAAACGTCACACCGTAACAGGGTGATTATAAAGATGAGTTTAGTACTACTAAAGTGTTATGTTGAGGCCCATGGATCGAGAGTGGAATTTGTTCATCCCGATGACGGATAGATATGCTTTGGGCCCTCTTGGTGATATCACATTGATTAGCTTGCAAGCAAGTGATTTGATCACTAGAATGTTATATCGCGGGAACAAGAAAAGAGTACATGTTAGTAACGAGATCAAACTAGGTATGGAGATAACGATGATCGAATCTCGGACATGTAATATATCGCAAGACAAAGGGATTAAGATACTATCGTAAAAGGTTCTCACGATCACAAGAAAGTCATTGTTGAATGTGTGGGAGTCAGTATGGATCTCGAGGTCCCGCTTCTGATTATTGATCTAAGAGGGGTCTCGATCATGTACGCATTATTCGCGAACCGTAGGATGACACACTTAAGAGACACCGACACCATTTGGAGCAAATAGTTTCATGCTGAAAAGAGTAACAAGCGCAGGAATTGTAACATACCAAAAATCATGAATTATAAAGTTTGCATATCATTCATGCATCCTCATGCATGTGGTTAATTTTCAAACAAAGTTTCAAATCAGGAACCATTTGTTTTGCCTATTATTTCATGTAAGCAAGACAATGGCTTTATTTCTACTCTATAATATGAGAATACTTTGTTTCAACCAGAAAAGGTTTGAATACAGGTTTGAATGTTGTTTCCAAAGCTTGTTCAAAATTTCAAAACAAAAATCTAAATTCAAAACCATTCATATGCCTATTATAAATAAATAATTAAGGCATGGTTTTATTTTAAATTTCAATGGGCCAATGTATTTTTTAGTGAACAACAATGTTTTATATTCAAATATGTGCATGGTTCAATTTACAAAAATCTAGAGAAAGTTTGAATTCAAACTTATTTGAAAAGCATTTGAAAATGATTTCAGAAAAATCAAAACAGAAATGGAAAAGGAATAAAGAAAAAAGGGCCAGCGTTGCCAATCTGGCCCAGCACTGGATCCAGCCCAAGAACCATCCCACCCGGGGTTCCCCTCCCTCTCTGTTTCTCACCGCACCCGCTCTACCCCGCGGTCACTGTCTGGTGGACCCACGCCAGCTCACTCCTTTCTTCCCCGAATCACGCATCCACGTCGTCGCCGGCCGTTTCCTCCTCATCACTGCGGTGATCAATCCCATTGATTCGCCGCGAGATTTTTGCCCCTGCTCCGACTATTTATTCACCACCTCGCCGCGGTCTTTTTCCCCAAAACACTTGCACCCAATCGCTCCCAGGCTGCTCGTATTGGAGCTCGAACCACCGCTTCCCGACGAACTTTGGTGAAGTATTCCGGTGAGCCTCGTCTTCCCCTTGCCCGCTAAACCATACTATCTTGGTCTCCTTGTTCTCGCGAAGCTTACTGTGCCCATGGTCTGCCTTGTACTGCCCCAGAGCGTCGAATCCTTTCTCGGCTGAGCGCCACCGACGACTGGCCCAACTCCAACGAGCAATCAAGGTAATATCCGAGCGCCCCTTGTCTTCTTATTGACCCTGTCGTGCTCGCCGTGACCTTGTGCACCTCCTGATACCCTTGATTCATGCTAGGGCGGTCCAGAACATCGGCAACGTCTCCATCCACGCGAACCGGACGCAGCCCGCAACTCTGACGACCCCTAGCCACCGCTACAGCACGCCCCCGTCCCAACCGCGACCACGTTGAGCTTCCTCGTGCACGTGCAAGTCTGGTAAGCAACATCACCACCCCCAGCCCTCGCTAGAATCGTCGAACCATCGCCGGTCGAATCGTCGCCGCCGCTATGCCCATGAGCGCCGCCAGTTTAGGGTCAAGTCGATTAGATCCACTGGATCTAGATCCAGTGGTCTAGATTAGACGCCAGCCCGAAAGGGTATGGGAAGATCTGAGCCACTGGATCTCATTTAGAGCTGACGGTGCACGTGAGTGATCCGTGGAAAATGGTACCGTCCAATCAGGAAGCGCCGCGTGTCACTAGAATAGATTTAAAATCTGAATTTAGATCTATTAGTTATTTAAACTTGTAAATTCAATAACCTTTGTTCTGTTTATCCAAAAAATGCAAATAATATACCATTGGAATCACAAAAATAAATCCTACACATCTATGGGCTTAGTTTTGTATTTTTTCTGTTAAATTAGAATTTTATGCAAAGACATTTGTAGGCCTATTTTGTGTATAAAAATTAATTGGAAAATGTTTTAAAGACCAAATAAAGTTTATTTGGTGTATAAATGTTTAGTTTATTGATCAGTACTGTTTTATTTGTCTTGGTTAGTTTAGAAAAATCATCACATGGCATTTTCATGCATTCATACATTTTTGTTTGATTATTTGAAATATGAATTTGGTGCTATCATTTTATGTGTAGATTTTGTTGGTGGTGTTTGTGACTGTGAGGATTGTTGTTACTCCCCCAACTACCAAGGCAAGTGGTGCTTCATATTTTTGTCCCAATATTTTGACTATGCATTAGTGATATTTTGTATAGGACTCGCATGATAAATTTTGCCAAGTATCTATATGCTATGCTTGGGAAATCCTAGTAGATGTAGAATTGTTAGAATTTTCTCTAAGTTAAGATACTTGCTATTGCCATGCTTAGTCTAGCTAGTAGGAACCAAGGGGGATTATATACATGCTATGGAAAATATTGCTAAGTATTTTACTTATGTTTTTGCTTAATAAAATAACTAAGTGAATGAAACACCTGGGTGGAATGGTAATTTCTTGGTTGGATTTTTGTTGAGTGGTTACCAGGGCCCATTTTTTAGTGGTCTACCTTGTGTATCTCACTTGTGGAATGCCACCCAGGAACAAAGGGATTTGAGATGCCATATGTTAAGAAGCTTCTAGTGCAGCCATATGGCATGATGGGCTCTGCCTGGATCATATAGGTTGCAATAACTTAGCCAAATGGACAGTTGGTGGTAGGGGGTGATAGGTTTGGAGCGCGTCCATTCTGGTCTAAGGGAAGGTTTCTGAAAGGTCCTGTCTTGATGAAAGTCATGTCTTGTGGGGAAAGTGCACTACCTCTGTAGAAGGAAGAATCTAAGTACTTAGTCGTGTCCCCGACAATGGAAAATTTGAGCATCAAGACATGGAAGCTATCAAGAATATCCTCATCCCAATTTCTAAGTTAAAACTTGCGGTTGAACAAGGGTAAAGGTTCACCAATGTCTATTGGTGGTTCCTTGGTAGTTTTTGCCAAACAAAAACTTAGTGTTTTCAACTGATAGGTAAAACCTATTTTGAGCAAAGCAAGCCTAAGCTACCCTTAGCCAAATTCATGTAGAAGCTAGATACTATTATTCTACTATGGTATCACTTGTCAATACTATTACAATCTATTGACCCACTGTGGCTGTAACTTGTGATGTTGCAGGTTACTCTAATGAGGATTAGGGTTATGAGTCTACACTCAACATGCTTGCCTGTGGCACATGAAGATGAAGACTTTTATTTATATTGTTAAGTTAAACTCTTGTACTAACCTATGGCTATGGAGTTGTAAAAGATTATGTTATCTCTGGAATGACGATGTAATAATGACCTTTGTTTCTGTGTACTTCATCTTAAATTGTGGATGCTAGCATTTGATCCAGGGACTAGCATTGCAATCATAAGGACCTTTACCTTTATAAAGGTGGGGTCTTACAGGAATTTATTTCACTAGATACCAAAACTGTTTTCGGGTGAAATTGTAGAAAGTGTTTGTGCATGTGAAATGAAATACTAGCAAGGGGTTATATGTGAATGTTTTTCATTAACGTAATTGACAAAATTCTGAATAAATAAAAGGAGTTTTATTTAAAGAGAGTTTGAATTAAATCTGGTGGAAATTTAATGGGAATTTGACTAGGATTTTTTGAGTGGAGAATTGAAGGGGCAATTTGTGAGTGGAGCTTCCACCCACATGAATGGAGGAGGGGAGGGGGCATGCCCCCTCCTCCTATAAAAGGAGCCCCCCTCCTTCTCTCACTTACACCTCCTCGTGAAGGATCGCTCTCCCCGTCTAGTTTTTATCCCCCATTGTCTCGAACTAGCGAGATACATGTTCCCGGTGGCTTTTCGGCAAGAAAGAGTTGTGCTTCCGGTGCCTCGGACGTGTGTGCGAGAACGGATGCGCCGCTGATTTGAGGCGCTAGGACTTCCTCTCGATCTTGAGATCGACAAGAGTTCGTCTACATCAACCACGAGTTCAACCTTGTTAATCTTTGTCGGTCTTCAAGGGTATGTTCTCTACGGATGTATATCCGCCCGTTGCTTGTATCTAGTAGATAGACCTTGGTACATAGTTGTTCCCATCGTAGGAATTTTTTTGTTTTCTATGCTGTGAACCCTACAGTGGTATCAGAGACGGATCTATGCGTAGATGCTTTGCACGGGTATTACACATATGTATATGTGGGCGATGATGATCATGTTATTGCTTATTAGTTGTACTCTGGATATTGGTGGCATAGTGGGATGAAGCGGCCCGGACAAACTTTACATGTCCTCGCACATGAGACCTGTTCCACGCTTGACATGCAACTAGTTTTGCATAAGTGGCTAGCGGGTGTCTGTCTCTCTTACTATATTCAATATCTAATTTGCAATGAGTTGTCAACAATTTGGTTATCCTCGTTGGGGTTCATGTTCATAGGTAAGAACAGTTCTATCTTCGAAAGCCCTAAGCCACGAAAAACTTGCAATGGATAAATTAGAAGCGTCTAGTTTAGATTGTTGCTGGGCTAGTGTCATGATATGGTGATGTTGTAAGTAAAAGTGTAAGTCGGTACTCTTACAACACACATAACGTGTAAGTTCCATAGACCTTGGCCTTACACACAGAGGAATGACGATGATCATACCACGATGCACATGATGGAGATCAAGTGCAAGAACCATATCATTTCACTTTTCACATAAGATGTTTTGTTGCATATTATATTGCTTGTTTGGAGTTTTATTAGCATAATAAGATGATCCCTCATTTATATATCAAGATAAAAATGTGTTCTCCCTTAAGTATGCACCGATTATGTTTCGTTGCTCCAAGACATCACATGATGATCGGGTGTTCTTTGATCCACGATCATATTTCGGGTGTAAGACAGTTTACACACGCGGATACTAAGGTTCTTGGCAAGCCTAGCATGTACAGACATGACCTCGAAACACGGACCGAAAGGTTAATCATGAGTCATATGGAAGATATGATATTTGATGCTCGTCTTTGAAGCTACACCGACTCACATGTTGATCGGACTTGGTGTAATGGATTTGGTTCATGTAATCACCAAAAAGGCACGAGGGATGTCATTTTTGAGTGGGAGTTCATTCTTAATTTGGATTAGTTGAACTCAATCTATCATAAACTTAATCTAAACTTTACAAATTCTATTGTAGATGGCACCACCTGCTTTTAATTTCAATGTGTTCATGGAGAAATAGAAACTTCCAATGAACGATATCAACTTTACCGACTGGGCCATTAATTTGAGGATTCTCCTCACTGCTGCACAAAAGAAATATGTGCTAGAAGTGCCACTAGGACCCCCACTGTTTGATGATGCCCCTGGCGAGGAAAAGGACGCCTATGAGACTCGTCAGGAGGACCCCAACTTAGTTAATTGCGGCATATTGTATGGGCTAGAGCTAGAACTGCGAAAGCATTTTGAAAACGGCAATGCTTTTGATACAATGGGTGATTTAAAAATGATTTTCGACATCCATGCTGCTGTAGAGAGTTATAATGCTTCAGAAAAGTTCTTTAGCTACATGATGGAAGAGAACAACTCATTAAGTGAGCATGTACTCAAGATGCCGGGTTACGCCGATAAGCTTGTGTCCTTGGGAATAACGATTCCCATTGACTTAGGCATCCATCGTGTTCTCCAGTCTCTTCCACCTAGCTATAAGAGCTTCGTGGTGAACTATAACATCCAAGGCATGAATAAGTCTCTCCCCAAGCTTCTGTCAATGCTTAAAATTGCAGAAGTGGAGATCAAAAGGAACATCAAGTGTTGATGATCAATAATACCACTGGTTTCAAGAAAGACAAGAAGGGTAAATAGAAGGGAAAGAAGGGCGGCAAGACGGTTGCCGTACCTGAAAGGAAACCCCGAGGTGGCCCTAAGTCTGATACCGAGTACTATTATTGCAAGGGGACTGGCCACTAGAAGTGCAACTGTCCCAAGTATTTGGCAGACAAGAAGGCCGGCAAGGCAAATAAAGGTATATATGATATACATGTTTTTGATGTGTACTTGACTAGTACTCGCAGTAGCACCTGGGTATTTGATACCGGTTTAGTTGATAATATTTGTAACTCGAATCAGGGGTTGCGGAACAAGCGACCTCTAGCAAGGTGTGAGGTCAAGATGTGTGTCGGCAATGGATCAAGCGTTGATGTGATCGATGTCGGAACGCTACCTCTCCACTTACCATCGGGATTGGTTATAAACTTGAATAATTGTTATATGGTGCCAGCACTGAGCATGAACATTGTATCCGGATCATGTTTGATGCGCAGTGGTTATTCATTTAAATCTGAAAACAATGGTTGTTCGATTTATATGAATGATATCTTTTATGGTCATGCACCAATGATGAATGGTTTATTTCTGTTGGATCTCGATAATAGTGTTACACATATTCATAATGTTGATGCTAAAAGGATTAAACTTAATGATGATATATCCACATATGTGGCACTGCCGTCTAGGTCATATTGGCGTTAAACACATGAATAAGCTCCATTCGGATGGACTTTTGGAATCACTTGATTTCGAATCATTTGATACCTGTGAGCCATGCCTTATGGGAAAGATGACTAGAACGCCGTTTTCTGGTTCAATGGAACGGGCGACAGATTTATTGGAAATCATACACTCTGACGTGTGTGGTCTAATGAGTGTGTCGACGCGAGGTGGATATCGTTATTTTGTTACTTTCACGGATGATCTGAGTAGATACAGTTATATCTACTTGATGAAACACAAGTCTAAAACCTTTGAGAAATTCAAGGAGTTTCGAAGTGAAGTGGAAAATCATCGTAATAGAAAGATCAAATTTCTACGGTCCAACCGTGGTGAGTATCTAAGTTACGAGTTTAGCACACATATGAAAGAGTGTGGAATAGTTTCACAACACACACTTGCCGGAACACCATAGCGAAATGGTGTGTCGAAACGTCGTAATCGTACTTTACTAGATATGGTCCGATCTATGATATCTCTGACGGACTTGCCACTATCATTTTGAGGTTATGCACTAGAAACTGCTACATTCACTTTAAATCGGGCGCCATCTAAATCCGTTGAAAAGACCCCATATGAATTGTGGTTTGGAAACAAACCTAAGCTTTCATTTCTGAAAGTTTGGGGATGCGATATTTATGTGAAAAAACTTCAACCGGATAAACTCGAACCCAAAGCGGAAAAATGCGTCTTCATAGGATACCCTAAGGAAACTATTGGGTATTCCTTCTATCACAAATCCGAGGGCAAGGTTTTCATTGCCAAGAATGGATCCTTTCTAGAGAAAGAGTTTCTCGCGAAAGGTGTGTGTAGTCAGAAGGTAGAACTCGAAGAGGTTGTAGAATGTTCTCTTCATAATATGGCGAGTAGCACAGCGCCGGAAGTCGTTCCGGAGTTGACTTCACCAAATGAAGAGGGAAGTAATGATAACGATTATGAAGCTCCGAAAGAGAATACTACCAAACCTCGCAGGTCTAGCAGGACGCGTGCAGCTCCCGAGCTGTATGGAAATCCTATTATGAATTTCATGGTCGATGAATATGATGACCCTGCGACGTATGAAGAAGCAATGATGATCCCGGATTCCAACAAATGGTTAGAAGCCATGAAATCCGAGATAGAATCCATGTACGAAAACCAGGTTTAGACCTTGGTGGACTTACCTCACGACCAAAAGTCCGTGGAGAATAAATGGATTTTCAAAAGGAAAACTGATGCTGATGGTAATGTAACCGTCTATAAATCTCGAATTGTTGCAAAGGGGTTTCGACAAATTCAAGGATTTGAATACGATGAGACATTCTCTCCCGTAGCGATGCTAACGTCAGTTAGGATTCAATTGCTGCATATTTCTACTATGAGATATGGCAGATGGATGTCAAAACTGCATTCCTCAATGGCAATATTGAAGAATAGTTGTATATGATACAACCAAAGGGTTTTGTCGATCCTAAGGATGTTGACAAGGTATGCAAGCTTCAGCGATCCATCTATGGACTGGAGCAAGCATCCCGGAGTTGGAATCTCCGCTTTGATGAGGTGATCAAAGATTTTGGATTTATCCAAACTTATGGAGAGGCTTGTATTTACAAGAAAGTGTGTGGGAGCGATGTGGAATTTATGATATTATATGTCGATGACATATTATTGATCAGAAATGATATAGATCTTTTAAACAATGTTAAAAGTTATCTAAACAACAAATTTTCAATGAAGGACCTAGGTGAAGCGTCATATATATTAGGCATAAAGATCTATAGGGATAGATCTAGGCGCCTAATAGGGCTATCACAAAGTACATACCTTGATAAGATTTTAAAGAAGTTTAAAATGGACAGAAGTAAGAAGGGGTTCGTACCTATGTTTCAAGGCAAGACATTGAGTAAGACTCAAAGTACGGCTACAGCGGAAGAAAGAGAGATAATGGACAAAGTCCCCTATGCTTCATCCATAGGCTCTATAATGTACGCCATGCTATGTACAATACCGGATGTGGCACATGCTATTATTTTGACTAGTAGATACCAATCTGATCTAGGACCGAAACACTGGATAGCAGTCAAGAATATCCTTAAGTACTTGCGAAGAACTAAGGATATGTTTCTTGTGTATGGAGGTGAAGAAGAGCTCGTCGCTAAGTGATATGTCGACGCTAGATTTGACACCGACCCGAATGACCCGGATGACTCTAAGTCCCAATCTGGATACGTATTTCTCATGAATGGTGGAGCTGTTAGTTGGAGTTCCAAACAACCCGTGGTGGCAGGATCAACAACGGAGGCCGAATATGTTGCTGCTTCGGAAGCGGTGCAGGAAGAAGTTTGGATGAAGGAGTTCATAACCGAACTAGGTGTGGTTGCGAGCACGTTGGACCCAATGGTGATCTATTGTGACAACAATGGTGCCATACCCAATGCCAAAGAACCAAGGTCTCACAATAATTCCAAGCATATTAAGCGCCGGTTTCACTCCATCCGCGAGCATGACAAGGATGGAGATATAAAGATTTGTAAAGTACACACGGATCTCAATTTTGCAGATCCGTTGACTAAAACTCTGCCTAGATCAAAACATGATCAACACCAGAACTCCATGGGTATTAGATTCATCACAATGTAACTAGATTATTGTCTCTAGTGCAAGTGGGAGACTGAAGGGAATATGCCCTGAGAGGCACCAATAAAGTGCTTATTATGTATATTCCAAGTATATGATAGATGTTTATTTTGCATGCTATAATTGTATTAATACGGAAACTTTAATACATGTGTATTTAATAAACAAACAGAAAGTTCCTAGTTATGCCTCTCTTATAAACTAGCTCGTTGATTAACACGATAATCAAGGTTTCCTGATCATGGACATTGGATGTTGTTAATAACGAGGTCACAACATTATTGGAATGGTATGATGAACATTCATCCGAAGTATAGCATTACAATCAAATTCATTGAGTTTATATTGCTATAACATCATACGAAGTGATCCCAATCCTTAGACCATGAGATCATGTCAATCACTAACACTGAAAGAGTATCTTGATAACATCAAACGTCACACCATAACAGGGTGATTATAAAGATGGGTTCAATACTAATAAAGTGTTATGTTGAGGCCCATGGATTGAGAGTGGAATTTGTTCATCCCGATGACGGATAGATATGCTATGGGCCCACTCGGTGATATCAAATTGATTAGCTTGCAAGCAAGTGATTTGATCACTAGAATGTTATATCACGGGAACAAGAAAATAGTACATGTCAGTAACGAGATCAAACTAGGTATGGAGATACCCATGATCGAATCTCGGACATGTAATATATCACGAGACAAAGGGATTGAGATACTAGCATAAAAAGGTTCTCATGATCACAAGAAAGTCATCGTTGAATGTGTGGGAGTCAGTATGGATCTCGAGGTCCCACTTCTGATTATTGATCTAAGAGGGGTATCGATCATGTACGCATTATTCGCGAACCATAGGGTGACACACTTAAGTGACACCAACACCATTTGGAGCAAATAGTTTCATGCTGAAAAGAATAACAACCGCAGGAATTTATTTCACTAGATACCGAAACTATTTTCGGGTGAAATTGCAGAAAGTGTTTCTCCATGTGAAATGAAATACTAGCAAGGGGTTATATGTGAATGTTTAATTGACAAAATTATGAATAAATAAAAGGTGTTTTATTTAAAGAGAGTTTGCATTAAATTTGGTGGAAATTTAATGGGAATTTGAGTGGGATTTTTTTAGTGGAGAATTGAAGCGGCATTTTGTGAGTGGAGCTTCCACCCACATGAATGAAGGAGGGAATGGGGCAGCCCCCATGGCCGGCGGCCACCCCCTTGGGTGCCCCCTCCTCCTATAAAAGGAGCCTCCCTCCCTCTCTTTCTCTCTCTCACTTACACCACCTCGTGAAGGATCTCTCTCCCCTCTAGTTTTTATCCCCCATGGTCTCGGACTAGCGAGATACATGTTCTCGGTGGATTTTCGGCAAGAAATCGTTGTGATTCTGCTGCATCGCTAGAGAGAGGAAGTGGAGGTTGCTCGGTGCCTCGGACGTGTCTGCTAGCACGGATGCACCGCTGATTTGCGGCGCTAGGACTTCCTCTCGATCTTGAGATCGACAAGAGTTCGTCTACATCCACCACGAGTTCAACCTCATTAAGATTTGTCAGTCTTCAAGGGTATGTTCTCTACGGATGTACATCCGCCCGTGGCTTGTATCTAGTAGATGGATCTTGATACATAGTTATTCCCATCGTAGGATTTTTTTTTGTTTTCTATGCTACAAACCCTACATCAGCCTCTCTGATATCCCCTCGTAAGTATAGAGTGTCTTTATGTTTTTGACTGTGTCTCACCTGCTTGGTGGTTTTGGGTGATTTTACTTGTTCTTGCTGCATGAGGCGGTCTTTCTCAGACGTATCCATGAAGGATGAGACTGAAGAAGTTGTTGTTGATTCGAAGATGGTGCATGCATAACATGCAAACGCCTCCTCGAAGATGCCGACCAACTTCGGAGACGTCGCGTCGAGCTCCACGAAGCCGAGGACTTGTGCGGTTGTTACCCGGAAGATGCAAGCTACTCTTTCAGAGTCTTCGGGTGGCCGTGTGAGTACTCTTGTCATTTTGGCATGGGCGAGCCCCCCCGAGTCCTTTGTTTACCTGATTTTTTGATTTTCTGCTACATACCTTCATCCGCAGTGTCAACCGCCTTGGTCAACAATATCTCGCCTTGGAGGACAGCTATCGACAACTCCAAGCTGTATATACTTCTGCTCTTTATCCTCGGATGTTGATGAATGTTTCTTTTATAATCCTTTTTCTATTGATCATCGTAGATGAGAACAATGAGGCTCTCTGCAAGCTTTATGCACTTGAAAAGAGCCAAAGCCAGGCGGAGACCAAGGCTAAAGATGCCGTGGAGACCCTTGAGTGTTGTCGGCAGGAGGCCCAGGAGCGCGAGGAACAACTTGCGACTACCGTGGTGTCTCGGGAGAAGGCGATGGCGAAACAACTTATGGCTATTGCCAAAGCACTTTCCGGTAAGTTACCATATGCTTCTCTGCCTGAGTTTTTCCTGGTTCAGTTTCTTTGCCTCATCCGAAATTTGTTTGCTGCAATCTGCAGATGCCGCTAGCGTCGCATTTGATCATGATGCCTTGGAGCATGGGGATCCCATGGCGGATGCTGTTGTGGCGGTCGAAAACAATTGCAGCTCCACCATCGAGACACTGGGCGAGGCCAAGGAGGTCCTTGCCCGTTTCTACCGGGAGATCTTCCCGAAGGGCGTCTCCCTTGATGACGTCGATTCCCTGGCGAAGAAGGCCTTGGCAGGTGATGCCCCTGCGGACTACAAGAAGGTCCAAAAGGGTGTGGGTGCAACCCTGGGTATGGCGATGGCAGCTGGTGCGCAGCTGAATCTTCCCCAGGTCACCTCTAGGATGCCGGTGGCAGTAGATGGCACTGAGGTAGACTTTGCTACTTTCGCCTCCCGCTGCAAGCACTTTGTCCCGAAGATCATTGATCTTCTGGCCACATATGCGCTGGAGCAGCAATGGGAAGCCAAGGTGAAGGCCTTGAAGTCCAAAGCTGCTCCGGATGCGGCTGCTTCTTAGGGCTCTTGTGTTGCAGTTTCTTTCGTAGTCTTTTCATTTTGCTTTTCCAACGTGCATGTAATGCCTCGCACTGGATGAATCTGACTCTACCACGTAGTGTCTATTTTGATGTAAATATATGTGTTTCCTTTGACTCCTGTCGATTGCTTCGGTCTTTATATCCTGTCACATGTGCGCCTCTTCGGGTTCTTCAAGTGTTGATCCAATGGCTACGCCATCCGTATTGACTATTGCCCGTCCGCCATCGAGTGAGGCATCACAACTGCCTTTGTTACGTGATCGCATCCGAAGCTTGGATAAGGATGCTCTCATCATCTGTGGCCATGCATATGTTTGGAAAAACAAGACCGAACGGGCCGTTGCGAGAGAGGAATTTCTCCTTGAGGAGTTTCGGCAGATCGACGAAAAACTCCAATGTAAGTCACCATGGGCTTGTTTTATTTTTCGATAGGGCCCGACCTCTATGGCTTCTGAGTTGATGTTCTTGTTTGTAGTTGTTAATCTTCTTCTGCGGGAAGAGAAGAAACAAGTTGCAATTCATCTTAATTGCCTTACCCAACAGGAGTTGGAGGCCGGAGGCTTCTTTTCGATGGACCATGACCGGGCAACTGTTGTTGCGACATTTCAGGATCGCGTCCACCAAGTGCTTTAGGTGCTAAAGCATGCGAGGTCTTCACTCGCATCTATCTGGGATGCGATGTTCCCTAGATGCAGTCTCCTCTAGCTTCTTGGGGCTGTTGGGAAAATTTCGGAGCATGGACGCCGTGAAAGAACTTGTACGTCATCAGCTTGTGGCAGGTGCGAAGACGGAGCTAGCGCCCGTTTGGCTGCATCGTCATGATGTTGACCTGGTGGAAATAACAGCGGGGCCACCTGTTCCTCCGGATGGTTTGGCATGGAACATGCGCTCACACTATGTAGCGATGGCTCGCCATGCTGAAGACATCATCGACGTCTTCGACGAGCGGACGGACATCCTTCTCCAACGTAGTTAAGTCCTGCGAGTTGTAAATATAACAATGTGAAGTCTGTATAGTATCGAGTGGGCTTTTGTCCCCTTGTAAAGTTTGTAAGTTGTATTTTCACGAAGTGCATTTTTGGTTTTAAGTTGTGCATGTCCTTTTCATTAGCCTGACGTGGTCAACTACTTAGGGTGATGCATTGTTGTGACAGTCGACGAAGTCATAAGGTGAGGCGCAACCCCCAAGCCATTTTAGGAATGTAAATGTATAGAGGAGGAAAAATATGTTGGCCAAGGAACTTAGCTTTTATTCATCGCATAGTAGGGGTACAAGGTTCAGCTAGGTAGCCTGGATGAATAGCCTTATTGAAAGTAAAATACGACTAAGGGTAGAAGCATCACAGTTGTGCAACGTACTACGGGTTTGAGTATGCTACTCCAGACGTGACGTCCTTGAGGCGATAGACGCCACCTAGGATTACTTCAGTGACCATGTGTAACACCCTCAGAATCGACCCCATGCAAGTTTTAGCGATTCCCGCCAAACCCGCATAGAAACGATTCAAAGGTGCCCACCAGACACTTTCGTGCGGGTGGAAAACGAAGTAATATCATTACACAATAGTCCTTTATGGAACCCGCAGAACATACATATACAACAACGAATCCAAGAGTCCAGAATACAGATATATAGTACAAAGATCCAAATCAACTTGAAAATGATACAGCGTCCGACTACGGACAAGATGCAAATGGGGCTAAGAGCCCTGAAGAATAACCAATGGCGTCCATAACCCTGCCCAGGCCAAGCCGGAAGGGTAACCCTGCTAACGATGTCGATCTCAAACCTGCTTAAACAAAAGGGGTGCCGACAAAGGGCAAAGGAAAAAGAGCGGTCAAGATCGAGGCCAAGACACGGCGAGACTAGACCAAGGGCCTCGCCTACATAGGTATGGTGGGCGGGCGCAAAGATGCACTAAACAACCTATAGAGACTCGATTCAACTGGCGGCTATCAGATAGGGATAAGAAAGACCTATTCGGATACAACCTGAAACTATCACCAAGCATACCCATCCTGGTATTTCCCCCTCGAGACCAAACGAGGAAGTCAACCGAGGAACTCACACAATTGGTAGTTTTATTCATTCCGTTATAGTTACGACAATTACTAGTCAGATATAGATAGCATGAGTCATCCTGATATAATAAGCAGTGGGCAGTTTTAGTTAACCATTCCGTTGTAGTTGTAGTACTTACTAGTCAGATACATATAGCATGAGGTATCCCAAAACCCAGCAGTTGTTGGTACTTTTATTTAGCCATTCCGTTGTAGTTGCAATACTTACTAGTCAGATACAATGGTAACAGGTGACAACCCAAACCAGCAGTTGTTGGCACTTTTATTTAGCCATTCCATTATAGTGAAGCTGATTACTAGTCATTATAAAGTCAAATTTATAGCACTACTTTAGTTATAGTTGTCTATAATCGAGATACTGTTCCCCAAGTCGTCCATAACCGCGGACACGGCTTTCAGAAAGTTTTACCCTGCAGGGGGGCACAAATAGCAACACACGCACGATCAATCTCGAGAAAAACCAATAAAAACCCAACAAGGCATCACGTCAGAGCAATTGCAAGATTCATATAAATTTCAGGGGGCCACCCCACCAAGCTACCCGCGACGAAGTTGGCCGGCTCCGGAACAGACCCAGAGGTTTGCGTCAATGGCTGTAAATGACTGGGAACCCGAAAGTGTGACTGAGCTTGTCGATACCGCGAAAACACTCCGCTTACCTAAACAGTACAGACGCTCCACGCGCAATCATAAATAAAGCAGTAAAGCATGGCATAAGTACAGGATAGTAATAAAGCCCCGAACTACTTTGTGGCCCCAAGAAATAAATATGACTCAAGCTCTGGCTAGGGGGATTCATGGTCCCACATGCGGATAGTGCGAATATTCAAAGAACAGGTATCAAGTACTCGGGGTCCTACGGGACACAAGTGGACGGTTAAAAACCAAATAACATCTATTGCCCACATGTGCCTCTGCATTATTTACCTACTTCAATTTTAGTTATTAAACGGTAATTAAAGTCATAATCATCTCCAACATTAAACATAAGTCATTACTCCAACAACTGTGGAACATCGACGTCACGACGCAACACCTGCGCAAGCAACTACGACTCGCAAGGCTGCCTATCTACCAAACAATAGGTAATAGGATGTGTCCAAGGCAATTTAATGGCTGCAAGGGATATCACGGGTACGAAAACTAGAGCATCGCAACACAGATAGCAATTGATCAACATGAGGAAGTAAAGACTAGAAATGTAAAATAGGTGGAAAGGGGGAGAATTGCTCGCCTAAAAATATTGCCGAAGGTTCATCCGAAGATCGGGTCGACTCTCGCATCAACTCATCGGCCTAATCCGTGAAGAAGCAGAGCACTAGCACAAACAACGGATGCACTATTTAATACTACGACAGAAGATCGGGCATGATGCATGTATGATACGTGATATGGCAAAGATGTGCTGCGATTAGGCAATATTAAACGGAACCGGAGTTCCGATATTTATTTATAAGGTTCATATTGTTTAGATACCCTGCAATTTAAATGTTGTCTTAACATGGCAAAATATATCACCGGTTCAATGCACAAATTTAAATGGGGCCAATATTAGACTCGATTCGCCCGCATATGGATCCCATATTTAATTATGAGGTGAATCGGCATAATGCCCCCAAACCACACATGATGCATGCAATATGATTAATTTAATATGCAATAAGGTATATATATCATTTAATAAAAATAAGGCTCGGATATGGGTCACACATGGGGGCTCGGCGACCTTGGGGGTTCGAAGAGGGATCGGTCTTCGGGCTTCGGACACCGGGATCGGTCTTCGGTTTTCCATGTTGGCGCACCCGAGGTTCTCGGTGATCTTTGTTCGGGGATCTTGGTGAAGGCACGCTCGTATCTTTGAAACCACGCGAAGATCTTGACGGATACGATGCCACCCTAGGACGAGGAGGATCTGGTGGACTCAGACAAGACCAACATGGCACCAAAAATAAAGCACCTAGACTAAGCACCGGAAACACAAACCGAACTCGTCAGGTTCAGGCTGCAAACAGAAGGTGGATCATGCGTCGCAACACCATCCGCGTAGAAGGCATCGATAGGCTCGGGTCCTCGCCAGACGGCGGGCTCAACAGAGACGCAGCGACATAAGCGCTGCAGAGGAGGCCGGCTCGAGGCGAGCTCGGCCTGTGGCGACAAGCGAGTTGACAGAGGCCGGGCGCAGTACAGGGCAGAGTAGCCGAGGGTGCCCCTAGCGGCGTCGGTGCAGAGGCAAGGTCGGAGGTGGCCTGGCGCGCGCAGCTAGGGCGGCGGCGTCGTGGGGAGATCAAGGCCGGCGTTTGCGTTTGCTGCTCGCGAAGGGAGGAGGACGGCAACGCGCTGGCGCGGCCAGCGATGGCGGTGGCTCGGAAAGGAGAGGAGCAGCAGCGGTCGCGAGGACGCACTGTCGGGAGGGGCGGCAGCTGGCCGGGAGAGGCGAAGGGGTGAGGCGACCCGTGCGGCTCGGGGGAGGAGGTCATGCGAGAGGAGCCCTGCGGCCGCGGGGTGGCACAACGTGGCGGAGAAGGGCGTTAAAGCGAGGTCGCGCCACCGCGGGAGAGGGCAAAGAAGGGAGCCCCAGGCGACGGTGGCGCCCTGGGGGAGGAGGCGATGGCGCTGGGCTTCGAGCTCGATCCGAGGAGGGGAATCGATCGTGGCGGCGGGGGTTCCTGGCGTTCTCGCGAAGAACAGAGAGAGCAGGGTCTGCGGGAGGACGCGAGATGTGGGAAGCATGGGTTCGGTCGGGGTCGGGTAGGACCCCTGTGGTGGGCGCCTGCGGTATGAGAGAGAGAGAGAGAGAGAGAGGCAGGGTCGGTGGGTGCGGGACGGGGAGCGTGTTCGTGTGAAAGACAGGGCAGGGGTGGGGCTGTACCGCGCGCGTGTGGCGTGTGTGTCCTGGGTGGTTGGATGTGTTGCGTGCAGGAGCCAGGGAGTGGCGGCGGCAGGAGGTTGTGTGTGCAGCGGCGGCGGGGTGGGGGAGTGAGGAGTGGGGATTAGCTTGGATGCTAGGGTTTGGCTAGGTAGGTTGGGTAGATTAGGGTTTTCCACCGGTTGGGCCTTTGGGCCTAACCGTTTTAGGTCTATGTAGTATTTTTTATATTTAAAATATTTTTTGTTTTATGTTCTTATGTTCAAAATCATTTTGGTAAACATCTTTACGATTTAAATAGTAATAGAAATAATTTGAATGTAAAGATAAGATGTAAAGTAGAAAACGATATAGGGTTTTACAGGTATGCATGATGATGATGGCATGATGATCCATAGAGGTAAACGCAAGTGATTTTCTAGTAGTGGTTTTACCCGGGGTGCTACAATTCGACACCACTAACAATGGATCTCGCCCTCGAGATCCGCCTCATGGTACGGGGAAGAAGGTCGACGGTCTGAATCTTCTCGCTTCATGTAGATCTTTGCGACACCACTAACAAGGGTTGTTGCTCACTTCGTCAAAAGAACACTCCGGAGAGACAAGGATGAAGGTAAAGGTATCATGAGGTAAGTCCACCTCTAACTTCCGTCGATGTAGTAAGAATTGCATTCGTCCTCCATTCAATATACAAAAGCGAATGATAAGAGTAGTGGTATGGTTGCGACTCCATTCCACACTCAAAACATTACTCTATACACGAATAGAAGAATCATGCAACCAACTCTTGGAATTCAGACTGAAGATCTCGACAAGCAAGGTTCAGAAACAAAGGAGGGATGGAGATTTTCATCATTTCTGATGTAGATGACTGCGTCGTATCGGGAAACACCGGAGGATAGAAAGAAATTTTTTAGTGAATCTTTGGTCCACTGAAAAGGTACAACAGATGAAAGATCCATCAGATAGCATGAAGACCAGTTGTCGAAGCACCATTAACAAAGGATGGAAGTGAAACCCTGAAGGTACGACGGAAACCCAACCACGAGAATTCCTGGACTCGGAGAAAAGATAAGATGGCAGATTCAAAACACGAAGAGATAAGAGGAGAATAGCAGAGGGATAAGGAGTAAAAGCAGACCTAATCAGATATATCCAACTGATTTTCCAAAATAGTTTTGACACTCTACCACGTCCGTTAGCTAGGTTATCCTACAAGCTGGACCAGTGGGGTATCGTAACTGCTGAGCTCTGATACCACTCTGTAACACCCTCCGAATCGGCCCCATGCAAGTTTCAGCGATTCCCGCGAAACCCGCATAGAAACGATTCAAAGGTGCCCACCAGGCACTTTCGTGCGGGTGGAAAACGAAGTAATATCATTACACAATAGTCCTCGATGGAACCCGCAGAACATATATATACAACAATGACTCCAAGAGTCAAGAATACAGATATACAGTACAAAGAACCAAATCAACTTGAAAATGATACAACGTCCGACTACGGACAAGATGCAAATGGGGCTAAGAGCCCTGAAGAATAACCAATGGCGTCCATAACCCTGCCCAGGCCAAGCCGGAAGGGTAACCCTGCTAACGACGTCGATCTCAAACTTGCTTAAACAAAAGGGGTGCCGACAAAGGGCAAAGGAAAAAGAGAGCGGTCAGTACTGAGGCCAGTACACTGCGAGACTAGAATTGGGCGGTCCTCGCCTACATAGGTATGGTGGGCTGAAGCGGCAGCGCAGCATGCACTAAACAACCTATAGAGGCTTGATTCAACTGGCGGCTATCAGATAGGGATAAGAAAGACCTATTCGGATACAACCTGAAACTATCACCAAGCATACCCATCCTGGTATTTCCCCCTCGAGACCAAACGAGGAAGTCAACCGAGGAACTCACACAATTGGCATTTTTATTCATTCAATTATAGTTACGACAATTACTAGTCAGATATAGATAGCATGAGTCATCCTGATATAATAAGCAGTGGGCAGTTTTAGTTAACCATTCCGTTTTATTTGTAGTACTTACTAGTCAGATACAAATAGCATGAGCTATCCCAAAACCCAACAGTTGTTGGTACTTTTATTTATCCATTCCGTTGTAGTTGCAATACTTACTAGTCAGATACAATGGTAACAGGTGATAACCCAAACCAGCAGTTGTTGGCACTTTTATTTAGCCATTCCATTATAGTGAAGCTGATTACTAGTCATTATAAAGTCAAATTTATAGCACTACTTTAGTTATAGTTGTCTATGATCGAGATACTGTGCTCCAAGTCGTCCATAACCGTGGACACGGCTTTAGAAGTTTTACCTGCGGGGGCACAAATAGCAACACACGCACGATCAACCTCGAGAAAAACCAATAAAAACCCAACGAGGCATCACGTCAGAGCAATTGCAAGATTCATATAAATTTCAGGGGGCCACCCCACCAAGCTACCCGCGATAAAGTTGGCCAGCTCCGAAACGGACCCAGAGGTTTGCGTCAATGGCTGTAAATGACTGGGAACCCGAAAGTGTGACTGGGCTTGTCGATACCGCGAAAACACTCCGCTTACCTAAACAGTACAGACGCTCCGCGCGCAATCATAAATAAAGCAGTAAAGCATGGCATAAGTACAAGATAGTAATAAAGCCCCGAACTACTTTGTGGCCCCAAGAAATAAATATGACTCAAGCTCTGGCTAGGGGGATTCATGGTCCCACATGCGGATAGTGCGAATATTCAAAGAACAGGTATCAAGTACTCGGGGTCCTACGGGACACAAGTGGACGGTTAAAAACCAAATAACATCTATTGCCCACCTGTGCCTCTGCATTATTTACCTACTTCAATTCTAGTTATTAAACGGTAATTAAAGTTATAATCATCTCCAACATTAAACATAAATCATTACTCCAACAACTGTGGAACATTGACGGCGCGACGCAACACCTGTGCAAGCAACTACGACTCGCAAGGCTGACTATCTATCAAACAACAGGTAATAGGATGTGTTCAAGGCAATTTAATGGCTGCAAGGGATAACACGGGTACGAAAACTAGAGCATCACAACACAGATAGCAATAGATCAACAGGAGGAAGTAAAGACTTTAAATGTAAAATAGGTAGAAAGGGGGAGAATTGCTCGCCTGAAAACATTGCCGAAGGTTCATCCGAAGATCGGGTCGACTCTCGCATCAACTCATCGGCCTAATCCGTGAAGAAGCAAAGCACTAGCACAAACACCGGATGCACTATTTAATACTACGGCAGAAGATCGGGCATGATGCATGTATGATACGTGATATGGCAAAGATGCGCTGTGATTAGGCAATATTAAACGGAACCGGGGTTCCGACATTTATTTAGAAGGTGCATATTGTTTAGATACCCTGCAATTTAAATGTTGTCTTAACATGGCAAAATATATCACCGGTTCAATGCACAAATTTAAATGGGGCCAATATTAGACTAGATTCGCCCGCATATGGATCCCATATTTAATTATGAGGTGAATCGGCATAATGCCTCCAAACCACACATGATGCATGCAATATGATTAATTTAATATGCAATAAGGTATATATATCATTTAATAAAAATAAGGCTCGGATATGGGTCACACATGGGGGCTCATGACCTTGGGGTTCAAGAGGATCGGTCTTGAACGGACACCGGGATCGGTCTTCGGTTTTCCATGTTGGCGCACCCGAGGTTCTCGGTGATCTTTGTTCGGGGATCTTGGTGAAGGCACGCTCGTATCTTTGAAACCACACGAAGATCTTGACGGATACGATGCCACCCTAGGACGAGGAGGATCTGGTGGACTCAGACAAGACCAACATGGCACCAAAAATAAAGCACCTAGACTAAGCACCGGAAACACAAACCGAACTCGTCAGGTTCAGGCTGCAAACAGGAAGCAGGGATCATGCGGTCGCAACACCATCTGCGGTAGAAGGCATCGGGGATAGGCTCGGGTCCTCGCTGTACGGCGCGGGGCTCAACAGAGGACGCAGCTGCGACAAGCGCTTGCAGAGGAGGCCGGCTCGAGGCAGAGCCTGGCGCCAGGGCGACAAGCGAGTTGACAGAGGCCGGGCGCAGTACAGGCGTAGGGCGAGGTGCCCAGCGCGTCGGTGCAGGCAAGGTCGGAGGTGGCACGCAGCCCAGGGGCGGCGACGTTGTGGGGAGATCAAGGCCGGCGTTTGCGTTTGCTGCTCGCGAAGGGAGGAGGACGGCAACACGCTGGCGCGGCCAGCGATGGCGGTGGCTCGGAAAGGAGAGGAGCAGCGGCGGTCGCGAGGACGCACTGTCGGGAGGGGCGGCGGCTGGCCGGGAGAGGCGAAGGGGTCAGGCGACCCGTGCGGCTCGGGGTAGGAGGTCATGCGAGAGGAGCCCTGCGGCCGCGGGGTGGCACAACGTGGCGGAGAAGGGCGTTGAAGCGAGGTCGCGCCGCTGCGGGAGAGGGCAAAGAAGGGAGCCCCAGGCGACGGTGGCGCCCTGGGGGAGGAGGCGATGGCGCTGGGCTTCGAGCTCGATCCGAGGAGGGGAATAGATCGTGGTGGCGGGGGTTCCTGGCGTTCTCGCGAAGAACAGCGAGAGCAGGGTCTGCGGGAGGACGCGAGATGTGGGAAGCATGGGTTCGGTCGGGGTCGGGTAGGACCCCTGTGGTGGGCGCTTGCTGTACGAGAGAGAGGCAGGGTCGGTGGGTGCGGGACGGGGAGCGTGTTCGTGTGCAAGACAGGGCAGGGGTGGGGCTGTACCGCGCGCGTGTGGCGTGTGTGTCCTGGGTGGTTGGATGTGTGCAGGTGAGCTGTGGAGTGGCGGCGGCAGGAGGTTGTGTGTGCAGCGGCGGCGGGGTGGGGGAGTGAGGAGTCGGGATTAGCTTGGATGCTAGGGTTTGGCTAGGTAGGTTGGGTAGATTAGGGTTTTCCACCGGTTGGGCCTTTGGGCTTGACCGGTTTAGGTCTAGGTAGTATTTTTTATATTTAAAATATTTTCTGTTTTATGTTCTTTTGTTCAAAATGATTTTGGTAAACATCTTTACACGATTTAAATAGTAATAGAAATAATTTGAATGTAAAGAGAAGATGTAAAGTAGAAAACTATATATGGTTTTACAGGTATGCATGATGATGCATAGAGGTAACCGCGGGCGATTTTCTAGTAGTGGTTTTACCCGGGGTGCTACACCATGTAGGGTCCTTACCAGGGTGACTCTAGCTTTAGGTGTCCTTTATGCTTGAGTCGCAGGACGAGGTCACCTTCGACGAAGGACCTTGGGTGTAGCCGTCGACTGCGGTAGTTGTGGAGACTTTGTTGGTATACCATCGAACGGACTGCAGCGATGTCGCGAGCTTCGTCCAGTGTGTCGATGGCATCTTAAAGTGCGGCCGTTGATTCGGCTTTGTTGTAAGCAATAACCCGTGGGGCCTTGTAACGTACCTCAGCGGGCAACATTGCTTCGGCTCCGTGCACCATGTAGAAGGGTGTTGTAACATCCCTAAAAATCATGTTTTCAAATATTTCATATCATTCATGCATGCATATCATTTAGGGATCAATTTCCAACTCATTTCAAGATAACAGAAGCACTTAGTGCTATCATTTTATGTGAGCAAACATTAATATAATGCCACTCTCAAATGAGAGTATAATTGTTTTAAACCAAGATTTGTTTGCTCTCATTTTGTTTTGGTTGAATGTTAGTGTTTGGACAAAAAAATACAAAACAAATATGGTTTTAAAACCATCTTCTAAACATATCCAAATCAAATGTTATGGCACTGTTTATTTTGATTTTTCCAATAAGACTAGGCAAGTTCAATGAGACAGCAAAGTTTTATGTCTAATTTTATGAAGTTTATACTTTACAAAAATCTAGAAAAGGTTTGGATTTCAAATGCATTTGAATTGTTTGAAATTGAATTCTGAAATTCATTCTGGAAAAAAGAAAAAGAATTGGAAAAGCCAACTGGGCCTGGCGCCACCATTCCATCCCAGCAAGCGAATCAGCCCACCCGGGTCCTCCCTTCCCTCTGTTTTCTCACCCGCGCAGAACGCACCCCCTCCTCACTGACTACTGGTCCCCGTCCACGTCACCGTCGTCTTCCCCAAATCTCGTGAAGAACACGTCGCCACTGGCTGTTGCTGGCGTTGATCACGCGGCGTAATTGCCCTTGATTTCACAGGCGTTTCCCGTCGAGCCCCTTCCTATTTAAACCCCTCTACACCGCGAGTCTTTCCCCTCACTCAGCACCCCCACTCTGCCACCAGGCTGCCAACAATTCGAGCTGCAACTCCGCTGCCCGACGCACTCCGGCGACCTATTCCGGTGAACCTCGTGCTCCCCTTCACCTCTCGTTCATACGAACTTGTCTGTCTTGCCTGTGCGCATCTTCTCACACTTTCTGTTTGCTCTATATCGCCCTAGGTCATTGTCTTCGTTCACGGCCGCAACCACCAGAGCCGCCGCTCAACTCCGACGAGCAATAGCGGTAAGAATCCAGCGCCCCTTGTCTTCTCCTTGAAACCATCTTGCTCACCGTGACCTTGCGCACCCCCCGATACATTCTGTTTGTGCTGAGGCGACGCAGAGCCTCGGCAATGTCGACGTCTGCAATCATCCAACGCCGCACACAACTCCGATGAGCCCCAGTGACCACCTCTGCGCGCCCCTTCGCCAACGAACACCACCTCGAGCATCAGCATCATCACGTGAACTCTGTAAGCTAAACCACGGCCTTTCTCGCTTCCTGTATCGCCGGCAACATCATCGCCTAAGCGCGCCGCCGCCAGCCACCGTCGCGCGCCGCCCATCTTTGGTCAAGCAATCGTGCGCCGTTAGATCTAGATCGGATGCGTGGAATTAGATCACTTAACGAAGGGGTACGAGATATATCTGGCCGTGCGATTTCATTTAAATCGTGCGGTCCACGTTAGTCGATCTGCGCGAATCGGTATCAACCAATCAGAGAGCGCCGCGTGGCCAGCCCTTTGTTTTAAAAACAGAATTTAGATCTATTAGATGTTTAAACTTGAAAAATTCATAACTTTTGATTCCCACGTCCAAATTTGACAAATTTTATATCATTGGAATCAGGAGAGAATATCCTTTCCATTTATTCAATGTGTTTAATGTTTTGCATCTGTAAATATGGTTTTTTCAGAAACAAATGTAGGCATAATTTGTGTATAGAAATTATTTGAAAAATGTTATGTTGTTCAAATAAGATTTATTTGGCAAGTTTTGAACTTGTTTAAGATTCAGTACTGTGCACTTGTCTTGTTTGGTGTAGAAAATCATCACATTGCATTTTGCATGCATTCATGTATTTTTGTTTGTATATATTTTGTATGTGATTTGGTGCCATTATTTTATGTGTAGATTTTGGTGCAAATAGTGATTGTGATTGTCAAAGAAAAACTTAGTGTTTTCTTAGTGTTTTCAACTGATAGGTAAAACCTATTTTGAGCAAAGCAAGCCTAAGCTACACTTAGCCAAAATGCATATAGTATCTAGACTATTAAAATTCTACTAAGGTATCACTTGCCAATACTATTCCAATGTATTGACCCACTGTGGCTGTAACTTGTGATGTTGCAGGTTATTCTGATGATGATTAGGGGTTATGAGTCTACACTCAACATGCTTGCCTGTGGCACATGAAGATGAAGGCTTATTTATCTTATTATATATTTGAACTCTTGTATTAGGCATGTGGCCATGGAGTTTGTAAAAGACTATGTTTGTCTCTAGAATGATATGTAATAATGACCTTTGTTTCTGTGTACTTCATCTTAAACTGTGGATGCTAGCATTAATCCAGGGACTAGCATTGCAATCACAGGGATCGTTACCTTTATATAGGGATGGATCTTACAGATGGTATCAGAGCACTGTGTTGCCTGTAGGATTATGACCCTAGGATTAGAAACCACTAAGGAAAAAAATTCAACAACTTACACACTTGTCTTTTCTTCTCGTAAACTTTTCTAATTTTATTTCTCATCTCTATTTGTAGATTAACTCCATCGACGAAGCCGTGAGGAAGGGACCACTCATGACTATGACTTTGGAATGTGAGACAGGATTCCCCAAGGCTCTCAAGGACCTCATGGTTGCCATGGGAATACATGGTGCGGCTGTGTACAAAGGTTTTCCTGTGATGCATGAAGGAGTTGAATACTAGTGGGTGCAACTTCACTTGTATAAAAACAAGGAAGACAACCACAAGGAATCAGGATTCTGCATGGTCAGCAAGGGATGCAGCTTGGAAGGCCATCAAAGAGCTTGGTGATAGAATCAAGTGCAGAATGCTCAACACTCAGAATGACCTTAGGGAAGAAAAGAACATACCCAAGAGTTAGAGGCTACCTGTCGTGGGAATGACCACGGCAGATGCTGCAATAGGCAGCGAGTAGTAGAACGAGGGGCAAGGGCGGCCAGCCATCTGCGGTGCGAGATGAGGGCGGAGACTCAGGGTTTTACCCAGGTTCGGCCCCCCGGAGGGTAAAGACCTACTCCTGCTAGATTGTATTATGGAGGTGTTTACAATGGGCGAACTCGGCGGCTAGGCGGCGAGTTGCTTGGGTGTATGAGGGAACGTGTCTCTACTCACCCCTTAGGGAGGTTTATATAGGCTTACCTCCCCTAGGGTTTACATATCTCAACCGATTCGGTTACAACTTTGTCAATCGTTTAACTTGCATCGACCGGCCTATCTACTTTGGGCCTCGACCTCCATCGCCGGTACCTTGATGGGCTTTGATCCACTGCGTTCTGCAGGCCCACTCGCCAACCTTTGGGCCCGGAACGTCCACCGAGGATACCCCAGAGGCATATCCCCATCGAGTCCCCGAGGCCGCCGTTGATTAGGCGTGGGTGGCTCTTGGCGGAGTATACGGCTTCAAGTTGGCATCCAAATGAATCGCCGGCGGGCCTCGCACGAAGGAAAAATCCCGAAACCGAGTCGCGTTTTGGGTGAACCGAACCAACGGGCCGCGGCCTCGGCGAGTAAGTTTAGCGAGCCGGGTGGCTGGAGGCGGACCGTCGGGCGTGGTCAAACTAGCCGTTAAGGTAACTTAACGGTAACTTTCGGCGTAATCATCGCGCGGTAACGGCCCCCTAATTTGGCGGGCAGCTCTCGCTATATAAGAGGAATGGTTGGCCATTGGAAAGCCAACCGCCCACCATTTCTTCCGAGTGCGCACATCTTTCGCCCGTTGATCTCGCGATCCGACCGATCCGCAATCCTCCGACCTCCAAGCAAATCCTCAGCCATGGCCCTCTCCACCGAACCTTGGGGTAGATCCAAGTGCACCAGTAGAACGGCCTCCTTCGAGGAGGCCGGAATCCTGGGGCTTGCTGGCGAATCCCGCACCGAGAAACGACCCGAACCCGCGAGAGTTCATCTGCTTCACTAGTCACCTCGAGCGGGTTTAGGGTTTCCACTTCGTTCTTCCTGCGCTGCTTACTACGAGATCCAGCCTCGGATCTGGGTCCCCATAGTATCGAGCAGCTCGCCATCTTTGTGGCGTTCGCGAGTGCTACTGGGCTGCCGCCCTATTTTCCCTTGTGGCAAGATCTGCTCCATGGACGGATCAGCGAGGAGGCGGGCGGCCCAATGCTAGCCGCGGGCTTAACTTTCCAGCTGAAATCCAAAGCCTCCTTCTTCGACTTGATGCCGCCGCAGCAGCGAGCGATCGAAAAGTCTTGGTTTTATGTGACCGAGGCGACTTGAGGACGAGGCGGCGATCCCACGACTCGGCCGACCGCCCGAGCGCGCAATCTCGTGTCGCCAAGCTTCCCGACGATCAGCGGATGGTCGACGAGATGCTCCGCACCATTCGCGTCTGAAGAAGAAGGGGCTCACGGTGAACACAACCGCTATTTGGCGGCGATTGCTCCGCCGCCTAACGCGAGCACTACATGTACCAAGACACAAGCCGAGAAGACTCGACGAAGGCCTGCCTCGGAGTGGAAGCCGGAGGACTACCTCCTGGCGAAGAGGATCACCCAGCGGCATACACGGATGCGCAGGCCGGGCTCCTCCATACACCACGGGCGTCCGCTCCAACGGTAATAACCTGATCTTGTTCGCAGCATATGCAGTCGCGGTAATTCTAACTTTGTTCCATGTTTAACGCAGCTATTCCAAGTGGTGGAAGGGTGGCTCCCACCCGCCGATGACGAGAGCTCCGGGCCATCCGCCCAGGACACAAGCGAGTCGCCTTCCGCCAAGGGCAACGAGGACGATGAGGACGAATCCGAAGAGGAGATCGCCCCACTGGTCCGAAAGACCCGCGGGCAACGTCAACGCGAGCTCGAGGCGAGCAGGAGCCTCGAGCGTCATGACGATGACGAGGAACTCCCGGAGACCACCTCGCTCCGTCAGGCCACTCCCGCGAAGAAGAAGGAAAAAGAGGCGAGGGCCCCCCTAAGGAGGAGGACGAAGCCGCCGAAGACGGCCTCACCGCCGCGCTCAGCGAGCAGCTCCGATGCCCACAGCTCGGCTGGTGACGGGGCGGCCCCGGCAACAACCACGCTAAATGCACCATCCATGGAGGCACCGCTGGCCTCGATGCCCCCGCCCTACCGATATCCGGGCTAGGAAGGCTCAAGTGAGGCGACTTCGCCTCGAAAAGGGTCCCAACGTGGCGGTCTCGCCGCAAGGAGGCTCCGGCCGCAGCTCTAGCAAGGAAACCTCCGCGAAGGCGCCCGAGGCGCCAACCGCTACCTCAACATCAAAGAAACCGTCCGTATCCCCCCGCGCCACTGAACTGGGCTCGCCGGCTTGGCCCCGAGCTAGAGAAACCGCCGGCCTTCGCATGTGGCTGCGTTTCATTCCCGTCGCCAAGTGAGTGTACTCGGCCGCTTTCTCTTAGTATTTTGATTGTTCCTTGTTCTGACTTGTCTCGATGCGTAGGCCCGGAGTGAAGAAGATGAGCCACCCGACGGTGGCCAAGGTGCCCTCCGCCACTAGCGAGGAGGACCCTTCCCATAAGAGGAAGGTGGATGAGGTCGCCGCCCACGGAAGGCAGCAAAAGGCCAAGGCGACATCGCCATCGCCTCTCGACGATACGGCAACAAGGCCGGCTGGGCCCGCTGTGGAAGCTACTGCGTCCACGAAGGGAGGCATTTCGTTGCCTAGACCGGAAGAAGCGAGCTCCTTTGGGGCGGGTGCTACCTTCCCCCGCTTCATGGCCAAGGCGGCCACGGCGAGTGAGGCTGCGACTCCGAACCCGCTCCAGACCGCCGCTGAGATTGACCAACGCGGCACACCGGGCGCCGCTTGCGTCCGTGGACGCGCGAATCGCAAAGATGCTTGGCGCGGCCATCCGGTACCTCCAGTCCCGAGGATCAGTCGGTGTTTGCGCGCCTGATTCTTTATAGTTACTTGTTTTGTGCGTTCGAGTCCGGTCCGAGCGTACTCGCTAAATTGTAGCGGTGGGCACTTAGTAATTTCGAGCCGCCAGTCTCGATGCGCACCGCTAAATTGTAGCGGTGGGCACGAGTAATTTTCGAGCCGCCAGTCTCGAGTGCGCACCCGCTAAATTGTAGCGGGTGGGCACCGTAATTTTCGAGCCGCTCCTCGAGTGCGCACCGCTAAATTGTAGCGGTGGGCACTGAGTAATTTCGCCAGCCCCGTGCGCGCACCGCTAAATTGTAGTGGGTGGGCACTGAGTTGTTTTCGTGTGGACTGACTTTGAAACTTTGCAGGGTTTACAACGGAGTCGGCAGAGCGATTGCTGCGAAGCAGCGTGCTGAGAAGGAGTTGGGCGCTCCAAGAAGTAAACAAGGAGCTTGTGCAATTCTGCGCAGTGAGAGGTGGCTCGCCAGTAGCTTGTCCCTGCTGGCGAGCTGACGGCGGCGAAGTCTGCGTTAAGCACTGCCGAGCAAAGGATCGCCGACCTCGAGCGCGAACTGCGGGAGGCGAAAGAAGAAGCGAGCTCGAGCAGGCGAGCTAAGGCCGCCGCTGCCGGGAGGAAGACCGGAAGGTGTCGGAAGCCCTCATCGTTGGGCTTCAGACGATAAGACATCGCTTCAAAGCTTCATTATCGGGCTCGCCTACCTGATCGGTGAGTGCGTCTTCCGCCTTCTTGTGGTTATATTGTTTGTGGTTTCCGTGGTGCTCACAACTGTTTCCATCTAGCAGGCCGTATGATTGGTAGCCATGAAGAAGCGAGTTCTCTTGATGCGAGGGAGTGCGTGAGCATGCTCGTCGACTCGGCGACGCTGTCGGCGACTTGCATCCGCCTACCTTCAAGAGATGTCGCCACGGAGGTTATTCCCAATGACCTCATTGAGGTGTGGGAGTACTTGGAGAAGGCGCCCGTCGTGGAGTTCATGACGCGTCGGCTTTTCGACGTGAGCGTCGACGGCTCGAGCTCGACTCGCCCACTTCCCGAAGATTTCGACCTCGACGACGTGAGTGGTTATCCTTCATCGTCCGCACGGTGGATCTGTCTCAAGTTCTTAAGCTGCAGGAACGCGCCGCTGCACCGGAGCGTGTTTGGGCGATGGGCGACCTTCTTCCGCATTAGAACGGTCGTCGAACGACGCCGAGCCGCCGCATCGCGACTTCAAGGTCGAAAGCCTTCCCGCGGCGATGGCGGGCCAGGACGACTTATCCATCGAACCCGCATAATCGATTCATCCGGAAGCGCCGGACGCTGGTGCATCATCGCCGGCTCGGAATAGTGTTAGTAACAATTCGCCGAGTAGGCATATTTTGTAATGTAAGACAATGCGATATGCGATTGAATGGAACGTTGTGTTCATTTTGCTATTTATTTGCGTGTTTTGATTGATTTTGGGTGAGTCCCGAGCGTCCGCCTTTTGCGGGTTTCACCTTAAATATGATGTTTTGTTGTTTATCATGTGTGTTGTTGGTTGAGTCGACTCGCCGAGCTCGGAGAGCCGCCGCAAGGCGACTCGAGTGCTCAGATTTACCGCTTTTCCAGACGCGAACGGTGCGGTGGCCGAGTCCCCGAGCGTGGTACTTGGTATTTCAAGGCGCGACTCGAGGGTGGTTGAGGACTGAGCGCTTTGTAAGCGTCGCTCCTGCCCGCCCGTGGGTCGGCCAGATGCGGTCCTGGGCGCGCTCTCTTACTTGGCGTTTTCCCTGTCCGATCGAGATGAACTGGTATACAGTCCTCGATCGTGGTACTTAGCCGTTCGAGTTGCTCTGCCAAGGATGCGAAGGACCGGGGTCGCTGTGGGAAGCGAGGACAGATGTCTTGGTTCAGAAACCAGTCGAGCTAGGCGACTCCGATGGGGCTCAGTTGGCGTTTTGTGGACGATGTAAGACCTGAAGTGACTCAAAGGTTTTACATCGCACTACTTAACCGTGCGGTCGCTGTACCAAGGGTTGACTTCGTATTTTAGCATGACGCTGTTAATTACGAAAAGTGCGAGTGGCACAAGGTATGGAGAGTAGACGAATTTTGCAGAACTGCTTTTTATTCATAGCGATCGGAGAGTACATATGGGGTTCTAGGTATAGAACTTCCGGAGGAGATTTACATTCCACGGCCGCTGACGTCGAGTTCACCGCCCCGCGACGCCGACGAGGTAGTAGGCGTCGCCGAGCACGCGCTCGATAGCGAACAGGCCTTCCCATGGAGGGAGAGCTTGTGCATGCCCTTCTTGTCCTGGATGAGGCGTAGCACCAAGTCGCCTTCTGGAAGGTGCGGGTTTTCACCCGTCGGTGTGGTAGCGACGGAGCCCTTGCGATAGATAGCGGTGCGCGATCGGGCGAGGTCGCGCTTCGTCGAGTTGGTCGAGCCCATCTTGGCGGGCCAGTTTCTGGCCTCCGTATAGTGGACGATCCATGGCGAGTCGTGTTCGAGGTCGGTTGGCATGACGGCTTCCGCCCGTAGACCATGAAGAAGGGGTGAATCCGTCGACCTGCTTACCGAGGTGCGGATTCCCCATGACGGAGGAAGCTCTTCGACCCAAGACCAGTGCGCCGAGTGGTACTTGGAGTCGCGTGCCGTGGAGGATGCTTTGTTGGCTCGTTCCTGGCCGTTGGATTCCGGTGTCGATCGACGCGAGGTCGAGCCGGATGTGGTGCTCTTCAGAACTCGCCATTGCTCCCTTGGCGTTTGTGCCGTTGTCCGTGATGATGCTGTTGGGGAAACCGTGGCGGTATATGAGCTCGCGAGGAACTTAGTGGCGCCTTCCGTCGCATTTCGGACTGGCTTGGCTTCTATCCACTTTGTGAATTTGTCGACGCGACCAGCAGGTGGGTGTAGCCAGAGGGGCCTTTTGAAGGGGCCATGTCCATGCCCACACGGCGAATGGCCAGTGATGGGGATTGTTTTGAGCGCCAACTTGAACGTCGTCCCGTTGGCGTACCGCACCCGCGATCGCTGGACGATATCGGCAACGTCGGCGTGTGCGGTGGCCAGAGAAGCCGTGTCGCATGGCTTTGGCGACAGGAAGCCTTGCGCGGCGCAGGCCGCAATCCGAGTGGATGTCGTAAGATTTTGCGTCCTTCACCTGGTTGGACGCAGCGTTGAACACGCCGGTGACGCTGCGCTTGTGTAGCTCGTCGTCGATGATGGTGTAGGACTTGCATCGGCGAACAATCATTCGGCGCTTGTCTGCCCGCGGGTTGCCCGCCTCCGTAGGCGATGTAGGGCTTGGTCCAGCCGTTCGTTCGTGACGTGCGACCAAGGTTGCCTGGTTGGAGCGGGACTCAATGTCGATCTCTTCGGAGGAGAGACCGACGGCGTGAAAATGGTGTCGAGGAACACGCCGGGTGGTGCGGATTGTGCCGACCCGATGCGAGAGGCGTCGGCCTCCTCGCTTTTCCTCCGTCGATCCACTCGACCGAGTAGCCGTGAAGTGGCCGCCCACCTTGTCCACCTCTTGGCGGTATGCCGCCATGGTAGGGGAGACGGCGCAGGTGCCGCGACTTGACCCGCAACGAGGTCGGAGTCTCCGTAGCATCAAGGCGATTGACGCTCATCTCCTTTGCGGCTCGCATGCCGTGGAGTAGGGCCTCGATTCGCCATGTTGTTGGTGCAGGCGTGAATTGGCGGAGTATGTAGCGGAGCTTGTCGCCTTTGGTGAGTCAAGACTATCCCGCTCTGCGCCGTCGCGTTCTTGGACCGTCAAGCACAGGCTCGATGGAGAATGGGCGGCTTCTCGGGCTTGGGCCTCCTCCCGGTCGGCGAGGAAATCGGCGATGCTCTGACTTAATCGCCTGCTCGTCGTACTTAATGTTGTGGACGCCGATCTCGACGGCCCTTGGCGACCCGCCGGTCGCCTCGCGATTGCGGATGATGTCTTGTAGTGGAGCGGAGACGCACCGTGATGGGGTGCTCACGAAGTAGTGCAGCGCCGCTGAGCTCTGAACCGCGTATACCAGCTTTTGGTACTGTGGGTATCACTGGCGCGACTCGGTTAGGACCTCGCTGATGTAGTATACCGCCCTGGACTGGGCGCTCTTTTCCTTCCTCCGTCGTTCGACGACCATTACAATGCCGACGACGCTCGGACGCCGCGACGTAAACCAGCATGGGCTCCTTGTCGACGGGTGCGGTAGTGGTGGTGCGGTAGCACCTTTTGAGGTCGCGGCGCGTCGTCCGCCTCCTTGTCCCAATCGAAGGTGGGATTCTTGCATCAAAGTATAGGGGCATCGCCTTTTCGCCCAGGCGGGGGATGAAGCGACTGAGAGCCGCTACCCGCCCGGCCAGCGTCTGGACGTCGCGCAGGCACTCGGGTTTGCCGAGCCGGGCGATCGTGTCGATCTTCGTTGGGTTTGCCTCGATCCCTCGTTTGGAGACGACGTACCTAGTAATTGCCGCGGGTACACGAAGGTGCACTTGCTGGTTGAGCTTTATCTTGTACCTCCGCAGGTTGGCGAAGGTCTCTGCGAGGTCGGCGGTAGGTCGCCTTGGCGGCGGATTTTGACCACGTCGTCGATGTAGACGTGGATGTTGCGGCCAATTTGGCTCGCGAGGCATTCTTGCATGCACCGTTGGTACGTTGCTCGGCGTTCTTGAGGCGAAGGTCATGGCGGTGTAGCGAAGGCTCCGAATGGCGTGATGAACGCCGTCTTCTCCTCGCCTCGACGGCCATTTTGATCTGGTTATACCGGTAGGCGTCGAGGAAACAACGACTCGAGCCAGCGGTGGAGTCGATGATCCGATCGATCCGCTGGAGGACGAACTGCTCCTTTGGGCGGTGGCTGTTCAGGTTGTGTAGTCGATACACATTCTCCGGTCCGTTTTCTTTTCGACCAGGGTGGGTTTGCCAGCCACTTGGAGTATTTGATTGGCGAATGAAGCGGCAGCGGTAGACGCTGCACTTCCTCGGCGATTGCCCGGCGTTCTTCGTTGAATGGCCGTAGCGATTGACTGGTCGCACTTTGGGGTCGGCGTTTAATTTGTGCTCGCGAGCTCCCTAGGGACACCGGGCATGTCGGAGGGTTTCCATGCGAAGATGTCCCCTGTTCTCACGGAGGAACTCGATGAGCGCCTTCCTATGCTGGGCTCATGCCTATCCGATCGTCACCGTCTGGGGTCGCGGGACCAGCTCGGACGGTCTTGGTGTGCGTCGTGGCCTCAAAGGTTGAGGTGTTTGTGCCCTCCGAGTTGGGCTTCTTGAGTATTGTGGGTCGTCGTTGTTGACCCGCCGCGATTTGGCGAGCTCATCGGCGTGACTAGCTTCCGCCGCGATCACGGCGTCGGCGAGTTCGCCTTTGGCCTCGCATTCGCGCCATGTCGAGTCGCCGTTGATGGTGATGACGCCGCACGGCCCGGGAGCTTCATCGCGTTGTACGCGAGTGGGTGCCGCCATGAATTTGGCGAACGCTCGCGCCTGTGACGCAATGGTAAGGCTGTCAAGGGCACCAGCTCAAGACGATCCGCTCGGTGCGGAAGTTCCGGAGTGCGAAGGTGACGGGTAGCGTGACCTTGCCGATCGGGTACGCCCGACCGGGACGGCGCCGTGGAACGTGGTGTGGGTTGTCTCGATCATCGATTGCGGGAGCCGCATATCAAGGTGTCGAGGTAGAGGATGTTGATGGAGCTGCCGCCGTCCATCGAGTCTTGGGGAGCCGAGTCGCCGACCTTGGGCTTGACCACCGTGGCGACTCGCCCCGGTACTGGCGCGTGGCGAGTGGTCTTGCCGGCAGTGATAGGTGCTCCGACCAGTTCAGAACCGGGGACGCTCTGTCGCCACCGCGTTGACGGCGATAGCTGGCGATGACCTTCTTCGCGCCGTGTTGAAGCCGTGAAGGTGTGGAGCGAGCCGGCTACTTTGCGAATTTTCCGCCATTTTGCGGTCGTTGTCGGTGTCCTCCGCTGCGTGCCTTCTCGATCTCCCCGAGGGTGTGGCAGGCGGTGGTGTGCGTGGCGGGCTTTCCTTCCCTGTGAAACGCACATGGTTGGTTAAGGAGGGCCGGGATCAAACCTTGGCTTGTTGTAGTTCCGCCGTCGCCGCTGCCCTCCGCGGCGGTAGCTCTGGGTCGCGTAGCGTGCCCAGATTGGCGACGAAGTCGACTCGCCCATCGTTGCGGGCGCTTGCACGTGAGGCGAAAGTGCCAGTAGCGAGGGTCTGCTCGGCGCCGTCGTTGCCGCCTGCGCCGTTGTCCGCCGGACTCGTCGTCGACGCCTTGATTGGGATCTTCCTCGGCGATCGTTTGGCGATCTCGAGGAGGTCGGGATGTTGTCGAGTGCGGGCGTGTCGCTTGAGCTTGGCGACTAGAGGCTCGTGGCGGCACGAGGTCTTGAAGCAATGGATAGCGGTGTCCGGTGGATGCCGACCGCTGTACCAGAGCTCTTGCCACCGCTGGACCCAGCTGCGGGTCGACTCAGGGTCCCCGGACGATCGCCAGGTCCTCGATGGTGGTGGCGCGGGTGTAGGAGCACTCAAAGTGCCTTACGAAGGCATCTCGCATTTCCTCCCAGGAGTCGATACTGTCCTGGGGGAGCGTGTTGATCCATTGCCTGCACGTCCCCTCCATCATCGCGGGAGGTAACGGGCGGCGTAGGTCGGTGTGACCCGCGATCCCCATTGCCATGAGGTATGTGTCAAGCCGCATCGCTGGGTCGACGAGGAGTCGTATTTTCGATCTCCTTCGCCTTGAAGTTGGGTGGGTACTTTTCGCCCGGATCATTGGTCCGAAGCACTTGGGCCCTAGTCGACTGAGCGACCCCATAGGCTCGCCATCGCGGCGAGTAATTAGGGTGTGCCGCAAGTCGTCGGGCTTGCGTGCGCGCCAGTTTTGGTTGTTGATGATGTGAGTGCGGGCGTCAATCGGCTCTCCATTGGCGGCGAGGTTGGTCGCCGCCCGGGATCACAGGGAGAGGCCGCATTCGCGGGTCGCCGCGTTGAGCTGCGTGGCTCGCGGCGGCAATTGAGGGTGTTTGCCACCGCTGACGGCCGCTGAGGCCGCCTCGAGGAGCGCGAGTACACTCGCCTTGCGAGTCGGCGCCGCTTTCTGTTCCACGGCCTTCGCGAGTAGGGCCTCGACATACTGGATCTGTAAGGCGCCCGCCGTCGCCGTGATGCGCCGCCGCGGCTCGCCTGCCACGAGGTTGTCCATCGGGTGGAGAATGCGGAAGGCCGTCGCATCTCGCCTCCGTGAGGAGACGACTATCCGCGGCTGGTCCTCGAGGGTGCGGTTGGGTGGTGGTGGGGCACCCATCGCCGTTGATCCTGGCGAGGGCGGTTGCTTCCTCCTGGTGGCGCTGTTCGCAGATCGCGCCGCTGGCGCGGGTCGTTCGCCGTCGAAGTTCAGGCGCGCCTGAACGGTGGGGTTCAGTGACCTGATCCGCTGCTGGTAGCGTGATTCTGCCGTCACCGCCGAGGCGAAATTTTTCGCCGCCTGCTCCTGCGTCTCGCCTCCGCCAGCCAGCGGAGTTCCTCGACCTCGCCGTGGCGTTAGGAGGGATCGGGTGGAGAAAGGGTCCTCCGGCGGATCGGTGCGGTGGCCATGTAGGTCGCGCGTGGCGGCCGCACCGCCGCGAGGTCGGCGGAGTTCTCCGACCCGAGTCAAGTCGAAGATCCCGAGGATGGAGGGGTCTCGAAATCTCCCGCTGGAGACCTGGCGATGGAGCCCGCGACGAGGCCGCGGTGATGGATCCGCGAGTGACGCCGGTCGCCGAGTCGGCGTCGTCGGTGAGGGTTGCATCTTCCGCGCCTGAGTTCTCGCCACGTTGCGGGCTGAGTCGCATCGAGGCGAGGCGGTGGATCGTGCGGATCGCTCTGAGAGCCGATCGCGTGGTGGCGACTTCGCGGATGCGAGCCGAGTCCTCCGAGGTGATGACGCCGGTGAAGCCGACGAAGAGGCTGATCGTGCCGACGGCGGGATCACGCCAGGCGTGACGGGTCGCGCCGGACGTAGCTGCTTGGCAAGATCTGGAGCATCTCGCCAATCGCTATCATGCGGCGGTGGCGGCCGTCTCGCTGATGGGCAGATTGGATCTCGCCAGAACACCGCCGACTGCCAGGCCCACGGTGGGCGCCACTGTCGGGAATGACCACGGCAGATCTTTAATAAGCGTGATAGTAGAACGAGGGCAAGGGCGGCCAGCCATGCGGTGCGAGATGAGGCGGAGACTCGTGGTTTTACCCAGGTTCGGCCCCCCGGAGGGTAAAGACCTACTCCTGCTAGATTGTATTATGGAGGTGTTTACAATGGGCGAACTCGGCGGCTAGGCGGCGAGTTGCTTGGGTGTATGAGGGAACGTGCCTCTACTCACCCCTTAGGGAGGTTTATATAGGCTTACCTCCCCTAGGGTTTACATATCTCAACCGATTCGGTTACAACTTTGTCAATCGTTTAACTCAGACCGACTGGGCCTATCTACTCGCCTGGGCCTTCGACCTCCAGTCGCCTGGTACCTTGATGGGCTTTGATCCACTCGCCGTTCTGCAGGCCCACTCGCCAACCTTTGGGCCAGTCGGAAACGTCCCGCTGAGGATACCCCAGTAGGCATATCCCCATCACTACCAACCAACATTTAAGAGAGGACATCATAGACTTAGCAATGGAGTCATGTGATCAGGATCGACAGATTGCCTCTAGGGATGCCCTATTAGCCAACTTGGCAAGTGAGATGGGATTGTAACGTACTTCGTTAGTTGGACCACCACACCTTCATTTTATTTTCCCAAATGTTGTTTAAAATAATTTGAACCTTGGAAGTTGTAATGGATTTATGTATGCCTTGACTTGTGTGTTTGGAAGCTCACTGGTTTGCTCAATCTCCCACTTCCTACCATCATGATGCTTCCCCTCACCAAGTTTGAGAGGAAGGACCTTTGGGGCTTCAAGGTTACTCAGCCAGAACGTCAGACTGAGCCAGCCACGGAGGCCATCACCTTCAAGCTCATGCATGATGACAAGGAGAGAGGCCTAGAGGTAGTCATGCAGGATTTGCTTGGACGCTTATTAGGGAGACACTCTCAGGAGATTAGAGGTACTCACTTCCACGCCTTCGGTAGACGTGATGAGGATGGTGAGGCCATTGACTTCAAGGATACTGCTAGAGAGACAGCAGAGCCGATTCGTCTATACCTCCAGGACTTAGAGGTTCTTCTTAGGCACCTAGATACTGATAGGACCAACGTCATGCTTAGCAATGAAGAACTCCAGGTGCAGCTTCGTGAGAAGGAAAAGCTCTTCGCGGAGCAAGATGAGATAGTCAAGGAAATGGAGGCCAAGTTTGAGAGTCAGGATAGAAAGTTGAAGAGTCAAGAGAAGAGAGTCCAAGATAGGAACAAGAGGATTCGAGACATGACTGCAGAACTAGAAGCCAAGGACTTTGAGCTCGAGCATCAGCAGGTGGTGATTGAGAGACTTCGTTCGGAGAAGAGGGCTCTCAAAGCCAAAATAGAGACCTTGACTACCAATGTCGAGGAATACAAGACCGCTATGGAGAATGCAAGTCTTACACTTGTTGATGAGGAGGTTGATGCAGAGGAGTAGTGATGACTACTCATTTATCCATCATTTACCATACTTTTGTTTATTGAGTCGCAATGACCATCCAACATGTGGATGGCTTGCTATTGGTGTGTTTACTTTTCAAAACTTGTTGTTTATGTTGTTTAACTTTTGTTATTTTGATGCATGCTTGGTGATTGTCTGTGATGTATTGTGCATGTTAAGCATATATGGGTATCTCATTCTTATCCTTATTGAAAACCACAGATGCCTCCCCGACGTGCCAATCCCAACCCTAACAACAACAACAATATCACCCCCGAGATGCAGCAGATGATGACAGCCCAGACACAGCTGATGCAAATGATGACCATGTTCATACATAATCAGAACAACAACAATAACAACAACAATAATAATAACAACAACAACAATCAGAACAACCCACCGGGTTTTGACATGCTTACCAGATTCTTAAGACTGAGGCCAGCAAAGTTCTCAGGAACTACTGATCCTATGGTGGCCAATGATTGGCTACACTCTGTGAACAAGGACTTGGTAACTGTTGGATGTACTGATGAAGAGAAGGTCAGATTTGCAGCACACTTGTTGGAAGGACCAGCAGCCTCTTGGTGGGATAACTTCCAGATCACCACTCCCATTGCGGATGTGACATGGGCTATCTTTGAAGATGGTTTTCGTACTTCTCACATCTCATCTGGAGTGATGAGTTTGAAGAAGAAGGAATTTCATAACTTGAAGCAGCGCCACCGTAGCGTGGCAGAGTATATTGAGGAGTTCCACAATCTGGCGTGTTATGCACCGGATGAGGTTGACACTGATGCTAAGAGGAAGGAGAAGTTCCTCGAAGGATTGAACGATCAACTGAACCTGCAGCTATCTGTGGCCTATGTTCCCACTTATCAGTCTCTTTGTGACAAGGCTGCTATTTTGGAGAACAAGATGAAACAGGTTGAAAGCAGGAAGAGGAAGCACTCTGACTAGCACAGGATCGCCTCTGGCGTTCCCATTATGATGATAGTGGGAATTCTGTATCCCACAAGCATGGGAAGTATAACAAGCACCACAACCACAACCGTCATCATGACAACAAGCACCACCGTAGTCATGACAATGACAAGTATAAGAATCACAAGAGTGGATATAAGAGCCACCACAATGGAAGTGGAAGTGATAGTGGAAGCCAGCCTGTCAAGAAGGATCTTAGTCAGGTTGAATGTTTTAAGTGCAAGAAGATGGGGCATTATGCAAATGAATTCCCAGAAAAGAAAGTTGAAGGACCCAACAAGCCCAACCCTTTCCAAAAGGGATAGGTGAACCACATCAATGTGGAAGAAATCTATGAGGAACTTGATGTTGTTGCTGGTAAGTTCAAACTCAATTCTATTCCAGCATTTGTTCTCTTTGATACTGGTGCATCTCATTCATTCATATCAAGAGCATTTGTTGAAAGAAATGAACTACCGGTAGAAACTATTGGGTGTCCTATAAAAGTAAGTTCTCCTGGCGGAGAAATGATAGTGAACTCAGGTTGTCATGATCTAGTCATAGAGTTTGGGAAGTATAAGTTTCCCGTTAATCTGATAATCCTAAACTCCCAAGGATTGGATGTCATTTTGGGAATGGACTGGATGAGTAAGCACAAGGGAGTGCTATATTGTGCCAACCATACTGTCTCGCTCACAACTCCAGAAAACAAAAGGATCATATTCAAGACCAACTTTGAATCGAAAAGGAGTAAGCTAAATTCTCTTAAGGGGGTTAGCATAGATAGTGTGCCAATTGTGAGTGACCGGATGTGTTTCCGGAAGAATTGCCGGGAATGCCACCGGATAGAGATGTGGATTTTCTTATTGATTTGCTACCAGGATCTGGACCAATAGCAAAGAGACCGTACAAGATGTCAATAGATGAATTGAAAGAACTCAAGAAACAACTTGGAGAACAGTTGCAGAAAGGATTTATTCAACCAAGTTCTTCATCTTGGGGAGCACCAATTTTTTTTGTGGAAAAGAAGGATAGGAGTCAAAGGTTATGCATAGATTACCGCTCACTCAATGAGGTGACTATCAAGAACAAATACCCTTTGCCTAGAATCAATGACTTGTTTGATCAGCTAGAAGGAGCCTGTGTGTTCTCAAAAATTTATCTCTGATCAGGATATTTCCAGCTCAAAATAAGGGAACAAGACATACCTAAGACAGCTTTCACCACTAGGTATGGATTGTATGAGTACACCATGATGCCTTTTGGTTTGACCAATGCCCCCGCTTATTTCATGAACATGATGAACAAGGTGTTCATGGGGTTTCTTGACAAGTTTGTTGTCGTATTCATTGATGACATTTTGATCTACTCCAAGAGCAAAGAAGAGCATGAAGGAGATTTGCGTTTGATACTTGAGAAGCTTAGAGAGCATAAGTTGTATGCCAAATTCAGCAAGTGTGAGTTTTGGTTGAATGAAGTTGGATTTCTTGGACACGTTGTGTCAGGAGATGGTGTAGCAATTGATCCTGCTAAAGTTTCAGCTGTAACTGAATGGGTATCTCCTAAGTCAGTGAAAGAGGTTCGTAGTTTCCTTGGCTTGGCAGGATACTACATAAGGTTCATTGAGAATTTCTCCAAGATAGCTAAATCAATGACAGAGTTACTAAAGAAAGACAAGAAATTTGCTTGGTCTGAAGGATGTGAACTCAGTTTCCAAGAATTGAGGAACCTGATGCTGTTGCTGGTAATTTCAAACTCAATTCGGTTCCAGCATTTGTTCTCTTTGATACTGGTGCATCTCATTCATTCATATCAAGAGCATTTGTTGAAAGAAATGAACTACCGGTAGAAACTATTGGGTGTCCTATAAAAGTAAGTTCTCCTGGCGGAGAAATGGTAGTGAACTCAGGATGTCATGATCTAGTCATAGAGTTTGGGAAGTATAAGTTTCCCGTTAATCTGATAATCCTAAAATCCCAAGGATTGGATGTCATTCTGGGAATGGACTGGATGACTAAGCACAAGGGAGTGCTAGATTGTGCCAACCATACTATCACACTCACCACTCCAGAAAACAAAAGGATTAGATTCAAGACTAACTTTGAATCAAAAGGGAGTAAGCTAAATTCTCTTAAGGGGGTTAGCATAGCCAGTGTGCCAATTGTGAGTGAATATCCGGATGTGTTTCCGGAAGAATTACCAGGAATGCCACCAGATAGAGATGTGGAGTTTCTTATTGACTTGCTACCAGGATCAGGACCAATAGCAAAGAGACCATACAAGATGTCAGTTGATGAGTTGAAAGAACTCAAGAAACAACTTGGAGAACAATTGCAGAAAGGATTTATTCAACCAAGTTCTTCATCTTGGGGAGCACCAGTCTTGTTTGTGGAAAAGAAGGATAGAAGTCAAAGGTTATGCATAGATTACCGTTCACTCAATGAGGTGACTATCAAGAACAAATACCCTTTGCCTAGAATCAATGACTTATTTGATCAGCTAGAAGGAGCCTGTGTGTTCTCAAAAATTGATCTCCGATCAGGTTATTTCCATCTCAAAATAAGGGAACAAGACATACCTAAGACAGCTTTCACCACTAGGTATGGATTGTATGAGTACACCGTGATGCCATTTGGTTTAACCAATGCACCAGCTTATTTCATGAATATGATGAACTAGGTGTTCATGGAATTCCTTGATAAGTTTGTTGTCGTTTTCATTGATGACATTTTGATCTACTCCAAGAACAAGGAAGAGCATGAAGGACATTTGCATTTGATACTTGAGAAGCTTAGAGAGCATAAGCTGTATGCCAAATTCAGCAAGTGTGAGTTTTGGTTGAATGAAGTTGGATTTCTTGGACACGTTGTGTCAGGAGATGGTGTAGCAGTTGATCCTGCTAAGGTTTCAGCTGTAACTGAATGGGAATCTCCTAAGTCAGTAAAAGAGGTTCATAGTTTCCTTGGCTTGGCAGGATACTATAGAAGGTTCATTGAGAATTTCTCCAAGATAGCTAAGGAAATGACAGAGTTACTAAAGAAAGACAAGAAATTTGCTTGGTCTGAGGGATGTGAACTCAGTTTCCAAGAGTTGAAGAAGAGACTAGTGACAGCACCAGTCTTATGTCTGCCAGATTTGGAGAAGGATTTCCAAGTGTATTGTGATGCATCTCATCATGGATTAGGTGCAGTACTTATGGAAGAAGGGAAAGTTGTGGCTTATGCCTCGAGACAACTCAAAACTCATGAGGTAAATTACCCTACTCATGATTTGGAGTTATCCTCTGTTGTCCATGCACTCAAAACATGGAGACACTATCTTTTGGGAAAGCGATGTGAAGTGTTCACAGATCACAAAAGTTTGAAGTATATCTTCACCCAGAAAGAAATCAACATGATACAAAGAAGATGGCTAGAACTCAAGGACTATGACTTGAGTTTGCAATACCACCCCGGTAAAGCAAATGTTGTAGCGGATGCTCTAAGCCGTAAGGTTTTTGTGAATGGCCTTACTAAGGGAGAATTGCCAGATGATCTGTGTGCCCAATTTAGAGATCTCAGATTGGAGATTATGCCTGAAGGACATCTCATGTCATTGGATGTTCAACCCAGTTTGTTGGACAAAATCAAAGGAGCCCAAAAGACAGATAAGGAAATTGAAGAGATTAAAGAAAAGATTGGCAAGGGAAAAGCCAAAGGATTCCATGAAGATGAACAGGGTACTTCATGGCATGGAAAACGTATCTGTGTTTCACAAGATCCGGAACTTCGGAAACTGATTTTACAAGAAGCACATAACTCACGGTATTCCATTCATCCGGGTAACACCAAAATGTACATGGATATGAAAGAAAGATTTTGGTGGAATAATCTCAAGGACATCGCCGAACATATTGCTTTGTGTGATGTATGTAGTAGAGTGAAAGCGGAACATCAGAAACCAGCAGGATTGTTACAACCACTACCTATTCCTGATTGGAAGTGGGACAAGATTGGCATGGATTTCATTACCGGATTGCCAAGGACCCGGTCATGATATGATTCTATTTGGGTAGTAGTGGATCGCTTAACTAAAGTGGCTCATTTTATACCCGTAAAGACAACCTACACAAGTGCTAAGTTAGCCAAGATCTATATGGGTAGAATTGTATGTCTACATGGAGTACCCAAGAGTATTGTGTCTGATAGGGGAACTCAATTCACTTCTCATTTTTGGAGGCAACTACATGAGTCATTGGGAACGAGGTTGGAATTCAGCACTGCTTTTCATCCTCAGACGGATGGACAAACATAAAGGACCAACCAGATTCTTGAAGATATGTTGAGAGCATGTGCCCTAGACTATGGAGACAATTGGGATGAAAGTCTGCCTTACGCAGAATTCTCTTACAATAACAGCTATCAAGCCAGTATTGAGATGGCACCATTTGAGTTTCTCTATGGGAGAAAGTGTACCACCCCATTATTATGGAATGGTGTGGGAGAAAGAAGTTTGTTCGGACCAGAACTAATCAAAGAGGCCAAAAGAGAAAGTCAAGCTAGTTAAGGACAGATTGAAGATAGCACAGTCCCGACAAAAGAGATACGCAGATCCTAAGCATAGAGAAGTCACCTATGAAGTGGGTGATAGAGCTTACCTTAGAGTGTCACCACTTCGTGGGGTGAACAGATTTGGTGTCAAGGGTAAATTGGCTCCAAGATATGTTGGACCATTCAAGATTCTGAGTCATAAAGGAGAAGTAGCATATGAGATTGAATTGCCAGAATCATTGTCTGTCGTTCACAATGTGTTTCATGTGAGTCAGCTTAAGAAATGCCATCCAGAGATGGAAGAGACTTCTTTGAAGGATACTATACCTTGGGAAGAGGTCCAATTGGAAAGTGACCTCACTTATGAGGAGAAACCTATCAAGATTCTTGAGACTGCAGAAAGAGTTACTCGGACTAAGACTATCAAATTCTACAAAGTTCAATGGAACCATCATTCCGAAGAAGAAGCAACATGGGAAAGAGAAGATGAACTTCGGAAAGACCACCCTCACCTATTTTCTATCCAACCCGAATCTCGAGGGCGAGATTCACCTTAAGGGGGTTAGATTTGTAACATCCCTAAAAATCATGTTTTCAAAGATTTCATATCATTCATGCATGCATATCATTTAGGGATCAATTTCCAACTCATTTCAAGAAAACAGAAGCACTTAGTGCTATCATTTTATGTGAGCAAACATTAATCTAATGCCACACTCAAATGAGAGTATAATTGTTTTAAACCAAGCTTTGTTTGCTCTCATGTTGTTTTGGTTGAATGTTAGAGTTTGGAAAAAATTTACAAAACAAATATGGTTTTAAACCATCTTCTAAACATATCCAAATCAAATGCTATGGCACTGTTTATTTTGATTTTCCCAATAAGACCAGGCAAGTTCAATGAGACAGCAAAGTTTTATGTCTAATTTTATGAAGTTCATACTTTATAAAAATCCAGAAAAGGTTTGGATTTCAAATGCTTTTGATTTGTTTGAAATTGAATTCTGAAATTCATTCTGAAAAAAATAAAAAGAATTGGAAAAGCCAACTGGGCCTGGCGCCACCATTCCAGCCCAGCAAGCGAATCAGCCCACCCGGGTCCTCCCTTTCCCTCTGTTTTCTCACCCGCGCAGAACCCACCCCCTCTTCACTTACTACTAGGCGCCGTCCACGTCACCGTCGTTTTCCCAAAATCTCGCGAAGAACACGTCGTCGCTGGCCGTTGCTGGCGTTGATCGCGTGGCGTAATTGCCCTTGATTCCACAGGCGTTTCCTGTCGAGCCCCTGCCTACTTAAACCCCTCTGCACCGCGAGTCTTTCCTGCACTCAAAGACTCCCGCCACTAGGTCGCCGGCACCGAGCTGCAACTCCGCTGCCCGACGCACTCCGGCGACCTATTCCGGTGAACCCCGTGCTCCCCTTCACCTCTCGTTCATACGAACTTGTCTCTCTTGCCCATGCGCATCTTCTCACACTTTCTGTTTGCTCTATATCGCCCCAGGTCGTCTTCTTCGTTCACGGCCACAACCACCAGAGCCGCCGCTCAACTCCGACGAGCAATAGCGGTAAGAATCGAGCGCCCCTTGTCTTCTCCTTGAAACCATCTTGCTCATCGTGACCTTACGCACCCCCTGATACATTCTGTTTGTGCTGAGGCAACGCAGAGCCTCGGCAACGTCGACATCTGCAAGCATCCGACGCTGCGCACAACTCCGACGAGCCCTAGCAACCACCTCTGCGCGCCCCTTCGCCAACGAAGACCACCTCGAGCATCAGCATCATCACGCGAACTCAGTAAGCTAAACCACGGCCTTTCTCGCTTCCTGTATCGCCGGCAACGTCATCGCCTGAGCGTGCCGCCGCCATCCACCGTCGTGCGCCGCCCATCTTTGGTCAAGCAATCATGCGCTGTTAGATCTAGATCAGATGCGTGGAATTAGATCACTTAACGAAGGGGTACGAGACAGATCTGGCCATGCGATTTCATTTAGATCGTGCGGTCCACGTTAGTCGATCCGCGCGAATCGGTATCAACCAATCAGAGAGCGTCGCGTGGCCAGTCCTTTGTTTTAAAAACAGAATTTAGATCTATTAGATGTTTAAACTTGAAAAATTCATAAATTTTGATTCCCACGTCAAAATTTGACAAATTTTATATCATTGGAATCAGGAGAGAAAATCCTTTCCATTTATTCAATGTGTTTAATGTTTTGCCTCTGTAAAAATGGTTGTTTTTTGCAGAAACAAATGTAGGCATAATTTGTGTATAGAAATTATTTGAAAAATGTTATGTTGTTCAAATAAGATTTATTTGGAAAGTTTTGAACTTGTTTAAGATTCAGTACTGTGCACTTGTCTTGTTTGGTGTAGAAAATCATCACATGGCATTTTGCATGCATTCATATATTTTTGTTTGTATTTATTTTCTATGTGATTTGGTGCCATTATTTTATGTGTAGATTTTGGTGCAAATAGTGATTGTGATTGTGAAGATTGTTGCTACTCCCCAAACTACCAAGGCAAGTGGTGCTTCATGATTTTATTCCTATGTTTTTCAACTATGCACTAGAAATATTTTGCTAGACTTGCATGAATATTTTGATCTATATGCTATGCTTGGGAAATCCTAGTAGTTGTAGAATTGCTAGAAATTTCTAAGTTAATATGCTTATCAATGCCATGCTTAGCCTAGCTAGTAACAACCAAGGGTGGTTATATATTCATGCTATAAGAAAATATTTCTAAGTCTTTGGACTTATGTTTCTGCCTAATGAAACAACTAAGTGAATGAAACACCTGGGTGGAATGGAAAGAATGGTTTATGTTGAGTGGTTACACAAGGCCCATTTTTATGGCTTACCTTGTGTATATCACTTGTGGAAAGCCACCCAGGAACAAAGGGATTTGAGAGGCCAAATGTTAAGAAGCTTCTAGTGCAACCACATGGCAATATGGGCTCTGCCTGGATCACATAGGTTGCAATAACTTAGCCATTTGGATAGTTGGTGGTAGTGGGATGATAGGTTGGAACGCATCCATTTGGTCTAAGGGAAGGCTTCTGAAAGGTCTTGTCTTGGTGAAAATCAAGTCTTTTGGGGAAAGTGCACAACCTCTGCAGATGGAAGAATCTAAGTACTTAGCCATGTCCCTGGTATTGGACAACTTGAGCATCAAGACATGGAAGCTACCAATAATCTCCTCATCCCAATTTCTAAGTTAAAAGCTTGTGGTTGTACAAGGGTGAAGGTTCACCAATTTCTATTGGTGGTTCCTTGGGAAAGTTTTGTCAAAGAAAAACTTAGTGTTTTCAACTGATAGGTAAAACCTATTTTGAGCAAAGCAAGCCTAAGCTACACTTAGCCAAAATGCATATAGTATCTAGACAATTAAAAATCTACTAAGGTATCACTTGCCAATACTATTCCAATGTATTGACCCACTGTGGCTGTAACTTGTGATGTTGCAGGTTATTCTGATGATGATTAGGGGTTATGAGTCTACACTCAACATGCTTTCCTGTGGCACATGAAGATGAAGACTTATTTATCTTATTATATATTTGAAATCTTGTATTAGGCATGTGTCCATGGAGTTTGTAAAAGACTATGTTTGTCTCTGGAATGATATGTAATAATGACCTTTGTTTCTGTGTACTTCATTTTAAACTGTGGATGCTAGCATTGATCCAGGGACTAGCATTGCGATCACAGGGATCCTTACCTTTATATAGGGAGGGATCTTACAGGTGTGTAGCCAGTTGAACTATGTGGCGTTGTGCATAGGCTCCAGAGGAAGGAGGGTAGTTCCTTCGCCTAGGCTCCCGCCAACCTTTTGAGTGGGCATAGTAGTCGCTTCTTGATTTCGTTGTAGACGAGGTCGTTGGCCTTTTCGACCTGCCCATTGGTCTACAGATGCGCCATGGAGACGTACGTGAGGTTGATGCCAAGCCCTTCGCATAAGTCTCGGAACTCCTACGAGGTGAAGTTCGTGTTGTTTTCAGTTATGATGTTGTGAGGCACTCCAAACCTGTAGACGATGGATTGGAATATTTTAACGGCAGTAGCATCGGTTTGGTTAGTTATGGGCATGGCCTCAATCCACTTCTGAATTTGTCGACTGCCACCAGGAGGAAGACATGTCCTCCGCGGTGAGGACTTCTGCAGCTTGCTGACCATTTCGAGTCCCCACTGGGCGAAGGGCCATGCCAATGGATGGACCGTAGTGATGGGATCATATCAATGTAGAGCCTCGTTGGGATACGCCAAGAGCAAGGTGTGATGAATACAACATCAAGTTTCCCCTCAGTGATGAAACCAAGGTTATCGAACCAGTAGGAGCAAGGAAACAACTCTAAGGTGTTGCTAACAACTTGGAATCCTGCACAACACAAACTCAAGACTTTGCCCCAACTTATAGTGAGGTTGTCAATCTCATTGGTTTGCTGAAAACAAAGGATTAAACGTACAGTGTGGAAGGTAATAGTTGCTTGTAGAAATTAAACAGTAGCAGTGGATGATGTATCAATGGTAAAGATTGGACCGAGGTCCACAATTCACTAGAGGTGTTCTCCTTAAGATAAATAACATGCTGGGTGAACAAATTACAGCGGGGCAATTGACAAATTGAGCAAGCATAACAATGCATATACTAGACATCATGATTCCTATGAGATTTGATTGGCATTACAACAATATATATAAACCGTAATCCAACTGCATCTATGACTAATAATCCACCTTCAGGTTATCATCCGAACCCCTTCCAGTATTAAGTTGCAAGCAACGGATAATTGCATTAAGCAATGTGTGTAAAGTAAATAATACAATTGTTCCATGAACAAAAGATTGTTGTTTTCTCCCTAGTAGCAATATCAAATCTACAATCTTAGAGATTCCTGTCACTTCCCCAGATTACTAGAGGCATGAACCCATTATCGAGCATAAATACTCCCTCTTGGAGTCACAAGCATCTACTTGGCCAAGATAGCTACTAGCAACAGAGAGCATGCAAGATCACAAACAACACAAACATGATAGAATCAATAATAAATATGACATGATAGAATCAATAATCAATATGACATGATAGAATCAACAATCAATCTGACATAGTATCTCAATATCCACCGGATCCCCACAAACACAACATGTATGATTACAAATAGATGATATTGATCATGAACATAGCTCACAAAATCTAAACATGATAGCACAAAGGAGGAGAAACAACCATCTATGTACTGTATGGACCCATAGTCCAAGGGTGAACTACTCACGCATCATACAGGAGGCTGTCATGGTGACGAAAAAGGCCTCCGGGATGATCTCTCCCCTCCGGCAGGGTGCCGGGAAGAGCTTCAGATCCCCCCGATCTAGGGACGATGGTGGCGGCAGCTATAGAATGTTTCATGGAGATCCGATCGGGTGCTTAGGGCTTCTCCATCGGGGGGGATTTTATAGGCGAAGAGGCGAGGCAGGAGGGCGGCCAGGGGGCCCATACCCTGCCCAGGCACGGCCTAGGGTGGGACCGCACCAGGGACAGTGGCCACCCTGTGGCGCCCCTCCGTCTCTCCTCTGGACTTCGTGTTCATTCCGGTAAAATATCGACTTTGGCTTTTGTCCTATCCAATTCCGAGAATATTTCCTTACTAGCTTTTCTGAAACCAAAAATAGCAGAAAACATGCAACTGGCACTGCGACATCTTGTTTATAGGTTATTCCCAGAAAATGTATAAAAATACCTCAAAGTGTAGACAAAGCATAGCAAAGTTGATACTGAACAAGCATGTAACATCAAAAATTATAGATACGTTTACGACGTATCAAACATCCCCAAGCTTAACTCCTGCTTATTCTCGAGTAGGTAAGTGATAAAAATAATAATTTTTGAGGTGACATGCACCATCACAATCTTGATCAAACCATTTGCAAAGCATCGAAAGTTGGGATCAAAGTACTCTAAACATGAGCATGAAAGATGTAGCTCTAACAATAAGACTTAGCAACTATGTTGCAACATGAAAAGGTTCAAACAAAAGTTCATGAATAACAATGCATTGAAATATGTTTGTTTAATTCACATACAGAAAGCATAGTGGTATTCAGCTTGTCCCTCATGGAGTTGCAAAACATAAATGCATAGGACACCTTCAAAGTTCATAAGGGTGACTAGATACAGATAGTTCAAGAACAAGCAATATCAACATTATGAATCAATCAATATGTTTTGGGACAATGCACATAGAACTAAGAATGACAACTATGCTGTCTTAATTGGTGCATAAAGAAATAAGGTGGAGACTCAGCATAAAATTAGGAAGAAAGGCCCTTCACAGGGAAGCATGGATTCCAAGTTTCATAAAGAGCTTCCAAAAATTATGGTACTTAATAGCTTTCATCTCTCATTGCCCCTATCATAAGCATCTTGAAGTGATTAAGGTTAAAGTGTAATAAATATGGAGTATATGCTTGACAAATCATAAGTTGATAATCTCATGTCCCTTGAGTACGACGGTCGTTCCACATGCTACTCAACTTTAGTCACCGGTAAGTTCTTGTCATTGTAAGTATATGTGTATCATAGAGAACCACCAACGGGGTACACCTTGCCCCATGACACAGGAGCTATCCCATATCAAAATGACAAGGAAACAGACAATGAGCATCTCAGCTATCTTTTTATTTTCTATTTGCATAGGTTTTTATTGATAATGCTTCACAGATTGCTCACTATGGTTATGCTGCAAGTTTCCACCATGATTAGGCATGGCTCAGGCTAGCCGCACAGGCGTTTCTCTAACACATATACAAACTCCATGAGTTTACAAGCTCCCCTTTTATTTCACACCACCGACATCCGCAAATAAAAGATCATCATATCAACTGGATAATATGTACAGGTGTTGAAAGAGTTCCCCATGACAGCATGGTTCTGTTAATTCTCAACTTATAAGTGCAAGCATATACAACATAGATGACACAATGGTTTAAGTTTATTAGGGGCAAGAAAAATAAAGTGTGTCATTGTCACATCCCAAAATTTTCCAAATTTTGAAATGTGAAAATAAACAAACAAAATAAATAAAGGTTGAAATTTAGGAGGAAAAGAAACTTTTTTGCTGCTAAATGGAAAAATCAAAACCTTACTTAAACAAAAATAATAATTTTGAATGAGAAAGTGACAAACAAGTTTTCAAAAAAATTCAAATGCATGTCATGCATCATCATCATTAAGAACTTGCATTTTAAACCAATGGAAAAGGAACATACCCAAAATCTAAAGCCTAATAAGAAAATCATCACATCAATTTCAATTCATATCTATGGCTACGTTCCATATAATTATTTTTGAGAAAAGTCATTACTAAGTGATATAATGGTAAGTAACGATATTAAAAAACAATAGGAATTGATTTCACCTTATTTGGGGTCCCTAGATAAAAAGTTGTGAATAATATAAGATAAAGAAAAAAATATGAGAAAAATATAATAAAACCATATAGGCACGTGTGCATGTTCTGAATTTAAAAATATATATATAAATAGTGCCAAATTACCCTAATTTGAAAAGGCTATTCAGTTATACTTTATTCGAAATTTTCTGAAAAAGTTTGATTAAATTTGAATTTCTAAATCAGAATTTAGAGAAGAAATACAAAAATGATAAGAATAATAATAACAAAATCCAAATATAGTCCAGCAGCCCACCGTCCCAATCCCACCTTTTTATTTTTTTTCTGTTCCTTTTAATATTCTTGGGCTGCACTCTTTTTGGCCCATCTAAGTCGACCAAAGCCACCGAACAGGTCGTCTTCTTCCTTTATTCATCACCACCTACCTAACATTTATTCCATGCACCGGACTATCTATTCCGCTCTCCTTCTTGGACAATCAAGATCGTGAAATTTATCACCATAAACACGAAATTCATTGGAAAATCAATGGAGTATCCGTTTAGAAAATTAATTTTCCATTTAGTGGACTTAATCATCCAAAACCGATATGGCGCACCGAATGCCATCCTTGGCATACCCCTCCCGATCTCTCTCCTCAGAACATGCCAATTCATAACGAGGCGAGCACCGTGTGCCCCTTTTCATCCTCCTTCACTTTCATTTCTAAAGTTTCTCCAAAGGATGTCTCTACAATCCATACCAACGACGCCAATTTCATTCCCAAATTCGAGTTCATCGTCAATTCTTGTCGTCCACGGTGAGAAACTTGTCAATTCCTCGTACTATAATACTGTCCTCATAGATGCCTACCTCCAGGGCATGGTGGTGTACCCATCCATTGCAGTTGGCAGAGTCGCCGGCGAAGCCATGCCATTCATGTCGCCAAAGACCTCCGCCGGAGCAGGCTGTGAATCTATCGTCCTCACAAACTGCATCACGGCATCCACCTCGGCCATGTACACCTCTACGCCGGCTCCATCGAATGCCCCCATGAAGGTCGTGCATGATGTTATCTACGTCGTGTCCCGTTGATGTTGTTCTCCACACGGACGACAATTGTTCCCGTCGGTGAGTTCCTGGACATGTTCCATTCTTATTGCCAATATTTTTTCCCAGTAGATTAGATATGACCACTTTGTTACTTTCAAAGGATTATCGGTCATAAAAAACAATATGGCGTACAGTACAAATCTAATAAGAACAGTAGAAATAGTACAAGTATTTTCTCACGTGAAGTAGTAATAGCATTAGCATCTCAAGTCCTTGCGATTGATTAAGCTAGCACTAGGAAAATAAGAATTTATAGCTGTAGCATGGTACTACTGTCCAGGGCATGTCAAGTACACTACACCTCCTTTCATTTGTCAATGCACATGACAGCAATAATTTAGCGAAGGCCAGCTAAGAAAATGCCGGACGTTAATTTTTTTGGGGGGGACGATCAACCGGCCAATGTGATCGATCCTGGTGTTCGAATCGTCCTCTACATTCTAAAATTTTCATATAGATCTCTTATAGTATGAAAATACATCAAGAAAGCAGTTAGGTTAGGGACCCTTCATGTTACTGCATGGATCTCATTCACAAATAAAATGTGTAAGAATGTTCTCTTCATCTGGAGATTATATTTATATACTCACATTGGATCATAAATTTAAGAACATCAGTTGAGAATCTGACCATCCCAAGTATACTCCAAATATTTCTAGCATGGACAAAACAATACATATGGGATTACCAAACCTGTCTGGAAAGAGACTCGAGCGCTACAACTATCCTACATCATAGTTGTCAGGCATGATAGTCAGCATGTTCATTCTGTCCTTACCAATGTCGCTATCGCCGGGTGTGTGGCTGGATACACCCTTGCCGGGAGAGATCTGTGTCCGAGGCGGAGTGGACAAAGGTCGCTGAGACGGAGAAGATGACTGCATGGTACTCCGGCAGCGCTCCGCGAGATCATGATCTGCCAACTGAAATTTTGAATGAAGGAATCGTGCACAGCTTTTAGACTGTCCAACATGTATAGAAATATAGGACTCTTTGTCTATCTCCCGACTGAAAAACATATCATATCATCTTAGCCGCATGATATTAATCTAATGGTTACTAATAGGTATTTCTTATGATTAGTCGTGGTGCCTTGTAGAGAGTACAATTAGTAAATATAAGATGGAAACACTATTTCACTCAATTCATTTTTTATTATGAATTAAGACCATTCTATGACTAATTTCCAGACCACAAACCTATTTGAATTAATTAAATCTTTTCCCATTGGTATATTTTGATCGTAGACATCCCACATAAACAAATAAATAATACCTCACATAATCCTGTTTAACCCCATTTGAGATTAAAATGCAAACCCTTAAAGCCATATAATGGAAACACTAATCACAAGGACACTGATTCTTTGTGAGATGGAACCATACAATGAACACTAACAAAAAAAAGAAAAAAATACATTATCTTAATTTGTTTTGTTGTTGCTCATACATGCCTTTGTCCTTGGCTTGTTATTTGTCTTTTTGGAGTGTTTGTTTACTATGGTGTACTTTTATCATATAGTTGTCGGAGGTGCAACATGTGTGATTGTGAGAAGTGTACGATCTTCGACAACAAAAAGGCAAGTGGCACTATCATGCATGTCCTACTATTTTTACTACACTTAGTGGTATTTTTGTAGTATGCATGATAGGGCTACTATGTTACTATGCTATGCTATGTCCTATTAGTAAATCCTTTTATATCTCCCTTAGTGAAAACATCATGTTTTATATAATAAAACAAGTACTCAATGAACCACCTGGGTGGAATGAGGATACTCAATTTTGTACAAGGTGGCAACAAAGGGAACCATGTTCATATGGCTATCTTTTGTATGTGCACTAGAAGAAAACCACCCAGGGACTTAGAGATTGAATATATTTCTCGTACAGTGGCTTCCGTGTACAGCCACATGCTAAATGGGCTCTGGCTTAGTCAACTACATAGTGGAAGACCCTTGCATTGGAATCTTCAATTTAACTAGAATTATGTATTGGAAATATATCCTTACATTGGTGCCTGGTAGACAAGCTAGCATTGTGTATTGGGAGGACTTCTATGGAAAGACTTTGTCACATTCTCGATCTGTCAGTACTCCATTTGTTGTGTACTTATCTAGTGGCCACTGGTGGCATCAAGACGAGATTGTGTCATGTGGGTAAAGTGTACAACTTCTGCAAAAGATCAAAATTCTAAGTACTTAGCCGTGTCCCCAGTTACGGACAACTCTGAGCAACTAAGGCCTGAAGATATGGAAGATCTCGACATTCCAATTTCTCAAAGTAAAACTTGATGGTGTCAACAAGGGATTAGAAGCACTTGGAGTTTGCCAAGGAGTTAAGAAAGTTATTGAAAGATCAAAACTATTTTGAAAAGATAGGATAAAACCATATTTCTTTTTTGCAAATGAGCCTAAACTCTACTTAGCCAAATATGCATGTATTGATAGGTTCCAACTTAATTTCCACATAGTAGTGACACTTGACAATACAATTCAAATGTATTAACCCTTGTGGCTGTAACTTATCATGTTACAGGATTACTTGATGATAGTGATGTTTGATGAGTAGGGGTTACGAGTCTGCACCCAACATGTTTGCCTGTGGCACATGAAGATGAAGGAATCCATGCTTTACTTTTATTCCACTGCTTCGTAATAAGATAGCCTATGGCTATGAGATTGTAATAAGTATTTATATTCTGGATCATGCGATGTAATATGACCTTTGTATCTTGATATTACATCTTAAACTGTTGGTGCTAGGTATTCAATCCAGGGACTAGCACTGTAATCACAGGGATTTCGAACCAAGCTGGGTTCGGGTCCACTACAGTCATCAAGTTTGTGAGAGCTTTAATCACTATTTTTCTCATAACAAGTTTAATTTGGAAGATAGATAAAAACATGAATATACTTGGAATGGTGTAACGCACCATGCATAGGAATTTATAGTGGACTCTTTAGAATAACTTGGTTTCTTGGGAGTTAGATGTATGCGTAGAACTTACTCAATACAAGTGGAGGCTATCAAAAGACTAGGAGCGACCAACTAAGAGAGCAATAATGACCATAATCATTCAGAGCGACAAAACATTATCAACTAAAGCATAAAGTGGTATCACAAGTCAAAAACTAAATGATCATAGAGGCTAGGGTGACTTATTCATATTCATAACATGGCGTGAGCATGTGCCAAGTCAACCCAAACAAAGCATCAAAGGAGAATACCACAATATTATGCTTTTATATGCTAAAACAACACATGATTCTTGCAAGACACATTAAGAAATCTCAATTGTTTGGAACAAGTCATGCTACAACAATAATCACTACGCATAAGGTCAAAGCAATATCTATCATGACATGATAAAGTCTAATTCACAGTCAAAACAAGCTCCCTTTTGTACCACTTAAGCATGAAACTTTCTACTCTTTTCCAACACCAATCAACTTATTTGAACCAAAAGAGCGAATGCAGGGGTCAAAATACTTTATTGAAGAAAACTAAACAAACAAAAGGGAAGAATGAAAACTAAGACGCTCCAAAAACAACACAACAATGCGTGAAATAATAAAAACGAAGTGTCTAGAAAGAGACTTGAGGTTTTTAGATGAAGAAGGGGATGCCTTGGGCATCCCCAAGCTTTGACGCTTGTACCTCTTGAATGTTTCTTGGGGTGACACGGGGCGGCACCCCCAATCTTGAGATTTTGTCCATTCTTCATCTCATCACATCATTCTTCCCCTACACTTGAAAATTTCCTTCATACAAAACTTCACACAATCTTCATTGTCAACATTAGTGCATTAATAATAATAAACCTTAGGTTTTAGTTTCAAAAAAAGAAAACTTACATTAGGACACAATCTACTGTAGCAATTTCTTTCAAAAATCTCAAGTGATCAAGGAGAACTAAAAAATAAACCGATAAGAGGCAAATGCAAACAATGACAAAAATCTGTCAAAACAAACCAGCAGGTAAAAACCAATTTTTTCGAAGACCTTCTGTTGCTCAAATAGAAAAGTGTTGAACTAACAAAAGTTAGATAACAACCTGGGGCATTTACTTAGAAAATTACAGCTTAATCCGACATACAGAGATGTTTCACGAATTTTTACAGTGAAGCACAAAAATCTGTTTCGGGGCATCAACTTCCCCAAATCTTACTTCTCTCCCATTAGAGGTTATTCTTGGCACAAAAATCAAACAAAAAGTATATGGATAGGTTATTACAGAAGTAATAACTTCCAAGACTCAATAAAACTATTGGGTTATCTCCCAAGAAGTACTTTTCTTTAACGCCTTTAAGGTAGGCACAAGAAGCAAGAATCAAGTATTTTCAAATGAAGAAGCATTAAGATCAATACTCAAAATTTCTTCAACCAGGCAAGGTATCTCATCCAAATGATTTCTAGAGGATCCTCTCTCACCACTCTTGGCTTCACTGCTTTCATCAATCGGGTTTTCAGGAACAATCAAATCAAAATTCTTTTCTAAGGCTTCATGCATTCCTACAAGTTTAAAAGGTATGGGTATTTTAATTTCCTCTCCATTGGGTTGAGTTTTGTACAACTTTTCTAATGTACCCATAACATATACACATGATCCTAGAATATTAAAATGATCAAAGACCTCTTTAGCTTCTTTAGCAACATCATTAAACTCTTTTAGCAAAGTTTCCAGCTTAAAAACTCTCTTTTCAGTCTCCTCGGTATCTTTAAGTTTAAGAAACAATATTTGCATCATGGGGTTAAGGTTGACAAACCCAGCCTCCAACATGTGGACTAAAGAAGTTGCAGCAATTTCATAATTAGGAGCAAGTTATGCTAAGGATCTATCCTCAATATCCTCATGTTTGCTAATATGATTAAATAATTCTTCAATATTTTCTTTCCCAATTATAGAGCCGCTACCTAGGTATTTCAGCGTGAACTTAGGGATCAACATGGTAAACTAGAACAAGGTGACAACTATAGGAAGAACTATTTTTTTGTGTCTTTGATAAGAAAAAGCAAACCAAACGAAACTATTTTTTTGTATTTTTGAAATAAAGGAACAAGCAAAACAAAACAAAAGAAACTAAGCAAAACAAAAACAAAGTAAAGAGAATGGTTGTGAAACACTCCCTTTGTAAAGCTATCCTTAACTCCCCGGCAACAGCGCCAGAAAATCTTGATGGGCTCAGATCACTATAGATCCTTGTTGGGATAGCCCAAGAGCAAGGTGTGATGAACACAACAGCAAGTTTTCCCTCAGTGATGAAACCAAGGTTATCAAACCAATAGTTAGCAAGGAAACAACTACAACGTGTTGCTAACAACTTGGAATCCTGCATAACACAAACTCAAGACTTTGCCCCAACTTAGAGTGAGGTTGTCAATCTCACTGGTTTGCTGAAAACAAAGGATTAAACGTACAGAGTGGAAGGTAATAGTTTCTTGTAGAAAGTAAATAGTAGAAGTGGATTATGTATAAATGGTAACGATTGGACCGGGGTCCACAGTTTACTAGAGGTGTTCTCCCTAAGATAAATAACATGCTGGGTGAACAAATTACAGCGGGGCAATTGACAAATTGAGCAAGCATAACAATGCATATACTAGACATCATGATTCCTATGAGATTTGATTGGGCATTACAACATTATACATAGACCGTAATCCAACTGCATCTATGACTAATAATCCACCTTGAGGTTATCATCCGAACCCCTTCCAGTATTAAGTTGCAAGCAACGGATAATTGCATTAAGCAATGTGTGTAAAGTAAACAATACAATTGTTCCATGAACAAAAGATTGTTGTTTTCTCCCTAGTAGCAACATCACATCTATAATCTTAGAGATTCCTGTCACTTCTCCAGATTACTAGAGGCATGAACCCACTATCGAGCATAAATACTCCCTCTTGGATTCACAAGCATCTACTTGGCCAAGATAGCTACTAGAAACAGAGAGCATACAAGATCACAAACAACACAGACATGATAGAATCAATAATCAATATGACATGATAGAATCAATAATCAATATGACATAGTATCTTATCCATTGGATCCCCGCAAACACAACATGTATGATTACAAATAGATGATCTTGATCATGAACGGAGCTCACAAGATCTAAACATGATAGCACAAAGGAGGAGAAACAACCATCTAGCTACTGTATGGACCCATAGTCCAAGGGTGAACTACTCACGCATCATACCAGAGGCTGGCATGGTGATGAAGAAGGCCTCCAGGATGATCTCTCCCCTCCGGCAGAGTGCCGGGAAGAGCTTCATATCCCCCCGATCTAGGGACGTTGGTGGCGGCAGCTACGGACTGTTTCGTGGAGATCTGATCGGGTTCTTAGGGTTTCTGCATCAGGGGGCTTTTATAGGCAAAGAGGCGAGGCAGGAGGGCGGACAGGGGGGCCCACACCCTGCCCAGGCGTGTCCTAGGGTGGGACCATGCTAGGGGCTACGGCCACCTTGTGGCGCCACTCGTCTCTCCTCTGGACTTCGTGTTCATTCCGGTAAAATATTGACTGTGGCTTTTGTCCCGTCCAATTTCGAGAATATTTCCTTACTAGCTTTTCTGAAACCAAAAACAGTAGAAAACATGCAACTATCACTGCGGCATCTTGTTAATAGGTTAGTCTCAGAAAATGTATAAAAATACCTCAAAGTGTAGACAAAGCATAGCAAAGTTGATACTAAACAAGCATGGAACATCAAAAATTATAGATATGTTTACAACGTATCACGCATCTCTGAGCCTGGCTCGTGTGGCTTCTCTGCAAACCTCTAGCAGACATGCACTTCTCGACAATGTCCTTAGAGTCACGTATCGCGGTTGGATAGCAGAAGCCAGCTTGCAGAGCCTTGGTGACGAGGGCGCGGTTGCCTGCATGGTGGCCGCAGATGCCTTCATGGATGTCGAGGAGGATGCTCTTCCCATCACTGTTGGTGAGGGATCGCTGGATACTCCTGAAATGTTGCGCTTATACATATCGCCGTTGATGATGGTGAAGGCTTTTGATCGGTGACCGATGTGTCGGGCGTCCGTCGGGTCCTCGGGCAGTTGTTTGCTCACCAGGTACTTGACGTATGGCTGAGTCCATGTTTGCTCGACTGCAAGGACTGCATGAGACTCACCAGTTCGACCTCTATGTCTAGCTCTTCGTGTGATTCTGCTTTCTTGTGAGGCATAGCCCCCGAGTGTCTCGCGGCATTGGTTGTGTCCTTCAGGATTTTTCGCTTGATGGAGGGCACGCAGATTTGCTAAAGGAACACACCCGGTGGCACTAGGGCATAGGTGGAGCCAATGTTGGCTAGCTTATCGGCCTCCTCACTGCTTTCCCTACCGACATGCCGGAGTTTGCAACCATCGAAGTCTCCTTCGAGTGAGTTGTAGAGTGCACAATATGCGATCATGTTGCTGCTATGGGCGTCGCACTCATTCATCGTCTGCTGAATGACAATGTTGGAGTCGCCGTAGATGACGAGGCGCGTGGCGTCGCATACTTTGGCCATTCGCATGTCGTGCAGGAGTGGCTCATATTCAGACTCATTGTTGGATGCACGAAACTTCATCCGCGGCACGTATCTCATCTTATCTCCTTGAGGGGATATCAAGATTACTCCGGATCCTGCTCTGGCCTCGCGCTTGGACCGTCGAAGTGCATTGTCCAAGACTAGGACATGTACGGAGTGTCCGGTAGTTGGAGCTCCATCCATTAGATGAAGAAGTCAGCGAGCACCTGAGACTTGATAGCGGTGCGACGCTCATAGATGATGTCTTGATGGGACAACTCGATGCCCCATAAGGCTACTCTCCCTGTAGCTTCGGGGTTGTTTAGGATGTTTGATAGTGGTGCGTCGTTGAAGACCACGATCTGATGTTCCTGGAAGTAGTGACACAATCGACACGCAGTCATGAATACGCCATATGCGAGTTTTTGGTAGTGGGGATACCTTTGCTTTGTAGGCGTCAGTACCTCACTGAGGTAGTATACTAGGCATTATACCCCATGGGTTTTGCCATCTTCGGGTCATTCGACCACGAGGGCCATGCTGACCACCTAGTGCGTGGCTGCGATGTAGAGAAGCATGGGATCTCTTTCCTTTGGCATTACCAATACGGGAGACGTGGAGAGTAAGCGCTTGAGGTCTTCGAATGCCTCATCGGCATCAGCTATCCACTAAAACTGTTTGGCCTTGCACAGCAGCTGGTAGAAGGGGAGAGCCTTTTCACCCATGCGTCTGATGAATCTGCTGAGTGTCGCGATTCGTCCAGTTAGCTGCTGAACTCCTTTGACATTCTTCGGCTTCTCCATGGCTAGTATAGCCTTGATTTTCTTCAGGTTGGCCTTGATGCCTCTTTGTAAGATGAAGTACCTGAGTAGTTGCCCGAATGGGATGTCGAGGCGCACTTTTCCGGGTTTACCTTGATTCTGTAACGATCGAGGTTGTCGAACATTTCTCGGAGATCATCGATCAGTGTTCGGCTATCCTTGGTCTTGATTACTATGTCGTCGACATAGACTTGGATGTTGCGACCAATCTGGTTCTTCAGGCATGCCTACATGCACCTTTGGTAGGTTGCGCCTGCGTTCTTGAGCCCGAAAGGCATTGTGTTGTAGCAGAACACCCCGAACATTGTGATGAATGTCGTCTTCTCTTGATCGTTGACCTTTAGTCGAATCTGATTGTAGCCTGAGTAGGCATCAAGGAAGGAGAGTCTCTCGCATCCTGCAGTGGAGTTGAAGATCTAATCGATCTGTGGAAAGGGGAAGTGGTCCTTAGGAAAATGCTTGTTAAGCGTCGTGAAGTCCACACACATCCGCAGGATGTCCGTGTCCTTCTTAGGGATCAGCACTGGGTTAGCTACCCAAGTGCTTTCCTTTATCTCCCTTATGAAGTTGGCATCGAGGAGTCTGTCGACTTCGATGCCAACTGCTTCAGCTCTTTTCTCGGAGAGTCGACACATCGATTTCTTGACCGGCTTTGCATCCGGAAACATGTTGAGTGCATGCTCGGTGAATTCCCTGGGAACTCCTGGCATGTCTGCAGGACACCAGACGAAGATTTTCCGGTGCTCATGGAGGAATTCGACGAGCGCGGGTTCCTAAGCAGAACTCAGGTTGTTGGCAATTAGGGTCCTCTTGGTGGGGTCTGTCGGGTGGACCTGCACCGCCTTGGTCTTAACTATGGAGTCAAACGCCATGTTAGGTGCGTTTTGCCTGGTGACAGGGGGCATGTTGTTGTCTCCTTTAGCCTTGCGAGCTCCTCCTGCATGTCGAATGACTGGGAAATTCTGTTGAATCCTTTGTTGTAGCTATCGGAGTTGGTAAAGCTACCAGGAATGGTGATGACACTGTTTGGCCCTAGCTTCTTTAGTAGAAGGTATGTGTAATGTGGCACTGCCATGAATCTTGCGAATGCCATGCCCCCAAGGATGGCATGGTACTGCAAGGGCCAGTCCACCACTTCAAACTCGAGGCGCTCATGCCTGAATTTATTGGGTGTGCCGAAGATGACATCGAGCCATATTCTGTGGAAGGGATATACTCCTTTCCCTGGGACGATGTCGTGGAAGGTCGTGTCTGATGTCTCAGGATGCATAGCGGGATCCGCATGGCTGTGAGTGTGCATGCGAACATCAGATTGATGTCGCTGACGCCGTCCATGAAGACGTGACTCATTTTGAATCCACCTATCTGCTCCTCGAGCACCAGGGCAGAGTGAACCGGGTGAGGTATTTGGTGTGGGTGATCCGAACGATCGAAGGTGATGCACGACTCTGAGCCGCTAAGGTACTCAGATATGGCAGGCGGAGAGGTAACGGCCAGATTGACCTGTCAGGTGATCATCTTCTGCACCCTGTTGGACGGACACCCCTTTCGTATCATCGTAGCCCCCAGCGATAGTGCATATGGCTCTGCTCCGTTATTCCGGGTCGGCGCAGCCATAGGCTGTGCAGGTGCTCCGGGTGGCGGAGGTGGAGCTCCGTGTGCGAGGATCCTGGGGGGGGGGGCGAATCCTGGATTCACCATCTGACGCCGCATCTGGGCGTACCCTTCGTGGAGCGTTTGGAACTCCCTGCAATCTTTGAGCATGTGGCTGGCTTTCCTTTTACCGTCATGCTTGTCGATGTAGAAGTGGATGGTGCAGGGACCTGACAGTTTATCGAGTGCAGATGGCTCGTCATCGCGGTTGCGGCGCTGCCATGTTTCTATTGGCTTTCTGCTGTTGTGGTAATTGCCACTGCGATACCCGCATTTGCGGTTGATATCCTCGCGGTGATCGGCGTAGCCAGCCGTGACCATATCAACATCTTCACGCTCGTTGTAGACGTGCGCTCTTCTTTTTCCTTGGCGATCACGTCTGCGGCCGAAGTCGTCCTCATCATCCGAACGTGGTCGGTTAACGGCATCCTCACCATCGTCCCAGCGATTGGCGATGTCTATCAGATGATCGATGGTCTTGGACTTGAAGCACCCGAGCTCTTCTCCGAATTTGCGACGCCTTACGTCGTCGTTGAAGGCGTCGATTTCCCTTTCCTCCGAGATGTTCTCGGCGGAATTGTTGATGACGAACCAATGTTTTATGTACGAGCGGATGAACTCGTTGAACCATTGTCACACTACAAGAAATCTGCTCACTAGTGATCTTTTTTTAACGACCATGGTTTTTTTTGGTCATAGATCTATGACCATTCTGAACCAATTGGTCATAGGGAATTCAGGAGGTCCAAACCTTGAAATAACGACCAATTTAGTCAAGAAGGTCATGATATCCTAACATGAAAAGGTCATAGATAGATATAACTAGTTTGGAGCCTTTTATTTGGTAGACTGTGACCAATTTAAATAGTCGTTAAGGTTAAATTTTGAGGAAAAAAAATTATAGAATTGTCAACTGAGCAATATCACCTTCATGTCATTATCGTGTCTACGTGGCATCTCAAAGCACCGCGCGAATATATGGCAAAACATAGCCTTAGGGAGGATTGAACTCAAGACATAACAACCTCTCCACAGGATATTTACCACTGCGCTAACTCGTTGGTGCAAAATTATGAGCTCCACCTTTTTTAACCATCACCGCTGTCGCTGTACATAAAGAAAATAATGGCAAAAAAGATCGCAGCAGGCACTCGAACCCACGATCTCACCAACAAACGCAGATCGGGTTTGCAACCACTGCCTAAGACAGATAATTCTTGAAAGATTTGGAGCTCGAGCTCATTTAACCACAAGCACGGTACATAAAGGCACAAATATATGGCAAAATAGAGAGGACCAGTCCTCGAACCCACGACCTATTCTCTAAGGAAACAACCTAGCCACCACACCACCATTTGCTTTATGTCCAACAACCCCGAATGATTTATTTAGATAGGAAACAATCGAGTTGGGCCTGGGCAGAGAAATCCAAAATCAATTTTTCCCTGTGGTTTAATCCTGCGGCTGGGCCACCGGCCCATATACAATTAGAAGGTCAGTTTTAGGTGGAAATTGTGGGCTTCTTATAAGTTTTGAGCCCACATAATTAGAGGGGCTTTAATTTTTTTTAGAAACTCTATAAATATAAATTCAACTTTAATTTTGCATATAACCTCTGATTAAGATGATATAAATATCATTTTGGTTCATCTCAAAGATATGTATAACCTTCATGTTGATAAGTTTCTCATTTTATGTCATCCCCAGTGTATGGCTATCTTTTTTGTTCTTGTGCTCTCAAAATGCAATTAAAATGGCGACATGAACGCTCTTCGTTAGGGGTTGAAATTTTCTAAACTTTCAGTAAATCTATGATAAAATATCATATGGTGCGTCTAAAAATGATTTTTCAAAAAATCACGAGCATTATATCATGTACCTGTAGTTCAAATCGGACCCACTTCCTACCGATTTGGCAGATATTTGTCTTTTTCACCGGGGTTGGATGGAAAGGTTTGAGATACTTCGGTTCAGATATTTTCCATTTAAGGTGGTCTAGTATTTTTAAAAAATATGGTGGTAGCATTTTGAATGAGCACTTCAATGGTTGCTTCATAAAACGCCATGTTTTCGGCATTCGAAAAATAAAAAATGCATTTTATGTACGACGAAAAAGAAAACTTCCTCCTACAACATTGTTCTCCATCCCAAGATGCACATGAGTGCATAATATGGGCACATTATCACAAACTATTCCACGATTCTGGCCATAACAATGGTCGTTTGGCTAGAAAGCCATAAAACCTCGAACATGATAGGTCATTTCTGTGAAGGTTTTTTCGATACACTTGCAATATACCAAGTTTGGTATTTTCCTTGCAAATATGTCACATAATAAGACACCACGCGAAGGATTTACCTAGTTTGGACCGTTTTTGAATTTCTTATGTCTGTTTCAAACTATGGTCAAAATGACGGGCATGAAGGTTCTTAGCTAGGTGTTGAGCCTCGCTAAAATTTCATCAGAGCTCTGATAAAACATCATATTGTAAGTCTAAAAATGTTTTTTTAAATCACGAGCGTTAGATCATGTAGCTTGATGACCCACAAGTATAGGGGGTGTATCGTAGTACTTTCAATAAATAGAAGTGTCGATCCCAACGAGCAGAAGGTGCTGAACAGTGGTATGGAGCAGGAAATCCCTATGAATACTTAACAAACTGATTTTCAGTGGTTTTCTGACAAGGCAACAAAACAAGGAGCAAGTAACAGAAGTAACGAACAAACGGAGCACGTGACCCAATCCTTTCTTAGCAAAGGACAAGCCAGTGGAAATACTTATAATGACCAAACGTTCTCGAGGACATATGGGAATTCTGTCAAGTGCTTTCGCTTCAAATAGCTAAGTACTCTTCTCTGGTGTTTGTAAGTGTTGTGTGGGTGAACCTGTGCTAACATACCACCTTTCCTATGACTAATACATACTTGTGATTAAACCCCCTACAAACATCTGTAACTACATGAAAGTAATTAAGACATAAATCTAAACACGGCCTTAAACTCTGAGATCCTACGCTCCCTTGTGCAAAGGTGTCCTAACGGGTGACGAGGTTTGATCTCATCAATGCCCATTGTTATGGACTTGGGTTTTGGAGAAGATGGGGATGTTGTAGATCGCGGAACGGTTAGCAAACAAGCAATATGGGACACGAGGTTTTACCAGTTCGGATCCCGGAGGAAAACCCTACTCACTGTATGCGCTCTTGATTACGGCGGAACCGGTGATTACAGGGGTGCGCAGATGCAATCTGGCGTGGAGGTGTGTATGCGAAAGTATGAGTCGAGAGATCTAGGACATGCCCTCCTGGCCTTTATATAGACTTAGGCAGGTCTCGGGCTTAGACCTAGTCGGTTACAAGTTCTAGGGTTTTTACCCCTTTGAATTTCCTATCTACTCTAGTCTTGCTCTCCAAGGATATGAAGGCATCATGGGCCTGGGCCACCCGAAAGTCTTCATGGGCCGGCGTATATTTGCCGTGGGCCTTCCTTGGGCTAGACCAGGTATGCTGAGATCATGTACCCACGGGGTATAACCATGTCAGTAGCCCCCGAGTGATCAGTCGAATCGTAGTTTCGGCTGAGGACTCTTCAATCCTTCGGGTGTGACTATGTATTTCAATAGTTCATGTGTAAGGATTGTTGATACGTGTGCCTGACTCACCCGACGGATCAGGGTCAGTTAACTGTCTTAGGACGAAACAACACGATCTTCCTCAGGTTCGAGTCCCTCAACTCGAAACTGGAACATATGCTGTCGTAATTCGACTCAGGCGTGGAGGACTTACAGGAGTGGAATTCTAGTGAATTTAATTAATGTACCCAACGCATCCGTCGGGATTTTTCATCGCACCTGTTAGCACGGGTTTTTACTAGCAGTGCGCAGTCGTGTGCGTTGCCAGGCCATCAGATGATATCTGTAGGTCTTATCTTTGTGTCGCAGACACATCATCCGAATATTTATCACCTCGGAGGTGTTTCGGGTGGTCAAGGAGAACGTTGCTTATTTAACGTTTAGTTGGGGCAGAGTTGCCGAAAAGTTTTGCATGCTGATCCGAAGGATCAAAGTCGAAGAATTCATAGGGTGCACGGCCAGTGCTCCCTATGGGCGTAGCCCCCGAGTGTTTGTTCGAGTCGCAGACTCGAGCGTAGACTTTAATTCAGACATTGTTTAGTTGTAAGTCCGTAGGACACAAAATTTTCGGATGCTTAAATCCATCCTCCCTATGGGAGTAGCGTTCGAGTCCGTAGTGGATTCGTAGACTCGACGGAGGACTCGAAGTAATAGTTCGCTTCTATTCATCTTTAGGGTGCGCGACCAGCGCTCCTGATAGGAGTAGCCCCCGAGTAATTGGTCGAATCGTAGATTCGAGTGAGTACTCTTAGCTTTGAAACCGAAAAAATTGTAGATTTTGATGACGTCAGTGCTGACGATCGATGACCTGAAGCGTCTGCTGCGCTAGAGATGACTTGACTGGACGAACATGGGTCCCACTGTCTGACCTTGAATTGACCGGTCACGCGCGACGTGGAGATAATTACGGCGTCGCCTCGATTTCCGCGCGTAGTGGACGGTGTGTTAGCGACGGTTCATTGCGATGCTGACACGTGTATGGCCAGATCCTGTCGTTGGCGTTAGGTCTTCTTGATGGACGGTTGCCGTGCGTCGTCCTCGTCGTTATAATCCTTGGGGAAAACTTCAGTTTGTTTTCACCGCATCTATTCTTGCTTTCACTGCTTCCTTGTGTTCTGAGAGCTCTTGCTGCGCACTGGAATATTCCTTCACATTTCCTTCTACCATCCTGCGCTCTTCGCCGCCGGCGCCACCGTACCGCGATGGGGAAGCCGAAGAAGTCATCATCTTCGGTTGGTACCAGCGCCGTTTGAGGGAAGAAAAGCGCCGCCGCTATCCGTGTCACCGACGGTGGCTGGCGGCGATCGGAGACGCGGGAGAGTGATATCCGCAAGCCATGGCGGGCACGATCCGCGGGATAGGGAGGCCGTCAAACTCCCAGGCAATGAGGTAATCCCCCGTCCCCCGCTGGGTTTCGGGTTATGATCCTCGCCTTTGTCATTCGCGGATTTTCCTTCCCAGTCCACGACTTCCTTCGTGGACTGCTTTTTCTGTATGGTGTCCAATTGCACCATCTTTCCCCCAATTCTCTTCGTCACGTTGCTTGTTTTATCACCTTCTGCGAGTGCTGGCTCGTTATTGAGCCGCACTTTGGCCTCTTCCGGAAACTTTATTCCGTGAAGAGGCAATCCGGTTCGGATGGTGTTTATCCCATTGGGGGTTGCATCATCTCCCTCAAGCCCAATCTGCTTTTCTTTTCTTTTTCCATGTCCGAATCTGTTCAGTACTGGCGGAGGCGATGGTTTATATCCGCGACTCCGTAGTGCCTGGGCCGGATTTTTGTCTTGTTCCTTTCGACCCCTCCCAAAAGATCGAGCCGAAAAGCTCTTGGAAAAACAAGATCTTGGATGGCGAGGTGGCGGAGATAGGGGCTCTCTATCGTCGGGTGGAGGATCTCCAGTTGATTCCGGACAGGGAAGTGAACGGTGTGGATATCATCCGCACTTTTCTCGAGCGTAGGGTGCAGCCACTCCAGGCTAGGGCGCACCCGATGTTCCTTTATGCTGGCCGGCGTGATCCGATGAGGGTTTCGACTGAGAAATTCTCCCAGGGAGATCTCGATAGGGCCCTTCGTGCGCTGCTGAAGTTCAAGGCTGGAGAGGATATCCCGGGGAAGTTGCTGACTTCTCTGTTTTCTTCTTTGCTTCCTGTTCCACAGGTGTAGATCCGTGCGCGTAGCGCTATTTTTCGACTACATTGTATTTGTGTTGGTTTGCTAACAAATTATTCTTCTCTTGTGCAGAGCTTCAAAGTGCCGGGTATGTCTCCTCCATTACCCGAAGTATATCCGGATTCTCCAGATAATGATGTGGTGGATTCCATGTCCGAGCAGCCATCGGTGTGATCTCTGGCTGAAGATGCCAACGAGTCGAGCGAGGACCACACTCGAAAAAGATCGCGGAGCTCCAGTGAGTCTTCGGATGCTTCGACTCCTTCGACTCCTAGGAACCCTCTGTGTCTTGAGCGTCACAATGATGGGCATGGAGGCTCTTCCTCTCCTATTCCTGCTCTTCCCGTGCGGGCTTTAGCGCAACACCCGCCAGCGAAGCGGAAGAAGGAAGATAAGAAGGAAAAGAAGAAAGAGGAGAAGAGGGTCCGAAGGACCCCTTCCTTCTTCAACCTGAGCGAGCTTGACTCGTAAGTTTCCTCTGTACTGCGTTTTCTCTACTGTTTACTTTGTTCTTGTACTAATTTGTTCGTGTGCAGGCACTCTTCCAACGAATCCTCTAGCGATGGTGCTCGGGAGATGATGGGGGAGTCAAAAGTCGCGTCTCCTCCTCCTCAGACGGTGGAAACTTCTGAGGGCGCTGCTCCGAACCCTTCTCTGCAGGAGGTTCAGGTGGTTGCGCCTCAGAATTTTGCTACGGACCTTCGATGTCACCATCGGATCATGTAAGTCTCCTGCCACGGGGGGAGCCCCCGAGTGTCTGTAAAAGAGTTTTCTTGTTTTGTTCTTCCTTCGAGTCTCGGGGGGAGCCCCCGAGTGTTTTCGTGTGTGTATTTTGCTTCTGTTCTTTTCTGTAGGGCGTAGCCCCCGAGTCCTTTTTCTGACTAGTAGGTCTTCTTCCTGCAGCCTTTTGTGCAAGATGCCAGTGCGGGGAGCACACACAGTCTTGAGGCCAGCCTCAAACAGCTTCAAGGTACTGTTACACCTTTGATGTTTGCTTCTTCGTGTATCCTTGTCCTATTATCTGACACTTGTATTTTTTGAATGCAGAGGAGCATAACACCTCCCTTCGTGAGATTGATGCTCTTAAAAAGAGCCTTGGTCAAGCGGAGAAGAAGGCCGAGGTCGCCGCTGGTGCGAAGGAGCGTCTCGAGCCGAAGCTCTGCAATGAGGCTAAGGAGCGCCTAGGCGGGAGGCCACGGACCATGAGGAGCAGCTTGCCCTTCTTGTGCTGGCGTGAAAGAGAGGTGGCTGGCAAGCTCATGGCGGCTGCCAAGGCTGTTTCGGGTAAGTATCTTCACTTCCCTCTTTTTTGGTTGTATTGTCTTTCTTCTTTGATGCTTTGTTCATTCCTTCTCTCTTTTGTTTTGTCTCAGATGCCGCGGGCATAGAGTTTGATCGCGGTGCTCTGGAGCACGGGAGTGCTCTAGATGATGCTACTGCAGCGGTCGAAGATCGTTGCAGCACCGTCGTCAGCTCACTCGCCAAGGCTAAGGAGGTCCTTGGCCGCTTCTACAAGGAGCTTGTCCCCAAAGGCGCGGCCCTTGATGATGTTGGCGGAAGGCCTTGTCGATGGCGCCTGTGGCGTACAAGCGCAAGCAGAAGGGCATCGACGCATCTGTCGGGCTGGCGATGGCTTTGGCGGCTGGAGCGGAGCTGGACCTTCCCCAGATCACCTCCCGGATGCCGACGATTGCGGATGGATCCGAGGTAGCCTTCGCTACCTATTCTGCTCGCTATAAGCGATATGTTCCAAAGCTAATTGATCTGCTGGCCGAGTACACACTACGGCAGCAGGGGGAAGCCAAGGCGAGGCAGTCCGGCTCCGAGGCTACTCAGAGTGCCGCATCTTAGGTGTTGTAGCTGTAGGATAGCTATAGTTTTCTTTTGTTGTAATTATGTTGATGAACAAATCCTTGTGCCACGTAGTGGCCTTTTATGCACTTAGTGAATTTGTTGATATGTGTTCTCCTCCGTCTGAGTGCTCATGTCTTTTGCCTTTCTACTGCTCTAGGGTCCTTCGAGTGCTGATCCCGTTGACATCTCGCCTGCCGCGCGACTGCGGCCATCCTTGGATGATTCGTCGTAGCTTGATTTTATTCGAGACCGTGTTCGTAGTCTCGAGAAGGAGTTGCTTGGGGTGCGTGGCCATGCCGACGTTTGGAAGTCCAAGGCGGATCGCGGTTCGGCCAGAGAGGAGTAATTGATGGCAAAATTGCTTCGATTGTCGGCGACAGTAAGTTTTTTCGAGCTGCTCATTTCTTCGGAATCTTGCTGGCTTTGCATCTTACTTTTGTGCGAGTATCGCAGGTGCTAACCTTGCTCCAAGGGAGGAGAAAGAGCGTGTTGCTGTCCGGGTCAATTGTTTGACTCAACAGGACATGGTAGCCGGTGGGTTCTTCTGGATGGATCACGACCGTGCCATGGCTCTGGCAACGGTGGAGGATCGCGTTCACCAAGTGTCACGGGTGCTTCGTCAAGTGCAGACGTCGCTTGCATCGGTTCTGCATGTGATGTTTCCATTGGATGCTGCACCGACGACCCTTTTTGGTCTTTTGTCTAAATTTCGGAGCGTGACTCGTGTCCAGGAATTGGTGAGGCAGCAGCTCGTCACAGGGGTGAAGGCTGCGCTGTCCCTTGTTAGGCTGCATCGTCCAGACGTAGATTTGTCTGTTGTAGCGGCTGGGCCACCTCTTCGGCCGGATGGTGGCGAGTGGGATATGCGTCCGCATTATGCGGCTATAAGGCAGTATGCCGAACAAGTCGTAGATTTGTTTGAGCAGCATGCTCAAGTTATTCTTCAGGATAGGTAGTACCTGTAAAAGAGATAGATGTTAAATTTGTATATTTCGACTGGGCATGTTGTACCCTTTGTTATAAAGATTTGGTTGTTTGTTTGAGCACGCAGTGCTTTGTTTGAGTACGTGTCCTTTTCGTTAGCCTGACGTTGCCAGCTACTCAGGTGTACACGTGTTATCCTCAGTCGATGAAATCATGAGGTGGGGGGAGCCCCCGAGTGCGTTTGTAGCATGATGTAAAGTTGCGAATAGCGAACAAAATTTTGGGGCGAGACACTTAGCTTTATTTATATCGTAATGGAGGAAGTACATTGTTCGGCTGAGTAGCCTTGGCTGAAAAGCCTTATTGAAAGTAAAGGGTAGGTAGATAGGGGTAGAAACGTCGCAAGTGTGCGATGTTCCATGGGTTGGAGTATGTGACTCCAGACTCCACGTGCTTGAGGCGATAGGCGCCACCTGGGATGACTTCGGTGATGATGTAGGGTCCTTCCCACGGTGACTCGAATTTCTTCGGTCGCTCTTGCTTGAGTCGCAAGACGAGGTCTCCTTCGACGAAGGACCTTGGGCGGTAGCCGTGGTAGTTGCGGAGACTCTGCTGGTACACGATCGATCGAGCTGCTCGTCTTGCCTCGTCGAGTGTGTCGACGTCTTCGAGTCTGACCCGATTCGGCTTCATGTGACGACCGGGGGCCTGGTGGCGTGCCGGTGGTAGCACGGCTTCGGCTCCATGCACCATGAAGAACGGCATGTAGCCGGTGGAGCTGTTTGGCGTGGTGCGCAAACTCCATAGGACGGATGGTAGCTCTTCCGTCCAGGCTCCGGCCTTTCGCTCGAGTGGGATCATGAGGCGCTTCTTGATGCCAGCGCCGATTAGGCCATTGGCCTTTTCTACCTGCCCATTTGTTTGCGGGTGAGCCACTGAGGTGTATGTGATGTTGATTCCGAGGCCTTCGCAGAAGTCTTGGAATTCTTTGGAGATGAAGTTCGATCCATTGTCGGTGATGATGCTGTGCGGTACGCCGAATCTGTAGACAATGGATTCAAATAACTTGACAGCGGTCTTGCCCTTTTGGTTGGTGACCGACATGGCTTCGACCCACTTGGTGAATTTGTCGACTGCGACCAGGAGGTAGACGTGCCCCCCTTTCGAGGACTTTGGTAGTTTGCCGATCATGTCGAGGCCCCATTGAGCAAAGGGCCAGGCTATAGGTATGGGTCTGAGCTCTGACCCGGGTGCATGTGGTTTGTCGGCGAACCTTTGTCACCCCTTGCATCTTCGGACGATGTCCTTTGCATCGCTCATGGCCGTTGGCCAGTAGAATCCAGCTCGTAGAGCTTTGGCGACAAGGGAGCGGCTGCCTGCGTGATAGCCGCAGATGCCCTCGTGGATGTCTTGGAGGCTGGTTTTTCCGTCACCGATGGTGACGCACCTTTGTAGTACACGCGTAATACTGCGCTTGTACAGCTTGCCGTTGATGATGGTGAAAGCTTTTGACCGACGAGATATGCGCCGAGCATCCGTCGGGCTGTCAGGAAGTTCTCCGTTTATCAAGAACTGGAGGTACGGTCGCGTCCAAGTTTCTTCGACTGCCATGAACTGCATCAGGTTGACCATAGCAACCTCTGTCTCCAGTTTCTCGGGTCCTTCGTGTCCTTCGGGTAGCGTAGCCCCCGGGTGTTCTGCTTCTTCGGGTGATCCCTTGGGGAATTTCAGCTTGGTGGATGGTACGCAAATTTGTTCGAGGAACACACCCGGTGGCACCTTTGCGCAGGTGGAGCCGATGTTGGCGACCTCTATCGGCCTCCTCGTTGCTTTCTCTCCCAACGTGCCGAAGCTCGCAGCCGTCGAATTCTCCTTCGAGTGCGTTGTAGAGTGCACGGTACACGATCATGTTTTCGGCGTGTGCGTCGCACTCGTTCATCGTCTGCTGGACGACGAGGTTGGAGTCACCGTAGATGACCAGGCGCGTTGCGCCGCAGATCTTCGACATCCTCATGCCGTGTATGAGGGCTTCGTATTCGGCCTTGTTGTTGGAAGCTCGGAATTTCATCCGAAGGACATACTTCATGACTGCGACATCCTCATGCCGTGTATGAGCTGCGAGGAGGTCAGTATGAACCTGGCTCCTACTCCAGCTTCACGCTTGGAGCCGTAGAAGTGCATCGTCCATGACTACGACATGTTTGGGGTGTCTGGTAGCTGCAGATCCATCCAATGTACTAGGAAGTCCGGGAGGACTTGAGACTTGATTGCGAGTCGCTTCTCGTAGACGATGTCCAGGGGTGACAGCTCGATGCCCCATAGGGCCACGCGTCCTATGGCCTCTGGGTTATTCAGGATGCTGTTCAGGGGTGCTTCGTTGACGACCATCACCTGGTGCTCCTGGAAGTAATGGCTCAACCGACGAGCCGTCATGAACATGCCGTAGGCGTGTTTTTGGTAGTGAGGTACCTTTGTTTTGTTGGCATCAATACCTCGCTGAGGTAGTAGATTGGGCGTTGGACCCCATGGGTCTTTCCTTCTTCGGGTCGTTCGACCACTAGAACGGTGCTGACCACCTGGTGTGTGGCTGCTATGTACAGCAGTAGAGGCTCGCGCTCCTTTGGCGTGACCAAAACAGGCGAGGTGGAGAGTAGCCGTTTGAGGCTCTCGAACACATCGTCGGCTTCGGGCGTCCACTCGAATTTATCTACCTTGCGTAGCAGCTGGTAGAATGGCAGGGCCTTCTCGCCCATGCGGATGATGAATCTGCTCAATGCCGCTATTCGTCCTGCGAGATGCTGGACACCCTTGAGGTTTTTCGGCTTCTCCATCGCCATGATGGCCCGGATTTTCTTCGGGTTCGCCTCGATCCCTCGCTGAGAGATGAAGTACCCAAGCAGCTGACCCGATGGGACTCCGAAGGCGCACTTTTCGGGGGCTGAGCTTGATCCTGTAGCGATCGAGGTTATCGAACGTCTCGCGGAGATCGTCGATGAGCATTCTTGCCTCCCTGGTTTTGATGACTATGTCGTCGACATAGACTTGGACGTTGCTTCCGATCTGGTCCTTGAGGCATGCCTGCATGCATCGCTGGTATGTGGCACCTGCGTTCTTTAGCCCGAAGGGCATTGTGTTGTAGTAGAACACTCCGAACGGTGTAATAAACGCCGTTTTCTCTTGATCTTCGACCTTGAGTCGAATCTGGTTGTAGCCTGAGTAGGCATCGAGGAAGGAGAGTTTCTCGCATCCTGCGGTCGAATCTATGACCTGGTCGATCCGAGGAAGAGGGAAGTGGTCCTTTGGGCAGTGCTTGTTCAGCGACGTGAAGTCCACGCATATCCGCAGGATATCCATGTCCTTCTCGGGAGCCATCACTGTATTTGCGAGCCACTCGCTTTCTTTGATCTCCCTGATGAAGTCTGCGGCGAGTAGCATGTTTATTTCCTTCCCGATGGCTTCGGCCCATGGCTCGGACAGTCTCCGGATGGACTGCTTGAAGGGCTTGGTGTCTGGAAAGACGTTGAGTGCGTGCTCGGCGAATTCCCTGGGAACTCCTGGCATGTCCGCAGGACACAGCGAATTTCCAGCTCACGGAATTCGATGAGCGCGCTTTCCTATGCGGAGTTGAGGTCGTTGGCGATCAGCGCCGTCTTGGAGGCATCTATCGGATGGACCTGCACCTTCTTTGTGTTGACGGTGGAGTCGAAGGACATGTCAGGTGCGTTTTGTCATGCGACTGGGGGTGCCCCATTGTCCGTCACCTCGCGGAGCCTTACGAGCTCCTCCTGCATGCCGAATGATTGGGAGATTCTGTTGAAATCCCTGTCGCATTGGTCCGATCGGGTGAAGCTCCTGTGGATTGTGATGACGCCCTTTGGTCTTGGCATCTTGAGTAGAAGGTATGCGTAGTGTGGGACAGCCAAGAACCTTGCAAATGCTACACGCCCGAGGATGGAGTGGTATTGTGATGGCCAGTCCACCACTTCGAATTCGAGCCTCTCGAGTCGGAAGTTGTCCGGCTTGCTGAAGATGACGTCGAGCCATATTTTGCCCAGGGGGAATATGCCCTTTCTTGGGACGATGCCGTGGAACATTATGTCTGACTGTTCCAGGCTGTACTGCGAGATCCGCATTGCCGCTAGGGTACTTGCGAACATCAGGTTGATGCCGCTGCCGCCGTCCATGAAGACGCGGCTCATCTCGAAACCTCCGATCAGCCTCGGCACCGGGCAGCATGACTGCGAGGATCCGCAAGGGTGATCCGAATGACTGAACGTGATGCAGGACTCCGATCCGCTGAGGTACTCAGGGATGGCGGGTGGAGTTGCCACAGCCAGGTTGACCTGACGGGTGATTTTATTCTGCACCCTATTCATGGGGCGCCCCTTCTGGATCATGAGTGCTCCTTTCGGCGGGGGATACCCGTTCCCAGCGTTGTTCTGTGCTGGTGCGAATGGTTGGTTCGGGCCTCCTACAGGTGGTGGAGGAGGAGCTCCATGTGCTATTTCACCTGGTGCGGGTGCATTCCCGAATCCAGGAAGTGGAGCTTGCTGCCTCATCTGGACCATGCTTTCGTTGAGTTTCTAGAACTCGCGTCAGTCCTTGAGCATGTGGCTTGCCTTCTTCTTTCCATCCTTCTTGTCGATGTAGAAGTGGATGGTGCATGGACCCGAAAGTTTTTTGTATGCTGAGGGTCCATTGTCGCGGTCGCGGCGCTGCCACGACTGTGCTGGGCGCCCTCCATCGCGGAAGTTTCCTCCGCGGCATCCTCCGCTGTTGTGGGTGGCGTCGTTGCGGCGATCGGCGTAGCCGGCCGCGACCATGTCGGGTCCATAGCGATCGTCGTAGACGCGTGATCTTCTCTTGCTACGGCGCTCTCATTGTCGGCCGTAGTCGTCCTCTTCTTCCGATTGTGCTTGGTGGATGGAATCTTCGCCGTCAGCCCATCTGTTGGCGATGTCCATGAGGTGGTCGAGTGTTTTGGGCTTGACGCGTCCGAGTTCCTCCTTGAAGTCTTGGCACTTGACGCCGTCCCTGAAGGCGTCGATGGCCCTCTCTTTGGAGATGTGCGCTGCAGAGTTCTTGGTGTTGGACCAGCGTAGTATGTACGAGCGAATGGATTCGCCCGTTCGTTGGGTGCAGGCCCGCAACTCCTCGATTGAGGCGGGCCTCTTGCTGGTGCCTTTGAAGTTTCTGATGAAGCTGTAAGCTAGCTCATCCCAACTTCGGATGGACCCTGAAGATAGGCTGCTAAGCCAGATCCGGGCTACACCTGTCAGCTGCAGCTGAAGGCATTGCATGGCGGTTTCCTTGTTTCCACCGTGTAATTTGACGGATGAAAGGTGGTCGCTGAGCCATGCCTTTGGGTCCTGTGTGCCGTCGAACTTCAGAGTATCCGAAGGAAGCTTGAAATTTCGCATCATCTTTGTTCGTCGAACAGATCTGCTGAAGCATCGGGCTCCGCAGAGTTCTCCTTCTTTTTCGTCCATCTCGGATTCAGACGAGCATGCGCGCTTGGCTCGTGCTTTGTCGATTTTGCGCTGTGAGCGCGCCAGAATCATGTCGCGGTGGCGGTGAGAAATCTTGTTCCTTCGAGGAAGGTCATGGTCCTCTTCTTTGGATGAAGGGGTGGGCTGCGTCGAACCTGACCGAGCTTTCTTCTTCGGCTCGTAGGAGCTTCCGGTGGAGCGGCTCGACGAGTCCGAGTCCCGTAAAGTGCGGACTTGTGCATGGCTCTTTCGGGTCCCTCCCGAGGTGGGTGGGCCGAGTCTGTGATGGCTGCCATGATCGCAGCCTGCGGAGTTTTCGGGATGACGTTGCCATCGGCGTCCATCTCCATGAAGGATGTGTGGAGGGTTCGAGTCACCTCACGGCGCTCCTTGGGATCTATGTTCTCCATCCGAGAGCGGTGCTTGTTGCCTTGGTTGCCGTTCGAGCTGGAGCCGATGCCCATGGAGGAGAGCGCGGCTCGTCGCGCACTGGACTCTGAGGCTGCTTGCTTGCGTTTGTCAAGCACCTCCTGCATCTTGACCTGCTTCTTGTGCTCCTCGATCAGGAGCAGATGGTAGGCCATCAGCAGATCCCGGGAGGAGTCTGCAGTCAGGACTATGTTGCCCGCCACGGCGTTGCGTGCCTGGGCCCATCCTTCTTTGCTAAGGCAGATGACATGGCCGTTGTTGTCCCCTTCGGGTGGGGGGACTGGCTTCTTCTGTTCCCGTCGTTTCGATCTGGCGGTTTAGGTGTCGGGTTGGGTGGCGGGTTGGGCGCCTGCTGGTCCACGTTGCTCTAGATGACTACGACGCATTGGTAGAGCTCGTAGATTGGTCTGCTGCTGCCGCAACTTTCGGATCCGGAACCGTAGGTCCCTTCATCCGATGGCGGATCACACAGGTCGGAGTTGCAGCTGCTGCTATCGTAGGAATCATCTGTTGATGATGTTGTGCGTAGCACAGGGTGTGGGGACCATGAAGCGGGCCTGATTGATGGTAGGGGCACCCGCTCAGGGAGGCGGAGGGTGCCGCTTTCCCGAAGCGAAGCTCCGAGCAGATTTCGAGTCCGTCGCCTACGGGCTCGAAGTCCTTCATGGTGGCCAGTGAGTGGGCGGTGAAGTCGAAAGCGCCGAAGAGGAGGTGACTCTCCGTCGCCGCAAAGTTGTAGATCGATCGGGTTGGGACCTTCACGATCACACAATCAGCGTCCCCAGTTCCCACAGACGGCGCCAATTGACGAGGTTTGATCTCATCAATGCCCATTGTTATGGACTAGGGTTTCAGAGAAGATGGGGATGCTGGAGATCGTGGAACGGTTATCAAACAAGCAATACAGGACACGAGGTTTTATCCAGGTTCAGGCCCCCGGAGGGAAAACCCTACTCCTGCTTGTCTGCTCTTGATTACGACAGAACCGGTGATTACAGGGGTGCGCAGATGCAATCTGGCGTGGAGGTGTGTAGGCGAAAGTATGAGTCGAGAGATCTAGGACGTGCCCGCCTGGCCTTTATATAGACTTAGGCAGGTCTCGGGCATAGACCTAGTCGGTTACAAGTTCTAGGGTTTTTACCCCTTTGAATTTCCTATCTACTCTAGTCTTGCTCTCCAAGGATCCGAAGGCATCATGGGCCTAGGCCACCCGAAAGTCTTCATGGGCCGGCGTATATTTGCCGTGGGCCTTCCTTGGGCTAGACCAGGTATGCTGAGATCATGTACCCGCGGGGTATAACCATGTCAACGGGGGTTCAGGTTTCTGTCACTCCGACAACCCCGCGATTACTAGCCAAATACACAATTCGTTCCCCTAGGCCCATAAATGGTGAAGTGTCATGTAGTCGACGTTCACATGACACCACTAGAAGAATAGCACCACAACTTAAATACTAAACCATTGAATAATAACTCATCACAGACTCACTACTAACAAAATGACTTCTCCCATGTCCACAAGAACTAAACGAACTACTCACAAGACATCATATGGATCAAGATCAAAGATGATATGGTAATGGATAACAATCTAAACATAAACAATAATCCAATGGTTCCACTCACAAGCATCAACTGCAATAGTAATCAACACTGGGAAAGTTTTCCCTAATGAACTAATCAATATCCAACACAATTGTTACATCGGGACGGAGTGGTGATGATGATCCTGGTGGATATGATGGTGTGGATGATGATGATCCCGATGAAGCCTAGCTTGATGACGGTGTTGATGGCGATGGTCTGCCCTCTCCAGGAAGGAATTCCCCTGGCAGAAATCTGTCTACTAGAGAGATCTTTCTCTCTCGGTGTTTTCTGCCCCCTAGAGGCGGCGGAAATCTATCTATGGTCGCCCCCCGAGCCTTAGGGTTTCAAAGGGAAGATATAGACGAAGGGGCAAATTCAGAGGCCGGGCAGGTGGGCCACACCTGCCCTAGGCACGGTGTCGTGGGAATGACCACGACAGATGCTGGAATCGGCAGCGAGTAGTAGAACGAAGTGCAAGGGCGGCCAGCCATCTGTGGTGTGAGATGTGGGCAGAGACACAGGATTTTACCCAGGTTCGGTCCCCCCGGAGGGTAAAGACCTACTCCTGCTAGATTGTATTATGTTGGAGATACAATGGGGCGAGCTCGACGGTTAGGCGGCGAGTCGCTTGGGTGGATGATGGAACGTACGTTTACACGCCTGGGGAGGTTTATAGACTCACCTCCCTAGGGTTTACAAATCCCAACCGAATCATAGGTTTTGATTGCTTAACCTAATCCGACTGGGCCTATCTACTCTCCTGGGCCTTCAGCTTCCTGTCGCTTGGATCCACGCCAGGTCTTGATCCAGTCGCTGTCTTGTAGGCCCACTCGCTAGGTCGTGGTCTAGTCGGAAACGTCCTGCTGGGTATACCCCGGTAGTCATATCCCCATCACACGGGGTTAGGTGGGCCCGCGCCTAGGGGGTGTGGTACCCTGAGGCCCCACTTCATCCCTCCTCCTGGCATCCTTCGTCTTCTGGTAAAATAATATGTTTTCATATTTTTCTGGTATTTTTCTGATCTTCGTGAAATTGCACCGAAATGCCTTATTTTCCATTAGAATCGAGACTCCGGCAGTCCATCCTCCAAGAATCATCCAACATGCATAAATAAATGAAAAGCCATAAGTAATACCTCATAATAAGACAAATATCAATGAATAGAGGTAAATTATGATATAGAAGGGTGATGCAAATTGGGTGTATCAACTCCCCCAAGCTTAGACTTCGCTTGTCCCCAAGCGAATACTAAGCTCAGTAAACATGTCTGCAGGTTTATGGAGTGAAGTGTCGATAAAAGAATACGAACAAGAAACATCACACTTACCATTGCACAACTCATATAAGAAAGCAACTCACCATTATATAACTTATCTTGTAGCCAAGTACAACAGTCACAAATAGAGATGCATAAAGATAAATCATAATTGGAATTGGCAAACTTGTTCTTGGTCAGAGAACATCTGGCAAACTGTTTCACAAAAGCTTTTGTAGAAGTTTTAAAATAGGAGCACTCTTTTCTCAAAAAGGTTTTTTTCACAAGTGAAGGCTTTCAAAGTAATACTCAATAGATAAGAGTTTTTTGTGCAAACAAGGAAGATAGAGAACATGATTGAATAAATCACCATATGAATGCTTGAAACACAACAACTCAAAAGCTTGCTGGAGATAGAGAGGAAGTAGGCTTTACTGACTCAACTTGGAAGTGGGAGAAAGGTCCCTTCTTAGAGGGTAGTAGGGATTACAAGTCATAAAGAGCTTCCAAAAGATTATGGTACTTACTAGCTTTGAGCCCTCATTGACCCTATCATAAGCATCTTGAGATGATTAAGATTAAAGTGAACAAAGATGGAGTATATGCTTGACGAAATATAAGTTGGCAATCTCATGTCCCTTGAATATGAGGGCCACTCCTCATGCATACTCAACTTTGGGTCCAGGTAAGTTCTTGTCATTGTAAGTATTTGCATATCATTGAGAACCGCCAACGAGGTACCCCTTGCACATGGTACAGGAGCTTTCCCATAACCAAAATGATAAGACAAGCACACAATGATCATCTCAGCAATCTGTTTATTTACTTTGTGTATAGCTTTTTATTGAGGATTCTTCATAGATGACTCACTATGGTGATGCTGCAAGTTTCCACCATGATTAAGCATGGCTTAGGCTAGCGGCCCAGGCGTTTCTCTAACACAAGATACAAACTCCATGGACTTACAAGTTCCCTATTTATTTCACACCGTTGACATCCATAAACAAAAGAGCACGATATCAACTGTATACAGAGTACAAGTGCAATGTTGAAAATGTTCCCCGTGACAGCACGGTTCTGCTAATTCTAACGTATAGATGCAAGCATATACAACTTCGACGTTCACAATGGTTCAAGTCTATTAGGGGCAAGGAAATAAACTGTGCCATCAAGTTCGTTAGAGCTTTACTAACTAGTTTTCACACAACAAAATTGTCGTGGTGGTATCATGGCATATGCCATGGGTAGGCTAAAGTTGGGGCCGATGGACGTGGAGGAATCCGGGGAGGGATGATGCAGTGAAGACTGCACTCATATGAACAAAGAGAAATACAATGTATATTGGATTGAAGCTCTCAAGTGGATATAACACCTCATTCTATACATCTAATCTCTTATAATCTTGCCATACTTGTGGATACAATCATGCTCCTTGAGCTGTATCTCCTATGCTTCTATCTAGATCTCTCTGTGAGAGTGGAGGAAGAAGAAGAAGGAGAGCTCCTGTTGAGCAGAGATGGGAGGAGCCCTTCGGGGGCCTCCCTTAGAACGATCCCCCTGGTGCTCCTTATAAAGGGGAGCCCAGGGGACAAGACTTGTTCCAAACGCTTGGCATCTGTGTAGCATATTCCCGGCATCTTCTCAGACGCTCAGCATATGCCTTGGCATCTTTGGAGATGCCATGGCATATTCCTTAGCATATTATTGATGCCATGGGAATATTCCCCAGCATCTTCTTTGATGCCATGGGCATATTCCCTCTGCCATGTCCTAGTCTGAGCCAGACTGGCATGTGACACAAAGGTGTTGACTTGCCTTAATGACATGTCGATGTAGTGGTTGAGGTAGTGTCCTGAGATGATTAAAGGAGGCATCCGGGGTGTTATAATTCGGCCCGGGGGATCTGAGTAATAGGGATATTCGGCCTGGGTAGAGCTGATTCGGACTTGGGGGCCATTGAGTCGGACCAGGCGGAATAAAGGTCCTAGCCGGGTCATCCTGCAGCCCAACCGGGTCATGCAGCGGCCCAGCCGAAGTTCCTGGGTTGGCTGGGTGCAGTCTTGGGCCCAGCCGACATTTCTTCTCATGGCCCAGGAGGGGATGCTGCTGGACGCTGCGGGAGGCCTGCAGTGGGCCGACCGAGATGAAGGAGAAGCCGGCCCACCCGGGGGAGTCTGGCGCTGAGGCACGCTGTGGCGTTGCTGCCCGTGGTGGGCCGAGTCTGCCGATGGTCGGCCCACCCGAGGAACTCGACGCGGGGTCCTGGCGATGCTGGCGGGAACGTGGCGAGGTGGGTGTTGCCGAGACGCGCGGGATTCCTTGGCGTGAGAGGGCGGTGGAGACGGGGTGCTGCCGCGGTGGGCCGACGTTGGCTGATTCGGCCCACCCGGGAACCTCCAGTAGGAGCTGGCGTGGTGGGCCGAGGTGACCAGCCTGCCTGTGGATCGTGATTCGCCTTGGTGAGTAATTCGGCCTTTGGAGTGCAGATTTGGTCCAGTTTGACTAGGATTAGGCCGAATTAAGTATAATTCGGCCTAGTCTCTTATTTATCAATTTTCCTCTTAGTTTCCTTCCTTTGTGCCATATTTATATACTTATGTATGCTCTTTATCCACATATGTCTCTCATTAAATCCTTCATTCCTTTATAGGGATCCTTTTATTCTTCACCTTTGGGGTATGCGGGGTTATATCCCCGACAAAAATACTTTTTAATTTGAAAGGTAGATTAAGCTTGAGAATTTGATAGGAATAGCAAAAGCTACTAGGTAGATATGGTGGCCACAAGTGGCAAAAGTTTTTGGTTCAAAGGGTTTTGGAAACATGAGAGGTATGCCTTCTCAAAACAGGTTTTTGGCTAGCATGGCTGGGTAGCAAGCAAGAGAGTTGAAAGAAACAAGCAAACATACAAGTAATAAAGCCAAACATGCAATCTTCCTTGAAGACACAAAAGAATCTTAAATAAAGAATACTAAGCTTATGATCCAACCAGAAAGAAAGCAAATGATACCAAATACCTGTAAGCTTTTTCTTTCTTTCTTTTTCTTTCAAACTAATGCCACTGACCAGAACTCGGTTTGCCAAAACCAATTTAGATACACTTGATGATCCCAAAGTGGTGCCAATACTGATCAACAAGATCCATCATATAATAGAGATTGCAAACTAAAAATAAGAAGTGCAAAAAGTAAAAGATGAGACTTCTCATTAATATTCCAATAAAGGCACTCGCACCAAGGGATACATAGATAATCAACTAAAGGAGAGAAACTTCCACATGCAAACCAAACTATAAGATAACCCTCTCTACCACAAATATGAATCCACTAAAAAGGTAAAAGATAAAAGATAATGGTGGTGATACCGCGGCACTCCCCCAAGCTTGGAACAAGCCAAGGGGATGCCAAACCTGATGACGAATTACTCCTTCGGTGGTGGTGGTGTTCTCTTGTCATGGGTCAGAAAATCTTCCAGCATCTTACGAAGCCTATTATTTTCCTCTTGAAGCATATCCACCTTCATCCTCAAAGCATGGTACTTATCACATAACTCGTTAGTGGTTCGAAGGGCTTCCGCTGCCTCAGGGCAGTATATGAGTTCTGGACCGAAGGCTACGATTCCCTACATGTGACGAGAAAAAGCATCTGCAGTGTTAATGGCTCCTACAAAAGTAGGTTTTCTTCCCCTTGTTCCTGCGATGGTTTGTTCTTCCAACTCTTGCTCCACGGGCTTCTTGCCTTTGTCGTTGGCGGAGGCCATGGTGTTCTAAACTTGAGAATATTTCCTGATAGAAACTGATCGAAACTAAAACACGACGAGAACACGATGCACGAACCTCGGGGGACTCGGGGGATTATATATTACGAAGTTTCAATGCATAAGGAAGGTTTTGACATAGAAACGAGGCGGAGACGGAGTTCGAGGGGGGGGGGACTCCCCCCTCAGGCACGACCAGGCTAGGCCTGTGCCTGGGGTGGGTTTGTCCACCGCGGGCTCCGTTTACTCTTCAGTTTCGTCTCGTAACTTCCCTTATGTATTAAAAACATAAAAATATAAAAAGATTGGGGTTTCACAAACCTTCTGTTTTCACTACTTTTACCTATTCAAAGACGAACTTTGTAGATTCCTTCTCTCTTTCTCCTAATAATTTCCTTCATACAAAACGTTTGCACAAACTCAATGACAACATTAGTGTAAGCAAAAACAATAAACCTTTGGTAAACACTTCAACTGAAAACCCATCAAAACAAAAGCTTCTGTAAGAGGCAAATGCAAATGATGGCAGAAATCTTGCAAAACAGACCAGCAGGTAAAGATTGATTTTTTCGAAGACCTTCTGTTGCTCAAATAAAAAGTGCTGAACTAATGAAAGTTGGGTAACAACTTGGAGAACAAGCTCAGAAAAATGCAGCTCCATCCGAAGTACTGAGCTTCCTCACGGAATTTTACAATGCAGCACAAAAATCTGTCCCAGGACAGCCACTTTTCACAACTCTTCTACTTCACAAAAGTAGTTGAACTTGACACAAAAACCAAAACAAAAAGGATAAGGAGCGGTTATTACTGAAGTAATAACTTCCAAGACTCGACCAAACGGGTTATCTCCCAACAAGTACTTTTCTTTAATGCCTTTAAGTTAGGCTTGAAACTCCCAAAGATGCTCACATGGGAAATATATATCTGAAGTGAAAGAGAGCATCAAGAAGCAAATAACCAAAACACTTGAGTCTAACCCACTTCCTATGCATGGGGGTATCATGAGAAAACGAATTATTGAAACAAAAAGCCACTAGCATAGGAAGACAAAACAGATGCAACTTTAAAGCTTTCAACATAAAACTGGGAAACTTAACATCATTGAGATGCATAAAACCATGTTTCCCTCTCTCAAACTAACTTTCAGTAGCACTCTGAATAAATTTGACAATATAACTGTCACTGGAAACAACTTTATCATCAGAATAAGTATACTTACAGTCACCAAAAAGAGGTCCAAGGTCATTGTCGGGGATATAACCCCAGGTACCCTAGAGTTGGTCTATAAATAAGAGACAAGAATAAATGAGAGTATATTTGACAAGAGAATATCAAATAGAAAAGGAAAAAAGACAAGAAAGAACAACTGGGCCGAGTAAGGGGAATCTCGGCCCATCAGACTCCCAAGGCCGAATTAAGTATAAGGAAGGGAAAAGAGCCCGGCTGGGCCGAATTACCAATAGCCGGCCCGTCTACCCAGCTTCAGCCAACACCACCGCCTCACGGATCCCACCAGTTTCCTCGCCAAATCGAGGCGTCCCGCCGAACTACCTCACCGCCAAATTCTTTCTCCACGTCGCCGGGTGGGCAATGAGCGAGCTCGCCCACCCATGGACTCACCGCCACCTCTTCTCCACGCCGCCCGGTGGGCGAATGATGAGTTCGGCCCACCGCGGGACTCACCGCCAGCCTCTTCTCCACGTCGCCCGGGTGGGCCGAATGAGCAGTAGCTCGGCCCACCGCGGGACTCAACGCCAGCCTCTTCTCCACATCGCCCGGGTGGGCCGAATGAGCGCTAGCTCGGCCCACCATGGACTCAAAGACCAGCCTCACAGACCAATTCACTCCACCTGGGCCCTAAACTCTGCCTGGGCCGAATCAACCATCTGCCAGGCCAAATATGCTCCACCCAGCGAACTATACTTCCAAAGAATGTCATCCGGCCGAGGTATATTGCCTCGGTACCAACTTATTTATCTCCGAGGGGGCGATCATCGACCAAGCTAAGACAAACTACAAGTATTATGCCGCCTGGGACCCAACCAACTCGCAGGCACATGGAAAAAGGAATATGCCCTAGGCATCCGTGTATATGCCAAGGAATATGCCGTGGGATATGCCATGGCATCTCCAAAGATGCCAAGGCATATGCCAAGCATCTAAGAATATACTAGGAATATGCTGTACAGATGCCAAGCGTGCGGTACAAGCTTTGTCCCCTGGGCTCCCCTTTATAAGGAGCACCAGGGAGATCGTTCATAGGGAGGCCCCCGGAGGGCTCCTCCCCTCTCTGCTCACTTGGAGCTCCCCTTCTTCCTCTTCTTCCATTCTCATAGAGAGATCTAGATAGAAGGATAGGAGATACAGCTCCAGGAGCATGATTGTAGCCACAAGCATGGCAAGATTATAAGAGATTAGATGTATAGAAGGAGGTGTTATCCCCACTTGATAGCTTCAATCCAATATACATTGTATTTCTCTTTGTTCATACGAAAGGTCTTCACTGCATCATCCCTCCCCGGATTCCTCCACGTCCATCGGCCCCAACTTTAGCCTACCCATGGCATATGCCGTGATACCACCACGACATTTGGCGCCCACCGTGGGGCCTTCTAGTGGCGTTGGTTGGGTTTCCATCCGGACGGGAACATCATCAATTTCTTCCTCACAGGGCTCATTCAGCTTCACCAAGTGAACAAGAGAACAAAAAGTAAGCGTAGAGACTCTCCAAGTATGACTCATCAAAGCAGGTAAGACTCAGCAAGAAGGACTCAAGCACTACTCCAAGCTTACTGTAAGTACCGAGTAACTCAGCAGGGCAAGTATGACCTAGCAAGAATCACCCAAACACTTCTCCAAGTATGCTGTAAGTACCAGGTAACTCAACCACCTATACTCAATCCTTCATCCCAGGGAGAAAATAACTCAACCCGGGGACTAGTCAACTTATCCGTAGAGTCACCTTTAGATTAAGAGAGCATTATGTTGATTTGGATCTATACTCCAGCCAGCCTGTCTGTTAACTCGGCCACAAGTTGAATCATCTTATTTGTGATTCGGATAGATTTTGAGTCAATTAATTTATGTTTTGGATTACCCATTAACTCAGCTCTCCAGCCAGCTTATCTGTTAACTCGACCACAAGTTGAATTATCTTATTTGTGATTCGGGTAGATTTTGAGTTAGTGTATATATGCTTTGGATTGTCCTCTAACTCAGCTTACCAGCCAGCTTGTTGTTGATTCAAAAATAACTTAAAGTTAATTTGTTTATGCTTTGAATTGACCTTTAACTCAGCTCAGTAGACTGTCTCTGATTCATACTAACATTTGATTCAGCTTGCCAGGGTATATTATAATTCGGATTGGTATTCAGACTCGGCGTACTAATCATATCTCTGATTCAGGCCGAAGCTTTATTTAGTTCACCGATTGCGTGTTATGTTATGACTCGGAGTGATATCTCACCATCTTGCCTGATTATCCCATATCTCGGGTGACTATTGGCCAGCTTATCATATCTCGAATCTATATCTCATATCTACATCTCGAATCAGATCTCTCAGCGGTTAGCCCCGTTATCATATCCCAAAGCTTAATCTCGGATCTATATCTCGGATCCATATCAAAGACAAATTATCGTCATCACGCCAAATCAAGCTATATCATGGCGAGCAAAGTAGCTCGGATTTGAGTTGAGTTAACTCGGATTTTGGTTGAGTTAATTCGGATTTGAGTCAGATGACTCATAGACATAAAGTCGATTTTGAGTAAAGTAACTCGGATTTGAGTTGAGTTAACTCGGATTTGGGTTGAGTCAACTCGGATTTGAGTCAGATGACTCAGACTTAAGACATAAAGTCGATTTGGAGTAAAGTAACTCGGATTTAAATCAGACGACCCGGGTAATAACTTACCCAAAGAGGTTAAAAGAGCAGTGCCCAAGAAGGCCAGAACTCATAACTTACCCAAAGAGGTTAAAAGAGCAATGCCAAAGAAGGCAGGAACTCGTAACTTACCCAAAGGGGTTATGACCAGTGCCCAAGAAGGCCAGAAGTCCAAAAACTTACCCAAAAGGGTTATGACCAGTGCCCAAGAAGGCCAGAAGTCCAAAAACTTACCCAAAAGGGTTATGACCAGTGCCCAAGAAGGCCAGAAGTCCAAAAACTTACCCAAAGGGGTTATGACCAGTGCCCAAGAAGGCCAGAAGTCCAAAATCTTACCCAAAGGGGTTATGACCAGTGCCCAAGAAGGCCAGAAGTCCAAAAACTTACCCAAAGGTTATGACCAAAGGCCCAAGAAGGCCGAAGTCCAAAACTTACCCAAAGGGTTATGACCGGCCCAAGAAGGCCTAAGTCCAGAACTTGCCCAAAGGGTTATGACCAAGGCCCAAGAAGGCCGAAGTCCAAAACTTACCCAAAAGGGTTATGACCAAGGCCCAAGAAGGCCGAAGTCCAAAACTTACCCAAAGGGTTATGACCAAGTGCCCAAGAAGGCCTAAGTCCAGAACTTGCCCAAAGGGTTATGACAGGCCCAAGAAGGCCAGAAGCCCAAAAACTTACCCAGAGGGGTTATGGCAAGCGCCCGAGAAGGCCAAAAGTCAAAGACTTGCCCGGAGGAGTTATAAGCAGAGCCCAAGAAGACTAAGGAGTCAAGAAAATCACCCAAAAGGATTATAAGACAAAGAAGTATACAAACAAGACACAAAAAGTCAAAAAACAACTCTAGGGATATTCACAATTAAAGTCTATGCGCGACTCTGCGAGTCCCACATAGACTCGGGGACTAATGTCGGGGATATAACCCCAGGTACCCTAGAGTTGGTCTATAAATAAGAGACAAGAATAAGTGAGAGTATATTTGACAAGAGAATATCAAATAGAAAAGGAAAAAAGACAAGAAAGAACAACTGGGCCGAGTAAGGGGAATCTCGGCCCAGTCCGTACTCCCCAAGGCCGAATTAAGTATAAGGAAGGGAAAAGAGCCCGGCTGGGCCGAATTACCAATAGCCGGCCCGTCTACCCAGCTTCAGCCAACACCACCAGTTCACGGATCCCACCAGTTGCTCGCCAATGCCGAGGCGTCCCACCGAACTACCTCACCGCCACCTCTTCTCCACGCCGCCTGTGGGTGAATGAGCAGGCTCGCCCACCGCAGACTCACCGCCACCTCTTTCCACGCCGCCGGGTGGGCGAATGAGCAGAGCTCAGCCCACCGGACTCACCGCCAGCCTCTTCTCCACGCCGCCGGTGGGCCGAATGAGCGAAGCTCGGCCCACCAAGGACTCAACGCCACCTCTTCTCCACGTCGCCGCCTGGGCCGAATGAGCGCTAGCTCGCCCACCGGGACTCAAGACTCTACAGGACCAATTCACTCCACCTGGGCCCTAAACTCTGCCTGGGCCAAATCAACCATCTGCCAGGCCAAATATGCTCCACCCAGGCCGAACTATACTTCCAGCAATGTCATCTGGGCCGAGGTATATTGCTCCAGGTACCAACTTATTTATCACCAGAGGGGGCGCATCATCAGACCAAGCTAAGACAAACTACACAAGTATTATGCCAGTTCTGGGACCCAACCAACTCAGACGGGCACATGGAAAAAGGAATATGCCCTAGGCATCCAGGTATATGCCAAGGAATATGCCGTGGGATATGCCATGGCATCTCCAAAGATGCCAAGGCATATGCCAAGCATCTAAGAATATACTAGGAATATGCTGTACAGATGCCAAGCGTGCGGTACAAGCTTTGTCCCCTGGGCTCCCCTTTATAAGGAGCACCAGGGAGATCGTTCATAGGGAGGCCCCCGGAGGGCTCCTCCCCTCTCTGCTCACTTAGAGCTCCCCTTCTTCCTCTTCTTCCATTCTCATAGAGAGATCTAGATAGAAGGATAGGAGATACAGCTCCAGGAGCATGATTGTAGCCACAAGCATGGCAAGATTATAAGAGATTAGATGTATAGAAGGAGGTGTTATCCCCACTTGATAGCTTCAATCCAATATACATTGTATTTCTCTTTGTTCATACGAGTGCGGTCTTCACTGCATCATCCCTCCCCGGATTCCTCCACGTCCATCGGCCCCAACTTTAGCCTACCCATGGCATATGCCGTGATACCACCACGACAGTCATAGACTGGATCAATAGAAGCAAGTTGTTCCATCCTGAAATCTTTATTAGGCAAGTTATTTTCACAAGGAGCTTGAGCAAATTTGGAAAATTTAAACTCATAGGAATATCCATCAAACTTAGTTAAACTTTTTCCTTCTTACAATCAATAATAGCTCCACAAGTGTTCAAGAAAGTTCTACCAAAAATGATAGGATAAGTTTTTCTAATTATTGAATTAAGCACTAGAAAGTCAGCAGGATACTTAATCTTACCACAGAGAACCTCCACATCTCTTACAATACCAATGGGGCAAATGGTATCCTTGTTAGCAAGGTGAATAACCACATCAATGTCCTCAAGATCACAAGGACCAATCTCATGCATAATTTCCCTGTAAAGCTCATAAGGAATAGCACTAGAACTATCACCAATATCACATAAACCATAGTAGCAATGCTCACCAATTTTAATAGAAAGCACATGAACACTAGATTTTCTAGCCTTACTAGGATGAGAGATAATATTAGAAGCGTCTTCATAGAAGACAATGTGCTCATCCTCTATATTTCTAGTGACAGTGTCTTTCACAATAGCTACCATAGGTTCATCACTCAAATGCTTACTAGGCTCCACAATTTCCATTGTACCTTTGTTATTTGCACTAATAATCTAGAATACTCCTTTACCTTAGCTGGGAAAGGCATTTTCTCAACATGAGGTTCAGGCACAATATGATTAGTAGTACAAACTTGAGTACTTCTAACAGGAACATGACTAACAACATCTTTATACGGAGCATGGTACTTGTTCCACTTCTTCTTGGGAATTTTATGTAAGAGGCAAAGGCCTTAAAACAGTTGGCAATACTTTGGGAATCAAGACCAAACTCATTGCTAATATCACAGAAGTCATCAGTTCCCATAAAACATTTGATGCAATCATAATCATAGTTTATGCCTGACTTTATTCCTTTGTCATTATCCCAAGCTTCAGTGTTTTCTTGAATACGGTCTAGAAGATCCCATTTAGCTTCTTCCTTCATACGTGTGAATGATCGAGCACAAGAAGCATCTAGTAAATCTTTATCATGAAGAGAAAGCCTAGCATAAAAGTTATTGAGAATAATATTGTTAGGGAGTTCATGAATAGGACATTTAAGCATTACTAACTTGAATCTCCCCCAAGCTTGAGTTGTACTCTCTCCATCAAGAGGCCAAAAGTTATATATAAGATTTCTATCATTATGGATCTCACTGGGAGGATAAAATTTAGAGTAAAAGAGAGATGCCATCTCCTCCCATTCCATGGATTGTCCATTCTTTAGCAGCTTATACCATTCTTCAGCTCTCCCTTTCAAGGATATGGAGAGTAACTTCTTCTTCACCTGTCAGATACCGCACTTAAACAACCAACATAATTCATGGATAAAAAGCAAGTGATCACCAGGATGGACAGTTCCATCCCCAAAATAATAATTATCCATAACACGATTAACAATACTTGTAGGTATCTTAAAAGGATCTATCTCAACAGGAGGTGGTTCATCTACTACCCTAGTAGTGGTAGTAGTATTCCCAAACAGAAAACCAAGTGGGTTATCCATACTGGAAACAAAGTAACAAGCAGTAACAAGATCAATACTCATAGTGAAAGTTTCCCTTACCAGTTCCACTCTTCAATAGCGCTTCACTCCCCGGCAACGATGCCAGAAAATAGTCTTGATGAGCCACAAGTATAGGGGGTGTATCGTAGTACTTTCGATAAATAGGAGTGTCAATCCCAACGAGGAACGGAAGGTGCTGAGCAGTGGTATGGAGCAGGAAATCCCTGTGAATACTTAGCAAATGGATTTTTAGTGGTTTTCTGAAAAGGCAACAAAACAAGGAGCAAGTAACAGAAGTAACGAACAAATGGAGCAAGTGGCCCAATCCTTTCTTAGCAAAGTACAAGCCGGTGGAAATACTTATAAGGACCAAACGTTCTCGAGGACACTTGGGAATTCTGTCAAGTGTTTTTGCTTCAAATAGCTGAGTACTCTTCTCTAGTGTTTGTAAGTGTTGTGTGAGTGAACCTGTGCTAACATACCACCCTTCCTTGGACTAATACATACTTGTGATTAAACCCCCTGCAAACATCCGTAACTACAGGAAAGTAATTAAGATATAAATCTAACCACAACCTTAAACTCTAAGATCCTACGCTCCCTTGTGCAAAGGTGTCCTAACGGGGGTTTAGGTTTCTGTCACTCCGGCAACCCTGAGATTAGTATCCAAATACACAGTGCATTCCCCTAGGCCCATAAATGGTGAAGTTTCATGTAGTCGATGTTCACATGACACCACTAGAAGAATAGCACCACAACTTAAATAATAAACCATTGAATAATAACTCATCACAGATTCACTACTAACAACATGACTTCTCCCATGTCCTCAAGAACTAAACGAACTACTCACAAGACATCATATGGATCAAGATCAAATATGATATGGTAATGGATAACAATCTGAACATAAACAATAATCCAATGGTTCCACTCACAAGCATCAACTACAATAGTAATCAACACCAGGAAAGTTTCCCCTAATGAACTAAGCAATATCCAACAAAATTGTTATAGCAGGACAGAGTGCTGATGATGGTGCTGGTGGAGATGATGGTGTGGATGATGATGATGATGATCCGATGAAGCCTAGCTTGATGACGGTGTTGATGGCGACGGTCTCCCCTCTCCAGGAAGGAATTCCCTCGACAGAAATCTGTCTACCGGAGAGATATTTCTCTCTCGGTGTTTTCCGCCCCTAGAGGCGGCGGAAATCTATTTGTGATCGCCCCCGAGCCTTAGGGTTTCGAAGGGAAGATATAGACAAAGGGGCGGAGTCGGAGGCCGGGCAGGTGGGCCACACCTGCCCTAGGCGCGGGGTTAGGTGGGCCCACGCCTAGGGGGTGTGGGCCCCGTGAGGCCCTACTTCGCCCTCCTTCTAGCATCCTTCGTCTTCTGGTAAAATAATATGTTTCCATATTTTCTGGTATTTTTCTGTTTTTCGCGAAATTGCACCGAAACGCCTTCTTTTCCATCAGAATCCAGACTCCGGCAGTCCATCCTCCAAGAATCATCCAACATGCATAAACAGATGAAAATCCATAAGTAATACCTCATAATAAGACAAATATCAATGAATAGAGGTAAATTATGATATAGGCCCAATTCTTTTGAGGCTTTTAGATAGCTTGGGGGTGAAAATAAGCCTAAGCCTAAAAGAACTCGAATTTAAGCCGTTTTTTCCCACCACAGTGGGGATAAGTTGGGTACCCCCCGCTTCCCGCAGCTTCCCGGGAAACGTCGAAGCGATAGAAATTGATGCCCCTTCATTTTGCCATTTTTTCAAGCAAATGCTACCGCTCAGCATCTACCGGAAAGGGTCCCTTTTTTTCTCAGCCCAAGACACGAACGACTCGAACGAGTCCCGCTGTGTGGACTAGAAACGAGTTAGGGTTCCTCCTCCCAAGACTCTCCGCCGCCACCCCACGCCTCCGCCGCCCGCTGGCCGCCCGCCCTGACAACTCCGGCCACCACCACCCTCGTCCCCATCGCCGCTGATTCCATGCGCGGGCCTTCCCGTAGCTCCGCCCGAGCTCGCGGGGGCTCGACCTCCTCCTGAGCTCCGTCCGCTCTCGTCGGCGACCAGCGACGGTAGACCAGCCGTCCCGTTGTCCGTCGCCCGCCCGACGCGCGTACGTACTGTGGCCGTTGCCCGTCGCTGCCTTGCCACCCGTCACTGCGTTGCTTCCCGCTGTTGTACTGCTCAAAACGGCAATGTAATTCTTTCTTTTATTTTTTCCTCTTCAATCTGTAGTGATGTTTAGCTGATGTGATACTCAACAAGACACTAGTTGAATTTGTAGATGAATTACTATGTGCTTTCCTGTGTTATGTGGCCACCATCTATGATTTCAGCACAATGCAAAATGAAATTATATGTTTTTTATATGTGACCAACACCTTATTTTAGTTATTATTACACACATAATCACTAGATGGATGAATCCAAATTTGGAAAATCTGGGAAGTCTAGGAATTCTGGGAAGGCTGTTTGGGATCCATTTGCAGCTGAAGTATTTTTGGATGTTTGTATCGAGCAAGTGCTAGCTCGAAACCGTCATGTAGGTTATCTGAACCAAACTGGGTATCGGAATTTGATAAAGAATTTCAATGAACGCACCAAGAGAAATTATGTGCGCAAGAAATTCAAAAATAGGTGGGAGACACTAAAAAAGGAGTACAGTACATAGAAGACATTAAATCAAAGTGCATCTGGTATTGGAAGAGATCCTATCATGAAGACCATAGATGCTAGTGATGAGTGGTGGGAACTTGATATAAAGGTAATGGCAATTTTTGTATCATCTGTATGCATAACTTTATAATATAAATTGTGTTGTCAAGCTGAATTAAAATGATGTACTGAAGTTGCGACATTTGTTTGCAGAGATGCCCGGATGCAGCCAAGTTTCGACATGCTCCACTTGCTAATGAAGATAAAATGTGCCAGATTTTTGATAAGCATTTTGTTACCAATGAGCATGCGAGGGTGCCATTGCCAACATCATTAGCTGGTCCTTCTCAAGGTGTTCCCTCTTTTGTGAACATTGACGATGATGATCTTTCAGGGACAAATATTGATGTACAAGTTACACCTGGTACGGCGAGACGTGGGAAGAAAAGAGAATGTCCTTACTCACCCAGTCCTGCTGTAGTTGAAAACATGGAGAGAGACAGTGCTGAAAAGAATTGTTTGCACCGTATATGTGACATATTTGAGAAGAGGGAAGAAAGAATAAACTCCGTAACTTCACAACCCTCACAGCCTGCAGTTGATCCAGTGAGGCAAGAGTTTTTGGAAATGATGGCCAAGGTTGTTGCTGATGGATGTGGACCTGGTACCCGTGAGCATTTCTATGCTTCACAATTGTTTATGAAGGCTGAATACCGTATTTCATTCAGTTGTTACATGGAGGTTGAAAATGATGTGAGGATGGAATGGATCAGGATGGCATGGGAAGATAGGAAAAATAAGTAGACGTATGCTTGAACCGATCAGATTGTAATTTGCTTTGAACCTACAAATTTGTAATTTGCTTTGAACCTACCAATTTGTAATTTGCTTTGAACCGATCAATTTGTATTGTGATGTTGAACCATTTTATCAAGACTACTGTTGTTGTTTCAAGTCGTGTTGTAACAACTTGTGTGGTTATTAATTGAGTTGTTCATGTGACAGATGGATATCCCAAGCGATGAAGCTGATGATGAATATGATTTGTTCATGGTTGCAGTTGCTGCATATGCACAACAATGTACTGAGAAGTTGCCGTATGCACCACGAAGAAATCCAATGATAACAGGGATACAATGGGTGGAACAAAAAGAGACAAATGCACAAGTTTTCTATTCTTTGTTCAGGATGAGGAGGTCAGTGTTCTACCCATTGCTTGATCTATTGATTGAAAGGTATGGTCTTACATCAACCTACAACATGTCCTCAAAAGAAGCATTGGCACTGTTTTTATGGACTGTTGGGACATGTCAAAATACTGATAATGTTGCTGATCGCTTCGAACATAGTCGGTCTACAGTTAGAAAAAAGTTTTATGAGGTTCTTGACTGTATAGACCGTATGGCCGGTGATTATATTAGGCCAAAGAATAGAAATTTCACTGAAGTGCATCCTAAACTTCAAACTACAAGATTTTGGCCGCATTTTAAGGATGCCATTGGAGCTATAGATGGAACACACATTAAAGTGATTGTGCCAAAACATCTCGAGATGCAATACATGAATAGACATGGTTATACAAGTCAAAATGTGATGGCAATTTGTGATTTTGATTTGAGGTTTGTTGTTGCTGGATGGCCTAGATCAGTTCATGACACACGTGTATGGTCTGATGCTCAAGTGTCATGTGCCCACTATCCCCACCCGCCGGCAGGTAATCTGTTGTGTACACATTTTCTAATTGAATGTTTCTCATATGTAGTGTGATCTAACTTGTACATACCATTGCAGGAAAATACTACCTTGTGGATTCGGGATACCCTAACAGAAATGGCTATCTAGCACCATTCAAAACTACTTGGTACCATGTCCCTGACTTCCAAAATCATCCTCTTAGGGGAAGAGAAGAACATTTCAACCATCATCATTCAGCAGGGCGAAACTCCATCGAACGATGCTTTGGTATTCTCAAAATGAAATGGTCAATGCTTCAAGGCACAACTCCCAGACCAACTGATCGCCAAAAGATGATAATTACTGCTTGCATGTGCCTACACAACTACATTCGTGAGAGCAACGTAGGTGATCAACATTTTGACATGTTTGACAGTGGACCGTATGTTCTAGAGGAGAGTGCTTCATATCCTAGTGTGCCACCTGAAGATGATGGTACTTACATGAAAGGGATCCGCAATGATATCGCTATGAGTATCTATCCTTAGAATTATCTATTCGTATCTATTTTGGAGAACAAAATGTTGCAACACCTATCCTTCAATTTGAGTTGTAATGAATAACTCCTATTTTAATTGTAAAATTTAGCACTTTATCCTGTTTGAATGTTTGAAAATTTTATTTTGTGATCACATATGCGAAAAACATTACAAAATGTCTCAGAAAAGTTTGTCAGAACACAAATTTATTCCAAGGGCGTTACAGACTTTTCATTACACATCTCAGGCAATAAGTTAGGACAACAGAAGCCGAAAAGAACTGGACTGCAGTTTCTGTATAGCTTATTTTTACTGCTGTTTTTCGGGACAGTTGTTGGACAGGGTGGCTTATGCATAAGCCGTAGCTGAAAAGAACTGGGCCATAGAAGGGTGATGCAAATTGGGTGTATCATAGCTGTAGTTCAAATCGGACCCGCTTTCTACCGATTCAGCAGGGTCTTTTTCGCGAGGGGCGCACTGAAAGGTTTGAGATACCCCGGTTTGGAAATTGTCCATGTAAGTTGGTCTATTTTTTTGAAAAATATGGTGGAACCATTTTGAAACTCTCATTTGGTGGTTTCTTCACAAAACGCCCCTGTTTTCGTCCTTCGGAAAATAGAAAATCCATTTTCTTTGCGACAAAAAGGAAAACTTCCTCCTGCAACATTGTTCTCAATCCCAATATGCACATGCATGCACAATATGGGCACATTATAACAAATTATGCCACGATTCTGGCCATAACATTGGTCGTTTGGCCCGAAAGCCAAGAAACCTCGAACATGATAGGTCATTTCTCTGAAGGTTTTTTCGAGACACTTGCAATATACCAAAGTTGGTATTTTTCCTTGCAAATATGTCACATAATAAGACACGACACGAAGGATTTACCTCGTTTGGACCGTTTTTGAATTTTTCTTATGCCCGTTTCAAACTATGGTCAAAACGACGGGCATGAAGGTTCTTAGCTAGGTGTTGAGCCTTGCTAAAATTTCATTGGATCTCTGATAAAATAGCATATTATGAGTCTAAAAATTATTTTTTCAAAAACTCACGAGCGTTTGATCATGTAGCTGTAGTTCAAATCGGACCTGCTTCCTACCGATTCGGCAGGAATTTGTCTTTTTCCCGAGGGGCGCACTAAAAGGCTTGAGATACCCCGCTTTGAAATTGTCCATGTAAGGTGGTCTAATTTTTTTTTAAATGTGGTGAAACCATTTTGAACCTCTCATTTCGTGGTTCCTTCACAAAACGCCCCTGTTTTCGGCATTCGAAAAATAGAAAATGCATTTTCTATGCGACGAAAAGGAAAACTTCCTCCTGCAATATTGTTCTCCATTCCAAGATGCACATGCATGCAAAATATGGGCACATTATTACAAACTATGCCAAGATTATGGCCATAACATTGGTCGTTTGGCCCGAAAGCCATGAAACTTCGAACATGATAGGTCATTTCTGTGAAGGTTTTTTTGAAACACTTGCAATATACCAAGGTTGGTATTTTTCCTTTCAAATATGTCACATAATAAGACACCACGTGAAGTATTTACCTTGTTTGGACCATTTTTGAATTTCTTATGACCGTTTCAAACTATGGTCAAAATGACGGGCATGAAGGTTCTTAGCTATGTGTTGAGCCTCGCTAAAATTTCATCGGATCTCTGATAAAATAACATATTGTCAGTCTAAAAATGATTTTTTCAAAAAATCACGAGCATTAGATCATGTAGCTGCAGTTCAAATCGGACTCGCTTCCTACCGATTTGACAGAAATTTGTCTTTTTTGCGAGAGGTAGATGTTGGGGATATGCTATATGGGTATCCTCATAGCATGTCTCTTATCCGGATAACCCGGGTGGCCCACAGTTGGTAGCATGGCCTATGGCCTGCTGGGCGGCCTAGTTAGATGGATCCAGAAGGGAGGCCCATGCCGGATAAAGGAAGGCTACGATTGCAGTCACCGACGTACCCGGAGCCTTGGAGTGCAAGATACACAAGACTAGTAATAGACGGTGTAGGACTCTGTAACCTGTCCGGCTAGGACTTTTCCATGTAACCCTAGGACCTGGTGACTATATAAGTCGGGCCTATGGGAGCCTTTAGGGCATCTATTCATACAACGTCGCACAGCGAACCAATCCCTGTAACTCGGTATTGCCCTTATAGTGATTTATAGCAGGAGTAGGATTCCGCCACTGTTGTGGGATCTGAACGTGGGTAAGCTATGTTACCTCGTACCCGTCAACCGTCCGCCTTACCCCACATCTCTAAACACGCACTGTGAGGACCCCTCCATGGTGTACTCGTTGGCAATACCACGACAGTTGGCGCCCACCGTGGGGCAAGAGGCGCTTTAGGCTCTACAGCGGGTGAGGACCAAGATCTTCGCGGGAATCGGCGAAACCGTAGCCATCGGCCGCGTTATCTTCTCCGGCAACATTCCAATCGTCCCTCCTGACGAGTTCTAGATCCTGGCGAAGAGGAACCCTACGCTGTGTTCGATCATTCCTATTGGAGACATCCACCTCTTCATCGGTGAAACCGACTCGGGCACTAGTTCCTTGGGAGTCGAAGGAGCATCAAGGCCCGCACAGACCACCTACGGGAAGGATACGTTCGCAGAAGGATCGATGTTGGATCTCTCTTTGGAGTTTGCCAGCAAAGATCGGAAAAATTGCAAAAACCTTTCATTCCATATCTATCCAAGAACTCTTCCTGTCATGGAGGAAATGAGAACTCATACTGTCCAAGAATGGAATCTCTTTCATTTCACCATTGATCTTCTAGATGTCATGGAGGAAATGAGAACTCTTACTGTCCAAGAATGGAATCTCAGGGTTCTCGTGAAAAATCTTATAATCTCTCTGTTACAGGATCAAAATACTTATTGGAAACAGAGGGGGAAAATTAAATGGGTTAAGCTGGGTGATGAAAACACAAAATTCTTTCATTCCAGAGCTACCATAAGCTTTAGGCATAATTACATTTCCATGCTTAAGGATGTTTCTAATGTTGAGGTTTATGATCATGATGGCAAAGAAAATCTCCTTTGGAATTCCTTTAAAGATAGAATGGGTACTTCTGATAAGCCTGAAATGCACTTCAATCTTAATGACTTGGCTGGGGAATGCTTAAGACAAGAGGAAAGGGATGCTTTGGAAAAATCTTTCTCTGATGAGGAGATTGATGAGGTCATTAAAGATCTGCCAAATGATAAATCCCCTGGCCCTGATGGTTTTAATAATGAATTCATGAAACATTGCTGGCCTATTATTAAGGATGATGTGAAACAACTCCTTGTGGATTTCTATGAGGGGCAAACTTCCTTGGAAAGCATTAATGCCTCTTTTATCACCCTCATTCCAAAAATTGCAGCTCCTTTGACTCCTGCTGATTTTAGGCCTATTTCTTTGCTAAGTAGTGTCTTTAAGATTATCACCAAAATTCTGGCTAATAGACTGCAGAAGGTCATCCTGAAACTTGTTAATAAGAATCAATATGGTTTCCTCAAACAAAGATCTATCCAAGATTTTTTAGGTTGGGCATTTGAATTCCTTGATCAATGTCACAAGTCCAAGGAAGAAATTTTAATTCTTAAGCTTGACTTTGAAAAGGCTTTTGACAGAATTGAGCACTCTGTAATTATCAATATCCTTAAAGCCAAAGGTTTTGGTGTTAAATGGATTTCTTGGATGTAACACCCTCAGAATCGGACCTATGCAAGTTTGGGCAAAATTCACCAAACCCGCATAGAAACGATTCAAAGGTGCCCACCAGGCACTTTCGTGCGGGTGGAAAACGAAGTAATAACATTACACAACAGTCCTCGATGGGACCCACAGAACAGATATATATAACAGCGACTCAAAGAGTCAAGAATACAGATATATTATACAAAGATCCAAATCACCTTGAAAACGATAGAGCGTCCAGCTACGGACAAGATGCAAATGGGGCTAAGAGCCCTGAAGAATAACCAATGGCGTCCATAACCTGCCCGAGCCAAGCCGGAAGGGTAACCTCGCTAACGGCGTCGATCTCAAACCTGCTTAACAAAAGGTGCCGACAAAGGCAAAGCGTAAAACAAAGAAGGAGCGCCAAGATCGAGGCCAAGACACGGCGAGGCTAGAATTGCGGTCCTCGCCTACATAGGTATGGTGATCAAGCGGCAAAGATGCACTAAACAACCTATAGAGACTCGATACAACCGCGGTTATCGAGGGGTGAGAATGACCTATCCGGATCCAACTCAAGCTATCACCAAACAAACCCATCTCTGGCGTTTCTCGAGACCACACGAGGAAGTCAACCGAGGAACTCACACAGCTGGCGTTTTAATTATTCGATTATAGTTATGCACTTTACTAGTCGTTTAGATAATCGTCCGATAAAATAAACAAAGGCACTTTTAGTTAACCATTCCGTGATAGTTGCAACAATTACTAATCGACATGATAGCATGAGATAAACCCAAAACCCAGCAGCTTGTTGGTACTTTTATTCACCAATCGCTAGAAGTTGCAATACTTACTAGTCGATACATTTGTCGCAAGTTTACAACCAACAAGCAATGGTGGGCAGTATTAATTAGCCATTCCATTATAGTGAAGCTGATTACTAGTCATTATAAGTCAAATTTATAGCGAGAACTTTAGTTATGCTTGTCTATGATCGAGATATCAGGCTCCAAGTCGTCCATATCCGCGGACACGGCTTTCAGAAAGTTTTAACCCGCCGGGTGCACCAATAGCAACACACGCCGATCAACCTCGAAAACCAAATCAAAACCCAACGAGGCTTTCACGATCGAACAATCACAGATTCAAATATTTCAGGGGCCACCCTTAAGTAGAATCCAACGGTTAGCCGACTCGAGACGGCCTCAAGGTTTGTGGGGCCGGTAAACGATCGGGAACCCGAAGTGTGGGCTTGTCGATACCACGTAAACGGGTCACAAATCCTAAAAAGACAGCAGCCCCTCGCACAATCGTAAATAAAGCAGAAAGCATGGCATAAGTACAGATCGTAAATAAAACCTCAAACTAGTTTGTGGCCCCTAGAAATAAGACCAATCAAGCTCGCCTGGGGGTCCCATATACCTCCCGGATGTGGATAGCGCGCAAAATCAAGGAACAGGTATCAAGTACTCGGGGTCTTACGGGACACAAGTGGGCGTTCGGAAACCAAATATTATCTATCACCCACCGATGCCTCTGCTTATTCAATTTTAGTTGTTAAACAGAAAGTAAAGTGACGATAAGTAAAACTAGAATCATCTCCAACATCAACATGCGGCAACACATCAGCAACTGTGGCATATGGCGACACACATCAGCACTTGAGCAAGCAACTACGACGCGCAAGTCCATCTATCTACCAAACAACAGGTAATAGGGTGTGTCCAAGGCAATATAGGGCTGCACGGTATATCAAAGGTACGGAATCTAGAGCATCGCAACACAGATAGCAATAGATCAACAGGGGGGAAGTAAATACTATAAAAGTAAGATAGGTAGAAAGGGGGAGATGCTCGCCTGAAAACTTGTCGAAGAGTTCAACCGGAGATCGGGGCGAAGCTCACATCAACTCAACGGCCTTAACCGCGAAGAAGCAAAACACTAGAAGAAGCACCGGATGCAATATTTAATAAAACGGCAGAAGATCGGCATGATGCATGTATGATGCATGGCATGGCAAGGTGCGATGCAATTAGGTCAAATTAAGCGGAAACGGGGTTCCGACAATATTAGATGGTTCAAGTTATTTATCTACCCCGCAAATTAAATGTTGTTTACATGGCAAAAGATAAGATACCGGTTCGCTACTCAAGTTTAAATGAGGCCAATATAAGGCTAGATTTGCCCGCATATGGGCCCCATATTTAATTATGAGGTGAATCGGCATAAGGCCCCCAAACCAATGAGATGCATGCGAGAATGACAATTTAATATGCGACAAGGTTCTATTTCATTTATAAAATAGGGTTGGCGAGAAGGGGTCACACATTAGGGGTCTCGACGAACTTGGGGTTCCGGGGTTCGGGGTCGGCCTCGGGGTCCAGGGTTCGACGGAAGCGTGCTCAGATAACGGGGTAGATCTTGAGTTCCGGGGAGAAGGCCTTGGTTCGCCATCGGGGCGCAGCGGACCCGCCCTGGTCGGTCGTTCCTGTTGTTGCGGGATCTTGCCAGACGCGAAGTCGGTCGAATCAGCATCCGGTGCGTAACTTGGTGTCCGGAGTACTTGTCGCACGGTGGCCGCGGGTCGAAGAACTTGACACTCCTGTGGTTCGATCTTGGCCCGAGGGTTCCTCCGAGTCCTGGGCCCGAGAAGGAGACCTTGGCGCGGGTTCGGCCTTGGGATCCGGCCCGAGATTCGGCCTCGGGTCCCGCGGGAGAGCTTGCTCGCGGTCTTCGGCTCCGTGGGGCAGATCTTGTGGACCCGAGGTGGAGGCCTCAGCGTTCCGTGTCGTCGAACACCAGGTTCGAGATTCTTCAGCAACACACACACATGCCAACAACACGAGTCGCTCTGAGATTTCTAACAGCGCAAGCATGAAACCAACACTAGGATACTTGGTCTTTGTCTTCAGCTGGGCAGCCACCGCATACCGACGACAGGACACCGACGTGCGGGCTCAAACGACGAGGTCGAGACGCGACCACGGCGATGAGGCACACAGAGGGCGTCGAGGATGGGGTCGACGCGGTCCTGGCCTCGGCGAAGGGGCGTCGGAGGAGGCCTGGCAGGCAGGCAGGACGGTCACCGCGGACGGGGCGACGAAACCGAGCGGGGCGGCGCTGGGCGGCTGCGCCGGACGGGAGGAGGACGCGGGTTGGGGAGGCGCTGGTGGCGGCGGGTCGGAGGGCTGCACGGGCGGACGGAGGCGAGACGGCGGTTGGGCCGGCCGCCGCCGGGCGCTGGCGCGGGGCGGGCCAAGGAGGCAGCGAGGGCGCGGACGCTGGGCTGGGCTCAGCGGAGAGCCGGCAGAGGGGCGTGAGCGTGGAGGAGGGCCGCAGCGTGGAGGCGCGTGGGCGGCAGCGTGCTGCCAGCTGGCGAGGCTGCCAGGCAGTGGTGGCGGCAAAGTGCGGCGGGTGGATGTGGTGTTTAGTGCGTGCGTGTGTGGCTTGCAGGGGCTGCTGTGGGGCTGGAAGGAGAGAGAGAAGGGGGTTGGGTGAGGGGCTGGCTGGCCACGTGGCAGCATGTGAGAGGAGGGGGAGAGGAAGGGGATGAGGTGATAGGCTAGGGTGATGTGGCTGCAAGGGGTGGGTAGGAAACTGGGTAGACTTAGGAATTAGAGGGGCAGGTAGATGGACCGTTTTATGTTTTCCTGGGGCGGTCGTTCGGGCTAAAACGGCCCGTTCGACTGCCCTGCTAAAAATTAATTAAAAGTTTTATTGAATTAAACGGACCGTTTGCAGAACAATTTTAACAAAACAAAATATTCCGGCGACCCGGTTTTCGATGTTGAGTCCAGAGGGGGCGTTTTAGAAAACAACACGGGCTTTGCAAACATAGTTTTGGCAAACAATGCATGATGATGACGATGCAATGCACAAATTCAACGCGATTTTCTAGTAGTGGTTTTGCGGGATGCCACAATTCGACACCACTAACAAGGGATCTCGCCCTCGAGATCCGCCTCATGGTAACGGAAGGAAGGTCGGCGTTCTCCGTCTTCTCGCTTTGTGTAGATCCTCGCGACACCACTAACAAGAGGTCGTTGTCCCTGTTCGTCGAGAGAGCACCCCGGATAAACAACGGATGAAGTTAAAGGTAAGGTCACCCCTAACTTCCATGGAAGGAGTAAAATTGCATCGATCCACTATTCAATGTACATAAGCGAATGATGAGAGTAGTGGTATGGTAGCTACTCCATCCCGCACCCAAACCATTACTCTGCACACGAATAGGCGGATTATGCAACCAACTCTCGGAATCAGACTGAAGATCTCGACAAGCGAGGTTCGGAAACAAAGGGGTGATGCAGACTCTGCATCGGATCTGGCGTAGATGATGTCGTCGCGTCGGAAAACACCGGATAACACAACAAGGAACAAAGAATGATAACGCCGTCGACGGATTCATCAGGCAGCTTGAACACCGGATGGCGAACACCGTTATCAGAGGAGGAAGCGAAACCCTGAAGGTACGACGGAACCCAACCACGAGAAATCCTGGACTCGAAGAAAAGATAAGAGAGCAGATTCAAAACACGTCGAGATAAGAGGAGAATAGCAGAGGGGTAAGGAGTAAAATCAGACCTATTCAGAACTATCCAATCGATTTTCAAAAATAGTTTTGACACTTCTACTTCGGCCGTTAGCTAGGTTATCCTACAGGCTGGACTTGTGGGGTATCGTAACTGCTGAGCTCTGATACCACTCAGAACACCCTCGATCGGACCTATGCAAGTTTGGGCAAAATTCACCAAACCCGCATAGAAACGATTCAAAGGTGCTCACCAGCACTTTCGTATGGTGGAAAACGGCAATAACATTACACAACAGTCCTCGATGGGACCCATGAGCAGATATATATAACAATACTCAAAGAGTCAAGAATACGATATATTATACAAAGATCCAAATCACCTTGAAAACGATAGAGCGTCTACGGACAAGATGCAAATGGGGCTAAGAGCCTCAAGAATAACCAATGGCGCCCATAACCCTGCCGGCCAAGCCGGAAGGGTAACCGCTAACGGCCGATCTCAAACCTGCTTAACAAAAGGTGCCGACAAAGGCAAAGCGAAAACAAAGAAGGAGCGTCAAGATCGAGGCCAAGACACGGCGAGGCTAATTGGCGGTCCTCGCCCACATAGGTATGGTGGATCAAGCGGCAAGATGCACTAAACAACCTATAGAGACTCGATACAACTGGCGGTTATCAGAGGAGGGTGAGAATGACCTATCCGGATCCAACCTGAAGCTATCACCAAACAAACCCATCCTGGCGTTTCCCGAGACCACACGAGGAAGTCAACCGAGGAACTCACACAGTTGGCAGTTTTAATTATTCGGTTATAGTTGCACTTTACTAGTCGTTTAGATAATCGTCACGATAAAATAAACAGTGGCACTTTTAGTTAACCATTCCGTGATAGTTGCAACAATTACTAATCGACATGATAGCATGAGATAAACCAAAACCCAGCAGTTGTTGGTACTTTTATTCAGCCAATTCGCTTGAAGTTGCAATACTTACTAGTCGATACATTTGTCGCAGCGACAACCAACAAGCAATGGTGGGCAGTATTAATTAGCCATTCCATTATAGTGAAGCTGATTACTAGTCATTATAAGTCAAATTTATAGCAAGAAACTTTAGTTATGCTTGTCTATGATCGAGATATCATGCTCCAAGTCGTCCATATCCGCGGACACGGCTTTCGTAAAGTTTTAACCCGCCGGGTGCACCAATAGCAACACACGCCGATCAACCTCGAAAAACCAAATCAAAACCCAACGAGGCTTTCACGATCGAACAATCACAGATTCAGAAATATTTCAGGGGCCACCCTTAAGTAGAATCCGAACTAGCTTACTCGAGACGCCTCAAGGTGGGTCAAGGGCGGCAAACGATCGGGAACCCGAAAGTGTGGCTGGGCTTGTCGATACCACGTAAACGGGTCACAAATCCTAACAAATCAGCAGCCTCGCACAATCGTAAATAAAGCAAAAAGCATGGCATAAGTACAGGATCGTAAATAAAACCTCAAACTAGTTTGTGGCCCTAGAAATAAGACTGAATCAAGCTCGCTCAGGGGTCCCATATACCTCCGGATGTGGATAGCGCATAAAATCAAGGAACAGTATCAAGTACTCGGGTCTTACGGACACAAGTGGGCTCGAAACCAAATATTATCTATCACCCACCGATGCCTCTGCTTATTCAATTTTAGTTGTTAAATGTAAAGTAAAGTGACGATAAGTAAAACTAGAATCATCTCCAACATCAACATGCGGCAACACATCAAGAATCGGGCATATGGCGACACATCAAGACTTGAGCAAGCAACTACGACGCTAAGTCCATCTATCTACCAAACAACGTGTAATAGGGTGTGTCCAAGGCAATATAGGTCACGGTATATCAAAGGTACGGAATCTAGAGCATCGCAACACGTATAGCAATAGATCAACAGGAAGTAAATACTATAAAAGTAAGATAGGTAGAAAGGGAGATGCTCACTGAAAACTTGTCAAGAGTTCAACCGAGATCGGGCTAAGCTCACATCAACTCAACGGCCTTAACCGCCAAGAAGCAAAACACTAGAAGAAGCACGGATGCAATATTTAATAAAACGGCAGAAGATCGGCATGATGCATGTATGATGCATGGCATGGCAAGAAAGCGATGCAATTAGGTCAAATTAAGCGGAAACGGGTTCACAATATTAGATGGTTCAAGTTATTTATCTACCGCAAATTAAATGTTGTTTACATGGCAAAAGATAAGATACCGTTCACTCAAGTTTAAATGAGGCCAATATAAGGCTAGATTTGCCCGCATATGGGCCCCATATTTAATTATGAGGTGAATCGGCATAAGGCCCCCAAACCAATGAGATGCATGCGAGAATGACAATTTAATATGCGACAAGGTTCTATTTCATTTATAAAATAGGGTTGGCGAGAAGGGGTCACATATTAGGGGTCTCGACGAACTTGGGGTTCCGGGGTTCGGGGTCGGCCTCGGGGTCCAGGGTTCGACGGAAGCGTGCTCAGATAACGGGGTAGATCTTGAGTTCCGGGGAGAAGGCCTTGGTTCGCCATCGGGGCGCAGCGGACCCGCCCTGGTCGGTGTCGTTCCTGTTGTTGCGGGGATCTTGCCGGTACGCGAGTCGGTCGAATCTGGCATCCGGGGTGCAGAACTTGGTGTCCGGGCGGAGTACTTGTCGCATCGGTGGCCGTCGGGTCGAAGAACTTGACACCTGTGGTTCGATCTTGGCGTCCGAGGGTTCCTCCGAGTCCTTGGCCCGAGAAGGAGACCTTGGCGTGCGGGTTCGGTCTTCGGGATCCGGGCCCGGCGAGATTCGGTCTTCGGGGTCCTGCGGGAGAGCTTGGCGTTCTGCGGTCTTCGGCTCCGTGGGGCAGATCTTGTGGACCCGAGGTGGAGGCCTCAGCGTTCCGTGTCGTCGAACACCAGGTTCGAGATTCTTCAGCAACACACACACATGCCAACAACACGAGTCGCTCTGAGATTTCTAACAGCGCAAGCATGAAACCAACACTAGGATACTTGGTCTTTGTCTTCAGCTGGGCAGCCACCGCATACCGACGACAGGACACCGACGTGCGGGCTCAAACGACGAGGTCGATGCGCGACCACGGCGATGAGGCACACAGAGGGCGTCGAGGATGGGGTCGACGCGGTCCTGGCCTCGGCGAAGGGGCGACGGAGGAGGGCCTGCAGGCGCAGAGGACGGTCACCGCGGACGGGCGACGGAACCGAGCGGGCGCTGGCAGGCTGCGCCGACGGAGGAGGACGCGGGTTGGGGAGGCGCCTGGCGGCGGGTCGGAGGGCTGCACGGCGACGGAGGCGAGACGGCGGCGTGGGTCGGCTGCCGCTGGGCGCCAGGGCGGGTGGCCAAGCGCGGGCCGGAGCGAGGGGCGCGACGCTGGGCGCGGGCTCAGCGAGAGCCGGAGAGGGGCGAGCGAGCGAGGAGGGCCGCAGCGTGGAGGCGCTGCAGGGCTGCGGGGCGCCAAGGGCGAGGCTGCTGGCAAAGGTGGCGGCGAGAAAGTGCGGTGCGGGGTGGATGTGGTGTTTAGTGCGTGCGTGTGTGGCTTGGGGGGCTGTTTGGCTGGAAGGAGAGAGAAGGGGTTGGGTGAGGGCTGGCCACGTGGCAGCATGTGAGAGGGGGGGAGAGGAAGGGGATGAGGTGGCAAGCAGTGATAGGCTAGGGTGATGTGGCTGCAAGGGTGGGTAGGAACGGGTAGACTTAGGAATTAGAGGGGCAGGTAGATGGACCGTTTTATGTTTTCCTGGGGCGGTCGTTCGGGCTAAAACGGCCCGTTCGACTGCCCCGCTAAAAATTAATTAAAAGTTTTATTGAATTAAACGGACCGTTTGCAGAACAATTTTAACAAAACAAAATATTCCGGCGACCCAGTTTTCGATGTTGAGTCCAGAGGGGGCGTTTTAGAAAACAACACGGGCTTTGCAAACATAGTTTTGGCAAACAATGCATGATGATGACGATGCAATGCACAAATTCAACGCGATTTTCTAGTAGTGGTTTTGCGGGATGCCACATTGGATTCAGTCGATCTTTGGTTCATCTTCTTCCTCTGTGCTTTTAAATGGTCTGGGAAAAAATTTTATTGCAGAAGAGGTGTTAGACAGGGGGATCCTTTATCTCCTCTACTGTTTGTCTTGGCTGCTGATCTCCTTCAAAGTATCCTCAATAAAGAAATGAATCTTGGTCTTCTTTCTCTTCCCACTGAAGATGTGTTCTGTCCTGATTTCCCTGTGGTACAGTATGCAGATGCCACTTTATTAATCCTTAAAGCTGATTCTGAGCAACTTTTGTACCTTAAGGCCATTCTTCATACTTTTGCTCTCTCCACTGGACTCAAAGTTAATTACTCTAAATCCAGTATGATGCCAATTAACATGGACTCTGAGAGGCTTGGAAACTTTGCTAATACTCTTTCTTGCCTCACTAGCTCTTTGCCTTTCACCTACCTTGGTCTGCCTCTAAGTTTAAATAAGCCTGCAGTGGAACATTTCCTGCCTATTGTTCAGAGAGTTGAGAGAAGGTTGTGTGGGATAGCTGATTCTCTTAATTATGGGGGGAAACTGCAGCTAGTTAAATCTGTTTTGTCTTCCCTTCCCATATATTACATGAGTTGCTTTGATCTTCCTGTCACTATTAAGGAACAGTTGATTAAATATATGAGGCAATGTCTGTGGAGAAATAAAACATCTGATGTTCAAGCTAGAGGTAATGCTCTTGTAGCATGGAAGAAAGTTTGTCGTCCCAAGAACCAGGGGGGATTGGGAGTTCTTGACCTTAATGTTCAAAACTCTGCACTTATTTTGAAGAATTTGGATAAATTTTATAATCACAAGGATATCCCTTGGGTTCACCTTATATGGAACACTTATTACTGTAATGGTAAACTCCCTGGAAGAAGTCTTGAGGGATCCTTTTGGTGGAAAGCTCATCTAAAATTGATTGACATTTTTAAAGGAATTGCAAAGTGCTTGGTGGGAGATGGAAAATCCACACGTCTCTGGTCTTATATGTGGAATGATAGTTGTCTTCAACATAAGCTTCCTCATCTCCTCTCCTATGCAAAAAACCCACACATCTCTGCTGAGTTCTCAGAGATGTTAATACTCAAGATCTTTTTTACCTCCCTCTGTCACAGCAAGCTTACCAGGAATATCAAAGTCTTGAGAAAATTCTTAATACTGGCAGGCAGGGGGAAGCTGATAACTGGAGTTACATTTGGGGCTGTAATTTTTCGGTCAAAAAGGCTTATTGTTCCTTATCTGGTTGCCAACTTGTACAGCCACATTTCTATTGGTTGTGGAAATCCTCTTGTCAACAAAAGCACAAATTCTTCTTCTGGCTCTTACTGCTTGATAGGCTAAACACAAGAAACCTTCTAAAAAGGAAATGTTTTTCTCTGGCATCATATGAATGTGTGTTCCATGGCTGCATCAGTGAAGAAACCATTCTACATTTATTTTGGGACTGCCCTTTTGCAAGAGCTTACTGGGCTGAAATCTCGCACGTCCAAGTGGCTGATCAAAAACTTTTTGAAGCTTTAGACATTATTAAAAAAGATCTTAAAGTCCCTTTTGCAATGGAAATTCTTATACTTGGAGCTTGGGGCATTTGGATTTGCAGAAACAATGAAATCTTCAACAACAAGCATGCTTCGCTTGAGGAATGGAGAGCTATTGTAGCTCAGGAATTAAGATGGGTCCTGTATAGAATTAAGAAGAAGTATTATCAGGGCCTCAAAGATTGGATTGAAAATAATCTAGACAGGAGATAGCTGCTTAGAATGTTATCCCTCTTTTGAGGTGGATTGAGTTTGTAAATATTCTTTGTAACACTCTATGATATATAAAAATTGCAGTGGGGTATTTTGCCCTACTGTTTTACCCTAAAAAAAAGATTGGAAAAATTCAAGGCCCAACCAAACCGCCCCTGTGCAGGATATAAAGGTGGAAGATCACTGCAAATCCGCCATCTTCGCCCGTGCATCTGGACAACAGAGATCCAAGTTCGTCAGAGTGGTTACCATCTTCGATCTAGCTCGCTGCATTCAGAGAGAAGGCGAAAACCTCCGCGATTACCTGGCCAGGTGGCTCTGTGTACGAGCCGATCTGGCCCACTACCCCGATGATAACGCTTTGTATCACTTCGTGGAAGTACTGGACCATGGCACGCTTCTCCGACATTCTTTAAGACGATAGCAGGCAACAAGACACCTTACCCTTGAACAGATGGTGAGCACCGTCAATAACTACGTGGAGGCTGACGCAGAAGCCCAGAAAGCGCTTGCGCTCATCGACGGAGAACCTCGAATTCAACCACTGCCACCACCGCCTCCGGTCGCCATCGTCGCAGCTGCACCGCCACCTCCAGTCATCGTCGCTGCTGTTGCACCTCCACCGCCCATCATCGAGGAAGTCCAAGCACCCTTCGACTCTATCATTGACGCGCTTTATGCTAACTTCAGTGCAGATTCAGAGGAGATAGATTTTAGTCCAGAAGAGCTAGACTCCGCTATGCAGGAGATGGAGGAGGAGTACACGCGCGATGAGCAAGCCAACAATGTCGTCACATCCCAAGGGGTGTTCGTCACCATTGGGACGGCGATGGATGAAGATCAACCCGGACGAGCTCCGCCTACAGTGCTGGAAAAGGGGAAGGGGCCACTTATTGCTGCTGACGATGATCGCGCAAAGGTCATGCCTCCTCCGCCTAACCCAGTGCAGCAGCCGCAGGAACTCGGCACCGGACCGAGCAACAACAACACCGCAAACTTGCCGCCTCCAGCATCTACGTTGGCAGCAGCCCAAATTACTCCAGCTGATAGAGTAGTGTACGGAAATATCCTCGTCAAGCCACTGACCGTTGCTCATATCCGGAACGTTACTCAGCTTGACGCGAAGCGCCAGCAGCTGCTGGAGGAAGCGCAGGCCATCGCGGAGCAAGGCTCTAAGCTAGATCGAGATCTGGTCAACGCGCAGAAGTCCATAGAAAAAGCTAGAGCAATGGAGGCCGAGTACAAGACTTTACTGCAGCAGCAGAAGGCCAAGAAAGCTCCGGCTCGTGTCATCAACGATCCTGGTGTACAGCGCAACCTAGGATGGGCTCCCTCAAAGCTAGCACAAGCCAAGCCATACATTGACAGTGAAGGCAAGCAGGTGATGCCCACCCCACTCCTTAACGTCGCCGTCGCCAAGACCCTTCTGGAGCAGGATAGATCGCCCGAGGCAGTGGAACAGGTCTATGACCTAGTGGCCAAGGCGGTGAAGCAGCAGGAAAAGGCCACCTCGCAGAGGCTTGAGTCCTACCTAGTGCTTTGCCAGTCTAGCCAGTATAAACCGCCAAGGGACAGATCTCCTCTTGATGTCGGGTCCTAGATGGTTTCGTCAGAACGAAGACGGAGGGATGCACGCAATAGGAAGGATGTCATCCCCATATCCTTCGACCACGGAGAAAAGGCCTGACCTCGTCGCCCATCGCCTCCGCCCCGGTCCCCCCGACATCACGAAGATTACGAGGCTCACCATCGTACGGATATGCCCCCACCAAAGCAGTGCGGCATCGTCATCCGTGACAACGCGGAGCAGACCCGTCATGACGGAGAGCGCAACCAAGGACACAGGAGAAGGTCACACCATGACCCCCCGCGTCCGACAAGCAACCATGACAGGAGTGAGGCAACGCGGGAGGGTAACAGCAAGAAGGCTAACCCACCGCCACCTCCGCCTTCGTCACCACCTAGCAGTCACCATGGCGGAGGAGGACCGCGTCGTTCATGCTGCCCATCCCCTGTTGACAAGAAGAAGAACCCAGAGCCGTACGATACACGTTCGCGGATCGATAAGATCCACGAGGCCCGGGAAGGACCATACCTGGGACCATGTTGCTTTGGACCTGCAATACGGTCCGCAACTTACCCCAAAGGTTTCCGGATTGACAAGACCATCAAGCCCTATGATGGCACCGCCAAGCCAGCCACATGGTTGCAGGACTACGTCAACGCGGTGGAGATTGCCGGAGGCAACCCCAACATCACCGTCAAGTACCTCCCATTAATTTTGGCGGGCACGGCCCATCAATGGATCGACGACTTGCCAGAGAAATCTATCTACAACTGGTTGGACATGCAAGAAGCATTCACCAAGAACTTTGAGGGCACATACAAACGTCCCTGCACCGTTGGCGATCTACAGCGGTGCGTGCAAGAGAAAGACGAGACATCTCGCGCCTACCTCTCCCGCTGGATGGACATGAAGAATTCCTGCGCAGGAGTGCACGCTCAAACCGCCTTCATCGATGGGTTGTAAAGGGGCACGTTGCTCCGACATAAGATTAAGCGCTTGCAGGACAATCACCTGCTTGACTTGAATCAGATGATCCAGTTGGCCAGTGAGTTCGCAGCTGCCGACGACGATGCTCGCGGCTCCTTGCCGGCAATGACCGTTCCAACTCAAGCTCGGAGGAACAGCAGTACAAAGCGGAAAACTGCTCCAGAAGAAAAGAAATCTACCGACATGGTCGCTATGACTTTTGTAGGACGAGGCGAGGAAGTGACTTTTGTAGGACGAGGCGAGGAAGTGACTTTTGTAGAACGTGGCCGCGGAAGAGGAGCTGGTCGTGGGCAGCAACGAGGAAGTGAAACTACCTCGGCGCTGCACCGTGTTCCCCAAACCTACGAGGAGTACCGCGATATGCCGTGCCTTGTACACCTCGACGTCAACGGCAAGGTTACCCATACCAATCGACACTGCAAGTTCGTCAACGACCTCAAGGAAGACCCGGAGTCCGGCAACAAGCAAAGTCGGAAGAACAAACCGCGAGGCAATGGCAAGGGGAAGAAGAAGGAGGAGGAGTCCAAGGATTCAAGTGATATGGACGAGGACGTTGACCCCAAGCACGCCGCCAAGAGCGACGACAAGGGCAAGAACCCCTTCGCGAAGAAGGCTCCAGTCTACCACACTTTCCTTGGAACACCCACCGTCCGACAACAGAAGATCTCTCTGAGGATCATGATGGCTACTCTCCCCCAGTTCCCCAGTACCTGCGCTGGTCGGAGGTTCCAATTACTTGGGACAGGACGGAGCACCCATACCTTATACCTACGGAGAACCAGTACGCCATGGTCATCAACCCCTTGATTGGCGGTGTGGAGTTCACCAAGTGTATGGTGGATAGTGGAAGCATCATCAACATCATGTACCTGGATACACAGCAGAAGATGAACTTGACGGAGGTAAACCTAAGGCGGACCAACACCATATTCCACGGCATAGTTCCTGGGCGGGAGGCTCGGTCCCTTGGGTGCATTACACTTCAGGTTGCCTTTGGTGATGTTAAAAATTACCGCCAAGAGCGCATGACCTTTGAGGTGGTCACCTTCAAGAGCGTCTACCACGTCATATTTGGCCGCGACATATTCCACACGTTCATGGCCAAGACATGCTTCGTCTACAACAAACTCAAGATACCCGGACCAAACGGTGTCATCACCGTATCCGGAAGCTTTACCAAGGCAAGAGACTGCGAGATCAATGAAGCAGCCATTGCAGAAGCTGTCCTCTACAGCGAAGAATTCAAAGAGATCCAGAGAAAGGTCGATGACTCAGAGATGCCCGCGTCGAAGAAGCAGATCTCCGACTCTGCTCCTGCGTTCAAGGCCGCCATCGAGACCAAGCCGGTGGAACTTGTGGTAGGCGATGCCTCCAAGGTCACCGCCATTGGGACGAACCTGGATTCCAAATAGGAAAGCGCGCTCGTCGAGTTCCTCCATGAGAATAGGGACATCTTCGCTTGGCAACCTGCCGACATGAAAGGTGTACCTAGGGAACTTGCCGAGCACAGGCTAAACATTGATCCAAAATCCAAACCAGTGAAACAACCTCTACGACGCTTTGGAGATGAGAAGAGACGCGCCATTGGCAAAGAGATAGCTAGGTTACTTAAGGCTAGATTTATCCGAGAAGTCCTTCACACCCAATTGGTGGCCAATCCTGTACTTGTACCCAAAAAGGGAACCAATAAATTAAGAATGTGCGTTGATTACACCGGCTTGAACAAAGCATGTCCCAAAGATATGTTTGCTTTGCCTCGCATTGACCAAGTCATTGACTCGACGGCTGGCTCGGAACTTTTGTGTTTTCTCGATGCATACTTAGGATACCACCAGATCAAGATGAGGAAGTCAGACCAATTGGCCACTTCGTTCACTACCCCATCCGGCACGTTTTGCTATGTTACGATGCTGTTTGGGCTGAAAACGCAGGTGCTACGTACCAGCGGACAATGCAACATTGCCTTCACGACCAAATTGGTCGGAACATTCATGCCTATTTGGACGATATCGCGGTGATGTCCAAAAATTCAAACGACTTAATCTCTGACTTAAAAGAAACCTTTGATAATCTCCGGAAATACAACTTGATGCTTAACCCTAAGAAGTGCGTCTTCGGGGTACCAACCGACAAATTGTTAGGTTTCATCGTTTACCATCGCGGAATCGAGGTCAACCCAGAAAAAATCAAGGCCATCTTAAACATAAACCGTCCGACATGCCTAAAGGACATTCAACGACTAACAGGTTGTGTTGCAGCAGTTAGTCGGTTCGTCAGCCGACTTGGAGAGAAGGCTCTGCCACTATACAAGTTGCTGAAGAAGGAGGACAAATTCACATGGACGGACGAGGCAGATGCAGAACTGAAGCAGCTCAAGGAGATTCTTTCCTTAGCGCCTATCCTTGCAGCACCCGAGCCTGGAGAGCCCCTGTTAATCTACATGGCGGCAACCAACCGGGTAATCAGCATCGTCATCGTGGTAGAACGGAAGGAACCAGGCTATCAACACGGAGTTCAACGACTAGTTTACTATGTGAGCAAGGTCTTGACGGAGTCCAAGAAGCGTTACCCGCACTACCAGAAGATAGCTTATGGAGTATTCCTTGCTTCTCGGAAGCTGAGGCATTACTTTCAGGAGCACCCAATCACAGTGGTGAGCAAGACTCCACTGTCCGACATAATCAACAACAGCGACGCTACAGGAAGGGTCGCGAAGTGTGGCATTGAACTTGCCGCCTTCGAGATCACTTACAAGAGACGCGACACTATCAAGTCACAAGCCCTGGCGGATTTTGTTGCAGATTGGACGGAGATGCCAGATGCTACTCTGTTGTCGGAACCAGAGTACTGGCGATGCACTTTGACGGATCAAAGATGCTCAACGGCTCGGGGGCTGGTGTATTGCTACAGTCACCAACAAGAGACAAGCTACACTACGATCTGCAGATCCACTTCGAGGCTACAAACAACATGTCGAAGTATGAAGTACTCATTCACGGACTACGTGTAGCCAAGGATATTGGCATCACGCGCATAGTTTGCTATGGATATTCCGACTTGGTTGCCCAGCCGGTGGCTGGCACCTGGAATGTGCGGAACCCTATGATGGCGGTATATCGAGACGAAGTGGACGAGATAGCCAAGTGCTTCTTGGGCTACGAAGTCAAGTATGTGCCTAGGGAACAAAATGCGGCGGCTGATCTGTTATCTAAGCTTGGATCAGGGCACAAGAAAATTCCGCCAGGAGTTTTCCTCGAGCACCTGCGCACACCATCTGTGAAAGGAGCCGACATCGACAACCCGGACAGAGTTGACTCTTTTGTCAACATAGTGACCAAGGTCCCTCCGGCTTGGACAAACCCGTTCATGGAATATCTCGAACACAGAACTTTGCCCGACGACAAAGTCAAAAGACGACAAATAGTATGACGAGCAAAGGGTTATACCATAATCAATGGGCAAATCTACAAAAGGAGCACTACTGGTGTATACCTAAAGTGTGTTTCCCATCTAGAAGGCATGGAAATTCTATGCAAAATCCATCTCGGAGATTGCGGGCATCACGCCGCTCCTCGATCGTTGGTCGCAAAAGCCTTCCGGCAAGGATTCTACTGGCTGACCACGAAGGCGGACACCGACAAGCTGGTTGGACATGCATGAGATGCCAGTATTATGCCCGACAACCACATGTTCCTGCTGAAGAATTGCGAACAATACCAATAACTTGGCCGTTTGCAGTCTGGGGGCTAGACATGGTGGGACCGTTACAGAAGGCACCTTGTGGGTTTACGCATATTCTTGTAGCAGTTGATAAATTCACTAAATGGATAGAAGCTAAACCCATTAGAAAGCTTGACGGGGCAACTGCCCTCAGGTTTGTCCGGGATCTAGTGGGGAGATTTGGTCTCCCACATAGCATTATCACCGACAACGGCAGTAACTTGTCACTCAGAGAAGTGGAGGCTTATTGTTGGGAGAAAGGCATCCGACTTGACCTTGCATCTGTGGCACACCCATAGTCCAATGGTCAGGTTGAGCGAGCTAATGGATTAATTATTCAGGGAGTCAAGCCACGTCTTAAGGCACCGCTACATAGAGCAGCCGGAGCCTGGGAAGATGAATTACCATCTGTGCTGTGGAGTTTACGAACTACACCCAACAGATCCACCGGCTACAACCCTTACTTCATGGTATATGGAGCAGAAGCCATCCTACCTTCCGACATCCTCCACGATGCACCAAGAGTTGCCGCCTACGACGAAGATGACGCTGAAGAATCCAGACGCCTAGATGTGGACCTTCTCGAGGAAGAGCGCGTTTTGGCATGCCAAAGATCCGCCATCTACCAGCAGAAGCTACACAGCTACCATAGCCGCCGCGTTCGGCATCGCTCGTTTAAAGAGGGGGATTTGGTGCTCCGACTTAAGCAGAAGAAGTCACACAAATTATCCCCGCCACGGGAAGGACCGTTCATCATAAGCAAGGCGTTGCTCAATGGGTCTTACTACCTTGTTGACAATCATGAACTGGAGGATAGACCCAACGAGGATCATAAGCGTAAGCGACGTGACCCGGATGATGACTACCCGGAGCTTGATCGGCCATGGAACATAGCACAGCTACGTTCTTTTTACACTTAGCATTTTCTATCTAATTGTGTACCTCTTATATGATCAATGAAATAAAGCTCTTTTTTGGTTCACTCATATTTCTGAGTCTTTTACCTCCTTTAGTGTTCATTTTTGTATCATGTAAAACTTTTTATGCACAAGCTTTGCGATTGCACTTGCGAAAATTCCGCCTATGGGCGTTAGCTTAAGTTTTCTGGTCTAGACGTTCTCTGTTGTTTTTATGTGGATTCTGGAGTAGTGACTTTCGGCACTTATTGTCGGCGATTTTGTGCTTAGGTTATTGATGGTGCCATTGGGCATCATCACCTGAGTGCATGGTTTCGACAACGAGTCTTCCGACTCACGAAAAGTCAAGCATAAGAAACAAAGTAATGGATAAGCCAGCACTTGCTTAAAAATATATACATGTTGGAAACTAGTTCTTGAGCAGCAGGAAATAACAACCATTGTTTTCCGCCTTAAGATACATAAACAACTTTTTTCCGCATATGCACCAAAGGTGAAACAAATATTACAAAGTTGTTCTTCATTCCTTTGGCGCAGGAGACTTGGAAGCAGCATCATCACCAGCCGGAGAACCACCCTCGAAGTCGGCGCTGTGGTGGGACTCAGAGGAACCTTGGTTTCCACTGTGGATGGTGTTCATTGGCACAAAGACGTTGACGTCTACCAACTTGGCAACTCTGGTGTCATAGCCCGCGAGTGACGACAAGATGGATTCATGGTTAATCTCTTTGCCATCATCGTCTACGTGGGAATGCCAGAGGTCACCGTGTCGATGTCGGCATCTTCATAGTGTGCCTTCACCATTGATAGCGCCATCCTTGCGCCAGCCCGTGCACATGAAGCTTTCCAGCTTGTGATACGCTCAGGGGCTCGTCGCATAATCTCCAAGTACTTCACCATGGAGTCTGATGCCTTGATGTTTATTTGGAGAGGCTTGGCAATCTCCTTGGCTTGCGTGATGGCGGTGTTGATAAAGTTGCCAGCAAGAACCATGCATTCCTTGGCTGGAGGAGGCGATCGGGTTAAACCCATAGGAGCTGCAAAATACGACAAGGAGCACATGAGTTCAACAATTCAAAGTACCCAGACTATAGAAATCCAAGACGGAGAAAACTTACTGAAGATGCTGGCCTCAGCTTGCCAGAGGGTATCCACCAAGGATTCTTTCTCTTGTTGGAGGAGCTTATACGCCTCACTATGGCGTTGATTTTGCTCATCGACAGCTTGCTTCTGATCTTTTAAGATCGCAATCTCCTCCTTCAATCGATTGATTTCCTCGATGGCAGAGTCCTGCAGGACCTTCATCGACTCCTCATGCATTTTCAGCATGTCCTTCCTCTCCTGCTTAAGAATTTTGTTCTCGCTATCCAGCTCTTGAATGTGCTTGGATTGCTCGACAATATTCTTGGCCTTGGCGATGGTTTCTGCAAGTCGGAGAAAGCAAAGTACACAGTGAGTACTCGGAGAATATGGACACAATAACAAGGCGGAATGCGAAAAAGAAAATAGATGCTTGCTCTTGGTGATCTGTTCCTTCAAGAAGGCAGTTTTACCCTTTTCAGCTTCCAGGTCTGCGCGCATCTTCTGGTACTTGTCATTGTCCATGCCCCTCCGAGCACTCTCGTTCTGTGGAAAAAAGTTCAAAGTTAAAATGTTGTTTGGTCTGCTTGGAGCATCTAGCAAGAAATTTTCCACCTAGACGCTCGGGGGCTACAGCGAGAATTTTTTTGACTTAGTAATATGCTTAGCTTTTCTTTAAGCATCTAGTCGGAACTAATTCAGTTCTCGATTAGAGGCTTGGGGGCTACAGTATAAAGTTTTTAACTCGGATATATGCTTAGATTTTCTTTAAGCATCTAGTCGGAACTAATTCAATTACAACTAGAGGCTTGGGGGCTACAGTATGGAAATTTATAAACACCGCGTATGCTACTCTTAAAGCATCTAGTCGGAACATTTCATTCCAACAACATGCTTGGGGGCTACAGTGAGAGGTTTTCTAACTTAGTCACTCTTAGAGCATATAGATGCAAAAACCTATGATTTTTCCGTCTACATCCTCAGGGGCTACAGTGGGATACTCATATGAAATGCAAAAGGCAAACAAAACTTACAAGTGCGATGATCTTGAGGTTTGTAGCACTCTCGGCCAGCAGCTTGGCAAAGGATTCGTTGTTTACTTGCAAGATTTTTGCTTGCCGGCGGAGCTCCTCTAGACCGCACGTCGGAGATGTCGGTGCCGCACCAGGGACCAAAGCAGTGCTACCCGGTGTAAGTACCGGATAGACTATCTTTGCATAGGCTATGGTTTTCTTTGGTGCGGGGGCGCCGCCAACGACAGAGGTACCTGCTTCCATCACCGCCTTACCGCCACTGATGGCATCCTTAGCCGGAGCTTTAGCCATTTGGTGGGCAGCACTGTCCTGCGTCGCCTGCTCGCCGACGACAGTAACCTCGGTAGAGGCACCTGAGTCCACTTCCATGGCGGAAGGGTCAGATGCCTCCTTAGCTTGTGAGCTTGTCGGCGCAGACGAATTCTTGACGGAGTGAGTGGTAGGGGCGATGGCAGGAGATGTGTCGCGATGCATCATGTCCTTGATGGTTCTATAAGCCCCCAGTTTGGAGGTCTTCTTGAGGCTGGTCGTGGCTTTCTTCCTGAAACGTGCAAAATGCATAAGTACAGGAGCAAGACAGATAAATAGACAATGTCGGAGGAAGATAAGCTTACACAAGTGGGGGTGCTTTGGCAAAGCGGATCCCAGTAACTTTTCTCTTTTCCACCTCCAGGGCGGCAGTAGTCTTCTTGGAGGCTCCACCCTCCGTCTTCTTCTTCTTGCCTCCGTCGGCAGCGTCAGAGGTGGAGCTCTTCTGCTTTCGCGCCAACGGAGCATCGTCGTCGATCATGACCGTGACTTCCTTCATCTTTGGATCATAGATTTGGGCAGCCAGGCTGTCCTCCTCTAGATTGCTAAGCTGTTAAGTGAGAAGTCACCGTGTTAGATGAGATGACATTTGCAAGACGGAAGAACTGGAGTATATGTCTTACATGGAAAATAAATACCTACCTTTGGGCACTTGCCGTCTACGAACATGTCGTAGGTGATGGTGAAGCCACGCTTCTTGTCCTTCACCTTGACGATGTCCTTAAGGCGGAGCTTGACGGAGTCGCTCGAGAAGTTGTCCACGGAGATGCGAAGGCTATCCCTTCTATCGCTGGTATACTCGTGCATGATCTTCACGCGGTGCTACAGAGGTTGGATTCGCCTGATGAACCAGCACATGGCTAGGTCCAAGACGGTCAAACCCGTCTCTACGAACCATTCTATCCGCCTTATGGCGCGGGAAGCATCAAGGTCAGAGGGAAGGGAGGCCTGGGATCTCCATGACGAGGCTTCAGCGGCGGCTCCTTCAACGAAGTCCGGGTATGTTACTTTTGGCTAGCTAGAGGAATGTTTGGGCCGTAGAAGTACGTCCGTTGCCAATTTTTGCAGGACTCGTGGCCGACGATGTCGGGGAACCGCCGGCCAGGTCGAATCTTGAAGCTTATGGTGCCGCAGTTCCTAAGTTCTTCCTTACTATCTCCGACTTCACGTTTGACGGTGAAGAAGTATACGAAGAGGTCTAGCTTAGGCTTTATCCCTAAGTATCCCTCGCAGAGCGCCGCGTAGTTGCTAAGCACTAAGATACTATTGGGAGAAAGATTCTGGGGCTGGACTCTGTAGTGGTTTAAGACAGAGAGGAAGAAGTTGGAGATGGGCAGGGAAACACAGCGTACCAGTTGGGCTTTGAGGTACACCTTTTCTCCGGCTTGGGGAGAAGGTGTCACCACGCTGGCCGGCGCCGACCGCCAGGCGAGCCCCTCCGTCGCAGGGAGGTATCCCTCGGCAATCAACTCTTGGATGTCATGGTCGGTGATATCTGAGCCGCGCCAGTCGCCCTTGTGTGAATCTAGCTCCTCCTCCAACGGCTCCAGCGCCACCAGATTGTGGTCGCTGCCGGTGGACTCAATCACCACCGAGGCGGGGATGACCAAGCCCTTTGGAGGCACGACGATGGAGCTCGCCGTCTTCGACGTGGCTTCGCTCGACGTCGCCATGGAGGGGGATGTGCTGCTGCTATACATGGAGAGAGATTGGATGTGACTAGAGCGGGTTCAGGCTAGGGTTTTTCGTGAGTTCGGCGTGGAGAGATTGAGGAGGCACGCGCTGGAGGAAGAAGATGATGCGAGGAGAGAATGAGGTAAAAAGTGGAAATTCCACCAAGGTTACTATTTATCATCTCCAGCGTCAAGATTCGTGCAGCTTGATCGGACGGTTGCCGCGTAGACGACGTGTTCCCAAACCTGCGCGGAAATTTTGCCACGTCTCCAACCGTCGCCGCAAACGGTTCGTATCGCTCGCGCGTCGGACATGATTGCGTTCTCTGCATGTGTGAGTTACAAGGCGTCCTGAACTAAGTCTACGTCGTTCTAGCTGACATGGGCAGATGAGCCGTCACATCGGAAGATTCCGGCATGGACGGATCCAGTCCGGATATGGAAGAGTACGATGGAAGATTCAGCATTTCTCTGACTTACATATTAAATATGGAGAAAACCTTACAGGGTTCTTTGGGAGGACTACAAGATATTGCTTCACGATTTGCCGACATCCATCTAGACGGAGCATTCCACACGAAGAGGCAAGACAGCGCAAGATCTCGGAGTTCTCCGGGGGCTACTGTTGGGGATATGCTATATGGGTATCCTCATAGCATGTCTCCTATCCGGATAACCCGGGTGGCCCACAGTTGGTAGCATGGCCTATGGCCTGCTGGGCGGCCCTGTTAGATGGATCCAGAAGGGAGGCCCATGCCAGATAAAGGAAGGCTACGGTTGGAGTCACCGACGTACCCGGAGCCTTAGAGTGCAAGATACACAAGACTAGTAATAGACGGTGTAGGACTCTGTAACCTATCCGGCTAGGACTTATCCCTGTAACCCTAGGACCTGGCGACTATATAAGTCGGGTCTATGGGAGCCTTTAGGACATCAATTCATACAACCTCGCACAGCGAACCAATCCCTGTAAATCGGCATATTGCCCTTATAGTGATTTATAACAGGAGTAGGATTCCACCACCGTTGTGGGATCTGAACCTGGGTAAGCTATGTTACCTCGTACCCGTCAACCCTCCGCCTTCCCCCACGTCTCTAAACACGCACTGTGAGGACCCCTCCATGGTGTACTCATCGGCAATACCACTACAACGGACGGAAAGGTTTGAGATACCCTAGTTCGGACACTGTCCATTTAAGGTGGTCTAGTATTTTGGGAAAATATGGTGGTAGAATTTTGAAACCTTAATTTCATGGTCGCTTCAGAAAACACACCGTTTTTCATAGTGAGAAAATGAAAAATGCTTTTTTGTGCGATGGAAAAAATACCTCCACCTGCAACATTGTTCGTCATTCCAAGGTGCACATGTGTACACAATATATGGTACAATTTTGTAACATATTCTTGATAGATGCTTCAAAAAATACCCCTTTTGGTATTTAGAATAGTGCTAGTCAATCAGAAAAGAGATTCAAAGTACCCACGGATCACTCCCCGAAGCAAATCTTAGCTGTCCACCTAGCCTCGATCCAACACCCATAATTTCATGCTAGCTTCTCCCGCCTCCCCATCCTCCCACCCAATTTGTACCTAAAATCACTGAAATGCCCTGCGGTTTCCAGAGGCAGGTAGCACAAGCATTCATGGGTAGTTTCGTCAAATCACGCCATCCATCCGGATCGTGGTAGAGGGGGACGACAAACTCTAATCTTCTCATGCCTCTCCCTCAGACCCGCCACCATGTCCCGCTTATCTCCCTCATGCTTCTCCCTATCGAACCCTAATCCCATCGCCCACACCTGCGACACCGCCGCCTCCTGCCTAGACAACCACCGCTGAGCCGCAACGCCAGTCCACCTAGATCAACCTCTGGGTGTGGACCTTAGCGTGCTACCATGACATGGTCGCCAGATCCGGTCGTGCGTTCACCAAACCGACCAGAGCAACAGTAGCCCATACCTGAACTACGGCTCGAGCGTCCAGACCGATGGATGGCGTCGTCCTCCGGGAGGCGGGCGGGTGGTAGGGCAGGCAATGCGAAGAAGATGATCACCCTCAAGTCGGGAGGCGGACGAGCGTCCGGACCGATGGATGGCGTCATCCTCCAGTAGGCCATGTCGATGGAATCCTAGACGATATGTCGGCGGCGCCGGCGCCCGCCAACAAGGGGATCTATGAGCCTCGAGCGTCACCCAGATCGGTGTGCTTCTACATGGGCAAGCATCTACAACGACCGGCTTCAACGACCCACCGGTGAAGACACTAACATCCTCCACAACCTATTTATTGTTCGATATTCCGACCCACCTCCATCTAGAGCCATCTGTTTCTTCCTTCTGCTAGTGCTTTCTTCTCGATTTAGAACCGTTCAACTTGAGCAATGCTTATTTCTCGATATTCTTTTTTAATCAATTTCATTCACATTGCGAACCAAACGCTATAGAATAACATGTACTAAATTTGTTTTGTGTGTGATTTGTTAATTACATTTGCAGTAAAATTGTCACTAATGTTTTATTTGTTAATCATCTAATGAGATGGCTGGATAACTAAATCAGGTTTTTATTGTCATTGTGTTGATACTTGTTCATTGATCCATTGATCATATTAACCAATGTTGCATTTTCTGTAAACTTGCCCCTTGAATTTGTTCATGTACTAGGATAAGCTAATTAGCATTATTATCAATGCTTGATATTTATCTTGCAGAATACTGCCATAGTAGTTCATCAATGCTTGATATTTTTCTTGCACAAGTTCATCAATGCTTGATCTTTATCTTGCACAGTCATGGCACTAGAGAACATGTATTGGCCGCGGATACCCCTGCTATTTTGTGCTGCTGGCATGCAGATGAAGGGCACAGGGATCTTCAACAAGTGTCGGAACAAGACGCACACAGTGTGCATCCGCGTGGCCTCCATTTCTTCCACCCAGAATCCATCGGATCTTGATGCCACATACTTATACAAGGCGCAGACATGGAGAATGTCCATCTCCTCTCCCAATCCCCCTTTATTCGTATTTATGCTATGGAATCAGATCTGTAGTACGAGTTATAATTTCGTGCTAGAGTGACAATCTTGGTCTGTTAGGATCAGAGGCACCTATGCATTACTTGATGTTGGTTGTTTGGAATTCTTTCACTGCTATAAATTCAGTCTTATGATTTTAGCATGCTAGCCCAAGCTTGTTCTTATATAATTTCCTGTTAAGTACTTACTTTAGTGCATTGCCTGTTAAGTACTTGCTTTAGTGCATTGCATGTCAAAGTACTTGCTTTAGTTCTACTTGTTAAGTGATCATCATAATAACTTGAGATACTTTCTGGTATAGTTTGCTTGGTTCTTATAGCTGCCTGTAGAGTTGTCATCTTTGCTGCTTCTATTAATGTGCATACATTGTCTTTGCTATAAGATATAAATAAAGATGACCGCACTTTCAGTTGCTTCTCTAGTCTATATTGTTATATGAGCTTCACTTTTTTTATCTCATTTTCGAATACTAAAAGTAAGAAATATACTTGTAGAATTTGCGTTATTATTAGTTCTTGTATCTGTGGAAATATTATTAGTTCCTGTTCTTCATGATGTTACCCTACTTTTTCAGAGATTTTTGCTGATGCTGCCTATATTTTCAGGGATTTCTGTACCACAAGCTTCAATTGATTCTCACCCTGCATTACATGGTATAAATCATTTAGCACCATCAGTTATACAGTTTGGGAAGACAAGGAAGCTCTCTGTTGATCAAGCTGAATCCACAAAGTAATCCATTATGTTTATGTTCTTGATATCCTGTAACTTCCTGTTTAATTGTTCTTGGCGCTCTTCTAATAAGTTATTCAACTAAGTTGTTGTTTGTTGTATTTATATCATCTGGAAGTCATCTGTTGCTAGAGAAACATGAGTTCTTCCATTCTCAGAAGGCACAGGTGATCGCAATCATGCAACATTTAGCTATCTTTCTTTATGTGATTGCGCACGCGTGTACATGCTTGGGATATTTGTAAACCTTAAGCTTGTAGTAGTTATATGATCACTAATCTGGGGTGAAATTCAGAAGCTTTCCTCCTTTTATTTTAGTTGCGTTAACTGTGGTACATACATTTTGTCTTATTTTCTGAGTTGGCCTGAATCGTTACCTAAATCTTGCATGTTTTTCTCCTCGAAACAACATTTAGCCTTGAAGAAAGAACTGTATAATTCTTTTTATCATGTCTTCCATCTAAGTTAGAATATGATGCTTGTCATTTGGCTAAGATTCATTTCTTGTCAACTTGTGTACTGCCTACTCCATTTATCTGTCTATGGCATGCAAATTCATGTTTGAAATGAAGCACCTCTATTTAACTGCTTGAGCATTCTGAATAGGTAAAGTTAATATTCATAATATTCATAGAACTATTGTACCGAATATTCAAATGATAATTACGAGGTGCTTTAACTGCTTGTGCACAGGTGTTGTCTCATAATATCCACTGTGAGGTTGTTTCATAATATTCATGTTTGAAATGTAGCACCTCTAAGCTTCATTTCTATTCCAGTCCTTGTAGTATGCACGCACGTTTAAACTATGAGGTTGTTTTGAATATGGTCCTATTGTCGCAATTTTATTTACCTGCTAATGTTGACCTATGTAGTGCAGTTGGGCTTATTTTAGGCATGATGTGCTTTCTTCTTGCCGCTGGATTTGCCGTTTTCTATAGGCTGTAGTTTTATATTTATTTGCTTTGTGCTACTGCTTCTTGTAGCAAGTGTTGCTCATCATCTATAGTTCTATGCACAGGCGTTGTCTCATAATATGATAGTTATGAGGTGCTTTACCATGAAGAACTGAGACCATGTAGACTAGGATGGTGGCGGAGTGGTCGTGGATCGCGGGCTGTACCTGCAGAAGTTGAACTCTGTGCATTCCAGGACGACAACTACTCCCATGTAGGAAGGACTAGCCTAGTTATATTTTATTCCTAGCTACATTGTAATAATCCGTGCTTACATTGTAATAATATGCGCTTTCATGCCTTCTAGCTACATTGTAACTATGTAAGCTTGTAATGATAGCCTAATATTGGCAGTTATGTGAAATTTTTCATGTCTTCTAGTTTTGTTTGAATTATTTACTGTTGAACCATGAATTTGTTTAATCTGTTCAATTAAAGAAGTCTGAAAGTTATACTAGCCCAACTAATAATTGGGCTGAAAAAAGGCCATGACCTAAATAAAAATGGATTGATAATAGCCAAGTAGGCCATGTAAAAATACTACGGCCTAAATACGAAATGAAGAATAAAAAGGTCAAGGCCCAATTGGAAATGGACTAAAAATAGCCAAGCAGAGTGTAAATAATGTCATCTGTATTGGGCTTGGCCCATATAAAACCCCTAACTGGACCGGGCTAAATCTGATCGATGACCTTTTCAATCAGTCACAGATTTTCCACATAGGATATGACGTGGACAGGGCAGACAATCAGTGACCAATACAGTTGGTCATAGAATCTATGGCCATCTATATTGGTCATAGACGTCTATGACTAATTCAGAAAAAATGTCGTGGTGTTTAACTAGTGATGTTCAGCTTTTGACCATCTGTATTTGGTCACAAAAAGGTCATAAATTAAAAACTATGACCTTTCAGTGACCAATATGGAGGGTCATGTATCACTAGATTTCTTGTAGTCGCAACAGGCGCATAGCTCCTCGATCGAAGCCGGTCTCTTGCTGGTACCTTTGAAATTTGCGGATGAAGCAGTACATCATCTCTTCTTAGCTGCGGATGGATCCGAAGGGAAGGTTATTAAGCCAGACTCTGGCTATGCCTGTTAGCTGCATCTGGATGTAGGGTTCGCAGCATAGAAAACAAAAAAATTCCTACGATGTGAACTATGTACCAAGATCTATCTACTAGATACAAACAACGGGCGGATGTATATCCGTAGAGAACATACCCTTGAAGACCGACAAAGCTTAACGAATTCAACTCGTGGTTGATGTAGACGATCTCTTGCCGATCTCAAGATCTATAGGAAGTCCTAGCGCCGCAAATCAGCAGCGCATCCGTGCTCGCACACACGTTCGAGGAACCGAGCAACCTCCGCCTCCTCGCTCCAGCGATGCAGCGGAAGCACAACTCTTTCTTGCCGAATAGCCACCGGGAACATGTATCTCGCTAGTCCGAGACCATGGGGGATAAATTCTAGAGGGGGAGAGAGATCCTTCACGAGGAGGTGTGAGAGACAAGTGAGGAGGGGGGCTCCTTTTATAGGAGGAGGGGGGCACCCAAGGGGGTGGCCGCCTGCCATGGGGCTTCCCCCTCCCCTCCTTCATTAATGTGGGTGGACACTCCACTCACAAAATGCCCTTTAAATTTCCATTAAATTTCCATTAAATTTCCACCAAATTTAATGCAAACACTCATTAAATAAAACTCTTTTATTTTATTCAGAATTTTGTCAATTACTTTAATGACAAACATTCATGTCGGGGGGTTAACCTCGGGTAGGTCAGAGACGGGGAAAGACAGAGGTACTGTCCCCGTCTGGTTTCCGAGTTACGGCCTAAGTCGGCCGAATCATGGATATGTCGGCCGATGAACGGAGGCAAGAAGCCCATGTATAGGTATCAAGTGGTTACCCGGCCGAGTTAATGAGAGAATCGGCCGGGTTACCCAAATGATCTTCATGCAGGGGAGGAACGAGCCGAGTAACACAAGGTAAGGCCGAGTGATACAAGCTTGCGGGGAGAAGGAGAAGCCTGTGGTCAAACTATAGGCTGCAGCTAGAAGGAATCGTAATGGCCAAGCACAAGAGACAAGGATGCACAGCGTCAGAGGGGCAGAAGGAGGTCACGGAGGTGACAGTTCTGGAGCCCGAGGCACGCAGGAGGGGGCCACTGGAGCCTTGCCGTCATTAGAAGGGCGACAGGGAAAGGAGGCCGCCGAACTACTATTTTGGGACAAGCATATTCCACGAATATGCTTGCCTCGTCAGCCCTAAGGGCACCCAAGGCACCCCTTTATAAGGGGAGGTTTGGACCCTGAGGGAGGGATCGATTCTTGGAGCACCGTTAGGCTGGGGAGACTCACCTTGTCCCCCTGAATACAGCTCAAGGAGCACTTGTAATCCATAAAGAGAGAAACAAAGATTATCACTTTGGCAGCTTGAGTGTAAAGATAGTTGCATGTTCCCTCCCCAGATCCCACTAGCATCCATTGGCCCCATACTTTAGCCTACCCATGGCATCTGCCGTGCCACCACCACGACAGTTGGCGCCCACCGTGGGGCCAGCAACGGTGCTAGCTGGAGTTGTGATCCGGACGGGAAACTTCATCAACACCGGCGAGCGCGTTGTTTCTGGCTTGGTCCAGAGATTTGGTCTCTGCGACTATGTCAGAGACAATGCAGGAGCTTCGGGAAAACCCGCCGAACGGGATCTTCATCGGCCTGGGCGAGCACAGGGTCTACGTCGGCGTCGACATCACCGACATTTATCCTCACCAGGTTGTTGTTGCAGGAGAACCACCTCGAAGCGCGGCGAGCTGCCCATCAGGAGAGCATCTGGCAGGCAGCATCGAGGTGATGGTCGCAGCAGGAGATCAAGCGGGAGCAGCATTAGCCGGGTCAAGCAGAGAACCCGCGCAGCGCAGGTCCGCCAAGCAGATCACACTGCAAACCGCCGAGGTAATTCCGCCAGTGACAAACCCGGCCGAGCTGCATGACACCACCCCAAAGGCACCAAGAGTGAGAGGGCCACCTCTGGAGAGACCAGAGAACATTCTTCAGGCAACTATAGAAAACTTAACCACACCTATAGCGCCGATACTTGATCCGGCAAATGCTCAGGCAGAGTTAGAGGAAACAAGGCAGAAAGTGCTGGTAGAGGCCAAAAAGTATCACTCAGAATCCTTGAACAGGACCCTGAGAGAATATGCAAAAGCTAATAAGCTTGATATCGCACCCGAGCGGGTGGACGAACTAAGATTAAGAGGGAAGAACCTCATGAATGACATTAACAAAGAGCATGAAGCTCACAGAGCCGAATCAGGTGATTTGGGTTTGCCGAGGTACAGTACCCCGGCGAAAAACCTGAGAGCGGCAAATGCCGCAGCATTGGAATTAGAGGGGTTAACAGGGGAAGCTCGGCAGAAACAACAAGAAAGAGTGAATGAGCTGGTGCGCATCGCGAACCAGCAAAATGAGGAAATGCTCAGAGCTAACCCGGCAAGACCAGGGGCTTCACGGATGGTTCATTCGGCAGGGGCAGCACCTGCTTTATCTGCGGCAGCGGCATCTTCACCCGGAAACAACGCTAGAAAAGAGAAGGCAGTAACCTCAGGGAAGAGGAACAAGCAAATTGTTCCATATAACCCGGCAATAGCTGGAAAGGCAAATGAGAACAGAGGCAATGCAAGCCGAGGTAATAGTGGCGAGAGAAACCACGGCCGTATGGAAAAGGACGGCGGCGGCCGAGGTAATGGGGAGCTCGGCAGGAGAGAACCTGCAAGAGACAATCATGAAAACCAAACCCCGGCCAAAGTAAGGAGAGAAGTGCCGCCCAACCCGCAACCAAGACATGAGCCTCGGCAGGAAAGAGAAGTGAGGCCAGCTCGCCACAATCAGATGAATGAAAGGTATAATGATGGATATTCCGAGGTAGAATACGCAAACCAGGGTGGAAACAATCACTATGGGATGCAGGATAGAATCAGATGCAGATTTGCCAAGAATGATGCAAGAGTAAAGTTGAATCGGCTATACCGGTCCGAGCTGTTGGAAGAGCAAGGTCCACCAGGTCCGACATGTTTTGGACCACGGATCATGGGCGAACCACCAGTGCCGAATTTTCAGTTGGCAAGAGGCACAAAAACGTACAATGGAAGTACCAAGCCACAAGACTGATTGATTGATTATGCCACCGCTGTGAAGATAGCGGGTGGCAACCTAAGATGGGCAGTGCGGTATGTCCCACAGATGTTGGAAGGACCAGCCAGGGTATGGTTGAATAATCAACCAGCTGGCAGTATCAACTGCTGACTAGATTTCGAAGAAATGTTCGTTAGCAACTTTACCAGCACATACAAGAGACCAAATAGATCACAAAAACTAGCCATGTGCAAGCAGAGGCCGAATGAAACGGATAGAGAGTTTTTAACACGATGGTGTAACCTGAGAAACTCATGTGAGGGAGTTATCGAATCGCAAGCAATCGCTTGGTTCGCGCAAGGCTGCCGTTATGCCAGCGTGTTGTGGCAACGCCTGCAAAGAGATATGCCAACCACACCGCGTAAACTATCGTAATAGCAGACTCCTATGCATTGGGTGACCCAACCCAACCGGAGTTAATGTCGGCAGATCATCGTGAGCAACAGACCAAGACGCGAGAGAATTGGCCGGGTCATCCAGCGTGATTTCAGAGGAAGAAGAAGAGAGAGGCCGGATTATAGATATAATTCGCCCGTGTGGCGGTCAGAAGCACAAGATCAGCCGAGTCACGGAGCAACTCAACGACAAAAAAATGGACCTCAACAGTGGACATCAAGAAATGAGGGAAAGAGGCAATGGACCCCAGAGCAAAAGAAGCAATGGCAAGAGAGGCCGAAGTATACGTTCGAATCCATGTTAGATCAGCCGTGCAAATTTCACACATCAAACCCATCCAGACCGGCCAATCATACAACCCGGCAATGCGCCTGGATGAAAAATGCGATGGGAAACCCAGCAAGAGTTCAGGCTCCCCATCAGGTGCAACAGCAGCATTAGCCGCAATTAACTGGAGCAAATACACAGCAACTGATGCTACCTCCCCCTCCCCCGAGGTACGATAACTCAGATCGGAGGGATGCAGTGCATCAAGTAATGAACCAGGGCCAGGACGGAAGGATGAATCCGCAAATCCGGACGTAATGATTACAGGAACATCACTCTTATTGTGTGTTCACAATGAACAAAGCAGGACAAGCGAGTGTGCACGGCATATGGAAGTGAATGCGATCGTCTGCGGTGCCAAGATACCAGCCATGGTCCGATCGAGGTGACCGGAGCATGAAAGACCACCCGAATAATGCCGAGTCCAGATCATATGCACTTGTGTTGGATCCGACGTTTGTGGGACCAAGCATCAATGTGAAATTTTCAAAAGTACTCATTGACAATGGAAGCAGATCAACATCATGTACAAAGATACCATGCATAAGCTCGAATATCAGAATATCTTGCCAGTCCACGAGGACAACTTTCCATGGGATAGTGCCGGGCTTTCATGTGAGCCCATCGGTAAAGTCCGAGTCGACGTGCTATTCGGTACAAGAGATAATTGCAGAGCGTAAAACTTAGAATTTGAAGTGGTGGATCCGGAAAGTTGTTATCATGTTTCACTCGGACGCCCGACCGCCAAATTCATGAGCAGCTGTCATATAAGTTATCTAAAGATGAAGTTACCCGGACCACAAGGGGTGATAACAGTTGCAGGGGATTACAAGAAGTCAATGGAGTGCGCTTCGGCCGGGTCAAATTTGGCCGAGTCATTGGTTATAGCAAGAGAAAAGAAAAGGATCCAGGAGGTAGCAGCCCTCGCTCAGTCAGCACAGTTAAGCATGCCGGCACTTGCCAACCCTCATGGCAGTGTTTCTTTTCAGCCAACCAAAGAGACGAAGAAATTTCAGATTGATGACCAATTCCCAGAGCGCACTGTTACTATTGGTGCAGGCCTTGACGCTAAATAGGAAGGCGAGCTCACCAACTTCCTCCGTGAGAATCGGGACATATTTGCATGGTCAACTCAAGATCTGCAAGGTGTTCCGAGGAGTTACGAGCACTCTTAAACGCCGTGCCGGAGCAAGGCCGGTGAAGCAACCTCTCCGCCGCTTCGCCAAGACAGGAGAAAAGTAATAGGGATGAAATATCTTGGCTCTCGCAGCGGGTTCATCATGGAGGTGCTATATCCGGATTGGTTATCAAATCCGTGCTAGTAGAAAAGAAAAAGATGACCCCAATGTAGCCATTGTGTGGCGAATGTGTATCGACTACACTAACTGAACAAGGCATGTCCGAAAGATCCTTTTCCATTGCCTAGAATAGACCAAGTCATTGACTCGACCGCCGTGGAGTCGTTATCATTTGTAGACGCCAGATTCGTTTCCACCAGACACGTTAAATCCGCCGATCAAATAAAGATCGATTTATTACCCGCACGGGCTTATTGTTATCGCACAATGCCATTCGGCCTGCGAAATGCAGGAGCAACATATCAAAGATGCATGCAAAAATGCCTACATGATCAGATAGGAAAAAATGTACAAGTGTATGTGGATGACGTAGTCATCAAAACTAAGGAGAGCAAAACCTTGCTAGAAGATATACGGCAAACTTTCGCGAACCTGAGAAGGTTCCGAATGAAACTTAATCCAGAGAAATGCACATTTGGCGTGCCGGCAGGAAAACTACTCGGTTTCCTTGTGTCCAGCCGAGGTATCGAGGCTAATCCAACGAAGATAAGAGCAATAGAAAGAATGGAATTGCCGAGATGTTTGAACGATGTACAAAAATTCACGGGCTGCCTGGCCTCGCTTAGTCGATTTGTATGTCGGCTAGGAGAAAAGGCACTGCCACTTTATCAGCTGATGAGAAAGTCGGACAAATTCAGCTGGACTCCGCAGGCAGACCTTGCATTTCATGAGTTGAAAAAGATGCTAGTTACGCACCCATTTTAGCTTCTCCATTATCGAAAGAACCTATGCTACTCTATGTAGCGGCTACCAATCGAGTAGTTAGTACTGTGGTTGTAGTGGAACGGCTTGAAGATGGTAAGTCAGTTCAGAGGACAGTATATTATCTAAGTGAAGTATTATCCACTTCAAAGCAGAATTATCCGCACTATCAGAAGATGGCTTATGGAGTATATATGTCGGCAAAAAAGCTTAAGCATTACTTTGAAGAGCACCCCATCAAAGTAATCTGTGAGGCACCCATAGCCGACATATTGAACAACAAAGATGCAAGTGGCCGAATAGCAAAATGGGCGATCGAGTTGTCACCGTATGCTCCACAATTTGATAGAAGAAATGCAGTCAAATCTCAGGCTGTCGCCGACTTTCTCGTATATTGGGCCGAGGTACAGTATGAGCCACCATTGCCAGATCCAAATTACTGGACAATGCATTTTGATGGTTCCAAACTAAGGAATGGTTTGGGAGCAGGAATAGTGCTAACCTCGCCTAAAAAATATCAATTGAAATATGTACTGCAAATACATTTTGTTGCATCCAACAATGTAGCTGAATATGAAGCACTAGTTCATGGATTAAAAGTGGCAAAAGAAATTGGTATACGCCGAATCCTATGCTACGGTGATTCGGATCTTGTAGTACTGACAAGTATCGGCGCTTGGGACGCATTAGATGCTAATATGGCTTTATACAGATTCCATGTGCAAAAGATCAGTGGACACTTTGAAGGATGTGAATTCCACCACATACCACGAGCAGAAAATGACGCTGCTGACACATTGTCAAAATTAGGATCAACCCGGCAATCAATTCCGCCAGGTATTGCACTGGAGCACCTCAGGAAACCATCAATAAACCCATCACCAGAATCCGAATCAATCTTTATCCCAGCAAGTTCTGCAGAAAATCACATTTCAATGGAGGTAGATCCGCAGAAAGATTCGGAACCCCTGAAGAGTGGGACAGCCGAGGTAATAACAATCATGGAGAGAGCTGAGGTATATACGTCGGCAGAGAACATGGAGATAGACAGTGAGATCACTGCAGAAAGAGTAACACCGATATGGGCGCAACCCATATTTTCTTACCTAAAAGACGCGATATTGCCGAGTAGTGAGGTATTAGCTAGACAAACCATAAGAAGAGCAAAAGCCTATACAATCATAAACAATGAGTTATATAAGAGAAGCGTCACAAACGTATTGCAGAAGTGCGTGAGTTCCATGTAAGGTCGTGAAATCCTTCTAGACATACACCAAGGAGAATGTGGGCACCATGCCTCATCTCGCGCTTTAGTAGCGAAGGCATTTAGGCATGGATTTTACTGGCCAACGGCGTTAAAAGAGGCAGAGGAATTAGTTAAGAAATGCAATGGGTGTCAGAGATACGCAACCAGAATACATATGCCGTCGGCCGAGTTAAAAACAATACCCATCACTTGGCCATTTTCTGTATGGGGTCTAGATATGGTGGGACCGTTCAAGCCGGCGAGAGGAGGAATGACCCACATGTTGGTTATGGTAGACAAGTTCACAAAATGGATTGAAGTAAAACCGATTAAAAAGTGTGATGGGCACACAGCAGTGAAATTTCTCAAGGATATCATCTTGAGATACGGTTACCCACATAGTATTATTACGGATAATGGCACAAACTTCGCAGAAGGAGCTTTCGCTAGATTTTGCCAAGAGAAGCACATAAGACTAGATATTGCCTCGGTGGCTCACCCAGCATCCAATGGACAAGTGGAAAGGTCTAATGGACTGGTGCTATCAGGAATAAAACCACGACTTGTTGAACCTTTGCAAAGGTCGGCAGGATGTTGGATCGAAGAAATCCCAGCCGTGTTATGGAGCCTTCGGACTACTCCGAATAGATCAACAGGTTACACTCCATTCTTTCTGGTGTACGGGGCAGAGGCCGTACTCCCAGCCGACATAATATATGACTCGCCAAGAGTTGCTCAGTACACAACCTCAGAGACAAACGAAATAGCTCGGCAAGATGCCGTAGACCTGTTGGAACAAGCCAGAGAGTTGACATTATCACGATCGGCTATTTATCAACAGAACTTACGGCGATATCACAGCAAGAAAGTGAATCCAAGAGTATTCAAAGAAGGAGATTTGGTCCTCCGACTAGTGCAACGCACGGCCGGCATGCACAAATTGTCACCCCCATGGGAAGGACCATTTATTGTAAGCAAAGCATTGCACAACGATGCATATTATCTGATCGATGCTCAGTCCCCTGGAGAGAGCAAGGCAGACAAAGCTGGTGGAGAAACGAAGCGCCCCTGGAATGTGGCTTTACTTCGGCCATTTTACTCGTAGCATTATATCTCAAGGTCAAAATCCAATGATGTATTTGAATCTCGGCACCTGCAGCAGTGACTGGTATCGCCAGAGGATATATTTATTTCATATCATGTATTCAAACCTCGCACCTGCAGCGATTACTCGGGACCGCCATATGTTATGTTATTTCATGTTAGATGTTTGGACCTCGGCACCCGAGCAGTTACTCGAACCGCCATATGTAACGATTATTTCAGATTATATGTTTGAACCTCGGCACCCGAGCAATGACTCGGGACCGCCATATGGTATATTTCTTTCTTTCGTTACATACTTGAACATTGGCGACGAAGCGTTGACTCGGGGACTGCCGTATGTTGTATTCCTTTCATGTTACGAATATGAACCTCGGTGCCCAGAGCAATGACTCGGGGACTATCATATGATATATCAATTTCGTATTGACACTTAAACTTCGGCATCTAAAGCAGCGACTCGGGGACTACCGTATGATACCTCAAACTTATGCTGAACGCAATCATATCAGTTTTATACTACCTCCGAAACCTGATTTATATAAGGGAGTTTCGAACAGTAAACAACGATCCAGCGATTGTTGCTTGCTTCCATAACGGAATAGTTAACTTACGTTCAAAACAGGTCAATAGCGTAGATATTCAGCGCTAATGCCTGGATAAGATCATCAAAATAACAGCAAAGTTAAGCCCTAAAAGATCAAGAAATTACGGGCCAGCAAGGAAAGAATTCGGACGAGCATCCACTTAACCAAGAGTCTCAATAATACATAGCAAAAGAAATTCAAATCATACAACGAGTTGACAAATTTTTCGTCTACATTATACGCCCGGCATACCAGGGATCGCATATAACCTAGGCGTTGTTCGTTGGAGGGGCAGCTACTTGCTTTCTGCAAAAGGGCACTCAAGTAGGAGGAACATCGATCGAGGTCGCCTCCTCCGACCAGTGCAACTTCGGCGAGTCTGGGTTGTTCAGAGCGTCAAGACGCGGTAGAATGCCCGGTGCCTTTGGAGGAGGACCGCGCATCACCGTTGCTATCCGAGCTTGAGCTGGAGCTATCGGATGTGGCCGAATCATCTTCACCTTCCCCATGCTCAACTGAATCATCACCCGAAGCACCCTCAGCCGCGACCTCCTGATCCGGATCTGGGAGAAAACTCGGCCCTTCATTCCAAGTGTGCATATCGGCGTACTCGACGAGCTGGAAAGCCCGAGCTTGCCGAAGAGCAACAAAGGTGGGATCTTCAACCCAGCGGGAGCCAGTGCGCAAATTCCTCAGAATGTCAAGAGAGATGTCTTCATACCATGACATGATTACAGTAAGGCACCAGCACGCTCAGCAGATTCTCTCCAAAGACTCAACTGCCTCTCAGATGCCATCAGCCTTGTCACCAATAACTTGACTTCGTTGATATCAGGAGTCCCTGAGGTATTCGGCCAGAGTACATGGTAAGCTCGGATAGCGGCCTGCACCAAGTCCCGGCCCATAATTTTCATCGGACCAACTGCAGCACCAACAGCAACCAAGTAATCCTCCATCGAATATTCAAGTCAATAAAGAACCGGTTCACCTCGATGCGAGCTGCAAGAACAGCTTTAGAACTCATGGGTTTGGCCTCGGGAAGTGATCTCGCAAAACATGGACATGTCAAAGGGTAGCAGGGACGACAAAGAAAAATATAGTTCGCCATGCCAAATAACTTACGATGAATGTAGCTCATCATTATCTCAAGGTCTTTGGCCCAATCAGCTTTACTCTTCTCGAACGAGCAATTTCCTCGCTCAAACCGCGGGTTTTAAGTTCGGCAGCTTCGAGGAGTTCTTTGTTCTTCTGCAGATCCAGAGTCAGCCGATTCTTTTCCTCGGAAAATTCTTGGTCGACCTTTTCTAGCTCGGACTTCTGAGAAAGCTTGATGGTATTCACCTCGGATCGCAGGCGAGCTATCTCATCATCTTTTTCTTGTAATTGCCAATGAACTGCGCTTTGTTCTAAAAATGCAGCATCACGTCAGGCATGGGCACGCAATCTTGTTGCGACACTGCAAAGTCTTGCAACTCGGCTTTACCACAGCCAAACGCAATAAGGAAACTTAGCATAGATATTAAAAGGAGAAGGAGTAAAATAGAAAGGAAACTAACCTTCCAAGTTCTTGATCTTCTTTTCAAGGCGGATATTAAGGTTATTGATATTACCTATTCAACAAGAAGTAAGACGGCATTCCGCGGACGAATACATGATAAAGTTGGGAGTAAGGGAAAGGAACTATCGACATACCGGCCTTCTTTGCCACGGGCAGAACTTTCGCATTTCTTCCAACTTCGGTGCGAAAAAGCAACCTCCGAACTCGGCAATTCAATCGGTCATGAGCAACCCGAGCAAAGTGAGGCAAAATGATAAAACAACAAGTAAAGTTATTAGATCCGAATCAAGCAAAGCTTAATTCGCTCTAGGTGACCGGATATTCAAAGTTATACCAAATCCGAGTCAAGAAGGACTTAACTCAGATCTAGGTGGTCGGATATTCAAAGTTAAACTAGATCCAAATCAAGCAAAGCTTAATTCGCTCTAGGTGGTCGGATATTCAAAGTTATACCAACCGAGTCAAGAAGGACTTAACTCGCATCTAGGTGGCTGGATATTCAAAGTTAACTAGATCCGAATCAAGCAAAGCTTAATTCGCTCTAGGTGGTCGGATATTCAAAGTTATACCATCCGAGTCAAGAAGGACTTGACTCAGGTCTAGGTGGCTGGATATTCAAAGCTAAACCAGATCCGAGTCAAGCAAGAGTTAACTCGGATCTAGATGGCTGGATATTCAAAGCTAAATTAGATCCAAATCAAACGAAGCTTAATTCAGATCTAGGTCGCTGGCTATTCAAAGTTAAATTAGATCCGAGTCAAGCAAGACTTAACTCGGCTCTAGGTGGCTGGATATTCAAAGCTAAAACCAAGTCCGAATAAACTCCGAACTAGATGGCCGGACTAACGAACCTTAGAAATAAATTTAAGTCAAACTTCCAAGCATACAACAAGTTATTTCCTTGCAAGTTTCGGGGACTAGAGAATATGGTAACATATGGAGAATAATTTAAGACTCAGAGATAAAACAATTACCGCATTCATCTTGTTGGTATCAATGATGAACTGGGCAGCATGGTAAAAACGGCCGCTGATGTCAGAAAGCTGGAAAGGTTGGTTGGTTGGATTACCCTCAAACTGATCAGCAGCATTCCAGTTATTGGCATACTCAACCAGCGCTCCAAGGCTGTTCCCGCTAGCGGTCCGAGTTAAAACTTTACCCCGGGCAGGCGGTCCGACCACGGCAGTCGCAGGGCTCTTATGAAGAGCAAGCTGGCTGCCGGTGGCCGAGGTAACAAGGACTTTGGTAGGTGCAGCTCCCTTACGCAGCACGTCAGCAATACTCGGCTGAGAAGAGCCGGCAAGACCTTTCTGAGAAGAAGTCTTGACGGCAATAGCTCTTTTCGCCTTAGAAGAGGCATCAGCAGGAAGTTGCGCCTCCGAAGTGGGGACGGAGTCCTTAGGAGCAGCGGAGGATAAGGTCGCAGAGGGCGCCGAGGCAACGACCTTTTCGGCCGAGGTCGGGATGACCGTAGAAACTGCCGGAGTAGATGGAGGCTCAGTAGTAGCGCTGGGGCCCATAGAAGGGACGGCAGGCTCAACGAAAACTTCGGAGGGCCGGATCGGATCCAGGTCAATGGAAGAAGTCTCAGGGGCATCGCGACGAACAGGCGACGTATTCGGAGCTGGGGAGAAGGTGACAGGACTAGGAATCCTGGTGTCATCAGCGGGAGGAGGAGATGGCGGCCGAATCGGACGGCTAGTCATACTAGGACCGCCGGGTTTAACAGACAGAGGAGCGCTGCAAAAATAAGAAAGAAGATTCGTCAGTATGAGAAACAGAAAGAGAGAAACAAGAAATATAGGCAAAAGAACTTACCCAGCGACCCCGGGCATAGTCTTGCGCCTGGGAGGATTCGGAGCGGATTTCTTTATTCGTTTCTTAGGAACCGCCTCCGAGGCACTAGCAGGAGCCCCGCGCTTCCCCGAGGTAACGGGAGGCCGGGAAGCAATAGGTTCGGCGTCGTGAACCTGACCGGCCGGATTAGCTGGGAAAGTAGAAGCCGGAAATGCATAAGAAATAGGCATGGCGGCAACTACCTCAAGAATTTGGACCTCGTCCGAATCACCTTCCTCCTCTTGCGCTGAAGTTTTGCCGCGAGCTCGAGCCGGAGCAGGATCCGACTTAGGGACGAACTCCTCGGAGTCCGGCTCGCCAGTATCCGGGGTACTCCTGTCCGCGGGCCAAGGGAGCTGCAGAACTTCGGCGTCCTCGTTCTTCTGCTCTGCGAACCTCTGCAAGACAAGGAGAAAGAAAATCATGTGAACCAGTCTCTAAAAACTGGGGAATAATAGAGTAATGGAGATTAGGCTTACCTCGGGAGGCGGACGGTCGCGGGTGAATGGTTTTAACCCCCAAGACCAATCCTCAGGCATCTCAGTCTTGAAGATAGCTCGGACGCGCTTATGAATAAGGTAATTATCCAGCTCCACGGTCGAGACTCGGTTAGGGTCAAGAGGACCACTCATGTAGCATAGCTTGTGGGTCCGGTCTTTGAAGGGGCGATCCGCTACTAATAAAAGTTGCCATCGGTCTTCGCCAGACAACCCGCCCGGATCAACTCTTTAGCCGAATCTCAAGGCCTCGCCAAGGCGTGAGTTTTCCTCGGATTATAGAGCCAATTCACTTTGGAAGGTGGGCCAATTGAGAATGGAGGGAGCCGAATCTTGTCCTCCGCCCCTCTGTTCTTGACATAGAAGAATGACTTGTGCCACTTCTTGCACGCCTCCAACCCAGTGACACGGGGGAACACGGATTTCCTCGAGGTAATAGACGCCGCCCACATTGGGTAAGCAACTTCGGAAGGATGCAGAGTTTTGTCGGGAACAATGTTGGAGCGGATCCGAAGAACTTCGACCGGACATGCAATCAAGGCCAAAGGTCAAGTAACCCTCCGGCGGAGATAAAAGCGTAAAGAGAAGCTATGGCGTCGGGAAGGTGATGCTGAAGGTCAAGTAATCGAGGAATTCTCTAGCGAAATCACTAAGAGGGAGACCGAAGCCGGGCGAGTGAGACATGAAAACCACATACTCGCCTCTCGATAATCGGAGAGGATTCGCATGGTAAACGGCAGAAACCTCGAGGAATCGTCGAGTTCGGATGAGCCATTCAATCTCACGGTGCGTGATCAAGAGCCCTGCCACGAGCCACGCCGCCCGAGCAGCGTCATCGTCCTCAACAAGAGCGCCGCTAAACGAACTAGACATAGGTGCGCCGGAGAGATCGCCGGAGGAAAAACTGCCGGCGGAGGGGAGCTTAGAGCTACAAGGCCCCGTCGGAACTTTGCACGAAAACAATGGCGAAGAGCGGAGGAACCGTCGCCCAAGCACGAAAACGGAGCAGATGGATCTAGGGCAAGATCAGGGCAAGATGGTCAGAGAGGACTCACCGGCGACGGAGCCACAGCCGCAGAGCGCTGGCGAGAAAGGCAGAACGACGCGGCGGAATCCTCGCCGGCAGAGGCTCTGGCTGACGAGCGGCGGCGGAGCGGCAAGAGAACACGCAGGCGAAAGGAAGAAGGAGAGCCGAGGCGAGCGATAAGGGGAAAGGTGAATCCTGCGGGCACGTTTCCCCTCTTTATAGTCAAGCCATGAACAGGGGAGTGGGATCGTGGGTGTGGCAGTTACCCGTGTAGATCGTGGGAACAGCACGAACGCACGATGGTGAGTGGAGCCACACCAACGGCCACAGACGAAGAAAGGTTGTTACAATCCCAAGGGGAGCGGCACACGAGTCAAGGGCGGCGCAGAAAGTGTGGTTCATCGTAGCTTGTCAGTAACCACTGTAGAAGGACCTAAAAACTAGAAGAACAATGATGGGATGACACGTAGGATGTGGCGTATGAGGGAAGGAACGAGGAAACCCTGGACGAGGCCATAGCTCGGAAATAAGACTGAGAAATGTAATGAAGCTGATATAACCCGGCCAAAGCTATTGACAGGGCCACACCAGCTTCGGGGACTAATGTCGGGGGGTTAACCTCGGGTAGGTCAGAGACGGGGAAAGACAGAGGTACTGTCCCCGTCTGGTTTCCGAGTTACGGCCTAAGTCGGCCGAATCATGGATATGTCGGCCGATGAACGGAGGCAAGAAGCCCATGTATAGGTATCAAGTGGTTACCCGGCCGAGTTAATGAGAGAATCGGCCGGGTTACCCAAATGATCTTCATGCAGGGTAGGAACGAGCCGAGTAACACAAGGTAAGGCCGAGTGATACGAAGCTTGCAGGAGAAGGAGAAGCCCAGGGTCAAACTATAGCTGCAGGCTAGAAGGAATCAGAACAGGGCCAAGCACAAGAGACAAGGATGCACAGTCGAGGGGCGTAAGGAGGTCACGGAGGTGACAGTTCTGAGCCCGAGGCACGCAGGAGGGGGCCACGGAGCCTTGCCGTCATTAGAAGGCGGACAGGAAAGGAGGCGCGAACTACTATTTTGGGACAAGCATATTCCACGAATATGCTTGCCTCGTCAGTCCTAAGGGCACCCAAGGCACCCCTTTATAAGGGGAGGTTTGGACCCTGAGGGAGGGATCGATTCTTGGAGCACCGTTAGGCTGGGGAGACTCACCTTGTACCCCTGAATACAGCTCAAGGAGCACTTGTAATCCATAAAGAGAGAAACAAAGATTATCACTTTGGCAGCTTGAGTGTAAAGACAGTTGCATGTTCCCTCCCCAGATCCCACTAGCATCCATTGGCCCCATACTTTAGCCTACCCATGGTATCTGCCGTGCCACCACCACGACAATTCACAAATAACCCCTTGCTAGAATTCCATTTCACATGCATAACCACTTTATGCAATTTCACCCGAAAACCTGTTTCGGTATCTAGTGAAATAAATTCCTGCGCTTGTTCATTCTTTCGGCATGAAACTTTTGCTCCAATTGGATGTCGGTGTCTCTTAAGTGTGTCACCCTACGGTTCGTGAATAATGCGGACATGATCGAGACCCCTCTCGAATCAATAATCAGAAGCGGGATCTGGAGACCCATACTGACTCCAACACATTCAACGATGACTTTCTTGTGATCGTCGGAACCTTTTTACGCTAGTATCTTTATCCCTTTGTTTCACGATATATTACATGTCCGAGATTCGATCATCGGTATCTCCATACCTAGTTTGATCTCGTTACCGACATGCACTCTTTTCTCATTCCCGTGATATAACATTCTAGTGATCAAATCACTTGCTTGCAAGCTAACCAATGTGATATCACCGAGAGGGCCAAGAGTATATATATCCGTCATCTGGATGAAAAAATTCCACTCTCGATCCATGAGCCTCAACATAACACTTTATTAGTTATGAATCCATCTTTATAATCACCCTGTTAAGGTGTGACGATTGATGTTATCAAGAAACTCTTCCGGTGTTTGCGATTGACATGATCTCATGGTCTAAGGATTAGGATCACTTCGTAAGTTGTTATAGCAATATAAACTCAATGACTTTGATCATAATGCTATACTTCGGATAAATGTTCATCACACCATTACACTAATGTTGTGATCCCGTTATTAACAACATCCAATGTCCATGATCAGGAAACCTTGATCATCTTGTTAATCAATGAGCTAGTTTATGAGAGAGGCATAACTTGGAACTTTCTGTTTGTTTATTAAACACACATGTATTAATGTTTCCGTATTAATACAATTATAGCATGCAAAATAAACATCTATCATATACTTGGAATACAAATAATAAACACTTTATTATTGCCACTCAGGGCATATTCCCTTCAGTCTCCCACTTGCACTAGAGACAATAATCTAGTTACATAGTGATACATCTAAGATCCATTGAGTTCTGGTGTTGATCATGTTTTGCTCTAGGGAGAGTTTTAGTCAACGGATCTGCTACATTGAGATCCGTATGTACTTTACAAATCTTTATATCTCCATCCTTTACATGCTCGCGGATGGAGTGAAACCGGCGCTTAATATGCTTGGAATGTTTGTGAGACCTTGGTTCTTTGGCATTGTCAATGGCACCATTGTTGTCACAATAGATCACCATTGGGTCCAACGCGTTTGCAACCACTCCTAGTTCGGATATGAACTCCTTCATCCAAATCGCTTCGAGCCGCTCGGCAAAGAACATATTCGGCCTCCGTTGTTGATCCCGCTACCACAGGTTGTTTGGAGCTCCTCCAACTAACCGCTCCGCCATTCATGAGAAATACGTATCCGGATTGAGACTTTGAGTCATCCGGATCGGTGTCAAAGCTAGCGTCAACATAACACTTAGCAACGAGCTCTTCTTCACCTCCGTATACAATAAACATATCCTTAGTTCTTCGTAAGTACTTAAGGATATTCTTGACCGCTATCCAGTGTTCCGAACCTGGATCCGATTGTTACCTACTAGTCAAACTAATAGCATGTGCCACATCCGGTCTTGTACATAGCATGGCGTACATTATAGAGCCTATGGCTGAAGCATAGGGGACCTTGTCCATTATCTCTCTTTCTTCCGCCGAAGCTGGACTTTGAGTCTTACTCAATGTCTTGCCTTGCAACATAGGTAAGAACCCCTTCTTACTTCCGTCCATTTTAAACTTCTTTAAAATCTTATCAAGGTATGTACTTTGCGATAGACCTATTAGGCGCCTAGATCTATCTCTATAGATCTTTATGCCTAATATGTATGACGCTTAACCTAGGTCCTTCATTGAAAATTTGCTGTTTAGATAACTTTTAACACTGTTTAAAAGATCTATATCATTTCCGATCAATAATATGTCATACACATATAATATCAGAAATGCCACATTGCTCCCAATCACTTTCTTGTAAATACAAGCTTCTCCATAAGTTTGGACAAATCCAAACTCTTTGATCACCTCATCAAAGCGGAGATTCCAACTTCGTGATGCTTGCTTCAATCCATAGATGGATCCCTGAAGCTTGCACACCTTGTTAGCATCCTTAGGATCGACAAAACCGTTTGGTTGTATCATATACAACTCTTCTTCAATATTACCATTGAGAAACGCGGTTTTGACATCCATCTGCCATGTCTCATAATCGAAATATGCAGCAATTGCTATCATAATCCTAACTGACTTTAGCATCGCTACGGGAGAGAATGTCTCATCGTAGTCAACTCCTTGAATTTTTCGAAACCCCTTTGTGACAAGTCGAGCTTTATAGACGGTCACATTACCATGAGCATCAGTTTTCCTTTTGAAAATCCATTTGTTCTCCACGGCCTTTCGGTCGTGAGGTAAGTCCACCAAGTTCCAAACTTGATTTTCATACATGGATTCCATCTCGGATTTCATGGATTCTAACCATTTGTTGGAATCCGGGGTCATCATCGCTTCTTCATACGTCGCAGGGTCATCATTTTCATCAACCATGAAATTCATGACAGGATTTCCGTACAGCTCGGGAGCTGCACGCGTCCTGCTTGACCTACGAGGTTCGGTAGTACTCTATTTTGGAGTTTCATGATCATTATCATTAGTTCCCTCTTCAACAGGTGGAGCCAACTCCGGAACAACTTCCGGCGCTGCGCTACTCGCCATACTTTGAAGAGAAGGTTCAATAACCTCTTCGAGTACTACCTTCCGACTACTCACATCTTCCGCGAGAAACTCTTTCTCTAGAAAGGATCCATTCTTGGCAACAAAAACCTTGCCCTCGGATCTGTGATAGAAGGAATACCTAATAGTTTCCTTAGGGTATCCTATGAAGACGCATTTTTCCGCTTTGGGTTCGAGTTTATCCGGTTGAAGTTTCTTCACATAAACATCGCATCTCCAAACTTTAAGAAAAGATAGCTTAGGTTTGTTTCCAAACCACAATTCATACGGCGTCTTTTCAACAGATTTAGATGGTGCCCGATTTAAAGTGGATGCAGCAGTTTCTAGTGCATAACCCCAAAATGACAACGGCAAGTCCGTCAGAGACATCATAGATCGAACCATATCTAATAAAGTACGATTACGACGTTCCGACACACCATTTCGCTATGGTGTTCCGGCAGGCGTGAGTTGTGAAACAATTCCACACTCTTTCATGTGAGTGCTAAACTCGTAACTTAGATACACACCTCCACGGTCGGACCACAGAAATTTGATCTTTCTATTACGATGATTTTCCACTTCATTTTGAAATTCCTTGAACTTTTCAAAGGTTTCAGACTTGTGTTTCTTCAAGTATATATAACCGTATCTACTCAAATCATACGTGAAAGTAACAAAATAACGATATCCACCTCGCGCCGACACACTCATTGGACCACATACATCAGAATGTATGATTTCCAATAAATCTGTCGCCCGTTCCATTGAACCGGAAAACGGCGTTCTAGTCATCTTGCCCATAAGGCATGTCTCACATGTATCAAATGATTCAAAATCAAGTGATTCCAAAAGTCCATCCGAATGGAGCTTCTTCATGTGTTTAACGCTAATATGACCTAGACGACAGTGCCACATATATGCGGATATATCATCATTAAGTTTAGTCCTTTTAGCATCAACATTATGAATATGTGTAACATTATCATCGAGATCTAATAGAAATAAACCATTCATCATCGGTGCATGACCATAAAAGATTTCATTCATATAAATGGAACAACCATTGTTCTCGGATTTAAATGAATAACCACTTCGCATCAAACACGATCTAGATACAATGTTCATGCTCAGTGCAGGCACCAGATAACAATTATTCAAGTTTATAACTAATTCCGACGGCAAGTGGAGAGGCAGCGTTCTGGCGGCGATCACATCAACGCTTGATCCATTGTCGACACGCATCTTGACCTCACCCCTTGCTAGTGGTCGCTTGTTCTGCAGCCCCTGATTAGAGTTCAAATATTAGCAACTGAACCGGTATCAAATACCCAGGTGCTACTGCGAGCACTAGTCAAGTACACATCAATAACATGTATATCATATATACCTTTGTTTGCCTTGCCGGCCTTCTTGTCTGCCAGATACTTGGGGCATTCGCTTCGATGGCTTGTCCCTTACAATAGTAGCACTCGGTATCAGACTTAGGTCCAACTCGGGGTTTCTTTTCAGGCACGGCAACAGGCTTGCCGCCCTTACTACCCTTCCGTTTTACCTTCTTGTCTTTCTTGAAACCAGTGTTCCTATTGATCATCAACACTTGATGTTCCTTTTGATCTCCACTTCAGCTTTAAGCATTGATGTAAGCTCGGGAGAGACTTCTTCATGCCTTGCATATTATAGTTCATCACAAAGTTCTTATAGCTAGGTGGAGACCGCGAACACGATGGATGCCTAAGTCAATGGGAATCGATATTCCCAAGGACACAAGCTTATCGGCGTAACCCGACATCTTGAGTACATGCTCACTAACGGAGTGTGCTCTTCCATCATGCAGCTAAAGAACTTTTCTGGCGTTGTAACTCTCTACTGACATGTGTGTCGAAAATCATTTTCAACTCACCCATTGTATCAAAAGCATTGCCATTTTCGAAACGCTTTCGAAGTTCCGGCTCTAGCCCATACAATATGCCGCAATGAACTAAGTTGTGGTCCTCCTGACGAGTCTGATAGACATTCTTCTCCTCGTCAGGGGCATCATCTAAAGGTGGTGGGCCTAACGGCGCTTCTAGCACATATTGCTTTTGTGCGTGAGAGGAGAATCCTCAAATTCATGGCCCATTCGGTAAAGTTGCTACCGTTCGTTGCTAGTTTCTCTTTCTCCATGAACACATTGAAATTAAAAGCAGGTGGTGCCATCTACAACAGAATTTGTAAAGTTTAGACTAAGTGTATGATATATTGAGTTCAACTAATCCATATTACGAATGAACTCCCACTCAAAAACGACATCCCTCGTGCCTTTTTGGTGATTACATGAACCAAATCCACTATACCAAGTCCGATCATCACGTGAGTCGGTATAGCTTCAAAGGCGAGCATCAAATGGGCATCATATCAACTATATGACTCATGCTTAACCTTTCGGTCCGTGTTCCGAGTCCATGTCTGTACATGCTAGGCTCGCCAAGTTAGAACCTTAGTATTCGCGTGTGTAACTGTTTTACACCCGAAATATGGTCGTGGATCCAAGAAAACCCGATCATCATGTGATGTCTTGGAGCGACGAAAACATAATCGGTGCATACTAAAGGAAGAACACATTCTTATCTTGATATTTAAAAGAGGGATCATCTTATTATGCTAACAAAGCGCTAAACAAGCAACATAAGATGCTATCAAACATCACATGTTTATTAGTGAAATGATATGGTTCCCGCAGATGATCTCTATCATGTGCATCGTGCACTACTAGAGAAAAGGCTATAGGAGACATGCTTATGCGAGGCACATTTAGCATATGCGCCTCCTATATATAAAAATAGGCGAGGCGCACTTTGCGATATGCGCCTCTAGTATAAAAATAGGAGAGGCGCATATGATAAGAATGCGCCTCCTATAATCCCTGTACGGACAGAATCTAGCAGCCCCATATTATGTGAGGCGCATTCTAGTCATATGCGCCTCCTATAAATCAGATATGCGAGGCGCATATGGACAGAATGCGCCTCACATATTCTGTGTGGGCCCGCGTGTTGGTAGGTGCACGAATATGCGAGGCGCATATAGCTATATGCGCCTCCTATATTTGATAATATGCGAGGCGCATATGACCAGAATGCGCCTCGCATATTCTGTGTGGGCCCGCGTGTTGGTAGGTGCACGAATATGCGAGGCGCATATGGTCATATGCGCCTCAAGTAACTCATGCGGGCCCGGGCGCTGGTAGGTGGCCGCATATGCGAGGCGCATATTGCTATATGCGCCTCCTATAGTTTGAATTATAGGAGGCGCATATTGTGCAATATGCGCCTCGCATAAGCTGGCACCACTTTTTTTCCAGCTTTTTGCACATGGAGGCAACTAGCACCCCACTCACTTGTGTCACTTCTTCCTCCTCCACCAAAACAAATCTGGTCGCCCCCCTCCTCCTCCCCACCTCATTTCCCCCATTGATTCACCTTCGAAGCTTGCTCAACATCCATTGGTTGACACCCATATGTAAGTGAAGTCTCTTGCTCCTCTAGATCTACAACATGTCCATTTACTTCTCCTCCGGCTCTCTTGCGCAAGTCGTTGTTGGAGGAAGCGTGAAGGCGTTGCTTGCATGTATCTTGCGTTGTCGGAGACACCGACTATATGATTGTGTTGTGGTGCTACTTTTGTGCAGGATTTCATTTGAGATGCCAATGTTTCACGAATGTCGATTTATTTCTTTTTCCGTAATTTGCACTCATGGATGTCCTCTTTAGGGAGGTCATGCCAATTTTTCCGCGATCCACGTCCATATATGCTCTAATTATTCTCTTGCTCTTTGTACCATGCAGTGCCATGGTCCGACCATCGATCAACAAAGCCCGTGGATAGGTGGATGACATGCGAGGGCCGACATGGAACGTGCAAACAAGATAGAGATAAGATGTCCATGTCGGACCGCAAGCTGATGTATCCGATAAGGCATGATTCCGAATGCTTTGAGTCGCACCGCTTCGACATAGTTTCATGGATGTCTACACTCGATGGATGCGTGATGATCACGAAGATCAAGATGCCTGATGATCACGAAGATCAAGACGCCACGATCACGAAGATCGGGTGGTGGCACCGGACATGGACACGAAGATGATCAAGGTGGCGCGGGCATGGACACGAAGATGATCAAGGTGGTGCCGACCATGATTCGAGCTGGTTGCGAGACCCTCATGTCCAAGATCTGCTTCTCAAGGAGACGAGTAACGCTAGAGCCGGTAGAGAGAAGGCTAACCGGGCGAATGGAGAAAGACGGTCACTCCATTGTTTGACGGATGCAACGACGGGATACCCGTCTAAATGTAACGCTTAGGGCTCGGAGATGAAGGCGAAACACAAAATGACCGACGAATGTTTCGACGACAACATTGTATTCGCACGATATTCTTCCCAAGAAGGGGAACACATGTCCGACTAGTATCGCTGAGGCGAAGAAAGTCGTGTCCTCTCAATCTACCGCATGTGAAATACCACGTGCATAAATGATTGCATCATCTACCGGGCGAGGGGCGGAGAAGACCACGTGTCCGGTGTGCAAGACCTCTCGATACAAGAGAGGGACCAAGAAAGCTCCTAGGAAGGTGGTGTGGTACTTTCCTCTAACTCCTCGCTTGTAGCGGTATTTCAGACCCTAAGGAAGCACAGCTCATGCTGCACGCGGAAAGAAAGAGGCCGGAAGACGATGATCCAAGAAGGAGGAAATGTTGAGGCACCCTTGATGCTTGCCAGTGGAAGGCGTTGGACCTACAATATTACCAACATTTTGGGAAAGAGTCAAGGAACCTCAGTGGGCGTGAGCAGCGGACTCAATCCGCTTGGAAGCGAGCAGCACACAAAGACTGGCCCGTGTTTGTATGGATCTACAACCTCCCTCCCTGGTTGTGCATGAAGAAGAAATACGTAACCATGAGTATGCTCGTTCAAGGGCCAAAACAACCTGGTACAGACATCAATCTGTATCTCACGTTGTTGAAAGAGGAGTTGGCCACGTTATGGGAAGAAGGAGCCCGTACATGGGACGCCTCGAGACAAGAGTACTTTGACATGAGAGCGGCGGTGATCACGACGGTGCAAGACTATCCTGGTTACGGATACTTCTCGGGGAAGGTGGTCCAAGGATTCTATGGGTGCGTTAGGTGCAAGGATAATACAACGTCAGCTACGTAAAGATCCTGTCCGGAAAACCGTGTTCCTTGGGGCTCGGAGGTGGCTTCCCAAGAATCACGCCTGAGAAAGCTAGGACATCTGCTCGATGGGACGATCGAGCTCGAGGAATCCCACACCGTAAGAGTGGCGCGGAAATCTACAAGCTTGAATAAGCGTAAGGAGTGCCCTGCGCCAGAAAGACCTGAAGAAGCGAGCCGTTCTTTGAAGGTATGGGCGAGGTCTTTTCAGGACTTGCCATCTTGGAAGATCCTCCGCGTGCCTCATAGCCTTGATCTCATGCATATCACGAAGAACGGGGAGAGTCTGCTTGCCACCCTCCTTAACACCGACAAGACCAAAGATGGGCCGAAGGCAAGGAACGACTTGAAGCATATGGGCATCAGGGATGAACTTCAACCACCACCTAGCGATGATGAGGAGGAGGACGAGGTGGAGGAGACAGAAACATAAAATAGCCGTCGTCGCAAGGGGAAAAAGGTTAAGAAGGGAGAGGTCAAGCTCAAGGCCTCATGCTTCACTCTGAGTAAGAAGGAGGCCATACAGTTTATGAAGTGCCTCCTCGGAGTCAAATTTCGAGCAGCTACGCTGGGAAGATAAGCAGATGGCTAGGCGAGGCGGCTTGGCGGGATGAAGTCTCACGACGTTGCCGTGCTAATGACGCAGGTACTCCCGGTCGCGATCCGAGGTATAATGGACAAGCACATCCGTGAAACACTGTTTGGCCTCTGCAACTTTTTTGACGTCATCTCTTGGAATTCAATAGGCATTAAGCAGCTCACGAGGCTACAGGAAGAGATCGTGGTGATAATGTGCGAGCTCGAGATATATTTCCCCCCCGCTTTCTTCGACATCATGCTTCATCTGCTTCTCCATGTCGTGGAGGATATTGTCCAGCTCGGTCCTGCGTTTCTGCGAAGCATGATGCCGTTCGAAAGGCTCAATGGACACATCAAGGGATACGTTAAGAACAAGTGCCGTCCAGATGGAAGCATAGCAAACGGCTTCCTGGCCGAAGAGTGCATCTCTTTCTGCTCAAACTTTCTACAAACCGAGACCCCTCTTGGTATGCCATTCAACAAGAACCTCGGGAGTCTCGCTGGATGGGGTCACCGCGAGGGTCGACGTGCAAAGCATGTCGACATGGAGGGCCGAACCAAGGACTTTGAAAGAGCAAACCTGGTCGCACTGCAACACCTGCAGGTGGTTGATCCATACATACATGAGCACAAAGAGTTTATCAAGAAGAATTACGCTGATCAGGGGCGCCAGGTCCCGAGGGAGGAAGATGTTATCAAGGAGCACAACTCCGGTTTCACTCCTTATTAAGTTTAAGTTTAAACTCAGTAAAATATGTGCCTTTATCATGTCTTATTCATCTGATTGTAATTAAGTTCGTAGCATGTCCATATATACTTATAATAGACGATGTTGTCTGGCGATACCCCCTTGGCAGCAGGATTTTCTGGTGTTCTGCTGGGCATTATTCCCATGATGAGGGTCAAATACAGTATGGTGCTTCCGGGCTACGAGCAAGTGGAACCTCCCTCTCAACCTCAAGGATGGGATGATGAGGACACGACAGTGGTCCTCAATACCGGCTTCGGCTACTTGTACCTATGGCCGAAGAGCCAGATCCGTTTGGGGACAGAGGACCAGCTCAACATCACCCTAGAGGCAGCACAACCAGCACATGATGAAGACTTCGAGATGGGAGACTTGGACAACATGGCACAGAATCCCGATGATGATGAAGAAATTGACCCGAACTACGGTGACCAGTTTGTTAACACAAGGTTTTCTGATTTGTATGAGCCGGGACCATCAGGCACACATCAAGTTGCCGAAACCCAACCAGACCAAATAAACCCCTTGCAAGGTGCGTCTCTTCCCAACTAGTCGAGACGCCGCCACTCCCCTTCACCGAGCCTCCAAGGCCGGTGGTTCCTTTGATCAGCCCGGCACCCTCCATAAGACGGTCGGTGAGGTGAACGCATGGTCAAGTCTTAAAGAGCAAGAAGGGTCGCAAAGGAAGCCTAAGGGTGATCGGGCCAGGATCCAAATCCTCTTTTCCGGACGGCGTGGGGCAAGCCAGAATCAGCAGACGTGGCGGTGTATCGATGATGTGTAAATCGATGCTCGAGGTCGCAGCTCTCATATGTAGTATTCATTATGGATGTCTCACAATTGAGGAGTGCCACATTCGACAACGATCAACGTACCTCATTTTCAAGGCTAAGGTGCCTTCTCATATGTCGTGCTTAAATCACTTTGCCCGGGATATCTTCTACGTCGCATACCGACCTGTTTGACATGTTGACGGTTTCGATTGCACAATACCTGGTCCGCTGTTCTCCCTCAATATGGCCATGGAGATCACCGAGACAAGATCCCGCATCCGATAGTGGATCCCTACTTCATGCGTGACGCCGTCACTGAAGATGTTGAGGCCATAGATCCGGCGACCGACTACCTCTCAAACTTCCGCAAACATACTCGGACAAGGATGTGATTCTCCCCTACCATCCCATCACGGAGGATGATCGGACAGTGTGTGCTCATAAGCTTGAATTTGAAACACTCAACAGCCTTGTACCTCGACTCAAACAAAGGCGATCCAAAAAACTACACCAATATCAAGAAAATTCTTGATGGCGCTCTCACCGCTACGTCGCAATGGAGGCGCCAAACCGCAAGGCCACATGTAAAGTTCGGCGCGTGTTCCGCCACACGAAAGTTTACTGCGTCAAGCAACCGCTGGCGATGGGAAGGATGCCTTCACGCCATTTACCACATGAAGGCGTTCTTCAATGACATGGAGACCAAAACGCTTCCATCGACCTCGTGAAGTGGGCGAAAAGCTTGCATGCATACAGGCTCGCAACCTCGTGCAACACTTCTTCAACATCCGTGAGGAGATCGCGACAATCGTGTACTGTGGAGTCATAAAAGCCGAGGCACCTTCCACGCGGCTATACACCGTCCAACAGGGAGATAGATTTAACGCTTAGCGCAGGGTGACGGCAGGATGTTCATGCAAATGGCGAAAACTCGGTTGGGCTTCATCAATGCCCCCAAAGCCGACTCAAGAGCCAAGAAGACTTCATGATTGCATTGCCGGGTACCTAGCTGTTAGTTCGAACTCGTGTTGTAACCTCTTATCACTGTGTTAAACTTGCCTAGCAAAACCTCTAGAATATGTTTCGTCAACCGTTGAACTTGATTGTGAGAGACACTAGCTAGTTATTTGTGTTACGAACTATTTTAAGTGCTTGTTGCTTTTCATTTGTCATTGCTTCCCTACTTTCTTGTGGTTTGCTTTCTTTGTCTTTCTTCGAAATGCCGATGATTAGAACGTGTTGTGGTGTCACGTTTATGACTATGCCGCTGTTTGATCTTGTGTGCGAAGTAGACTAGTAATTTGGGCATATACTCTACTTGCCGCACGAGATCAAACAGCGAGCATTGTTATTTCCGTGCCCAGTCTAAGTATATGAGGCACTAATCCATGTCATTCTTGGTTTGCTTTCTTTTGGTCTTTCTTCGAAATGCCGAGGATTAGAACGTGTTGTGGTGTCATGTGTATGACTATGTCGCTGTTTGATCTTGTGTGCCAAGTAGACTAGTAATTTGGGCATATACTCTACTTGCCGCACGAGATCAAACAGCGAGCATTGTTATTTCCGTGACCAAACTAAGTATGAGGCACTAATCCATGTCATTCTTGGTTTGCTTTCTTTTGGTCTTTCTTCGAAATGCCGATGATTAGAACGTGTTGTGGTGTCACGTGTATGACTATGCCGCTGTTTGATCTTGTGTGCCAAGTAGACTAGTAATTTGGGCATATACTCTACTTGCCGCACGAGATCAAACAGCGAGCATTATTATTTCCGTTCCCAATCTAAGTATGAGGCACTAATCCATGTCATTCTTGGTTTTCTTTCTTTTGGTCTTTCTTCGAAATGCCGATGATTAGAACATGTTGTGGTGTCACGTGTATGACTATGCCGCTGTTTGATCTTGTGTGCCAAGTAGACTAGTAATTTGGGCATATACTCTACTTGCCGCACGAGATCAAACAGCGAGCATTGTTATTTCCGTGCCCAATCTAAGTATGAGGCACTAATCCATGTCATTCTTGGTTTGCTTTCTTTTGGTCTTTCTTCGAAATGCCGATGATTAGAACGTGTTGTGGTGTCACGTGTATGACTATGCCGCTGTTCGATCTTGTGTGCCAAGTAGACTAGTAATTTGGGCATATACTCTACTTGCCGCATGAGATCGAACAGCGAGCATTGTTATTTCCGTGCCCAATCTAAGTATGAGGCACTAATCCAAGTCATTCTTGGTTTGCTTTTTTTGGTCTTTCTTCGAAATGCCGATGATTAGAACGTGATTTCTTACATTTTGTTGCACCCATATATATATATCACCCATATATATGCATGATTCTATCTTTGTGAACTGCTAGCTATTGCTTTCCACTGACATAAGTAATATCATCTTTATTATGTGTAGGAGATGCCGAGGTGTTATGTCGTGTACGTCGGTCGGGTTCCAGGTGTGTACGAGGAGTGGAAAGACTGCCAGAAGCAAGTGAACAACTTCTCGAACAAGCTACCAAGGCTATGAGAGTAGAGAGGTGGCAAGAGAAGTGGAGGAGGCATGGAAGGAAGAAGTGGAGGAACTTCCTCGTGATCACCACCTTGTTGCTCTTCATTGTAGGTTGTGTTCTACTTCATCTAGGTAGAGCTACGTCGTTGGAGTTGTAATGTGAATTGTGAACTTGTACTCGAAGGTGTAATGTGATTGTGAACTTCTACTCGGAGGTGTGAACTTGTGGCACAAACACTTGATGTATGAACTTGTATGTCATGATTGATGTGTAATGTATTGTATTCATGTTGGTTCTATTATGCTTTGGCAAAATGCAAGTTTCAAAAATTGTGGACTATATTGTATATTTGAATATCTGTATATTATTATTTATAGTGGTCTCAGAAACTTGAATTTCAAAATATTACGAGGCATATAGGATACTATTGGAGGCATATACTATAAATACCGAAAGATTCTGAAAAATATGCGAGGCGCATATACTATAAATACCCGAGGCGCATTAAAACATATGAAGATTCGATATGCGCCTCTATACTTCACATATGCGAGGCGCATATCGATATGCGCCTCGCATATTATTATGCGAGGCGCATATCGATATGCGCCTCGCATATGTGAAGTATAGGAGGCACATATCAGATGTGCCTCGCATAAGAAATACCCGAGGCTTGAAGCTAGAGGCACATGTGATATGCGCCTCGGATAGGATTTTTGGTGCGCCTCGGATAGGCTTTTCTCTAGTAGTGGTGGTATGATCACTATCATACCTATATGTGTAAATCCAAGGTCTATGGAGTTTACATCTATGTGTGTTGTAAGAGTATCATCTCATACTTCTACTTACAACACTACCATATCATAACACTAGCCCAGCAACAATCTAAACTAAACACCTCTAATTTATCCATTGCAAGTTTTACGTGGCTTAGGGCTTTCGAGATAGAACCGTTCTTACCAACGAACATGAACCACGACGAGGATAACCAAATTGTTGACAACTCGTTTGCAAAATAGATATTGACTATAGTAGGAGAGACAGGCACCCGCTAGCCACTTATGCAAACTAGTTGCATGTCAAGCGTGGAACATGTCCCATGTGCGAGGACATGTAAAGTTTGTCCGGGCCGCTTCATCCCACTATGCCAAAAATATCCAAAATTACAACAAAGGAGCAAAAACATGATCATCATCGCCCACATACTCATATGTGTACTACCCGTGTAAAGTATCTACGCATAGATCCGGCTCTGATACCACTGTAGGGTTCGCAGCATAGAAAACAAAAATTTTCCTACGATGTGAACTTTGTACCAAGATCTATCTACTAGATACAAACAACGGGCGGATGTATATCCGTAGAGAACATACCCTTGAAGACCGACAAAGCTTAACAAGTTCAACTCGTGGTTGATGTAGACGATCTCTTGCCGATCTCAAGATCGAGAGGAAGTCCTAGCGCCGCAAATCAGCAGCGCATCCGTGCTCGCACACACATTCGAGGCACCGAGCAACCTCCGCCTCCTCGCTCCAGCGATGCAGCGGAAGCACAACTCTTTCTTGCCGAATAGCCACCGGGAACATGTATCTCTCTAGTCCGAGACCATGGGGGATAAATTCTAGAGGGGGAGAGAGATCCTTCACGAGGAGGTGTGAGAGACAAGTGAGGAGGGGGGGCTCCTTTTATAGGAGGAGAGGGGCACCCAAGGGGGTGGCCGCCGGCCATGGGTCTGCCCCCTCCCCTCCTTCATTCATGTGGGTGGACACTCCACTCACAAAATGCCCTTTAAATTCCCTCCACTCAAAAATCCACTCAAATTCCCATTAAATTTCCACCAAATTTAATGCAAATTCTCATTAAATAAAACTCTTTTATTTTATTCAGAATTTTTTCAATTACTTTAATGACAAACATTCACAAATAACCCATTGCTAGAATTCCATTTCACATGCATAACCACTTTATGCAATTTCACCCGAAAACCTGTTTCGGTATCTAGTTAAATAAATTCCTACGCTTGTTTATTCTTTCGGCATGAAACTTTTGCTCCAATTGGATGTCGGTGTCTCTTAAGTGTGTCACCCTAAGGTTCGTGAATAATGCGGACATGATCGAGACCCCTCTTGGATCAATAATCAGAAGCGGGATCTGGAGACCCATACTGACTCCCACACATTCAACGATGACTTTCTTGTGATCATCAGAACCTTTTTACGCTAGTATCTTAATCCCTTTATTTCACGATATATTACATGTCCGAGATTCGATCATCGGTATCTCCATACCTAGTTTGATCTCGTTACCGACATGCACTCTTTTCTCGTTCCCGTGATATAACATTCTAGTGATCAAATCACTTGCTTGCAAGCTAACCAATGTGATATCACCGAGAGGGCCCAGAGTATATCTATCCGTCATCGGGATGAACAAATTCCACTCTCAATCCATGAGCCTCAACATAACACTTTATTAGTTCTGAATCCATCTTTATAATCACCCTGTTAAGGTATGACTTTTGATGTTATCAAGAAACTCTTCCGGTGTTAGTGATTGACATGATCTCATGGCCTAAGGATTAGGATCACTTCGTAAGTTGTTATAGCAATATAAACTCAATGACTTTGATCGTAATGCTATACTTCGGATGAATGTTCATCACACCATTACACTAATGTTGTGATCCCGTTATTAACAACATCCAATGTCCATGATCAGGAAACCTTGATCATCTTGTTAATCAACGAGCTAGGTTATGAGAGAGGCATAACTAGGAACTTTCTGTTTGTTTATTAAACACACATGTATTAATGTTTCCGTATTAATACAATTATAGCATGCAAAATAAACATCTATCATATACTTGGAATACACATAATAAACACTGTATTGTTGCCTCTCAGGGCATATTCCCTTCACTGGAGGCATTGCATGGCTATGTTTTTGCTCCCTCCATGGAGTTTGACTAACGAAATATGATCATCGATCTAGATCTTCGGCTCCTGTATGTCGTCGAACTTCAGGTTATCCGAAGGGAGCTTGAAGCCCTTAGGCATCCGCGTTTTCCATATGGCCCTGTTGAAGCACCTGGCGCTACATAGCTCTGTGTCTTCCTTTTCGGACTCCGTGGAGCACGCGCGTTTTGTGCGTGATTTTTGTCGATCTTGCGCTGTGTGAGATCATCATGGGAGTCGTAGTTGCGTCTCCTGTGCCGTGGGCTGCGGCGACACCGCGGCAGGTCATGCTCCTCCTCGTCGGATGAGGGTGTGCGGTTGTAACACCCCGTCCACTGTGCCCCGGGGGTGTCACTCCTGGTAGCTTAATAGGATATCTAGACTGGCCCCACAGACCAACACTAGTCTTTTATGCGCACTTTGTCCTCACTCATGCACACCCGGTACCCACTTCCCGGTCGGTCACCCATCCTACAATTGCTCTAGGCCAATCACACTTAACCGTAGAGTTCTTTTTGAATGAGATTCTGTAAAAGAAGTTCCACCTTTTTTGTATGAGTATCCTATCAATCCTATTAAGTCATGTGCTTGGATCTCACATACACCCACCCTTTAGAAGATCGATGCCCTCATCGATCAAGCACACCCCAGGAACTTTCCCTCTTGGCATGCGTCTATGCGTCCAGTGCCGACACATGTGCCATGTGTTGGGAATATTCCCTAGAGGCAATCATGTATGATGAGATTTCCCATTGTATTCATAAAGATATTAAGTAGTCCTTGTATAAACATCTGATGTGTATCATTGAATATGTGATTCGGTTGTGGAACTATGCATTCATGTTGTTTGTACTAAATATCCTTGGTCATTTAGGTTGTGCTGGACACACAACTTAGACCAATGTGAAAGTTGGCTTGATGACTTGGTTCCACTTGTCATGGGCATGGAGATGCCATTCCAACTTACACAGACTCGGCTAAAGAGTTTAGCGAGTCGGATTGACCCATATTGAGGTACCACGAACAAGTTGTCATTTGTATATCTCAATCAATGTAATCCTTAGACCTGAGGTTATTGCATAGTCCGAGTTGAGGATCACCGACTTAGGTTCTGTCAAACGCTGATCCGTGAATCGGGCGATTATAAAGGCGAGTTCGGTCGATCGAGAATCAAGCTGTGTGATGTGAATAACCAAGATGGGATTTTGCCCCTCCACTCGGAGAGATATTCTCTGGGCCCTCTCGTGAGATATGATTCGGAAAGCATGGCCATGCACGACTCGGTTAAGTGTTAACCGAGGCGATCGACTAAGAGTTAGGCGGGTGAATCACTTATCTCGGATCGAGAAGAGAGTCGGACTATTTAAGGGATGACAAATTTTCGCCTATATTCTGACAAGGTATATCGTGAGGCAAAAGGGACTCGGACGTAAGTCGCATTGGAAAGGCAAGTCGACATGACTCTTTGGTACTTGGGAGTCGGCACGTTCTGCTAGGAGCCGCTACCGACTGATCGATTGAGAGTCGGACTCCAATCCTGTCCAAGTAGCCATGAGCCTGCGGGGTCACACACTTAAGAGCGGGAGCAAGCTCGGATTGGATCTGAACCTATAATCTGGTTGGGTTGGACCTAAACCATATTAGGACTGAGTTAGTGAGTTGGACTCACGGTGACTAATGTTATATGGGCTTTAGTGAATGGGTCGCGCAAGCAGAGCCCACGTTCACTCCCTATATATAGTGGAGCACTGTAACCCAGAAAGGTTAATCGTTGTTCGGTTAGGTCATTCCATGTGTTGGAAACCCTAGCTCCACAGAAGTCCAGCCGTCGTTACGAACCTAGCAGTTCGCCGCGGGCGCTCCTCCTTGTACGTGTGGATACCAGCAGAGGTGATGTGCGATCAGCACCAGGACGATCGGATCATGATGACTGCACTGCATCAATTGACGCGCTTCATCAGTAATCCGCAACTGCACGTCTAGTGGTAAACCTTGTGGCCTTCTACCTCAGCTAGATCTTGGGATCACCACGTTAGAGGAAAAAGATTTGTTTTATCTATGCGTGGCCCAACAGTGGTATCAGAGCGATAGCTTCTGGTTTTAGGCTCAAGATCTCGCATATGTGATATGCGGTAGGCTATAGATGTGATCTATGTGCTGTTTTGGTGGTCGATCTATGAGATAGATCGGTTTTGTACGAAGTTTATTGGATCAACTGTACTCGGGGAACGGTAGATCTGATTTCCGTGATCATGCTGCTGAGGTCGTGGAACGACATACCCCTACCGGTTGGCTTCCGCCATCGGGGTAGACTGTGACACGTAAATCCAGAAGCGGTGATCGAAGATCAAAGAGTTTGATCGAATCGGAACGATGGTCGGAATCCATGTTCGGATCGTAGACGAGATCAACTGTACTCTGGGACCGCCGGCTTCGCCCTGTCGTAGCGCCTTAGATGTCGTTGCGAGTTTCACAATGCCGGTAGATATTGTATCTATGCATAACTTGTTTTTGCAGGAAGTTGTGAATGGTATGGTTCATGTGCATGTGATGTATGTGTGTAATCCATACGTGATCTGCAAATAACAGTTTATGTCAGCCGGCTGGAGCCTAGGTGCTGTCATTTTATTGTATAGCGACATGCGTGTCAGATTCTCTATGTAATTTACTTTACTAAGCTAGTGTAGCTGTTTGGAGAACCAGGAAGGCATGCACGGCATTGTACATGTCGGCGACATGGAGTAAGACGGAAAGTGACAAGAGTTGGCATGGGTCAGATTAAAGGCTTTGTGGAGATGGAGATCGCCATGTAGAGAGCCATACCATTTCACATTATAATTGCTTTATTTTGTGTTATTGTTATGTCTCAGTTTTACCTCTATTAGCGGGTCGGTAAAATTTAATCCCTCAAAGAAGGTCTAGTCGGTTTTCTCGCCAGTGTTTGCACCATCACAAGTCAGACATTTTTGGTAGTGGGCTCATAAAATTGAGGTGCTGCCAATTCTTTCCGACTAGGTGGGTTCGAGTCAGACTCTTGCTGCAGAAACACTCGGTAAGCTAGACGGGTCTATCACAACGGTTGTGGGACTCGGGGAAAAGTCAGATGGGAGCCGGGGCATGTGATGCCACCCGTCCAACAGGAGTCGCATGAGATGCGATTGACAAGGAGTTGTCTACCTAGATCACTTGGCGGCTAGCGGTGATGCTAAAGCTCACTAGCCGACTTGCTTATTTAGGATCCTAAATCACTAAGCAACCATCGGATGGGTGTTGGTTCTAGTGGGAGCATAAAATATTAAAATATTTAATATGCTTGCTCTTTTATGAATACATGTCTTAAGTGTTTTGCATATTTTCTGTTGTAGATCATGGCACCAAGTAGCAGTCACTCTCAGATATCCGGTTTTGCGTTGAGAATCATTCTTGAGAAAGATAAACTGAACAACACTAATTTTACCAACTGGTATCGAAATCTGAGAATAGTTCTCAAACAAGAAAAGAAGGACCATGTCCTAGACAACCCACTTCCAGATGAGCCGAATGAGAATGCGACTGTCGCAACCACCAATGCCTACCGTCGGGCTAAGGATGAGTCCACGGATATTAGCTGTCTTATGCTTGCTCACATGGAACCGGACTTGCAAAAGCAGTTCGATCATGTTGAGGCCTACGATATGATCGAAAACCTCAAAAGTATGTTCCAGTGCTCAAAGGCGAGAGGTATCAAGTCTCTCAGGCTTTGCTGAGTTGCAAGCTTAAGGATGGTGATCCACTGAGTCTGCATGTGATCAAAATGGTTGGTTACGTGCAGTCTCTGGAGAGGCTTGGCTACCCCATAAGCGAGGAGTTCGCTACGGATATAATTCTGAACTCTCTTCCTAGTGCATATGGGCAGTTCATTTCGAACTAACACATGCATGGTATGGATAAGAAGCTCACTGAATTACATGGGATGCTCAAGCAGGCAGAGGCGGATCTCAAGAAGGGCGCCAGTCAAGTGTTGATGGTGCAGAATAAGTCTAAGTTCAAGAAGAGTTCTTGGACTAAGAAGAAGGCTAAGTAAGGAGGAAAGCAAGCTCCGGACCTGGTCCCAAGCACTTCCTCAGGGACTAAGCCATCTCCTTCAGCCGGATCCACTTGCTTCTATTGCAAGGCGGATGGCCACTAGAAGAGGAACTGTAGCAAGTACTTGGCCGACAAAGCCAAGAGTGGAGGTATGACTTCCGAATCAGGTACACTTGTTTGCAATGTTATAGACTTATATCTTGCTGATGCACCTAATAGTTCTTGAGTATATGATACCGGATAAGTTATTCACATCTGCAACTCGTTGCAGGGACTGGTAAGAACTAGGAGCGTAGCAAGAGGCGAGGTTGATATTCGAGTCGACAACAAAGCAAGAGTTGCTGCGTTGGAAGTCGGCATGATGCAACTTCATTTACCTTTCGGATTCATTATGGAACTAAATAATTGTTATTATGTTCCAGTGCTCAGTCGAAACATTATTTCTGCTTCATGTTTGATGAGGCAAGGCTATGAGTCGAATATCGGTAGAGAAGACACCGCATGAGATGTGGACAGGCAAAAAGCCGAGTTTGTCTTTTCTTAAGATTTGGGGTCGTGAAGCATTTGTCAAGCGACTTCAGTCGGACAAGCTTACGGCCAAGTCAGATAAATGTATTTTCGTGGGGTATCCGAGGGAAACCTTGGGTTACTACTTCTACAATCGAGAAGAGGGCAAAGTGTTTGTCGCTCGGAATGGTGTCTTCCTTGAGAAAGAGTTTCTCAGTCGGGGAGTAAGTGGGAGCACGGTGCAACTTGAAGAAATTCGAGAGGAACCGGCTAGTAGCGAGTCGGCAAAAACCTTGGAGGTTGAGCCGGTCATGGCAGCTGAGCCGGCAGCAGCACCTGTACTACGAAGATCGGCAAGATTACTAAGTGTTCGTGACGTGTTACTGTTAGACAGTGATGAGCCGGCAAATTATTCGGAAGCGATGGTGGGATCTGATTCCGAGTCATGGCTTGGAGCCATGAGATCCGAGTTAAATTCCATGGATGAAAATCAAGTTTGGAACTTGGTTGATCTGCCAGACGGTGCAAGACCCGTCGAGTGCAAATGGGTCATTAAGAAGAAAACTGATATGGATGGGAATGTTTCTGTCTATAAAGCACACCTTGTCGTGAAGGGGTTCCGACAAGTTCAAGGAGTTGATTACGACGAGACTTTCACGCCCGTAGAGATGCTTAAATCAGTTCGGATCATGTTAGCTATAGCGGCCTATTTCGACTATTATATATGGCAGATGGATGTCAAAACGGCTTTCCTTAATGGAAATTTAACCGAGGACGTGTATATGATACAGCCCGAGGGTTTTTTCGATCCGGCTAATGCTGACAAGGTGTGCAAACTTCAAAAATCCATTTATGGGTTGAAGCAAGCATCTCGGAGTTGGAATATTCGCTTTGATGAGGTAGTCAAATCGTTTGGCTTCATCAAGAGTGATCATGATTCTTATTTGTACAAGAAGTTTAGTGGGAACAAAGTAAATTTTCTAATCTTATATGTGGATGACATATTACTGATGGGAAATGATGTCCAGATGTTGCAAGAAACCAAGGAATCATTGGAAATGAGTTTCTCAATGAAAGACTTGGGTGAGGCAACATACATCCTCGGAATCCGGATCTATAGAGATAGATCAAGGAGGCTCATTGGATTGAGTCAGAGTACTTATTTGGACAAAGTGTTGAAGAAGTTCAACATGGAATCGTCTAATAAGGGGTTCTTACCGATGTCCCATGGTGTAAAACTTAGCAAGACTCAGTGTCCTTCGACAACTGATGAGCGAAGTCGGATGAGTGCGATTCCATATGCTTCTGCAGTCGGATCCATCATGTACGCCATGATTTGTACTAGGCCGGATGTTTCCTATGCTCTAAGTGTTGTGAGCAGATACCAGTGATCTGGAGAGATCCATCGGATAATGCTAAAAATATCCTAAAGTACTTGAGAAGGACTAAGGATATCTTCTTGGTTTATGGTGGTGAAGATGAACTCAGTGTAAAGGGTTACACGGATGCGAGTTATCTTACCGACTCTGATGATTCTCGTTCACAATCCGGATACGTGTTTATTATAAACGGAGGTGCTGTGAGCTGGAAGAGTTCCAAGAAAGAGACTGTGTCTGCGTCTACAACAGAGGCTGAGTATATTTCCGCCTCGGAGGCAGCAAAGGAAGCTGTTTGGATGAGGAATTTCCTCATGGATCTTGGTGTGGTTCAGGGCTCGTCCAATCCGTTAGACATGTATTGTGACAACAATGGTGCTATTGCACAAGCCAAGGAACCTAGACATCACCAGAAGAACAAACACATACTCATGCGGTACCACCTGATTCGACAGTTCGTGGATCAGGGTGATATCAATTTATGCAAGGTACACACGGATGCAAATATTGCGGATCCGTTGACAAAGCCGTTACCACAGCCAAAGCATGAGGCGCACCTGAGAGCCATGGGCATTAGATGCTTAGACATGTGATGTCGGAAGATTGACTCTAGTGCAAGTGGGAGACTATTGGGAATATGCCCTAGAGGCAATCATGTATGATGAGATTTCCCATTGTATTCATAAAGATATTAAGTAGTCCTTGTATAAACATCTGATGTGTATCATTGAATATGTGATTCGGTTGTGGAACTATACACTCATGTTGTTTGTACTAAATATCCTTGGTCATTGAGGTTGTGCTGGACACACAACTTAGACAAATGTGAAAGTTGGCTTGATGACTTGGTTCCACTTGTCATGGGCATGGAGATGCCATTCCAACTTACACAGACTCAGCTAAAGAGTTTAGCTAGTCGGATTGACCCATATTGAGGTACAACAAAAAAGTTGTCATTTGTATATCTCAATCAATGTAATCCTTAGACCTAAGGTTATTGCATAGTCCGAGTTGAGGATCACCGACTTAGGTTCTGTCAAACGTTGATCCGTGGCGGGCGTTATAAAGCGAGTTCGTCGATCGAGAATCAAGCTATGTGATGTGAATAACCAAGATGGGATTTTGCCCCTCCACTCGGAGAGATATTCTCTGGGCCCTCTCGTGAGATATGATTCGGAAAGCATGGCCATGCACGACTCGGTTAAGTGTTAACCGAGGCGATCGACTAAGAGTTAGTCGGGTGAATCACTTATCTCGGATCGAGAAGAGAGTCGGACTATTTAAGGGATGACAAATATTCGCCTATAGTCTAACAAGGTATATCGTGAGGCAAAAGGGACTCGGACGTAAGTATCATTGGAAAGGAAAGTCGTCATGACTCTTTGGTACTTAGGAGTCGGCACGTTCTGCTAGGAGCCGCTACCGACTGATCGATTGAGAGTCGGACTCCAATCGTGTCCAAGTAGCCATGAGCCTGCGGGGTCACACACTTAAGAGCGGGAGCAAGCTCGGATTGGATCTGAACCTGTAATCTGGTTGGGTTGGACCTAAACCAGATTAGGACTGAGTTAGTGAGTTGGACTCACGGTGAATAATGTTATATGGGCTTTAGTGAATGGTTCGTGCGAGGAGAGCTCACGTTCACTCCCTATATATAGTGGAGCACCGTAACCCAGAAAGGTTAATCGTTGTTCGGTTAGGTCATTCCATGTGTTAGAAACCCTAGATCCACAGCAGTCCAGCCGTCGTTAAGAACCTAGCAGTTCGTCGCTGGCGCTCCTCCTTGTACGTGTGGATACCAGCAGAGGTGTTGTGCGATCAGCACCAGGACGATCGGATCGTGAGGACTGCACTGCATCAACTGACGCGCTTCATCAGTAATCTGCAACTGCGCGTCTAGTGGTAAACCTCGTGGACTTCTACCTCAGCTAGATCTTGGGATCACCATGTTAGAGGAAAAAGATTTGTTTTATCTCTGCGTGGCCCAACACCATGTCGTGTCCACTCCGGGCCACATGCGCCATGCTCCACATGTCACGACATATACCCGCACACACCCGTTTAACTGCGAGGATAGGCTCTAATACCACTTGTAACACCACGTCCACTAGGCCTTGGGGTGTCACTCCTAGTAGCTTAATATGATATCTAGACTGGCCCCACAGACCAACACTATTCTTTTCTACGCATTTTGTCCTCACTCATACGCACCGGTACCCACTTCCCGGTCGGTCACCCATCCTAGAATTTCTCTGGGCCAAGAATGCTTAACCTTAGAGTTCTTTTCGAATGAGCTTCAAGAAAACAAGTTGCAACTTGTTGGTATGAGTATCCTATCAATCATATTAAGTCATGTGCTTGGATCTAACAGCGGTTCTGGTGAATTTTACCGCAGCCTTTTTCTTCGGCTCCGGAGTCGCCTCCCCGTGCAACGCGGATCCGACAAGCCCAAGACCTGCAATCGCAGATATGGACTGCGTACTGGGGATCCCCCGCTGGTGGCGAGTTTGCTGCCAGGTAGGTGGTGGCCGCTATGACCCTAGCATGTGGCGTCTTGGGCATGATGTTGCCCTGCGAGTCCATCGACATGAAGGACATGTCGAGTGACTTGGTGGCCTCACACTGTGCATCGAGGTCCATGCGCTCTATGCGGGAGTGGTGTTTGTGGTCGTCGTAGCCTTTCGAGGAGGATCCGCCGGCGGAAGAGAGCACAGCTCTCCATGCGCTTGACTCGTCAGCTGCTCTCCTGCGATGTTCGAGCTCTTTTTGCTGCTCGACTTGGCAATTGTGCTCCTTGATGAGGAGCCAATGATAGCCCATTAGCATGTTGCGAGAAGCATCGAGTGGTAGAGGATCGGTACCTCGCATAGCTTCACGGACCCTCTCCCACTGAGCATCGTTGAGACATATCTCTTGTTGATTGTGATTGCCGCTGTTGGCAGCTTTGTGTGCCCCGTTCCCGTTGGGATTGGCCGGGGTGGGACGTTTCCTCCATTCGTGGCGTTAGGAGCCTGCGGGTTGGGAGGGGGATCCGTCGGTTCGTCTCCATTGTCAACGTGACCATTATGGATGGCCGTGCACATGTAGTGATGTGGAAGATCGTTGCTCCCACGGCTCTCTGACTTGGAACCATAGGTTACTTCCTCTGTAGGAGGATCGGAAAGGTCGGAGTTGCAGCTGCTGCTGTCATCCGAATCGCATGTCAGCGACGGTGTGTTCAGGACACCGATTGGTGGCACCCACGGAGCGGGTACGACTATCATAGGTAGTATTCGCTCAGGGAGGTGTAGGGTATCGATCTGGCCCACCTGGAAGCATAAGCTCCTGAACATCAGTTCGACTATGTCTCCTACAGAGTCAAAGTTTTGGCGAGTTGCTGGCGAGTGGACGGTGAATTCGATGGTGCCAAAGAAGAGGCGATTCTCCGTCATGGATGAGTCAAAGATGATGGTGGATGGGACCGTCACGATCGCATGATCAACATCTCCAGTTACCACAGACGGTGCCAACTGACGAGGGTTCGACTCGTCAATACCTATTGTTATGGTCTTGGGTTTGGAGAAGATGGGGAGGCTAGAGATCACGAAACGGTTAACAAACTCTCAACAAGGGGACACGAGGTTTACCCAGGTTCAGGCCCCCGGAGGGAAAACCCTACTCCTACTTGTCTGTTCTTGATTGATGGTGATGCCGATGGTTACAAGGGTGCGCAGATGCAATCTGGCGTGAGGTGTGTTCTAGGGTATGCGTTGAGGTCCCCCTCGCCATGCCCTCCCGGCCTTTATATGGGGAGGCCAAGTCTCAGGATAGGTTGAGTCAGTTATAGATTAGGGTTAAATCCTTTGAAATTTTATCTACACTTAAACCGTCTCCTCAATAAATTGAGTTCACGATTGTAGTAGGTCTTTCTTGTGGGCCTCCTCTGAGCTGAACCAGGTAGGCCAACATCGGGTACCCGTGGGGCATATCCATGTAAATACATATAGTACTTCTCAACACAACAAGTTCACGACTCACATATCTAGGTACATATTTAATTAATACCCACACATTCAAACCACTACAAAAGATGCCTTGTCACGATTAGAGAGCCTGCTTCGAATCTAAACTGGAAGACACAAACATTACCTTCCCGGAGTTTGTGTTGGTGAACATAATCTCCCTAGTTTGATGTGAAACTAACAATACCTTCAATATTTTACTTTTCTTTAACTGCACCGATAACATCTTGGCAAGAAACATAGGAGAAGTTGATAGGTTCTCCTTCAAATAAATCATATACTTTTTGGAAAAATTGGATGAGAAGTATTACACAGGAAAGTAAGAAATAATTAAGTTCGTTATAGTACCTACCTAGAGTAATTAAGATTGACATTCTAGGCATGGTTAAGTTTAAAGTGTGTAAAAAGTGTGTGTATATGGAAAGATTAAGATAGTTCATTATAGTACTACACATGAAGTTGTTCTTCATTTCTATTAATTGCAGCTAGCGATAGTCATGAAATTGAAATGAATTAGATGAGCATATTAAGATAGTGGGCGTGTAAAGTGTCTGTAACTCAATGATTCATATAGCTGGATGATGCGGTCAAATCCCAATGCACACTAAACCATCAGCTAACACATTGATTCAAGGAATTATATCTTATTATAGACCCCAAGGCACATGCTATACAAACAAATCCCAATGTTGTCAAATACTAGTAGAAAATAGATTCGAGCGACTGGGGACATACCCGGATGATGTTGTCGAGGTTAGCACCACTACGGAAGAATATGTCATCCAGCTTTGTTGGAGGTGTGCGCGCTACCGAGGAAGATGGAGCGGTCCCGTGTGCCAGAGAGATTAGCACCGCCACGGAGAGGTACATGCCATCGAGGCCGAGGAATACGGTGTGGTCCCACGTGCCAGAGAGGTCAGCTCCACTGTGGAGAGGCATGCGCGGCCGAGGCCGAGGAATACGGTGTGGTCCCATGTGCTGCAGAGTTCAGGACCGCCGCGGAGAGGTGGCTAGGGTTAGGGTTAGGGAGAGCGGGGTTATTGGTTGGTGGGGAATTTTTGGGGATAAAAGAGCGACCTATGTGTGGGCTAAAGAGAAAACCTATGAAGATTAACTACGCCATTATTTGCCTTATCAAACTTTTCACAGATCAAACGTGTCGCATATTTTCCAACGCTCTATTTGATTATCAATAATACTTATTGATGAGCAAGCCACCAAAAGAACACACCAAAATATAGGGATATCAATAATTGTACTTGCGCACGGTTTATCGTGGCCTTACACAGTTCAAAATGAAGAATCCACCACACAAACACTACATATTAAGCTCCTTCAATTAGGTCATAAATGTAGGGTTCGTAGCATATAAAATAAAAAAAATTCCTATGATGGGAACAACTATGTACCAAGATCTATCTACTAGATACAAGCAACGGGTGGATATACATCCATAGAGAACATACCCTTGTAGATCGACAAATTTTAACGAGGTTGTACTCATGGATGATGTAGACGAACGCTTTTCGATATCAAGATCAAGAAGAAGAACAGCACCACAAATCAGCAGCGCATCCGTGCTCGCACACACGCCCAAGCCACCGAGCAACCTCCACCTCCTCGCTCCAGCAATGCAGCAGAAGCAACAACTCTTTCTGAACGAAAATCCACTGGGAACATGTATCTCGCTAGTCTGAGACCATGGGGAATAAACTAGAGGGGGAGAGAGATCCTTCACGAGAAGCTGTGAGTGTGAGAGAGGGAGAGGGAGGCCTTATATAGGAGGAGGGGGAACCCCAAGGGGGTTTTCGGCGCATGGGGCTGCCCCCTTGACCTCCCTCCATCCATGTAGGTGGAGCTCCCACTCACAAAATGCCTCTTCACTTCTCCACTCAAAAAATACCATTAAATTTCCACCAAATTTAATGCAATCTCTATTTAAATAAAACTCCTTTTATTTATTTATTCAGAATTTTGTCAATTACATTAATGGACAAACATTCACATAAAACCCCTTGCTAGTATTTTATTTCACATGCAAAAACACTTTCAGCAATTTCACCCAAAATAATTCTGGTGTCTAGTGAAATAAATTCCTGCGCTTTGTAATTCTTTCCGTCAAGAAACTATTTGTTCCAAATGGTGTCAGTGTATCTTAAGTGTGTCAACCTATGGTTTGTGAATAATGCGGACATGATCGAGACCCCTCTCGGATCAATAATCAGAAGCGGGACCTGGAGATCCATACTGACTACCACACATTCAGTGATGACTTCTTGTGATCGTGAGAACCTTTTACGCTAGAATCTTAATCCATTTGTCTCGTGATATATTACATGTCCGAGATTCGATCATCGGTATCTGCATACCTAGCTTGATCTCGTTACCGACATGTACTATTTTCTTGTTTCCGTGATATAACATTATAGTGATCAAATCACTTGCTTGCAGGCTAATTAATGTGATATCACCAAGAGGGCCTCGAGTATATCTATCCGTCATCGGGATGGACAAATTCCACTCTTGATCAATGAGCCTCAACATAACATCTTCGTACCACTAAACACATCTTTATAGTCACCCTGTTACGGTATGACATTTGATGTTATCAAGATACTCTTCTAGTGTTAGTGATTGACATGATCTCATGGTCTAAGGATTAGGATTACTTCGCATGATGTTATAGCAATATAAACACATCGTAATGCTATACTTTGGATGAATCTTCATCACACCATTCCAGTAATGTTGTGACCTTGTTATTAACAACATCCAATGTCTATGATCAGGAAACCTTGATCATCTTGTTAATCAACGAGCTAGTTTATAAGAGAGGTATAACTAGGAACTTTCTGTTTGTTTATTAAACACACATGTATTAACATTTCCATATTAATATAATTATAACATGCAAAATAAACATCTATAATATACTTGGAATATACATAATAACAACTTAATTATTGCCTCTCAGGGCATATACCCTTCAATAAATCTAGCGCACTTCTCCCTCATCGCTTCCACGCGATCTCTTGCCTAAACACGAAATTCATTAATTACAGATTACATCTTTTGGTCATACGCGTTCTGCATGTCTCGATCATTTTCTTCCATCTTGCCACACCAAAGCCCGTGTAGCACTTGCTGGAGGTACAGTGTGTTCTCTGACTCGGCCCAAACAAACCAATGTCATGAAAATTGGCCATGACGACATCAAGGGAGGAACTTGCGCCTGGTGTGCTCTTTGAACTCCTTGGCATAGGCCATGAATCAATATTCTACGCGGTTCCCTATGCATTGAATGCTTGGAATTCTTGTGAGACATTGGTTCTTTGGCATTGGCTATGGCTCCATTGTTGCCACAATAGATCACCATTGGGTCCAATGCGCTAGCAACCATACCTAGTTCGGTTATGAACTGCTTCCTCAGCCGCTTCCTCAATAAAAACCTATGCAAATAGAAAATAAAAGATCGCTGAGATGCTCATTGTGTGCTTATCTTGTCATTTTGATTATGGGATAGCTCCTGTATCATGTGCAAGGGGTACCCTATTAGCGGTTCTCTATGATACGCATGTATTTCTTATGACAAGAACTTGCCGGTAACTAAAGTTGAGTAGAATGAGGAGCGGCCCTCGTATTCAAGGGACATGAGATTTTCAGTTTATGGTCTGTCAAGCATATAACTCATATTGGACCTCACTTTCACCATTAATCATTTAAATATACCTATGATAGGGGCAATGAGAGCTCAAAGCTAATGAGTACCATACTTTTAGCATTTGGAAGCCTTCCAATACCTTTTCACTTCCTTGTTGAGTCACCACTTATTCTATGAGCACCCTCTTGAGAGCATAGTTGTCATTCTTAGTATAATGTGCTTGTCTCAAAACTTTGTTAATTATGTCATGAATTTGATGCTTGTATCTCTAGTATCTTTAATTCTAGTATTCACTTGAATTTCAGAGGTGCCTCGGCACTCATGTTTTGCTCTACAAACAAAGACAAGCGAGATACCACTCTATCATACCTTTTTATGAGCATTGCAATGTTGCTTATGTTTATGTTTCATGCTACTTACTATTATTGAGTTGGAATCTCTTCATATCTTACAATGACTATTAAGTAGACTTAGTTGCATACTCCTTATTATGAGTTGTCTAAGTATCTACTCATGTGCTGAGAATATTTACATCATACGAAGCAAAAGTATTCGTGAAAGTTCTTTTATCGCACTTAGTTTTCAACTGAATTGCTTGAGTACAAGCAATAAGCTAAGCTTGGGGGAGTTGATATGTCCAAAATGTATCTACTTTCCCGAACACTTTTGCTATTATTTCTCCTCTAAACTTGTGTGATTTGGATACAACTAACACGGACTGACGCTGTTTTCAACATAATTACCTTGGTGTCTAGTTTCTATGCTGAAAATCAACTATCAGGATAAATCCCAGAAAATATGCCAAAAATATTATTTCACCAGAAGACTCACGGATCCAGAAGACGAGACGGGGTGGGGCTATAAGGGTCCCACACTCCCCTGCCACGCGGTCCAGGCCTGGCCGTGCCTGGAGGGGGTGTGTCCGCCTCAGGCGCCCCCTCGGCCTCCCTCTTCGCCTCCTTCTGACCTAAAAACTCAGGGGGGGGGGGGGGGATGGTGTTTTTCTAGAAAGAGTTCTGCTACGCTGCCACCACCAGAAACCGAGATTCGGAACCAGAAACTCTGTTCTGGCACCCTGCCGGGACGGGGAATTTGGAGAGGATCATCGCCATCATCATCAACAACGCCTCTCCATCAACCATCCATGTTTCCCTCATCCATGAGGGAGGAATCCCCCATTGTAGGCTATGGGGGATGGTAGGGATTGGATGAGTTCTATCATGTAATCGAATAATATTGTTAGGGCATGGTGCCTAGTATCTATATTTGTGCTATTTGACTTTGTTGCAACTTGTTGTACTTAATGCTTGTCACTAGGGCCCGAGTGCCATGATCTCAGATCTGAAATTATTATTGATTCATGATGATAGTATTGTTTGTGATCCTATCTGCAAGTTGTGTACACGTATCATTGTCTGGATCCAAAGGCCCTGAAGTGACAGAAATTGGGACAACCGGAGGGGATGGCTGTGATGCGAGGATCACATGTGTTCATGGAGTGTTAATGCTTTGCTCTGGTGCTCTATTAAAAGGAGCACCTTAATTGCTAGTATATTCCCTTGAGGCCCCACTGCAACGGGCTGGCAGGACCAAAGATGTTGTGCAAGTTCTCATTGCGAGCATGTATGACTATATATGGTAGAAATGCCTAGGATTGTTTAGTACTTGGGTGCTTTATATTATTTATCTGTAAATTCCCTAGATCTTGAAGTTAGATGTTTAGACTCTTCCATGCAACGCCCGTCCATCCATCCCTATGCCTACAGCACTCATATCCTACTGTTTGCTACTATTGTTACTACTACCTTCATTTTACTGTTGCTGTTACTTTGCTATTGCTACTACAAAACTGTTGCTACTGATAAACTTCTGTGAGAAAGACTATTTCCAGGTGTAGTTGAATTGACAACTTATTTGTTAAGGCTTATAAGTATTATTTGTCTCCCCTTGTGTCAAATCAATAAATTAGGTAATACTACCCTCGAAGACTGTTGCGATCCCTATACTTGTCGAATCAATAAATTAGGTAATACTACTTTCATTTATTTGTAAGTTCATTTGGATATATTACTGTTCACTACTATTCCTTTCATCATGGGAAGTATCGTGATGGAAAGTTTCCTATTTTACCATCCACTACAAGAAGAGGTACAGTCCTAAACACCTCTGCTGCTCTTGATTCACAGTCTGTTATAAGTAATCTTGTTACACCACCACCACATACACATGCTACACACACTGCTACTACTGCTAAATCTAAAACTGCTTCTGATACTCATGATGTTACTTCTATTGTGCTTGATGCGAGTGGTTCATTAGGTCCCTTCCTATATGCTACTATTGCTAGAACTATTTTGGGAAACAGTGAAACTCCTAGTGAATACACTATTACACCTATTAGCTCACCTGAGTCTAGAGAGAGATATGATATTAATGATGGTTACATTGAAATGACTGATGAATTTATTGAAGAGTACCAAAACACACATGGTGCTAGTGCTATTAGGAGTCTCCTTGAGAGACATACCATTATTCCTAAACTGCCTTCTGATGCTAAGTTTGCTACTTCTCCCATAGACATTAAAGATTAAGATTATGACTTCTCTCTTGATTTATCCTACTTAGACATTGTTGAGAAAAACCTTTTTGTGGGACTTAAAATTGAAGTGCTGTAGATCATATGAATGAGCTTTCCACTATGAGTGCCTTATTCTCTGATGATTTTAAGATGCGCAAGTATTTTGTTTCAAAGATCTTCCCTTTTTCACTAAAAGGAGAAGCTAAAGCTTGGTTTAATAGATTACCTCCTGGATCCATTGATAGCCCTGATTGCTTGATTGCTTCTTTCTTCCAGAAATATTTTCCTCCCAGTGCTAGACATGCTGCTTTGCAGAAACTTTTTGATTTTAAACAGGGAGAAGAAGAGAAATTGCCTGAGTCATGGACAAGGTTATGTGCCTTGATACATGCACATCCTGGATGTCCATTGCCTAAAAATTATCTTCTTGATATTTATTATAATGGACTAACTCATGATTCTAGGACATACCTAGATAGTTTTGATGATTGTGTTTTTAGGAAAAGAACTCCTACAGATGCTGTAGAATTAATGGCTAAAATAAGCAAGAATTATGATGATTGAACTTCAACTGAGTTAAATACACCTGAGCCTACTACTCCTGAACCAGTTGTGCCTGAACTAGTTCCAACACCAACACCAAGGAAGAGGAGAGTGATTGCATTAAATGATGAAGTGATGAAGCAAGCTAAGAAATGTCTTAAGGAGAAAGGTATTAGAGCTGAAGATGTGAATAATCTACCTCCTATAGAAGAATTATGTAAGCCAATTACCCACTCATACACTATTGAGGTACACTCTCTCCACTTTAATGAAGGTGATATTCACTATGGTAAACCTCATGATCAATACTTAGAGGAACTTGCCACTTTTATTGTTAAACAAGGTAATTTTAATAAACAAGTTCAGAATCATTTATTGGAAAACTCTAGAGCTATTAATGAGTTGAAATATATTATGGAAAGAACTGTTGATGATGTTAAAATGCTTTGTAAACGCTTTCAAATGATTCAAACCCAAATTGATCAAATTGCTAAGGTACAAAAAATATGTTGGTTAATGCCTCGGGAGATAAACATGCTTATGTAATTAGAACTAGGAGTGGTATAGCCACTCAAGATCCTTTATATCCTAAAGGACACCCTAAAAGAATTGAGCAGGATTCTCAACAAGGTGAAAATAGTGGTAGTCCCCATAAGAGAAAGAAAACGAAACATAAACAGTTGAGGAACCACCTGAACCTGCTATAGATCCTAATAGTATATATGTCTCTAATGCTGAAACTAAAAGTGGTGATAAAAATGATGCTCCTGATAAGGAAGAAATTGAGAAAGTACCTGAGAAGCACACTAAGAACACTAGTTACACTAATGAAGATTTTATTGCTAATAAACATGGTAGTGAGAGAGAACCTTGGGTGTAGAAACCTATGCCTTTTCCCAATAAGAAACACAAGTCAAAGGAGGAAGAACACTATAACAAGTTCTGTGAGTGGATGAGACCTTTATTTTTGCAAATTCCTTTTACTGATGGTATTAAGTTTCCTCCTTATTCAAAGTATATGAAGTATATTGTCTCTAATAAAAGGAAGATTCCTAATAAGGAAATTTCTAATTTGCTTGCTAATTACTCCTTCAATGGTAAGGTTCCAAAGAAACTTGGTGATCCAGGTATACCAACTATTCCTTGCTCTATTAAGAATAATTATGTTAGAACTGCTTTATGTGATTTGGGAGGTGGAGTTAGTGTTATGCCTTTTTCTCTCTACAAGAGACTCCGGCTAGAAAAGTTGATACCAACTGATATATCTTTGCAAATGGCTGATAAGTCTACTACTATTCCTGTTGGTATATGTGAGGATATTCCTGTTCAAGTGGCTCATAATTGATTAGTATTAACTAATTTTGTTGTTCTTGAGATGCCTGAAGATGATAATATGTCTATTATTCTTGGGAGACCTTTTCTTAATACTGCAGGTGCTATCATCAATTGTAATCAAGGAAAGGTAACTTTTAATATTAATGACAAAGAGCATACTGTCTATTTCTGTAACATCCCTAAAATCATGATTTCAAAGTTTGCATATCATTCATGCATGCATATAGAATTGAGATCTATTTCAAACTCATTTCAGAAAAACAGAAGCACATAGTGCTATCATTTTATGTGAGCAAGCTAAAATCAAATGGCCATCCCCATTTGAGAGTTTGAATGTTTTGAACCTAGATTGCTTGTCTCCTTTGTTGAATGGATTGAGTGTGGAAATTTAAACCAAGTTTTACAAAATGGAAATAGTTTCAAAAACCCATTTTTCAAACTTTTGCAAATTAGATGCAAGCCTCTGATATTTTGTTCTCCAAGTTTGACCAAGCCTTTTCAAAGCAACCACATGTCTTTATGCCTGTATTTGAGACTACAGCACACTGCAAAAATCCTAAGAAAATTTGAATTCAAATAGAACTTGAATTCATTTGAAAACAAATTCAGAAAATCGAATCAGAAAAAGAAAAGGAGAAAAAAATGGAAAAGGGTCGGCGCCAGGATTCTAGCCCAGCAACAGAACTGGCCCAACTAGCCCACCCGGCTTTTCCCTCTCTCTCTCACACGCGCAAGCGCACCCAGGCAGTCGCTGACGACCAGACCCCACCTCCTCTTCGCGTGTTTCGCTAACGAGCGGGCCCTCTCCATGTCGCCCTCGACTTCCCCAAACCGCGCCCGCAACCGCGTCACCGCTGCTGTCAATGCCGGTAATGGCGCGGCGTAATTAGCCTTGATGCCGCAGGCATTTCCTGTCGCGCTTGAGCCTATATAAACCACACCCCGCCACGGTAATTTCCCCCCACTCTCCTCGCTCACTCCGCCACCAGGCTGCGCGCATTTGCTCCCGAAGCCCCGCAGTACCAACGACTCCGGCGACCGATTCCGGTGAGCCAAGACCGCCCCCCTATCTCTGGTCCAAGCTATCTTGCTCAGCATGATCTGGCACAACTGCTGACACCTTTCTTTTGCCTGCTCGTGACCCAGGTCGTCGTTTCCATCCACGACCGCAACCACCTGCGCCGCCTCTAGACTACGGCGACCAATTCAGGTAAAACCTGAGCGCCCCTTGCCCCCTCTTTCATACGAGATTGTTCGCATGCGCCTTGTGCACCCCCTGACCCCTTTGGTTCGTGCTAGGGCGACGCCAAACCTCGCCAGTGACCTCATCTGCAAACAACAGACGCCGCCACAACTCCGACGAGCCCCTAAGACCGTGCCAGCACGCCCCTTCGCAAACCAGCGCCACGTTGAGCTTCAGCACGCCACCGCGATTCTGGTAAGACCCTTCCCCCTCTCGCGCGCGACCTAGAACGCCAGCGCCATCGTTGGCGCTCGCCGCCGCGCGCCCATGCCGTAACATGGTCGCTTGCTCGAGAGCCGTTGGATCTAGATCCAACGCTTGCGATAGATCCACTAATCGAACCGTTATGCTAGATCTGAACCGTGCATCGTTAGTTAGATCCTACGGCTAGCAAGCGCGATCCGGAGCGAATCGGTACGCGCCAATAGAAACATGACGCGTGGCTAGAGCTTAAATCAAAAACAGAATTCAAATCAGATTTAGATCCAAATTTCAAATGGCTATAACTTTTGATTCCCACGTTAGATTTTTACAAACTTTATACCGTTGGAATCAGGGAGACAATCCCTTTCTGAATCTGCAATGTGTTTAACAACTGTTAAAATGATGCAGAAACTTGTTTAGGACTATTTTGAGTATAGAATATGTTTAGTAAATTGTTTTAGTGCTAAATAAGTTTAGTTAGCAAGTTTTTGACTTGGTTATGTTTCTGTATCATGCACTTGCTTGGTGGAGTTTTCAAAAATCATCACTTAGCATTTTCTTGCATGCATGCATTCATATTTTTGTTTGTATATGAATTCTGTGTAATTTTGTGCTACAAATTTTTGTGTAGATTTTGCTAGTGACTGTGATTGTGAAGAGTGCTACTCTCCCCATTACCAAGGCAAGTGGTACTTCATGAATATTTTCATCCCTATATTTTGTATAAGCATTAGAAATATTTTGCTAAGTCTTGCATGATACTTTTTGCCAAATGCCATGTTGGGAAATCCTAAGTAGTTGTAGAATTGTAGAATTTCTAGGAATTTTCCTAAGTTAAGTTACTATGCCATGATTAGCCTAGCTAGTAGCAAACAAGGGTTGGTAAAGTATCTACATGCTATGATGAAAATATTTCTAAGTCTTTGGACTTAAGTTTTTTTTAATAAAACAACTAAGTCAATGAACCTCCTGGGTGGAATGGGACTTGAATGGTGGTTTTTGGTTGAGTGGTTACACAAGGCCCATGGACATGGTTTACCTTGTGTATCTCACTTGTGGTATGCCACCCAGGCACAAAGGGATTTTGGAGGCCAAGTGTTGAGAAGCTTATAGTGCAGCCACTTGGCAATATGGGCTCTGCCTTGATCATATAGGTTGCTAGAACTTAGTCATTTGGACAGTTGGTGGTAGTGGGATGATAGGTTGGAATGCGTCCATTTGATTAAGGGAAGGCTTCTGAAAGGTCCTGTCTTGGGAAACCAAGTCTGGTGGGGAAAGTGCACAACCTCTGCAGATGGAAAATCTAAGTACTTAGCCAAGTCCATGGCAATGGACAACTTGAGCATCAAGACATGGAAGCTATCAAGAATCTCATCACTCCAACTTCTAAGTAAAACTTGTGGGTGAACAAGGGTGAAGGACCCCAATGTCTATTGGAGGTTTCTTGGGAAAGTTTTGTCAAAGAAAAACTTAGCGTTTTCAACTTATAGGAAAAACCTATTTTGAGCAAAGCAAGCCAAGCTACACTTAGCCAAAATGCATATAGTATTATAGTACACTTAAAATTTACTAAGGTATCACTTGCCAATACTATTCCAAAGTATTGACCCACTGTGGCTATAACTTGTGATGTTGCAGGTTACTCCGATGATGATTAGGTGTCATGAGTCTACACTCAACATGCTTGCCTATGGCACATGAAGATGAAGACTTATGTCTATTTACTTATTCCAAAACTCTTGTATTAGGCCTGTGGCCTTGAGTTGTAAAAGACTATGTTTTATCTCTGGAATGGATGTAATAAATGACCTTTGTATCTGTGTACTTCATCTTAAACTGTGGATGCTAGCAATGATCCAGGGACTAGCATTGCAATCACAGGGATCCTTTTCCTTTACAAAGGAGGGATCTTACAATTTCCCCAAGAAGATTGATAAGATCTATTGCCTGAATTCCATTGAAAATATTGAGAGCATCAAGGTTGGAGAAATATATTGTCCCATTCCACAAGAAAGTTTTGAAACTATTATGAGTGGGACTATTCCTATCAAGTTTGAGGTAACATAATCACTTTGTGGAATACAAAGTTTTGCTTCATATAAGATTGTTTTGGTAACAAGACTTGATCAACCTTGTTAACAAAGGGATTTTAATGAACAAAACAATGTTTTCACAGTGGTTATACTTGCTCACTTTTATTTTTCTCCTTCCTAGTCTTTGCTCTTCCTCTTCTAGCTTTAGTTTTGCTAGTTGCTAGTTGTTTTCTTGTTAGAGTGTCTTAGAACTTTTGTAGTTTTGGTTTTTGTTTTCTTTTGCTTCTTCCAAAAAATCTTTTTCTGCGAGAAAATCAATTTTCATAACCTGAAAATTGGCCAAAAATAAAGTTTCTCGAAAAATTCTAGAAAATTCATAATAAATTTTTCCTCGAAAAAAGGGGCAGAGGTACACCTGGAGTGGCCCGGGGGGGGCCCACCAGGCCAACACACCCCCTGGTGGCGCGGCCAGCCCCAGGTGGCGCCTGGCCTAGGTGTGGCCCACATGTGGCCCTCCAAGATGCCTCCTTACAGCCACTTCTTTCTCTCTCCCGAAAAACACCGGAAAAATTTCTCAAGCTCAAATTCCTGCTGTTCTTGCCCCCGATTTTTGTTCTCCTTGCTCAGCCCATCTTTGCTGCTTATTTTTGGAGGGATTGCTCTCCGGTTTGTGCCTCCTCCGCTTGTCCAATTAGATTTTTGATTGGTAGATTGTATATTGAGTATTTTGCTGCTACAGGTGTCAGGTTGTGTAAGTTTTCATGCGTGTTATTTGCTTAGATATTTCATTTTGATGTATGTTTAGCCTTCTAGCAAGTTCCTATAGTAGTTCCTCATCATTTATCAACTTGGAAATTACTTGGTTTGATGTTTGCCTAAAAATTTCAGAAAAGAAGATGAGTGCTTACCAACTGAATTAATATGATTTGATGGTAACTGAGCCAATGAAGGTCCATCATGAGGAAGAAGTCTTCCCTTCCATATACCCATGCCCTGAATTTATGAGAGCCGCGGGGATCTTCTAGGATTTCCAAACTATGATTACTAATGCAGGGTTGGAACACTTTGTTGAAGGGGAACCATATCAATACGTTAAGATAACCATAGATGTGGTGCAGGACTTCCGGTTTATTTGGTCCTTGTCTAACCCCATGGTCCATTATAAAATTTACAACATAGGTGTCGACCTGAACTTTGTGTATTTCTGTGCAGCTATTAGAGTGCCACATTGGGGATATTGTGAGAAGATCAGGGAGAGGCCTAAGCCACTTATGGATTTATATGCTGAAATTTGCCAAGGTTGCGACTTATCGAAGGAAAGTGGTAAAATTTAGAACATTCAGTTCCCATCCATTAGATATTTTTCCTATTTCATTACCAAGTGTGTTCTTGCTAGAAAGTTATCTTCATTTGATCTAGCTTTTATCTCAGCTGCTTTGAATAGGGATAGATCTTATAACATGGGTGCTTTGATAGCTTACCGTCTTACCACCAACCACGAGAAGGGTGGAATTTGTGGAGGCCTCATTGCCTCTCGTTTGCTAGCTTTTCATGGTCTAGAACCTCACCATTCAGATTATCGGTTCCCCATAGAGAGACTTGATCTTAATTCCATGGTTCAGCATAACTTTGTTTCTTCTAGGGCTACAGTGAGAGATTTACCATATGAGATATCCCTTGTCAAGCTGGTTGGAGAGGGGGTAGGACTGAGAAAGTAGTCTATTTGCCTGCACCTGCTTTGTTTAATTTTGATAACAGGCAAGGATGCTCGCTCATGGAGGAAGAGTTTGACACGTACGTGGCGGAGCTCTCCCAGCAAGAGGAGAATGTTGGAGAGGATGCCGAAGATGATTCGGTTCAGCCCTCCAACATGGGGGAGTCTTCATACCAGTAGCCCTCCTATGATTGGAGCGCGTCTTGTTCATCGCGAGGGCCTGATTATGATCATTCCTATGATGACCCAGCAGCTTAGGGTTACTACCCGCGCTATTGAGCCCCACTTAGGCCAAAAGCCTAAGCTTGGGGGAGGTATACCGACATCACAATCATCTATATATCATGTTCCGTCGGTTCTTTGTATATCCATGTTTTGCTTTCTTTTTGTTTTTTGTTCCTGCTTTCCCAAAACACAAAAAGACCAAAATTATTTTCGTTTTTTCTTGGTTTGTTTCTTTGCTTTTTAGCTTTGGTTTGGATTTTTCTTTGTTTTTGCTTTGTGTGCTTTCTTTAAAAAATCGAAAACACCAAAAATATTTGTTGTTCTTATTTGGTTATGTGAAGTTCTTTGCAGGGTTCAGCAGTCCTTAGTGGAGTTTGGTTTCATGTTATTATTCAAGCCACACAAGTGAAGGACAGTAATGAATATTAAGACAACTTGAGGTGTGGTAAGAGGCTGGTAACAAACTCCAATTGTTTTCATTTTTGTACATATACTCATCATTGTGGGCATGCTTAGTCTGTTCATGTAAGATGTATGTTATTTATGGATGCTTAGTAGTTATTGCTTTCTTATGATTAGCTCCAACTTGCTAATAGTTTGTAGAATGTGATATGAATGTTTGCTTGCATTGTTTTATTCATAACTTGGTATGATATTGTGGTATCCTCCTCTGAATGTTTCATTTGAATCGACTTGGAACATGCTCACGCATGCATATGGCTAAACAATGGTCGGTTAAGCCTCGATGATTTGTTTTGCCTCAGAGTTCTTGTATTACTTTCATGCCATAGTTAGTCTTGTTTTGTTGCAAGCATGATTATGACGATTATTGCTCTCTCGTTTGTCACTCCCTTCCTATTGCTAGCCTTCACTTGCACTGTGTATGATCTCTACTCGTGCTTCCAACTCCCCAAAACCAATATTTCCAAAAGTGTCCACCATACCTACCTACTAGCATCATTTGCTATTCCGTGCATATTCATTATGCCTTGTTTTCTTCCAAATAAAATGTTTGCTTTTTTTGAGAAAGTTGGTTAGTAAAGCTCTCACGAACTTGATGGCACACTTTATTTCTTGCACTTAATAAACCTAAACCATTGTGACTGTCCATGAAAGTTATATGCTTGCAAATTATAGGCTGGGAGTTAGCAGAACTGTGCTATCACGGGGAACTCTTTCAACATTGCACATGTACTTTGTACCCAGTTGATATCATGCTCTTCTGTTTACGGATGTCGTCGGTGTGAAATAAGGGGATCTTGTAAGTTCATGAAGTTATATATATGTGTTATAGAAACGCATGGGCCACTACCTAAGCCATGCCTAATCATGGTGGAAACTTGCAGCATAACCATAATGAGCAATCTGTGAAACATCCTCAATAAAAACCTATGCAAATAGCAAATAAAAAGATCGCTGAGATGCTCATTGTCTGCTTGCCTTGTCATTTTGATTATGGGATAGCTCCTGTATCATATGCAAGGGGTACCCTGTTGGCGGTTCTCTATGATACACATGTATTTACTATGACAAGAACTTGCCGGTAACTAAAGTTGAGTATCATGAGGAGCGGCCCTCGTACTCAAGGGACATGAGATTTTCAGTTTATGGTATGTCAAGCATATAACTCATATTGGACCTCCCTTTCACCATTAACCTTTTAAATATGCCTATGATAGGGGCAATGAGAGCTCAAAGCTAATGGGTACCATACTTTCAGCATTTCGAAGCCTTTCAAACCTTTCAAAACCTTTTCACTTCCTTGTTGAGTCATCACTTATTCTATGAGCACCCTCTTGAGAGCATAGTTGTCATTCTTAGTGTAATGTGCTTGTTTCAAAACTTGGTTAATTATGTCATGACTTTGATGCTTGTATCTCTGATATCTTAATTCTAGTCTTCACTTGAACTTCAGAGGTGCCTTGGCACTCATGTTTTTCTCTACAAACAAAGGCAAGCGAGATACCACTCTATCATACCTTTTTATGAGCATTGCAATATTTCTTATGTTTATGTTTCATGCTACTTACTATTATTGAGTTGGAATCTCTTCATAGCTTGCAATGACTATTAAGTAGACTTAGTTGCATACTCCTTATTATGAATTGTCTAAGTATCTACTCATGTGATGAGAATATTTACATCATATGAAGCAAAAGTGTTCGTGAAAGTTCTTTTATCGCACTCAATTTTCAACTGAATTGCTTAAGGACAAGCAATAAGCTAAGCTTGGGGGGAGTTGATACATCCAAAACGTATCTACTTTCCCAAACACTTTTGCTATTGTTTCTCATCTAAACTTGTGTGATTTGGATACAACTAACACAGACTGACGTTGTTTTCAGCAGAATTACCTTGGTGTCTAGTTTTTATGCAGAAAATCAACTATCAGGAAAAATCCCAGAAAATATGCCAAAAATATTATTTCACCAGAAGACACACGGAGCCAGAAGACGAGACGGGGTGGGGCTCTGAGGGTCCCACACCCCCTTCCACGCGGTCCAGGCCTGGTCGCGCCTGGAGGGGGTGTGGCCACCTCAGGCACCCCCTCGGCCTCCCTCTTCGCCTATAAGTTGCCTTCTGACCTAAATACTCATGGGGGGTTCGAAGTTTTTCTAGAAAGAGTTCTGCTACGCTGCCACCACCAGAAACCGAGATTCGGAACCAGAAACTATGTTCTAGCACCCTGCCGGGACGGGGAATTTGGAGAGGATCATCGCCATCATCATCAACAACGCCTCTCCATCAACCATCCATGTTTACCTCATCCATGAATGAGTAATCCCCCGCTGTAGGCTATGTTGATGGTAGGGATTGGATGAGTTCTATCATGTAATCGAATAAGATTGTTAGGGAATGGTGCCTAGTATCTCTATTAGTGCTATTTGACTTTGTTGCAACTTGTTGTGCTTAATGCTTGTCACTAGGGCCTGAGTGCCATGATCTCATATCTGAACTTATTATTGATTCATGATGATAGTATTGTTTGTGATCTTATCTTTAAGTTGTGTACACATATCATTGTCCGGATCCAAAGGCCCCGAAGTGACAGAAATTGGGACATCCGGAGGGGAAGGCTGTGATGTGAGAATCACATGTGTTCACGAGTGTTAATTCTTTTCTCTGGTGCTCTATTAAAAGGAGCACCTTAATTGCTAGTAGATTCCCTTGAGGCCCCTCTATAACGGGCTGGCAGGACAAAGAATGTTGTGCAAGTTCTCATTGCGAGCACGTATGACTATATATGGGACACATGCCTAGGATTGTTTAGAACTTGGATGCTTTATCTTATTTATCTACAAATGCCCTAGATCTTGAATTTACATGTTTAGACTCGTCCATGCAACGCCCATCCATCCATCCCTATGCCTACCGCACTCACATCCTACTGTTTGCTACTATTGTTACTACTGCCTTCGTTTTAATGTTGATGTTACTTTGCTATTGCTACTACAAAACTATTGCTACTGATAACTTCTGTGAGCAAGACTATTTCTAGGTGCAGCTGAATTGACAACTCAGTTATTAAGGCTTATAAGTATTCTTTGTCTCCCCTCGTGTCGAATCAATAAATTGGGTAATACTACCCTCGAAGACTGTTGCGATACCCTATACTTATGGGTCATCAATAGGGGACCTTGTCCATTATCTCTCTTTCTTCCGCCGTAGCCAGACTTTCAGTCTTACTCAATGTCTTTCCTTGCAACATAGGTAAGAACCCCTTCTTAATTTCGTCCATTTTATACTTCTTTAAAATCTTATCAAGGTATGTACTTTGTGATATCCCTATTAGGCACCTTGATCTATCTCTATAGATCTTTATGCCTAATATGTATGATGCTTCACCTAGGTCCATCATTGAAAATTTGCTGTTTAGATAACTTTTAACACTTTTTAAAAGATCTACATCATTTCCGATCAGTAATATGTCATCCACAGATAATATCAGAAATGCCACATCGCTCCCACTCACTATATTGTAAATACAAGCCTCTCCATAAGTTTGGAATAATCCAAACTCTTTGATCACCTCATCAAAGCGGAGATTCCAACTCCGGGATGCTTGCTTCAGTCCATAGATCGATCGTGAAGCTTGTATACCCCGTTAGCACCCTTATGATCGACAAAACACTTTGGTTATATCATATACAACTCTTCTTCAATGTTGCCATTGAGGAACGCAATTTTGACATCCATTTGCCATATCTCATAGTCGAAATATGCAACAATTGCTAACATAATCCTAACTGATTTTAGCATCGCTATGAGAGAGAATGTCTCATCATAGTCAACTCCTTGAATTTGTCGAAACCCCTTTGTGACAAGTCGAGCATTATAGACGGTTATGTTACCATCAACATCAGTTTTCCTTTTGAAAATCCATTTATTCTCCACGGTCTTTCGGTCGTGAGGTTAGTCCACCAAGGTCCAAACCTAGTTTTCGTATATGGATTCCATCTTGGATTTCATGGCTTCTAGCCATTTGTTGGAATCTAGGATCATCATCGCTTCTTCATATGTCGCAGGGTCATCTATTTCATCGACCATGAAATTCATAACAAGATTTCCGTATAGTTCGGGAGTTGTACGCGTCCTGCTTGACTTGCGAGGTTCGGTCGTATTCTCTTTTGGAGTTTCATGATCATTATCATTAGTTCCCTCTTCATTTGGTGAAGTCAAATCCGGAATAACTTCCGGCGCTGCACTACTCGCCATATTATGAAGAGAAGGTTTAACAACCTCTTCGAGTTCTACCTTCCAACTACACACACCTTTCGCGAGAAACTCTTTCTATAGAAAGGATCCATTCTTGGCAACTAAAACCTTGCCCTCGGATCTGTGATAGAAGGAATACCCCATAGTTTCCTTAGGGTATGAAGACACATTTTTCCTCTTTAGGTTCGAGTTTATCTGGCTGAAGTTCCTTCACATAAACATCGCATCCCCAAACTTTAAGAAATGACAGCTTAGGTTTGTTTCCAAAGCACAATTCATACAGTGTCTTTTCAACGGATTTAGATGGTGCCCAATTTAAAGTGAATTCAGCAGTTTCTAGTGCATAACCCCAAATTGAGAGTGGCAAGTCAGTCAGAGACATGATAGATTGAACCATATCTAGTAAAGAATGATTATGACGTTCCGACACACCATTTCGTTGTGGTGTTCCGACAGGTGTGAGTTTTGAAACTATTCCACACTCTTTCATATGTGTTCTAAACTCGTAACTTAGATACTCACCTCCACGATCAGACCATAGAAATTTGATCTTCCTATTACGATGATTTTCCACTTCATTCTGAAATTCCTTGAACTTTTCAACGGTTCCAGACTTGTGTTTCATCAAGTAGATATAATCGTATATACTCAAATCATCCGTGAAAGTAACAAAATAACGATATCTACCTCGCGTCGACACACTCATTGGACCACATACATCAGGGTGTATGATTTCCAGTAAATCCGTCGCCCGTTCCATTGAACCGAAAAACGGCGTTCTAGTCATCTTGCCCATAAGGCATGGCTCACATGTATCAAATGATTCGAAATCAAGTGATTCTAAAAGTCCATCTGAATGGAGTTTCTTCATGCGTTTAACGCCAATATGACCTAGACGGCAGTGCCACATATATGAGGATATATCATCATCAAGTTTAATCTTTTTAGTATCAACATTATGAATATGTGTAACACTATTATCGAGATCCAACAGAAATAAACCATTCATCACAGGTCCATGACCATAAATGATATCATTCATATAAATCGAACAACCATTGTTTTTAGATTTAAATGAATAACCACTGCGCATCAAACACGATCTGGATACAATGTTCATGCTAAGTGCAGGCACCAAATAACAATTATTTAGGTTTATGACTAATCTCGATGGTAAGTGGAGAGGTGGCGTTTGGACGACAATCACATCAACACTTGATCCATTGCCGACACGCATCTTGACCTCACCCCTTGGTAGCGGTCGCTTATTCCGCAACCCCTGATTCGAGTTAAAAATATTAGCAACCAATCCGGTATCAAATACCCAGGTGCTACTGTGAGTACTAGTCAAGTACACATCAATAACATGTATATCATATATACCTTTGTTTTCCTTGTCGGCCTTCTTGTCTGCCAAATACTTGGGGCAGTTGAGCTTCCAATGACCAGTCCCCTTGCAATAGTAGCACTTGGCATCAGACTTAGGGCCAACTCGGGATTTATTTTCAGGTGCGGCAACCGATTTGCCGCCCTTCTAACCCTTCTGTTTACCCTTCTTGTCTTTCTTAAATACGGTGGTCATATTGATCATCAATACTTGATGCTCTTTCTTGATCTCCACCTCTACAGTCTTAAGCATTAACAAAAGCTCGGGGAGAGACTTCTTCATGCCCTACATGTTATAGTTCATCACGAAGCTCTTGTAGCTAGGTTACAAAGATTGGAGAACACGATATATGCCTAAGTCAATGGGAATCGATATTCCCAAGAACACAAGCTTATCGGCGTGCCCAGACATTTTGAGTACGTGCTCACCGAGGGAGCTGTTCTCTTTCATCATGCAGCTAAAGAACTTTTCAGAAGCATTATAACTCTCTACAATAACATGGGTGTCGAAAATCATTTTCAACTTACCCATTATATCAAAGACATTGCCGTTTTTGAAACGCTTTCGAAGTTCTAGCTCCAGCCCATACAGTATGTTGCAATGAACTAAGTTGTGGTCCTCCTGACGGGTCAAATAGACGTTCTTTTCCTCGTCAGGGGCATCATCAAGTGGTGGGGGCCTAGCGGCGCTTCTAGCACATATTGCTTTTGTGCGACAGAGAGGAGAATCCTCAAACTCATGTCTTAGTCGGTAAAGTTGCTATCATTCGTCGCAAGTTTATCTTTCTCCATAAACACATTAAAATTAAAAGCAGGTGGTGCTATCTATAACAGAATTTGTGAAGTTTAGACTAAGTTTATGATAGATCGAGTTCAACTAATACAAATTATGAATGAACTCCCACTCAAAAACGACATCCCTCGTGCCTTTTTAGTGATTACATGAACCAAATCCACTACACCATGTCTGATTATCACGTGAGTCGGTGTAGCTTCAAAAGAGAGCATCTATATGGGCATCATATCAATATATGACTCATGCATAACCTTTCGGTCCGTGTTCCGAGGCCATGTCTGTACATGATAGGCTCTCCAAGAAAGAACCTTAGTATTTAGCGTGTGTAAAATTGTCTTACACCCGAAATATAATCGTGGATTCAGGAACACCCGATCATCACGTGATGTCTTGAAGCGGCGAAACATAATTGGTGCATACTTAAGGTAGAACACATTTTTATCTTGATAACTAAATGAGGGATCATCTTATTATGCTAATAAAACGCCAACCAAGCAATATAAGATGCAACAAACATCATATGTGAAAAGCGAAATGATATGGTTCTTGCACTTGTTCATCATCATGTGCATCTTGGTATGATCTCTATCATTCCTTTGTGTGTAAGGCCAAGGTCTATGGAACTTACACATTAGGTGTGTTGTAAGAGTATCAACTATAATTTACTGACAACATTACCATATCATGACACTAGCCCAGCAACAATCTAAACTAGACGCTTCTAACTTATCCATTGCAAGTTTTACGTGGCTTAGGGCTTTTGAAGATAAAATCATTCTTACCTACGAACATGGAACCACAACAAGGATAACCAAATTATTAACAACTCGTTGTAAATTAGATATTGACAATAGTAGGAGAGACCGACACCCGCTAGCCACATATGTAAAACTAGTAGCATGTCAAGCATGGAACAGGTCTCATGTGCGAGGACATGTAAAGTTTGTCCGGGCCACTTCATCCCACTATGCCACCAATACCCCAAGTACAAACAAGAAGCAATAACATGATCATCATCGCCCACATACTCATATGTGTACTACCCGTGCAAAGCATCTACGCATAGATCTGGCTCTGATACCACAGTAGGGTTCGCAGCATAGAAAAAAAATTCTATGATGGGAACAACTATGTACCATGATATATCTACTAGATACAAGCAACAGTTGGATATACATTCATAGATAACATACCCTTGTAGATCGACAAAGTTTAACGAGCTTATACTCGTGGATGATGTAGACGAATGCTTGCCGATCTCAAGATCGAGAAGAAGTCCAGTGCTGCAAATCAGCAGCGCATCCGTGCTCGCACACACGTCCAAGCCACCGAACAACATCCGCCTCCTCGCTCCAGTGATGCAGCGGAAGCAACAACTCTTTCCCAATGAAAACCACCGAGACCATGTATCTCGCTAGCCGGAGAATTTTGGGAATAAACTAGAGGAGGAGAGATCCTTCACGAGGAGGTGTGAGTGTGAGAGAGGGAGAGGGATGCCTTATAAAGGAGGAGGGGGAACCCCAAGGGGGTGGCCGACGCATGGGGCTGCCCCCTTTCCCTCCCTCCATTCATGTGGGTAGGGCTCCCGCTCACAAAATGCCTCTTCACTTCTCCACTCAAAATCACACTCAAAAAACCCCATTAAATTTCCACCAAATTTAATGCAATATTTCTTTAAATAAAAACTTGTTTTAGTTTTATTCAGAATTTTGTCAATTACATTAATGGACAAACATTCACATAAAACCCATAGCTAGTATTTTATTTCACATGCAGAAACACTTTCAGCAATTTCATCTGAAACAATTCTGGTGTCTAGTGAAATAAATTCCTGTGCTTTGTAATTATTTTCGTCAAGAAATTATTTGTTCCAAATAGTGTCGGTGTCTCTTAAGTGTGTCACCCTACGGTTAGAGAATAATACGGACATGATTGAGACCCCTCTCGGATTAATAATCAGAAGCGGGACCTAGAGATCCATACAGACTCCCGCACATTCAACCATGACTTCTTGTGATCGTGGGAACATTTTACGCTAGAATCTTAATCCTTTTGTCTCGCGATATATTACATGTCCGAGATTCGATCATCGGTATCTCCATACCTAGCTTTATCTCATTACCGACATGTACTCTTTTCTCGTTCCTGTGATATAACATTTTAGTGACCAAATCACTTACTTGCAAGCTAAGTAATGTGATATCACCGAGAGGGACCAGAGTATATCTATCCATCATCGGGATAGAAAAATTCCACTCTTGATCCATGAGCCTCAACATAACACCTTTGTAGCACTAAACCCATCTTTATAGTCACCCTGTTATAGTGTGATGTTTGATGTTATCAAGATACTCTTCTAATATTCGTAATTGACATGATCTCATGGTCTAAGGATTAGGATTACTTCATATGATGTTATACAAATATAAACACAATGACTTTGATCGTAATGCTATACTTCGGATGAATATTCATCACACCATTCCAATAATGTTGTGACCTCATTATTAACAACATCAAATGTCTATGATGAGGAAACCTTGATCATCTTATTAATCAACGAGCTAGTTTATAAAAGAGGCATAACTAGGAACTTTCTGTTTGTTTATTAAACACACATGTATTAACGTTTCCGTATTAATACAATTATAGCGTGCAAAATAAATATCTATCATATACTTGGAATATATATAATAACAACTTTATTATTGTGTCTCAGGGCATATTCCCTTCAATAAATCTAGCGTACTTCTCTCTCATCGCTTCCATGTGATCTCTTTCCTAAACACGAAATTCATTGATTACATATTCCATCTTTTGGTCGTACGGGTTTGCATGTCTCGATCATTATCTTGCATCTTGCGACACCAAAGCCCGTGTAGCACTTGCTGGAGGTGCAGTGTGTGCTTTGACTCGGCCCAAACGAACCAACGGCATGAAAATTGGCCATGACGACAGCACGCGAGGAACTTGCGCCTGGTGTGCTCTTCGAACTTCTTGTCGTAGGCCATGAACCGATGTGCTACACGGTTCCCTACGCATTAATAATACATGAACTGGTCCCGTACCACTGAGGGTCACACAAGTGTTGCGGTACTCGAGGAACGTCGTACTTGAAAGAAAAATATCAATGTCCAGGGTGTGAGGTCGACAAATCAAGAATTTATGGGACAAAACAGTTACATAAAAAACCCAAAATGCGAAATCCAGTGCCAATGAAATCGAGAAAAAAAACAACTGCGTGTCGCAGCATCGCTAGACTAAAGAAAGGATAGCGCTTGGCCTTCTAGATCCTCGTCCGATTCCTACCGTTGCCGCCCTTAGATGTTTTGTGGAGAGGTTCAATAAAGACGAAGTGGGAGATGTGCGCAAAAGTATGGTCATCGTGGTGTTTCATTTTAATAATCTGATGGAACAGCTCGGTTTCGGTGGGGCTCACCGGTTAGTAAGAGAAGGTTGACAAGTCACACATGCCGAACCCTAGTCACACATGCCGAACCCATAGCCAACGTCCAGTCTTTTCCATGGCGGTATTATGACTGCCCGGATCTTGTATGAGGCATATATGAAAGACCGGTACTGCTGGACAGCTAGCGGGCGTAATTTAACACTGTAAATAAACATGCCATAGCATATAATTGTCCGCCGCCCTAGTAAGCATCACGAATTCTATTTATGCCAGGCTAAACACTTTTCTAGGTACTTTTGCTTATGCCGTCCCAAAAAAGTATCGGGGAGAGGGATATTTTTGTAGAGATAAATAGCAATAAAGCTCAAAAGTTTTATACATCAGTAGTCATGTGACTATACTCCTCCTGTCCATAAATAAGTGTATTTCTAGCTCTGTCCTAAGTCAAAGTTAGTAAACTTTGACCAACTTTATAGGAAAAATGTAACAACATTTATGACACTAAATTGGTACCAATAGAAATGTTTTCAAATTTAGTTTCATAATATATTAATTTGATGTAATATATGTTGTTATATTGACCTATAAAATTGGTCAAAATTTAATAAAGTTTGACTTAGTTAAAAAATAGAAGTACACTTATTTGCGGACGGAGGGAGTATGAGACAATCAGACGGATAGATCCATATTGCTTCACATGAATACAATGACATTATTAATAAAAGTACACGTATGTTTGTAAACTTCTCATAAGCATGCATGCCACTAAGCACTGTTCAAAAAATAGGCCGAATCAGCGATTAATAGGCCCATTAATCGCTACTAGGGACCTAACCGTGTCGATTACAATTAATCGTTTGTGTTAATCGTTTAGCCCTATTAATAGCTCTGACACTCCGATTAGTAGGTATGTTCCCGATTAACGACTACACTTGGTCAAAAAAGTTGAAAAATTATCAACACATATCGCTCATCGATCCGCTAGCCCACCCCAATGAAGTAGATTTTTCGAAGCTCCCGCTCATCCCTGCCTCCAAGAGCTCGATTTCTGCCATCACCAGCCAGTTCCTTGTCGTTGTTAACCGGTTCCTCGTAGTTACCAATCAGACCTCAGATACAAGAGCTCGAGCGCCTTGAGGATCTCATCCGGGAGCTCGAGGATTCCTTTAATAGGGTAGGTGGTTGAGGTGCAAGAGGAGTCATATGTGTTTTAGGTGTTAATTTTTGTATGTTGCACTGATTAATATCCGACCGATTAAATCAGATCGTCCGAATTCCGATTAGTCGCTACTCCCAATACAACCGAGCAGTTAACGACTACCGATTTCCTTACCATTGCCAATAAGAAGATATCATAGCAAGAAGTGGCCTAAATTCCTAGTGGGCGTCCCGTAATTTTCAAACGGTGGCGTTCAATGTTTCTGAACGCCACTACTTCTAAAGGTTTAGTCAGACATGTGGGCCCCTCGTTCTAACGGCATTGATATATTGTTGAACGCCATCAATATTAATTTAGTAGTATGTTTCCTTAGTTTTAGCCGTCGTGGCATGTGTAAACTAAGGCACGGCACTAACTTTATTTCTACTATAAGGGTTTTCCTACTAGAGACAAAAAATTATACCTCGTAGATTGAACTAGCGGGATGTTAGTCGATGATAGGGTTGATGTAGACGTGAGTTGATCTCTATAACTAGACTTTTCTAGTTGTGAGGATATGTGGTATCCCTCGAACCGTTCCCACCATAATCGATTCCTGCAGCTAGTCAATTAGCCGCGATAATATTCTCCTTGTGAAGATCCACATGATCAAGTATCACAAGTGCAACACCTTCACGGTATCCACACGTACATGTGTAGGATTACCGCGTTAGTGTGGATGGATCAGGGAATCAAGTCAATGAAGATTCGGTGCTTCGTGATTGTTGTCTAGATTAGATCTAAATGAATTAGATGATCCGGTAGCGCTCCCACATGAGAGAGAGGGGAGCACCTAGGGATGACCTGCCCCAGGGTTTTGGTCAACATCGGAAAGGAGATAGTGAGATGAGGGAGATGACAATGACAGTAGGGGCGGCAGTGTGCACGGGCAAAGAAGGCGGCTAGTGTGACATCCTAGTGTGGGTATAAATAAAAGTTGCACCTTATTTTCTGAAAGCCCATTGAAAAAACTTCCACGTTAAGCATGCTTGACCTAGAGCAATTTGAGGATAAGTAAAACCGGGAAGTTATTCTGGGTAAGCACGTGTGAGGACAAATGCATAGAAAAGACTAGTGTTGGTATGTGGGGCCAGTCTAAGATCGTAGAGAGCTGCCATGGGTAATAGCTGCCGGGCCAGGCGGCCGAGGCTGTAGGGTTCGAAGCATAGAAAACAAAAAAATTCCTACGATGGAAACAACTATGTACCAAGATCTATCTACTATATACAAGCAACAGGTGGATATAAATCCATAGAGAACATACCCTTGTAGACCGACAAAGTTTAACGAGGTTGTACTCATGGATGATGTAGACGAACGCTTGCCGATCACAAGATCGATAAGAAGTCCAGCGCCGCAAATCAGCAGCGCATCCGTGCTCGCACACACGTCCAAGCCACCGAGAAACCTCCGCCTCCTCGCTCCAGCGATGCAGCAGAAGCAATAACTCTTTCTAAACGAAAAGCCACTGGAAACATGTATCTCGCTAGTCCGAGACCATGGGGAATAAACTAGAGGGACAGATAGATCCTTCACGAGGAGGTGTGAGTATGAGAGAGGGGGAGGGGGGCTTTATATAGGAGGAGGGGGGAACCCCAAGGGGGTGGCCGGCGCATGGGGCTTCCCCCTTCCCCTCCATCCATTCATGTGGGTGGAGCTTCCACTCACAAAATGCCCCTTAAATTCTCCATTCAAAAAACCCTCTCATATTCCCATTAAATTTCTACCAAATTTAATATTATCTCCCTTTAAATAAAACTCGTTTTAGTTATTTATTAAGAATTGGTCAATTACATTAATTAACAAACATTCACATAAAACCCCTTGCTAGTATTCTATTTCACATGCAGAAACAATTTCAGCAATTTCACCTGAAACAATTCTAGTGTCTAGTGAAATAAATTCCCGCGCTTTGTAAATCTTTTCGTCTAGAAACTATTTGTTACAAATGGTGTCGGTGTGTCTTAAGTGTTTCACCCTACGGTTCGTGAATAATTCGGACATGATCGAGACTCCTCTTAGATCAATAATCAGAAGCGGGACCTGGAGATCCATACTGACTCCACACATTCAATGATGACTTCTTGTGATCGTGAGAACCTTTTACGCTAGTAACTTAGTCCCTTTGTCTCGCGATATATTACATGTCCGAGATTCGATCATCGGTATCTCCATACCTAGTTTGATCTCATTACCGACATGTACTCTTCTATTGTTCCCGTGATATAACATTCTAGTGATCAAATCACGTGCTTGCAAGCTAACTAATGTGATATCACCGAGAGGTCCCAGAGTATATCTCTCCATCATCGGGATGGAAAAATTCCACTCTTGATCCATGAGCCTCTACATAACACTTTCGTAGAACGGAAACCATCTTTATAGTCACCCTGTTACAGTGTGACGCTTGATGTTATCAAGATACTCTTCTAGTGTTAGTGATTGACATGATCTCATGGTCTAAGGTATAGGATTACTTCATATGATGTTATAGCAATATAAACACAATGACTTTGATCGTAATGCTATAATTCGGATGAATGTTTATCACACCATTCTAATAATGTTGTGACCTCCTTATTAACAACATCCAATATCCATGATCAATAAACCTTGATCATCTTGTTAATCAACGAGCTAGTTTATAAGAGAGGCATAACTAGTAACTTTCTATTTGTTTATTAAACACACATGTATTAACGTTTCCATATTAATACAATTATAACATGCAAAAATAAACATCTATCATATACTTGGAATATACATAATAACAACTTTATTATTGCCTCTCAGGGCATATTCCCTCTAGTCTCTCTCTTGCACTAGAGACAATAATCTAGTTACATAGTGATAAATTTAACACCCATGGAGTTCTGGTGTTGATCATGTTTTGCCCGCGGGAGAGTTCTAGTTACATAGTGATAAATCTCACTTGCACTTGTATGGTACATTGATATCCGTGTGTACTTTACAAATCTTTATATATCCATCTTTGACATGTTCACAGATGGAGTGTGTCAACACCAGGATTTTTAATCCCAGATGCTTGTTATGCCGTACATCGCAATCCCAGGATTACCATTTTTGTGAGACATAACAGATTGGTACCACAGTTCATCATCTATTACAAACCATAATAGTCTTACAAATAGTTGATCTCATGATCAAGTCTGATTACAATCAAAGCAGCGGAATAATAATAAAGGTAGCATGGTCGAGGCTCCATCTTCAGGGTCACAGGCAATGATGACGATGGGAGATGATCCTAGTTATCGTAAGCGTCATGCTGTCCATATTCCTCGTAGTCTCCTTCATAGTCTGGCCATGGGAATAGCCAGTAACAAAGCCATGATTACTTTGAAGTACTCGCAAAATTTCACCAAAGTCGTAAGGCCATTCTATAGGATTCTTAAGCTCTAGGTTTGTTTGCCACAAGACAACTTTATTTCAACCAGTATCTAGTAATAAAAGTCTAACTTTAGTTGTCTAGGTTACTTAGGTGGGAACCTAACTTCATCTCCATAACTTGTGAGGTCAAGTCAATGCCATATTTCAAGTCACGGGTCAATATGGAAAACATCTGACAACGGAACAGTATGGCCATCCAACTGTACATAACCGCGGACGCGGCTATTCAAATAGTTTGACACTCTGCAGAGGTGGTACACTTTCACCACAACATTCGATACATCCGTCAGGAATGATCCTTAATCATCATACTTAGTATGCGGATAATCAATCCTAACCTTTTAATTACACAACCTAGTATAGGCACCTCCCCTATGAGTTTGGTCTCCCAACCATGACCATCTGTCATCTTGGGCACTGCATAGGCGGACAGTCACATTCACAAGGTAGCCTCAGCTCACCTCATTCCGTGAGGAAACCCATACTAAGACATATAAACTTCCAGTCAAGCCCTACCAAAATTCGGTTATTGTCGTTGTACGGTAAACGTTGGAATGTTATCGCATCCAAACCCAACTATCAGTTTTTATCAAAGTCAAGTCACATATTTCATTCACCATCATCCTCAAGTCATTGTGTCCATAACACATGTCAAAGAATTTCAATAGAATGACTCATCATTCCAAGGTTTTCATAATCATTTGTTCCCATCTAGTGATCAAGTTTAGATTAGCACTAGCATCTATCAAATGGGGGTGTGTGTCACTAGTTGTAGGGTACTAAGCTGGTGTATCTATCTTCAACAAGTTCCAAGCTCTTAAGAACACTTTCTCCTTTTCCACTAATCATCCAATTTATTAACCACTGAACAACTTTGTAAAAGTAAAGCTTGCAAGTAAAACTAGGATTGAGTATAGTAAAAAAGGGGTATCACAAAGGCTTGCAAGTGGGGCTTGCATAGAATATCATGCATAATGTAGCTTGCCTTGATTGGTAAGGTGGTCGAAGTTCTCTTCTTCGTCTTTGTACAATTCCTCCTCGTCATAGCCCGGATTAATACTAGCATCTATAAATAGATACGAGGTACACAATCACCAAAAAATACTTAACTACTTCTATTTATCACACAAGGGTCACACTAGATGATCTAGCATCATCTCTATCATTACAAGAAAGGGTGATAACATTTTATTTATCTTATTTTTAGGAAAGTAATTTTTACTCATTGAAAAATTGCTTAGGTTTTAATATCCTCCAAATTTAAAATATGGGATCATATGGACACATGCCATCACCACATACTCTAATACTTAGGAATGTGATTTAAAAATTTTGGCCTAATTTATAAAGTTTAACACTATTCTTTAATAATATTTAAGTGGCTAAAAATGACTAGAAATTCATTCTTTAATTTTGGTCTAGGACTACTGTATGTAAGTATGTAGATTTTTACATATTTATAAAGGTCTTGTCAAATGTGATTTTTGAGAGTTGGAATCAACTCAAAATCACCTATGGTTGATTTTAGAAAAATATTTGGTTGCAAAAGCTACTAGCTTATTATTTTTACTGAGGGTGATGCATAGTTTCAAACTGTTTGAATCCAACATGAGTGATTAGAGATTTTCATCTACTTTAAAACAGAATTGGATTCATTCAATTTGGTGAAGTGAATATCTTTGAATTGATTTTTAAAGTTCACTACAGAAAAGGGTTTTGAAGAAAAAGAAAAAGACTAGATTTGAATTACTAGGCTCGCGCGGGAAACACTACTGGCTGGCCTAACTGCATAGCGCGTGCAGCGGGGTCACTCAGGAAGGTCCCATGTGTCAGCGGGTGTTTGCGGGTGTTTCTAAATGAAGCGGTATCGACTAATGCTGGCCCTACGATTACAACACGATCTATGGTCGAGGTTCATTGTCTACGTTGTGAGGCTCCGGCGAGATTTTGATCTAGTGGCATGGAGAGGGTGGCTGGGGGCTTACCAGGGCTCAAGCTAGGGTTAGCGGTGCAGGCGAATGTCACATCCCAAAATTTTCCAAATTTTGAAATGTGAAAAATAAATAAACAAAAGAAATACTTATTGAAATTTAGGGTGAAAAGAAACTTTTGTTTTAAAATGGAAACATCAAAACCCTACTTGAATAAAAAATTGAATAAAAAGGAATCCAACAAAATTTCAAAAACAAGTGAAATACATTCATCATAAATGCATCTTGAAATTTAAACATTTGGAAAAGTAAACCAAAACCCTAAAACCCTAATGGAAGAAAAATCATTTCCAGGGTATCTCAAAGACTATGGATTTGATCCATATAAAAATTACTCAACAAACATTTATAAATGATCAAGAATGATATATGTAAAAATATTATAAAACCATAGAAATTGGTTTCACTCAATTTGGAGCCATAGATAAAAACTTATGAATTTAATAAGTTAAAAATAAATAATTTCCAAAGCTAATAAAGCTCCTATATAAAATCCATACCAAATTGTGAGCAAAATAATCCTAAAGAGTTTTAAAAAGATAAACAAATATCAAATAAAATTCTAAAAATTGGAATCACCAATTTTGGACCTATAAATAAAAAGATATGGATTTTATAAGGCAAAGGAAGAAATAAATAAATAAATAAGGAATATTTAAAAGCCAAATTAAATCTTGGACAAATCCATAATAAAACAAAGATAATCCAAATCCAAATGAAATAAAGGGATAAGGAATATTCAAAAAAAGGTATATGGAACTAAACCCTATTCCAATTATGTTCTAATAAAGACAAAATCCCTAAAGTAAATGATTAATTAAATCTTGGGAAAATAATAATTGAAATTTACCCAAGTGGAATAAAAGTTATTTAATTAACTTAAATGGAATTAAAGAGTTATTTGAATAAAATTTAAATGAGATTAAAACCATATTTGAATTTATTTGAATAAAGACAAATGCCCAATTTAAATAAATCATATTAAAAATATTTCAAATAATTCAAAGTGAATTATTTGACACCCTAATAAATAAATAAAACCTAATGAAAAAGGTTTGATGAAAATTTGAATTCAAATAAGAGTTGAAATTATATTTAAAATCTTATTTGAATAAAGGGAAGTGCCCATTTTAAATAAAATATAAACCAAAAAAGAATAAAAGAATTATTCCTAAAATTATATTTAAAATACATGTTTAAATAGAATAGAAACTTACTGAAAAGTTTGAGAAGTTTTGAAATGAAAAAGAGTTTGAAATATTTTGGATAAAATCAAAACAAAAAAAGAAATCAGAAAAGGAAAAAGTAACTGAATAAAAAATAGAGAAGGAGCAGCACAGCAAACTGGCCCAACTAGGCCACTCCCTCTATCACAAACGCGAAGCGTTTTCTCACCGCAAACTCAACCCACTTCGTCTCTGACTTGCTGACCCCACCGCACCCTCTCTCTCTCTCTTGCTGCCGCCAGGCCCCACTGCCACGCAATCATCTTCTTCCTCACCGCCACTGACCACGCCCTCTCTGGCTATTTTACTGCCAATTGAATGCCGGCGCTAATACGCTTTAAGGACACCATGAAACCGTCCTGTCACCTTGTGTACTTAGTCTCCCCTCTCTCCTCTACCATTCCCCTCGGTCGCCAGGCTCTCTCTTCCCCAGGGCTGCTCGGATTTTAAGCCACAGCACCTCCGCCCCGACGACCTTCTCCGACCAAATTCTAGCAACCCCGGCCACCCCTCCACTCCTAATACCTACTAGAGTGATCCCCATCATCAGGCACACCCGCCCAGAGCCCCTGCTCGCTCATGCGTCCACTAGAGGCTCGGCAACTTCGACACCCTAGCGTCGTTGTTGTCTGCCTTCGCTCCGGCGACCTCTCCAGGTGAACCTGACCCTCCTCTCTCGATGATGCTTAGATGTTCTCTACTGCCACGTGATTCTAACGCCCCCTCAAAATCGCCTTCTTGTGGTCTCTAGCCTCGCCCCCGTCAACAACAAGACATGCCCGACGCCGCGGCAAACTCCGGAATCCCCTTCAATCCCGTGCGCCCCTTCACCAACCAAGGATGCCTCGAGCATCCCCACGCCACGACAAACTCGGTGAGCATCTTCCCATGCTCCCTAGCTTCCTGTATCGCCGGCACCGTCCGCGTTTGATCGTGCCGCCATCAGCCACCGTCGCAGCCGCCACTTTGTGGTCGATTAGATTAGGACCATTCGATCTAGATCTGACGCATAGAAACAGATGACTTAATGAAGGGGTACGAACTCATTTGTGCCGCACGATTGTATTTAGATCTGACGATCCACAGCGCTTGATCCGTGCAAATCGGTATGAACCAATTAGAACACACCACGTGTCTAGTGATCTGTTTTAAAACCAGAAACTTATCTATTAGATGTTTAAACTTGCAAAATTTATAACTTTAAATCTACACGTCCAAATTTTACAAATTTTATATCACTGGATTCAGAAAAATGTTTAATTTCCAACCATGCACTTTGTTTAGTATTTTGCTTCTATAAAATTGCTTGTTTTTCCAGAAACTTGTTTAGGCTTATTTTGTGTATAAAATTTATTCTAGAAATGTTTTTAGGGTAAAATCTTTTGTAAATGGATTTTTTTGAACCTATTGACCATAGAAACCAACTTGTAGATTTAAAAGTAAATTTTGTGACACTTAGGGATTAGATCTTTGAATAGAAGCATTTCTAGTTAAATAAAAATATTGATTATGGTTTAAAAATGCTTTTTGAGTAAAACCTTTGGAAAATGATTTGAATTAAACTCTATGACCCTAAACACCAAGGTTGGATTTAAAAATTTATTTGGTGAACCCTATAAAATTATTACTTTATTTAGAGGCATTTCTAACACATAAAATATTGCTTTGGTATAAAAATGGTTTATAGGTAAAACCTTTTTCAAATGGTTTTAATATTAAACACTTGACTTTAAAACACTAAAATTTGTGTTTAAAAAATATATTCGGCAAACACTAGAAATTATTACCTGATTTAAATCATTTCTAGCAAAACAAATATGATTTAAATGGCCATTTTCACTAACTTGATATCAAATGGTTTTGCCACATTTATAAATGACCAATAGGTGTTTTAAAATGTTTATAACCTATTATAAACCACTTTTCCAAATAAAACAATCTTTGGCATGCTTGCATGCATTGCTTTGTTTTTATTATTCTATGTGATGAATTGCTTGAATGGTATATTGAATTTGTGCCTTGATTGAATTGTAGTGAAAATTGAAGAGTGTGACTATTGCAAGATCAAAGAGTGAACTTATATTATCTACCAAAAAGGCAAGTGGTGCTTCATACTTTTGTCCCATTATTTTCACTACGCATTAGTGATATTTCAAAGTAGGACTTGCATTGAATTTTACTAAGTGTGTTATGCCATGGGAAATCCTAGTAGTTGATGCCTTAGTAGAATTTTCCTAAGTTAAGATTCCTACTACTATCATGCTTAGCCTAGCTATTAGAAAACAAGGGTGGATTATATTCATGCTATAAAATATTTGTAAGTCAAGGACTTGTGTTTTGTTTAATAAAACAACTATGCGAATCAATCACCTGGGTGGAAAGGGACTTGCATGGATGGTTTTTTGTTGAGTGGTTACCAGGGCCCATTTTTCAATGGTCTACCCTGTGTATATCACTTGTGGAATGCCACCCAGGAACGAAGAGATTTGAGATATCAAATGTTGAGAAGCTTCAAGTGCAGCCACTTGGCATTATGGGCTCTGCCTAGATCATATAGGTTGCAATAACTTAGCCAAATGGACAGTTGGTGGTAGGGGATGATAGGTTTGGGAACGCGTCCATTCTGGTCTAAAGGAAGGCTTCTGAAAGATCTTGTCTCGATGCATGTCGAGTCTTGTGGGGAAAGTGCACCACCTCTCGAGAGAGTAAAATCTAAGTACTTAGTCGTGTCCCCGGAAATGGACAAATTGAGCATCAAGACATGGAAGCTATCAAGAATATCCTCATACCAATTTCTAAGTTAAAAACTTGTGGTTAAACAAGGGTTAAAGGATATTCATTCAATGATTGGTAGATTCCTTGGGTGATTTTGACAAACAAAAACTTAGTGTTTTCAAATGATAAGGAAAATCTATTTTGTGCAAAGCAAACCTAAGCTCCACTTAGCCAAATGCATATATATGATAGTTACCACATACTACCATAGTGTCAATTGCCAATACAATTCAAATATATTGACCCTTGTGGCTGTAACTTATTATGTTGCAGGTTTGTTTGATGTTAGTGAAGTGTGTTGATTAGGATTACAAGTCTACAACCAACATGATTGCTTGTGGCACTTTGAAGATGAAGGACTCCATGCTATAGTTATTTATGCTGCATTGTAATGAGATAGCCAAATGAGCTTTGTAAGATGTAATGAACTATTTTATTCCTGGTTAAAGTTGTATTATGACCTTTGTTTCTTGATATTACATCTTAACCGTGGATGCTAGCTATTGATTCAGGGACTAGCATTGTAAACACACGGATCTCTACCTTATTAAAGGTTGGGACCTCTACAGATGGTATCAGAGCACGGTGTTGCCTATAGGATTGTAACCCTAGGATTGGACAAAACCCCTTAGAAAAAAGGAGTTGTATTTGTTCCAAAACTTATTTACAAACAATCTTGTAAACTCTTTCCTCAACCTTTTGGTTTTGATTCTACATCTCTTCCTTTTCAAACTTGATGGACAAAGCATCAACCATGAGCAAAGACTTCAACATGAGCGAAGGACTTCAATAACTCAAATGACTTCAACTTCAACATCATCAAAAACTTCAACTTTAGTTTCACCAAGGACTTCAACTTGTACATCAATAAGGACTACAAGTGAGACAAGAAATATTACTCAAGACTTGAAGACTAAGGAAACACAACTTACAAGGGATCATCAACACCTTTGAAGTTTTGTGACCAAGATACAAGAATTTCTCCAAGGATACAATGATCTTGTTCATGAAGAAACAACCAAGAAGAATGGAATGATCTCAAGAAAACCATATAGTTGGACCACCATACTGAAGTTTAGATCAAACACACCAAATTAGGTGGTGTAGCAAAAATATTTTTGATGCCTAAAAATGTGCTTGAAAACTTGTTGTTTGAGTGGAATGTTTTTTTTGATTGCTTGCACATTGTTTGTGTGGATTGTTGTGTGTGATAGAATTTTTCCTTATAAATCTTTTTCCTACTCTAATCCCAATCAAACCCAAATAGATGACTTCTCCAAGATACTTCAACATCAAGAATGGTGACAACAACAACCAAGAGATGCTTCTAGCAACTTAAACCCAGTTGAATCAAGTGACTACTCAGTTTTTAGCCAACAACAATGAGTTAGACCCAACCATGCAAAAGTTTTTGGAAACCCAATCCAAATTGTTGCAAAGGATGACCAATCAAATGATCAACATGATAAGCAACTCCTCCCAAGAAGATTGTGACAACAATGATGGCAAGGATGATATTATAGAAGGAACTCAAGCTTGCAATATTTGTGGAGACATGGAACACACTTCCAAAAAGCATGAAGATCAATGCCATAATTGTGAAGAGAAACATCCAACTAAACAATGCCCCACATCTCAAGTGACTTGTTTCCTATGTGTAGGAAATGATCATGACCCTATCCAATGCCCCATCTATCCTATAGTTCAACAAATGAAGCAAGATGGAATGCATCAAATGTTTGGAAATCTCCATAAAGGAACAACTTCTATCAAGATGGATGAAGGCAAAGTCAGAACCATGCCTCATAAGGCCAAATCCAAAGTGACCACAAAGTGTTGCTACTCTTGTGAAGAAGAAGGACATATCTCTAGTAACTGCCCCAAGAAGAGAGAAATATTTCCCACCTTTGAGGTGAGATATGAAGAGCATGAACTAGAAGACCTCCTAGCTTTGGAGAGACCCAAAAATAAGAAGAAGGACATAATCCAGTTGCAATGTTACAATTGCAAAGATATGGGACAATATGCCAGTGATTGCCCAGAAAAGAAGAAGAACCAAGGAAAAAAACAAGAGGCAATGATACCAAAGAAGAAGAAGGATAATAGCCAAGTGATTTGCCACAAATGCAAAGAGCTAGGCCATTGTGCAAACAAGTGTCCAAAGAAGATACATCAAGATCCCAAGTAAGCCAAGATGTAATCAGGTTGAAAATCTTTTAAGGGTGGTAGTACCCTAGTGGTTTTGAAGCCAACTTGTAACCTCTAGCTTTCCCAAATCTCGGGACGAGATTTATTTTAAGGGTGGTAGCCTGTCACATCCCAAATTTTCCAAATTTTAAAATGTGAAAAATAAATAAACAAAAGAAATACTTGTTGAAATTTAGGGTGAAAAGAAACTTTTGTTTTAAAATGGAAACATCAAAACCCTACCTAAATAAAAAATTGAATAAAAAGGAATCCAAAAAAATTTCAAAAACAAGTGAAATACATTCATCATAAATGCATCTTGAAATTTAAACATTTGGAAAAGTAAACCAAAACCCTAAAACCCTAATGGAAGAAAATCATTTACAGGGTATCTCAAAGACTATGGATTTGATACATATAAAAATTAGTCAACAAACATTTATAAATGATCAAGAATGATAGATGTAAAAATATTATAAAACCATAGAAATTGGTTTCACTCAATTTGGAGCCATAGATAAAAACTTATGAATTTAATAAGTCAAAAAGAAATAATTTCCAAAGCTAATAAAGCTCCTATCTAAAATCCATACCAAATGGTGAGCAAAATAATCCTAAAGAGATTTAAAAGGATAAACAAATATCAAATAAAATTGTACAAATTGGAATCACCAATTTTGGACCTATAAATAAAAATATATGGATTTTATAAGGCAAAGGAAGAAATAAATAAATAAGGAATATTTAAAAGCCAAATTAAATCTTGGCCAAATCCATAATAAAAAAAGATAATCCAAATCCAAATGAAATAAAGGGATAAGGAATATTCAAAAAAAGTATATGGAATTAAACCTTATTCCAATTATGTTCTAATAAAGACAAAATCCCTAAATTAAATGATTAATTAAACCTTGGGAAAATAATAATTGAAATTTTCCCAAGTGGAATAAAAGTTATTTAATTAACTTAAATGGAATAAAAGAGCCATTTGAATAAAATTTATATGAGATTAAAACCATATTTGAATTTATTTGAATATAGACAAATGCCCAATTTAAATGATTAATAAATCATATTAAAAATATTTCAAATAAATTTGACACCCTAAAAAATAAATGAAACCTACTCAAAAAGGTTTGATGAAAATTCGAATTCAAATAAGAGTTGAAATTATATTTAAAATCTTATTTAAACTAAGGCAAGTGCCCATTTTAAATAAAATATAAACCATATAAGAATAAAAGAATTATTCCTGAAATGGTATTTAAAATACAAGTTTAAACATAATATAAACTTACTGAAAAGTTTGAAAACTTTTGAAATGAAAAAAGAGTTTGAAATCTTTTGGATAAAATCAAAACAGAAAAAGAAATCAGAAAAGGAAAAAGTAACTGAATAAAAAATAGAAAAGGAGCAGCCCAGCCCACTGGCCCAACTAGCCCACTCCCTCTCTCACAAACGCGAAGCATTTTCTCACCGCAAACTCAACCCACTCAGTCTCTGACTTGCTGACCCCACCGCACCCTCTCTCTCTCGCTGCCGCCAGGCCCCACTGCCACGCAATCATCTTATTCCTCACCGCCACTGACCACGCCCTCTCTGGCTATTTTACTGCCGATTGAATGTTGGTGTTAATACGCGTTAACGATGCCATGAAACCGTCCCATGACCGTGCGTACTTAGTCGCCCCTCTCTCCTCTACCATTCCCCCCGCTCTCCAGGCTCTCTCTGCCCTAGGGCTCCTCGGATTTTAAGCCACAACACCTACGCCCCGACGACCTTCTCCGACCAAATTATAGAAACCCCGGCCACCCCTCCACTCCCAGTACCTACTAGAGTGATCCCCATTATCAGGCGCACCCGCCGATAGCCCCCGCTCGCCCGCGCGTGCCCCAGAGGCTCAGCAACTTTGACACCCGAGTGTCGCCGTTGTCTGCCTTCGCTCCGGCGACCTCTCCAGGTGGACCCTGAACCTCCTCTCTCTCTCGATGACACTTAGATGTTCTTTGTTGCCACGCGATTATAACACCCCCTCCCAACCGCCTTCTCGTGGTCTACAGCCTCGCCCCCGTCAACAACAGGACGTGCCCGACGTCACGGCAAACTCCGGCGAGGAATCCCCTTCGATCCTATGCGCCCCTTCGCCAACCAAGGATGCCTCAAGCATCCCCACACCACGACGAACTCGGTGAGCATCTTCCCTTGCTCCCTCGCTTCCTGTATCGCCGGCACCGTCCTCGTATGAATGCGCCGACGCCAGCCACCGTCGCAGCGCCGCCACTTTGTGGTCGATTAGATTAGGACCATTCGATCTACATCTGACGCATAGAAACAGATGACTTAAAGAAGGGGTACGAACTCATCTGTGCCGCACGATTGTATTTAGATCTGACGATCCATAGCGCTTGATCCGTGTGAATCGGTATGAACCAATTAGAACACACCATGTGTCCAGTGATCTGTTTTAAAACCAGAAACTTATCTATTAGATGTTTAAACTTGCAAACTTAATAAATTTAAATCTGCACATCCAAATTTTACAAATTTTATATCACTGGATTCAGAAAAATGATTAATTTCCAACCATGCACTTTGTTTAGTATTTTGCTTCTGTAAAATTGCTTGTTTTTTGCATAAACTTGTTTAGGCTTATTTTGTGTATATAATTTATTCCAGAAATGTTTTTAGGGTAAAATCTTTTGTAAATGGATTGTTTTGAACATACTAACCATAGAAACCAACTTGTAGATTTAAAAGTAAATTTGGTGACACTTAGGAATTAAATCTTTGAATAGAAGCATTTCTAGTTAAATAAAAATATTGATTATGGTTTAAAAATGCTTTTTGAGTAAAACCTTTGGAAAATGATTTGAATTAAACTCTCTGACCCTAAACACCAAGGTTGGATTTAAAAATATATTTGGTGAACCCTATAAAATTATTACTTTGTTTAAAGGCATTTCTAACAAATAAAATATTGCTTTGGTATAAAAATGGTTTATAGGTAAAACCTTTTGCAAATGGTTTTAATATTAAACACTTGACCCTAAAACACTAACATTTGTGTTTAAAAATAGATTTGGCAAACACTAGAAATTATTACCTGATTTAAATCATTTCTAGCAAAACAAAAATGATTTAAATGTCCATTTTCACTAACTTGATATCAAATGGTTTTGCCACATTTATAAATGACCAATAGGTGTTTTAAAATGTTTATAACCTATTAGAAACCACTTTTCCAAATAAAACAATCTTTGGCATGCTTGCATGCATTTCTTTGTTTTTATTATTCTATGTGATGAATTGCTTGAATGGTAGATTGAATTTGTGCCTTGATTGAATTGTAGTGAAAATTGAAGAGTGTGACTATTGCAAGATCAAAGAGTGAACTTATATTCTCTACCAAAAAGGCAAGTGGTGCTTCATACTTTTGTCCCATTATTTTCACTATGCATTAGTGATATTTCGAAGTAGGACCTGCATGGAATTTTACTAAGTGTGTTATGCCATGGGAAATGCTAGTAGTTGATGCCTTAGTAGAATTTTCCTAAGTTAAGGTTCCTACTACTATCATGCTTACCTTAGCTAGTAGAAAACAAGGGCGGATTATATTCATGCTATGAAATATTTCTAAGTCAAGGACTTGTGTTTTGTTTAATAAAACAACTATGTGAATGAATCACCTGGGTGGAAAGGGACTTGCATGGATGGATTTTGTTGAGTGGTTACCAGGGCCCATTTTTCAATGGTCTACCCTGTGTATCTCACTTGTGGAATGCCACCCAGGAACAAAGAGATTTTAGATGTCAAATGTTGAGAAGCTTCAAGTGCAGCCACTTGGCATTATGGGCTCTGCCTAGATCATATAGGTTGTAATAACTTAGCCAAATGGACAGTTGGTGGTAGGGGATGATAGGTTTGGGAACGCATCCATTCTGGTCTAAGGGAAGGCTTCTGAAAGATCTTCTCTCGATGCATGTCGAGTCTTGTGGGGAAAGTGCACAACCTCTCGAGTGAGTAAAATCTAAGTACTTAGTCGTGTCCCCGGAAATGGACAAATTGAGCATCAAGACATGGAAGCTATCAAGAATCTCCTCATCCCAATTTCTAAGTTAAAAACTTGTGGTTGAACAAGGGTTAAAGGATCACCAATTTCTATTGGGAGATGCCTTGGGTGATTTTTGACAAACAAAAACTTAGTGTTTTCAAATGATAAGGAAAATCTATTTTGAGCAAAGGAAGCCTAAGCTCCACTTAGCCAAATGCATATAGATGATAGTTACCACATATTACCATAGTGTCACTTGCCAATACAATTCAAATGTATTGACCCTTGTGGCTGTAACTTATTATGTTGCAGGTTTGTTTGATGTTAGTGAAGTGTGTTGATTAGGATTACAAGTCTACAACCAACATGATTGCCTGTGGCACTTTGAAGATGAAGGACTCCATGCTATAGTTATTTCTGCTGCATTGTAATGAGATAGCCAAATGAGCTATGTAAGATGTAATGAATTATTTTACTCCTGGTTAAAGTTTTATTATAACCTTTTTTTCTTGATATTACAACTTAACTGTGGATGCTAGCTATTGATCCAGGGACTAGCATTGTAAACACAGGGATCTCTACCTTATTAAAGGTCGGGACCTCTACATAGAATGAGCTTGTCGACAATGGCGAGTCGAATGGCGGTCACGGCAGCTCCTGGGGTGGCTCCAATCGACGGCGCCTTTCCCACACGGCGGCGGTGGAATCTGATCAAATTCCGGTGACAGGGTGCTCGCCTTGCTCCGCGAACAGGTCAAGGGTGTTTCTGAGTGAGAGAGGAGTGGAATGGTGTGGAGATTGAGGTTAGGGTGGCCTCTATTTATACCCTCGCAAGTGAGGCAGTGTGGCATGGCAAGGGCTCGTCGGCGATGTTGCTACAGGTCGAGCTAGGCATGGAGAAAGGCATGGGTCGACGTGTTGGGAATATGCCCTAGAGGCAATCATGTATGATGATATTTCCCATTGTATTCATAAAGATATTAAGTTGTCCTTATATGAGCATTTGATGTATATCATTGAATATGTGATTCAGTTGTGGAACTATGCATTCATGTTGTTTGTACTAAATATCCTTGGTCATTGAGGTTGTATTGGACACACAACTTAGACAAATGTGAAAGTGGGCTTAAAGACTCGGTTCCACTTGTCATGGGCATGGATATGCTATTCCGACTTATATAGATTCGGCTAAAGAGTTTAGCGAGTCGGATTGACCCATATTGAGGTACAACGAACAAGTTGTCATTTGTATATCTCAATCAATGTAATCCTTAGACCTGAGGTTATTGCATAGTCCGAGTTGAGAATCATCGACTTAGGTTCTATCAAACGCTGATCCATAACTGGGCAGTTATAAAGGCAGAGTTCGGGTCGACTGAGAATCAAGCTACATGATGTGAATAACCAAGATGGGATTTTGCCCCTCCACTTGGAGAGATATTCTCTGGGCCCTTTCGGATGATATGATTCGGAAATCATGGCCATGCATGACTTGGTTAAGTGTTAACTGAGGCGATCGACTAAGATTTAGTTGGGTGAATCACTTATCTCGGATCGAGAAGAGAGTCGAACTATTTAAGGGATGACAATTATTCGCCTATAGTCTGACAAGGTATATCGTGAGGCAAAAGGGACTCGGACGCAAGTCGCATTGTAAAGGCAAGTCGTCATGACTCTTTGGTACTTGGGAGTCGGCACGTTCTGCTAGGATCCGCTACCGACTGATCGATTGAGAGTCGGACTCTAATCGCGTCCAAGTAGCCATGAGCCTACGGGGTCACACACTTAAGAGCGGGAGCAAGTTCGGATTGGATCTGAACCAGAAATCTGGTTGGGTTGGACCCGAGCCGGATTTGGACTGAGTCAGTGAGTCGGACTCACGGTTACTGGTATTATATGGGCTTTAGTGAATGGGCCACGAGAGTGGAGCCCACGTTCACTCCCTATATATAGTGGAGCACAGTAACCCAGAAGGGTTAATCGTTGATCGGTTAGGTCATTCCATGTGTTGGAAACCCTAGCTCCACAGCAGTCCTGCCGTCGTGATGAACCCAGTAGTTTGCCGCCGGTGCTCCTCATTGTACGTGTGGATACCAGCAGAGGTGTTGTACGATCAGCACCAGGACGATCGGAAAGGACTGTACTGTATCAACTAACGCGCTACATCGGTAATCCGCAACTTCGCGTCTAGTGGTAAACCTCGTGGCCTTCTACCTCAGCTAGATCTTGGGATCACCATGTTAGATGGAAAAAGTTTTGTTTTATCTCTACGTGGCCAAACAGAGGTATCAGAGCGATAGCTTCTGGTTTTAGGCTCGAGATCTCGCATATGTGATATGCGGTTGGCTATAGATGATATCTATATGCTATTTTGGTGGACGATCTATGAGATAGATCGGTTTTGTATGAGGTTGATTGGATCAACTATACTCGAGGAATGGTATATCAGATTTCTGTGATCATACTTCTGAGGTCGTGGAACGACATACCCCTACCGGTCGGTTTCCGCCATCGGGGTAGACTGTGACACGTAAATCCAGATGAGGTGATCAAATATCAAAGAGTTTGATCGAGTCGGAACGATGATCGGAATCCATGTCCGTCGGCTTCGCCTTGTCGTAGCGCGTTAGACGTTGTTGCGAGTTTCACAACGCCGGTAGATAGCGTATATATGCATAACTTGTTTTTGCAGGAAGTTGTGAATGGTATGGTTCATGTGCATGTGATGTATGTGTGTAATCCATACGTGATCTGCGAATCACGGTTTTGTCAGCCGGCTGGAGCCTAGGTGATGTCATATTATTGTATAACAACCTGCTTGTTGGATTCTCCATGTAATTTACTTTACTAAGCTAGTGTAGTTGTTTGGAGAACCCGGATGTCATGCAAGGCGTTGTACATGTCGGCGACATGAAGTAAGACGACAAGTGACAAGAGTTGGCACGAGTCGGATTACAGGCTTTGTGGAGATGGAGATCGCCATGAAGGGAGCCATACCATTTCACATTATAATTGTTTTATTTTGTGTTATTTTTATGTCTCTTTTTTACCTCTATTAGATAGTCGGTAAAATTTAATCCCTCAAAGAAGGACTAGTCGGTTTTCCCGCCAGTGTTTGCACCATCACAAGTCGGACAATTTTGGTAGTGGGCTCATAAAATTGAGGTGCTGCCAATTTTTTCCGACTAGGTGGGTTTGAGTCGGACTCTTACTGCGGAAACACTCGATAAGCTAGACGGGTCTATCACAACGGTTGTGGGGCTCGGGGAAAAGTCGGATGGGAGCCGGGGCATGTGATGCCACCCGTCCAACAGGAGTCGTATGAGATGCGATTGACAAGGAGTTGTCTACCTAGATCACTTGACGGCTAGCGGTGATGCTAAATCTCACTATCCGACTTGCTTATTTAGGATCCTGAATCACTAAGTAACCATCGGAGGGGTGTTGGTTCTAGTGGGAGCATAAAATATTAAAGTGTTTAAATATGCTTGCTCTTTTATGAATACATGTCTTAAGTGTTTTGCATATTTTCTGTTGTAGATCATGGCACCAAGTAGCAGCCACTCTCAGATATCCGGTTTTGCGTTGAGAACCATTCTTGAGAAAGATAAACTGAACGACACTAATTTTACCAACTGGTATCGAAATCTCAGAATTGTTCTCAAACAAGAAAAGAAGGACCATGTCCTAGACAACCCACTTCCAGATGGGCCGAATGAGAATGCGATTGTTGCTACCACCAATGCCTACCGTCGGGCTAAGGATGAGTTCACGGATATTAGTTGTCTTATGCTTGCTCACATGGAACCGGACTTGCAAAAACAGTTCGAGAATGTTGAGGCCTACGATATGATCGAAAGCCTCAAAAGTATGTTCCAGGCTCAGGCGAAGACTGAGAGGTATCAAGTCTCTCAGGCTTTGCTGAGTTGCAAGCTTAAGGATGGTGATCCACTGAGTTCGCATGTGATCAAAATGGTTGGTTATGTGTAGTCTCTGGAAAGGCTTGGCTACCCCATTAGCAAAGAGTTCGCTACGGATATAATTCTGAACTCTCTTCCTAGTGCATATGGGCAGTTCATTTCGAACTACCACATGGATGGTATGGATAAGAAGCTCACTGAATTACATGGGATGCTCAAGTAGGCAGAGGCGGATCTCAAGATGGGCGTCAGTCAAGTGTTGATGGTGCAGAATAAGGCTAAGTTCAAGAAGAGTTCTTGGACTAAGAAGAAGGCTAAGTCGGGAGGAAAGCAGGCTCAGGACGCGGTCCCAAGCGCGTCCTCAGGTACTAAGCCATCCCCTTCAGCCGGATCCACTTGCTTCTATTGCAAGGTGGATGGCCACTAGAAGAGGAACTGTAGCAAGTATTTGGCTGATAAAGCCAAGAGTGGAGGTATGAATTTTTACTCAGGTACGCTTCTTTGCAATGTTATAGACATATATCTTGCTGATGCACCTAATAGTTCTTGGGTATATGATATCGGATCAGTTATTCACATCTGCAACTCATTGCAGGGACTGGTAATAACTAGGAGCATAGCAAGAGGCGAGGTTGATATTCGAGTCGGCAACAAAGCAAGAGTTGCTGCATTGGAAGTCGGCATGATGCAGCTTCATTTACCTTCCAGATTCATTATGGAACTGAATAATTGTTATTATGTTCCAGTGCTCAGTCGAAACATTATTTCTTCTTCATGTTTGATGAGGCAAGGCTATGAGTTGAATATCAAGAATAATGGTTGTTCTGTATTTCAATGGTATGTTTCACGGCTTTGCACCCATCCAGGACGGGTTATTTATTTTGAATCTTGATGGTAAGTCGGTTTATAACATAAATGTTAAAAGGTTGAAACCAAATGATCTGAATATGACTTACTTTTGGCACTGTTGGCTTGGTCATATAAGTTGTAAACGCATGAAGAAGCTCCATGATGATGGACTCCTAACTTCGTTCGACTTGGAGTCGTTCGAGACATGCGAATATTTCCTACTCGGCAAAATGACCACAACACCTTTTGCAAAGAGTTGCGAGAGGGCGTCCGACTTGTTGGGACTAGTACATAGTGATGTATGTGGACAAATGAGCACGACAGCCAGGGGTGGTTATGAGTACTTCATTACCTTCACTGATGATTTGAGTCGATATGGATATATCTACTTGATGAAACATAAGTCAGAAGCCTTTGAAAAGTTCAAAGAATTCCAGAATGAAGCATATAATCAACTCGGCAAGAAAATAAAGTTTCTTCGGTCAGACCAAGGAGGCGAGTACATGATCCATGAGTTTGATGACCATCTGAAAAGTTGTGGAATAGTTCCTCAACTTACTCCGCCAGGAATGCCGCAAAGGAATGGTGTTTCGGAAAGGCAGAATCGGACCTTGTTGGACATGATACAATCAATGATGAGTCGGACAGATATGCCTTTATCATTTTGGGGTTATTGTCTAGAAATAGCGGTGTTCACACTAAACAGAGTATCATCAAAGTCGGTAGAGAATACACCACATGACATGTGGACAGGCAAAAAGACGAGTTTGTCTTTTCTTAAGATTTGGGGTTGTGAACCATTTGTCAAGTGACTTCAGTCGGACAATCTTACGGCCAAGTCGGATAAGTGTATTTTCATGGGGTATCCGAGGGAAACCTAGGGTTACTAATTCTACAACTGAGAAGAGGGCAAAGTGTTTATCGCTCGGAACGGTGTCTTCCTTGAGAAAGAGTTTCTCAGTCGGGGAGTAAGTGGGAGCACGGTGCATCTCGAAGAAATTCGTGAGGAACCGGCTAGTAGCGAGTCAGCAAAAACCTTGGAGGTTGAGCCGGTCGTGGTAGCTGAGCCGGCAGCAACACCTGTACTACGAAGATCAGCGAGATTACGAAATGTTCGTGATGTGTTACTGTTAGATAGTGATGAGCCGGCATATTACTCGGAAGCGATGGTGGGATCAGATTCCGAGTCATGGCTTGGAGCCATGAGATCCGAGTTAAATTCCATGGATGAAAATCAAGTTTGGAACTGTAACATCCCTAAAATACTAAACTTGGATCATCAAACTCTAATCATCAAAATTAGGGTTAACAAAAACTTTTCTAAAATAAAAATATGAAAGCATGCATGGTGTATGCATTTCATTTTGAATTCTTTTGAACCACCTTGTTTGTGTGTCCTTTGCTTGTAAATGGATTCTTAGGTGAAATAAACATCATCTAAATAATTCCCAAACTTTTTTCAAAGACAAATAAATCAAAACAAATAAAATAAGGGAATGGTCATTTTGACCAATTTAACTCCCATGCCTACTTTGGCTGTCCCAAACTTTCATAACTTAACAGAAACTTTTCTGGATCTTTGCACCCCTTGATTTTACTCATAACAAAGTATCAAGGCCCACTTTGTGATCATCCAGAAAATTTCAAATGCATAGTTTAAATGACAGTTCAAAATAGAATCTTTATCATATGAGAAGATCCCACTTTTTCAAAAACCACTCAAACAAGCTCAAATTTCAAAACCCAAGCATCTGCAGACTCACCAGCACCAACCTAGCGCACCCACCAAAAATCTTTTCAAAATTCAAAACTTGAATTCTTGCGGCCATTTCATCAAACACTTTGCAGACACAAATCATCAAAATCTTAAACATTGTTGTGAGCAGTGATTGAAGCCAAACTTGTCCCCTCTCTAGCTCACAACCATCTCAGTAGATCATCTATCAAGTTAAACCAAGCACTAGCCTCACTGTAAGCTGGGCAATGACATCAATGGTGAACAGCCGAAGCTCACCATGCCACCCCAGTGGAGACAGCAAGCTAGAAGGAGATTTAGCCGTGCCAACCTTGTCTGGGAGGCAGCCCACCGTCCACCGCCACTCCCTGTCCCAGCCGCGAGCGTTGCCAAACCCTGGACCACACGCACGGACCGCGCCCAGCTCGCCAGCAACCATGCCGAGCATGCGCCAGAGCGCCACGCTCGACCGACGCCCACAGACCGCGCGCCGCCCTCGCCGCGTGCATACATGATCGCCACCAACCCAGGAGACCGCCAGACATCCCCGTTCGCCACCCCATGCTGCACAGCCACCGCTCGCCGTCGAAGACGCCGCCTCTGCCGCGCAGAGCATCGCGCGTTCCAGACCAAACCGCACCGCCACTACGCACGCATTAAAGCCGTAGAGCATCTCCAGGAGACCACCAACCGATTGCCACCGCCGGCCATGCCTCTAGCCGCCCGTAGCCATGTCGCCACCGTCGTCTGCCCATCCCGTTCGGTCTCGTCGCCGCAACTATAAATAGAGGCCACCCCCAGCCGAATTGAGCACACCATCTCACTCCCCTCTCCTCACTGATTGTGCCACCCCGTTCCCGGAGAAAGACACGCAGCACGTTGCCAGAATTTCAGCGGAGCCTGCCGCTGCTGGAGAAGAACGGGGCCAGCTATTGGAGCCGCCCCAGGAGAAGCTGCCGGTACCAGGAGGTTCGTCGTCGTCGACTACGTCGTTCGCCCGCCTCGCCGACCCTCGCCTGAGCCCCGGTGAGCCCCCAACAACCCCCACCTGCCGCTCTAGGTTTCTATCTCGCCGGCGTTGCCCAATGTCGACGATGACCCTCAGCCGTTGGATTAGAACCAGATCGAACGCACCACATCGCCCGATACCTCTTCGCACCCTCCTGTCTCAATGACGTTTGGGGACAGCGACTTAACCAGCCTGCGTAAGCGCTGTGCTTAGCAGGCCGGCCCAGTATCGCTTCCCCCGCAGCCCAGTTATTTGAATTTAACCTTTTTCATTTTATTTCAAACACACTTTTGTACCCAGTTTCAATAATCAACCCAGGTCGATTCAGCGAACCAAATTGAATGAAACCAATTTTGTTAGAAAGGTACGGGAATGCTGAATCCAAGCCCGTTGGATTCAAGTCATTTGGATCTATAGATCATCCATGGTAAAAATAACAAGGTAGAAGCTTTTCTGCATTCAAACATTTTTCAAATTTAAACCATAATAGCTTTTGAGTTGATTCCAACTCTCAAAAATCACATTTAACCATACCTTTCATAATATATAAAAATATATAGGTTTACTTACAGAAATAATGACCAAGTAATAAAAGAATGCCACATAGGCATTTCTAGCCACTTTAATTAATTAAAATAAAAGAGAAAAATCTTATTAAGTTGTGACACCACTTTAAATCACATTCCCATGTACTAAAATATGTGGTGATGACATGTGTCAACATGATCCCATGTTTGGTTTGGAGAATATTAAATCTTAAGTAGTTTTTCAATGAGTAGAAATTACTTTTCTAAAAATAAAAGGAATTAAATCAAGCCTTAACCTTGTAATGTTAGGGATGATGCTAGATCATCTATAGGACCCTTGTGTGTGATGATTGCAAGTAGTTAAGTATTGTTTGGTGATTGTGTACCTCGTATTTATTCATAGACGCTAGTACCGACCAAGGATACGAGGAGGAATTTGGATACTACGAAGAAGAAGCCGAGGAGAACTTCAACCACTGCTCTGCCCAAGGCAAGCCTTACTAATCAAGTTGACCTATGCAAGCTAACAGTTGCAATTTAGCAAGCTTATACTGATTTTGTGCAAGCAAATACTTGCTTGTTATTATGCCTACTATATTCCTTAAGCATATGTGATCATACCCACTTGATAAACCAATCCTAGTTTTATTTGCAAGCTTCTTACTTTATTTCTTTATCAAAGCTTACTTAGAGTTTACTTAAGTGACTGGTAGATACTGGAAAGATTCTGAAGGTTGCATAAAGAGCATTAAATCTGACCTAAGCCAGGAACCTTGATATCATCCTAAGATATAAGGTTGTACTTAGTTAAAACTCCACTAGATACTACCCCATCATTAGTACTACCCACAACTTAGATGCTAGTGCTAAGCCTAAAACTTGAGAAACTTTAGATGGGAATACTTGGTGGAAAAATGGTTATGAAAACCTTGGAATGATGGATCATTCTATTGAAATGTTTTGGACATGTGTTTTCGAACACTTGATGATTTTGGTGATGAAAACGTGGAGGCATGATCCTTATCCCTTTATAAAACTGATGGTTGTCTGGATGCGATACCATTCCAATTTTATCGTACAACCACAATACCCGAATATTGGGTAGGGCTTGACTGGAAACTTATATTCCTTAGTATTAGTTCCCTCACGACCAAGGTCTGAGCTGAGGCTACCTTGTGAAGATTGTCCACCTGTGCAGTACCCAAGATGACAGTTGGTCATGGTTGGGAGGCCAAACTCACAGGAGAGGTGCTTATACTGGGGCGTGTAATTGAAAGGTTAGGATTGATTATTCGCATACTGAGTATGGTGAATTCAGGATTTGTTCCTGACGGATGTATCGAATGTTGTGGTGAAAGTGTAGATGCTAGATAATCTATAGGATTTGTTCCTGGCGGATGTATCGAATGTTGTGGTGAAAGTAGTTTTTCAATGAGTAGAAATTACTTTTCTAAAAATAAAAGGAATTAAACCAAGCTTTAATCTTGTAATGTTAGTGATGATGCTAGATCATCTATAGGACCCTTGTGTGTGATGAATGCAAGTAGTTAAGTATTGTTTGGTGATTGTGTACCTTGTATTTATTCATAGACGCTAGTACCGACCAATAATACGAGGAGGAAGGAGGATACTACAAAGAAGAAGCCGAGGAGAACTTCAACCACTGCTCTGCACAAGGCAAGCTAACACTTGCAAGATACTCTACTTTAGCAAGCCTTACTATACAAGTTAACCTTGCAAGCCTAATACTACTAGCTGAATGTGCAAGCTTATACTTGCAATTGGGCAAGCTAATACTTACTTGCTACTATGTCAACTATATGCCTTAAGCATATGTGATCATATCCACTTGATAAACCAATACTAGTTTTATTTGCAAGCCCTCTACTTTATTTATTTATCAAAGCTTTAACTTAGAGTTGACTTAAGTGACTTGTAGATTCTAGAAGGATATATTGAAGGTTGCATAAAGAGCATAAAATTTGGCCTAAGCTAGAAAATCTTGATGTCATCCTAAGGCATAAGATTGAACTTAGTGGAAACTCCACTAGTTTACTATCCCCCATTAGTGCTTACCCCCACTTGTAGATGCTAGTGCTAAGCATAAAACCTGATCAACATTAGATGGGAATACTTGGTGAAAATGGTTATGAAAACCTTAGAATGATGGATCATTCTACTGAGATGTTTTGACATGTGTTTCCAAACACCTGATGATTTTGGTGATGAAAATGTTGAGGCATGAGCCTTAGCCCTTTATAAAACTGATGGTTGTCTGGATGCGATACCATTCCAATTTTATCGTACAACCACAATACCCGAAGATTGGGTAGGGCTTGACTGGAAACTTATATACCTTAGTATTAGTTCCCTCACGGCCAAGGTCTGAGCTAAGGCTACCTTGTGAAGATTGTCCACCTGTGAGGTACCCAAGATGACAGTTGGTCATGGTTGGGAGGCCAAACTCACAGGAGAGGTGCTTATAATAGGGCGTGTAATTGAAAGGTTAGGATTGATTATCCGCATACTAAGTATGGTGAATTCAGGATTTGTTCCTGACGGACGTATCGAATATTGTGGTGAAAGTGTACAATCTCTGCAGAGTGTCAAACTACTCGAATAGCCGTGTCCGCGGTTATGGACAGTTGGAGTGGCCATATTGTTACCCCGTTAGATGTTTTCAAAAGACTTGTGAAATGAATTTAGACTTTGACTTGACCATAACAGGGTTGTGATATGAAATACAAGTTCCTACTTAGGAGTTATAAAATTGTGACTAGCTTCTCTTGCTTCTCAGCTTAGTAGAGATAAATCTGGCTTTTGCAAAACAACCCTAGACCCTAGTGTCCTATTATCAAAAACCCCTTTCACTTGTTAGTATTAGTTTGCGAGTACTTAAAGAGTACTCATGGATTTGTCCCTGGCTATTCCCGTGGCCAGACTATGAAGAGGAGTACCTAGAGGATGGACCCCAGGAAGGTTACGATAACTAGGATCATCTCCCATCGTCACCATTGCCTGTGACCCCGAAGATGGAGCTTCGCCTACTCTACCGTTATTATTACGTATTCCGCAGCTTGAAGTTGTATTAAGAACTGGATCATGAGATCCCTATTTGTGTAAGACCTTATGTATGGTTTGTAATGGATGATGTACTATGGTATCCAATTCTGTTATGTCTCGCAAAAATGGTAATCCTGGGATTGCGATGTATGGCATAACAGGCATCTGGGATTAAATGTCCGGGTATTGACAAGTTGGTATCAGAGCAATCCTGACCATAGGAGACCCTAGTTAGACTGGACGTTTGAATCAAAAACTTAGTTTCAAAACCAAAGAAAATAAATATTTACAAAAACTTATTCTCATTCTTATCCCTTTGATTCTTTCATGAAAATTCATGTTCCTCAAAAACTCTTGCAAAATACATAAAATTTTGACACACTTGATCACTCTACTAACTTACTCATCCTATATTCTTATAGATGGACATGAAGTACAGCAAGTTTTATCATTTGGGGAATGGAGGAGACCTTATCTTTGAGAGGGATTTGGACCAGCTTTCGCAACTTCTGGAGCGTCCGCACCCCGAGTTCTTCGGAGCTCAGCTCAATGATCAAGGAGGAGAAGATCTACAGTGGCTAATTGTTGCAAGTCTCAGAGGAAATATTGAACCTCCCACTGCTGAGGGAATTCAGTTTACCTTAAGAGAGAACAACTGGCTCGATGAACTTGCCAGGGCCATGCAAGAAGCTCTTTCCCGTCTGTGTGGGAAGAGCGTCAATCAGATCAAGGGAACCCGCTTTGAGTTTTGACCAAGGCGTGGTGCTAATGGAAAACCACTGGAAGCCCCATACCACCCTGAGCTGAAGACTCAATTGGACCACCTTAGCTTCATGATGTACGATCGTCGGCAGGAGTTGGATAACTGCCGTGACTACTCCAACCACAAGTCTGCCATCATCAAGACGAAGGATCAAACCATCGCCATGCTAGCAAAGGATCGCAAGTCTCGCCGCCGTCACCTCGACAAGAAGGAGCGCATCATTGCCCGTCTTCGCCACCGTATCTCATCTTTGGAGGAGACCATCCACGAGAGAGACATGCAGTTGGAAGAAAGGGAGAATGCCAGAGAGGATCTTCGTGGAGACTCCTACTGATGGGGATACGCCTACTGGGGTATACTCAGCGGGACATTTCCGACTGGCCCAAGGGCTGGCGAGTGGGCCTGCAGAACGGCGAGTGGATCAAAGCCCAGCAAGGTATCAGGCGACTGGAAGTTGAAGGCCCAGGCGAGTAGATAGGCCCAGTCGGTCTAGGTTAAACGATTACCGAAGCTATAACCGAATCGGTTGAGATATGTAAACCCTAGGAGAGGTGAGCCTATATAAACCTCCCTATGGGATGAGTAGAGACACGTTCCCTCATACACCCAAGCAACTCGCCGCCTAGTCGCCGAGTTCACCCATTGTAAACACCTCCATAATACAATCTAGCAGGAGTAGGTCTTTACCCTCCGGGGGCCGAACCTGGGTAAAACCCTGTGGCTTTGCCCTCATCTCGCACCGCAGATGGCTGGCCGCCCTTGCCCCTCGTTCTACTACTCGCCGATTGCAGATTCGCCGTGGTCATTCCTACGACAGTGGCGCCCACCGTGGGGCCTGGCCGGTCTGGCCGGTGTTCTGCGGCGAGATCCAATCTGCCCATCAACGAGACGATCGCCACCGGCCGTATGATAGCGATCGGCGAGATGCTCCAGATCTTGCCAAGCAGCTACGTCCCGGCGGCGCGACCCGTCACGCACAGCGTAATCTTGCCGATCGGCACGATCAGCCTCTTCGTCGGCCTCACCGACGTCATCACCGGAGGACTCGGCTCGCATCCGCGAAGTCGCCACCACGCGATCGGCTCTCCGAGAGCCAGGTTCGCACGATCCACCGCCCGAAAGTACAAATCGCCCACAGAACGTGGCGGGAACTCAGCGGCCGCAGAAGATGCGGCTCACCGACGACGCCGACTCGGCGACCCCCGGCCACTCGCGGATCCATCACCATGCCTCATCCGCGGGCTCCATCGCCTAGGTCTCCAACGCGGGAGATTTCGAGGACCCCTCCATCCTCGGGATCTTCGAATTCGACTCCGGGTCGGAAAACTCCGCCGACTTCCACGACGGAACCGGTCGCCATGCCGCGACCTACATGGCCACCGGCGCCGATCCGCCGGAGGATCCTTTCTCCACCCCAATCCCTCCTAACGCCACGGCAACGGAGGTCGAGGAACTCCGCCTGAAATTGGCGGAGGCAGTACGCAAAGAGCAGGCCGAGCGCGAAAAATTTCGCCTCGAGCAAGTGACAGCGCAGGAACTGTCACGCTACCACCAGCGGATCAGGTCACGCCTGAACCCCACCGTTCAGGGGCGCGCCCTGAACTTCGACGACGAAAACGACCCGGCTCGCATAGCCGAGCGCGCGATCTGCGAGAACGCGCCACCAGGAGGAAGCGCTCGGCCCCCGCCAGGATCAACGGCGATGGGTGCCCCACCACCACCCAACCGCACCCCTCCCAGGGACCAGCCGCGGATAGTCGTCTCCTCACGGGAGCGAGACGCGAACGGCCTCCCACTGTTCTCCACCCCGATGGACAACCTCGTGGCAGGCCGAGCAGCAGCCGATAGCATCGCGGCCACCGGCGACGGCGCCTTACAGATCCAGTACGTCAAGGCCCTGCTCGCAAAAGCCGTGGAGCAGCAAAGAGCGGGCGCCGACTCGCAAGGGCGAGTATACTCGCGCTCCTCGGGAAGCAGGGCGGCCTCAAGCGGCCGCCCCGCCCCGACAAACACCCTCAATTGCCCGCCACCAGAGCCACTGCAGCTCCAACGCCGACCCGCGAACGCGGCACTCTCCACCAACGATCCCAGGCCGGCGACCAACTTCGTCGCCGCTAACGGAGAACCCATCGACGCCCGCACTCACATCATCAACAACCAAAACTGGCGCGCACGACAGCCCGACGACTTGCGGCACACCCTAACTACTCGCCGCGATGGCGAGCCTATGGGGTCGCTCAGTCGACTAGGGCCTAAGTGCTTCGGACCAATGATCCGAGGCGAAAAGTACCCGCCAAACTTCAAGGCGCCAAAGGAGATAGAAAAATACGACTCCTCGTACGACCCCGCAGTCTGGCTTGACACATACCTCATGGCAATGGGGATCGCGGGTCACACTGATCTACTCGCCCGTTACCTCCCACTGATGATGGAGGGACGCGGGCAATGGATCAACACGCCCCCCGTGATGTCGACTCACGGGAGGAAATGCGAGACGCCTTCGCCAGCACTCGTGCCACCACCATCGAGGACCGAACGCGTCCAGGGACCCCGCGAGTCGACCCGCAATCGGGTCCAACGGTGGCAAGAGCTCGTACAACGCTGTCGGCATCCACCCGACACCGCGATCCATTGCTTCAAGACCTCGTGCCACGAGCCCCTAGTCGCCAAGCTCAAGCGACACGCCCGCATACTCGACAACATCCCCGACCTCCTCGAGATCGCCAAACGGTACGCCGAGGAGGATCCCAACCAAGACGTCGACGACGAGTCAGGAGGGCAACGCCGCACGGGCGGCAACGACGGCGGACGCCGAACCGACCTACGCTACAGCGGCACCCGCCTCACAGGCAAGCGCCGCAACGACGGGCGAGTCGACTTCGTCGCCAACGCTGGGCACGCACAACGCGAGCCCAAGAGCTACCGCCGCGACGGAGGGCAACGACGCGATGGCGGGAACTACAAGAACAAGCCAAGGTTCGATCCCGCGGCCCTCCTTAACCAACCATGTGCGTTTCACAGCAGGGAAGGAAAACCCGCCACGCACACCACCGCCGACTGCCACACCCTCAGGGAAATCGAGAAGGCACGGCACGCGCGGGAAGACACCGACAACGACCCGCCAAGTGGCGGAAAATTCGGCAAAGTAGCCGGCTCGCTCCACACCTTCACAGGCTTCAACACGAAGCGCGAGAAGAAGGTCATCGCCCGCGCCGTCAACGCGGTGGCCCAAACAGACGTCCCCGGTTCCTCAACTGGTCGGAACAGCCCATCACCGAGCCGCAAGACCACTCGCCACGTATCGAGTACCGGGACGAGTCGCCTTTGGTCAAGCCCAAGGTTGGCGACTCATCGCTCCAAGACACCGATGGACGGCGGCAGCTCCATCAACATCCTCTACCGACACCTTCAGCGTTGCGGCTCCCGCAATGATGATCGAGACAACCACACCACGCCCACGGCATCGCCCCGTCGGAAGGCGACCCGATCGGCAAAGTCACGCTACCCGTCACCTTCGGTACTCCGGCAAACTTCCGCACCGGCGGATCGTCTTCGAGCTGGTGCCCTTCGACAGCCTACCACTGCGTCCTAGGGCGCCAGCGTCGCCAAATTCATGGCGGCGCCCACTACGCTGCATAACGCGATGAAGCTCCCGGCCGCGGCGTCATCACCATCAACGGCGACCCGACATGGCCGCCCAATGCGAGGCCAAAGGAGCCGAACTTCCGACGCCGTCATCGCGCGAAGCTAATCACGCCGACGAGCTCGCCAAATACGCGAGCGGGTCAACAATGACGACCCACAATACTCAAGAAGCCCAACTCGAGGGCACAAACACCTCAACCTTTGAGGCCACGACGCACACTCGCCGCCGAAGCTGGTCCCAGGCGACCCCAGCCAGACGGTGACGATCGGGACAGGCATGAGCCCGGCATAGGAAGGCGCGCTCATCGAGTTCCTTCGTGAGAATAGGGACATCTTCGCATGGAAACCCTCCGACATGCCTGGTGTCCCTAGGGAGCTCGCTGAGCACAAACTAAACGCCGACCCCAAAGTGCGACCCGTCAAGCAGTCGCTACGGCCCTTCAATGAAGAGCGCCGTCGAGCAATCGCCGAGGAAGTGCAGCACCTGCTCGCTGCCGGCTTCATCCGGCCAATTAAATACTCCAAGTGGCTGGCAAACTCAGTCCTGGTCGAGAAGAAAAACGGGACCTGGAGAATGTGTATCGACTACACAAACATGAACAGCGCCTGCCCAAAAGAGCAGTTCGTCCTCCCGCGGATCGATCAGATAATCGATTCAACCGCGGGTTCGGAGTCGCTGTGTTTCCTCGACGCTTACTCCGGGTACAACCAGATCAAAATGGCTGTCGAGGATGAGGAAAAGACGGCGTTCATCACGCCATTCGGAGCATTCTGCTACACCGCCATGACCTTCGGCCTCAAGAACGCCGGGGCAACCTATCAGCGGTGCATGCAAGAATGCCTCGCGAGCCAAATTGGCCGCAACATCCACGTCTACATCGACGACGTGGTCGTGAAATCCGCTCGCCAAGGAGACCTACTCGCCGACCTAGCGGAGACCTTCGCCAATCTGCGGAGGTACAAGATAAAGCTCAACCCAGGCAAGTGCACCTTCGGTGTACCCGCCGGGCAACTACTGGGATACGTCGTCTCCAAACGAGGGATCGAGGCAAACCCAACGAAGATCGACACGATCGCCCGACTCGGCAAACCCGAGTGCCTGCGCGACGTCCAGAAGCTAGCCGGGCGTGTAGCGGCTCTCAGTCGCTTCATCCCCCGCCTGGGCGAAAAGGCGATGCCCCTATACCGCCTGATGCGCAAGAACCCCACCTTCCAGTGGGACAAGGAGGCAGACGACGCGCTCCGCGACCTTAAAAAGGTGCTACTCGACGCACCACTACTCGCCGCACCCGCTGACAAAGAGCCTATGCTGGTTTACGTCGCGGCATCCGAACGCGTCGTCAGTGCCGTAATGGTTGTCGAACGACCAGAGGAAGGAAAGGAGCGCCCGGTCCAGCGGCCGGTGTACTACATCAGCGAGGTTCTCACCGAGTCGCGCCAGCGATACCCACAGTATCAAAAGCTGGTATACGCGGTCTTCAGGGCTCAGCGGCGCCTGCCGCACTACTTCCAGGAGCACCCGATCACGGTCGTCTCCTCAGCACCACTACAAGACATCATCCGCAATCGCGAGGCGACCGGGCGGGTCGCCAAGTGGGCCGTCGAGATTGGCGTCCACAACATTAAATACGAGCCACGAAGGGCGATTAAGTCGCAGGCACCGCACTTCATCGCCGACCGAAGAGGCCCAAGAGCGAGAAGCCGCCGTACCTCCATTACCGGAGCCTGCACTTGACGGGTCCAAGAACGCGGACGGCGCAGAGCGGGATAGTGCTGACCACCAAAGGCGACAAGCTCCGCATCCTCCGCCTCGAATTCACGCCTTGCACCAACAACATGGCTGAATACGAGGCCCTACTCCACGGCATGCGAGCCGCAGGAAATGAGCGTCAATCGCCTTCGATGCTACGGAGACTCCGACCGTTGGGACAAGTCGCCGCACCGCGACGCCGTCTCCCCACCATGGCGGCGCATCGCCAAGAGGTGGACAAGGTGGGCGGTCACTTCACCGCTACTCCGAGTGGATCGACAGGAGGAAAACGAGGAGGCCGACGCCTCTCGCATCGGGTCGGCTCGACTCGCACCACCCGCCGCGTGTTCCTCGACACAATCTTCAAACCATCGCCTCCCGAGGGAGATCGACATCGAGTCCCGCCCAACCAGAGGCAGCCTTGGTCGCACGTCACCGAGCCGCACGACCGACCAAGCCCTACATAGCCTACCCGAAACCGCACCTGCCAGCAGACGACAAACGCCGGATGATCGCCGATGCAAGTCTTACACCATCATCGACGGGAGCTACACAAGCGCAGCCACCGGCGTGTTCCAACGTTGCGTCCAACCAGTGAAGGACGCAAAATCCTCCACGACATCCACTCAGCGATCGCGCCACCACGCCGCCGCCGCTTCCTCGGTCGCCAAGGCTATGCGACACGGCTTCTCTTGGCCCACCGCACACGCCGACGCCGACATCGCCCAGCGATGCGCCGGTGCCGTGGCACGCCAATCGACGCACGCATCGAGCTCGGCGCTCAAAACAATCCCCATCACCGCCATTCGCCGTGGGGCATGGACATGGTAGGCCCTTCAAAAGGCCCTCCCTACACCCACTTGCTAGTCGCCACGACAAATTCACGGCGGGTGGAGGCCAAGCCAGTCCGAAATGCGACGGAAGACCGCCACTAAGTTCCTACGCGAGCTCAAATACCGCCACGGATTCCCCAACAGCATCATCACGGACAACGGCACAAACTTCGCCAAGGGAGCAATGGCGATTCGCGAAGAGCACCACATCCGCTCGACCTTGCGCCGCCGACACCCGAATCCAACGGCCAGGCGGAACGAGCCAACCAAAGCTTCCTCCACGGCATGAAGCCGCGACTCCAGTACCACTCGGCGCACCGGATGCTGGGTCGACGAGCTGCCCTCCGTCATCCGGGAATTCGCACCTCGGTGAACAGTCGACGGATTCACCCTTCTTCATGGTACACGGCGCCGAAGCAGTCATGCCCACCGACCTCGAACACGACTCGCCACGGGTCGTCCACTATACGGAGGCCGCAAACGAGCTGGCCCGCCAAGATGGACTCGACCAGCTCGACGAAGCACGCGACCTCGCTCGATCGCGCACCGCCATTTACCAGCAAGGACTCCGTCGCTACCACAGCCGACGGGTGAAAACCCGCACCTTCCAGGAAGGCGACCTGGTGTTACGCCTCATCCAGGACAAGAAGGGCATGCATAAGCTCTCCTCCGTGGAAGGCCCGTCGCTATCGGGCGCAGACTGCAACGACGCCTACTACCTCATCGACGTCCGGGGATGGCGAACTCGGCGTCAGCGGCCATGGAATGTAAATCTCCTCCGGAAGTTCTACTCCTAGAACCCCACACATGTACTCTCCATGCTATGAAATAAAAGAAAAAGCGATCGCAAATTTCGTCTACTCTCCATGCCTTGTGCCACTCAAGACTTTCGTAATAAACAGCGTCATGCTAAAATGCAGAAGTCAACCTTTGGTACAGCGACCGCACGGCTAAGTAGTGCGATGTAAGGGCACCGATTCATTTCAGGTCTTGCGTCACTTAAAAACGCCAACCGGAGCCCCATTGGAGTCGCCTAGCTCGACTGGTTTTGCGAACCAAGACAACTGCCCTCGCTTCTCACAGCGACCTTGGTCCTCCGCATCCTCGGCGTAGCGACTCGAACGGCTAAGTACCACGCCCGGGGACTGAATACCAGTTCTTCGCGATCGGTCAGGGAAAACGCCAAGTAAGAGAGCATGCCCAGGACTCGCCATGCGTCTGACCCACAGGGCCAGGCAGGAGTGACGCGCTCACACCAACGAGCTCAGTCCTCAACCACCCTCGAGTCGCGCCTTGAACTACCAAGTACCACGCCGGGACTCGGCCACCCGACCGTCACAGACGGGAAAACGGTAAAGTACAGAGCACTCAAGGGAGTCGCCTTGCGACTGGCTCTCCGAGCTCGGGCGAGTCGACTAAACTAACAAAACACATGATAACAACAAACATCATATACAAGGTGAACCCCACAAAAGGGCGGACGCGCTCGGGGACTCATCCAAAATCAATCCAAAACACACAAATAACTAGCAAAATGGAAACGACATCCCATTCAATCGCACATCGCGTTGTCTTACATTACAAATTATGCCTGCCGCGTAATCGCCGCTAACATATCTAGGCACACTACCCTATTCTGCAGCTTCACGACGATGCACCGTAATCCCGGCGCCACGGATGAACGCGGTGTACGGGTTTGACGGATACGTCGTCTCACCCGCCATCGCAGCACGGAAAGGCTGCTCGACCTTGAAGTCACGATGCGGCGGCTCGGGTCGTTTACGCGACGACCGCTTCTGGTAGGGAAGGAGGTCGCCCATCGCCCGCACACGCCCGAGTACGCAGCGGCACGCCTCGCAGCTTGAGAACCTCGGACAGATCCACCGCGCCGACGAAGGATACCCACTGCCACATCGCCGAGGTCAAGTCCTCGGGAAGTGGGCGAGTCCAAGGCTCAGCTGCCGACGCTCACGCCGAAACGCCGACCGGCCATGAACTCTACGACGGGCGCCTTCTCCAAGTACTCCCACACCTCAACGAGGTCATCGAATAACCTCCGTGGGCGACATCTCTTGAAGGTAGGCGCGATGCACGTCGCCGATAGTGTCGCCGAGTCGAAGCATGCTTACGCACTCCTTGCGTCAAGAGAGCTCGCTTCTTGGCTACCAATAACATGACCTGCGCGAAGGAGACAATTATGAGTACCATGGAAACCACAAACAATACAACCGAAAGACAGGAAAGACGCACTCACCAAGCAACGGGCGGGCGAGTCCCGTGATGAAGCTCTGAAGCGATGTATGATCGTCCTGAAGCCCAACAATGAGGGCTTCCGACGCCTTTCGGTCTTCCTCCGCGGCCGCAATGGCGGCCTTCGCTCGCCCGTTCGCCGAGCTTGCTTCTTCTTTTGCCTCCCGCAGTTCGCGCTCGAGGTCGGCGATCCTCTGCTCGGCAGTGCCTAACGCAGACCGCACCGCCACCAGCTCACCAGCAGGGACAAGCTCCTGGCGAGCCACCTCCGCCTGCGCAGCAACAGCCTGAAGCTCCTTGTTTGCTTCTTGGATAGCGGCCAGCTTTCAAGACGCCGCATAGCCAATCGCTCTGCCGACTCCAAATTGCAGACCTGACATCTTCAAAGTCAGCATACATGAAAATTACTCAGTGCCCACCCGCTAAAATTTAGCGAAGCGCACTCGGGACCATGAAAATTCCTCGTGCATACCCGCTAAAATTAAGCGCATACGCACTCGGGGACTGGATTCGAACGTACAAAACAAATAACTATAAGAATCAAGCCGCTAAGCACCGACCTGATCCTCGGGGACTAGAGGTACCTGGATGGCCGCACCAAGCATGCCGTGAAGTTGTACCGCGTCCACAGACGCAAGCAGCGCCGGCGTGTGCCCGCGACGTTGGTCGATTTCAGCGTCGGCGGTCCCTGGAGCGAGGCTCGGGGTCGCAGCCCCACTCGCCGTGGCCGCCTTGGTCATGAAGCGGGGGAAGGTAGCAATCGAGGCGGCCGCCAAAGGAAGTCACTTCCCGGTCAGGCAAGGAAACGCCTCCTTCAGAGACGCGGTTGCTTCCGCTGGTCCAACCGGCGCCGCCGCCGTTGCCGAGACGGCGACGATGTCGCCGCCTTGGCCTTCTTGCTGCCTTCCGCTGAGGCGGCGACCTCGTCACCTTTCCTCTTGCGGGAAGGGTCCTCCTCGCTAGCGGCGGAGGATACCTTGGCCACGGTCGGGTGACCCATCTTTTTCACTCCGGTCCTGCACATCGAATCAGATCAATAAAAGACAATCGAAGTACTAAAAGAAAGTAGAGAAGGCCGAATGCGCTCACTTGGCGACTAGAATGAAACGCAGCCCTGTACGAAGGCCGGCCGGTTTTTCCAGCTCAGGGCCCAATCGGCGACTAAGCCCCAGCCTGTGACGGGGCCCAGGATACGGACGGCTTCTTTGACGTTGAGGTAGCGGTTGGTGCCTCCGGGGCGCCTTCGGCGGAGGCCTCTTCGCGAATTGGGGCTACCGCGGCCGGAACCTCCTTGCGGGGCGAGACCGCCACGCTCGGAACCTCCTTGCGAGGCGAAGTCGCCACAACCGGAGCCTTCCCTAGCCCAAAAACCGGCGCGAATGGCGAAGGCATTGAGGCCAGCGGCGCTTCCGTAGATGGCGCATCTAGCGCGGTTGTCGCCGGGGTTGCGCCGTCACCGGCCGAGCTGTGAGCATCAGAGCTGCTCGTTGAGTGCGGCGGTGAGGCCACCTTTGGCGGCTTCGTCTTCCTTCTCAGGGGGACCCTCGCCTCCTTTTCCTTCTTCTTCTTCTTCGCGGGAGTGGCCTGACGGCGCGAGGTGGTTTCTGGGAGTTCGTCGTAATGCCGCCATGACGCCGAGGCTCCTGCCGCTTCGATTTCGCGACGCGTTGCCGCGGGTTTTCGGACCAGTGGGGCAATCTCCTCTTCGGACTCGTCGTCCTCGTTACCCTTGGCGGGTGGCGATCGCTTGTATCCTGGGCGGATGGCCCGGCTCTCGTCATCGGGTGGTAGCCACCTTCCACCACTTGGAATTGCGTTAAACACGAACAGAGTTAGAATTACCGCGACCGCACACGCTGATCGCGAACAAGATAAAAAGATTACCGTCGAGCCGGACGCCAGCGGTGTAGGAGGGACCCCAGCGCATCCGCGTATGCCGCTTGGGTGATCTTCTTCGCCGAGAGGTAGTCCTCCGCTTCCACTCGTCGAGGCAGGCTTCGTCGAGTCTCCCCCCGTATTGGTACATGTAATGGTCGCTGGCGCGAGCGAACGAGCCGCCAAGCCAACAATTGTACAAGTTTACCGTCTGAGCCCTTCTTCTTCGCACCACGGATGGTCTGGAGCATCTCGTCGACGACCATCCGCTGGTCGTCCGGGAGCTTGCCGACGGAGATGGCGTGGCTCGAACGATTGGCGAGTACCGGGATCGCCGCCGCCCTGGAGTCGACTCGGTCACGTAGAACCATGACTTTTTCCGCCGCTGCTTTGGCCGGCAGCATCGGTCAAGAAGGAAGCTTTGGATTTGAGTTGGAAGGTTAAGCCGCCATGCTAGCATTGGGTCGCCCGCCTCGCGGCTGATCCGTCCATGGAACAGATCTTGCCACAAGGAAAGTAGGGCCGGCAGCTCAGTAGCACGCATAACGCCGAAGATGGCGAGCTGCTCGATGCTATGGGGACCATCCGAGGGCTGGATCCGTAGTAGTAAACGCCGAAGAACAAAGATGGGAAACTAACCCCGCCGAGGTGACTGGTGAAACAGACGAACTCTCTCTCGCGGGTTTGGGTTGTTTCTCCGGCCGAGGATACGCCAGCAGCCCGTCAGGATTCGCCTCCTCGAAGGAGGCCAGCCGCTCTGTGCACTTGGATCTACCCAAGGTTCGTGGAAAGGGCCATGGCTGAGGATTTGTTTGGAGGTCGGAGGTTTGCGGTCGATTGGATCGCGGAATCAAAGGAAGGAAGATGTGCGTACTCAGAAGAGATGGTGGGCGGTTGGCTGCGATAGCCTACCATTCCTCTTATATAGCGGAGTTGCCCGCCAAATCAGGGGCCGTTATCGCGATGATTACGCCGGTTACCGTTGAGTTACCTTAACGGCTAGTTTGACCACGCCTGACGGTCCAACTCCAGCCACTCGGCTCGTTAAGTCACTCGCCGAGACCGCGTCTCGTTGGCTCGACTCGCCCAAGACGCGACTCGGTTCACTGGATTTTTTCCTTTATACAGGAGCCCGTCGACGATTCGACTGGATGCCAACTTGAAGCCGTATACTCCGACTGCCAGCAGCCACTCACGCCTAATCAACGACGGCCTCGGGGACTACTGATGGGGATACACTTACTGGGGTATACTCAGCGGGACGCCCGATCGCCCAAGGGCTGGGCCTGCAGAATCGAGTGGATCAAAGCCCAAAGGTATCAGCGATCGAAGTTGAAGGCCCAAAGTAGTAGATAGGCCCAGGTCTAGGTTAAACGATTATCAAGCGAATCAATCGGTTGAGATATGTAAACCCAAGGGGAGGTGAGCCTATATAAACCTCCCTATGGGATGAGTAGAGACACGTTCCCTCATACACCCAAGCAACTCGCCGCCTAGTCGCCGAGTTCGCCCATTGTAAACACCTCCATAATACAATCTAGCAGGAGTAGGTCTTTACCCTCCGGGGGGGCGAACCTGGGTAAAACCCTGTGTCTTTGCCCTCATCTCGCACCGCAGATGGCTGGCCGCCCTTGCCCCTCGTTCTACTACTCGCTGCCGATTGCAGCATCTGCCGTGGTCATTCCTACGACACCTACTCCTATCTCAGCGATGATGATGATTTTCTGGAGGATCAGGCTATGGACTTCTTCACCGATGAGGATGATTTCGCCTTCATCGATGACAATGAAGATGAGTAAGCCACCGATTCCGAGGAGTAGTAGCTGTTGGGGATATGCTATATGGGTATCCTCATAGCATGTCTCTTATCCGACTAACCCGGGTGGCCCATAGTCGGTAGCATGGCCTATGGCCTGCTGGGCGGCTCAGTTAGGTGGATCCAGAAGGGAGGCCCATGCCGGATAAAGGAAGGCTACGGTGGAGTCACCAGCATACCCGGAGCCTTGGAGTGCAAGATACACAAGACTAGTAATAGACGGTGTAGAACTCTGCAACCTCTCCGTCTAGGACTTTTCCCTGTAACCCTAGGACCTGGCGACTATATAAGTCGGGCCTATGGGAGCCTTTAGGGCACAATCATAGATAACCTAGTGTCGTCTTACACACACCTCGCACAGCGAACCTAATCTCTGTAACTCGGCGTATTGCCATTATAGTGATTTATAGCAGGAGTAGGATTCCGCCACCGTTGTGGGATCTGAACCTGGGTAAGTTGTGTTACCTCGTACCTGTCAACTGCCCGCCTTACCCCACGTCTCTAAACACGGACTGTGAGGACCCCTCCATGGCGTACTCGTCGGCAATACCACGACAGTTGGCGCTCACCGTGGGGCAAGAGGCGCTTCAGGCTCTTCAGCAAGCGAGGACCAAGATCTTCGCGGGAATCGGCGAAACCGTAGCCATCGGTCGCGTTCTCTTCTCCAGCAACGTTCCGATCATCCCTCCCGACGAGTTCTGGATCCCGGCGAAGACGAACCCTACGCGGTGTTCGATCGTTCCTATCGGAGACATCCACCTTTTCATCGGCGAAACCGACTCGGGCACTAGTTCCCTTGGAGTCGGAGGAGCATCAAGACCCACACGGACCGCCTATGGGCAGGATACGTTCGCAGAAGGATCGATGTCAGATCTCTCCTCGGAGTTTGCCGGCAAAGATCGGAAAAATTCAAGACCCACCCAAACCGCCCCTGTGCAGGATATAAAGGTGGAAGATCACTGCAAATCCACCGGCTTTGCCCGTGCGTCTGGACAGCAGAGATCCAAGTTTGCCGGCGTGGTTACCATCTTTGATTTGGCACGCTGCGTTCAGAGAGAGGGCGAAAACCCCCGCGACTACCTCGCCAGGTGGCTCCGTATACGGGCCGACCTGGCCAATTACCCCAATGATGATGCCATCTATCACTTTGTGGAAGGACTAGACCACGGCACACTTCTCCGACATTCTCTAAGACGACAACAGGCGTCAGGAAGCCTCACCTTCGAAGGCATGGTGAACACCATCAACAACTACACGGAGGCTGAAGCGGCAGATCAGACAGCGCTTGCGCTCATTGACGGAGCACCTCCGATTTAGCCACCACCACTGCCTCCGGCCGCCATCGTCGCAGCAGCGCCACCACCTCCAGTAATCGTCGAGGCCGTTGCACCTCCTCCGCCCGTCATCGAGGAAGTCCTGGCACCCTCCGACTCTGTCATTGACGCGCTTTATGCTGATTTCAGTGCAGATTCCGAGGAGATAGACTTCAGTCCAGAAGAGCTAGACTCCGCCATGCAGGAGATGGAGAAGGAGTACTCGTGCGACGATCAAGCTAATAACACCGTCATGTCTCGAGGGGTGTTCGTCACCATCGGGACAGCGATGGATGAAGACCAGCTTGGGCAAGCTCCGCCTACAGCACTGGATAAGGGGAAGGAGCCACTTATTGCTGTTGACAACGATCGCGCAAGAGTCATGCCTCCTCCGCCTAATCCAGTGCAGCAGCCGCAGGAACTCGGCACCGGTCCGAGCAACAACAACACCTCAAACTTGCCGCCTCTAGCATCTACGTCGGCAGCATCCCATGTTACTCCAGCTGATAGAGTGATGTACGGCAACCTCCTCGTTGAGCCACTAACTGTTGATCATATCTGGAACGTGACTCAGCTTGACGAGAAGCGCCAGCAGCTGCTGGAGGAAGCGCAATCCATCGCGGAGCAAGGTGCTAAACTAGATCGAGATATGGTCAACGCGCAAAAGTCCATAGAAAAAGCTAGAGCAATGGAGTCCAAATACAAGACTCTGCTCCAGCAGCAGAAGGCTCCAGCTCGCGTCATCAACGATCCTGGTGTACGGCGCAACCTAGGATGGGCTCCCTCGAAGCCGACACAGGCCAAGCCATACATTGACAGTGAAGGCAAGCAGGTGATGCCCACCCCACTCCTTAACCTCGCCGTCGCCAAGACCCTTCTGGAGCAGGATAGATCGCCTGAGGCAGTGGAACAGGTCTATGACCTAGTGGCCAAGGCGGTAAAGCAACAGGAAAAGGCCACCTCTCAGAGGCTTGAGTCTGACCCAGCGCTCTGCCGATCTAGCCAGTACAAACCGCCAAGGGACAGATCTCCTCGGGATGTCGGATCGCGAAAGGGTTCATCAGAATGAAGACGGAGAGATGCGCGTAACAGGAAGGGTGCTATCCCCATATCCTCCGACCACGGAGAAAGAGCCCTACCTCGCCGCCCATCGCCACCGCCCCGATCCCCCCGACGCCAGGAAGACTACAAGGCTCACCATCGCACGGATATGCCCCCACAAAAGTAGTATGGCATCGTCATCCGCGACAACACAGAGCAGACCCGTCATGACGGAAAGCGCAACGAAGGACATAAGAGCAGGTCGCGCCATGACCCTCCACGTCCGACAAGCAACCGCGACAGGCGTGGAGCGTCGCAGGAGGGTAACAGCAAGAAAGCTAACCCACCGCCACCTCCGCCTCCATCCCCCCAAGCAGTCACCATGGCGGGGTCCGCGTCGTTCACACAGCCCATCCCCTGTTGACAAAAATAAGAAGAACCCGGAGCCGTACGATGCACATTCGCGGATCGATAAGATCCACGAGGCCCGGGAAGGACCATACCTGGGACCATGTTGCTTTGGACCTGCAATACGGTCCGCAACTTACCCCAAAGGATTCCGGATTGACAAGACCATCAAGCCCTATGACGGCACCGCCAAGCCTGCCACATGGTTGCAGGACTACGGCAACGCAGTGGAGATTGCCGGAGGCAACCCCAACATCGCCGTGAAGTAGCTCCCGTTAATGTTGGCGGGCACGGCCCGTCAATGGATCGACGACTTGCCGGAGAAATCTATCTACAACTGGCTGGACATGCAAGAAGCATTCACCAAGAACTTTGAGGGTACATACAAGCGTCCCTGCACGATGGGCGATCTACAGAGGTGCGTGCAAGAGAAAGACGAGACATATCGCGCCTGCCTCTCCCGCTGGTTGGATATGAAGAATTCCTGCGCAGGAGTGCACGCCTAGACCGCCATGGCCACCTTCATCGGTGGGTTGGAAAGAGGCACGTTACTCCGACATAAGCTAAAGCGCTTGTAGGACAATCATCAGCTTGACTTGAATCAGATGATCCAGTTAGCTAGTGAGTTCGCAGCTGCCGACGACGATGCTCGTGGCTCTTTGCCGGCAACGGCCGTTCCAACTCAAGCTCGGAGGAACAGCATTACAAAGCGGAAAACCGCTCCAGAAGAAAAGCAATCTACCGATATGGTCGCCATGACTTTTGCAGGACGAGGAGACGGCGGACAACGTGGCCGAGGAAGAGGAGCAGGCCGTGGGCAGCAGCGAGGAAGTGAAACCAACTCGGCGCCGCTCCGCGTTCCCCAAACCTACGAAGAGTACCGCGACATGCCGTGCCTCGTACACCTCGACGCCAACGGCAAGGCCACCCATACCAATCGACACTGCAAGTTCGTCAACGACCTCAAGGAAGACCCGGAGTCCGGCTATAAGCGAAGTCGGAAGAACAGACCGCGAGGCAAGGGGAAGGGGAAGAAGGAGGAGGAGGATGAGCCCAAGGATTCAAGTGACATGGACGAGTATGTTGACCCCAAGCACGCTGCCAAGAGCGACGACAAGGGCAAGAACCCCTTTGCAAAGAAGGCCCCAGTCTACCACACTTTCCTTGGCACCCCCACCGTCCGAGAATAGAAGACCTCTCTAAGGATCCTGATGGCTACTCTGCCCCCTATTCCCCAATACCTGCGCTGGTCGGAGGTTCCAATCACTTGGGACAGGACGGACCACCCAGACCTTGTGCCCACGGAGAACCAGTACGGCATGGTCATCAACCCATTGATTGATGGCGTGGAGTTCACCAAGTGCATGGTGGATAGTGGAAGCAGCATCAACATCATGTACCTGGATACACTGCAGAAAATGAACTTGACGGAGGCAAACCTAAGGCGGACTAACACCGTGTTCCATGGCGTAGTTCCTGGACGGGAGGCTCGGTCCCTTGGGTGCATTACACTTCAGGTAGCCTTTGGCGACGTTAATAATTACCGCCAAGAGCGCATGACCTTTGAGGTGGTCCCCTTCAAGAGCGTGTACCACGTCATATTCGGCCGCGACATATTCCACACGTTCATAGCCAAGCCATGCTTCGTCTACAACAAGCTCAAGATACCCGGACCAAACGGTGTCATCACCGTATCCGAAAGCTTTACTAAGGCAAGGGACTGCGAGATCAATGAAGCAACCGTTGTAGAAGCTGTCCTCTACAGCGAAGAATTCAAGGAGATCCAGAGCAAGGTCAATGACTCAGAGATGCCCGCGTCGAAGAAACAGATATCCGACTCCGCTCCTGCGTTCAAGGCTGCCATCGAGACCAAGCCGGTGGAACTTGTGGTAGGCGATGCCTCCAAGACCGTCGCCATTGGGACGAACCTGGATCCCAAATAGGAAAGCGTGCTTGTCGAGTTCCTCCGTGAGAATAGGGACATCTTTGCCTGGCAACCTACCGACATGAAAGGTGTACCTAGGGAACTTGCCGAGCACAGCTTAAACATAGATCCAAAATGTAAACCAGTGAAACAACCTCTACGACGCTTCGGAGATGAGAAGAGACGCGCCATTGGCAAAGAGATAGCTAGGTTACTTAAGGCTGAGTTTATCTGAGAAGTCCTTCACACCCGATGGGTGGCCAATCATGTACTTGTCCCCAAAAAGGGAACCAATGAATTAAGAATGTGCGTTGATTACACCGTCTTGAACAAAACATGTCCCAAAGATCCGTTTGCTTTGCCTCGCATTGACCAAGTCATTGACTCGACGGCTGGCTCGGAACTTTTGTGTTTTCTCGATGCATACTCAGGATACCACCAGATCAAGATGAGGAAGTCGGACCAATTGGCCACTTCGTTCACTACTTCGTACGGCACGTTTTGCTATGTCACGATGCCCTTTGGGCTAAAAAACGCAGGTGCTACCTACCAGCGGACAATTCAACGTTGCCTTCACGACCAAATTGGTCGTAACGTTCACGCCTATGTGGACGATATCGCGGTGATGTCTAAAAAAATCAAATGACTTAATCTCCGACTTAAAAGAAACCTTTGATAATCTCCGGAAATACAACATGATGCTCAACCCTAAGAAGTGCGTCTTCGGGGTTCTAGCCGGCAAACTGTTGGGCTTCATCGTTTCCCAGTGCGGAATCGAGGTCAACCCGGAGAAAATCAAAGCCATCTTAAACATAAACCGTCCGACATGCCTAAAGGACATCCAACGACTAACAGGTTATGTTGCAGCAGTTAGTCGGTTCATCAGCCGACTTGGAGAGAAGGCTCGCCATCGCAAGTTCTTTGAAGGCGGACAAATTCACATGGACGGACGAGGCAGATGCAGCATTGAAGCAGCTCAAGGAGATTCTTTCCTCAGCGCCCATCCTTGCCGCACCCGAGCCTGGCGAGCCCCTGTTAATTTACATGGCGGCAACCAACCGGGTTATCAGCATCGTCGTCGTGGTAGACCGGAAGGAACCAGGCTATGAGCACGGAGTTCAACGACCAGTTTACTATGTAAGCGAGGTCTTGACAGAGTCCAAGCAGCGTTACCCGCACTACCAAAATATAGCTTATGGAGTATTCCTTGCTTCTCGGAAGTTGAGGCATTACTTTCAGGAGCACCCAATCACAGTAATGAGCAAGACTCCACTGTCTGATATTATCAACAACAGCGACGCTACAGGAAGGGTCACAAAGTGGGGCATTCAACTTGCCGCCTTCGAGATCACTTACAAAAGACGCGACGCTATCAAGTCACAAGCCTTGGCGGATTTTATTGTAGATTGGACGGAGATGCCAGATGCCACTCCGTTGCGTAACTGTAGTCTTGGGTGATGCACTTTGACGGATCAAAGCTTCTCAACGGCTCGGGGGCTGGTGTATTGCTGCAGTCACCAAAAGGAGACAAGCTACACTACGTTCTGCAGATCCAATTCGAGGCTACAAACAACATGGCGGAGTATGAAGCACTCATTCACGGGCTGCGTGTAGCCAAGGATATTGGCATCAAGCGCATAGTTTGCTATGGAGATTCCGACTTGGTTGACAGCAGGTGGCTAGCACCTGGAATGCGCGGAACCCTATGATGGCAGCATATCGAGACGAAGTGGACGAGATAGCCAAGAGCTTCTTGGGATACGAGGTCAAGTATGTACCTAGGGAGCAAAATGAGGCGGCTGATCTACTATCTAAACTTGGATCAGGGCGCAAGAAAATTCCACCAGGAGTTTTCCTAGAGCATCTACGCACACCATCCGTGAAGGGCGCCGACATCGACAACCCGGATAGAGCTGACTCTTTCATCAACATGGTGACAAAGATCCCTCCGGCTTGGACAAAACCGTTCATGGAATATCTCGAACACGGAACTTTGCCCAACGACGAGGTCGAAAGACGGCAAATAGTACGGAGATCAAAGGGTTACACCATAATCAATGGGTAACTCTACAAAAGGAGCACTACTGGTGTCTACCTAAAGTGTGTTTCCCAGCTAGAAGGTATGGAAATCCTACGCGAAATCCATCTCGGAGATTGCGGGCATCACGCCGCTCCTCGATCGTTGGTCGCGAAAGCCTTCCAGCAAGGATTCTACTAGCTGACCGTGAAGGCGGATGCCGACAAGCTGGTTGAGACGTGCACAGGATGCCAGTATTATGCCCGACAACCACATGTTCCTGCTGAAGAATTGCGAACAATACCAATAACTTGTCCGTTTGCTGTCTGGGGGCTAGACATGGTGGGCCCGTTGCAAACGGCACCGTGTGGGTTTACGCATCTGCTTGTAGCAGTTGACAAATTCACCAAATGGATAGAAGCTAAACCCGTTAGAAATCTTGATGGGGCAACTGCCCTTAGATTTGTTCGGGATCTAGTGGTGAGATTTGGTCTCCCACATAGCATCATCACCGACAATGGAAGCAACTTGTCACTCGGAGAAGTGGAGGCCTATTGCTGGGACAAAGGAATCCGACTTGACCTTGCATCTGTGGCACACCCACAATCCAATGGTCAAGTTGAGCGAGCCAATGGATTAATTCTGCAGGGAATCAAGCCACATCTTGAGGCACCGCTACATAGAGCAGCTGGAGCCTGGGCGGAAGAGTTGCCATCTGTGCTGTGGAGTTTACGAACAACACCCAATAGATCCACCGGCTACACTCCGTATTTCATGGTATATGGAGCAGAAGCCATCCTACCTTCCGACATCCTCCACGATGCACCAAGAGTTGCCGCCTATGACGAAGATGATGCTGAAGAATCCAGACGCCTAGATGTGGACCTTCTCGAGGAGTAGCGCGTTTTGGCATGCCAAAGATCCGCCATCTACCAGCAGAAGCTACAAAGGTACCATAGTCGCCGCGTCCGGCATCGCTCGTTTAAAGAGGGGGATTTAGTGCTCCGACTTAAGCAGAAGAAGTCGCACAAACTATCCCCGACATGGGAAGGACCGTTCATCATAAGCAAGGCGCTTCTCAATGGGTCTTACTACCTTGTCGACAATCGTGATCTCAAGGATAGACCCAATGAGGATCATAAGCGTAAGCGACGTGACCCGGATGATGACTACCGGGAGCTTGAACGGCCATGGAACATAGCACAGCTACGTCCTTTCTACACTTAGCATTTTTTATCTAATCTTGTACCTCTTATATGATCAATGAAATAAAGCTCTTTGGTTCACTCATATTTCTGAGTCTTTTACCTCCTTTAGTGTTCATTTTTGGATCATATAAACCTTTATGCACAAGCTTTGTGATTGCACTTGTGAAAATTCCGCCTACGGGCGTTAGCTTAAGTTTTCTGGTCTACACGTTCTTTGTTGTTTTTATGTGGATTCTGGAGTAGTGACTTTCGGCACTCATTGTCGGCAATTTTGTGCTAAGGTTATTGATGGTGCCATTGGGTATTATCACCTAAGCGCATGGTTCCGACAACGAGTCTTCCGACTCACGAAAAGTCAAGCATAAGAACCAAAGTAATGGATAAGCCAGCACTTGCTTAAAAAATATATACATGCTGGGCATTAATTCTTAAGTAGCAGGATACGACAAACACTGTTTTCCGCCTTAAGATTACATCACCAAGTCTTTTCAATGAACACTCCAAAAGTGAAACAAGAATTACAAAGTGTTTTTCACTCCTTGGGTGCAGGGGACTTGGAGGCCGCATCATCACCAGTCGGAGATTCACCCTCAACATCGCCACTGTGAGGAGACTCGGAGGATTCAGGGTCGGCGTTGTCAAGAAAGTTTCTGGGCACGAAGACGTCGACATCCACCAACTCGGAAACCCTGGTGTCATAACCCGCGAGTGATGACAGGATGGCTTCGTGATCGATCTCCTTGCCGTAATCATCCACGTCGGGGATACCAGATGTCACTGTGTCGATGTCGGCACCTTCATAGTGTGCCTTCACCATGGAAAACGCCATCCTTGCGCCAGCCCGTGCACATGAAGCTTTCCAGCTTGCGACACGCTCGGGGGCTCGGCGCAGAATCTCCGAGTACTTCACCACGGAGTCCGAGGCCTTGATATAAATTTTGAGGGGCTGGGCGATCTCCTTGGCTTGGTTAATGGCGGTGTTGATGAAGTTGCCGGCAAGAACCATGCATTCCTTGTCCGAAGGAGGCGAGTGGGTTAAACCCAGGGGCGCTGAAAATTCCGACAACGATTACATGAGTTCAAAAATTCTAAGTACCCAGACTACATAGCTACAAGGCGGAGGATACTTACTGAAGATGCTGGCCTTAGCCTGCCACACGACATCCGCCAAAGATTCTTTCTCTTGTTGGAGGAGCTTAAACGCCTCGCTATGGCGAAGGTTTTGCTCATCGGAAGCTTGCTTCTGATCCTTTAGGATCGCAAGCTCCTCCTTCAAGCGATTGATCTCAGCGGAGGCGGAGTCTTGCAGGGCTTTCATGGAATCCTCGTGCATCTTTAGCATTTGTTCCCTCTCCTTCTTAAGGATCTTGTTCTCGCTATCTAGCTGCTGGATGTGCTTGGACTGCTCGACAATATCCTTAGCCTTGGCGACATGCTCTGCAAGTCGGAGAAAACAAAGTACACAGTGAGTACTCGAAGAAGGAAGGCACAAAAGTAAGACGAAAATGCGCAAAAAGAAAACAGACTCTTGTTTTTGATGATATGTTCCTTCAAGATGGCGGTTTTACCCTTTTCAGCTTCAAGGTCTGTGCGCCTCTTCTGGTACTTATCATTGGCCATGCCCCTCCGAGCATTCTCGTTCTTTGGAAAAAAATACAAAGTAAAGTCGTTGTTCAGTCTACTTGGAGCCCCTAGTCGGAGATTTTCCATCTAGGTGCTCGGGGGCTACAGTGAGAGTTTTTAACTTAGCAATATGCTTAGCTTTTCTTTAAGCATATAGTTGGAGCTAATTCAGTTCTCAACTAGAAGCTTGGGGCTACAGTATAAAGTTTTAACTCAGAAATTGCTTAGCTTTTCTTTAAGTATCTAGTCGGAACTAATTCAGTTACAACTAGAGGCTTGGGGGCTACAGCACTTAAAATTATGAACACTGTGTATGCTACTCTTAAAGCATCTAGTCGGAATAATTCATTCCATCTAAATGCTTGGGGGCTACAGTGAGAGTTTTTTCTAACTTAGTCACTCTTAGAGCATATAGATGCAAAGCCAATGGTTTTCCGTCTACATCCTCGGGGGCTACAGTGGGATACTCATATGAAATGCAAAAGGTAAATTAAAACTTACAAGTGCGATGATCTTGAGGTTTGGAGCACTCTCGGCCAGCATCTTGCCAAAGGAAACGCTGTTACTTTGCAAGATGTCCGCTTGGCGGAGTAGCTCCTCAAGACCGCACATCAGAGATGACGGCACTCCTCCAGGAACCATAGTTGTGCTACCCGGCGTAAGCACCGGGAAGATAATCTTCGGCAATTCGAGGGGTTTTTGGGGAGTAGAGGCGCTACCGGCAGTACCAGCACCCACCACCGCCTTGCCGCTACCGATGGCATCCTTAGCCGGAGCTTCAGCCATTTGAAGAGCAGCACTCTCCTGCGTCGCCTGCTCGCCGACAATTGCGAGTTCGGTAGAGGCGCCAGAATCCACTTCCATGGCGGAAGGGCCTGGTGCCTCATGGGCTTGGGAGCTTGTCGGAGCGGAGGAGGACTTGACGGCAGGAGTAGCAGGGGTGATGGTGGGGGAAGACTCATGATGCAGCATATCTTTGATATTTCTAAAAGCCCCAAGAGTCTTGGAGGACTTCTTGAGGATGGTTGTGGCTTTCTTCCTGAAATGTGCAAAATGCATAAGTACAGGAATAAGACAGATAAACAACACAATGTCAGAGAATAGGAAGCTTACACTAGGGGGGCGCTTTGGCAAACATCCCGGTGGCTTTCTTCTTTTCTGCCTCCAGGGCGGCAGTACTCTTTTTGGAGGCTCCACCCTCCGTCTTCTTTTTCTTGCCTCCGTCGGCAGCATCAGAGGTGGAGCTCTTCCGCTTTCGCGCCAACGGGACATCATCGTCGGACACAACCGTGACTTCCTTCATCTTGGGATCGTAGATTTGGGCGGCCAGGTTGCCCTCTTCTAGATTGCTAAGTTGTCAAGTGAGAAATCATTGTGTTAGACAATATGGTATTAGCAAGACGGAAAAACTGGAGCAATGTCATACACGGAAAATAAATGTCTACTTTTGGGCATTTTCCTTCTACGAACATGTCGTAGGTGAGGGTGAAGCCATTCTTCTTGTCCTTCACCTTGACGATGTCCTTAAGGCGGAACTTGACGGAATCACTTGAGAAGTTATCCTCGGAGATCCGGAGGGTATCCCTTCGGTCGCCGGTGTACTTGTGCATAAGCTTCGTACGGTGCTGCAGAGGTTGGATCCGCCTGATGAACCAGCACATGGCTAGGTCCAAGCCGGTCAGACCCGTCTCTACAAACCATTCGATCCGCCTTATTGCTCGATAAGCGTTGAGGTCGGAGGGAAGGGAGGCATGGGACCGCCATGTGGGGACTTCGGCGGCGGCTCCGTCCACAAAGTCCGTGTACGTTACTTCTTGGCCCGACAAAGGAATGTCGGGGCCATAGAAGTACGTCCGCTAACAATTTTTGCATGACTCGTGGCCGACGATGTCGGGGAACCGCCGGCCAGGACAGATCTTGAAGCTTATGGTGCCGCAGTGTCTAAGCTCCTCCTTGATGTGTCCGGCTTCACGTTTGACGGTGAAGAAGTACACAAACAAATCTAACCTAGGCCTAATCCCTAGGTAACCCTCACAAAGTGTCGCGAAGTTGCTAAGCACTAGGATACTATTGGGGGAAAGGTTGTGGGGTTGGACCTTGAAGTGATTCAAGACGGACAGGAAGAAGTGGGAGATGGGCAGAGAAACGCCGCGTACCAACTGCGCCTTGAGGTATACTTTCTCTCCGACTTGGGGAGAGGGGGTCACCTCGCCGGCCGGCGCCGCCCGCCAGGCGAACCCTCCGTCGCAGGGAGGTAACCCTCAGCGACCATCTCTTGGAGGTCGCGGTCGGTGATGTCCGAGCAGCGCCAGTCGCCTTTGTGCGAGTTTGGCTCCTCTTTCAGGGGCTCCAGCGCCGCCAGGTTATGGTCCCAGCCGGTGGTTTCTATCACCGCCGATGCGGGGATGACCAGGCCCTCTGGGGGCACGACGACGGAACTCGCCGGCTTCGCCGCGGCTTCGCTCGACGCCGCCATTGACGGGGATGGGCTGCTGCTGGCCATGGAGGAAGGAAAGAACGCGACTGGTGCAGGCAAGAGGCTAGGGTTTCTCGAGGTTTTCGCGGAGAGCTCGAGGAGGCGCGCGGCTGGAGGAAGAAGACGATGACGCAGGAGAATGGGGTGAAAGAGTAGCAAGTGTCCCACGGCCGCTATTTATCTTACTTTGCGTCAAGATTCGTGCAGCTAATCGGACGGTTGTCGCGTAGACGACGTGTTCGTGAACGTGCACGGTAATTTCGCCACATTTCCAATCGTCGCCGCCAACGGTTCGTATCGCTCGCGCGGGAAAATCGGATATGATTACATTCTCTGTATGTGTGAGTTACGAGGCGTCGCTGACCTACAGCCTTCGTCGTCATAACTGACATGGTAGATGAGACGTCCCATCGAAGATTCCGGCATGGACGGATTTAATCCAACAATGGGAGCGTACGATGGAAGATTCAGCATTTCTCCGACTTACTCATAGAAGATGGATAAAACCTTTGCAGGGTTCTTTGGGAGGACTACAAGATGTTGCTTGACGATTTGCCGACATCCATCTAGACGGAGCATTCCACGAGGAGAGGCAAGACGGCGCAAGATCTCGGAGTTCTCCGGGGGCTACTGTTGGGGATATGCTATATGGGTATCCTCATAGCATGTCTCTTATCCGACTAACCCGGGTGGCCCGTAGTCGGTAGCATGGCCTATGGCCTGTTGGGCGGCCCAGTTAGGTGGATCCAGAAGGGAGGCCCATGCCGGATAAAGGAAGGCTATGGTGGAGTCACCAGCGTACCCGGAGCCTTGGAGTGCAAGATACACAAGACTAGTAATAGACGGTGTAGAACTTTGTAACCTGTACGTCTAGGACTTTTCCCTGTAACCCTAGGACCTGGCAACTATATAAGTCGGGCCTATGGGAGCCTTTAGGGCACAATCATAGATAACCTAGTGTCGTTTTACACACACCTCGGACAGCGAACCTAATCTCTGTAACTCAGCGTATTGCCATTATAGTGATTTATAGCAGGAGTAGGATTCCGCCACCGTTGTGGGATCTGAACCTGGGTAAGCTGTGTTACCTCGTACCCGTCAACCGTCCGCCTTACCCCACGTCTCTAAACACGCACTGTGAGGACCCCTCCATGGCGTACTCGTCGGCAATACCACGACAGTAGCACTTGAGCACTAGCGTAGTGAGTAGTATTCGGTCCCACTGTATCGTAGTTTCCAGAATGGTTCTTAAAACCATTTGTTTTTCTTTGTTGTGGTGTGTGTTGTATCGTGTGCTATGAATGAATGAAAAGCGAGTTGCTAGAAAAATCTGAGTCAAACTTTAAAAACTTTTCAAAATCCCAGAACCGTAGAAATTTCCCTCTTTTCTCATGATCTATGTCAATCTTCAATGCCACGCGGAGGAAGTGGGTCATCCCCGGACCCGATGTTGCAGATTCTGCAAATGTTGACTTTTGACTGCAAAGCTGAAAGAGCGGAACATCACCCTGCAACAGATAGCTCAGCTAGCCCACAACAACCAAGGCCACGGAAATCAAGACAACCATGGATCTAAGCTCAAAAATTTCCAGAATACCAACCCACATGTTTTCACTAAGTCAGAAGAACCCCTAGACGCCGATGATTGGCTGCAAACCATGGAAAATAACCTAGAAGTCACCGGAGTGGAAGCCAACTGTTCGCCACCCACTATCTAGCCGGAGATGCCAGGGCATGGTGGAACAGTGTTTGCGCAATGACCGGAGGCCAGATGATGACCTGGGAGGAATTCAAGGTCAAGTTTAGCAGAACCCATGTGCCACCGGGTTTGATCAAGAGAATGAGAGACGAGTTCAGAGAACTGAAGCAAGAAGGATGACCGTAGTGGAATACCGTGACAAATTCTTGTCATTAGCTAGGTATGCCCCGGATGAGATCGACACCAAAGCCAAGAATAAAGAAAGATTCCTGAATGGTCTGCATGATGAGATGCAGACAGTGTTAGTCAATATCCCCTTTGCTGATATTGAAGCCCTTGTCGACTCTGCCATCCAGATGGAAGGAAAGATCAACCAAGCCAATGAGAACCGCAAGCGTCACATGATGCATCATCCAGGAACCCATCAGACCCCAAAGTATCGCCCTAACCCAACTCCCGGATTTGCCCCAAGAACCCACAGACCCCCGATGAACCGGCTGACCTATCCCAACCGTGGAAACCCTAGGCCTAGAGGAAATCACAACAACCCCGGCAACTCTAGCAATTTCAACCATGCCCCACCCAAGTTCAACACCAACAATGCTGCCACCAACACCAACATTGCCCCAAGGACTGGAAGCAATGTTGTGCCTATTGCAGCAAAGGACAAGTCGCAAGTTACTTGTTATGACTGTGGAAATAAAGGCCACTATTCCAACGAGTGCCCCAACAAGAAGAATGCCGCAGCCCCTAATGCAAATTCCCCAGCTCAGCAGCAGCATCGTGTTCATCCCGGAAGAATATTTTCCCCGGGGAATTCACTCAACCGAAACGGCCGTCTTTTTCTCATGCATGTTGAAGAATCTCAGGAAGCGCCAGACGTCGTGTTGGGTATGTTTTCTATTAATTCAGTACTGGCGCGAGTGTTGTTTGATTCTGGTGCATCGCACTCATTTGTCACCGAAGAATTTGCCTGCACTAGTAAAATTCAACCAACCAAACTAAAGCATGTTATGATTGTTCAAATTCCCGGATCAACCACCAAGGCTAGGAAAATTTGCAAAGCCGTCCCTATCCGAATCCATGGCATAGATTTTTATGCTAACCTGATAGTACTCGGAACTAAAGGTTTGGAAGTATTACTAGGAATGGATTGGATGTCCAAACATAAAGGATTGATTGACTGTGCCAAGAAAGCCATAACCATGACCAAGACTTTAGGAATATCGATCGAGCATATATCTGAAACCTTACCTCGTCAATTCAAGTGCAACAAGAGTATAGCCCAACCTACCATTGACCAAGTCCGGATAGTTTATGAATACCCCGATGTATTTCCAGATGTTTTGCCTGGTATGCCCCTAGATCGGGATATCGAGTTTATCATTAAACTAATTCCCGGAACTGGACCAATAGCCCAGAGACCATATAGTATGAACCCATCAGAGCTAGCAGAACTGAAGAAGCAACTGGATGCCATGCTGGAAATTGGATTGATTCAACCAAGTGTGTCACCATGGAGGTCACCTTTCTTGTTTGTGGACAAGAAAGATGGAGGTAACTATTTGTGTACGGATTATCGGAAGTTGAATGATGTCACCATCAAGAACAAATACCCCTTTCCCAAGTTAGAAGATCTATTTGATTAGTTGACCGATGCCAAAGTGTTTTATAAGATTGATCTTAGAACAGGCTATCATCAACTCAAGATTCATGCAGAGGATATCCCAAAGACTGCCTTTACCACCAGATATGGATTGTACGAGTATACAGTATGTCTTTTGAATTAACCAATGCCCCCGCTTATTTCATGAATCTCATGAATAAGATTTTTATGGACTTCCTGGATAAGTTTGTCGTTGTTTTCATCGATGACATTCTGATTTATTCCAAATCAGAAGAAGACCATGAGATACACCTAAGGACCATTCTTGGAACCCTTAGAGAGCATCAGCTGTATGCCAAGTTTAGCAAATGTGAATTCTGGTTACAGGAGGTAGGATTCCTCGGTCACATTGTATCAGCCGGAGGAATTGCCGTTGACCCTGCAAAGGTGAAAGATGTCGAAGATTGGCAAGCCCCAACCACTCAAACCCAAGTTCGTGCATTTTTCGGATTGGCGGGATATTACCGCAAGTTCGTAGAAGGATTCTCGAGTATCGCTAGACCCATGACCCAATTGCTGAAGAAGGACAAGAATTTTGAATGGACCGACAAATGTGAAGCGAGTTTTCAAGAACTCAAGAGGAGATTGATTTCAGCCCCAATTGATCATGCCGGATATCACGAAGCCCTTCGATGTGTATTGTGACGCATCCAAGATCGGTCTCGGATGTGTGCTAATGCAAGAAGGCAAAGCTATATCTTATCTATCTCGACAACTGAAACAACATGAGCAAAATTACCCAACCCATGACCTCGAACTCGCAGCCGTAGTTCTAGCCCTGAAGACATGGAGGCATTACCTGATGGGAAATCGTTGTGAGATCTATACGGATCACAAGAGTCTGAAGTATATATTCACTCAGAAGGAGCTGAATATGAGACAGAGAAGATGGATTGAGCTAATCAAGGATTACGATCTGGACATTCACTATCACCCTGGTAAAGCCAATGTGGTAGCAGATGCCCTTAGCAGATTGTCGTGTCGCTTGAACTCCATGATCTTGAAGGAGCAACCAAGCTTGCACAAAGAGATGGAAGATTCTCTAATGGAATTAGTGAGTGAAGGATTTTTGGCTAGCATAGAACTCCAGCCCACTTTGATCAGTCAGATTAAAGAGGCGCAGAAGGGAAATGCTAGTATCGACGGAATCAAGCGTCGTATATGTACAGGCAAAGTACCCAGATTCACCAAAGAAGAAGAAGGAGTTCTGTGGTACAAAGGACGCCTTTGTGTACCATCAGATTCTAAGTTGAAAGAAGTTATTCTGAAGGAGTCTCATGATACTCTTTATTCTATCCATCCCGGAAGAACTAAGATGTATCAAGATTTAAAAGAGCAATTTTGGTGGCATAAGATGAAGAGAGAAATCGGAAGCTATATCGCCAAGTGTGATATATGTCAGCGAGTCAAGGCAGGACATCAAAGACCTGCTGGATTGTTCCAACCATTGCAGATTCTGGAATGGAAATGGGATTTCGTTGGAATGGACTTTATCACTGGACTGCCTACTTCTAGTAGGGGAAATGACTCTATCTGGGTCATAGTGGACCGTTTGTCCAAAGTCGCCCATTTCTTACCCGTCAAGACCACATATCAGAGTTAGAAGCTAGCGGAGTTGTACATCGCTAGAATAGTTAGTTTGCATGGAGTCCCCAAGAACATCGTATCGGATCGAGGAACTCAGTTTACCTCGAGATTCTGGAAGAAAGTCCAAGAAGGTTTAGGAACCCGCCTAGATTTCAGCACCGCATATCACCCTCAGACCGATGGACAAACGGAGCGAGTAAATCAAATACTAGAAGATATGCTGAGAGCATGTGTGTTAGAATATGGATTTAAGTGGGAAGATTGTCTGCCATTTGCAGAATTTTCATACAACAACAGTTATCAAGCCAGTTTGCAAATGGCCCCATTTGAATTTATGTACGGAAGGAAGTGTCGCACCCCTTTGAACTGGTCGGAAGTACGAGAGAGTCAGATTTTCGGACCCGACATCCTACGAGAAGAAGAAGAGAAGGTTCACAAGATTCGTGAGCACCTCAAGACTGCCCAGTCCAGACAAAAGAGTTACGTCGACAAGAGACGTAGAGACCTCGCCTTCAACCTAGGAGATTTTTTTTATCTGAAAGTGTCGCCATTGAAAGGAATGCAGCGTTTCCAACTCAAAGGAAAGTTAGCCCCCAGATATATCAGACCTTTCAAGATTCTGAACCGTCAAGGAGAAGTGTCATATCAATTGGAACTACCCGAAGAGATGTCAGCCGTGCACAATGTGTTCCATATCTCGTTACTTCGCAAGTGTCTCGAAGTCCTAGAGAAGACCGAAGTGTTCAAGAATATCGACCACCGGACCATAGAGATCAACGATGACCTGACCTATCCCGAAGTACCCATCCGTATTTTGGAAGAAGCTTTCAGAACTACCCGAACCCAAAGCATCAAGTTTCTCAAGATTCAGTGGAGCAACCACACAGAGGAGGAAGCTACCTGGGAGCGTGAAGATCACATCAGGACAGAGTTTCCCGATCTCTTCAAATCCTAGGTAATCTTTTTCGTCCTTTTTAAATCTCGGGACGAGATTTTGTTTAAGGGGGAAGGTTTGTAACATCGCAAAAATACTAAACTTGAATCATCAAACTCTAATCATCAAAATTAGGGTTAACAAAAACTTTTCTAAAATAAAAATATGAAAGCATGCATGGTGTATGCATTTCATTTTGAATTCTTTTGAACCACCTTGTTTGTGTGTCCTTTGCTTGTAAATGGATTCTTAGGTGAAATAAACATCATCTAAATAATTCCCAAACTTTTCTCAAAGACAAATAAATCAAAACAAATAAAATAAGGGAATGGTCATTTTGACCAATTTAACTCCCATGCCTACTTTGGCTGTCCCAAACTTTCATAACTTAACAGAAACTTTTCTGGATCTTTGCACCCCTTGATTTTACTCATAACAAAGTATCAAGGCCCACTTTGTGATCATCCAGAAAATTTCAAATGCATAGTTTAAATGACAGTTCAAAATTGAATCTTTATCATATGAGAAGATCCCACTTTTCCAAAAACCACTCAAACAAGCTCAAATTTCAAAACCCAAGCATCTGCAGACTCACCAGCACCAACCTAGCGCACCCACCAAAAATCTTTTCAAAATTCAAAACTTGAATTCTTGCGGCCATTTCATCAAACACTTTGCAGACACAAATCATCAAAATCTTAAACATTGTTGTGAGCAGTGATTGAAGCCAAACTTGTCCCCACTCTAGCTCACAACCATCTCAGTAGATCATCTAGCAAGTTAAACCAAGCACTAGCCTCACTTTAATATGGGCAATGACATCAATGGTGAACAGCCGAAGCTCACCATGCCACCCCAGCGGAGACAGCAAGCTAGAAGGAGATTTAGCCGTGCCAACCTTTTCTGGGAGGCAGCCCACTGTCCACCGCCACTCCCTGTCCCAGCCGCGAGCGTTGCCAAACCCTGGACCACACGCACGGACCGCACCATGCCGAGCATGCGCTAGAGCGCCACTCTCGACCGACGCCCACAGACCGCGCCCTGCCCTTGTCGCGTGCATACATGATCGCCACCAACCCAGGAGACCACCAGACATCCCCGTTCGCCGCCCCATGCCGCACAGCCACCACTCGCCGTCGAAGACGCCGCCTCTGCCGCGCAGAGCATCGCGCGTTCCAGACCAAACCGCACCACCCCTATGCGCGCATTAAAGCCGTAGAGCATATCCAGGAGACCACCAAGCGATCGCCACCGCCGGCCATGCCTCTAGCCGCCCGTAGCCATGTCGCCACCGTCGCCTGCCCATCCCGTTCGGTCTCGTCGTCGCAACTATAAATAGAGGCCACCCCGGCCAAATTGAGCACACCATCTCACTCCCCTATCCTCACTGATCGTGCCACCCTGTTCCCGGGGCAAGGCGCGCAGCACGTCACCGGAATTTCACTGGAGCCTGCCGCTGCTGGAGAAGAAGGGGTCCAGCGATTGGAGCCGCCCCAGGAGAAGCTGTCGGTACCAGGAGGTTCGCCGTCGTCGACTTCGTCGTTCGCCCGCCTCGCCGACCCTCGCCTGAGCCCCGGTGAGCCCCCAACGACCCCCACCTGCCGCGCTAGGTTTCTGTCTCGCCGGCGTTGTCCAACGTCGACGATGACCCTCAGCCGTTGGATTAGAACCAGATCGAACGCACCACATCGCCCCATACCGCTTCGCACCCTCCTGTCTCACTGACGCGTGGGGACAGCGACTTAACCAGCCCGCGTAAGAGCTGTACTTAGCAGGCCGGCCCAGTATCGCTTCCCGCGCAGCCCAGTTATTTGAATTTAACCTTTTTCATTTTATTTCAAACACACTTCTGTACCCAGTTTCAAAAATCAACCCAGGTCGATTCAGTGAACCAAATTGAATGAAACCAATTTTGTTAGAAACGTATGGGAATGCTGAATCCAAGCCCGTTGGATTCAAGTCATATGGATCTATAGATCATCCATGGTAAAAATAACAAGGCAGAAGCTTTTCTGCATTCAAACATTTTTCAAATTTAAACCATAACAGATTTTGAGTTGATTCCAACTCTCAAAAATCACATTTAACCATACCTTTCAGAATATATAAAAATATATAGGTTTACTTACAGGAATAATGACCAAGTAATAAAAGAATGCCACATAGGCATTTCTAGCCACTTTAATTAATTAAAATAAAAGAGAAAAACCTTATTAAATTGTGACACCACTTTAAATCATATTCCCATGGACTAAAATATGTGGTGATGACATGTGTCAACATGATCCCATGTTTGGTTTGGAGAATATTAAATATTAAGTAGTTTTTCAATGAGTAGAAATTACTTTTCTAAAAATAAAAGGAATTAAATGAAGCTTTAATCTTGTAATGTTAGTGATGATGCTAGATCATCTATAGGACCCTTGTGTGTGATTAATGCAAGTAGTTATGTATTGTTTGGTGATTGTGTACCTCGTATTTATTCATAGACGCTAGTACGGACCAAGGATACGAGGAGGAAGGAGGATACTACAAAGAAGAAGCCGAGGAGAACTTCAACCACTTCTCTGCACAAGGCAAGCTAACACTTGCAAGATACTCTACTTTAGCAAGCCTTACTATACAATTTAACCTTGCAAGCCTAATACTACTAGCTGAATGTGCAAGCTTATACTTGCAATTGGGAAAGCTAATACTTACTTGCTACTATGTCAACTATATGCCTTGAGCATATGTGATCATATCCACTTGATAAACCAATCCTAGTTTTATTTGCAAGCCCTCTACTTTACTTCTTTATCAAAGCTTTAACTTAGAGTTGACTTAAGTGACTTGTAGATTCTAGAAGGATATATTGAAGGTTGCATAAAGAGCATAAAATTTGGCCTAAGCTAGAAAATCTTGATGTCATCCTAAGGCATAAGATTGAACTTAGTGGAAACTCCACTAGTTTACTATCCCCCATTAGTGCTTACCCCCACTTGTAGATGCTAGTGCTAAGCATAAAACTTGATCAACATTAGATGGGAATACTTGGTGAAAATGGTTATGAAAACCTTATAATGATGGATCATTGTACTGAGATGTTTTGACATGTGTTTCCGAACACCTGATGATTTTGGTGATAAAAATGTTGAGGCATGAGCCTTAGCCCTTTATAAAACTGATGGTTGTCTGGATGCGATACCATTCCAATTTTATCGTACAACCACAATACCCGAAGATTGGGTAGGGCTTGACTAGAAACTTATATACCTTAGTATTAGTTCCCTCACGGCCAAGGTATGAGCTGAGGCTACCTTGTGAAGATTGTCCACCTGTGCAGTACCCAAGATGACAGTTGGTCATGGTTGGGAGGCCAAACTCACAGGAGAGGTGCTCATACTAGGGCGTGTAATTGAAAGGTTAGGATTGATTATCCGCATACTGAGTATGGTGAATTCAGGATTTGTTCCTGACGGACGTATCGAATATTGTGGTGAAAGTGTACAATCTCTGCAGCGTGTCAAACTATTCGAATAGCCGCGTCCGTGGTTATGGACAGTTGGAGTGGCCATATTGTTCCCCCATCAGATGTTTTCAAAAGACTTGTGAAATGAATTGAGACTTTGACTTGACCATAACAGGGTTGTGATATGAAATACAAGTTCCTACTTAGGAGTTATAAAATTGTTACTAGCTTCTCTTGCTTCTCAGCTTAGTAGAGATAAATCTGGCTTTTGCAAAACAACCCTAGAGCCTAGTGTCCTATTATCAAAAAACCCTTTCACTTGTTAGTATTAGTTTGCGAGTACTTAAAGAGTACTCATGGCTTTGTCCTGCTATTCCGTGGCGGACTATGAAGAGGAGTACCGGAGGATGGACCCCGGAAGGTTACGACAACTAGGATCATCTCCCATCATCGGCATTGCTGTGACCCGAAGATGGAGCTTCGCCACGCTACCTATTATTATTATTCATGCTTGAAGTTGTATTAAGAACTGGATCATGAGATCCCTATTTGTGTAAGACCTTATGTATGGTTTGTAATGGATGATGTACTGTGGTATCCAATTCTGTTATGTCTCATAAAAATGGTAATCCTGGGATTGGGATGTATGGCATAACAGGCATCTGGGATTAAAAATCCAGGTGTTGATAGGAACTTGGTTGATCTGCCAGACGGTGCAAGACCCGTCGAGTGCAAATGGGTCTTTAAAAACAAAACTAATATGGATGGAAATGTTTCCGTCTATAAAGCACGCCTTGTCGTGAAGGGGTTCCGACAAGTTCAAGGAGTTGATTACGATGATACTTTCTCCCCCGTAGCGATGCTCAAATCAGTTCGAATCATGTTAGCGATAGCAGCCTATTTCGACTATGAGGTATGGCAGATGGATGTCAAAACAGCTTTCCTTAACAAAAATTTAACCGAGGACCTGTATATGATACATCCTAAGGGTTTTATCGATCCGGCTAATGCTGACAAGGTATGTAAACTTTAGAAATCCATTTATGGGTTGAAGCAAGCATCTCGGAGTTGGAAAATTCGCTTTGATGAGGTAGTCAAATCGTTTGGCTTCATCAAGAGTGATCATGATTCTTGTTCATACAAGAAGTTTAGTGGGAGAAAAGTGAACTTTCTAATATTATATGTGGATGACATATTATTGATTGGAAGTGATGTACAGATGTTGTAAGAAACCGAGGAATCATTGGAAAAGAGTTTCTTAATGAAAGACTTGGGTGAGGCAACATATATTCTCTGAATCCGGATCTATAGAGATAGATCAAGACGGATCATTGGATTGAGTCAGAGTACTTATTTGGACAAAGTGTTGAAGAAGTTCAACATGGAATCGTATAAGAAGGGGTTCCTACCGATGTCCCATGGCGTAAAACTTAGCAAGACTCAGTGTCCTTCGACAACTGATGAGCGAAGTCAGATGAGTGTGATTTCGTATGCTTCTGCAGTCGGATCCATCATGTATGCCATGATTTGTACTAGGCCGGATGTTTCATATGCTCTAAGTGTTGTGAGTAGATACCAGGCTGATCCTGGAGAAATCCACTGGACAGCGGCTAAAAATATCCTAAAGTACTTGAGATGGACTAAGGATATGTTTTGGGTTTATGGTGGTGAAGATGAACTCAGTGTAAAGGGTTACACGGATGCGAGTTATCTTACCGACTCTGATGATTCTCATTCGCAATCCGGATACGTGTTTATTTTAAACGGAGGTGTTGTGAGCTGGAAGAGTTCCAAGCAAGAGACTGTGTCTGCATCTAAAACAGAGGCTCAGTATATTGCCGCCTCGGAGGCAGCAAAGGAAGCTGTTTGGATGAGGAATTTCCTCATGGACCTTGGCGTGGTTCAGGGCTCGTCCAATCCGTTAGACGTGTATTGTGACAACAATGGTGCTATTTCACAAGCCAAGGAATCTAGACAACACCAGAATAACAAGCACATACTCATGCGGTACCACCTGATTCGGCAGTTAATGGATCAGGGTGATATCAAGTTATGCAAGGTACACATGGATGCAAATATTGTGGATCCATTGACAAAGCCGTTACCCCAGCCTAAGCATGAGGCGCACCTGAGAGCCACGGGCATTAGATGCTTAGACATGTGATGTCGGAAGATTGACTCTAGTGTAAGTGGGAGACTGTTGGGAATATGCCCTAGAGGCAATCATGTATGATGATATTTCCCATTGTATTCATAAAGATATTAAGTTGTCCTTGTATGAGCATCTGATGTATATCATTGAATATGTGATTCAGTTGTGGAACTATGCATTCATGTTGTTTGTACTAAATATCCTTGGTCATTGAGGTTGTGGTGGACACACAACTTAGACCAATGTGAAAGTCGGCTTGATGACTCGGTTCCACTTGTCATGGGCATGGAGATGCTATTCTGACTTACACAGATTCGGCTAAATAGTTTAGCGAGTCGTATTGACCCATATTGAGGTACAACGAAAAAGTTGTCATTTGTATATCTCAATCAATGTAATCCTTAGACTTGAGGTTATTGCATAGTCCGAGTTGAGGATCACCGACTTAGGTTCTGTCAAACGTTGATCTGTAACTAGGAAGTTATAAAGGCAGAGTTCGAGTCGACTGAGAATCAAGCTGGGTGATGTGAATAACCAAGATGGGATTTTACCCCTCCACTTGGAGAGATATTCTTTGGTCCCTCTCGGATGATATGATTCGGAAAGCATGGCCATGCACGACTCGATTAAGTGTCAACCGAGGCGATCGACTAAGAGTTAGTCGGGTGAATCACTTATCTCGGATTGATAAGAAAGTCGGACTATTTAAGGGATGATAATTATTTGCATATAGTCTGACAAGGTATATCGTGAGGCAAAAGGGACTCGGACGCAAGTCGCATTGGAAAGGCAAGTCATCATGACTCTTTGGTACTTGGGAGTCGGCACGTTCTGCTAGGATCCGCTACCGACTGATCGATTAAGAGTCGGACTCTAATCGTGTCCAAGTAGCCATGATCCTGCGGGGTCACACACTTAAGAGCGGGAGCAAGTTTGGATTGGATCTGAACCGGAAATCTGGTTGGGTTGTACCCGAGCCAGATTTGGACTGAGTCAGTGAGTCGGACTCACGGTGGCTGGTATTATATGGGCTTTAGTGAATGGGCCACAGGAGTGGAGCCCACGTTCACTCCCTATATTTAGTGGAGCACAGTAACCCAGAAGGGTTAATCATTGATCGGTTAGGTCATTCCATGTGTTGGAAACCTTAGCTCAACAGTAGTCCTTCCATCGTAACGAACCTAGCAGTTTGCCGCCGGTGCTCTTCCTTGTACGTGTGGATACCAGCAGAGGTGATGTACGATCAGCACCAGGACGATCAGATCACAAAGGACTGCACTGCATCACCTGACGCGCTACATCAGTAATCCGCAACTACGCGTCTAGTGGTAAACCTCGTGGCCTTCTACCTCAGCTAGATCTTGGGATCACCACGTTAGAGGGAAAAAGTTTTGTTTTATCTCTACGTGGCCAAACATGACGCTGCTGGGTGTGGCGATCATCATGCGAGTGGTGGCGCGACAAGGGGCGGTCTCAGTCGGTCGGGAGACGTGGGTGCTCTGTGCGGGTACGGCAGTGTTCGTCAGCGAGTACGGTGGTTAAGGGGGCGCGTGGTGACCAATGGGCATGTCTGGATGGTGGCTGGTGACATCGCGGGTGCGGGTACGAGCGAAGAGGTCAAGTCACGGCGTGTTTGCACGAGGCGGCTGCGGCGCTCCGTCGTTCTCTCGGCATGTCCGTGTCTTAAATGGTCGTGGTCGTTCCAATGTCTCCGCATCTCGCAGTTGGTCGATGGGTGGATAGAGAGGGGCGGTGAGGTCACAGCTATCAGCTAGACATCATGAGAGAGTGAGGCGTGGCCTGTGTCTTGCTTTCCATGTCCGAGTGACATGGGGAGCTTGGGTACCACTTGCATTGATCAAGATATTGAAGAAGAATGGTGCAATTGCACGGCTGGGTACTTGGGGTGATCGTGGGTGAGCTAGGGTAAAGACTTAGAGTACAATGGATGAGCAATTGATTGATCACAAACAGTAGATAGTTGGTAGTTGTACTGTGATCACCAAGTGTTCGATCAAATGGCCGCATGAACTAAATCATCACCAAATTTAATGATTTTTGGTGAGTGATCTGATACTAATCTTGGTAGTCTCTGGGTGCAATGGTTTGCCAAGTGGTGAAGGTTTGAGTGGTTTTCCAAAAATGGCTATCTTGGTACATAAGATAGCTCCAAATTTGAATTGCCTCTCAAAGGAGTTTGAAATTGTTTCTACAAGGTTGTTAAGTTCCATTGGGTTCAGTGTCACTAGGTCTAGCAAGGTGAAAAAATAAATGGGAAAGTTTCTATTTAAGATTAGTTGGTAGAGATGCTCAAAGTGAGCTAGTGGTTAACTTGGGCAGAAATGACCATTAGGTCTTAGGCTTTATATTTTCATTTTCTTTTGTTTTGATTTGATTTGATAGTGACCTAGATGATATGGTTTTGATCTTTAAACCATTTCTCATCATTTACAACAATCAAACATGGCATTGTAAGAATTCATACACACAAGCATAAAGATTTGAACTTACTTAATAAAAGCTTTTGTTAACCCTAATCTTGATTAATTAGGGAATGATCCTCATTAATAATTTTGGGGTGTTACAGAGTGAAACCAGTGCTTAATATGCTTGGAATTCTTGTGAGACCTTGGTTCTTTGGCATTGGCTTTGGCTCCATTGTTGTCACAATAAATCACCATTGGGTCCAACGCGCTAGGAGCCACACCTAGTTCGGTTATGAACTCCTTCATCCAAACTGCTTCCCGAGTCGCTTCCGAAGCAGCAACATATTTGGCCTCCGTCATTGATCCCGCCACCACGGGTTGTTTGGAACTCCTCCAACTAACCGCTCCTCCATTCATGAGAAATACGTTTTCGGATTGAGACTTAGAGTCATCCGGATCGATGTTGAAGCTAGCATCGACATAACACTTAGCGACAAGCTCTTCTTCACCTCCGTACACGAGAAACATTTCCTTAGTTCTTCTTAAGTACTTAAGGATATTCTTGAACGCTATACAGTGTTCCGATCCTGGATCAGATTGGTATCTACTAGTCAAACTAATAGCATTTGCCACATCCTGTCTTGTACATAGCATGGTGTACATTATAGAGCCTATGGCTGCCGCACTTTGAGTCTTACTCAATGTCTTGACTTGCAACATAGGTAAGAACCCCTTCTTACTTTTGTCCATTTTAAACTTCTTTAAAATCTTATCAAGGTATGTACTTTGTGTTAGCCCTATTAGGCGCCTTGATCTATATCTATAGATCTTTATGCCTAATATGTATGATGCTTCACCTAGGTCCTTCATTGAAAATTTGCTGTTTAGATAACTTTTAACACTGTTTAAAAGATCTACATCATTTTCGATCAGTAATATATCATCCACATATAATATCAGAAATTCCAATAGTTTCCTTAGGGTATCCTATGAAGACGCATTTTTCCGCTTTGGGTTTGAGTTTATCAGGTTGAAGTTTCTACATATAAACATTGCATCCCCAGACTTTAATAAATGATAGCTTAGGTTTGTTTCCAAACCATAATTCATACGGTGTCTTTTCAACGGATTTAGATGGTGCCCGATTTAAATTGAATGCAGCGGTTTCTAGTGCATAACCCCAAAATGACAGTGGCAAGTAAGTCAGAGACATCATAGATCGAACCATATCCAGTAAAGTACGATTACGATGTTACGAAACACCATTTCGCTATGGTGTTCCGGCAGGTGTAAGTTGTTAAACTATTCCACACTCTTTCATATGTGTGCTAAACTCGTAACTTAGATACTCACCTCCACGATCAGACCGTAGAAATTTGATCTTTCTATTACGATGATTTTCCACTTCATTCTGAAATTCTTTGAACTTTTCAAAGGTTCCAGAGTTGTGTTTCATCAAGTAGATATAACCATATCTACTCAAATCATCCGTGAAAGTAACAAAATAACGATATCCACCTTGCGCCGACACACTCATTGGACCACATACATCAAAATGTATGATTTCCAATAAATCTGTTGCCCGTTCCATTGAACCGGAAAATGGCATTCTAGTCATCTTGCTCATAAAGCATGGCTCACATGTATCAAATGATTCCAAAAGTCCATATGAATGGAGTTTCTTCATGCGTTAACGCCAATATGACCTAGATGGCAGTGCCACATATATGCGAATATATCATCATCAAGTTTGATCCTTTTAGCATCAACATTATGAATATGTGTACTATTATCGAGATCCAAGAGAAATAAACCATTCATCACAGGTGCATGACCATAAAATATATCATTCATATAAATCGAACAACCATTGTTTTCGGATTTAAATAAATAACCACTTCACATCAAACACGATCTGGATACAATGTTCATGCTCAGTGCAGGCATCAAATAACAATTACTTAGGTTTATAACTAATCCCGACGGTAAGTGGAGAGGCAGCGTTCCGACCGCGATCACATCAACACTTGATCCATTGCCGACATGCATCTTGACCTCACCCCTTGCTAGCGGTCGCTTGTTCCACAACCCCTGATTCGAGTTACAAATATTAGCAAACGATCCGGTATCAAATTCCCAGGTGCTACTGTGAGTACTAGTCAAATACACATCAATAACATGTATATCATATATACCTTTGTTTGCCTTGCCGGCCTTCTTGTCTGCCAAATACTTGGGGCAGTTGCGCTTCCAATGGCTAGTCCCCTTATAATAATAGCACTCGGTATCAGACTTAGGGCCAGCTCGGGATTTATTTTCAGGTGCGGCAACAGTTTTGCCGCCCTTCTTTCCCTTCTGTTTACCCTTCATGTATTTCTTGAAATCGGTGATCTTATTGATCATCAATACTTGATGTTCTTTCTTGATCTCCACCTCTTCAGTCTTAAGCATTGACGGGAGCTTGGGGAGAGACTTCTTCATGCCCTGCATGTTATAGTTTATCACAAAGCTCTTGTAGCTAGGTGGAAGAGATTGGACAACACGATGTATTCCTAAGTCAATGGGAATCACTATTCCTAAGGACACAAGCTTATCGGCGTACCTAGACATTTTGAGTACGTGCTCACTAACGGAGCTATTCTCTTCCATCATGCAGCTAAAGAACTTTTCAGAAGCATTATAACTCTCTACAACGGCATGGGTGTCGAAAATAATTTTCAAATCACCCATTGTATCAAAGGCATTGCCATCTTCGAAACGCTTTCGAAGTTCTGCTCTAGCCATATAATATGCCACAATGAACTAAGTTGTGGTCCTCCTAACGAGTCTGATAGGCATTATTTTCCTTTTCAGGGGCATCATCGAATGGTGGAGGGCCTAGCGGTGCTTCTAGCACATATTGCTTTTGTGCAGCAGAGAGGAGAATCCTCAAATTCATAGCCCAGACGGTAAAGTTGCTACCATTCATCGCAAGTTTCTCTTTCTCCATGAACACATATTGAAATTAAAAGCAGGTGGTGCCATCTATAACAGAATTTGTAAAATTTAGACTAAGTTTATGATAGATTGAGTTCAACTAATCTAAATTATGAATGAACTCCCACTCAAAAACGACATCCCTCGTGTCTTTTTGGTGATTACATGAACCAAATCCACTACACTAAGTCTGATCATCACGTGAGTGAGTGTAGCTTCAAAGGCGAGCATCTATATGGGCATCATATCAACATATGACTCATGCTTAACCTTTCGGTCCGTGTTCCCAGGCCATGTCTGTGCATGCTAGGCTCGCCAAGTAATAACCTTAGTATTTAGCGTGTGTAAAACTATCTTACACCCGAAATATGATCGTGGATTCAAGAACACCCGATCATCACGTGATGTCTTGAAGCGGCAAAACATAATCGGTGCATACTTAAGGGAGAACACATTTTTATCTTGCTATCTAAATGAGGGATCATCTTATTATGCTAATAAAATGCCAAACAAGCAATATAAGATGCAACAAACATCATATGTGAAAAGTGAAATGATATGGTTCTTGCACTTGATCACCATCATGTGCGTCGTGGTATGATCTTTATCATTCCTTTATGTGTAAGGCCAAGGTCTATGGAACTTACACGTTAGGTGTGTTGTAAGAGTATCAATTATACATCTACTTACAACATTACCATATCATGACACTAACCCAGCAACAATCTAAACTAGATGCTTATAATTTATCCATTGCAAGTTTTACGTGGCTTAAGGCTTTCGAATATAAAACCGTTCTTACCTACAAACATGGAACCACAACGAGGATAACCAAATTATTAAGAACTCGTTGTAAATTCGATATTGACTATAGTAGGAGAGAAAGACACCCGCTAGCCATTTATGCAAAACTAGTTGCATGTCAAGCGTGGAACAGGTCTCATGTGCGAGGACATGTAAAGTTTGTCCGGGCCGTTTCATCCCACTATGCCACCAATATCCAAAGTACAAACAAGAAGCAATAACATGATCATCATCGCCTACATACTCATATGTGTACTACCCGTGCAAAGCATCTACGCATAGATCCAGCTCTGATACCACTGTAGGGTTCGTAGCATAGAAAACAAAAAAAATCCTATTATGGGAACAACTATGTACCAAGATCTATCTACTAGATACAAGCAATGGGTGGATATACATCCATACAGAACATACCCTTGTAGATCGACAAAGTTTAACGAGGTTGTACTCGTGGATGATGTAGACAAACGCTTGCCGATCTCAAGATCGAGAACAAGTCCAGCACTGCAAATCAGCAGCGCATCCGTGCTCACACACACGTCCAAGCCACGAGCAACCTCTGCCTCCTTGCTCTAGTGATGTAGAGGAAGCAGCAACTCTTTCCAAATAAAAAGCCACCAGGAACATGTATCTCGCTAGTCCGAGACCATGGAAAATAAACTAGAGGGGGAGAGAGATCCTTCACGAGGAGGTGTGAGTATGAGAGAGGGAGAGGGGGGCTTTATATAGGAGGAGGGGGGACCCCAAGGGGGTGTCCAGCGCATGGGGCTGCCCCTTCCCCTCTCTCCATTCATCTGGGTGGAGCTTCCACTCATAAAATGCCCCTTCATTTCTCCACTCAAAAAACCCTCTGGTATTCCCATTAAATTTCTACCAAATTTAATGTAATCTCTCTTTAAATAAAACTCCTTTTATTTATTTATTCGGAATTTTGTCAATTACATTAATAACAAACATTCATATAAAACCCCTTGCTAGTATTCTAGTTCACATGCACAAACAATTTCAGCAATTTCACCCGAAACAATTTCGGTGTCTAGTGAAATAAATTCCTACACTTTGTAAATCTTTTCGTCTAGAAACTATTTGTTCCAAATGGTGTCGGTGTCTCTTAAGTGTGTCACCCTACGGTTCACGAATAATGTGTACATGATCGAGACCCCTCTCAAATCAATAATCAGAAGTGGAATCTGGAGATCCATACTGACTCCCACACATTCAATGATGACTTCTTGTGATTGTGAGAACCTTTTACGCTAGTAACTTAGTCCCTTTGTCTCGCAATATATTACATGTCCGAGATTCGATCATCGGTATCTCCATACCAAGTTTGATCTCATTACCGACATGTACTCTTTTCTCGTTCCCGTGATATAACATTCTAGTGATCAAATCACGTGCTTGCAAGCTAACTAATGTGATATAACCGAGAGGGCCCAGAGTATATCTCTCTGTCACCGGGATGGACAAATTCCACTCTTGATCCATGATCCTCTACATAACACTTTCGTAACACTGAACCCATCTTTATAGTCACCCTGTTACGGTGTGACGTTTGATGTTATCAAGATACTCTTCTAGTGTTAGTGATTGACATGATCTCATGGTCTAAGTATTAGGATTAATTCGTATGATGTTATAGCAATATAAACACAATGACTTTGATCGTTATGCTATACTTCAGATGAATGTTCATTACACCATTCCAATAATGTTATGACCTCGTTATTAACAACATCCAATATCCATGATCAGGAAACCTTGATCATCTTGTTAATCAACGAACTAGTTTATAAGAGAGGCATAACTAGGAACTTTCCATTTGTTTATTAAACACACATATATTAAAGTTTCCGTATTAATATAATTATAGCATGCAAAATAAACATCTATCATATACTTGGAATATACATAATAATAACTTTATTATTGTCTCTCAGGGCATATTCCCTTTAGAGGCGTTACATCTAGATTTTCGGTATCGGAAGGGTGTTGCGGATTGGAGGAGGCAAGACTTAAACTTGGGGTGCCTTTGGTCAAGTCCCTTGGGTCGTCTACAAACCTGCCCAAAAGTTTGAACGAGTTTTGGTAGGTTCCCATCAAACGAAACCTATTATAATATTGTCTCCTTTGCCAAATCCGAATTCCCATATGAGAAAACTCCTTGACACATAAGGCAATGTGGCTGCACCTACTATGAAACCTTCCAGATTTCTTAATGCGTCTCGGGATGTCCTAGCATCTTTCGGTGCTTCCAAAATCTTTCATATATGCCTAAGACTATTCCGGACACTTCCGGGATCATCTCGGGCCTCTCGGAACCATTCTGAGACAATCTGAGACGCTCTTGGAACCCTTCTCTTTTATCTTCATATATCACTTTCATCCCTAAATGTCACTACCATTTAACTTTGTGGCCCTATGGGTTCAGATATGTGTCGACATGCCCAGAACACTTTCCTCTAAAATGATCAACATAGGGATCTTGATAGTCGTGATGATCCCCACACATAACACAAAGATCTTCATCGTGTAAAACTTTTATATTACTTAACGATACATGTCGTATTGCTTCTCGATACTTTACATAACCCGAGGTGAAACTTTTATGTTATCCTAGACCTAGTTACCCGACATGTACTCATTACTCATTTCGTATCATCGATGTTCCTATGACATAACAACTTAGTCATGTGTTCGACCAGACGATGACAAACATCATGATACTTAAGTAGGCACCCTAGAGTGTGTTTATCCATCACCGGAGTAGCAATTCCCATAACTACAACATGTAGAACAATTGCATACTATCTGGTATGAACGATGATCGACTTTATAGTTACCCAGTCACGAAGAAACGTTTGAAGACCTCACTAAATCCATATTGTATCCAAGTCGACATATGTCTTATGGTCTAACAATATTAGTAACAGTAATCTCCAATGTTATTGTTTCACTTTCATATATCATAACAAACCCTGCAACACTTTGCATTTGCCCATAGCCAAGAAACTGAAACTATCAACGATACATAAACCAATCTTACAGGCGAGACTAGGGATACCTTAATGGTTTTTATAATTTCCACACATGTATTAGGGTTTTTCTCCAAATACTCATTATCCAAAACTAATACGCTCTTCTGGTGCTATAGTTATTCTGTGATTTTGCTATAACAGTATAAAATTGTTGCTACGATGTTTCTAGCGATGTCTCCGGCTAAGTTGGTTTAGCTACAATAGCAAAATTTTGGAGCGCTTTGGGGATTTTGCTCGGCAAGTGTGGATTTACTACATATCTATATTTTTTTTTTTTGTAATCGTTCTGTTTTTTTTTCTATTTTCTACAATAGTATAAAACGGTTGCTATGATGTTTCGGGCGACGTCTCCAATTAAGACGGTTTTGCCACAATAGGACACTTTTGTTTACTACGAGGTCCGACGAGATCGACTTTGCTGCAATAGCATAAATGTTTTGCTACAAGATCTCCGGCAAGGTCTTTTTTATTTTCTAGGAACTTTTTTTGCTACATAGAATAAAAACAGTTCCTTTACATAGAAGCAAAAGTGGGATTTTATGATGCCTTTCATGCAGAACTCACAGTAGTTGTGCAAGCAGTCCGGCAGCTGAATATCTAATGCTGGCATTGAATCGTCATGAAGTTGATGTTTCTCCGACATGAGTTATTATTAATAAGCTGAAATTCCAGATTAGAACTTGTAGCATCCCATTTGTCTAACATCTGTAATGCTACTTGGTCTAGTAATAAAATGGCTACTTCCTACACATAAGTGTTGCATCATCATCATATCATGCTCATGTCATCATGCCACCTTGCATTTGAGCATCATACAAAAACCCTTGAGTTTTGGTTCTTATCTCATATGCATCATTAATTGTATTTGCCTCTTGATATTGTATTGGTTCTTGATATATTGTTAAATGCCCAAGTTGAGTTGGGGGCATATCTTTTATTGACTCCACCACCTTTTCTTCACCACCTTATAATTCCACCATCCAATTAATATGAGCTGGCATTTATTTGAGTTTACCTAGCTCATGTGGGTTGGGTGGATCCAATACTAGTCCCTTTTTGCTTGGCCTTATTCCACCTTTTGGGAATGCATGGAATAATGCCATGTGATTTTATGTTGTTTTCACAATATGAATACATGGCATTTATTATTTGCATGGGCCATGCAAGAACCACCTCATCCCTCTCCCTCTGTTTTTGTTTTTCCACAAGCCTTGGGTCCATGTGAAGGTTCCCTATTTTTTTCTGCAAATGATTTCATCTATTTTGCAAAAACCCCATATCTTCATATTTTGGTAAAATGCCCCTTTTGGCACATTCGTAAGCTATGTATGTGGGCATCTCCTTCTCCTCCATCTCTTTGCCCCTTGTCTCTCCTCTTAGTCAAGCTACCTATTCAAAACTCAGAAAAAGTTCAAAAGAATTTGAAATTATAAGCTGGTTTGAAATTGTAATATAATAAAAAGAACAAACCAATAAGTAATAAACAAAAGAATTAAGAAAAGGAGAGAACCTACCTGGTAACAGCCCACCTTGGGCCCAGCCGCAACAGCCCAAGTGGGAACAGCAGCAACCAGCCCACCCCTGCCCAAGACTCTTCACACACGTCTCCTGTTCTTCTTCTTCCATCGCTTTCCTCCTCTCTGCAGTGCTCACGGCAGCGAGCAGGTGGCCGTCTCCCGCCGTCAGCCGCGTCACCCCCCTCCTCTTCTTATCTCCAAGCCGCGGAGGCCCCCTCCCCCTCTAACCCTAGCCTCCCTTCCTCTCCTCTCCGCCGCCACCCCTACCTCTGCGCCCAGCTATGCTCACCCTTCCCGAGCGCTTCGGCAAGGAGAGCGTCGCCACACCGTCGCCTTGATCCCCTTCTGGAGCCAGAGGGCGTGCAGGCAGTCTTCGTCGACCACCTCGTGAGCTCGAGGAGGAGCTGGACGTGGCGCCGCTGCTTCCTCTTCTTCCTGGCCAGGCACAGAACCACACCGCCGTCACCGTCATCACCTCCGACCACTCCCCTCCTCGAATCCGCTGGGAATCGGTCTAGGTGAGCACGCCCACTTTCCGCCCTACCCCTCCTTGTACCTTCCCCCTTCGCCTCTGTCGCCGGCCTCGCCAGCTACTGTCAGCGTCGCGCCACGCCGCGCTCACCGTCTGTGGCTAGAACGCGATCGACAGCAGTGACAGCAGCAGCTGTTCTCCCGCCTCTGTTCTTCTTCGTGCCCCGCGCGCTGTAGGCCTCCTCCGGCGATGACCCCTTGATGAAAGTCGTAGCCCTATCTTCACTCTTCAACTTTCTTTTTTGCATCTTGGCGAGATTCGTAGTATGTTGCTCGCCATCGTCTCCCGAAGTTTGGCCAAACGCTGTGTCGCTGTCGAGTTTCAGATTTTCCCCTGGACACTTCTTCAGTTCAGAGAACGCCTGCGGCTGTTTTCCTCTAAGGTCCCTGGGGTTTTCCAGATTGAACCCGGCGTCCACCTCCTCGGCCCACATGTCAGCCACCGGTCCATCTTGCAGAAGGAACCCTGGGGTTTCAGCTTCTCAACCCGCGGTCCCCCAAACCAGCCCACGTGTCCCCCTCACGCCTCTGCCCAAGAATCGCCCCACCCAGTCAAGGGTCATGGGTATAATCATCTGGCTGAGTAGCAAAAGTCTAGAACTTTTCTAAATTCAAATTCAAATTTCAAATCTGTTTAAATATAAATGAATTCATAACTTTCAAATGGTTTAGAATTTGAATTCAAACTTAATATGAAAAATGTTTAGTTTTGAATGTCAATTCAAATCTTTAATCAAATATTTTCAGAATTAATTTAATTAGTCAACATTTGACTTTGACCCTATTTAATAATTTTGACTATAAAATAAATTTAAATTCATAATCCCAAATAATACAAATAATATATGTTTTTGAATCAGAAAAATGTGAGGAATTCAAATATGCCATTCAAAATATTATTTGAACACTTTAAATTTCAAGTTGAATTAAATTACAACAAAATGCCCCGCACCTTAATTAATTAATAACTTTTGTTTTATAACTCCAAATTTAACAAATGATATGTCTAAAATGATCAGCTCGACGAGACCTTTCTGTTTATGCTATCCATGACTTCAATTGCAGCATGCATCATATAAATATATAGTACAGCAACTAATATGACGATAAAATGTGACCAAAACTCAATAAAATGACTTATTCTTGTATTCCACACCTCACCCATGCCATGCTACATTATTGCCATGCAACTTGTGCATCATTCATCATAGCATGATTGCTTTCTTGACGCATTTATTCCTATGCTTGTGCACTTTATTTATGTTGGCCCTTGTTTGTTTGGTTCTTCTTCGAATAGACACTGAGCAGGGGATATATCAAGAGAACCAGGAGCACTACCCAGATCCTTCTCTCGCTTCAACTGAGTTGCCAGGCAAGCACTACCACATGCTTGCATACATACAGTACCTATTGCCTCTATCTTATTCTTGCATCATTGAGTCGCGATTGCATTAAACTGAATCCCAAGTATTGCATAGCCTTTACTTTTAAACCCCACCAAGCTTGTTCCTCCATCCCATGAGCCATTACTACAGGAGTTGTTTGAGCCATGCGAGTCGTAGAACAGCATGTGTAGGGTATGTGAGAGTCTGATGGATAACGAGGTACCTAAACAACTTAATCTGAGTAGTAATGGGATAACTAATGAAAGTGGCACCGGTGGGCAATATCTGCTATTTGGTTTTTCCTGCTCACTTGTGTCCCGTAGGACCCCGAGTAATTGATTCCTGTTCCTGGATTTATTCTCTCTATCTACATCCGGGAGGCTTATGGGACCCCCCTGAGCCAGAGCTTGATTCATCTTATTTCTTGGGGCCACAAACTAGTTTGAGGTTTTATTTACTTTCCGTACTTATGCCATGTTTATCGCTTTATTTAAGATTGTGCGAGGAGCACCTGCATCTGTTAGGTAAGCGGCGTGTTTCGCGGTATCGACAAGCCCAGTCACACTTTCGGGTTCCCGTCGTTTTACCATTGTCGCAAACCTTGAGTCCGTCTCAGAGTCAGCTAACTTCGTTGCGGGTCTACTCAATGGGGTGGCCCCCTGAAATATTTCTGAATCCTGTGATTGCTTTGTCGTGAAGGCCTCGTTGGGTTTTGATTTGGTTTTTTCAAGGTTGATCGAGTGTGTGTTGCTTTTTGTGCACCCCTGCAGGGTAAAACTTTCTGAAAGCCGTGTCCGCGGTTATGGACGACTTGGAGCATAGTTTCTCGATCATAGACAAGCATAACTAAAGTACCGCTTTTAATTTGACTAAGTAATTGACTAGTAAATAGTGCAACACTCATGGAATGGTTAATAAAACTGCCAACGGATGGGGGTTGTTCGTCCGCTTCCTCGTTAGTAAGCGAGGAGGAGGATGGATCTATGGATATTACTGTTATAACTGTCGTCATTAATTCACGGACATCCGTCTATCTTTGGTTAGGCGGGTGGTTAGCGAGTTTCTATAGAACTGCCAGGGTTTATCTTTTGCTGCAATTGCGTCACCCCAGGTTGTGTCCCCTTTAGAGGCATAAAGACTTGCTGAGTACCCTTAGGGTCTCACACGATAAATTATTGGTTCAGATGAACAGGTACACTCGCAGGACGGATACTGGGTGGAGGAGGCTGATGATGTGGGCAACGATCGTTCGGTGTAGAGATTCCGGGAACGGGGATCCGTGAGATCTGTGGGCGGGATGTGCTTATTTCTGGGGCATCTTATGCCGATTTGCTTCTTATCCGTACTCGGACCTTGTTTGCCGCTTCCGCCTGATACTCTGATGTGTGATGCATGAGGAGATATCCTAACCTATTAAATCTATCTAGGGCATTTGAATCTTGCCGTATGGCGTTGCTATATTTCCTTTCTTTTTAGATGGAATGGCTCTGATGTACTATTGTATGGTGGCTTGCATACATACTCATTTGTGTATGTAGTTGATCCCTTCGCCTGCCGATTACGCCGCCCGTACTTGTCCCGATGACTGGAAATGGTTGGGACGGCCGGCAGGTCTACCCGTGAGTGGATTTTGGGCCCCACCGTACTATTTCAACCATTTCCGCTCATCTAGGCTCGTATCTAGGAGCGTAATTCACCGAGGTAGTTACAATTGGTATCAGAGCCATCCCGCCCTTCAGGGTCTCAGCCAAATGGTCGTTGTCAGTCTAGCAAATATTTTTGGTAGTTATGTATACTAGGGAAAAACAAAACGTGAGAGTAGGACTGCTTCCACTTTTCTTCTTACCCACCCACCCACCCTTTTCTGGTAAGGAAGTGTAACGTTTTCAATCCTCTTCTTAAAAATTCAAACTAGGATTCACGTGTTCTGGGTTTCCGTAGTACCATAGGTTGTGTGTGTGTGTGTGTAATCCCTTGTCTATCTGTTGCATCCAAGTTGTTACCTAATCAGCCTTTGGTTATGAACTGTTGGTACATTCCATACCGATAGGCTTTTGCAAACCGACGCGATTTATCTGATTCGTTGTATACTGCCGCGATCTGTCTTACTCTTTGTTATCCGACGTTATCTTGTTTGGGTTGTTCGTTTCCGTAGTTACTAATCTTAGGTTCAACGTGAGAAGAAGGGGTTAGGATATGTGTTCCCCTTATTCATGTGCGGAGTAATGATTTGAGTGCGGGATGGAGTCGCGACCATACCACTACTCTTATCATTCGCTTTCGTATATTGGATTGGTAGAGTCACTAATCTTGATTCGTTAAGTAATTTTGCGCATCTATTGGTATTTTAATGCCGAAATTTGTGGAAAATTTTTCTTTGATATATTTGTGTACCACACTCCTTTTCAGTCGTGTGCGATATGCTTAATATCTTCTAGGTGCTTTGAACTTTGTTGATATTTTAATATCGTCTTAGTAAATTGTATCCTTTAATCTTGGTTAATTCCATCTTGGTACTATTTTGGATTATTATTATTCTCCATTATAGTACTGACTTGTGTTTTATATCAATCACAGGATGGCTCCACCACGCCGTTCTGATGAGGACATACCACCTGAACTGGGATCCGCACTGTCAAACATCGCCAATGCCTTGGCAGCAATGCAGCAGAACCAACAGCGCTTTGAGGAAAGTGTTCGGAGGAATGATTTTGCTCCACTACCTCCACCTCCCAAGCGAGGATACATCAAAAGCTTCCTGAAATTCAACCCTCGCCAATTTGATGTTTCTGATCGACCACTGGATGCGGATGATTGGTTGCGTGAGATGTCAAGGCTACTCGAGACTGCTGATGTTCCTGAGCAAGAGCGGGTAAAGTGTGCTACTCACCTTCTGAAGGGAGATGCAGCTCTCTGGTGGGAGAATTACCTGAAGGCAAACTGCACTAGTTTTCAGCCTACTTGGGAACGGTTCACGGGAGCATTCAAAGAGCAGTATCTGTCAGAAATTGTCATGGAAAGGATGAAGGAAGCTTTTCTCAACCTCAAGCAGGGAAACGATAATGTCAACACCTACATCAGGAACTTCATGAATCTTTCTCGTTATGGTGGCGATGAGATCTCCGATGACAAGAAGAAGCAAAAGAGGTTCAGGCAAGGGATCAATGCATCGATTAAATATGCAATCACACATGCAAGGCCGGCATCTTTTCTGGAACTTCAGCACACAGCTCTGCAAGAGGAAGCAAGTAGGCAAGTGTTTGAGGAGTCAAAGAAACACAACCGTGATGCACCAAGCTCTTCAGCTATGTCTGCTCCTTCTAAGCGGCGTGTCTGGGTTCCTAACACCCCACCGTCGCTCCCGGCTCCACCAAGACCTGCAAGCTACGCGTCAATGCCACCAAACTTCATCCTTTGTGCTCCCGGGGCTACAACCACCACTACCCAGGCGCTGGCGGAGTCCACTACGTTGCTCCACGGTGCTTGTTTCACGTGTGGAGACCACAGGCATCTGAATCGAACGTCTGCTGAAAACAAAGCTCTTCCTCCACCCCCTCCAAGATCTGCGGCAAGCTCTCCTTTGGTTCGTGCACCACCACCTCGGGCTCTCAACATCAACACCAAGCCCGGGTCTACTGTTGCTCGTGCCAACTGTGTCAACGCCGCTCAAGCTGAGCATGCACCTGGAGTTGTGATGGGTATGCTTTCCGTTAACTCAGTCCCTGCATGAGTTTTGTTTGATTCTGGTGCATCGCATTCTTTTGTTTCTATCAAGTTTGCAAGTGAGAATGGGTTAGCGTCGGATCCTCTTCTCAAGCGGTTAATGGTTCTTTCCCCTAGAGCAATAATGGCAGCTTCTAAAATCAGCCATGGCAATCAAGTTGAGATTGGTGGCTCTTCGTTCTCGGCATCCTTAATAGTTCTGGGCAATTCTGACATTGATGTCATCTTGGGCATGGATTGGTTGACCGCAAATGCAGCTGTGATTGATTGTGCTGAACGCTCGGTTTCTCTGAAGATTCCTGAAGGCCATATAGTCTTTTCTCCAAGTTTGACTCCTGCTGTCCAGCTTTTCTCTTTGGAGGCTCTGAACGATGATGCTATGGAAGCTATTCAGAGTGTACCGGTGGTCTGTGAGTTCCCAGATGTTTTTCCTGAAGAGTTGTCGGGTATGCCTCCGGATCGTGAGGTTGAGTTTGTAATTGAGCTTGAACCTGGAACGGCTCCTATCTCCAAGCGGCCTTATAAAATGGGTCTTGCTGAGTTGGCTGAACTCAAACGTCAACTTGATGAACAAGAGAAGTTGGGTTTCATTCAACACAGTACTTCTTCTTGGGGTAGCCCAACAATCTTTGTGAAGAAGCGTGACAGGACTGATAGACTTTGTGTTGACTATCGGGCTCTCAACGCTAAAACCATCAAGAACAAATATCCCCTTCCGCGGATTAATGATCTCTTTGATCATCTAGCTGGAGCTGTGGTGTTCTCTAAGCTTGACTTGAGAAGTGGTTATCACCAAATCAAGATTCGCAAGGAAGATGTGCCTAAAACAGCTTTCACCACCCGCTATGGCCTGTATGAGTACACGGTCATGTCGTTCGGTCTCACCAACGCACCTGCTACCTTCTCGAGGCTTATGAACTCGGTTTTCATGGAGTACCTTGATAAGTTCGTTGTGGTCTATCTGGATGACATCCTAGTCTATTCAAAGTCAAAGGAAGAGCATGAAGAACACCTTCGGTGTGTCCTAAACAAGCTTCGTGAGAACCGCTTGTATGCAAAGTTCTCAAAGTGTGAGTTTTGGCTGCCTCAAGTAACCTATCTTGGTCACGTTATCTCTGCCAAGGGCATTGCAGTCAACCCGGAAACTGTGAAGACAATTGTTGAATGGATTCCTCCTGTAAATGTCAAAGAAGTGCGGAGTTTCCTTGGTTTGGCTAGTTATTGCCGTCGCTTCGTTCAGAACTTCTCGAAGATAGCGAAGCCTCTTACCGATCTCCTCAAGAAAGGCAAGAAATACCTTTGGACTCCTGCATGTCAAGCAAGCTTTGAGACACTCAAAGAGAAGCTCACTTCCACACCAGTGTTGGTTCCTCCGGATACATCTAAGCCTTTCCAGATATTCTGTGACGCCTCTTTGCAAGGATTGGGTGCGGTCCTTATGCAAGAAAAACAAGTGGTTGCTTATGCCTCTCGACAGTTGAAGACGCATGAGATCAACTATCCCACACATGACCTCGAGCTCGCAGCAGTTGTTTTTGCTTTGAAGCTATGGAGGCACTACTTGCTTGGCAACCGTTGTGAGATCTTTTCTGACCACAAGAGTTTGAAGTATATCTTCACTCAGCCTGATCTCAACCTTCGGCAGAGAAGATGGATTGAAGCAATCAATGATTTCGATTTGACCATCAACTACACTCCGGGAAAAGCTAATGTCATGGCCGATGCTCTCAGCCGCAAAGCTTATGTCAACAACCTCATGATGGAAGAGCAGCAACCTCTTTTGTGCGAGGAATTCCGTCAGCTCAACCTTGAAATTGTGGAACAAGGGCATCTCCTGAACCTTCTGTCTACTCCTCTCTTGGAAGAAAAGATTCGCTCTCGTCAGCTTGGTGATCCGCACACCAAAAAGATCATCTCCAAACTTCAGCTTCCGAAGTATGAGTCTTTCCACGTTGATGATCAAGGCACGCTTTTCTTTGAACACCGGATGTTTGTTCCGAACTACCCGGGTTTGAGAGAGCAAGTTCTCAAGGAGGCGCATGATTCTGTTCTATCTATCCATCCTGGCAGCACAAAGATGTACATGGACTTGAAAACACAATATTGGTGGACGGGTTTGAAACGATATTGTGCCAAGTATGTCTCGGAGTGTGATGTCTGCCGCAGAGTGAAAGATGTCCATCAGAAACCTTTCGGTCTTCTACAGCCATTGAAACCCCCGGAATGGAAATGGGAGAAAGTAGAGATGGATTTCATCACTGGTTTTCCAAGGTCACAGAAGGGCAACAATGCAATCTTTGTTGTCATTGACAGGCTTTCTAAAGTGGCTCATTTCTTCCCCGTCAAGGAAACAATTTCTGGAATTCAGTTGGCTGAGCTCTATATCAACAGGATTGTCTCTGTATGGGGTTCGCTTGAGATCATTCGCACCGTGGGAGCATCTTCACTTCCAAGTTCTGGGAAAGTTTCCAAAATGCTTTGGGAACAAAGTTGAACTTCAACACAGCTTACCACCCTCAGTCGCAAGGACAAGTTGAAAGGATCAATCAGATTCTGGAGGATATGCTTCGTGCTTGCGTCATCTCTTTTGGCATGAAGTGGGAGGAATGTCTTCCTTATGCTGAATTCTCTTACAACAACAGCTTCCAGAAAAGTCTGAAGATGGCACCATTTGAGGCTCTCTATGGTCGCAAGTGCAGAACTCCGATTGGTTGGTCAGGTGCAGGAGAAAGAATATGGTTTGGCCCTGACATTGTAACTCAAGCGGAAGAGAAGGTGCATATCATCCTTGAGAACCTGAAGATTGCTCAAAGTCGCCAAAAGAGCAATTATGACAGGAAGCACACGTACATGGTGTATGCCCCTGGTGATCTCGTTTACCTTCATGTCACTCCCATGAGAGGCACACACCGCTTTGGTATCAAAGGAAAGCTGGCTCCTAGATACATCGGTCCTTTCAAATTCGTGGTAGAAGAGGAGAAGTTGCTTATGCTCTTGAGCTCCCGGAGAAACTCAAAGTCCATGATGTTTTCCACATCTCTCAACTCAAGAAGTGCTTCAAAGATCCCGGCAGGACCGTGGATCATGAGCTAATCGATCTCCAAGAAGACCTGTCTTATCAAGAACACCCCACAAAAATCCTTGAGACCGCAGAAAGAAGGACTCGCAACAAGTCCATCAAGTTCTGCAAGGTGCAGTGGTCGCACCATTCCGTTGATGAAGCCACTTGGGAGCGTGAAGATGAACTCCGTGCCAACTACCCTACTCTCTTTGTGTCTTCTTCTTCTTCCTAGAATCTCGGGGCGAGATTCCTGTTTAGTGGGGGAGAGTTGTAGCATCCCATTTATCTAACATCTGTAATGCTACTTGGTCTAGTAATAAAATGGCTACTTCCTACACATAAGTGTTGCATCATCATCATATCATGCTCATGTCATCATGCCACCTTGCATTTGAGCATCATACAAAAACCCTTGAGTTTTGGTTCTTATCTCATATGCATCATTAATTGTATTTGCCTCTTGATATTGTATTGGTTCTTGATATATTGTTAAATGCCCAAGTTGAGTTGGGGGCATATCTTTTATTGACTCCACCACCTTTTCTTCACCACCTTATAATTCCACCATCCAATTAATATGAGCTGGCATTTATTTGAGTTTACCTAGCTCATGTGGGTTGGGTGGATCCAATACTAGTCCTTTTGCTTGGCCTTATTCCACCTTTTGGGAATGCATGGAATAATGCCATGTGATTTATGTTGTTTTCACAATATGAATACATGGCATTTATTATTTGCATGGGCCATGCAAGAACCACCTCATCCCTCTCCCTCTGTTTTGTTTTTCCACAAGCCTTGGGTCCATGTGAAGGTTCCCTTTTTTTTCTGCAAATGATTTCATCTATTTTGCAAAAACCCCATATCTTCATATTTTGGTAAAATGCCCCTTTTGGCACATTCGTAAGCTATGTATGTGGGCATCTCCTTCTCCTCCATCTCTTTGCCCCTTGTCTCTCCTCTTAGTCAAGCTACCTATTCAAAACTCAGAAAAAGTTCAAAAGAATTTGAAATTATAAGCTGGTTTGAAATTGTAATATAATAAAAAGAACAAACCAATAAGTAATAAACAAAAGAATTAAGAAAAGGAGAGAACCTACCTGGTAACAGCCCACCTTGGGCCCAGCCGCAACAGCCCAAGTGGGAACAAAGAAGAACTAGCCCCCCTGGCCCAAGACTTCTTCACCAGACGTCTCCTGTTCTTCTTCTTCCGTCGCTTTCCTCCTCTCTGCAGCGCTCACGGCAGCGAGCAGGTGGCCGTATCCCACCGTCAGCCGCGTCACCCCCTCCTCTTCTTATCCCCAAGCCGCGGAGGCCCCCCCCCCTCGAACCCTAGCCTCCCTTCCCCTCCTCTCCGCCGCCACCCCTACCTCTGCGCCCGGCTATGCTCACCCTGCCCGAGCGCCCGGCAAGGCGTCGCCAGCCATCGCCTTGATCCCCTTCGAGCCGGAGGCGCAGGCAGTGATCGTCGACCACCTCGTGAGCTCGGCGGGAGCGGACGTGGCGCCCGCTTCCTCTTCTTCTGGCGCCGCAGAACCACACCGCCGTCACCGTCATCACCTCCGACCACTCCCCTCCTCGAATCCGCTGGGAATCGGTCTAGGTGAGCACGCCCACTTTCCGCCCTACCCCTCCTTGTACCTTCCCCCTTCGCCTGTGTCGCGCCCGGCAGCCTCGCCGCGCTCTGTCGCGCCCTGCACGCGTCGCGCCACGCCGCGCTCACCGTCTGTGGCTAGAACGCGATCGACAGCAGTGACAGCAGCAGCTGTTCTCCCGCCTCTGTTCTTCTTCGTGCCCCGCGCGCTGTAGGCCTCCTCCGGCGATGACCCCTTGATGAAAGTCGTAGCCCTATCTTCACTCTTCAACTTTCTTTTTTGCATCTTGGCGAGATTCGTAGTATGTTGCTCGCCATCGTCTCCGGTTTTGGCCAAAACGTCATTGTCGAGTTTCAGATTTCCCCTGGACACTTCTTCAGTTCAGAGAACGCCTGCGGCTGTTTTCCTCTAAGGTCCCTGGGGTTTTCCAGATTGAACCCGGCGTCCACCTCCTCGGCCCACATGTCAGCCACCGGTCCATCTTGCAGAAGGAACCCTGGGGTTTCAGCTTCTCAACCCGCGGTCCCCCAAACCAGCCCACGTGTCCCCCTCACGCCTCTGCCCAGTCAGCAACTGGCCCCACCTGGTCAGTGGCTGTGGGTATAATCTGGCTGAGTAGCAAAAGTCTAGAACTTTTCTAAATTCAAATTCAAATTTCAAATCTGTTTAAATATAAATGAATTCATAACTTTCAAATGGTTTAGAATTTGAATTCAAACTTAATATGAAAAATGTTTAGTTTTTGAATGTCAATTCAAATCTTTAATCAAATATTTTCAGAATTAATTTAATTAGTCAACATTTGACTTTGACCCTATTTAATAATTTTGACTATAAAATAAATTTAAATTCATAATCCCAAATAATACAAATAATATATGTTTTTGAATCAGAAAAATGTGAGGAATTCAAATATGCCATTCAAAATATTATTTGAACACTTTAAATTTCAAGTTGAATTAAATTACAACAAAATGCCCCGCACCTTAATTAATTAATAACTTTTGTTTTATAACTCCAAATTTAACAAATGATATGTCTAAAATGATCAGCTCGACGAGACCTTTCTGTTTATGCTATCCATGACTTCAATTGCAGCATGCATCATATAAATATATAGTACAGCAACTAATATGACAATAAAATGTGACCAAAACTCAATAAAATGACTTATTCTTGTATTCCACACCTCACCCATGCCATGCTACATTATTGCCATGCAACTTGTGCATCATTCATCATAGCATGATTGCTTGCTTGACGCATTTATTCCTATGCTTGTGCACTTTATTTATGTGGCCATTGTTTGTTTGGTTCTTCTTCGAATAGACGCTGAGCAGGGGATATATCAAGAGAACCAGGAGCACTACCCAGATCCGTCTCTCGCTTCAACTGAATTGCCAGGCAAGCACTACCACATGCTTGCATACATACAGTACATATTGCCTCTATCTTATTCTTGCATCATTGAGTCGCGATTGCATTAAACTGAATCCCAAGTATTGCATAGCCTTTACTTTTAAACCCCACCAAGCTTGTTCCTCCATCCCATGAGCCTTTACTACAGGAGTTGTTTGAGCCATGCGAGTCGTAGAACAGCATGTGTAGGGTATGTGAGAGTCTGATGGATAACGAGGTACCTAAACAACTTAATCTGAGTAGTAATGGGATAACTAATGAAAGTGGCACCGGTGGGCAATATCTGCTATTTGGTTTTTCCTGCTCACTTGTGTCCCGTAGGACCCCGAGTACTTGATTCCTGTTCCTTGATTTATTCGCGCTATCCACATCCGGGAGGCTTATGGGACCCCCCTGAGCCAGAGCTTGATTCAGTCTTATTTCTTGGGGCCACAAACTAGTTTGAGGTTTTATTTACTATCCCGTACTTATGCCATGTTTACTGCTTTATTTAAGATTGTGCGAGGAGCACACTGTCATCGTTTAGGTAAGGAGTGTTTTCGGTATCGACAAGCCCAGTCACACTTTCGGGTTCCCGGTCGTTTACACCATTGTCGCAAACCTTGAGTCCGTCTGAGTCACTAACCGTTCTTGGTCTACTCAATGGGTGGCCCCCTGAAATATTTCAATCTGTGATTGCTTTATCGTGAAGGCCTCGTTGGGTTTTGATTTGGTTTTTCCGAGGTTGATCGAGTGTGTGTTGCTATTTGTGCACCCCTGCAGGGTAAAACTTTCTGAAAGCCGTGTCCGCGGTTATGGACGACTTGGAGCACAGTTTCTCGATCATAGACAAGCATAACTAAAGTACCGCTTTTAATTTGACTAAGTAATTGACTAGTAAATAGTGCAACACTCATGGAATGGTTAATAAAACTGCCAACGGATGGGGGTTGTTCGTCCGCTTCCTCGTTGGTAAGCGAGGAGGAGGATGGATCTGTGGATATTACTGTTATAACTGTCGTCATTAATTCACGGACATCCGTCTATCTTTGGTTAGGCGGGTGGTTAGCGAGTTTCTATAGAACTGCCAGGGTTTATCTTTTGCTATTCGTCACCCAGTTGTGTCCCCTTTAGAGGCATAAAGACTTGCCGAGTACCCTTAGGGTCTCACACGATAAATTATTGGTTCGATGAACAGTACACTCGCGGGGCGGATCTTTGGGTGGAGGAGGCTGATGATGTGGGCAACGATCGTTCGGTGTAGAGATTCCGGGAACGGGGATCCGTGAGATCTGTGGGCGGGATGTGCTTATTTCTGGGGCATCTTATGCCGATTTGCTTCTTATCCGTACTCGGACCTTGTTTGCCGCTTCCGCCTGATACTCTGATGTGTGATGTATGAGGAGATATCCTAACCTATTAAATCTATCTAGGACATTTGAATCTTGCCGTATGGCGTTGCTATATTTCCTTTCTTTTTAGATGGAATGACTCTGATGTACTATTGTATGGTGGCTTGCATACATACTCATTTGTGTATGTAGTTGATCCCTTTGCCTGCCGATTACACCGCCCGTACTTGTCCCGATGACTGGAAATGGTTGGGCCGGCCGACAGGTCTACCCGTGAGTGGCTTTTGGGCCCCACCGTACTATTTCAACCATTTCCGCTCACCCAGGCTCGTATCTAGGAGCGTAATTCACCGAGGTAGTTACAGAACTTCATTTACTTCCTGTAATATTGTTTCATGTAAGCTTGTTTTTAATAGGCCAGCCCATGAATTTGCAAGCATTGGGTGGTCATGTGATGTAAATAGAGCTTTGCTTTGGAAGCATGAAGTACCAGCTGAGATAGCTGGTCTAGTGTCGGGCGATTTGCCCTAATAAAGCTCAGGCTTTCTCTAAAAGAAAGTGGGATTTTAACCCCAAAAAAAAGACTGTCAAGCAGAGGACCCGGGGATCGGGGAATTTGATCCTGGGGACGCTCAGTACCACCCATATGCAGAGTTCATAATTAGTACTCCCTCCGTTAGGGATTATAAGGTCTAAGAGCTTTTTTAAAATGTTAGAAATTATAAGTCCTTTTTTATTTATTACCGTCTCTTATTCAATGCATGGTCTTTTTTTTCTTTCTCTTCTCTCGTGCATGTATAGCTATTGGTGCATGTAATAATCAAGAGGGTGAGTTAATGCTTTTCTTAATCCTATCAAAATGATCCATGTCTTATAATCCCTAACAAAGGGAGTACTACCATCACTTTCATGTTTACTAGACCATGATAGCGCGCGTTGCAGCGCCCGTCTATTTTTGCGATAGGATGGGAAAAGTTATGCAAATATAGAAACAGAACATGAATGTTATTTTATATTATACAAGAGATAAATGTTAATTGATGTAATCAGTTTGGACCGCACATTTGTATCTTGTATCTATTGGACTTTTGGGTACCAATTCTTCTTGTATATATTCACAAATTCATGTTTTTTGGCCAAAAAAAATTATACCCCTCTCGAAACACACACAGATATACTATGAGAAAGAAAGTACAGTTTATACACCATTGGAGCTTATTCATCCCTTCATGCAGAATTCTTTCAATTGTGTATATGTTTTAACGATGCATGCATCTCCGGATGGACATGTAAGTGAGTCCGACATTAGCTACTCTGCTCATACCTTCCTAGACATGAATGGATGTCATCAGGAAATATTGATAGCATAAATTGGTTGGTAGCAAAATTGATAAATTCAGGACATTGAATTTTCAGAAATTCAATAGAAATTCAGTCTCATGGAACAACCATATATGACTCAAATAGTTTCCTTCTAAGTGAAGCATGGGCGCATTCTCAGAGTCATCTCAAAGGCATGTCCATCAGTGATTCCCTATAGAGCAACCAGATGTACCCTTAGTAAAGGAACTTACATGTAGATACTGTATTTCTGTACACAAAACTGACAAATCTCGTGTATGTCTATACCATCCATAGATGTAAATCCATTTAGCCTTCCAGAACCTACAGCCAAGCAAATCAAGTTACACCATGCACCGCAAATAGATACATGATTTTGTAGTATCTTATCTCAACAGCTAGTACAGATAAACTCTTCTTCAAGAATGCATGCAGCAGATCCTACAAAAGAAACCAGATATCAGATCAAAGCATTTTTCTTAATTATGCCTGAAAAATTACATCCAATAATCTTCACACCATTCATATTCAAATTAATTCTCACCATAGATGTCTAATACTCTTATATCATCAGCCAAAAGCTACTTACATGTTCTAAATATTTTCAAGAAGAACAAACAGCAATTGCTTAAAAAATCTAGTTAAACGGCTTCTCTAGTGGGAATGACACAGGAAAACAAAAGGCGCCTTAGCTTTCAATTTCCTCAACACCTTATGTTGAAACTACGGTGCCCCATCAGCACTTTGTTTCTATCCAACCCGTTAATGCACAAAATGCACTGAGTTGTCTATACATGTAGAGAGAAATCACACATACCTGAATGACCGAACCATCAATCACTAATATCACGGCTGACAGGTCCTCAGAAAATAAGACATGTGTATAACCATATGCCAATCCCTCTACTAACACCTCCTGCATTAAATTGGCAAAGAAATAGAACAACGGTAAGAAGCCAGAATAATTGGGTGAAAATGGAAGGTAGGGATAAGGGGAAATCTGTGGCAAGGGAGAAGATACCATGCGTAGTGTACACAACATACCCAGCAGAACCAATCTTGACTCCTTCAACCTAACCACCCTGCATAAATTCAGTAGCAGAGAAAAGCAGCCCCAAGAAGAATCATGTATTGGGCTGAGAAATAATTGGTGGAAGAGGAGGAAAGGAGGGAATATTGGAAGAACTAAGAATATGGAGCGGCGACCTAAGCTTCAACCATGACTGTTGGAGATTCTATGGCCACGAGGAGGGTAGAAGGGACTATATATGTACTGAAGGAAGAGTACACAATGGGTGGTAATCGACCTCCATTATAGGCCACCCAAGTACTCTTATGCGAGCGCTTCCTCCTATTTGAGTAAGGCTGCCATTAATGGCTTGTAGAAACGGTGAATTAACTCCTCAAAGCGTCGTGAGGCGGGGACTCTAATCGATCCCTCCATCACCATCGCTACTTGGTAACTGATCGGCCAAGGCATCGCATCCCTCCATCACCATCGCTACTTGGTAAGGCCGTAAGCACCGAAGGACTAATGAGGTGGGACCAAGAGTGGATGGAAGAGGGCAACCGTCTGGATCGACCTAACGAACCTCGCCGTTGCCGTTGCCGGAGAAGATAGGAAAAAGCTTCTGTTCCAGCAAGAGAGAGGAGGGGATCGATAGAGGCGCAGTACAGAGAAATCGAGTATAATGGATGGGCTCCTTATCCGGTGGCGCATGCGTACAAGGACTGGCGGGGCGGGCGGAGGAGCAATGGCGGCGCAGGCGGAGCCGAGATGCGTTGTCGGAGTTTTTTTTAACGAACAGCGCGTGCAGAAGGAAGGAAGTACCGCTTTGCTAGGCCCATGCGTACAGAACGAATCAAATACCGGTTTGTTAGGCCCATCGGTACTTCTATATGGCCCGAGACACATCGGGAGGCCGTAGTGAATTTGCAGAGTAGCAGCCCAGCAACGGGCAGGAAGAACGCATAAGCTAGCAATAAAGGGACCAACGTTTCGGGAGTGGCGGATCACTGCAGGCCATTGGATTTCTTGATTCGACGGTTTAGAGGCTCAAATCGTCGTGGAAGGGTCCTGGTGGTTCCATTTTACTGTTTCTTAATACAGACGAGCACGGTGCCCAAGCTTGGCTTTAAGTCATGCACTCAAATGTGTTATGTTTGAATTGTGACCAAAGTGTCTTGACAATTTTTTGGTCATCACCAAAAGATTGGCTCTTGTTTGGATAGTTACCAAACTGTAGTTTATTACTTTCTCCGACCCAAATTAATTGATTTGAATTTGTCTAAATTCGGATGTATCTAGACATGTTTTAGTGTTAGATACATTCGAATTTAGACAAATCAAAGTCAATTAGAGTACCAACTCTAGTTCATTTTTATAGTCAATTTTGGCTAACTTGTGAGCAAGAAAAGGGCTCAACCAGAATTTTAGGTAGCCAAAATTTTGGTTGGGGCAGTCAAGAACCAAACACACCCTAATCTTCGCTATTGCCCGTAGACATACTTCCAAACGACATGTTTTGAATACTCCACCTACTTCCACATGATATTATTTAGCACTGCTGTGCAAACATCGATATCAACCCACTGGAAACTTCCTACTAGTTGTTCTCAGAAGCCTCCGAAGCTTCCAGAAAACAAACACCACTTCGGAAAATAAACAGCAATGCATCATCGTACAAACAAACAGAGGACACAATCCCAAAGTATCTGTTATCTGCAGTGGCTAACAAATACACCAAAATATTCCTCACAGCATAGACAAGTGCTGCTAGACGAAAAGATCAGGAGCAATGCACAATCTTATCAGCAAACTGATAAAGATTTAGACAAGGAAGATAGCAAGTGCCAGGATCGGATGTTATCATAACAACATTCTGATCAGAATAATCTTATCCATCAACTGGCAAGACAGAGTTACTGACATATGATTCAGATTCGGGCAATCTACAAATCACAAAAGCCAGGTTCGGGCCAACATGCACATTCCGATAAGACACGGTTACTGACAAACTTCAGGGACATTTGGACGACTGCAATTATTCAGAAACTTCACAACAGCACAAAACTTCACAACAGCGCAAAACAGCCATGGGCACATCGATTGAAACAGACGACAGAGACAGAATATAATGGAAACTACAGACGAGCATGCATCTAAAAGGAATGAACAGAGAACAAAACTAAACTGATACTCCACAAATTTAAAGGAACAAACACATATTGAGCATATGAAGAATCATCATTACATCAGCAGAAAGTAAGCAAAACTGCACTAATTCATAGTGAAACATAGCATGTAACAGCACAGTAACATGGCCAAGACTAGCGATTCATGGAGGAACAAGTTACTGCAGGATACGATGATTCTTACATGAGCTTGCCAACTTTCTTGTAAACTACAAATACCTTGTTTGAAAAAGGAGAAGTGGGGAAAAATAACAGCATGTACTCCTACGGAATCAGTCAAACAGTCAATATTCAGCTTATTTGTGCTCATGGCCAAATGCCATACCACTTCCACTAAATCAGTCAAATAGTCAATATCCAGCATCTGCTTCTACAAAATCATGATTACCCAAGACAACATAATATAAAGAACAGGCACAAGTGGGTCAAGCAGCTTAACTCTCCGCTTTACACTCCCCACCACTACTCTGATCAGAGCCGCTCACCAGGTTTATTGTGACTTTTTTCAGTTTGTCATCATCTGAAGCTACTTCCAGATGAGCATCCATGGCACGTATCTCCCAGTCATGGTGCCGCAGAAATGCGAGCATGCCATCATCTGCACAAGTAAGCCTTACTTCATACATCAGGTTCGACAGCATAGAATGAACAACCAAACAGACGGAAGCCATCGAGATCGAGGATGATGACTACTAACCTCCACTCCGGACTGCCTCGATCTGAAACAGTCCCGACCCCTGTGGCCCAGTTACAGGGAACGTGCATGACACGGATCTCCGCCGATGGCCCAGAATAACAGACGCATCGTACCATGGTCCTCTGAGTATGGGCACCCCAATTGCTTCTACAACATCTCGGTTCTCGGTAGCCGTCTCGATCGCTTTCCTGGAAGTAGCATTCACACTTAGTTGTTGGTGTCATACATGAAATGTAAAGGAAATAAAACATACTTTGTTGGTGTACCAACTGTAACCCCCATAGATAAACAGTCCAAACATGCACATAGAAGAACACTATTAATGTATATGAGAGTCTGGTGACCTACCAACAAAATAAAACTAAAGAAAACAACCATTCATATGACCTATTCACATCTTGTAGCAAAGGTATGAATGAAGGAGTTGTATTTGATAGTGATGTTGTAGATGAACATGCTAAACAAATACTACTAGAAACATATAATATGTATGGAGGGTGATTTGTTACACATACATACATGATCACAGAACAGCAGATTACAAATGTGATCGAAGGAAATAATTGGAAAGATGAGTAATTAGTATTTTCCTTGCATTGGCATGTAAATTCGAAAGAGACCGGGGAGAAAGGTGATGAATATAACAATAATTGAGCCTGCCAGCAGCCTTGTGTCATACTGTCATCCCCTGACTTGTACTGCGTATGTAAATAAAACAAATGTTGGATCTAGCAGTTACTAAGTAGCCAGGTAGGCCTCTCCAGGTTCGCGTGATGTGCTTAATTGTATCTAATCCACCTGGTAAGGAGGTGAGTAGTGTTGTTGCCAATCTCTTGTGAACTCGCTCACGCGCACGAACTGGACAAAGTGAACACAATGATTTTTTCGCGCTGCATAGCAGCTTTTCTGTTCTTCCTTCTCTGAATTATAAAGGGAAGACAGTAGAACGTGTGAAAACCACGTGCTATGATCCGGTTCCGTCGGGGGGATCCAGCATCCACTTAGAGCAACTCCAGCAGACGCTGGAAAATTTGGCGCTGGGAAATGGTTTTGATGCGCGCTGGATCCAATTTTGCAGCGCGAAACGGGCAACGCCTCCACCGGATGCGCTAAAATATAGGGCGCGCAAAACATCCGTCCACCGGATGCGCTGGAGCTTTGCCGCGCACGCTGGAGATTTGCTGCGCGCACTCGCCAAAGCAGTATATTTGGTGCGCCGAATGCAGCATGCTGGATAATTTTTTGTGCGCGCGCTAGTTTACAGCGGCTGTTGGAGTCCGAATTTTAGCCCCGCACGCGCTAAATTGGCAGTTATTTTAGCACACGGCCTGTTTCCAACGTCTGTTGGAGTTGTTCTTAGTGCAGCTCAGCTACGCTAAATAGGTTAACTGAATCAACCTGAAGAAACGGTCGCTGTGCCAAACGCACACGCCTAAGACAGACATCATTCACAGACGAACTTGTCCTATTCTGACCCAGAGAATGTTTGACTAAAAATGACACCTACAGGTGCAGAGTTTAGAGTTTAGACTAACAAACAGAGCAGAGAGCAGACCTGGTGCACCCATGGAAGATGGCGAGGTCGTTGATTCCACTGAGGGCCATTCCTCCAGACAGGCTGATGGCCGCGATAGCCACCACCCTTCTCCCGGACCATCTCTTCTTGCGGCCACCCGCGACGATTTCTCCGGCCGCCGAATAGGAGCTGCAAGCAAGAGAGTCATCTGAGCCTCCCTCACTGAGTGTACGACTATTAGGGTTACAAATGGAGATGTATTCTTACCGGTAGAGTATTCCATTGGCAGGATCCTGGGCGGATCTGCGGCCGGCGGTGAGCAGGAGCGTCCTCCTCGCCCACGCCGCCGGCGACATCCACTCTGTCCCGAGTCCTTTTTTTTTGGGTCTGGTCGCCCCCTCGTCGGCCCCCTTCAATGAATGAATGGGCCTGAGAGGCAGGCCGGCCCAGAATCATTCTTCTCTACCTATTCGAATCGACGCATCTTCTCCCCGACTCCGATGACGTCGGCGGCGTCGCTCCGACACCTCCTCCGCCTCCGCCTCCGCCTCCGCCCTCTCCGCCTCCGCCTCCGCCCTCTCCGCCGTCCCCTCCTTCGCCCCCTCGGACTCCTCCTCCTTCTCGATTCTCACCCATGACGGCGACTCCTCCTATTCTACTTCCTCCGACAGGGCGCTAGGTGTGGTGGATTTGAACCCGCCTCGCGGCACTAGGGACTTTCTCCCGGAAGAGATGCGGCTGCGCACCTGGCTCTTCGACAACTTCAGGGAGGTGTCCTGCTCCATGGCCTTCGAGGAGGTGGACTTCCCCGTGCTCGAGTCCGAGGCGCTTTTCGTCCACAAGGCCGGAGAGGAGATCACGCAGCAGGTTCAATTGCTAAAATTCTCCCTATTAAATCTTCAGATTCTCAATGCAGTGAAATGCAATTCAGTTGTTTCTTACCTACTACTCCAGCTGCCGTGTCGTCCTTAGGCCCGCTATCACGCCTTTCCTTGCGGGCCTAGTCATCAAGCAAGGGTATACATGCTTGTTTCTCCATTTTTTGCTTCCCAACTTAGGTAGGTTAGATAATAAGATACAATGTCACTTCATCCGCTTTCCAGTTGAATCCTATATTTTTGTCTCTAGAAAGTCAGTCTCCGTCCCACTCAAGTGGTTTACTATAGGACAATGCTGGCGATACGAGCGCATGACCAGAGAAAGACTCAGCGAGCATAACCAGTGGAACATGGATATCTTTGGCATGCCTAAAGTCAACATGTGAATAGAACAGTCTCAGAGGTATGGCTCAAGAGGCATATACTTGGACACAAAGGGTGGCTACAAATTTTTTTCTTTTAATAAATTATGAAAGCCTGAACTCGAACTCGGGACCTTAGGCTTGGATACCATTTCAAGCTTCATGCACTAGCCAACGCAACTAAAAGTCCGAACTGATAGAAAGGGCTAGTAATCCACTTATACAGTTTAATAGAGATGTGGGAAATATTGCTCAATAAAACACCATGTTGAAACCCATGTAATTAAATAACCATAAAAATATTCAATCACACAACCCCTGTTATCCACTGATTGTAAAGTTCATCATATCATCATTGCTGATGTGTTGCATATCTACTCTGTTCATAACTATATAAGTGGAATTTTAATTAATAAATGTAATTAATTTTTGCCATCTCCATGTTAGTATTATGGATGTACCTTGCATCACAAATCACAATTTGGACTTGGGAAACTGATTAGAGAAGAAATCGAGGAGTTAATTTTAACTGGATTGTCAACTGAAGCTGTACAGGGCATCATTGAAGTGATTTCCCTCAAGTCACTCTCCAAACTTGAAGGTTTTCTCCTTGCTTTAGCATTCAGCATGTTATTATACTGTTATCTGTATCACGGTATCTTTGCGTTAAGTTTTTGTTAATCATCCACATTTACATATTTTTTTGGAAAAAGATAGAGAAGTCCACGTTGTATACTTTGGGAAAGGGGGTCACTGTTCATGTTATATCTTGATATATTCCCATACAGAGGTGCTAGGCTCTGGTGTTGAAGCTGTTGCTGACTTGAAGAGGCTCTTCTCATTTGCTGAGCAATATGGCTATGCTGATTGGATCTGTTTTGATGCATCTGTTGTCCGTGGCCTTGCGTACTACACAGGGGTTGATGCATTTCTTTATTTTAAGTTGTGTCATAACATATTTATTCAACAGTTTTACGGGATTCTTAAGAAGCAGAGAAGTGTCTATACCATCAAACTATACAGGATATTTTTCACATGAGATGATATATCCTTAGTCTTCAGCAAATAATCTTTCCTTAATTTTGCACAGAATTTGGAGTACGAAATTCTGTAATTACTGAAAATTCTAGGTGAGGTTCTGCTGCATATTTCTAGTTTTTGTTCCTCGGAATAAGTATCGTAAATTATGTTCGTAGCACCGTAGTGAATTACTTACACTAGATGTCATGATCGGTAATGCAGATGGCAGGTCACAATTATATAAACATTGATGTCCTGATCAGGTAGCTTGTGTTGTCATGACATCGTATCTTTTTTTATTACTTGTTTCATGCTGAACCCTCTTGATATATGTTTTCAGGCTTTTGATAGAGAAGGGGAACTGAGAGCGATTTGTGGTGGGGGCAGGTATGATAGGCTACTATCAACATTTGGAAGTGAAGACATACCAGCCTGTGGCTTTGGATTTGGAGATGCTGTTATAGTGGAAGTATGATATATCTTTTATCTTCTCTGTTTCCTTTTCCTGCGTCGTGTGAAAAAAGCTGCTCAGTTGAAGTCTAGAGTTCCTTTAAGATTGATATCTTATTGAATATATGAGAAACACCTGCTAATGTGAATTAAGAAATGGCAATAGCAAATGCAGAAACTTATCATTGCAGAAGGCAGGCTATTATTAAGTGGGGTAGGAGATCGGGTGTCTAGCACTGAGAACATAATTTCATTCATGTGGAAAGGATTGTCGAGAAATAATCACAGTTTGAGAGGAAGTAACGCTAATTCTGTAATTTACATTCTGGCAGCTGCTGAAAGAAAAGGGCCTTTTGCCTGATTCTTCACGTCAAATAGATGATATTGTGTTCCCATTGGACAAGGAGCTTGAAGAACCAGCATCTAGTATTGCATCCTCTCTGGGGAAGAAGGGCAGATCCGTAGACCTTGTAGAAGACAAGCATCTGAAATGGTATCACCTCCATCAGTTTAGCTAAACTATTGAAGGCAGATGTGTAGCATTGGGTTTTGTTAGTGTAGCTACCATATATATTGTTGTCTCTAATTAGTTTGTTTTGATTACTGTGCCTGCAGGGTGAACATGTAGAGAGGATAAATGCTACCAGGCTGATTTTGGTTGGAAAATCCGAATGGGGGTTCACGTGAAGATACTATCAACCAGAGAAGAATTTGAGGTCAAGCCAGGCGAATTAGAGTAATTATTAACCGATCTGATGAAGGTTTTGCCTCCAAACCCTAGCCCCATTTCTTCATTTTTGTCCATCTTCATTTGATGGTCCTTCTGCAACAACTGTAAGTTGTGTCATTCATCGTACATAGAAATCCTTTTCCGAGGATGATTTTCTTCCCGTCCATGTCGCTCTAAAGCAATTATTATTTTTGTTTATGTTCATGCAAATGCATATATCGGCAGTAACTGTCAAAGATATTACCAAGTTTAATCTGGTCATGGAATAAAAACAAACTAGATATGCAGTGCAAGCTGATGTAGGTTTGTATTATTGGGAGCCAACATAGCGGAGTCTGATGACGAGTGGGGCGGCGGATTGCATGAGCAGGTAGACGTAGAAGTGGTTGTAGCTGAAGATGATGTCGTAGGTGGTGCAGTAGAGGAGGCAAAGGCCCATGAGGATCCCCGGCTCGTGGAAGCTGCCCTGGTTCTGATGTTTCTCCTTGTTGGTTGCCGCCACATTAGGAGTGGAAGAAGAAGAGGATCTGGGCTTCTTGGTGATGACCCACTTTTGGCTTGGTGTGGGGCGTCTCGTTGGTGTTGAGCAGGGTGGTGATGGCGGGGATGGGATGACAACGCAGTAGAGAGGAAGGTTATGGTCGAGGTGTGCCACCACCTTCCCGACAAAGAAGCCATAAAGGACATGGAGCTTCTTCCAGGGCGACACTTGCCTGCTGGTGACGATGTCCTAGAACATCTTCCTCATCAGGTTGGCCAGGTCGCATGACAGCTGTGTTGTTGGTACTGGCCAAATCTGGCCAATAGGCCGGCCCGTGGCCCAGCCCGCCTAGCTCTTATCGTGCCTGGCACGACATGGCCCACCAAGGCATGTTAGTAAAAGGGTCGTGCCATGCTGACACGTGGGCTTGGCCTTGAGGTCCAGACACGACCTGTCAAGTAAATGGGCCGCCCCGCGGCATGTTAGGCCACGTCAGCCAACCGGTCCCTGCTCGCCCCGCTCCCTGCATGTTCAAAATTTCTTGTCACTTGATGCCTGTCCTGCTCCCGCAGTCCCGCCCAAAGCCGCGAGGCCCTAGCTTCCTCAGGACCTGCCGCGTTCAACGGTTCAAATTTGGAACGAACGCTGAACGCCTGCACTTTCCTGTCCCACGTGGCCATGATTCCTGTAATACAGCCCACGGATTGGCTCTTAACGGGCCATGTCGTGCCGGCACGTGGGCTCCAGGTCGAGTCCCTGGCACGGCCCATAGACGAACTTCCAACCTCTTATGCTGGCCATAAGCTGCTGGGGAGCTCGTTTCTGACCTTGACATCGCCAGCATAGACAAACTTCCAACCTCTTATGTTGGCCACACTGTTGGGTCCATATCCTCCACAGTGGTGCAGTCCTTGGTGTCGTTGAAGCCAAAGAAGGTGTGGCAGGCAGACCTCACCTCCCGCTCCACGGAAAAGTGCTAGTCGAGGGACATCTCTTGGATCGCGGTGAGGATGCACTCGTTGGCGTTGACGAAGCGCCAGATACTGCACGAGGCCACGGGTCGACTGCGGTAACGCAGTGCGGCGAAGTCGGTGTTAGGCTGGAAGTCAACGTCGAAGACGGCGATGAACTGGCACTCCCTGGCGTAGCCCTTCTTGAGGCCCTCCCGCATGGCTCCGGTTCTCACACGCGCCCTTGTTGGCCTGCCGCCGACACTCTGCCTCCACTAGTGACCGGATTGCGCCCTGCATCGAGTCGTCCAGCACCTAGATCACCAGCTTCTCACTCGGCCACCACAGCCCGCACGCAGTTCCTATCGATAGGCGATACACCTGGAAACAGAGAGACACGTCATGTTCACCTCATTGCTTCCCCTCGTCGGTACCGCTGGGAGGGCTGGCTTACGAAAGAAGCTACCCACTATTTGGTGCAACTGCTTGACCCGTCGCTGGGTGGTGGTGCTTCTGCGTAGGCGTCTATGGTGGCTTCGTCATGGTTGCTTATAGAGATTCGTCCTGGCCGCCTGTGGCGGAGCCGACGGTTCGAATCTATGGGGTCATATAACTTGCACACTAGGGACTTTCACATAAATAGAATACGAAGTAAAGTGTCACGACATTGCACCTGCCCAAGGCCATTTTTATGAAGAGACGGGCCGACAAATGCCAAGAGATCAAGGAGGCTCACGTGGTGGTGAGAAGCGAGGCCCGTAGTCTAGGAACAAGAGCAGATGTGGCAACTGTTGGAATAAATGGGCCTCTACAAGAATTGGGCCCATATAAATTTCAGAAATTGGAGAGAAGTCAAGGGGGTGGAGGCTATGGGAGTTTAGTCCCACATTGCCAAGGGAGCAAGATTTTGACCTGCTTATAAGGGGGCATCTCATGGTGAGACTAGTTGGAAAGACTAGAGATAGCTATGCTAAGTGTACACCACACGCGCACACGCGCACGCTCGCGTGCATTTTGCATTTATTCGCGTTTTGCCGAGAAGTTTACTTATCTTATCCACCTGCGTCTGTCTCACGCACGACTCGAAGATAGACTTCCCGTTGAGGGAAGTTAGGAGATCACTCGTGATGGAGATATACCAGGGGGGGATCCTGGAATATAGGCGGAACGTGCTGCGTGGGGGTTATCCTTTCGAGTCTATAAGAGGAAGACGTCCCTCTCGACAGAAGACCCCGGATACACAAACCCTACTCCGTTCTCTTCTGCAGCCGCCACCGATCTTCGCCGATCCTTTCCCTGCCGTGCCGCGGGGAGAGGAAAGCAGTAGTCTCCGGACTTTCCCGGGCATTTGGCGTCCCTTGCGAGGGAGGCGATAAAGTTTACGGCGGTGCTTAGTACGCTTCTTCATCGATCGCATCGACGCTCGCTTCATCTTCCCAAGCTGTTCTTCATCAACGTTAAATGCATCAGTAAGAAATCAATCTCGTGATCCTCTCTTTCTTGTTCTAGAAGGGGTTTGAGATCCATGTCGATCTCTTGTGCCATATTAGATTTCATGTTCATAATCGCATGTGTAATTCATTAGATCTATCTTTGTTGTCACACAAATTGAATTATTTTAATTCTATTGCATGCTATATTTCCAACAGTCAGGAAACTTTATTCTTGTGCAATGGGGGCCTAGCGATGTGATGAAACACGAGAGGTTTGGGGTGAGAACTTTAAGAGATGGCGGACCAGATGAAGTTTTGGCTCATGAGCGTAACTTGTGGTGGGTGATTTCCTCCAGGTTGAAAGGCCACTCACGCAGAACAACAGTGATCGGGAGGTATCTTGAACACTACCATGGGCTGCTTTCCCTCATGACCGACCGGCTTTGTGACATTTACATGAACTATGCCATCCCCTTGTGTGGGAAGCTCGGTGAAAGTATGGAGAATCGGATCTGGGCGTGGTGTATCACGATTTTAAGATGACGATAATAATTGGTTGGCGCAAGCTCATGAGATCCGACTTCGGTGGGGAACTCACGGTTTTGGAGTTGTTCTGCCTGACAAGTTTGTGGTGGGGGCATTACTGCCAAGTTACCTCCATCATGGAGGAGCTTTACCACTACACTCAAACACAGGAGGGAGGTGATGACTGTTGAAAGTCTCATCGCCACTCTTGATGTTGAGGAAAAGGCCAGGGCGAAAGACGTCGAGAAAAACCCACCTCATCCGACTCCCAATGCCAATGTCGTGCACAATGGGGCTGGCGGCTCTAGGGGAAAGAACTTCAAGAACAAAGAAAAGGCAAAACAAACCACTGGCTTTAAGAAAAAGAAGAACAAGGAAAAGGGTGACTTCAACTGCTTTGTGTGTGGCGAACCTGGGCATATAGCCAAAAAGTGTCGCATGCGCAAAGGCAGGAAGGAAGGTGCTCACAATCTGCGAATGTCACCGTTAGCGAGGCAGGTGGAGGAGCTGGGTACGTACCTACTGTCCTTATTGCATGTCAATCCACTGATTGGTGGGTAGATACTGGAGCTAATGTACATGTTTGTGCTGACTACAACTTGTTTTCTTCTTATCAGGCTTGTAGCAGTTCCACCGTCGTGATGGGAAAGCGGCTCGGCGGATGTGCGTGGGATCGGTAGAGTTGACCTAAGACTTACTTCGGGAAGACTCTATCGTTGAAGAACGTACAACATGTCCCGAGAATAAATAGGAACTGTTATGCAGCTCAGATGTGACGTGATGGCTACAAGCTGGTCTTCGAGTCGAATAAATTTATTATTTTGAAATTTGGTTTGTTTATTGGAAAAGGCTATAATAGCGGAGGCTTGTTCCGCCTTTCCATTCTAGATGATTATAATATCGTAAAAAAATTATCGTGTTCTTGGTACTCTGGAAATCATGTTGGAGATGCTGCTGTTTGGCACTCTCGTTTATGTCATATTAATTTTGATCGCATTGTTCGGTTGTGCAAGCTTAATTTAATTCGAAACTTTTCGATAGTCCGTGGATCTAAGTGTCGGTCTTGTGTGCAAGCAAAGCAACCCCGAAAGCCTTTCAAGCCAATCGGGGAGAAAAGTCTGTCACCTCTAGATTTAATACATTCAGATTTGTGTGAAATGAATGGAGTATTGACTAAGGCAGGGAAAAGGTATATGATGACTTTGATAGATGATGCGACTAAGTGGTGTTATATTTACCTAATAAAATTGAAAGATGAGGCTCTGAGTTGCTTTAAGATTTATAAGGCCGAAGTAGAAAACCAACTAGAGAAGAAAATCAAACGTCTAAGGTCGGATAGAGGAGGAGAGTATGTATCTCACGAGTTCTCTCACTTCTGTGCGGGAAATGGAATTATACATGAAGTAACCCCTCCCTACTCCCCCCAATCTAATGGAGTGGCAGAAAGGAAAAACCGAACACTTACGGACTTGGTGAATGCCATGTTGGACAGTTCCGGTTTAACTAAGTCATGGTGGGGGGAGGCTGCTTTGGCGGCATGTTATACTCTCAATAGAGTTCCCTCATCAAAAGGAGAAATAGCTCCGTATGAAGGATGGAAGGGACATAAACCAACTCTTCGTTTCTTGCGTGCATGGGGCTGTTTGGCCAAGGTTAATGTACCAGCATGCAAGAAGCGAAAATTGGGACCTAAAACTGTTGATTGTGTCTTCCTAGGTTATGCACATAACAGCAATGCATACAGATTCTTGGTTATAAAATCCGAGATTCAAGATGTACACACTAACACTGTGATTGAATCTCGGGATGCTACTTTCTTTGAGACAATCTTTCCCATGAAGGAAAAAATTTGGCATCCACTAGTCACCCTACTCTACAAGTAGAACCTGAACCCGAACACACACCTCTGGTAGTTTCTGAAATTTTTAATGAGAATGATAGTGAAGTGGCTCCGAGAAGGAGTAAGAGACAACGGACCGAAAGGTCTTTTGGAGATGACTTCACTGTGTATTTCGTGGATGACGTTCCCAGAACTCTGGCAGAAGCATATGCATCCTTGGATGCAGATGATTGGAAGGAGGCTGTTCAAAGTGAAATGGATTCCATTCTCACTAACGGAACATGGGAAATATGTCCACAACCAATGGGTTGCAAACCTATTGGATGCAAATGGATATTAAAAAGAAGCTACGACCTGATGGCTCCATTGAAAAGTATAAAGCTAGGCTCGTGGCCAAGGGTTTTACCCAAAAAGGAAGGAGAGGATTTATTTGATACCTACTCACCTGTTGCTAGGATGACTACAATTCGAGTGCTAATTGCACTTGCTGCTTCTCATAAGTTTTTAATCCATCAAATGGATGTGAAGACAGCTTTCCTAAATGGAGAGCTCGATGAGGAAATTTATATGCAGCAACCCGATGGTTTTGTAGCAACCGGGCAAGAGAACATGGTGTGTAGATTAAAGAAATCGCTCCACGGTGTCCAGTAAGCCCCAAAGCAATGGCATGAAAAGTTTGACAATACTCTGACTTCAGCAGGCTTTCTGGTGAATGAAGGAGACAAATGTGTGTACTACAAATATGGTGGGGGTAAGGGTGTAATCCTATGTTTATACGTTGATGATATATTAATTTTTGGGACTGGTATGGATGTCATAAATGATGTTAAGTCCTTTCTATCTCAAAATTTTGACATGAAGGATTTGGGAGAGGCAGATGTTATTCTTAACATAAAGCTGAATAAGGATGAGAATGGGATTATCTTAAGTCAATCCCATTATGTGGAGAAAATTCCGAGTCCCTTTGGTTTTAAGGACTCCAGAACGTCTCCAACTCCTTATGACCCTAGTCTAAAGCTTCAAAAGAACAGAGGACAAGGGGTTGATCAACTAAGATACTCTCAAATTGTAGGCTCTCTCATGTACCTTGCTGGTGCAACACGACCTGACATTTCATTTGCTGTAAGAAAACTGAGCCGGTTTAACTCGAATCCGGGAAATGGTCATTGGACTGCACTGGAACGAGTAATGAGGTACTTGAGAGGAACCACAACGTATGGACTTCACTATACAGGGTACCCAGCAGTACTAGAAGGGTATAGTGATGCTAATTGGATCTCAGATGCAGATGAGATCAAAGCAACAAGTGGATACATATTCACTTTTGGAGGTGCTGCAATCTCTTGGAGGTCTTGCAAACAGACCATCTTAACAAGGTCTACTATGGAGGCAGAACTTGTAGCACTTGACTCAACCACTGTAGAGGCAGAGTGGTTGCGAGAGCTCTTGAATGATTTGCCAATGGTCGAAAAACCAATTCCGGCAATCCTTCTGAACTGTGATAACCAAACCGTGATCACTAAGGTTAAAAGTTCAAAAGATAATCTGAAATCATCAAGACATGTGAAACGACGTATCAAATCCGTCAGGAACTTGAGGCACAAGGGAGTGATTGCCGTTGATTATATTAACACTACCAAAAACCTGGCGGATCCTTTTACAAAAGGGCTATCACGTGTGGTGATAGATGGAGCATCGAGGGAGATGGGCTTGAGACCCACCTGAGTTGCACGACAATAGAAACCCAGCCTTAATGATCGGAGATCCCGTGAATAAGGAAAAGGGAAAAACAAGTTGTTGGAGCAACAAGAGAGAGTAAATATATACTTGTCCATTTCCCGCTAAGATGAGTACTCTTAGTACTGCATGGGAGGGTGACTGTTAGTCTTAGTGTGTTTTGAGGCTGAAATACTTCAGCAAGATACCGTCCTGCGGGGTATTCTTGAAAGAACACACCTATATGAGCTTAACTGTGTGGTTGCAGTACATGAGATTCGGGTGATCTCTAATGAGCTTATTAAAGGACTAGGGAGCACGACCGTAATGCTCCAAACCTTAGGCGTGGATTCAGGCAGCCTACTATCAGCGATGTCTCCTGGTGAACCTCTTCTACACAAGACTGGAAATTCAAGGCTTTGTCCATTTCCTAGTTGTAAGAAGAGTGGATCCTGGAGTGCTAGGTATATCTCAACCCGAGATGGGTCTATACTACACAGCTGGTATATAAAAGCTAGATGAGAACAAGTTGCAGACCTTGACTTCTTGGTGGGGATTGTTGGAATAAATGGGCCTCTACAAGAATTGGGCCCATATAAATTTCAGAAATTGGAGAGAAGTCAAGGGGGTGGAGGCTATGGGAGTTTAGTCCCACATTGCCAAGGTAGCAAGATTTTGACCTGCTTATAAGGGGGCATCTCATGGTGAGACTAGTTGGAAAGACTAGAGAGAGCTATGCTAAGTGTACACCACCACAGCGCCTTGTGATTTTCGCATTTCGCATTTATTCGCGTTTAATTACGCGTGACTTGGGACTTTGGATCTTTGGGCTTTGGCGAGGCGAGCGCGACCGTGGCCTGTTAAATTGCATCTCTTTTAATCTTTTTGCCTAGCAGTTTACTTATCTTATCCACCCGCGTCTGTCTCACGCACGACTCGAAGATAGACTTCTCGCTGAGGGAAGTTAAGAGATCGCTCGTGATGGAGATATACCGGGGGGCGGATCCTGAAATATAGGCGGAACATGCTGCGTGGGGGTTATCCTTTCGGGTCTATAAGAGGAAGACGTCCCTCTCAACAGAAGACCCTAGATACACAAAACCCTACTCCGTTCTCTTCTGCAGCCGCCAATCCTTTCCTTGCCGTGCCGTGGGGAGAGGAAAGCAGTAGTCTCCGGACTTTCCCCGGCGTTTGGCGTCCCGCACAAGGGAGCCGGGCGATAAAGTTTCTGGGCAGTGCTTCGCATGGCTGCTTCTTCTTCATCGACTGCATCGACCGTCTGCTTCATCTTCCCCAACTGTTCTTCATCAACGTTCGTCTGCATCACTGTAAGAAATCAATCTCGTGATCCTCTCTTTCGTGTTCTAGAAGGGGGTTTGAGATCCATGTCGATCTGCTGTGCCATGTTAGATTTCATGTTCATAATCGCATGTGTAATTATGTTAGATCTATCTTTGTTGTCACACAAATTCGGAATTATTTTAATTCTATTGCATGCTATATTTCCAACAGCAACATCGCAAGGCATCAAGTAACTCTGTGTCAATTGGAAAGGGACATCTGGAATGATTCATGTAGAAGACACCAGAGTGGTCGTAATCTTTCCTCTCTCACCCGATGAACTAGCTAGTTCATCTGGATTCCATCCTCCCGGTGAGACGTTGGGGCTTGTAACCCTGTGAAGCTGTATATCGAACGGTGATCGAGTGTGTGAAGTGCCACATAAAGGTGCCCGCCATTTCCCCTGGTCCGGTTGCTTGACGGGGCTCAAATGGTAGGCATGAGACCATGAGCTTAACGGTGCATCCTCGCGGTGCTCGAGTGCAGGCCATGCAACTATGGTGAGCTCGACAGATATAGCACTAGCGAAGCGGTTGCTTTCCGGTGCTCGAGTGCATGCCGGCTATGGTGAGCTCGACAGATATAGCAGTAGCGAAGCGGTTGCTTTCCGGGTCGATGGTCTTCATCCTGGTCATGGCGACGGTGATCTCACCAATGATGCGGTTGCCGTCGACGTTCGCCATCTTTCCAATCTACGGCGACGGCAGCCCCGGTGGAGCACATGGAGTCGGGTTGCCAGCTCCCGCAGAGTCTAGGATTTTATTGGTCTTTGGGTCCGTGGCAGAATTTTCTCCGCTCCGTGTAATTCGCTGGGTTTGGTCTAAAAAACGACAATCCAAGTGGGTGTTTAACTATTCAGACAGAATCACGAGCCTTGGAGCAAATATTGTTTCATATTCTTTTTTATGTTTATTCGACTACATGAAAATGGATTTCTAACATACATTCCCATAAATCACTTTCCGTTGGGACTACGACCTCCATATACAATCGGTGTAGATCGATACCATCTGTTTATTTGGTGGAATATATATTCAGATTGCAGACCACATTATAATGCCCCTATACGTGTCTATGTTTGTGATCTGTGAGTAGTCCATTAAATTCTTGAGCACCTGGGAGAATCCTAGTTGATGGGTTTCATATGAATTTACAATGGACATTGGTTTGTCCATTTCTTTTATTGTGATTCTCAGGCTTAGAGGAGAGAGATATGTTGTAACACTTTTGCTTCGGTCCCCTACCCCCTCCCCCTCCCTCTCTTTCAAATTTTGACAAACAAACCCACCCGAACTCCATATGGTCCTCTTAGACGTATACTCACCATATACGTATGCTCGTGTGTGTGCGGAAGGCAAAAATCAGAAGTTATATAACAATAACAAAAAAAATTAAAAATATGACATACAAAGACGTAGATCGCGATAATAGGAGGTGAGATCGGCCGAGGAACGTGGATTATACCCAGTTCGACCGAGTACACATATACAGAGATATACGTGATCTCTATATGGGTTTCGACCGGTCAAAAAAATAACAAGGCCCATGTAGCTTAAGTTTAGGGGTGGGGGACCGAAGCACGCCTCATGTTGTAAAAGAATTGAGTAGTTATGTGAAATGTTGTTTAGAACAGAATGTCAAATAGAATAAAGGTACGAACAGAATCAAGAGAAATTACATAGCTAGCGAAATAGCAACTCCATGTTTAACAATGTAAAAACATAAAAAAATATTGTCAAAGTTTTCATTTTATGCCCAGAAGCCTTTAGCAAGAGAACACATAACTGCAGAATTAGGCGAGTACTTTGTAGCAGCTGATGTTGTTCTTAGCATCAAAGAAAGAAAAGACACATCCACGCCCTGGAAAAAACATGAACAATCATTGGGTTGCACTCCATTTGGTATACTCTGCTTTGATTTTGTTCAGCTTCACGACCACATCCGTCATTGCCATCCTTTGATCAGCCGAGTTGCTGGAGCAGATCAAATAGTTCCAAGCTGCAACTGGAAGAAGGTCCCTGCAGTAGGTCGCCATCCACAATATGTGCAAGGTCGGCAGGGAATGCTTCACAAACCCACTGCCTCAGTGTTAGACTCCCAATGAAAATTGCATCCGTGGGTTTCCTTCTAGTGAAGACTTCCAGGAGCATAATGCCGTAGCTGAACATGTCACTCTTTCGTGATGCTTTTCCAAGCGACCCATACTCTGCATATGGATTTCACATACAGAAAATCAGAAAATTACAGATTAAACATGATTAATAGGTGGCTTTATAAGAACAATAGATATAGCAAGTATAATTGGAAACATTGGTGAAGTACCTGGTGCCATGTACCCAATTGTTCCTGGCATGCTCGAAGCGATCACAGAGGTCTCGTCGCCTAGTAGCAACCTTGCAATGCCGAAGTCTGCTACATGTGCGGTCATGTCCTCGTCAAATAACACATTGCTGGGCTTCAAGTCACAGTGCAAGACCACCTCGTAGTGCTCATGGTGCAGATATTCCATCGCCATAGCCACATCGAGCATGATGCCTAGCCTCTCGAAAAACCCCAAGTGCCTTGTGCTTTGAGAGCAGTGCAACAGAGCATCTAAGGTGCCATTGGGCATGTATTGAAGTATTAGTGCTCTGAAGTCCAAGTTGGAACATGTGTTGAGTATCCTTATTAGGTTGCGATGCCGTGCCATACGGAGGACATGACACTCGGCATCGAAGCTGCTTATTCCCTGCTCCAGCTGCATGTTTAGGACTTTTATTGCAACCACCAACCCGTTGCTTAGTTGTCCCTTAAAAACTTCTCCAAAGCTTCCAGACCCCAGCCGGTTGCTCTCACTAAAGTTATTTGTAGCACGAGCAAGCTCATGGTAGGAGACCAAAGGATGACTTGTCAGGTCAACCACACCGGCAGAAACTCCTTGTTGATTCTTACTTTTCTTTCTTATCATTACATATGTGCAAGAAGCTACAATACCAATCACTATGATGATGGTAGGGACTAAGAATTTCAGCATTCCACCTTTAGTTTTCTTTGAGATACTTGGACACATTGAAAACCCTAAACGTAAAGCACCACAAAGACCCGAGTTCCCCATCAAGGACTGTATGCTAATGTTTGAGAATATCCCTCCATTGGGTATCTGGCCTCTTAGATTGTTGAAAGATAGGTTCATAAAAGCAAGGATGGTAAAATTGGCCATGTAACTTGGGATTGTACCGGAGAAATCATTATGGGATAGGTCCAAAGTTTCCAAGCTGGTTAGTTTGTTGAAAGAGTTGGGAATTGAATCAGAGAAGGAATTTTGTGATAGGTTCAAATAGTTTAACATTTGGAGTTGTCCGATTGAATTTGGGAACCTACCAACAAAGTGATTGGTAGATAGATCCATGACAATAATTTGTTTCAAATAGCCTATATCAAATGGTAGTGCACCATTCAAAGAGTTCTGAGATAGATCTAGGTTAAATAGGCTATCAATATGAAACAAACTTGGTGGCAAAGTTGAAGTTAACTGGTTTCTAGATAAGGTGAGAATTTCTAACTTGGTGAGGTTACTAATTTCTTCAGGTATTGAGCCAGATAATTTGTTTTCATCGAGATATAAATGGCCTAGATCCTTTAGCATGGAAATTTGAGATGGGATGGAACCAAATAAGTTACTCCCTCCGGCCCATATTAATTGACTTTGATTTGTCAAATTTTGGATGAACCTATATACTAAATAGTGTCTAGATTCATCGAAATTTTGACAAATCGAAGTCAATTAATATGGGCCGGAGGGAGTATTATCTTGTAGATCAATCCATTGCAGATTTTTCATCATCATGATGGATTGTGGAATTGCACTGTGGAGTTGGTTTTCTGAAAGATCAAGGACAATCAGGCTAGTTAAATTTGAAATCGTACTCGGAAGTTCTCCAACAAACATGTTTCTACGTGCTTCAAAGAATTGCAGCTGACTTGATATATTCCCTACAAAGTTAGGGAGGCTACCAGTGAAATTATTCCACATGACGCTAAGATACTGAAGATTCGGAAGATTAGAAAAATCAGACAAGAAGCTGAGATCCCCATGTAGGTTATTTGATGAAATATCGAGGACTACCAAAGAGTTCATGTTACCAATATACCTAGGTACTGATCCAACCAACATGTTTTTGTCCAACAGTAGGATTGCTAATTCAGTTAGGTTATCAAGAGAAGTAGGAATGGGTCCTGTTAGCCCATTGTCTGAAATATTTAACTCTGACAGTTCAGTCAACTGTCCGAGTTCTGCTGGGATGGCTCCTGTTAGCTTGTTGGATTCGATATCAAGGACATTCAGCCAAGTGAGGTTGCTAATTGTACTAGGGATTGGACCAAAAAGGCCCATGCCCGTGCCCATCCCCCCGATGGAAATCCAAAAGAGACGAGTCAATTTGCCTAGCCATGTTGGTACAAGACCCTCAAATGAATTAAAGGGCAAGGAAATAACTTCGAGGTGTTGGCAAGATGCAAGGCCCAACGGAATCTGCCCAGTGAAATTATTCAGCCCAATGCTGAGAACTTGCAGCATCGGGAGAATGAAACTTCCATTGCTAGGGAAAGAACCAGTTAAGTAGTTATGGGCGAGAAAGAGATCCTGAAGTTTAGACATGTTGAAAATGGGCGGAGGCACTAGGCCGGTGAGAAGATTGTACTGCATAAGAAGGGACTGGAGCACTGGCAAGGAGCCAATGCAGGATGGTATTGATCCTGACAGGCTGTTGTTGTTGAAGTTTAAATAAGTTAACATAGGGGTATTGTTAAATATGTCACTTGGTATAGAGCCACTAATGGAATTTGTCCTGAGATTTATGTAGGCAAGATTGTGCAGGTTCCGTAGCTCTGGCGGGATTGGACCAGAGAGGAGGTTCAACGCTAGATCAAGATGTTGGGATAGAGCCTGTGATGTTGGTGTTGTTGAGATTGAGGACAAAGAGGAAAGAGAGGTTACCGAGGTGGGGTGTGATCGGTCCGTAGAGAGGTGTATCCGGCAGCGACAGAACGGTGACGCGCTGCCTACGGCGGCTGCACGAGATGCCGACCCAATGGCAGAATGATGTGCTGGTTGTCCAGTTGCCGGCAAGGACACAAGAGGGTCGGAGAGCTGGGCCTTGAAACCCAGCAGAGCGGCAAGGTCTGTGTGGCTGCCATTGCCGTTGGGAGAAGAAGGGGTGATACCAGCTACAGAAATAGCTGATAGAGCTAGTAGGATGAAGGAAAAGCGTGCGGTGGCCATTGTGCTGCTCATGCTCGTCTGCTCACCAAGCTGCTCATATAGTGTGGTTTGGCCCAACTTTTTCACTCAACTGAGGCTGCTAATGGAGACCAAGGTTCCCTTTCCTTGGAAGGAACGGAGCTTTATAAGTGGCCATGACAAGTAAGCTTTATCAAGTGGCTCTCTCTGGCTGTATTGCACCGAAAACATGCATCGAACCTGTTCATCTTGTGATCCTGAAACGCATATGGAGAGTGGCAGACATGCCTGCCCTGCCCCATCCGCGGCTACTCAAACTTTCGTCCATTTTCTTGAAAAAAGTTCAAACTTTTGGGCCGTATATGGAGAACTTTTGGGGGGATAAGGGTTTTCTATCAGCACACTTCGTTTTTCGTGTCAAGCTCTGACTAATAATTTAGTAATTGACAAAATATAAGTTATATGTCATTCAAAAATATATATCATTGGAAAATTATTTTAAATATGCATCTGGTGATATAAATTTTAGATGGCATGTAACTCATATTTAGTGACTAAATTATTAGTCAAAGTTTTTTTTCGAGAATGTAGTCAAAGTTTGCCTAAGAAACATAATCGAAAATTTCAAACAAGACGAAAACAAGTCAACACATATTCGGACACAATCATTCGAGGCATATCACACTAACACGATGTTTTTGTGGGACACGGGACACCGCAAAAACAGGATGACATCATCTCTCGCTTGTTGTGATGGCATCCGTTGCATCAGTATACATACTTTCTTTTTTCTCTTTGCTTTCTTGGGTGATGTTGCATGAATAGCATCGCAGCAAAACTACCTCCAGAAATAAGAAGTTAGGAATTAAAATATATTCTCTCTGTGCCACGAATAATTGGCCTACCGCGAATAATCAGCCTACTTTTTGGGAGTAGTTATTCACATGAGTACAAAACTGACTTTTATAAGATAATTATCCGCGACCACCATGGCTTTCCGGTGGTTACTGAATGGAAATTCATCCCTTTGTGCGCAAGCGCCGAAGAAGCTGAGATATTGGCCTGTCTTGAAGGACTCCGATACCTTATTGCCCTTCGCGTCTGGCCAGCGACTTTGGAATCAGACTTTCTTCGTGCGGTTCAGACCATAAATACTCAAGTACAAGATCAATCGGGAGGCTGGGCCCTTTATCATGAGGCTCGGGAGTTAATCAAGATCTACCTGGACATTGAAGTGAGGAAGGTAGAGCGCGTGAGCAATGGTGCAGCGTATGTTTTGGCGCAATTAGGCAAATTTGGTTTTAGTGGTTCCTTACGTGATGCACTCTTTGCCCGTGTACAGGACCCTGATCACAAACGATTGTAATAGATAATGTAACTTCTGTGGATTTCGGTGCAGCAAGTTTCAGACGCGTTCTTTTTGTTCCAGGGTAGACTGAGAGGTGTCTCAATATATTGTGTGTTTAAGAGAGAGAGAGAGAGAGAGAGAGAGAGAGAGAGAGAGAGAGAGAGAGAGAGAGAGAGATCACGATGGTGGCGTGATCCTACATCTGCTATAATTTTACTACAAGGCAACAAATGCGCGGTTACAATGTTATGTTTTGCCTGAAGGGCTCACATCGGTTGGCTTATATAGACACCAAACCTAGGGTTACAAGGAGAGTCCAAATCAGACCGGTGACAAAGTCCTAGACTAATACATATTACTATGTATTGTCCTCCAAGGTGTCAGCTTCCAACTAAGACGGTGGAAAGCCATCTTTCTTGATCCTAGATGGACCATTGTCTTGTCTATCAGCAACTAGGTCGTCCGGATAGGCTATGCCATCTATGGGCCATCCAGGTTTGCCGATATGAGACCACGATGTGGATCTACCCATTTGGCATATCCACAATAGTAGCCCTGAGAGTTTTTCAAGATCTCCATGTTCCTCCATCTAGCTCAAAGTGTAAGTACATCGTTGTCTTCAATTGCAAGGCGGGATCATGAATAATCTTGGAGTGCTCCCAAATCATTTCCATCCGTCTAAGATTAGGATAATAGTTGTTGAGGTGCTTCTGTAGTATGATTCCTAGGCGGTGAATCTCAAAGTTTATCCCTAAGAGAATCTCATCAGCAATACATCTACGCCATGTACGATCATACTAAATTAGTTATGTCGTACTAAAATAGTTATGTCAGAGATATGTCAAGCCGGTTGGCTCACTAGGAGGGAATATCCCACAAGACCAGGAGGACCCACAAAAAGTGGAGATCATTGTGGCCGACTGATGATCGACTCTAGTGGGATTACACAAAGAACAAAACATGATTCGTCTATCTCCGCCTTAGTTGGTTCAGGGGAGTCACAGAGTGACCCGATGCTCTAGACTTGGCGTATAAGGAACGTAGAACCTAGCCTGGATCTGTTACGACTCTGACTCTCGTACCGCCATGAGAGACTCGTAAATCCTAAGATGGTCATGTATACAAGGCCGTCTATGATCGTATAGTTGCAGCGGCGTCGAGATTTAGGATTTCTCCATGCCAGATCACAACTATATGGGCGCAACTATATGGCCGGACCAAAATGGTCCCGCTGTATAGTTGATCGTTAAATCTTCTGTATCCGATACCCTTTTTGAGAATTTTGTAGATAACTATACCGCTGCAACTATACGGCTGAAATATATATTCCCGCCGTATAGTTGGTCGTTACAACTCCTGGAACATTCTTTTTCGCCCAAATTTTCAGAGATTCACTTTTTAAACTAGGCAATATGATTAAGCTAGTTTTTGCATATAAAACTCAAACTTTAATTTCTACACTAAATCTACAATTATTTAGTCGATATTTCTACTACCTTTTGACAGCTGCATCTTCATAGGCGCGTTTCCGTAAGAATGTCTGTGAAAAAGTTGTAGGAATACGATGAACATTTTATTCTTTAACTTGTTTTATTAATGTGATGGGTTGACTCCCATTAAGCATTTTATTTAAGAATGGTCCAATATTTCAACCCCTTCTCTATTCTCGAATTCTTACCTTGGGTTGCCCCTTATCAAGGATACTTACCACATGAATTTGTTTTGCCAGTGGAATATACATTTCTCCTGTTTATAGTTTTTTTGGAAAATATTGGATGATTTCGGCATCATAAACATTAAATATTAATTTTCCTTCAGCACAATCCACTAACGCTCCTGCAGTGCTAAGGAAAGGTCTCCCAAGTATTATAGATAATTTTTTCATCCTCTGGCATTTCAAAAATAATAAAATCAGTGGTAATAACATGCTCAACTATTCTAAATAGAACATCCTCAATCATATCGATGGGTTGTTTAGTGGATTTGTCAGCCATCTATAAAGTGATAGAAGTGGGGGAATACTCCCCTAATCCTAACCTTTTATAGAGGGAATATGACATTACACTAACTCCTGCACCTAAATCACACAAAGCATTATGAATATCAGTTTTGCCAATTGAGCATGAAATAGTTGGTATTCTGGTATCTCTTGACTTAGACAATAACTTTCCGTTAGCAGGATAACTAGTCACCATGGCAACACTTTTAGTTATTTCTTTCTTTCTATTAAGAATATCACGGAGAAATTTAGAATAGGTAGGAACTTTAATTGCATCCACAAATGGAATTTCTAGTCTAAGGTCACCAAGTGCCTTTTGAAAGAATAATAGATTACCTGATCCAGTGCTTTATTTTTGCGATCTGGATATGGAATATTTTCCTCACCTTCTTATTCTTGTCTTTTACCTTTTGTGGGGGGATCCAGATCTTTAGTTGTTTTCTTTTGTTGCTGCTTATCGCTTTTCTTTTTTTTCTATAGCAACAACTTCATCTTCATTGTTTATCTCCTTTTCTTCTCTTGGATCAATAGTCTCTACATCAGATTCATAACGGTCATCATGTGCATCATTTTTCTCCTCCAAGGTTTGGTCTTGTGTTTCTTGAGCAGTTTATCTTCTTGGCTTGCTTTGAGCAAGGTTTTTTCCCTTCGATCTTTTTCAGCTTCATACTCTGGTGGTCCTAATGGTCCTGTAACAACTGCACTCTCCTTGTAACAACATTAGTAGAAACAAGAATATTTATATCATCTTAAAGAAAAATTTGATAACTAGATGCTATTTGTTCACATTGGATTTCAATCATACTAAGGTACTTGTGAAATAATTTTATTTCTTGGCCAATCTCGTCATAATTTTCCGTGAGTTCTGCCAAAATCTTCTTATATCTTTGAAATTGCTTATGCATGTTATTATGATATTTGGCCTGTCGATGTTTTAATTCTTGAAAAACTTTTCTAGTTTCATCTTGTTCAGTAAAAACTTGTAATAGATCTACTTTTTTTCCTTAACTAGTTTAGAAGGTATACCTTTTTCTTTCATTGTTTTGCGCACTTAAGGCATAAGATTAGGAGTTATATGAAGTATCCCTTTTTCTAGCTTAGTACCAAAATCAGGATTATAAAGATAATCATTCTTATCCCTAGTGGACATCAATTTCAAACAAGCTTTAGTAGTTAAAGTATTTATTGATCCACCTACTGATAAATCAAGTAATTCTCTGCATTGAGTATTAATACCATGGTAAAATAAGCGGCAAACTGTTGATTCAGAATAGCCATGATTAGGAATACTATTTATCATTTCAAAAAAATCTATCCCAAGCTTGTGGGTAATTTTATCCTACTTTCTGACTGAAGTTGCCTATATTCTTTCTAATTTCAGTTACCCTTTTAAAAAAATTAAACCTGTTTATGAATTTAACAATATAGTTTTCCCAATATTTAATATAATGACGAGAGAGAGAATATAACCAGTCAAGAGACCAACAAAATAATTTTAGACGGGAGAAGTCTCTTGACAAACCTTTTGGTCCAAGTGATGTTATCACATCGTCGAACTCTCTAAGATGTCTTTCTGGGTCTTCATCTTCCCTTTTGCTGAAAGCTTTTTCCTGTAAAATTTTAATAATCTCACCATCAAATCGATATTCTCTAACTCCAGGATTAGGAAATTCTATTGGTTGTTTAAGAAAAGCAGAATTTGGAGCATTGTATTCTCTGAGAGTTTTCTCAGATTTCTTGGGAGTTGTCCTATAAATGGACATGGTTTCCATGAAGTCACTCAGATTTTCAACTTCAACTCTATTTGATCTCAAAAGTTTTCCAATAATTTCTTCGCGTCTTTGAACAGGTACGCGATCAAAATAATCTGGTAGATAGGTCCTACCAGAGCGTGTAGACTCTTTGTCTTCTAGGGAGACCATTTTATAGTGGTAATACCTGAAATGTCAAAAAGATAAACACCTAGCGCTTAGCTCCCCGAAAACGGCGCTAGAAAATAGCTTGATGACTACAAGTGCACAGATCTTTGTAGCTAGTTTTGAAGTTAGATATCGATCCCACAGGGAGTCCAAAGGTAAGTGTTTATGGGTGAAGTCTCTGTCACACTCGAAGTTGTCACATGTCTTCGAGTGAATTGACTGCAAGTGTTGAAATAAGAATAAAATTTGTATTAAATGAATGTATTTAAATAAAACTAAAATGTAAACTTTAGAAATAAAAAGCATAAAGGTAAAGAATGATTGATTGTTTGTTGTTTTCTGCATATGACAAAGTAGGCGCGGGGAGATACAGTTCATGATGATAGTGAATGTGCTAGGTGGGTGAGTGATAAGTGTAAAAATTATAATCTTATGAATATATGTGTAGGCGAGCAACCCATAATTAGCCGGAACTCCTCTTGGTAGATTTCATCCCAACTTCAGTAATCCTACTAGCATGTTACCAAAACCATGGTCAGTCACTAGACGATTAAGATCCTTCAGGTTGCTTAGCAATTAAGCTCCTTGGATCGGACTAATGCAAAAGGCACAGTGGCTCCTCGTGCTCCTCAAGCTCAACTAGTTTTCCATTGATATCTCTATGTCACTCGGGGGTCGCCGGTCTGCTAGCAAACAAGATCTTATCTATGTAAAACAAGGTATCATGTTGTATGGGCCCTTAATTGGACAACAAGTATTAAGCATCCCACAGATAGTCAAGCACACATAATATAGTAATTAAAATCAATCACAAACTAATGGAAAATATATAGGCACGTCACATCTCACCAATCCCTTACATCTCCCACGCCCAAGGGAACTTTCTCATACATGAGAGAGGAAAGCATCATCGATATAATTAAATAAAGGGAGTTCTTCTCGATATTATCGTGGAGATCTACAATAGAAATAGAAAAGCAATCCAACACAATTCAAGATTGGAAGAAACAATCTCAAACCCTAATCTTGCAAGGTTGATCTCTCTCTCTCTCTCTCAAGTACAAGTAATGGCTATGGGGGTGTGGTGGCTAGGAGGTCGAAGATCGTGGAGCGAGATGAAGAATGTCTTCTCCTTCTTCTCCGGATCTCTTCTTTCTCCCTTCTGGGTGGAATGGCGGCTGTTGTGTTATGTTTTCGTCCTTGACCCCTTTACGAAAGTTGTCCCTTTTGACAAGACGAAGGCGGTGACAACTATACGGCCGGAGAAAATATACCCACCGTATAGTTGCTCGTTAAAGCTACTGGATGCCTCCCCTATTTGCTTTCAAAAAAAGACTTGCTTGTTTTCACCTGAATATTGTGTTTCTGTTGCTAAAACCTTCTGTTGATGTTCAAAACCTGAAACACACGTTAAAAACCAATTTTTCTTCACTACCGAAGTATTAGCGTTAGGTAAAGATAGAAAACCATCAAATCCAGACACAAACCATCAATAAAAACTATCAAAAATGTGTCGAATCTTACAGCTATCACCTATACACCACAGTAGATGACGATGACCACGCACTGACCTAACTTTTCTACTCAACTAGAAAAGAGGGTGACCAAAAAATGTATCTGCCAATGTTCTATCCTACAAACGTTCAAGCCTTCATAGTTTTAGTTATCCAGAAAAATGGTTATGGCAACTTTGTTTGGTAGCAATATACCGTCGTCTCAAATTACTACGCTTGAATTCTGTCGCATGTAACGGCTACAACGCACGCATGTACGAGTCATTTTTTATTAACATACCTAAACGCTTCATCTGACGACCACGTATACCATGACGCTAATTACTTTAGATGCATGGTGTTTATTCATAGAGACAAAGCAATCAGCGGCGCACACACAGTCAATAAATGAGCCGTCAGCTACTCCCTCCCTGCTAGCTGGGAGCAAGGGTGAAACAAAATTATCTATAGGCTAGTAAAAAACAAGTTGGTACCTCGACGCATAGTTGCATAAACAACGAGTTGAAATGAATTTAAAACAAAAGAAGATGACAACATTATCTCTATACCTAACCTAATTATGTTTTCCTTTTTTGAATACACAATTACTCTACAGGAACGTCTTAAGAAAATATTTAGCGCTTGTATATCATCAAACAAACCCACACTAGTTGGATAAAACACAAACCATATATCTATTTCCTAGAAAAATACGGGGCAACACGAAATGATCTCGCCTGAATCAGCTTCCGCCATGTCTTAGTATCTTTGTGTTTTAGGCTGCAGTATCTAAGCAAGGTCCTTGATTTGTTGTCTGCGTGCAAAGTAGTGCGTAAGAGCAAGTTTAATAAGGGAGCCGACTGTTGGCTATAGCGGGATGCCACGTCAGCTATAGCCAACTTAAAAGCTTACTAATACAATAGACTAGCTATTAGATGGCTGTTATGCAAGCTTTAATTAAAATTAAATAATTCAAGGCATGCATGCTATTGGAGCTAGGCTGCATGCAACCTTTACTTTTCTTGTTTCATGTGCTATCGCCGGCGCTATGTCAATAGCCGGCTGGGCCATCTCTCCTCTTTTCTCTCTTCCATGTAAGCTTTTGATGACATGGCAAGTGCTATAGCCAGCTAAGTAGACATTATTGTACTTGCTCTAAGATGTGTGTACGCGCTGAAGGAGTTATTATACCGCATCTTTAAATGATTGTATGGACCGTGGTCATATGAAACCATCAATTTCATATGTTGTTCTTATTCACGCGCGGGCACGAAACATCATTATTGCATGCACTGTGATCGTCTGAGAACATCATTTTCGTATGTTGATCATGTACGTCGATGGAGCATCGTTCTTGCACGCACCAGTAGGAATACAAAGATATGAACATTACTTATGGTGTATGGCTAGGACAGGCTCATTCAACTCTGTTAACTAGACCACATGGTCGTGACCATCATCCATCGAAAAGGGAGCATGTGCACACCACGATCCGAAGGTGAGCAGCCTATGCACCGTAGCTACCATGGGCAGCAAATCCGCGTTGGATATAATCTATCAGGGAGATTACCCTCAGGTATGCTTAGCCGGTTCAGTCCGGCTGGATCAGGCCGGATGGCCACCAAGCAGAAAGACTAGGCCGGCTGGTCCAGTCCAGTTGGTCCACTCCAAATATCAGGCCGACTAGCCTCATCTAACCGGTCACCCCGAAGACCAGGCCGACTGGCTCGCCCAACCGTTCACCTCAGAATCAGTAGCGGAGATCTGGAGAGTGTGATGATGGCTATAGTGCCACGCCTCCGTATCGACAAGACAGAAGTCGAATCCCACACAAGAGACTTGGCTATGGGTTAGCTATAGTGCCAATGGCTCTGCACTGTTCTACGGGACACCCGTTCGGCGCGGTACTATGCCCATCCGGCTAGTACGGCGGGATACTGGGCCACACCAGCTAGCCAGCCACACCTTGTAATCTGCACCCAGCCTATATATAAGGGGTGCAATGGCCTCCCTAGCAAGGTTGATCTCTTCTAGTTCCCAGTTTCCTCCTAGTTCATCCTCGATACATGTCTAGGAGCATTTGTACTATCTATTGCTCTTGATAGTGAGATCTTGCAGGAGTAGGGGTGTTACCTCACCACGAGAGCCTTGAACCTGGATACATTGTGTTTATCGGTGCTTGTTCCCAATCCTGCCTTTGGCAGCCTCCGCTTGCCCTGATTGCTCCCCTCTAAGCCATCCCTGATAGTACTGTCGTGTTCCACACCATGATAGTTGACGCCCACTGTGGAGCACAACACAGTGGCTGGGGTCATCTTCCACACGGGACTCCATCTCGTCATCGGAGAGCGCACTGCCTCTAGCCTCGTGCTCATGCTCGATTCCTTTGACCGTGTCATCAATAACGCATCATGCTTCCCTGGAGAGACCTTTCCCGCAGACAGCTCCATCCTTCACTTCGGCGACCATCATGTCTACACGCCACCATCGTCGTGTAGTTCCCTGAGAGGTCGTTAGCTTCTCCGATCTGTCGGCTGGCTATGACGTCCCTAGCGGTGTCTGATGGCTGTGAAATATAGCCATCCATACTCACATTTAAACTGGATATTATTCATGTATTTGATGAAATATCTCTCTAAACCCTTCCACTAATGCCTAATGATCAAAGGGGTATGCAATCCTTTCTTTATATTTTTTCTTACGCAGATAATGACGTTTGATGATGGGAATCACTACATTAAAGTCAAAGATACGATATTTCCAACAACTCAAAGAAACCTGGAGTCGTGAAGTGGAGGCAATGCCTTTAATGACCAACTATATGGCGGAGATTTTATTACGACTGTATAGTTCCAGCCGTATAGTTGGCACCGACATCGCCAGGTCAAACAGAACAACTTTCGTGAAGGGACCCCTATATAAAGATGCCTCGGGCGACGAGAAAACTCGCCTCGACCTCTGCCCTCGACTCTTTTCCACCAGAAGCCACCACGCCGGAGGAATAGATCTAGATCTAATCTCCAAACCCTTCTCCACCACCATAGCTATATTCCACCACTTGTAATAGTAGATATCATCTCCAATTGGTGACATTGTAAGACTATTTGCTATAAATCTCATGAATTTCTATTACAATGTTTTTGGTTATTGATTTCATCTCTATGTGTGAGTAATTCTCCTTGGGCTAAGGGCTTCGGCCTAGCAATGTAGATTTTGTGCATGTTATTTATCATAGATGGGATCGTGTATTAGTTTGTATGACATGATGATTATTGTACCCTCTCTTGCCCCAATCTAAGAACTTGTCAGGTACCCAAGACCCCAAGGATTGATCTAGGTATAGGGAGTGTGAGTAATGACTGATCTGCAGGTTGGGAACCCCAGTGACAGAAGGGGTAGTACGGCTGTATGTGAGTGATTTACTTGGGATTAACGGTGACATCACTATGCATATCATTAGTTCTCTTTCTTCTATGGATGAGACTAGTAGGTTATTGCTATAAGCGGTTGCGGAGGCAATAGCAATTATGGATGCACTGCCTACATATAATTACCTTTCTCTAATAATTACATGCATACTTTATTATTATTATCTTTTATTCCCATCAGATGTTTTGCACGGCTACTGGTGAAACCGAAAGCCCTAGGCCCTCTCTCTCCATCATCGACAACAACAAAAGATTGCAAACTCTTGGTTCGATGAAAGCACAAAAGGAATTCTAAAACTCTCAAAGGTCCGTTAAAGTAATCTTACTACACTTTCTTCTTCCTGAGGATTCGATAAACCTAGGTCTACTAGGGAAAAAGAGCTATACTACATCTGCAATCCGGATCGAAAGTATCAACCCTTTTTCTGGCGCCATTGCCGAGGAAGCAATAGCTACCCTGGTGAGGTTAGCAGGAACCTTGCTAGTTTTAATTCTTGTTTTTAATTTTGTTAGTTTGCTTTAACTCTTTATTTGAAAAACCAAAAAATTAGTTAGTCTTTTAATTCTGGTTTTTACTACCATTAGTATTTTTTAAGAAAAAACCAAAAACATAGGAAATATGGTTGAAAAGAAGCTTGGGGAGTTTGCAACTCCCAACAATGATTATTTGCGTACTCCTATTATACAGCCAGCAATTACTGCTGAAGATTATGAAATTAAGCCCCACTATTTAAGTTTGGTTCATCAGAATCAATTTGGAGGCTCTAATGTTGAGGATGCAGGTATGCACTTAAATACTTTCACTGAAGTATGTGATATGATGCGCATTAAAGATGTTGACCCTGATGTGGTCAAGTTGCGCTTATTTCCTTTCTCTCTTGGAGGAAGAGCAAAAGAATGGTTGTTATCTTTGCCTAGAAATACTATTGCATCATGGGTGGAATGTACTTCTTATTTATGACTAAATTCTTTCCACCTGCAAAGACTATGCAACTAAGATCTAATATTACTGGTTTTAGACAGGAAGAGCATGATCCACTAGCGCTTGCATGGGAGAGAATGAAAGAATGCATGAGAAACTGTCCTAGCCATGGGATGGAAGATTGGTTAATTCTCCATTTATTTCATAATGCTCTTAACCATGTATCTAAGTCTATGTTTGATACTGCAGCTGGAGGAACATTTATGGGTAAACAAATTACCGAAGTAAAGCAACCGCTAAACAATATGCAAGACAACCATGCCCAATGGCATGTGGAAAGATCAAAAACAAAGAAGGTGAGCTCCGTCACACCTCAAGAAAATGAAGAACTCAATGCTAAGTTGGATGAGATCATATTAGCCGTCAAGGTAAGGAAACCCAGGTAAGAGCTATCCTAGAACCAAATATTGAAGAAATATACTTCAAAGCTCATAATGATTATAACCCTGCTTGAAAGAAGAATTATAATCCAAATTTTCAGAAACACTATTCTAGTCCTGCGGGTAACTCTTATAATAATATGACATCAAGTAATGATAGTCTCCAAGAAACTCTTAAATCTTTTATGGATTCGCAGAATGAGCAAAATAATATCCTAGTTAAAATAATGGAGAACCATGATGCTATGCTTGGTAAATTATCTAACCAAGCTGTAAGTTTGAGGAATGATTTGTAGGCTCTCCAGGAAAGAACAAGGATTGTTGAGGCACATGTAGGTAAGATAACCGAGAGTCAAACTCTCATTCTAGCTAAATTTGTAGCTAAAGCTAAGCCCAATCCGGTTGAAGACCTCAATATGATAAGAATCCAAAGGGAGGTGTCGTGGTATTGCCGACGAGTACGCCATGGAGGGGTCCTCACAGTGCGTGTTTAGAGACGTGGGGTAAGGCGGACGGTTGACGAGTACGAGGTAACACAGCTTACCCAGGTTCAGATCCCACAACGGTGGCGGAATCCTACTCCTGGTATAAATCACTATAAGGGCAATACGCCGAGTTACAGGGATTGGTTTGCTGTGCGAGGTGCGTCGTAGTTGACACAAGGTTGTCTGAGATTGTGCCCTAAAGGCTCCCATAGGCCCGACTTATATAGTCGCCAGGTCCTAGGGTTACAGGGAAAAGTCCTAGCCGGACAGGTTACAGAGTCCTACACCGTCTATTACTAGTCTTGTGTATCTTGCACTCCAAGGCTCCGGGTACGCTGGTGACTCCATCGTAGCCTTCCTTTATCCGGCATGGGCCTCCCTTCTGGATCCATCTAACTGGGCCGCCTAGCAGGCCATAGGCCATGCTACCAACTATGGGCCACCCGGGTTATTCGGATAAGTGACATGATATAAGGATACCCATATAACATATCCCCAACAGTAGCCCCCGGAGAACTCCAAGATCTTGCGTCGTCTTGCCTTTTCAGATGAATGCTCCGTCTAGTTGGATGTCGGCAAATCGTCAAGCAATATCTTGTAGTCCTCCCAAAGAACCCTGCAAAACTTTCTCCGTCTTCAACTTGTAAGCCGAAGAAATGCTGAATCTTCCATCGTACACTTCCTTAGCCGGATTAGATCTGTATATATCGGAATCTTCGATGTGACGGCTCATCTACCCATGTCAGCTAGGACGGCGTAGGCTTAGGTCAGCGACGCCTCGTAACTCACACATGTAGAGAACGCAATCATGTCCGATTTTCCCGCACGAGCGATACGAACCGTTGGCGGCGACGGTTGGAGACGTGGCGAAATTTCCGCGCACGTTCGCGAACACTTCGTCTACGCGGCAATCGTCCGATCAAGCTGCATGAATCTTGACGCCGAGGATGATAAATAGTAACCGTGGGGAATTTCCACTTTTTACCTCATTCTCCTCGCATCATCTTCTTCCTCCAGTCGCATGTCTCCTCGAGCTCTCCGCGAGAACTCTCGAAATAACCCTAGCTTCCAATCTGCACCAGTCGCACCCCATCCTCACTCCATGGCTAGCAGCAACACTTCTCCATCAATGGCGGCGTCGAGCGAAGCCACGGCAAAGCCGGCGAGCTCCATCGTCGTGCCTCCCGAGGGCCTAGTCATTCCCGTATCGGCAGTTGTCGAGACCACCGGCAGCGACCTTAATTTGGCGGCGCTGGAGTCGTTGGAGGAGGAACCAGACTCGCACAAGGGCGACTTGCGCGGCTCGGATATCACCGACCGTGACATCCAAGAGATGATCGCCGAGGGCTACCTTACCGTGACGAAGGGGCTTTCCTGGCGGGCGGCGCCGGCCGGCGAGGTGACACCTTCTCCCCAAGCCGGAGAAAAGGTGTACCTAAAAGCTCAACTGGTACGCGGCGTCTCCCTGCCCATCTCCAACTTCTTCCTCTCCGTCTTGAACCATTATAGGGTCCAGCCCCAGAACCTTTCCCCCAATAGTATCTTAGTACTTAGCAATTACGCGGCACTTGGCGAGGGATACCTAGGGATAAAGCCTAGGTTAGACCTTTTTGTGTACTTCTTCACCGTCAAACGTGAAGCCGGACATAGCAAGGAAGAGCTTAGGAATTGTGGCACCATAAGCTTCAAGGTTCGACCTGGCCGGCGGTTCCCTGACATCGTCGGCCACGAGTCCTGCAAGAATTGGCAACGGACGTACTTTTACGGCCCAGACATCCCTCTGGCTGGCCGACATGTTACGTACCCGGACTTCGTTGACGGAGCCGCCACTGAAGCCTCGTCATGGAGATCCCAAGCCTCCCTTCCTCCGACCTCGACGCTTCTCGGGCCATAAGGCGGATCGAGTGGTTCGTAGAGACGGGTCTGACCGGCTTGGACCTAGCCATGTGCTGGTCCATCAGGCGAACCCAACCTCTGCAGTACCGCGCGAAGCTCATGCACGAGTATACCAGCGACAGAAGGGATAGTCTCCGCATCTCCGTGGACAACTTCTCGAGCGACTCCGTCAAGCTCCGCCTTAAGGACATCGTCAAGGTGAAGGATAAGAAGCGTGGCTTCACCATCACCTATGACATGTTCGTAGACGGCAAGTGCCCAAAGGTAGGTATTTATTTTCCGTATATGACATATACTCCAGTTCTTCCGTCTTGCAAATATCATCTTATCTAACACGGTGATTTCTCACTTAACAGCTTAGCGATCTAGAGGAGGGCAACCTGGCTGCCCAAATCTATGATCCAAAGATGAAGGAAGTCACAGTCGTGTTCGACGACGAGGTTCCGTTGGTGCGGAAGCGGAAGAGCTCCACCTCTGACGCTGCCGACGAAGGCAAGAAAAATAAGACGGAGGGTGGAGCCTCCAAGAAGACTACCGCCGCCCTGGAGGCGGAAAAGATAAAAGTTACCGGGATCCCCTTTGCCAAAGCACCCCCACTTGTGTAAGCTTCTCATTTTCCGGCATTGTCTATTTATCTGTCTTGCTCCTGTACTTATGCATTTCGCACGTTTCAGGAAGAAAGCCACGACCAGCGTCAAGAAGACCTCCAAAACATCGGGAGCTTCTTGAAATATCAAGGACATGCTGCATCGCAACGCCTCCCCCGCCATCGCCCTTGCTACTCCTGCCGTTAAGCCCACGTCTGCCCCGACAAGCTCACAAGCTAAGGAGGCATCAGGCCCTTCCGCCATGGAAGTGGATTCTGGCGCCTCTACCGAACTCGCTGTTGTCGGCGAGCAGGCAACGCAGGAGAGCACCGCTCAACAAATGGCTGAAGCTCCGGCTAAGGATGCCATCGTTGGCGGCAAGGCGGTGGTGGAAGCTGGTACTTCTGCCGTTGGCGGCGCCCCCGCACCCAAGTAACCATAGTCTATCCGAAGATAGTCTATCCGTTACTTACACCGGGTAGCACTGCTTTGGTTCCTGGTGCGACGCCGACATCTCCGACGTGCGGTCTAGAGGAGCTCCACCGGCAAGCAGAAATCTTGCAAGGAAATAACGAATCCTTTTCCAAGGTGTTGGCCGAGAGTGCTACGAACCTCAAGATCATCGCACTTGTAAGTTTTATTTGCCTTTTGCATTTCATATGTGTAGGGTTTCGTAGCATGGAAAACAAAAAATTTCTATCGCATACAAACAAACAAGCCAAGATCTATCTACTAGATTGTAGCAACGAGTCGATGGAATAACTTACCCTCGAAGATTCCAAAGTGTTTAACGAGAGCGGATTCTCGTGGGTGATGTAGTCGTACTCTTCCCGATCTCAAGATCGTGTAGACGATCCTTCCGGCCATGCTCGTTAAAGCTCTCCTGATCGGTCACACGTTCGGTACTCGACGAAGACCTTCCTCTCCCTTGTTCCAAAGCAGCAGAGGTTGTAGCACTCTCCTCGCGATTCCGGCAAAGACAACGACGTGGTACCTAAGTAGAGGAAATCTCAGAGCTTCGCCTTAAGCCGAGCGAGTATGGTGGAGTATGAGAGAGATCTCGGCGATCTAGGGTTTAGACACACCAAGGAGGAGGGGCTAGAGCCGGCTGGGGTTCCCGAGACCCCAAGTCGGCGGCTAGGGCAAAACCCTAGGTGGTGGCGGCGGCTATGGAGCTCTGACTTTCTAGTGTTTGAGGTGAGGACTTGTGTGTCTAGAGGAGGGAGCCCTGCCCCTCCTTATATAGGTGGAGGGGCCGGCGGCCAAGGGGAGGGAGGGGAGTCCCTTCCCAACTCGGCTTGGAGGGGGCGCCGCCGGTTGGAGGAGGGATTCCCTCCCCAACTCGGTTTCCCACTCCTTCCTCTTTTCCTCTTTCCAATTTTAGCCGTTTGACTTTTCAAACTAGCTATTTGACTTTTCAATTTAGGATTCAATTTAATCCTTTATTTGGAACAGCGAGGACACTTAGTACATGATGCAATCATTCCAATATGCAATGACACATTCATGTACCCCTTCCTCCTGAGTCTTGGGACATTCTAACCTTCTAGAATATTCCCGATGAAAACACCGGAAGCATTCCCGAACTCCGAAACGGGACTTTCCTTATATGAATCTTATTCTCTGGACCATTCCGGATCACCTCGTGATATCCCGGATCCCATCCGAGACTCCGAACAACATTCGGTCTCTTTCTCATAATACCATAACTACTCAAACAACGTCGAATCCTTAAGTGTGTCTCCCTACGATTCGTGAATTATGCGGACATGATCGAGACACTTCTCCGAACAATAACCAATAGAGGAATCTAGCAATTCATATGGCTCCCACATATTTCTACGATTACTTTGCGATCGAATGAACCACTTACATACGATACCAATTTCCCTTTGTCTCACGATAGTTTACTTATCCGAGGTTATGATCGTCGGTATCTCTGCATACCTAGTTCGACCTCGTTCGATAAGTACTCTTTCTCGTTCCCGTGATATGTGATCCCTTGTGATCCAGTCACATGCTTGCAAGCCAATTGGATGACATTCCACCGAGAGGGCCCAGAGTATATCTATCCGTCATATGGATGGACAAATCCCACTCTTGATCCATGTGTCTCAACCAATACTTTCCGAACACTCAATGCCACCTTTATAGCCACCCAGTTACGGTGTGGTGTTTGATGTCATCAAAGCATCCATCCGGTAAAGGTGATATGCATGATATCATGGTCGAAGGAATTAGGTTACTATGTATCAGAAATCATATAGCAATTGAACTATTGAAATGACTTGATCTTTATGCTACGCTTATCTATAGGAGTATGTCCACCATATCATTCTCCTAACGATATGATCTTGTTGTTGATAACATCTCTATGTTCATGATAGGGAAACCACAATCATTTATCAACCAACAAGCTAGTGATGTATAGAGGCTATACTAGGGACTTCAAATTAAGTTTACAAATCACACAAGTATCAATGTTTCCTTGTTAATACTATTATAGCATGAATGTAAACATTTATCATAAACACAAAGATATAATAATAACTACATTTATTATTGCCTCTAGGGCATATCTCCAACAGTCTCCCACTTGCACTAGAGTCATCTAATCCAGATTACATGGTAATATACCGAACACCCATGGCAGTCTGGTGTTGGTCATGTTTTGTCCTCGGGAGAGGTTTAGTCAACGGATCCGCCATATTCAGATCTGTGTGTACTTTGCAAATCTTTATATCCCCATCCTGGATATGTTCTCGAATAGCGTGAAAACGTAGCTTGATGTGCTTCAGCTTCTTGTGTGACCTTGGTTCTTGCGCATTGGCTATGGCACCCATGTTATCACAGTAGATAGACATTGGGTCCAACGCACTAGGAACCACACCCAGCTCTGTAATGAACTCTTTCATCCATATCGCTTCTTGTGAAGCCTCCGAAGCAGCCATGTATTCCGATTCAGTTGAAGATCTCGCCACAACGCTTTGCTTTGCACTCCTCCATTCTGCTGCACCATTCAAAATAAATATGTATCCAGATTGTGATTTAGAATCATCCGGATCGGTGTTCCAACTAGCATCGGTTTAACCGTTAACAACGAGCTGTTCATCACCTCCATAAGAAAGAACCATATCCTTAGTTCTTATCAAGTACTTAAGGATGTTTTTGATCGTTGTCCAATGATCCACTCCTGGATCACTTTGATATCTGCTAGTTAAACTAACAGCATATGCAATGTCGGGTCTAGTACATAGCATGGCATACATTAGAGATCCTATGGCTGAGGCATAGGAAGTCTTACTCATTCTTTCTCTATCTTCTGCCGATGTCGGACTTTGAGTTTTACTCAAGGTCGTATTGGCAACATGGGCAAGAACCCTTTCTTGCTTTCTTCCATTCCAAACCTCTTTAGAACTTTGTCCAAATATGTACTCTATGACAATGATATTTGGCGTTTCGATCTATCTTTATAAATCTTTATGCCTAATATGTAAGCTGCTTCGCCAAGATCCTTCATTGAAAAACTATTATTCAAATATTCCTTGACACTATTAAGAAGGTCTACATCATTCCCAATCAACAATATGTCATCCACATATAGTATTAAGAATGCTATAGAGCTCCCACTCACTTTCTTGTAAATACAAGCTTCTCCATAAGTTTGTATAAAACCAAAACTTTTGATCACCTTATCAAAACGTTGATTCCAACTTCGGGATGATTGCTTCAATCCATAGATGGATCGTTGAAGTTTGCATACCTTGTTAGCATCTTTAGGATCGACAAAACCTTTGGGTTGCATCATATACAACTCTTCATCAATATCTCCATTGAGGAATGCTGTTTTGACATCCATCTGCCATATCTCATAATCATAATATGCAGTGATTGCTAACATAATCCTCACAGACTTTAGCTTCGCTACCGGTGAGAAAGTCTCATCGTAGTCAACTCCTTGAATTTGTCGAAACCCTTTTGCGACAAGTCGATCTTTATAGACAGTAACATTACCATCAGCATCTGTTTTCTTCTTGAAGATCCATTTGTTCTCGACAGCCTTCCGGCCATCCGGTAAGTCCACCAAGGTCCATACTTGGTTTTCGTACATGGATCCAATCTCGGATTTCATGGCTTCTTGCCATTTATTGGAATCTGGGCTCATCATCGCTTCCTCATATGTCTCGGGGTCATCGGTGTTATCCACCAACATGACACTCATAACGGGATCATACCAATCTGGAGTGGTACGAGTTCTCGTTGACCTCCGAGGCTCTGTAGCAACTTCAACCGAAGTTTCATGATCATCATCATTAGCTTCCTCTCTTATTGGTGCAGGCACCACAGGAACTTCTTCCGGTGCTGCGCTACTCGCAATTTCGAGAGAAGGTTCGACAACCTCGTCGAGTTCTACTTTCCTTCCAGTCACTTCTTTCGAGAGAAATTCCTTCTCTAGAAAGGATCCATTCTTGGCAACAAAGATTTTGCCTTCGGATCTATGATAGAAGGTATACCCAATAGTTTCCTTTGGGTATCCTATGAAGACGCATTTTTCCGCTTTGGGTTCAAGCTTGTCCGGCTGTAACTTATTTACATAGGCTTCGCAACCCCAAACTTTAAGGAACGACAATCTAGGTTTCTTTCCAAACCATAATTCATACGGTGTCGTTTCAACGGATTTAGACGGTGCCCTATTTAAAGTGAATGCGGTTGTTTCTAATGCATAACCCCAAAATGATAGCGGTAAATCTGTAAGTGACATCATAGAACGAACCATATCTAAGAGAGTTCGATTACGATGTTCGGACACACCATTACGCTGTGGTGTTCCCGGCGATGTCAACTGTGAAAGTATTCCGCATTTCTTCAAATGCTCGCCAAACTCGTAACTAAGATATTCACCTCCACGATCAGAACGTAGAAATTTAATCTTCTTGTTACGTTGATTCTCTACCTCACTTTGAAACTCCTTAAACTTTTCAAAAGTCTCGGACTTATGTTTCATAAAATAGATATACCCATATCTACTCAAGTCATCCGTGAAGGTAAGAACATAACGATAACCACCGCGCGATGCTACACTCATTGGGCCACACACATCGGTATGTATGATTTCCAATAAGTCCGTAGCTCGCTCCATCATACCAGAACATGGAGTCTTAGTCATTTTCCCATTAGACATGCTTCGCATCTTTCAAGTGATTCAAAATCAAGTGATTCAAGAAGTCCATCGGAATGGAGTTTCTTCATACGTTTCACTCCAATGTGACCAAGACAGCGATTGCCACATATAGGTCGAATTATCGCTGATTTCAAACATTTAGCCTCAATGTTGTTGATATGTGTATTTCCACTATCGAGATTCAATAATAATAGACCATCTATCAAAGGTGCATGTGCATAAAACATATTACTCATATAAATCGAACAACCATTATTCTCGGACTTAAACAAGTAACCGTCTCGCAATAAACAAGATCCCGATATAATGTTCATGCTCAACGCAGGCACCAAATAACAATTATTTAAGTATAAAACTAATCCCGATGGTAGATGAAGGGGTAGCGTGCCGACCGCGATCACATCAACCTTTGATCCGTTTCCCACGCGCATCGTCACCTCGTTCTTCGCTAGCTTCCGTTTATTCTGCAAAGACTGCTTTGAGTTACAAATATGAGCAACCGAACCGAGATCAAATACCGTGCACTACTACGAGTACTAGTGAGATACACATCAATAACATGTATATCAGATATACCTTTCTTATTGATGTTGCCGTTCTTCAGATCCGCCAAGTACTTTGGGCAATTCCGCTTCCAGTGACCTTCTCCCTTGCAAAGTAAAGCACTCGATGTCGTGCTTGGGTCCAGCCTTGGTCTTCTTCGCCGGCGTGGTAACTTTCTTACCACCCTTCTTGAAGTGTCCCTTCTGCTTGGACTTGCCTTTCTTGAATTTGGTGGTCTTATTGACCAACAACACTTGGTGCTCTTTCTTGATCTCCACTTCTGCAGACTTTAACATAGCAAACAGTTTTGGCAACTGCTTGTTCATGTTCTGCATGTTGTAGTTCATCACAAAGTTCTTGTAACTTAGTGGTAGTGATTGGAGGACACGGTAAATACCCAAAGCATTAGGAATCATTATACCCAAGCTTTGAAGTTTGTTTGCGTGCCCAGACATCTTAAGCACATGCTCACTGACTGAGCTGCCCTCTT